>OZ010745.1:116492526-117968305 GCA_963932245.1 Tachinus rufipes
TTGGCGTCGAAACAAAGTTATTTTTCCAGTTTCTCGTTTCAAGCCATTCATTTTCTCCTCGCTGTGAATGGTTAAACAACGACGAAAAGGAAAGCCATTTTTATTATTGAAAAGTTTTTATCAGGAAAAAAATATTATTCCAAAGGGCGGATGTTTATTTGCCCGCATTACAGACATTTAGAAAACCATCTCCTTTGTAAATATATAAAGGAAAACGTCCGGTTTTTTTTTTCTTTCTGGCTTAAAACAGCCCCTCTTCCGTACCAGAAGATTACAAATACGCCTAAGTAAATATTAAACTTTATTATCTCCTTCTCTCTCTCTCTGTTTTTTTGTATTTATAGAACTTGAACACTTAACGCATAATTTCACAGGAAGCGTGGAAAGCGGCGGTGAAAATATATATGAGTGGTACGCAGCTACGTGGAAATTCTTCACACTTTACAAATGCATTATTTATAATACTCTAACTTTTTTTTTCCGGCAGCGGCTTATTCTAACACCGCTGTGTTTTATGGAATAAAATAAAAAGGTGCTTGAGTTATGTCTGATTTCATTTGCTTTATTTTACAACAAATTAATATGTATGACAACGAATGCTGCACATTTTATTATATAAATATAAAATACTATTTATATATATTTAGAAAAATAAAATAAAATAATCTTATTCAGCTTGATGGTTTTTTAACCATAAAATCTAAACTATGCATTGGATGTTTGTGAAATTTTAGTATATTTAAACTTTACACTAGTACCAACTTTGTACCAAATGGGAATAAAATTGGTACGTCTGATTGTTGTGAATTGATTAGTTTCTAGCAAAATAAAATAAAACTATCTTATTAAGCTTAATGGTTTTTTGACCATAAAATCCAAATTATGCATTGGGCTTTTGTGAAATTTTAGTATATTTTAGTTTTACATTAGTACCAACTTTGTACTAAATGGGAATAAAATTGGTAAGCCTGATTGTTGTAAATTGATTAGTTTCTAGCAAAGTAAAATAAAATTATCTTATTAAGCTTAATGGTTTTTTAACCATAAAAACCAAACTATGCATTGGATGTTTGTGACATTTTAGTATATTTTGGCTTTACTTTAGTACCAACTTTGTACCAAATGGGAATAAAATTGGTAAGCCTGATTGTTGTAAATTGATTAGTTTCTAGCAAAGTAAATTAAAATTATCTTATTAAGCTTGATGGTTTTTTAACCATAAAAACCAAACTATGCATTGGATGTTTGTGACATTTTAGTATATTTTGGCTTTACTTTAGTACCAACTTTGTACCAAATGGGAATAAAATTGGTACGCCTGATTGTTGTAAATTGGTTAGTTTCTTACAAAATAAAATAAAATAATTTTATTAAGGTTGATGGTTTTTTAACTATAAAATCCAAACTATGCATTGGATGTTTGTAAAATTTCAGTATATTTTGGCTTTACTTTAGTACTAACTTTGTAGTAAGTAGGAATAAAATTGGTACGCCTGATTATTGTAAATTGGTCAGTTTGTAGCAAAATAAAATAAAATAATTTTATTAAACTTGATGGTTTTTTAATCATAAAATCCAAACTATGCATTGGATGTTTGTGAAATTTTAGTATATTTTAGTTTTACATTAATACCAACTTTGTACTAAATAGTAATAAAAGTGGTACGCCTGATTATTGTAAATTGATTAGTTTATAGAAATATAAAATTAAATCATCTTATTACGCTTGATGGTATTTTAACTATAAAATCCAAACTGCACATTGGATGTTTGTGAAATTTTAGTATATTTTAACTTTACATTAGTACCAACTTTGTACTAAATAGGAATAAAATTGGTACGCCTGATTGTTGTAAACTGATTAGTTTCTAGCAAAATTAAATGATTATTAAGCTTGATAGGTTTTTAACCATGGATGTTTGTAAAATTTCACTATGCGACTTGCTTTGTTATTAATAATTTTCAAACTCAATTACTTCTATGCGATGTAACCTTTTTTATCATTTTAATATATTGGCGGTTTGTTTATGATCAGCTTTTAAATAAATTCCCGGTTAGCATATCCGTAGGGCGATACATAATTCAGGAAACGCACCATAAAAGGGTTTTAGGAATAAGCGAACCTCTGTGCCGAGGATTTTTATACACACTTAATACATGTAGAGGGTGGAATCACCCCACCGCACCATGTTTATGCAATAAAAAAAATACGGTGAAATTATATTATCTTATTTTGTTATTCACGGTCGGCCTTCGTCCATTAAAACTTGGCTCCCGTGGGGGCATTTTACAAAAATAAAAGAGGCACTCGGTTCCAGACACAAGAGAGCGTCCCCGAAGGAGAGGCCGCGGGGTACACATACATAAGCGTGATGGTGTAGGTGGGGGCACCTTTTTTTTTTCACGGGCGGCATCTGCATAATAACGAGGTCGTAAAAACATTATTAAAAAATATAATGAAACATTATGCGGGAACATATTTTTTTTGTAAATTGGATAATATAATTAATATTTCTTTATTGCCACCTTTTTATTATCCGCTTTAGTTCATTAAATTTAATATAATCCAACTCAATAGAGTTGGAATTTAATTAGTTTATAAAGTGTTAGATGCTTAATTTTTTATATTATTGTTAACGACTTTATATGCAGCATTGAGTTAGGTAGTAAGTTGAGTATACTATATGGACTACTGTAAAGCTACATACAACATACTAAAATTTCACAAACATCCAATGCATAGTTTGAATTTTACGGATAAAACCTCATCATGCTTAATAAAATGATTTAATTTAATTTGCTAGAAACTAATCAATTTGCTACAAGTAAGCGTACCAATTTTATTCTTATTTGGTACAAAGTCGGTACTAATTTAAAGCTAAATTTACTAAAATTTTATAAACATAAAATGCATAAATTAGTTTTTATGTTTAAAAAACAATTTAGCTTCATAAGATGATTTTAATTCATTTAGCTTGAAACTAAATCAATTTACAACAATCAGGCGTACCAATTTTATTCCTATTTAGTACAAAGTTGGTACTAATGTAGAGCTAAAATATACTAAAATTTCACAAACATCCAATGGATAGTTTAGATTTTATGGTTAAAAAACCATTCAGCTTAACAAGACGATTGTATTTTATTTTGGTAGAAACTAATTAACTTACAACAATCAGGCGTACCAATTTTATTGCTAGTTGGTACAAAGCTGGTACTAATGCAAAGTTAAAATATACTAAAATTTCAGAAACATCCAATGCATAGTTTTAATTTTACAGTTAAAAAACCATCAAGCTTATAAATTTTTCTAGAAACGAATCAATTTACAACAATCAGGCGTACTAATTTTATTCTTATTTGGTACAAAGTTGGTACTATGGTAAAGCTAAAACATACTAAAATTTTATAAACATTCAATGCATAGTTTGAATTTTATAGTTAAAAAAAACCATAAAGATTAATAAGATTATTTTATTTTATTTTGCTAAAAATTAATCAATTTGCAACAATCAGGCGTACCAATTTTATTTCTATTAAGTATAAAGTTGGTACTAATGTAAAGCTAAAATATACTAAATTTTCACAAACATGCAATGCATAGTTTAGATTTTATTGTCAAAAAATCATTAAGTTTATTACAAAAAATATTTTATTTAGCTAGAAACTAATTAATTTACAATAATCCGACGTACCAATTTTATTTCTATTTAGTAGAAAGGTGGTACTAATGTAAAGTTGAAATATACTAAAATTAAATAGTTTGGATTTTATAAAAAAACCATCAAGCTTAATAAAAAAAAAAATTATTTAGCTAGAAACTAATCAATTTACAAAAATCAGGCTTACCAATCTTATTCGTATTTAGTACAAAGTTGGTACTAATGTTAAGCTAAAACATACTAAAATTTTACAAACATCCAATGCACAGTTTGGATTTTATGGTTAAACAACCATCAAACTTAATAAACCGATTTATTTTATTTTGCAAGTAACTAATCAATTTACAAAAATCAGGCGTACCAATTATATTCTTATTTGGTACAAAGGTGGTACTAATATAAAGCTAAAACGTACTAAAGTTTTACAAACATGAATGCATAGTTTGAATTTTATGGTCAAAAAATCATCAAGCTTAATAAAAAAAATATTTTATTTAACTAGAAACTAATCAATTAACAAAAATCAGGCGTACCAACTTTATTCCTAATTAGTACAATGTTGGTACTATTTTAAAGCTGATATATACTAAAATTTAACAAACATGCAATACATAGTTTGGATTTTATTGTCAAAAAACCATTAAGTTTATAAAAAAAAAAGTTATTTAGCTAGAAACTAATTAATTTACAACGTAGGCGTACTAATTTCATTCCTATTTGGTACAAAGTTGGTACTAAAGTAAAATTAAAATATACTGAAATTTTACAAACATCCAATGCATAATTTAGATTTTATGGCTAAAGAACCAACAAGCTTAATAAGATTATTTTATTTTATTTTGCTAAAAACTAATCAATATACAACAATCAGGCGTACCAATTCTATTTCTATTTGGTACAAAGTTGGTACTAATGTAAAGCTAAAATATACTAAAATTTCACAAACGTCCAATGCATAGTTTTTATTTTATGGTTAAAAAAACCATTAAGCTTAATAAGATGATTTTAATTTATTTTGCTAGAAATTAATCAATTTGCAACAATCATTCGTACCAATTTCATTCTTAGTTGGTACAAAGTTGGTACTAATGTAAGGCTAAAACATACTAAAATTTCACAAACACTAAAAAACCATCAAGCTTATTAAGTTAATTTTTTTTGCAAGTAACTAATCAAATTACAAAATTTAGGCATACAAATTTTACTCCTATTTAGTACAAAGTTAGTACTAATTTAAAGTTAAAACTTACTAAAATTTCACAAACATCCGATGCATATTTTAGATTTCATGGTTAAAAAACTATTAAGCTTTATAAGATGATTTTATTTTATTTTCCTAGAAATTAATTAATTTACAATAATCAGGCGTACCAATTTTATTCTTATTTGGTATAAAGTTGGTACTAATATAAAGCTAAAATATACTAAAATTGCATAAACATCCAATGCATAGTTTGGATTTTATGGTTAAAAAACTTCAAGTTTATTAAGTTGATTTTATTTTACTAGAAACTAATCTATTTACAACAATAAGGCGTACCAAATTTATTTTTATTTAGTACAAAGTTGGTACTAATGTAATGCTAAAATATACTAAAATTTTACAAACATCCAACGCATAGTTTCGATTTTATAGTTAAAAAACCATTAAGCTTAATAAGATGATTTTAATTTATTTTGCTAGAAACTAATCAATTTGCAATCATCAGGCGTACCAATTTTATTCCTGTTTACTACAAAGTTGGTACTAATGTAAAACTAAATTTACTAAAATTTCAGAAATATTTAATGCATAGTTTGTATTTTATAGTTAAAAATCCATCAAGCTTAAATGATTATTTTATTACATTTTGTTAGAAACTAATCAATTTACAACAGTCAGGCGTACCAATTTTATTCTTATTTGGTACAAAGTTGATACTAATGTAATTTTTAAATATACTACAATTTCACAATTATCCAATGCATAGTTTAGATGTTATGTTAAAAAACCATCAAGCTTAATAAAATGATTTATTTTATTTTGTAAGCAACTAATTAATTTACAACAATCAGGCGTACCAATTACATTCTTATTAAACACAAAGTTAGTACTAATGTAAAGCTAAAATATACTAAAATTTCACAAACATGGAATGCATAGTTTAGATTTTATTGTCAAAAAATCATTAAGTTTATTACAAAAAATATTTTATTTAGCTAGAAACTAATTAATTTACAATAATCCGGCGTACCATTTTTTTTCTTATTTAGTACAAAGGTAGTACTAATGTAAACTTAATACATACTAAAATTTTACAAACATGGTTAAAATATACTAAAATTTCATAGTTTGGATTTTATGGTCAATAAACCATTAAGCTTAATAAAAAAAAATTATTTAGCTAGAAACTAATCAATTAACAAAAATCAGGCTTACCAATATCATTCATATTTAGTACAAAGTTTGTACTAATGTTAAGCTAAAACATACTAAAATTTTACAAACATGGAATGCATAGTTTGGATTTTATAAGCAAAAAACCATTAAACTTAATCAAAAAAAATAATTTATTTAGCTGGAAACTAATCAATTTACAAAAATCAGACGTACAAATTTTATTCCTAATTGGTACAAAGTTGGTACTATTGTAAAGTTAAAATACACTAAAATTTAACAAACATGCAGTATATAGTTTGGATTTTATTGTCAAAAAACCATCAAGTTTATAAAAAAAAATATATTTTATTTAGCTAGAAACTAATTAATTTACAACAATCAGGCGTACTAATTTTATTCCTATTTGGTACAAAGTTGGTACTAAAGTAAAGTTAAAATAAACTAAAATTTTACAAATATCCAATGCATAAATTAGATTTTATGGCTAAAAAACCAACAAGCTTAATAAGATTATTTTATTTTATTTTGTTAAAAACGAATCAATTTACAACAATCAGGCGTACCAATTCTATTCCTATTTAATACAAAGTTGGTACTATTGTAACGTTAAAATATACTAAAATTTCACAAACATCCAATGCACAGTTTTGATTTTATGATTAAATAATCATCAAGTTTCATAAGATGATTTTATTTTAGTTTGCTAAAAATTAATCAATTTGCAACAATCAGGCGTACCAATTTTATTCCTATCTGGTACAAAGTTGGTACTAATGTAAAGCTAAAATATAATAAAATTTTACAAACATCCAATAAATAGTTTGAATTTTATGGGTAAAAACCCATCAAGCTTAATGAAATGATTTAATTTATTTTGCTAAAAACTAATCAATTTACTACAAGTAGGCGTGCCAATTTTATTCCTATTTGGTACAAAGTTGGTACTATTGCAAAGGTAATATATACTAAAATTCCACAAACATGCAATGCATAGTTTGGATTTTATGGTCAAAAAACCATCAAGTTTAATAAAGAAAAAAAAAATTTAGGTAGAAACTAATCAATATACAATAATTAAGCGTACTAATTTTATTCCTATTTAGTACAAAGTTGGTACTAATGTAAACTTAATACATACTAAAATTTCACGAACATCCAATGCAAGGTTTGGATTTTCTGATTAAAAAACCATCAAGCTTCATAAGATGATTTTAAATTATTTTGCTAGAAACTAATTATTTTAGAACAATCAGGCGTACCCAATTTATTACTATTTGGTACTAATATAAAGTTAAAACATACTAAAATTTTATAAACATCCAATGCATAGTTTATAATTTATGGTTAATAAACCATTAAGCTTCGTAAGATTATTTTATTTTATTTTGCCAAAAACTAATCAATTTACAACAATCATTTGTACCAATTTTGTTCTTATTTGGCACAAAGTTGGTACTAATGTAAAGCTAAAACTTACTAAAAATTTACAAACATCCAATGCATAGTTTAGATTTTATAATTAAAAAACCATCAAATTTATTAAGTTGATTTTATTTAATTTTCCTAGAAACTAATCAATTTGCAACAAGCAGGCGTATCAATTTTATTCTTATTTGGTACAAAGTTGGTACTAATGTAAAGCTAAAACATATTAAAATTCCACAAACATCCAATGCATAGTTTGGATTTTACGGTGAAAAACCATTTAGCTTAATAATAAGATTTTTTTCCTAGAAACTAATAAATTTGCAACAATCGGGCGTATCAATTTTATTACTATTTGGTACAATGTTGGTAGTAATGTAAAGCTTATATATACTAAAATTTCACACTTATCCAATGCATAGTTTGGATTTTATGCTTAAAAAACCATCAAGCTTAATAAAACCATTTATTTTATTTTGCCAGAAACTAAACAATTTACAACAATCAGGCGTACCAATTTTATTCCTATTTGGTATAAAGTTGGTACTATTGTAAAGTTAAAATATACTAGAATTTAGCAAACATGCAATACATAGTTTGGATTTTATTGTCAAAAAACAATCAAGTTTATTAAAAAAATATTTTATTTTGATAGAAACTAATTAATTTACAACAATCAGGCGTACCAATTTTATTCCTATTTGGTACAAAGTTGGTACTAATATGAAGTTAAAACATACTAAAATTTCACAAACGTCCAATGGAAGGTTTAGATTTAATGATTAAAAAACCATCAAGCTTCATAAAATGATTTTATTTTATTTTGATTGAAACTAATCAATTTACAACAATCAGGCGTATCAATTTTATTCTTATTTGGTACAAAGTTGGTACTAATGTAAAGCTAAAACATACTAAAATTTTATAAACATTCAATGCATAGTTTGAATTTTATAGTTAAAAAACCATTAAGCTTAATAAGATTATTTTATTTTATTTTGCTAAAAATTAATCAATTTGCAACAATCAGGCGTACCAATTTTATTCCTATTAGGTATAAAATTGGTACTAATCAAAAACTAAAATATACCTAAATTTCACAAACATGCAATGCATAGTTTAGATTTTATTGTCAAAAAACCATCAAGTTTATTACAAAAAATATTTTATTTAGCTAGAAACTAATCAATTTACAAAAATCAGGCTTACCAATATTATTCGTATTTAGTACAAAGTTGGTACTAATGTTAAGTTAGAACATACTAAAATTTTACAAACATTAAATGCTTAGTTTGGATTTTATGGTTAAAAAACCATCAAACTTAATAAACCGATTTATTTTATTTTGCAAGTAACTAATCAATTCACAAAAATCAGGCGCACCAATTTTATTCTTATTTGGTACAAAGTTGGTACTAATATAAAGGTAGAACATACTAAGTTTTACAAACATGGAATGCATAGTTTGATTTTATGATCAAAAAACCATCAAGCTTAATAAAAAAAATATTTTATTAAACTAGAAACTAATCAATTTACAAAAATCAGGCGTACCAATTTTATTCCTAATTGGTACAAAGTTGGTACTATTGTAAAACTAGTAGTTTGGATTTTATTGTGAAAAAACCATCAAGTTTATTAAGAAAAAAAAATTATTTACCTAGAAACTAATTAATTTACAACGTAGGCGTACTAATTTTATTCCTATTTGGTACAAAGTTGGTACTAATGTAAAGCTAAAATATTCTAAAATTTCACAAACATCCAATGGATAGTTTAGATTTTATAGTTAAATCACCATTAAGCTTCATAAGATGATTTTATTTGAAGTTACTAGAAACTAATCAATTTGCAACAATCAGGCGTACGTACCAATTTTATTCTTGTTTGGTACAACGTTGGTAGTAATGTAAAATTAAAATATACTAAAATTTCATAAACATTCAATGCATAGTTTGGATTTTAAGGTTAAAAAACCATTAAGCTTAATAAGATGATTTTATGTTATTTTGCTAGAAACTAATCAATTTACAACAATCAGGCATACCAATTTTATTTTCATTTTGTAGAATGTTGGTACTAATGTAAAATTAAAATATACTAAAATTTCATAAACATCCAATGCATAGTTTAGATTTTATGATTAAAAAACCAATCAAGCTTAATAAAATAGTTTAATTTATTTTGCTAGAAACTAATCAGTTTACAACAATCAGGCGTACCAATTTTATTCCTATTTGGTACAAAGTTGGTACTAATGTAAAGTTAAAACATACTAAAATTTCACAAACATCCAATGCAAGGTTTGGATTTAATGATTAAAAAACCATCAAGCTTAATAAAATGATTTTAATTTATTTTGCTAAAAACTAATCAATTTACAACAATCAGGCGTACCAATTTTATTCCTATTTAGTACAAAGTTGGTACTAGTGTAAAGCTAAATAATACTAAAATTACACAAACATCTAATGCATAGTTTGGATGTTATGGTTAAATAACCATCAATCTTAATAAAATGATTTATTTTATTTTGCAAGTAACTAATCAATTTACAAAAATCAGGCGTATTAATTTTATTTTTATTTGGTATAAAGTTGGTACTAACGTAAAGCTAAAATAAACTTATATTTAGAAACATCCAATGCATACTTTGGATTTTATGGCAAAAAACCATTAAGATTGATAAGAAAAAAAAAATTAGCTAGAAACTATTCAATTTACAATAATCAGGCGTACCAATTTTATTTCTATTTGGTACAAAGTTGGTACTAATGTAAAACTAATATATACTAAAATTTTACAAACATCCAATGCAAAATTTGGAATTTATGATTAAAAAACCATCAATTTACAATAATCAGGCGTACCAATTTGATTCTAAATTAGTATAAAGTTGGTACTAATGTAAAACTAAAATATACTAAAATTGCATAAACATCCAATGCTTAGTTTGGATTTTATTGTCAAAAAACCATCAAGTTTATTAAAAAACAAATATTTTATTTAGCTAGAAACTAATTAATTTACAACGTAGGCGTACTAATTTTATTCTTGTTTGGTACAAAGTTGGTACTAAAGTAAAGTTAAAATATACAAAAATTTTACAAACATCCAATGCATAAATTAGATTTTATGGCTTAAGAATCAACAAGCAAAGATGATTTTAAATGATTTTCCTAGAAATTAACTATTTTAGAACAATCAGGCGTACATAATTTATTACTATTTGGTACAAAATTGGAACTAATTTAAAGTTAAAACATACTAAAATTTCACAAACATCCAATGCATAGTTTAAATTTTATGGTTAAAAAACTATTAAGCTTCATAAGATGATTTAATTTTATTTTGCTAGAAACTAATCAATTTGCAACCATCAGGCGTACCAATTTTATTCCTATTTGGTACAAAGTTGGTACTAGTATAAAGCTAAAATATAATAAAATTGCATAAACATCCAATGCATAGTTTGGATTTTATGGTTAAAAAACCATCAAGCTTATTAAGTTCATTTTATTTTAATTTTCTAGAAACTAATCAATTTGCAACAAGCAGGCGTATCAATTTTATTCTTACAATATAATGTAAAGCTAAAACATATTAAAATTGCATAAACATCCAATGCATAGTTTGGATTTTACGGTTAAAAAACCATTTAGCTTAATAATAAGATTTTTTTTCCTCGAAACTAATAAATTTGCAACAATCAGGCGTATCAATTTTATTACTATTTAGTAAAAAGTTGGTACTAATGTAAAGCTAATATATACTAAAATTTCACACTTATCCAATGCATAGTTTACCGTTTATTTTTTTATTTTATTTTGCCAGAAACTAAACAATTTACAACAATCAGGCGTACCAATTTTATTCCTATTTGGTACAAAGTTGGTACTAATGTAAAGTTAAAACATACTTAAATTTCACAAATATTCAATGCAAGGTTTGAATTTAATGATTAAAAAACCATCAAGCTTCATAAGATGATTTTATTTTATTTTGCTTGAAACTATTTAATTTACAACAATCAAGCGTACCCATTTTATTTCTATTTAGTATAAAGTTGGTACTAACGTAAAGCTAACATATACTAAAATTTCTTAAACATAAAATGCATAATTTAGTTATTATGTTTAAAAAAACCATTTAGATTAAGATGATTTTATTATATTTTGTTATAAACTAATCAATTTAGAAAAATCAAGCGTACCATTTTATTCCTATTAAAAAAGAAAGTGGTACTATAATAAAGCTAAAACATACTAAAATTTTACAAACATTCAATGCATAGTTTGTTTGGATTATGGTAAAAAAAAACATTAAGTTTAATTAAAAAAAAAAATTATTTAGCTAGAAATTAATCAATTTGCAATAATCAGGCGTACCAATTTTATTTATATTTAGTACAAAGTTGGTACTAATGTAAAGTTAAAGTATACTAAAATTTCATAAACATTCAATGTATAGTTTGGGTTTTATGGATGAAGAACCAACAAACACTAAATTGAAGGAGAAGGGTGGCAGATCTAATTTTTTGATAATAAATAATTGGAAAAAGGATGGAGATTAAAAAGAGACGAACAAAATAATTAATTCTTCTATAAAATTAATTAAAATATTCGTTAATTTCATTAAAATACAATATTTTATCAACATGATTGTTTAATAATTTTAATAAACATTTAGTAAAGTTTACCGAAACATAATTATTAATTTAATTAAATGTTTGCATCTAATTAAGTATATACATCCAGCACAGTGGCAGCATGATTACACATGCATATCGTATAATTAATTTCGCTTAAAACAATAAAATCCGCGTGCATGTGAAACGCAAATAATATTTAAACATGGCAATTATATTTCGATATAAATATTTTTTATGCAAAATAAACTCACGACTGAAAATTAATTAATTATTCGGAAAACATTTACCATCGGAAACATGCGGTGTTTATCTATCTAATTATAAACATAACGAACGTAATTAGTTTTGATTTGCTTTAAACAAACTATACAATTACCATAAATAATTCAATTGAATTTTGGACATATTAAAATTTCAATCTATGACATATAAAAAGGCATTTTCCTATGCATAAAACGTATCAATTTTCCACTTTATATGCGCATAATTTGTGTGCGCGAAACACGCCCGCGATAAGAGGATTTGTGTATATATTTATTTATTATATAAGTCGAATCCGGTCGGCTATCATTAATATTATTGAATTAGATGTGGGGTTTCTGCGACATATTCCCATCGGAAATCATTGCCTCATCATGATACCCTGTCGACTACGACGACAGATTTGCTGATTTCACTGCTTGTCTTTTGGGGGCAATACTACTAACGAAATCAAAAAGGGACGTGGATGTATTGGAGTTGATGTTTCAATCAAAACAAAGAATTGATAACGATTATTAGATTTAAATATCTATAAACAACAATGACCTATTATTCCTATAACATCCTTATCAAATCGATTAGATTAATCAAATCTTATCACCAATCATTTAATCATGCTACCGAAAATACTTAACAAAATAGTTGAATTGTAAGCAAAGATGAAGCAAGTGTGGTCGTTAATATTTGTTTTATACACCGTACATTTGTTAACATGTAAGTACTTGAATCCATCGCATGTTTATCACGATTTTAAATAAATTATAAAATTTATGCGATTCCATTTATCACATTTTATGAAGTAAAAAAATAACGATTACGAAGAAATAATTAAAATATATCGTGGAGAGTTTAATAATAATAATAGTCGCGTGTTTGCGTTACGTTAATGTTGAATTAGAAATGTTAATTCATGCACGGGGAGTTTTGTAATCGTGGGTGTGTTTGAGTTTTATTAGGGCGGATTAAGTTTTGTTTGTCGGTGACGTTTTTTAAAGTATTTCGTTTTATTATTCACGTGTGATAAGAATGGTCTGATAACGTATTTCATTGAATTATTTTAATGAATCGTTACTTATAATGATGATGATTTATCATTTATTTATATATTTTGATAAATGATTGTTGTTAATTAAGAAATTATGTTTTAATGCACTATTTAGATATAACTTTTCAAGTTTTCTGATAATTTTTTTTTTATTTTTAAATGTAATATTAGATTATGTGAGATTGTAACCTTTAGAAGACAAATTGAAGAAGATTTAGATATGAGCTTGTTGTTTAATTTAATATTTGGTACTAATGATACCTCAGATTTTGATTTTGAAACAATAAAAAGTTGAGTTTTTTAGAAATTCAGATATTGTTTTGAGGTCTTCGTTTATAGATGCTACAGATTTTAGCCTAGAAACTTCAAGATGCTTTGTCATATTTGTCGATATGGTTTTTGTAAAGTACGAAGGTTGTTATCATCTGCAAAATTATGAATAGGCCTTTGAGTTATTTGAAGAAGTTCATTAATGTAAATTAAAAATAAAGTTGGCGAAAGAGCAGAACCTTGAGGAACACCAGCATTTATGATTTTGGCTTAAACCATCAATTCTAACTATAATTTTTTCTATTGTCAAGAAAACTATTGATAAGATTTACAGATTTATTATCAAAACTTATACAAATGCTTTGGAAATGTCTAGAGCTGCTGCAAGATTTTCTCCATGTTTGTCTAAAGTAGAATTTCATTTGCGACATAAGTCAGAAGATCTGTTATTATATATTAAGTATCTGAGATGATCAAAAATGTTTGACAGATTGGGCAATATTGCAATTAGTCTATAATTTGAAGAATCAGACTTGTCTCCCTTTGTAGGTTTAGGTTAAACATTTGCAGTTTTCAATTATAATTGGCACTAACTAAGACTAATGTATAAATAGTTTCTGCCCATACACATAATATGTGGATAGTAAATTTGCTATAACATTTAATTCCATTTGCCAGCTGTGCAAAAAATAAATTTATTATTTTTCAATCGATAAGCTTCAATAAATATGAGCCTCTAAAGGCGTTAGAAGCAACAAAGTGTTGATTTGTTTGATAAAATAACCCCCATCCCCTTCGTCTTATTTATAGGTCTATTTATCTCCGGCTTTGGTGCTGTACGAGAAAAAGAAATATCCCTTTCAATAATTTTCCATTTTGCACGTGCCCCGTCGTAGAGCCCACATAAAATAATTTTATTTCTTTGATACGGCATGTTCCTTCTTTCATTGTCATTTTACGAGGATCGAACGGAATTATGTGGTATTATTCGGGATTTGTATCAATGTTCGGGGCCGAGGGGATATAAGGTATATAGTTGGGTCATCTTCGAGACCAGGGGGATAGATAATTCCACCGCCTTTAATCCCTCACCGCCGCTCCGGCAAATCCCGCTACGTGATGCGATACAGAAATGACATTTTAATACACCTTCTTTATATATCAAGCCAGACATAACTAACACAAGTATAATAAACTAATATTAATTATTTTCAGTTACTATCTACGCACAAGAAGAAACAACAACAATAGGGCCATCGATAACAACAGAAGCCAACGAATTTGAAGATATAAATCCAAACAATTCTTATTGCTTGCGTTTTACATGGATGGGAACGGACTACGACAACTCGACGAAACTTAATACAACTTGCGATGAATTGATGCAGGACACGAACGCTGAGAATGTGCCGTGTAAACAGCCTCTGGTTATAACGTGTAAGTCAACGCCGCTGTTTAATTAATGCAAAAACGGGGATTGAATATTTCACACGTCTCTTTGGGCGTCTTTGGCGGTACATATGAGACTCATTAAAGATGCAAGAAGTTTCCTGAAATCGTAGAAATGTTTGATTTTGAAGTTTGTTAAAGGAAGTTGCTTCGGGGATATTCTAGTTAATTATTAGCTTCGGATTAATTAGATTTATTATTTATAAGATTAAAAAAGATTGGTGGTTATTAATAATGTGTATTGCTGATGCCACTGGGAGGGTTATCCAAATTCAATCAAGCTTTTGTTATTTATATATATATATACAGCTTGCCTAAATCATTCCAACACATAAAAAATGTGCTTTCTCAAGAATTAAGGTTATGTCAAATTGACCGTATAGAATTTTATTAAATTTGTACAGTTGGTTTGCATGATATTGAGCTATGTTGGTACCAAGTTGCAGCAATTTCCAATGTACCGTTTTTGATTTATAAGCAATAATGCTATGCCCTACGACTTCTGATTCTGCAAAGTGATGTTGATTGATTTGAGATTATAATTAAATTGAGCGTATGGATTTTAATCAATTTTGCACACTTAGTACTTATGATATTGAGCTTTGTTGGTACCAAGTTGCACCAATTTCCAATGCACCGTTTTTGATCTATGAGAAATATTGCTACGTCTTATGACTTTTGATTTTACAAAGTGATGCTGATTAATTTGAGGTTATATTAATTAATTAAGCGTATGGATTTAATTAAATTTTGTACACTTTGTTCTAATGATATTGAGCTATGTTGGTACCAAGTTGCATTAATTTCCAACGTACGGTTTTTCAGTTATGAGCAATAGTGTTATGTACTATTACTTTTGATATTGCAAAGTGATGCTGATTGATTTGAGGTTATTTCAAATTGAGCGTATGGATTTTAATTAATTTTGCACACTTAATACTGATTATATTGAGCTATATTGGTGCCAAGTAGCACTAATTTCCAATGTACCGTTTTCGATTTATGAAGATTATTGTTAAGTCTCATGATTTTTGATTCTGCAAAGTGATGCTCATTAATTTGAGGTTATATTAAACTGAGCGTATAGATTTTAATCAATTTTGCACAATTAGTACTAATGATATTGAACTATGTTGGTACTAAGTTACATCAATTTCCAATGTACCGTTTTTGATTTATAAGCAATAATGTTACGTCTCATGATTTCTGATTCTGCAAAGTGATGCTGATTGATTTGAGGTTATATCAAATTGAGCGTATAGATTTTAATCAGTTTTGCCCACTTAGTATCGATGATATTGAGTTATGTTGTTACTAAGTTAAATCAATTTTCAATGTACCGTTTTTGATTTATAAGCAATAATGTTACGTCTCATGGTTTTCGATTCTGCAAAGTTATGCTCATTCATTTGAGGTTATATTAAACTGAGCGTATAGATTTTAATCAAATTTACACAATTAGTACTAATGATATTGAACTATGTTGGTACTAAGTTAGATCAATTTCCAATGTACCAATTTTGATTTATGAGCAACAACGTTAAGTCTTACGATTTCTGATTCTGCAAAGTGATGTTGATTGATTTGAGGTTATATCAAATTGAGCATATAAATTTTAATCAATTTTACACACTTAGTACTTATGATATTGAGCTTTGTTGGTACCAAATTGCACCAATTTCAATTTTCAAAATGTACCGTTTTTGATCTATGAGAAATAATGTTACGTCTTACGACTTTTGATTTTGCAAAGTGATGCTGATTGATTTGAGGTTAAATTAAATTGAGCGTATGGATTTTAATTAATTTAGCACACTTAGTACTGATTATATTGAGCTATATTGGTACCAAGTTGCACTAATTTTCAATGTACCGTTTTCGATTTATGAGCGTTATTGTTAAGTCTCATGATTTTTGATTCTGCAAAGTGATGTTCATTGATTTGAGGTTATATTAATCTGACCGTATAAATTTTAATAAATTTTACACACTTAGTACTGATGATATTGAGCTATGTTGGTACTAAATTTCATCAATTTCTAATGCACGGTTTCTGAGTTATGAGTAATTATGTTAACTCCAATGACTTATAATTTGCTAGGTCATGTTAATTAAATGGAAGTAAATTTGCACTGTTTTTATTCTAGACGATGGAACGCCTCCAGATTTGGAGTATTTATGGGAGCATCATCAATCGCAAGTAGCATGCAAAAAGAGTAACAGTGAAGTATGCGCCAGATACAGTTACTCTTTCAATGATTATCGTAAGTAAACAATCAACATTTTTATCAATATTTCTTTAATGTTTTATTTTTTACAGTTCTTAATGTAACCTACATGTGTACAAAAGTATTCACCACAAATGAGGGTCCCGAAACAAGTGGCTGCTATAATACAAAAGTAGACGGCTATGATGTGGAGCTGTGTCTCTGCAATGATCGAAGAGGAAGTTACATGCCATGCAATTCTGCTACAATCAATAGTTTATCAATTATTTTAGCTTTATTTATCTCATCTGTATATTTACTCTCATATTAATATTAAACAGACAATATTTATTAAAATAAAGAATATTTTGAATTATCTTATCTTGTGAAAGGTGGTAACGCAACGGCCTCTATTGCGAGTAAGTTGAACTATACATATCTGAATCTGAAAAGTTATGCTAAATGATTTGAGGTTATATCAAACTAAGCGTATGGATTTTAATCATTTTTGCACAATTAGTAATATTGAGCTATGTTGGTACCAAGTTGCATCAATTTCCAATGTACGGTTTTTGAGTTATGATAAACGATGTTAACTTTCTTGATTTTAGATTTTGCTACATCAGGTTATTTGAATTAGGATTATGTCAAATTTAGCGTATGGATTTTAAATAATTTTTCAGACATGATACTGATGGTATTGATCTATATTGGTACTAATTTGCATAAATTTCCAATGTTCCGTTTTTGATTTATGAGCAATAATCTTAAGTTCTATGACTTTTGATTTGGCAAAGTGATGTTGATTGATTTGAGGTTATGTCAAATTGAGCGTATGGATTTTAAATAATTTTACAGACTTGGTACTGATGATATTGAGCTAGTTACCGAATTGGTTTAATGTACGTGTTTATCCAAACGGATGTAAATTAAGAGAGTAAGAAACCAAAACAGCCTAAACACCTAAACAATTTTAAGCTTATTAATTGCATATAGGAGGTTAAGTATGTTTTATAAGAATTTTATACTTTTATATGCTTTTTTATTTAGTTAGATTAAGTTTGAATAAATTATAATTTATTTCATAATAATCTGCAACTATTTTAAAACGCATAAACTTTATTACTTTCTGTAATACTAATTTTGTACAAATAATATAAAACTAATTTAATATTGTAGTATTCTAACGTATGCAACCAAACATACACCACGTTGCTTAACTCAATAAACGCACCTCGTATAATAACCGGTTATTGATTTTATCATCATTCAGTTAGCCAACCTGCAGCATGAAGTTGAAGCGGCCCATTAACAGTTGACGTTTCAATAACATCATAACCTGACGTGTCCCGTATTTTATTAATGAACATTTGTTGAAATAAAAAGGACCACTAATAATGCATTCGGTTCTGCAAAGGGGCAACGCGATTTTCGCGTATGCTTTAAGCGTATTGGCCTGCCTTACATTCGTGTGCTTTGCCTCAACAGTATTCCTAGATTATCGCACGCAAGCTGATATGCGAACAGTCACAGTAGTCGTGTAAGTATTTAATATTAACATATAAATTAATCAGAATATTTTATTATATTATTACATTATGCAGATATAGTTATGATTCAATAATTTATTAAATATGCATTCTAAACAGTGGTTGATTTTATAAGACATGAAGTTGCATATTCTAAACTAAATTAAATTTTAATTAAGTTTGTTAAATAGAATATAACAATTCAATATAGCGGCTTTATTTTTACTAAACTTGCATAAACAATTTGTCAATAATTTAATTATGTGAAGTTGGCTATGAATGAAGCCACAATTACATTGTATTAATTAAACATTTTATTAGATCTAATTATTATATTTTCAGTAAAAATGTACCAGACTACAGTGCATCCAGAGATAAAAACGATTTAGGAGTCCTAACATTCGATTTACATACCGATTTATCTCATCTATTCAATTGGAACGTTAAACAATTATTCCTTTATCTAACTGCCGAATACAAGTCATCTAACAACGAACTCAATCAGGTAAATATTTAAAATAATTCATTTTTAAACATAATATCTTTATTCTATTGTAGGTTGTCTTATGGGATAAAATAATCCTTCGAGGTGAGAATGCCCTTCTCGATTTTAAGAATGCCAATACTAAGTATTATTTCTGGGATGATGGTAATGGTTTGAAGTAAGTTAGGTTGTGATTTGTATAAATATTATTTTATTAACTGTTTTGTTTATAGGGGAAATAAGAATATTACTTTGACGCTGTCTTGGAATATCATTCCTAATGCGGGTTTCCTGCCGAATATTTTCTCTCATGGTTCACATTCCTTCAAATTCCCTGTGGATTACACTACCTCGAGAATGTGATTGTAATTTAATCTTTAATTATTATTTTGCGTTTATTGTACTTTAATAAATAAATTGGTTATTTTGTTTTTATTATGATTTTATACTAATTGGGAATAGAAAATGGCTGAAAACATTAGGTTATGAAAGTAGCAATTGGATTACAAAATGGCTGCTAATCTTATGGTTTATAGATATTTAATTCAGTTTTAATTTTTAACAGTTTGAACATATTTTAGAACATTTTATTATACTCATGACAGTTTCAGAACATTTTATATGATAGTTGAAGAATATCTTTTGACATTTAGGAACATTTTATAATATTTATTAGTTCAGAATGATTACTTTATGACATCTGTCATGGATGATCTAGTCATTAGTTTAGAAAAAATGTTGACTTCTATGACAGTTTCAAATGGTTTTGATACATTTCATGACTTCTGTTATGATTGAGGAATATCTTTTAACGGTTTGTTGATGTTTAGGAACATTTTATGTTAGTTCAAAAATATTTGACAGTTTAAGAACATTTTTAACTTCTAAAATAGAGTAAGCAACTCATTGGTAAGATGTGTACAAAATTTAGCATATTTTGGAAATTGATTTATCAACTCATTGGCAACATTTGTAAAAATCAATTTTTCAAAAATTGTTTTGGTAGAAATTATTAAAATATAGCCATTTTTGTTAAATCAAAATAATTAAAAATTTGTAATTTTTGAGCCACATTATGATTTAACTACATTGTTGGCTTCATTCCATCACAGAATAAAATTACAGTTTGGTCCCCAACAGCAACATGTGTAACTTCCTTTTTACTACTTCTACGGGATCCGGCACTGAAATAAATGCTCGGGTGACTCGGATCTACCCCCACGCGCCGACCGATCTATGCGGCGTACTTAGAGAAAAGTTAAGAAAATGGCTTTTAGCGGACCCATGCAGAAAAAATCCCAGCTTCCGCATGGTTATAACCCAAATCAGCTACGATATCGCATTCATCCCCTACCCAACTCTTAAAGTCAATAAAAAATAGTAAATACTATTTTATAATTATGAAATTGATACAGGGTAATTGTATAATTATCTTTAACAAGATCTCAGTTGTATAACTGCAATTGTTTAAGTATTAGTTAAGAAATTGACAATCCTTAAATAAAATAATTATTGCAACTATATCAAATCAACAATATTTAATCCCCCCCTGATTACGATTCTGCAAGTTGCAAAGCTTAAAATTATGCAATTTGACCAATTCGGCTACGTTAATAGTTAATTCTCAATAATTAACTACATGAAAACGTTTAAATACAGAAAAACTAAACTCAAACATGTTATGTTAGCATACATTTGAAGCCGCAAAACGATTACGTAATGATTCGGTTTTGATAATGTACACCTCTGGGGCTCCTAAAGAGCTGAATTATCCTTACGATAATTGACGGTTCTACCAAATTTGTATGGCTAACGGCAGTACCAGATACTTACACCCTAGACACTGTTGGAATTATCTAGTCATTGTTTGTTATTGTTTTTAATAGTTTGTGAAAGATTATTTTATTTTTGTTATTTATTTTTTTATAATATGCCATTTTACAGCATAGTTAAAGAAAAGAATAGTCTTTTTAGGCAGATACGTCAAAAATCTAAGCTAACCAAGTTCCAGATACTAGCAGTAATCCTGCTATAAACTGGTGCATGCTCCTACACAAGTAATACCGGACCAAGGAAAGGCCATCAACTGCAAATCATTCAAGGAATTCTGTGCAAAACAAAATTTTAATCGTGTAAAGAATGCAATCGCTTCTTGGTTAAGTGAAGCGCCTGGGTAGGACAATATTAGAAGCTTTGGCAAAATTGCAACAATTGAATTTGCTCCTAGCAAGCTACTATATGGATTTAAAGTAAATAATAAAGTACTCCTTGTAAGAACACAGAGACAAGACCTTAAGAAAGTTAAGACAGGTTGCTAAAGCAAGATGTGAAGAGTAGCACACCAAATAAATACCAGGTTTGATGAGAATAAAAAACGCTCAACAAGTTTTAATATTAAAATTATAAGAATCGATCGTTATCATGTTGCATCGTTCTCTAAAGATCAAAAACCCATTGCACTTGCACTGATTCAGGCCTTCGAATAATTACGGTGCGTGCCTAAGGTCCGGTGAGCCTGTTAACGTTTTTGTGTGCCGTGAGGTTTTGTTAACCTTCTAAACTTCTTCAAGGTCATATGCACCATGAGACCTCGGAAACCTTCTTTGAAACTGATAGGGTACGTCAGAAATCCATTGTATCGCGACGTCGCCCATTTAGTGTGTGCCCAACTTTCAAAAATGAAGCAAGGATATCAAGATAATCAAAAGATAAAACATAATGCCGCGGTACGCTTTCTTCCGGAAATCCGTCGAGTATCAACCGGTGATGGAGTGGGGGTGGGCGGTTAGTACTGTTCATATTATAATAGTTTTATAAGTTATTGGTAAAAAGTTTATTTGGAAATAAAGTATTACAAATCTTTTAATTAGAATTATGAAAACAAGGAATTACAAGATAAATACAATTTTATCATTCAATGTACGTACTTACTAACCATTAAAACTAATACACTAATTCTAAAGTTTTTCTAGTAACGTTATGATTTCGAAAACAAGGCACAGTCATACAATAAAAAGTCACAAGAGGCAAGATCAAGACTGTAACGTAAATATTGTAATTTCATAAATTCATTGACTACTTATTATCAATTCATGCTTTATGAACCCTGTAGTTATCGTCTAGTAGCAAGAGTTTTTTTATCCTTTTTTGTGTATAACCACTTTTGGTCATATATTCAATTAAGAAAATTCTCCCAGAAAACTTTTGCATATTTGCAAGCTCTTTGGGTAGTAAAAAGTCCGTGCCAAATCTGAAACAAACAATCAACTTTATGCTCAGTATGGGTATTATAAATTTACAGCCTGTAAACCACGCGTTACGGGAGAGTTCAAAACGCCGAGTACACTCTACCTGTAACACTGGTCATGGACATTATTTATATTGTGTACAGTAGTCAAGCTCATTCGCTTTGTTCCTTCATGTTGCTAAAGCCTATCTTTTTCTTGATACACTATATACTATATGGAACCTGGCTAAAAGAAGGAAAGCATTGATACACTGTAATAACCTAATAATAATAATAATAATATACTATATATACTCTGATCATTATCATTTAGTGATCTGAAACGTTTATTCATAACTTTTTTCTCAATAGGCCCAAACATCCTAGCTCTATGCCACTGCTTAAAATAGCTCAGTGCATTACAATCTAAGAACAGTTTGAAACACTTTAGTTAAACAATTACAAATACATTGGAAAAGTTTAAAATAAATTCGAAATAGCTCACTAAACTTGAACAGCTTAGATGCACTTGAGAATAGTTTAGGTGCAGCAGAAAACACGTGAGAATATTTAAGGTGCAACTGGAAACACTTTAAAGCAACTCAAATTATACTGGAACATATCAACATTAACCAAAAATACTCGAGAACAGCTTGGAACGTCTTAGGTGTAGTTGAGAAGAATTTATGTGTAATTGAAAACTCTTGAGAACAACTCACAATACATTAAAAAGTTCAATATCAGTACATTTAAGAATAACTTAAATACAACTGCAAATACATTTTGCAACAGCTAGACTAGAACACTTTAGACATAGTTAATTACATTAAAAAAGCTCAGTACGACCAAGATCAGCTTGGAACACATTAGGTGCACTTGAAAACAGTTCCAATACACCTTGGAATACAGTAGAACAATAAGAAATTTATTAGATAAATTTAAACTTAAAATATCTCAGTACAACATAGAAGCAGCTTGGAACACTTTAAGTGCAGTTGGAAATAGTTCCAGTACACTTTAGTGCAAATTTGAGCCTTTTGAAAAGAGTTTAAAATTAATTCAAAACATCTCACTAAACTTAAAACAGCTTAGATCACTTGGAAACTGAACTAAGTACATTCATGAATAACTTGAAACATTTTGGTGCAGATAGAAACAGTTTCAATACACTATAAAACATTTTTGAAAAGTTTACAATTGAATGGAAATGTAAGAAACAGATTAATTTGAACTGAAATGTACATTTCAGCAACAATTTAAAACACTTTTAGAGTAATTTCTAATAAAGAGTTTAAAAGTAGCTCACTATACAGTTCAAATGCAACCAAGAACACTTGAGTGTAACTCAAATTCTATTTAAAACAAAACAATATTAATTAACCGCTTTGAACAGTTACGTGCAACTCTTAATAACTCAAACACACTTGAAAACAGTTCGGATGCACTTTGAAATGCTTTGCAACCCACACCTTATTGGAACATTAACAATTGAAGCGTCGGCTCAAAGAACGTTGTAACTCGCATATTTTACAAATCGAGTTTTTTGTGGAATAATGTTGTATGGCACATAATACAACTGCCTAAGATAATAAAAATCTTAATTTTAAATTTTTTGACCAATAAAATAAAGTAATTTAGTTTGTCATTTTGCCGTTTTCCGTGGAAGAAAGTTGTAAGTGGCAACGCACAAGATTTCGGCCCGGTGTATTGTTCGATCATGTCGACGATAAATATGTCACATTTATTGGAAAATACACTAAATCGTAGTCAAATGTTTTTCAGTGGCAATATAATAAAGCAAAGCTAGCTAGATGCAAGGGAGAAGAATATATAAGTAAAAATAATAAGATTATTTTTCAGAAGAGCTAAGTGGAAAAACGTTGTAACTGTACTAGTTAACTTACTAGGAAAAGCCATAACCTGTTAGGACCATGACAACATTTCCATATAGTAAAGAATATTGCTACGTACAAGGCAAGCACTTAAAAAATTTCAAATATTGAAGATTTACCTACCTATTTCGGCTGCTAAAAAGTCCAATTTAATAGACATGTGTAGATCAGTACATGGATCCTATGTATCGTCCTTTTTACAAAGATTTATAACAGGTTGAGCCTATGTTAAAAAATTCTAAGAGCTGTTAGTTTGTGTAACACTGAATAATAAACATTAATAATACAACACGTTGTTTAATTTGTACATGACACACCTTATAATATTTTGAAAAATGTGCAATTTATTGGTAAAACGTTGTAAGTTGCAAAGCAGTTACAACGTTATTCCAATTTTTTTAAATGTAGAACGCTCTGCAGGGTAAACTATGGAAATATCGCGTAAAATGAATGCATATAGCATCAAATAATGTTACAACTGCCACCTTTTACAACGTTTTTCTCAATTTAAACGGCCAATAATTAAGTTTATTGATTTTTGTGCCTCCTGAAAAGTTGAAACAATGTAAGTTACAACGTTATTTGAGCCGACGCTTCAATTATGTCATAATTTTAAAAATTATTATTTTTTAATAAATATTATTATTACCAAATATAGCAAAATATATTTAAACAATGTTTCAATTTTCAAAATATTCATTTCTGAATAAATAAACTTAATAAGTTAAAAATTTGATTACTATTGTTAAGAAAAATGTAAACAATAGCTGAGAAACAATAAAATGTATTATAGAAAACTATAATGAAAATCGAGGGAAATAAAAACATAAATAACCTTATTTACATAATGAATGGGGACCATTAGTTTGGCGCCAGAAATAAAAGATTTTTGTTGGAATAAATATCTATGCAACCAAGTATACACAGCTGTATTAAAATAGCGCGCTTTTTTAAAAAATCTTTGTTTTTGCAATAAATTTTATAGATAAGTGGTCAAAATTATTAATTATACCTATAATATCAATAGGGACATGTGTAAATACATTCAAACTATATAAAAAGTTTTTAAATAAAAAATAAAAATAACACCAGTGAGAATAGCAACCCATATTTTGCTCAGTATGTATAAGTATACCAACCTTGATTCAAATTATTGAAATTGAAATTAAAGCTAATTAATGAATATTAATTGATATAGATTAATTAATTAATCAAATAACAATCAGTATTAATGCTAAAAACTCAATTAGGGGTTGATTTTTATTGTAGATTCTAAAAAAACAATAAATATTTTCTAGTGGTGGTAACAGTGAGTGAAAAATTGTTTAAATCCAGTAACAAATAAACTGTTGCTATATTAGTTTTGTCAGTTACAGCCTAACTTGTTCAACCCTGTTAATTTCTGCTTTTTTCAAAGCAACAAACTAATTTAGTGTGTTTACTGCTATATAGCGAAGAAAACCGAGTGTGAAGGTATGTAGATTACAATATTTTCTTCTATTTTCTGTTTTCATTGAATCGATTCCAATGATGCATTGTCTGAGATCTTTTAAGCATTATAATTAAAGCAAATCATTATTGTTTTAATTAAACTTGCTTAAATTTCAATTATTAAATGATTATATAGCGGCAGTAGATAAAATTTCATCCTTATCGTACAATTTTTCAAAATTTGTTTGCATCATATCCGTTTCATCGTTTCATCGATTACTTAAATCTTCTTTTTTTGTCGATACGTTTTTAATTAATTACATGTACGTGAGCCAAAAATATTACTCTTTGTAAATATTTGCTTCAAAAATTGGCTGTCGATGAAACGGATTCATCGATACATGTATAGAATTTACTAAATTTGATGTAAAAAACTTTTTTATATGTGTTCATAGCTTAACTGTCAAGATTTAAAAAAAAAGTTACTTGAACTTTATCAAGATTAAATTCTGCTCAACTTTTATAATTCAACTATCACGATATTAGATAAAATTAATATTATCTACTATTCAACTTGTATTCTAATTTTTGACAACTTCAGCGTCAAAAAAATTAAATAAATTAATTGAACTTTGTCATAATAATTAAATTCTGATCAACATTTATAATTAAACTTTTGTTGAAACTTTTATAGCTTTCATGATATAAGACAAATGCATATGATATAATACTAAATTATATGAAAGCTATAAAAGTTAGAACAAAAGTTGAATTATTAATGTTGAGCAACATTTAATTATCTTGATGAAGTTCAAGTAACTTTCTTTGATATTTTGACGTTGAAGTTGTCAAAAGTTAGATACAAGTTGAAATTTAGATGATATGCATTTTATCTTATATCAGAAAACCTATAAAAGTTAGAATAAAAGTTACTTATACTTTATCAAGATAATTAAATTCAACTTTTGTTCTAATTTCAATAGGTTTTCTGATACATATAAGATAAAATGCATATAATCTTAATTAAAGAAAGTTACTTGAACTTTGTCAAGATAATTAAATTCTGCCCAACATTTACGATTCAACTTTTATAGCTTTTATTATACAAGATAAAATGCATATGATCTATATTTCAACTTGTATTCTAACTTTTGACAACTTCAACCTCAAAATATCAAAGAAAGATACTTGAATTTTTTCAAGATAATTAAAATCTGCTCAACATTTCTAACTCAACTTTTGTTGTA
This sequence comes from Tachinus rufipes, assembly GCA_963932245.1. Taxonomy (NCBI): domain Eukaryota; kingdom Metazoa; phylum Arthropoda; class Insecta; order Coleoptera; family Staphylinidae; genus Tachinus; species Tachinus rufipes. The sequence goes on from OZ010745.1 coordinate 116,519,686, forward strand.
ACTTTTATTGCAAAATTTAATTATCTTGATAAAGTTCATCTAACTTTTTTTGATATTTTGACGTTAAAGTTGTCAACAGTTAGAGTACAAGTTGAAATATAGATCATGTGCATTTTATGTCATATCATAAAAGTTAGAAAAAAAGTTAAATCATAAATGTTGAGCAGAATTTAATTATCTTAAAGTTCAAGTAACTTTCTGTTGATATTTTGACGTTAAAGTTGTCAAAAGTTAGAATACAAGTTGAAATTTAGATGATATGCATTTTACCTTATATCAGAAAACCTATAAAAGTTAGAAGAAAAGTTACTTAAACTTTATCAAGATAATTAAATTCTGCCTAACATTTATAATTCAACTTTTATAGCTTCCATGATAAATATGTACATAAAATGCATATGATCTATATTTCTACTTAAATTAACTTTTGACAACTTCAACCTCAAAATATCAAAAAAAAAATTATGTGAACTTTATCAAGATAATTAAATTCTGCTCAACATTTATAACTCAACTTTTAATGTAATATCATAAAAGTTAGAACAAAAGTTGAATCATAAATGTTGAGCAGAATTTAATTATCTCAATTAAGTTCAAGTAACTTTTTTTAAATTATTTGAAGTTTAAGTTGTCTAAAGTTAGAATACAAGTTGAAATACAGATCATATAAAGTGCATATCTATTATCAGGAAACTTACAAAAGTTAGAACAAAAGTTACTTGCACTTTGCAGATAATTAAATTCAACTTTTGTTCTAACTTATAGCTTTGCTGATATAAGATAAAATGCATATGATCTATATTTCAACTTGAATTCTAACTTTTGACTACTTCAACTTTATCAAGATAATTAAATTCTGCTCAACATTTATGATTCATTTTTTGTTCTAACTTTTATAACTTCCATGGTATTAGAATTCTGCACATTTTTTTATATTTTAACTTTTGAGATGCTTCATGAAATTAGCTCTCAAATCGAGTTGTTTTGCAGATTAACAGTTAAAATATCAATAAAACATGTTGTAAGTTATTAAGTTAATTAAACTTTACTCTAGACGTTTTTTTATTTATTTAGATGAAGCTACGTTCAAGAACCTCGAAACAAACCTGTGGTGGCAGTGGCCACCGCCAACTCCTCCCTGCACCACAGGAGATACGCCGCCCACGTGATCTACTGCGTGGAGCGGCAGATGTGGAGAGAACGTTTGATGGAAGGATGACGTTGAGATCATCAGGAAATCTCAAAAAAAGACCTTGTGGTGGCAGTGGCCACCGCCAACTCCTCCCTGCACCACAGGAGATACGCCGCCCACGTGATCTACTCCGTGGAGCGGCAGATGTGGAGAGAACGTTTGATGGAAGGATGACGTTGAGATCATCAGGAAATCTCAAAAAAAGACCTTGTGGTGGCAGTGGCCACCGCCAACTCCTCCCTGCACCACAGGAGATACGCCGCCCACGTGATCTACTCCGTGGAGCGGCAGATGTGGAGAGAACGTTTGATGGAAGGATGACGTTGAGATCATCAGGAAATCTCAAAAAAAGACCTTGTGGTGGCAGTGGCCACCGCCAACTCCTCCCTGCACCACAGGAGATACGCCGCCCACGTGATCTACTCCGTGGAGCGGCAGATGTGGAGAGAACGTTTGATGGAAGGATGACGTTGAGATCATCAGGAAATCTCAAAAAAAGACCTTGTGGTGGCAGTGGCCACCGCCAACTCCTCCCTGCACCACAGGAGATACGCCGCCCACGTGATCTACTCCGTGGAGCGGCAGATGTGGAGAGAACGTTTGATGGAAGGATGACGTTGAGATCATCAGGAAATCTCAAAAAAAGACCTTGTGGTGGCAGTGGCCACCGCCAACTCCTCCCTGCACCACAGGAGATACGCCGCCCACGTGATCTACTCCGTGGAGCGGCAGATGTGGAGAGAACGTTTGATGGAAGGATGACGTTGAGATCATCAGGAAATCTCAAAAAAAGACCTTGTGGTGGCAGTGGCCACCGCCAACTCCTCCCTGCACCACAGGAGATACGCCGCCCACGTGATCTACTCCGTGGAGCGGCAGATGTGGAGAGAACGTTTGATGGAAGGATGACGTTGAGATCGGGAAATCTCAAAAAAAGACCTTGTGGTGGCAGTGGCCATCACCAACCTCCTCTCCCTGCACCACAAGGCCCACGTGATGAAAGGAAGATGACGTCGAGAAGTTTCAAAAAAGAAACTCCAGCAGAGTTACTATCACTAGGGCCTAGTGGTGGTAAAAGAAAGAGTTGTAAGTATTAACAATATTACTATATTCTATTTTTATTTATCCATTTTTTTAGGTCCAAACTCAGATGAACCCCCCGAAAAGAAACTATGGAAACCCAACCCGGTGGCACCATCGCTAGGAACCTCAGAGGTAGAGGTAGCTCCTAGCGGTGGAGAAAAAATCCACTGTAAGTACTAGCAAAGTTTTTCAAATTTGTTTTTATTTACATTCTAATGTTACCGTCAAAATTGTAACCACGTATTGTTTCTTGTTTGTAGGGACTTCAAGTACCATCAGAGGGCCGGGACAAAAAAGGCGGCTCAGTGCTGTAATCGATGATTTGAGAAAGCAGGCGGAGGAAGGAGAACAAAAAGAAGTGGCAGAGGTAAATGAGCCTTCAATAAAAAAGTTTAAAACAACGTATTGTAAGTACTTACAAATTTTTACATGTTTTATTTTTATTAATATTTTAATATTGCAGGGTCTTCTGCATTGCAAATGGGGGTGGAACTTCCTAAAAACTTGGGCCTAGCCGAATACCTCCACAAATTGGAAATATTGGGGAATTTGGAAGAAGAGGAAGAAGAAAAAAACGAGAAGGAGGAGGAAGAGAAGGAGGAGGTGATAGAGGTAACGCAGCCCGAGAATATAGAACAGCCGAGGGTTGTGGTGGTTGAGGAGGCACCAATACCAGTGACTCAACCACCACCGAGAACCTCCGAAAAAACATATTGTAAGTACTTACAAATGTTTACATGTTTTATTTTTATTAATATTTTAATATTGCAGGGTCTTCTGCATTGCAAATGAGGGTGGAACTTCCTAAAAACTTGGGCCTAGCCGAATACCTCCACAAATTGGAAATATTGGGGAATTTGGAAGAAGAGGAAGAAGAAAAAAACGAGAAGGAGGAGGAAGAGAAGGAGGAGGTGATAGAGGTAACGCAGCCCGAGAATATAGAACAGCCGAGGGTTGTGGTGGTTGAGGAGGCACCAACACCAGTGACTCAACCACCACCGAGAACCTCCGAAAAAACATATTGTAAGTACTTACAAATGTTTACATGTTTAATTTTTATTTATATGTATTTCAATATTGCAGGGTCTTCTGCTTTACAAATGGAGGTGGGGCTCCCCGAAAACTCGGGCCTTGCCGATTACCTCCATAAATTGGAAATATTTGGAAATTTTGAAGAAGATGAGGAGGAGGAGGAGAAGAACGGAAAAGAAGAGAATGAGGAGGTTATGGAACAGCCGATGATGATCGAAGAGGCACCAACACCGACGGCGGTTCCTTGTTCGAGAGCCACAGAACTGAGAAGTAAGTAATGCATTTAGCTTACAAGTGTTGGTATTTTTTAGTTAATTATTATATTTTTGTTTATTTGTATGTAGTAATTTATTAAATAAATTTTATGATGTTTCAGTGCTGGAAAGGAATAGGGCATCATATAATTTGCGGCCCGTGTATTACATAAACTACAACGAAAGCATTCTTTGTAAAATCGGTAAGTTGTATAAATGTTTTTGATCTGTAAATAATGTTTTTGGAAATGTCACAAATATTATTAACTGTTCAATTGTTAAAAATGTTCCTGACCTTTCATCAATATTCTTGGACTGTCATATAATAATCAACTGTCAGAAATGCTAAAAAACGTCTTAACTGTAAATAATGCTTTGGAACTGTGACAAATCAAAACATTTAACAATGTTTTTAAACTATGTATCATATAATGTTTCCCAACTGTCAAAACAGTTAATTAATAAATTTCTTAAAAATTATATTTTTTTGACAGTTTCAGTTTTAATTTCCAACTCTTTGATATATTGAAAATTGAAGCTTTGTGTTTGCCATAAATAATTTGACAGTTAGACGACATGTTTTATGATTGGTGGTGATCCTTTATAACAGCTGAACTTTACTTTTTGACTTTTTAATCACAATTGCTGAATTCAAAAAACCGGTTATCAATAAGTTGACAGTTACATTAAATATTTCATGAAAATTAATAATTGATCAGTACTTTGACAAAAATATCGTCATTTTCAGTTTTCTTGATTGCTTTTATGCTAATTAATAATTTCTTCGTATTCTTTGACAGTTCAAGAATAATTAACAAATTCAAACGACATATTTTATGACATTATTGACAGTATGAATTTTTTTATCAGTTGAACAGTTTAAAAGTTGTGTGAAAAAGATATGACATATGCCATTGCAACTGGCAGTTTATCACTATTTTTTGACAATTCTTCATAATATTTGACAGATAAGCACTTATGATTTCTTTTTAGAGTATAAATATTTGACAGTTTGATGACATATTTAACATGTTTTAAAGTTCGTTCTAGCAACAATGTCAAAAATAGCCAACTCCGGCCATAAAACTATCAAAATATTGTTGAAAAGCACAAAAACCGGTCATAAGCTGTTAAAAAAGTGTAAAAAGTTTAATAAAATCCCAAAAATTGCAAATTCCGGCTATGAAATATCTCTTTTACTTGTACAAATCAACATAATAATTTATTCAAAATTATTGTACAACTTTTCTATATAATTAATAATTAACTGTTTTAGCATGGAGAAGAATGGCTGTGGCTGAATTTTAAAGGAAACATAAAAAGCATTTCATAAATTTGATTCTTACAAAATTGTGGAATGAGACATGTAAAAAATAACTGAACAAAAAATAATTTTTCGGCGACTTTTGTGACTTTGCCGGCTGAAGGATCTTTGAAGTTTAAAGCCTTAATGACTCCTACAGCAACAGTTTGCCTCATGTCACGTACGGCAAAATGTCCAAGGAGAGGAAATTCTTGGAATAATTCGTCGCAAATTAGCTTGGATAGTACCAAGTTGACGATAGCGGCATCACTGGACTTGAACAATGCTTTGGGATTATTTTCAGTGGATTGGCCAGTACGGCAAATTTACTGGCAATATGTGCGGTGTGACAATCCAATACTAGTGTAGCCGTTGGAAATTTGTCCAGGATGGTTCAAGACAAATACCTGTGCTGTTAGTCAGCAGCTCCCTTTGGTGTCACCGGCAACGTATCCACGACGCAATTCCTTAACGGACACGTTCTTTACATTGAAACCAACATTGTCTCCGAGAACGGCTTCCTATAGGGCTTCGTGATGCATCTCAACAGATTTTACTTTAGTCGTCAATGAAGCTGGGGCAAATACTACAAACATACCTCGTTTGAGAATGAAAGGCAAAGAGATTTCTCAGTTGGACAAGATGGTGGAAGAATAGCGCCCAAAGCTTCAATCAAGCACTTTCACACATGTTGTCCCCGTGCCACCCTGAGATTGATACAAAAGCAACAGCAGCTGGATTGTAACCAATCTTATTGATGTAAAAAGACACTTCCTTCTTAATTGGAATACATTGATGAATTTCTGCTGCATATTTTGGATCCTTCAATTAATCGTAAGTATTTTTTCTCTCTATTCCCAAAAACTTCCACTTTAATATTATTATATTAAAATTCGTTCTTAAATCAAATCTACATGACAATTGTCAAATTTTTAGTTCTGAAAACTCAAATCTTGTGTTCATTTTCAAAGCTTATGCAATAGTTGTACAGAACATTTTTTACATCTATTAAGAAACCCTAATTTTCTAGATTAAAGTATCTAGAACCTGGTCTGCAAAGAAGAATGAAGATTTTAACTTCCGCTACAAAATGTTTTTATTGTTCTGGTACCTTGTACGCAAATGACGTTGGGTAACAGTTAATAGCGCCCCTTGTTAAATTAAACAATGATAAACAACTGGTACCTTGGGTACTAGTTGATGTGGTATTTCGGGTACCAGTTGATATGCGCCCCCATTAATATAAAGTGGGGGCGGGAGGTTGGCGGGATTAATACATTAAAATGATAATGACAAACAACTGGTACCAGTTGATAGCGCCCCCAATAATATAAAGTGGGGGCGGGAGGTTGGCGGGATTAATACTTTAATATGATTTTGACAAAAAAACTGGTATCAGTTGATAGCGCCCCCATCAACTTAAAGTGGGGGCGGGATTAAAACTTTAATATGATAATGACAAACAACTGGTACCAGTTGATAGCGCCCCCATTAATTTAAAATGGGGGCGGGAGGTTGGCGGGATTATTAATTCAATATGATAATGATAACCAACTGGTACCTTGGGTACTAGTTGATGTGGTATCTAGGGTACCAGTTGATATGCGCCCCCATTAATATAAAGTGGGGGCGGGAGGTTGGCGGGATCAATACTTTAATATGATTTTGACAAAAAAACTGGTATCAGTTGATAGCGCCCCCATCAACTTAAAGTGGGGGCGGGATTAAAACTTTAATATGATAATGACAAACAACTGGTACCAGTTGATAGCGCCCCCATTAATTTAAAATGGGGGCGGGAGGTTGGCGGGATTATTAATTCAATATGATAATGATAACCAACTGGTACCTTGGGTACTAGTTGATGTGGTATCTAGGGTACCAGTTGATATGCGCCCCCATTAATATAAAGTGGGGGCGGGAGGTTGGCGGGATCAATACTTAAATACGATTTTGACAAAAAAACTGGTATCAGTTGATAGCGCCCCCATCAACTTAAAGTGGGGGCGGGATTAAAACTTTAATATGATAATGACAAACAACTGGTACCAGTTGATAGCGCCCCCATTAATTTAAAATGGGGGCGGGAGGTTGGCGGGATTATTAATTCAATATGATAATGATAAACAACTGGTACCTTGGGTACTAGTTGATGTGGTATTTCGGGTACCAGTTGATATGCGCCCCCATTAATATAAAGTGGGGGCGGGAGGTTGGCGGGATTAATACATTAAAATGATAATGACAAACAACTGGTACCAGTTGATAGCGCCCCCATTAATTTAAAATGGGGGCGGGAGGTTGGCGGGATTATTAATTCAATATGATAATGATAAACAACTGGTACCTTGGGTACTAGTTGATGTGGTATCTAGGGTACCAGTTGATAGCGCCCCCATTAATATAAAGTGAGGGCGGGAGGTTGGCGGGATTAATACATTAAAATGATAATGACAAACAACTGGTACCAGTTGATAGCGCCCCCATTAATATAAAGTGGGGGCGGGAGGTGGCGGGATTAATACATTAAAATGATAATGACAAACAACTGGTACCAGTTGATAGCGCCCCCATTAATTTAAAATGGGGGCGGGAGGTTGGCGGGATTATTAATTCAATATGATAATGATAAACAACTGGTACCTTGGGTACTAGTTGATGTGGTATCTAGGGTACCAGTTGATATGCGCCCCCATTAATATAAAGTGGGGGCGGAAGGTTGGCGGGATCAATACTTTAATATGATTTTGACAAAAAACTGGTACCAGTTGAAAACGCCCCCATCAATTTAAAGTGGGGGCGGGATTATTAATTCAATATGATAAAGACAAACAACTGGTACTTTGGGTACTAGTTGATCTGGTATCTTGAGTATCAGTTGTTAGCGCCCCCAGTAATTTAAAGTGGGGGCGGGAGGTTGGCGGGATTATTAATCATTATCATATTGAATGTTACAATAAAAAATCATGAATTAATTTAAAAAAAAAAATAGAAATAATAATAGAATTCAAAAGGAAAGGCACTAAGAATTGTATCAATTTTATTAATATTCTCATGACCAATCCAATTAATACCTTCAACAGTTGTGCTCTTCAAGAATGCATGATGAGTTTCATCTATGGTGCAAGACCTATAAATTGGAGCACCAATCAATTTCTAGACCTCACTTCTGAACACCACATCTAATTCATCTTTTGTAGACATTGATGCACTTTGCATCTGTAATGAACCAAATAGCTTGATTTTGAATAGAATTTAGAAGAAATAGTATAGTTTTCCCATACTAGGAAACAATATTCAATACAAATGCGTATATAAGTTTTATATATATATATACATAAAAAACTGATTACATCTATTAAGAAATTCTAGTTTTTTAGATACTTTCAAAGCTTTGTTAACAACATGGTCTTTCCAGAGAAAAGACAAATTGAAGGAGATTTAAGAGATATGGATTCATTGTTTAGTTTTTTGATTTAAGATTTGTAGTAAATTGATGAAATCATTGTTTGCATATAGTGGTTTGATTCATTGTTGTTACTCTACAAATTTATGAATACAACACACCAACATTGGAGGATGAAGTGGAGTAGAGTTCGATTCAAAATTCAGATTCTATTCCGCTTTCGCTCCATTGTAGCTGTGTTGCTTCACAAATGATTTTTCTTGTGATTCGTTATGAATATGTAAGCTCGACATATTTTAATGTATCTTAAGGGACGTTTGCAATAAGTTTGAGCACCTTATTGTTAACCAAAAATCAAAACGCAACAATTATGAAAAAATCATTATATGCAGCAATCTCATCAATTACTCCCTAATTTTGCAGACATTTTATTAAATTTGTTTGCATTCAGAAATTCAGGCATTCAAGCTAATTTATAGTTAATTTACTTTATTCTTATTGTCTTGTTAGCACCAATCATGTGTGTAGTGTAAGTGTAGTACATATCAAATGGTGATTTTAAGATGTTAAGGGATGTGGTGTTGAGGATGGAAGTCTTTGAATTGAATGGTACACCGGGGTTTGATAGGTTTTATATAAGTTTGCATCATAGATGGAACTCAATGTTGCTCAAGAGAGAAAAAGTTGCATTTGTAGTTGGTGTTTCAGAGCGATTGAACAAAGTTTGGGTATTAATTTTGAAATCAAATATAATTTATAAAGCAGTTATAATAAATTATTACAAAAACTAACTACTAACTTGAAAAATATTTTGTATTTTTTTTAAATTTCAAAATAAGATATATTTAGGAATTACTTGTCACAAAAACATTACTTTTGAATTTTAACTAGACTAGAATTAAGCTGTCTGTATTTAAATGTTGTCAAATATCAGTGTGTCATATTGTGAAAGTATATCAATTATGTCACAAAAATGTGAGCTAATATGTCAATTAACAAATTTTCCACAAATTTCACACATGACACACTGTGATAATTGGTTAATTATAAAAAAATATGCCAAAATTGACATAATAAATTGCTAAAAAAAAAAAGATTTATTATGTCAAAATCAATAAATGCCAAATTGTAAGGCATCAAATGGCTTTGAATTATTGCGAATGCAATTAATCAATAAATTGTTTAGTTTTAAGTTAGCAATAAATGTAATCACTTCATTGACAAGTCAAATATGAATTGATTGCATTTATTACATTATTGTATTAGTTTTAAGTTTAAAGAAGTGTTGATAGTGACACATTTATTTTATTATTATTATTATATTAATGAGCAAATTTTTAAACCGTGTGTGATAATTGGCTAATCAATAGTTAAAAACTAACATAATAAATCACTAAAAAAAAATAGATTTATTATGTCAATCGGAAATGCCAAATTGTAAGGCTGTGATTATTGCAAATGCAATTAATTGTTTAGTTTTAAGTAAGCGATAAATGTAATCACTTCATTGACATAATTTGGAGTCAAGCATGAATTGATTGCATTTAATGTTGTAACTAGTTTTAAGTTTTTTATTTATTATTATTAATTAATATTGCTTCATTGAATTAATGAGCAAATTTTCAAACCGTCAATCAACATGATGGAATTGTTTATTGTAATTTGTCTTTTAAAAATGTTTGTTTCCTTATTATTCCTGATTACAGGTAAGTTTGCAATAAATTTTTTTATTACAAAATCAGTTAGAGATTAGATTTATGAGCCTATTTAACATCACTGTTAGTTAATATTACTATCAGTGCTAATAGGCAAAAAATTTTGGAGCCGCTAAACCTCGAAAATCAAATTAATTAGTGAGGGTCTGCAATGAATCCAAAAGTCGTAGCTACACCACTGTTTGAAATAGCTCAGTACAACCTAGGATTTATACAAATTTTACTGTTGGTATTAGGTATGCTAATACCACATTACATAAAAATCCAATGTACCAGTTTTGAGTTTTTTTTTTGTTTCTTATTAGGAATCATGATTTAAAAAGACATGATGGAGATCAACCTTTGTGGGCTTGTGGTTTAAAACATCCAATTTCTTGATCGCAAACACTTGGGTAGGTGGGCTTAAACTAAATTCAAGTTTTATAGGTGTATATACAGTTTTATAGACTAAATTTATAATTTGAAGGTTGAATTAATAGTTTGGCAACAGAATTTAACATAATTATGTCCAGATTTCCAGTTTTGAAAACCAAATTTAAAATTTGAATTTACAATTAGAGGCTGGATTAACAACCAAAACTTAATAGACCACCAAATTCATAATTTGCAAACTGAATTAACACATTGATGTCAAGATATCTATTTTGAAAACCGAATTAACAGTTTAATTCAAAAATTCTTAATTTTATTAAAGTAACTGGTTTATTTTCAAGATATCAGAATAAACTAAACTCAATTTGGTAAATAAGTCATCTAATTACCTACTTTATATAATTTTTTTTGTATAATCTCAGAATTTTGAGTTAGATTGAAAAATACATTACTTTAACATGTCATTTGTTAAAAATAATTTCTTTAATATAGTATGTCAAAAATCACCAAATCTTAATAACCAGCTGTCAAAAATTACACGATCTAAGATGATCAACTGTCAAAAATACTTATCTTTTAAGATGTGAATGTAAGTTTTGCATTTTCGACCATTTTAAGCCGGATTTTAGCGTTCTTTTTGAAAATATTTTAATATTTAATTACAGAATATTGCCATTTTTATTTTTTACTTTTTTATAAATAGAATGTTGCAGTTTTCAACAGTTTATAGTGATAATATATTTTATACTTTATGGCTGGATTTTGCTATTTTTAACATCTATGAATAGTTTTGTAAATTTGTCATTAATCTCTCTAATTGACGATAATATATCAAACAGTAAATTTATTAGTTGTGTGTTCAATTCTTAAAATGTATTCTTGAACTGTCATAAGTTTTGTAAATGCTGAGATGCTTTCTGACAATATTTTGATGTTTCTAGACCAAATAGAATTTTGCACTTTTTTCTAAAATAGTCTCAATAACGGCGTACAGCTGAAATAGGTACAATATAAAAAAATAAAAACGCCTCCAATTAGTCAATTATTGAAAGTATAGCAGTAGATTAGACACGTTAGTAGTTACACTTTTAAAAGCTGGATTTATAATTTAACGATCAAATTATCAGTACACATTGAAGTTTTGAAGGTCCAATTAACAATGTAGTACAATGTAACATTAAAGACCAAATTAAACTTTTAAAAACCGGATTGACACTTTTAAAAAGTTGGATTTATAATTTGAAAGTTAGATTGAACATTTTAAAAACTGGATATACAGTTTTAAAAGTCGGATTTGCAGTTTTAATCAATTTGGCATTACAATTTAACACACAATTTAAGTTGTTACAAATCATTAGAAGAACAAGAATTGAAATATAAAATTACTAAATTAATACATTAATAATAAAATTGTTTCAATAACCTTCAAATCAAATAACAAACATCCCAGCCGTGAAAAATTAACTCAATAAATCATAACTAACCTTTTTAATTCCAGCGACTATTGTAAGTAAATTAAAATAATATAATTAACATATTTGTTTTAGATTTACACACACACCAGAACCAGTAAATTGCAAATTAATAAAAAATTCAATAATAAAAACATTTTTTTGAAATATTTATTTATAGTAACCATAGCAATTAAATTAATTTAATAAACATCAGCCTACTGAATACTGATTTGACAAAGGTTAAAAAAAATGCTTTAATTTAATCAAATCTTTTTCAGCCTCGTAGTAATCAATCCAATTAATTGAAGTAAACATCTACAGAAGAAAAAGGATAAGTTAGCGGATAAGAAAGGTGACAATGATGCATCATGCAGAGGGCACATCACCCTTGTTAGTACTCTTACCATTTGTATCTTGTTTGATCTTTCACTTTTGTGTTTCACGACATCCATAAATTGAAGTAAATTCAGAGCCTATTTGCATATTTTAAGTAGATTTGTAGGTTCCAACATCTACCACCCAATTCCACCTAAAATATTATAATCATTTTATTTATTAATAATTAAAATATTCTACTACTAATAATAAAGAAAATATTAATTAATTGAAAACATCAGTAGAGTAATACAAACAATGCCCTGATTATACATAAATATAAAAACCAGATAGCTTTTCATTAATAATAATGTAATTATTAACCTCACCTTTATGCAGCATTTCGAAAGTATGTATTTTAATTGATTTATTAAGGGCAATAGAGATTTCCATAGTATCTTTTCATCCTACTTCTCATTGAATCCATAACAATCAGTCTTCTCCCAAAGACTTCGGTGAATATTAAGTTAAGATTGATTGCCATTGCTGAATAGGTATCGCCATTCGCCACAGAACATATTCCGCGCCGTCGCAAAAAAACCGAATTTACATACCTATTGATACCTACTTACTTACCTAATTGAACCTTTAGTTAATTGATATCAACGCCGGCGACATCTCTCGGATTTATATTAAACCACTATCTTTTAGTGCTAGTTGGTTGCATAATATTACATTGACTAAGCGATCCGTTCCGGTTATTTCATGCAAAACTACGTAGTTTTCTAATATCTTTTAAGTTGTTTTGAGCAAAACTATCGAGTTTTAGGCTAGGACCAATGGCTTATTGGGTGATTTTCGAATCACGCCGGTTGATAAAAAACAATTTATTATTTCAGTCGTGGTGTGAGTATATAGGTGTGGCAATGCGCATTGTTCTAAACCGTGACGTCAAGTGAGTGATAAGAACTCGCATTATTATTAATAAATGTGTGAATTGCGCGTTGCCCTATCACCCACTTGACGTCATGCGCAAACTCTATCAAAATGTGTTCTTGAGACGGACACTCCAATATACTCCACGATTTCAGTCATATTTTGGAGATCAAACCCCGGAACTATTAAATTTTATTTTTTTTTGCCAATAAATAACAAACAATTACATTTTAAAATCATCTTAATAATAAAATATACATAACATTATTACAGGTACAGCGACGCAAATGTATTAGCCATGCGCCTCTTTCCAATATTCTTTCGCAACCGGACAAGCTAAGCTTGCTGGACTGTAGTTTCTAAAAAATGGTTAAAAGAATACAAAATAAAATACAAAAATCTATAAATCTTTATTTAGGCACTTATTAAATATGAAAATACAATACTCACACACAATAAAGCATAAAATAATCAATAATTTATAAATATTTCGACTAGCAAATCACAAGCACATACTTTTGTTGGAATTATACAAATAATGTTTGTTTTCTTTATTTTAAATTTACCGCCATTTACTTGTGTCATTCCCCCTCACTAGATATGGCGAGCTAAATTCACATGTTGCGACACTTAACTCGCTCTCATTCCGGTAACAGTAGTCCCGAGTACAACACGTATATTAGCTGCCATTTGTATGTTTTAACTTGATTGACTGTATATATGTTTTAATATATGAATCCTAAAACATCAACGTGATTTTCGTATAAAGTGTTGAAGTTTTTGTGCACTCCGAAATAACTTTCAACAGGTTATGGGCCCAGATTAACGTTTTTTTAATAAAAGGTATAACTTCTATTGTGCGTAAATAAAACTTTCTCGAACTTTTAACCTGAAAATGAACACGTGTGTCTGTTTCGCGACGCGATTAGTGTGCCATTAAAATCTTGTTATTATCTGCATCGCATTAAATTTTGTGAAATTTCTCGACGGGAGATAAAAACGAAATGGATTTTAAGGCGCAAATCGAAAAGTTGGATGGATCCAAGAATTGGACCATGTGGCAACGACAAATAACCCTCGTTCTCAAGCATCAAGAAGTCTTTGATGTTGTGAATGGAAGCAGGGTTGAACCAGTCCAGCCAGTGGCCGAATCTACTGTCGCAGAGCGTCAATCGTATGCAATGGAGCTGAAGACATTCAAAAAGGCGGATGCCCTCGCACAACTTGTACTCGTCGGAAGCATGAATGAGTCCAATGTGGGCCTGACTGCCACTTGTGACTCGGCTAGATCCGTTTGGGAAAAACTTGTCTCGGTATATGAGCAAAGTTCTGGTCAACGTTTGGATCGAGTGATGGAATCGTTTTTCACATATGAAAAAGATCCAACTGAAGACATCATGACGCATATCTCTCGCCTTCAGCGAATCTTCCGTGAACTAAATGAAGAGCTGAAGAAGCAGGTCAGTACAGTGTTGCCAGAAGTCCTTCTACTAAGCCGAATCATGTCAACGTTGCCTTCCGACTACTTCGAGTTCAAGAGCGTATGGGAGTCAATACCCATAGAAGAACGTACAACAAACAAGTTGACAGAGCGCTTGCGTCTCATTGAGATGCGTCTACCCGATAGAAGAACGGATTCGGCAGCGTTATTTTCAAAATCTGGAAATGTAAAAAAGCAAACGCAGGTCAGTCACGCAAGAGTAAAGTGTTTCAAGTGTAAAAAACGCGGACATTTTGCGAAGGACTGTCACGACAAAAAACTTCGAACGACGCAACAAGAGTCGAAGTTTGGTGAAGCCTTTATATGTTCAACGTTCACAGAGCAAGACAAGCCGGGCATCTACAATGATGAAAAGTGGGTTGCCGACAGTGGAGCAACGCGTCATATGACAAATCGTCGAGAATATTTCGAAGACTATACTAAGTTTGACGAACCAAAGCCGGTTGAATTGGGCGATAGTCGCACAGTTGCAGCTATCGGCTTCGGCACTGTTGTTGTGGAGATGCAAGTAAACGGCGAGTGGCGACTGAATCACCTGCAGGACGTATGGTATGTGCCCGATATTCCCCGAAATTTGTTTTCGGTAACTGCAACATTGAAGAAAGGATTCAAGATGTCCGCCGATAATTCTGTGTGTTTGTTTTTAAAACGAAATGTTGTTCATCTCGCCGGAAAGATGAACTCACGTGGTCTGTTCGAACTTGGAATGCGAGTCTGTTTACCGGTAGCAGCCAACTGTGCTGATGGTGCGGCTTATATCGCGTCGGGCGCTTCAAAAATTAAATCGCTTCAAGTGTGGCATGAAAGTCTTTGCCATCAAAACAAACAACATGTGAAGTGTTTTCTTGAACGATTCGGAATTAAAGTAAATTCTAGTGAATTCTTTTGTGAGGCGTGCGTGATGGGAAAGCAGCATCGACTGAGCTACAATACGCGAACAGTAAAAGCAAAAGTTGCGGGAGAACTTGTGCATTCGGACGTTTGCGGGCCACATCCGGTGAGTGTGGGCAAGAGCAGATATTACGTGGTGTTTAAAGACGACTTCAGTAAATACAGACGTGTCTTCTTTCTTAAAAACAAAAACGAGGTGTCCGGATGTCTAAAAGATTTTGTGAAGGAAGCTGAGGTGGCTGGTGTTCAAATCAAACAATTTCAAAGCGATAGTGGAACAGAGTTTGTCAACGCAGATGTGAAGCAGTTCCTGGCTTCAAAAGGAATTCCATTCATGGCGATGTCGTATGCGCCTGAACAGAATGGTACTGCAGAACGAGAAAATAGGATTCTTGTTGAATGTGCAAGAACTCTGCTCCAGGCTAAACAGCTGCCAGTGAAATTGTGGGCCGAAGCAGTCAACACTGCGGCGTACGTCATCAACAGGACGGGACCAACACCAGTACCAGGTAAAACCCCATATGAACTGTGGTTTAAAAGACTTGTTTATGCCCCTCAGCACCTGAAAGCTTTTGGAACAAAGTGCTATGTGCACGTGCCAGATCAGAAGCGTCGTAAATGGGATGCGAAAAGCAAGCCAGGACACCTTGTGGGATACTGTGGAGAGAGGAAAGGCTATCGTGTTTGGCTGAACAACGAAGACAAGATTGTTACCAGTCACGATGTCATCTTCAACGAATTGGATTCGTCAATTGTTTCGGAGGAAGCGCCACGAAGCAATGAAGTCCAACTTTTCGAACCACAACCGTTGCCGATGGAAGCCGTCGTCGAGTTGAATAAGCCCACTTTCGACGCACTTCCTGACGAGCATAGTGACAACACCGACTCCATGCACGAAGACGACAGCAACATAGACGATCCCGACTACAATGAAGATTCCGGTTCGACAAGCGAGCGAACGTCAGCATCAGAGGAAGTCCAGACCAAGCCAGCGGGGGACAATGAAACGAGCACAGTTAACATGCGCAGTCGTTTTCAGCGAAATATCAAACGTCCTGAACATTTTAATGAGTTTGTCATGTTCGCAGATAATTTCGTGCCATCCCCAGATTCCGCAGGATCAGCTGAGTGGACCAAAGCCAAGACGGAAGAGATATCATCTCTGCTCGAGAACAAGACGTGGGACCTGGTGGACCTTCCTCGAGGGAAGAAAGCCGTCGGTTGTCGTTGGGTGCTGCGTGTAAAGACACAGCCTGATGGATCAATAGGCCGATACAAGGCGAGGTTAGTCGCCAAAGGATACGTGCAGAAGAAGGGCATCGACTACGATGAGACCTTCAGCCCAGTTGCCAGATTTGACACCATCCGATCAATCCTGAGTATCGCTGCGTCGGACAAGCTGCAACTTATTCAGTTCGATATAAAAACGGCGTTTTTATATGGCGAACTGAAAGAGGAAGTGTACATGAGGCAGCCCCAAGGCTTCGAGGATGGATCGAACCGGGTATGCAAGCTGAATCGCAGTTTGTATGGCCTCAAACAGTCTCCACGCTGCTGGAATCATCGCTTCAATGAATTCCTGGAGAAGCAGATGCTAAAACAAAGTGTCGCGGATCCGTGCTTGTTTGTCAAGCGTTCGAACGGGAAACTTCTCGCGATTGCAGTGTATGTGGATGACGGACTGATAGCCGGAAATGACGCTAACGGGTTGAAAAACTTTCTAAATGAACTGAAAAGAGAGTTTCAAATAACTGTGTCGGACTTGAACTGTTTTCTCGGTGTAAATTTGTGTCAGAAAAATGATAGTATTTTTGCAGAACAAACTTCGTACACCGATAGGGTCCTGGACCGCTTTTCAATGTCGGAGGCAAATCCTGTGTCTACTCCAAGTGATGGCCATCTACAAGACTCAGAGGAAGATCCGCTGTTGGACGACTCCGTCCCCTTTCGAGAAGCCGTGGGTAGCTTGATGTATCTGTCAGTGGCTACTCGACCCGACATCACCTACGCCGTCAGTGCAGTTTCGCAATTCCTGGCGAAACCAAGGGAATCCCACTGGGCTGCGGTGAAACGTATTCTCCGCTATCTTCGCGGGACCGTCAATTGGGGACTTCTCTACGTGGACAATCCAAGCAACACCCTAGTAGTATACAGCGATGCCGACTACGCGGCGGACAAGACGTCGAGGCGATCAAGAACAGGCGTCGTTAGCAAGAACGCAGGTGCGGCCGTATCCTGGATGAGCCAGAAGCAGCGATGCGTCGCGTTATCGACAACGGAGGCCGAATATCTGGCGGCCAGCGAAGGTGCGAAGGAAGCTATTTGGCTCAGCCGCCTATTTCGAGAGCTGACCCACACGACTGAAACGCCGTGCCTTCTGGTAGACAATGCAAGTGCCATCAAGCTTGCAAAGAACCCGGAGTTCCATAAGAGATCGAAGCACATTGCGATCAAATATCACTTTGTTCGTGAAAAGTACAATGAAGGCGCTATCTCGTTGGAGCACGTTGCCGGGGAAAACCAAGTGGCTGACATCTTTACCAAGCCACTTCCGAAACCAAGATTCCAAAAACTAAGGGAAATGCTAGGAATGGTGGAAAGAACAAATACTATTTGAGAGGAAGTGTTGGAATTATACAAATAATGTTTGTTTTCTTTATTTTAAATTTACCGCCATTTACTTGTGTCATTCCCCCTCACTAGATATGGCGAGCTAAATTCACATGTTGCGACACTTAACTCGCTCTCATTCCGGTAACAGTAGTCCCGAGTACAACACGTATATTAGCTGCCATTTGTATGTTTTAACTTGATTGACTGTATATATGTTTTAATATATGAATCCTAAAACATCAACGTGATTTTCGTATAAAGTGTTAAAGTTTTTGTGCACTCCGAAATAACTTTCAACAACTTTACATAGCAAAAATACTTTAGGAATACTTTCGTTTTATCAAAAATACAATTTATCAAAAATGTTACATTTACAATGTTAAAAACAATGACAGAGATTTAATTTTTCAAAGATGATTAAAAAAAGTTGAAACTTGTTAAATCATGTTTGGTATATTTTGAGAACATTATCTATCGCCATGGCATGTTTCATTCCTGCACATATTTCTCCTAACGATCGATGCTAGTTTCATTTCATGCGCAAAATAATTGTATTTGGTACGACTCCCCCCCTTTACATATTTCTTCTTGATTAACCGTTGTCGTCGTGGTTTCAGCCCCACGATCTTTGGTACAGCAGAATCGGATGCCTAGGCTACTGCGCCACGCTCCTCCATCTCTCAATTAATATTTATAATCTACACTCTTATATCGTTAGGTGTCACACCGAGAAGACATGTGTATGTTTGGATACCTACGAGGTACCCATGCATCACTTTGGTGGTCACGCTCTGGCCGTTACTTAACTTTCGTTAGCGCCGTTAACCATACATGTCTTCTCTGCCGTACTGCCGATTAATAGAAATCATTTTGTATTAAAAAAAATCTTGAAATATGACCTAAAATCATCTTTTTAATTAATTTTGTATTACCCCCCATCTTTATTTTTACAATATACGTCAAATGGTATGTTTCGACTCTTTCGATCGCCGAAGAAGAACCCCTTGAAGCACGGACTTCCGCTTTCTCCCACAACCTACTAGGATCTGTGGCTTGACACAAAAAAATTTGGGTCCTCATCGGCCGGCTAGAACTATGTTAGTTTCACGCATTTAGAACTTTCAAATTGATCGAAAATAGCCATTATTGGATAAGAGGGGGAAGTGTTGAGAATATCAAAACTGCGATAGCAAAATCGTAATCAGGGCTCCAAATTACCCCAGAAAACAACAAATTACCAACATTAGTCCACGTTTGTGGATTTTACTCTGACAAACACGAGCATGCGTACGTAATAAGCGATACAATCGATCGCCGAAGGAAAACCCTTTGACCTACGGACTTCCGGTTTGCAAAAACATCTGCCGGGGTTTGTTGGCTTGTCACGGGAGCAATTGCGTCCTCCTCGGCCGCTTAAAACTATATTTGTTTCACACGTTTTCGTAATAAAAGTATACCGAAAAACCGCTATGAACTAGAAGGTGAACGGTTAAGAATATCGAAACGGCGATACCGGAATCGTAATCAGGGCTCCAAATTACCCCAGTAACCAAAAAATTACCAACATTGGTCTACGTTTGCGAGTTTTAGTGTGGCGACGTGAGCTTAGGTTAGGTTAGGGGTTAGGTTAGGTTAAAACCAAAACTTTCGTCAATCGCCGAAGGAAAACCCTTTGACCTACAGACTTCCGGTTTGGAGGGGATTTAGATGGGTCTATTGGCTACCCTCAGAAGCAATTGCGTCTCTGCCCTTCGCCGTTTAGTGCCTTTATTGCCCTTCGAAACGCAAAAAAAACGTGTTTTTGGCGGTTATTTTAAAATTGCCGCCAAGATGCTAGGAATATCGGTGTCGGACCCCCAAAATCGTAATTAGGAGTTCATTTTACGTCAGGAAATGCAAAAAAAACGACCTTTTTTCCTTAAAATTGAAAAAATCTTAGTCGAAAAAGGAAAAAGACCCCCCCCTTTGGTATGTTTCGACTCTTTCGATCGCCGAAGGAGAACCCCTTGAAGCACGGACTTCCGCTTTCTCCCACAACCTACTAGGATCTGTGGCTTGACACAAAAAAATCTGGGTCCTCATCGGCCGGCTAGAAGTATGTTAGTTTCACGCATTTAGAACTTTCAAATTGACCGAAAATAGCCATTATTGGATAAGAGGGGGAAGTGTTGAGAATATCAAAACTGCGATAGCAAAATCGTAATCAGGGCTCCAAATTACCCCAGAAAACAACAAATTACCAACATTAGTCCACGTTTGTGGATTTTACTCTGACAAACACGAGCATGCGTACGTAATAAGCGATACAATCGATCGCCGAAGGAAAACCCTTTGACCTACGGACTTCCGGTTTGCAAAAACATCTGCCGGGGTTTGTTGGCTTGTCACGGGAGCAATTGCGTCCTCCTCGGCCGCTTAAAACTATATTTGTTTCACACGTTTTCGTAATAAAAGTATACCGAAAAACCGCTATGAACTAGAAGGTGAACGGTTAAGAATATCGAAACGGCGATACCGGAATCGTTTTTTATACTTCTGGCATAATGTATATTGAATACATTTTGAATTGTTTTATATGTTTTTTTTTTTTTAATTTTAGGTTTTCTATTTTAGCTTTTCCATGTCAGAAACGTTTTTAATTTTAATTTTTGTGCTTGTATCGGTTTTTCTTATGTATATGTTCCCATCTCTGGTCCATAAATATTTGTATTGAGACTCTTTTTTTTGTTCTCTTATTTTAAAGAACAGCATGTTTGTATGTGCCGTTAGTTGTTCGTTTATGTATATTTAGTTGGATTTTCCTTTCAGATCACATTCTATTGTAGTAATAGATCCAATATTTTTTCTTGTTTTCAAAATATTTTCCTTGTCTTCTTTATTTTTCAATTCTACAATTATTGGACTTCTTTCATTTAAGTTGTCTTTTCTGTATGCTGATTTTATTTAAAAATGCAATCGCTTCTTGGTTAAGTAAAGCGCCTGGGTAGGACAATATTAGAAGCTTTGGCAAAATTGCAACAATTGAATTTGCTCCTAGCAAGCTACTATATGGATTTAAAGTAAATAATAAAGTACTCCTTGTAAGAACACAGAGACAAGACCTTAAGAAAGTTAAGACAGGTTGCTAAAGCAAGATGTGAAGAGTAGCACACCAAATAAATACCAGGTTTGATGAGAATAAAAAACGCTCAACAAGTTTTAATATTAAAATTATAAGAATCGATCGTTATCATGTTGCATCGTTCTCTAAAGATCAAAAACCCATTGCACTTGCACTGATTCAGGCCTTCGAATAATTACGGTGCGTGCCTAAGGTCCGGTGAGCCTGTTAACGTTTTTGTGTGCCGTGAGGTTTTGTTAACCTTCTAAACTTCTTCAAGGTCATATGCACCATGAGACCTCGGAAACCTTCTTTGAAACTGATAGGGTACGTCAGAAATCCATTGCATCGCGACGTCGCCCATTTAGTGTGTGCCCATCTGTCAAAACTGAAGCAAGGATATCAAGATAACCAAAAGATAAAACATAATGCCGCGGTACGCTTTCTTCCGAAAATCCGTCGAGTATCAACCGGTGATGGAGTGGGGGTGGGCGGTTAGTACTGTTCATATTATAATAGTTTTATAAGTTATTGGTAAAAAATCTTTTAATTAGAATTATGAAAACAAGGAATTACAAGATAAATACAATTTTATCATTCAATGTACGTACTTACTAACCATTAAAACTAATACACTAATTCTAAAGTTTTTCTAGTAACGTTATGATTTCGAAAACAAGGCACAGTCATACAATAAAAAGTCACAAGAGGCAAGATCAAGACTGTAACGTAAATATTGTAATTTCATAAATTCATTGACTACTTATTATCAATTCATGCTTTATGAACCCTGTAGTTATCGTCTAGTAGCAAGAGTCTTTTTATCCTTTTTTGTGTATAACCACTTTTGGTCATATATTCAATTAAGAAAATTCTCCCAGAAAACTTTTGCATATTTGCAAGCTCTTTGGGTAGTAAAAAGTCCGTGCTGGCCAAATCTGAAACAAACAATGAGGGTAACAATCAACTTTATGCTCAGTATGGGTATTATAAATTTACAGCCTGTAAACCACGCGTTACGGGAGAGTTCAAAACGCCGAGTACACTCTACCTGTAACACTGGTCATGGACATTATTTATATTGTGTACAGTAGTCAAGCTCATTCGCTTTGTTCCTTCATGTTGCTAAAGCCTATCTTTTTTTTTGATACACTATATACTATATGGAACCTGGCTAAAAGAAGGAAAGCATTGATACACTGTAATAACCTAATAATAATAATAATAATAATAATATACTATATATACTCTGATCATTATCATTTAGTGATCTGCAACGTTTATTCATAACTTTTTTCTCAATAGGCCCAAACATCCTAGCTCTATGCCACTGCTTAAAATAGCTCAGTGCATTACAATCTAAGAACAGTTTGAAACACTTTAGTTAAACAATTACAAATACATTGGAAAAGTTTAAAATAAATTCGAAATAGCTCACTAAACTTGAACAGCTTAGATGCACTTGAGAATAGTTTAGGTGCAGCAGAAAACACGTGAGAGTATTTAAGGTGCAACTGGAAACACTTTAAAGCAACTCAAATTATACTGGAACATATCAACATTAACCAAAAATACTCGAGAACAGCTTGGAACGTCTTAGGTGTAGTTGAGAAGAATTTATGTGTAATTGAAAACTCTTGGGAACAACTCACAATACATTAAAAAGTTCAATATCAGTACATTTAAGAATAACTTAAATACAACTGCAAATACATTTTGCAACAGCTAGACTAGAACACTTTAGACATAGTTAATTACATTAAAAAAGCTCAGTACGACCAAGATCAGCTTGGAACACATTAGGTGCACTTGAAAACAGTTCCAATACACCTTGGAATACAGTAGAACAATAAGAAATTTATTAGATAAATTTAAACTTAAAATATCTCAGTACAACATAGAAGCAGCTTGGAACACTTTAAGTGCAGTTGGAAATAGTTCCAGTACACTTTAGTGCAAATTTGAGCCTTTTGAAAAGAGTTTAAAATTAATTCAAAACATCTCACTAAACTTAAAACAGCTTAGATCACTTGGAAACTGAACTAAGTACATTCATGAATAACTTGAAACATTTTGGTGCAGATAGAAACAGTTTCAATACACTATAAAACATTTTTGAAAAGTTTACAATTGAATGGAAATGTAAGAAACAGATTAATTTGAACTGAAATGTACATTTCAGCAACAATTTAAAACACTTTTAGAGTAATTTCTAATAAAGAGTTTAAAAGTAGCTCACTATACAGTTCAAATGCAACCAAGAACACTTGAGTGTAACTCAAATTCTATTTAAAACAAAACAATATTAATTAACCGCTTTGAACAGTTACGTGCAACTCTTAATAACTCAAACACACTTGAAAACAGTTCGGATGCACTTTGAAATGCTTTGCAACCCACACCTTATTGGAACATTAACAATTGAAGCGTCGGCTCAAAGAACGTTGTAACTCGCATACTTTACAAATCGAGTTTTTTGTGGAATAATGTTGTATGGCACATAATACAACTGCCTAAGATAATAAAAATCTTAATTTTAAATTTTTTGACCAATAAAATAAAGTAATTTAGTTTGTCATTTTGCCGTTTTCCGTGGAAGAAAGTTGTAAGTGGCAACGCACAAGATTTCGGCCCGGTGTATTGTTCGATCATGTCGACGATAAATATGTCACATTTATTGGAAAATACACTAAATCGTAGTCAAATGTTTTTCAGTGGCAATATAATAAAGCAAAGCTAGCTAGATGCAAGGGAGAAGAATATATAAGTAAAAATAATAAGATTATTTTTCAGAAGAGCTAAGTGGAAAAACGTTGTAACTGTACTAGTTTACTAGGAAAAGCCATAACCTGTTAGGACCATGACAACATTTCCATATAGTAAAGAATATTGCTACGTACAAGGCAAGCACTTCAAAATTTTCAAATATTGAAGATTTACCTACCTATTTCGGCTGCTAAAAAGTCCAATTTAATAGACATGTGTAGATCAGTACATGGATCCTATGTATCGTCCTTTTTACAAAGATTTATAACAGGTTGAGCCTATGTTAAAAAATTCTAAGAGCTGTTAGTTTGTGTAACACTGAATAATAAACATTAATAATACAACACGTTGTTTAATTTGTACATGACACACCTTATAATATTTTGAAAAATGTGCAATTTATTGGTAAAACGTTGTAAGTTGCAAAGCAGTTACAACGTTATTCCAATTTTCCTAAATGTAGAACGCTCTGCAGGGTAAACTATGGAAATATCGCGTAAAATGAATGCATATAGCATCAAATAATGTTACAACTGCCACCTTTTACAACGTTTTTCTCAATTTAAACGGCCAATAATTAAGTTTATTGATTTTTGTGCCTCCTGAAAAGTTGAAACAATGTAAGTTACAACGTTATTTGAGCCGACGCTTCAATTATGTCATAATTTTAAAAATTATTATTTTGTAATAAATATTATTATTACCAAATATAGCAAAATATATTTAAACAATGTTTCAATTTTCAAAATATTCATTTCTGAATAAATAAACTTAATAAGTTAAAAATTTGATTACTATTGTTAAGAAAAATGTAAACAATAGCTGAGAAACAATAAAATGTATTATAGAAAACTATAATGAAAATCGAGGGAAATAAAAACATAAATAACCTTATTTACATAATGAATGGGGACCATTAGTTTGGCGCCAGAAATAAAAGATTTTTGTTGGAATAAATATCTATGCAACCAAGTATACACAGCTGTATTAAAATAGCGCGCTTTTTTAAAAAATCTTTGTTTTTGCAATAAATTTTATAGATAAGTGGTCAAAATTATTAATTATACCTATAATATCAATAGGGACATGTGTAAATACATTCAAACTATATAAAAAGTTTTTAAATAAAAAATAAAAATAACACCAGTGAGAATAGCAACCCATATTTTGCTCAGTATGTATAAGTATACCAACCTTGATTCAAATTATTGAAATTGAAATTAAAGCTAATTAATGAATATTAATTGATATAGATTAATTAATTAATCAAATAACAATCAGTATTAATGCTAAAAACTCAATTAGGGGTTGATTTTTATTGTAGATTCTAAAAAAACAATAAATATTTTCTAGTGGTGGTAACAGTGAGTGAAAAATTGTTTAAATCCAGTAACAAATAAACTGTTGCTATATTAGTTTTGTCAGTTACAGCCTAACTTGTTCAACCCTGTTAATTTCTGCTTTTTTCAAAGCAACAAACTAATTTAGTGTGTTTACTGCTATATAGCGAAGAAAACCGAGTGTGAAGGTATGTAGATTACAATATTTTCTTCTATTTTCTGTTTTCATTGAATCGATTCCAATGATGCATTGTCTGAGATCTTTTAAGCATTATAATTAAAGCAAATCATTATTGTTTTAATTAAACTTGCTTAAATTTCAATTATTAAATGATTATATAGCGGCAGTAGATAAAATTTCATCCTTATCGTACAATTTTTCAAAATTTGTTTGCATCATATCCGTTTCATCGATTACTTAAATCTTCTTTTTTTGTCGATACGTTTTTAATTAATTACATGTACGTGAGCCAAAAATATTACTCTTTGTAAATATTTGCTTCAAAAATTGGCTGTCGATGAAACGGATTCATCGATACATTGTATAGAATTTACTAAATTTGATGTAAAAAACTTTTTTAAATGTGTTCATAGCTTAACTGTCAAGATTTAAAAAAAAAGTTACTTGAACTTTATCAAGATTAAATTCTGCTCAACTTTTATAATTCAACTATCACGATATTAGATAAAATTAATATTATCTACTATTCAACTTGTATTCTAATTTTTGACAACTTCAGCGTCAAAAAAATTAAATAAATTAATTGAACTTTGTCATAATAATTAAATTCTGATCAACATTTATAATTAAACTTTTGTTGAAACTTTTATAGCTTTCATGATATAAGACAAATGCATATGATATAATACTAAATTATATGAAAGCTATAAAAGTTAGAACAAAAGTTGAATTATTAATGTTGAGCAACATTTAATTATCTTGATGAAGTTCAAGTAACTTTCTTTGATATTTTGACGTTGAAGTTGTCAAAAGTTAGATACAAGTTGAAATTTAGATGATATGCATTTTATCTTATATCAGAAAACCTATAAAAGTTAGAATAAAAGTTACTTATACTTTATCAAGATAATTAAATTCAACTTTTGTTCTAATTTCAATAGGTTTTCTGATACATATAAGATAAAATGCATATAATCTTAATTAAAGAAAGTTACTTGAACTTTGTCAAGATAATTAAATTCTGTCCAACATTTACGATTCAACTTTTATAGCTTTTATTATACAAGATAAAATGCATATTATCTACTATTCAACTTGTATTCTAACTTTTGACAACTTCAACCTCAAAATATCAAAGAAAGATACTTGAATTTTTTCAAGATAATTAAAATCTGCTCAACATTTCTAACTCAACTTTTGTTGTAACTTTTATTGCAAAATTTAATTATCTTGATAAAGTTCATCTAACTTTTTTTGATATTTTGACGTTAAAGTTGTCAACAGTTAGAGTACAAGTTGAAATATAGATCATGTGCATTTTATGTTATATCATAAAAGTTAGAAAAAAAGTTAAATCATAAATGTTGAGCAGAATTTAATTATCTTAAAGTTCAAGTAACTTTCTGTTGATATTTTGACGTTAAAGTTGTCAAAAGTTAGAATACAAGTTGAAATTTAGATGATATGCATTTTACCTTATATCAGAAAACCTATAAAAGTTAGAAGAAAAGTTACTTAAACTTTATCAAGATAATTAAATTCTGCCTAACATTTATAATTCAACTTTTATAGCTTCCATGATAAATATGTACATAAAATGCATATGATCTATATTTCTACTTAAATTAACTTTTGACAACTTCAACCTCAAAATATCAAAAAAAAAATTATGTGAACTTTATCAAGATAATTAAATTCTGCTCAACATTTATAACTCAACTTTTAATGTAATATCATAAAAGTTAGAACAAAAGTTGAATCATAAATGTTGAGCAGAATTTAATTATCTCAATTAAGTTCAAGTAACTTTTTTTAAATTATTTGAAGTTTAAGTTGTCTAAAGTTAGAATACAAGTTGAAATACAGATCATATAAAGTGCATATCTATTATCAGGAAACTTACAAAAGTTAGAACAAAAGTTACTTGCACTTTGCAGATAATTAAATTCAACTTTTGTTCTAACTTATAGCTTTGCTGATATAAGATAAAATGCATATGATCTATATTTCAACTTGAATTCTAACTTTTGACTACTTCAACTTTATCAAGATAATTTATGATTCATTTTTTGTTCTAACTTTTATAACTTCCATGGTATTAGAATTCTGCACATTTTTTTATATTTTAACTTTTGAGATGCTTCATGAAATTAGCTCTCAAATCGAGTTGTTTTGCAGATTAACAGTTAAAATATCAATAAAACATGTTGTAAGTTATTAAGTTAATTAAATTTTACTCTAGACGTTTTTTTATTTATTTAGATGAAGCTACGTTCAAGAACCTCGAAACAAACCTGTGGTGGCAGTGGCCACCGCCAACTCCTCCCTGCACCACAGGAGATACGCCGCCCACGTGATCTACTCCGTGGAGCGGCAGATGTGGAGAGAACGTTTGATGGAAGGATGACGTTGAGATCATCAGGAAATCTCAAAAAAAGACCTTGTGGTGGCAGTGGCCACCGCCAACTCCTCCCTGCACCACAGGAGATACGCCGCCCACGTGATCTACTCCGTGGAGCGGCAGATGTGGAGAGAACGTTTGATGGAAGGATGACGTTGAGATCATCAGGAAATCTCAAAAAACGACCTTGTGGTGGCAGTGGCCACCGCCAACTCCTCCCTGCACCACAGGAGATACGCCGCCCACGTGATCTACTCCGTGGAGCGGCAGATGTGGAGAGAACGTTTGATGGAAGGATGACGTTGAGATCATCAGGAAATCTCAAAAAAAGACCTTGTGGTGGCAGTGGCCATCACCAACCTCCTCTCCCTGCACCACAAGGCCCACGTGATGAAAGGAAGATGACGTCGAGAAGTTTCAAAAAAGAAACTCCAGCAGAGTTACTATCACTAGGGCCTAGTGGTGGTAAAAGAAAGAGTTGTAAGTATTAACAATATTACTATATTCTATTTTTATTTATCCATTTTTTTAGGTCCAAACTCAGATGAACCCCCCGAAAAGAAACTATGGAAACCCAACCCGGTGGCACCATCGCTAGGAACCTCAGAGGTAGAGGTAGCTCCTAGCGGTGGAGAAAAAATCCACTGTAAGTACTAGCAAAGTTTTTCAAATTTGTTTTTATTTACATTCTAATGTTACCGTCAAAATTGTAACCACGTATTGTTTCTTGTTTGTAGGGACTTCAAGTACCATCAGAGGGCCGGGACAAAAAAGGCGGCTCAGTGCTGTAATCGATGATTTGAGAAAGCAGGCGGAGGAAGGAGAACAAAAAGAAGTGGCAGAGGTAAATGAGCCTCCAATAAAAAAGTTTAAAACAACGTATTGTAAGTACTTACAAATTTTTACATGTTTTATTTTTATTAATATTTTAATATTGCAGGGTCTTCTGCATTGCAAATGGGGGTGGAACTTCCTAAAAACTTGGGCCTAGCCGAATACCTCCACAAATTGGAAATATTGGGGAATTTGGAAGAAGAGGAAGAAGAAAAAAACGAGAAGGAGGAGGAAGAGAAGGAGGAAGAAAAGGAGGAGGTGATAGAGGTAACGCAGCCCGAGAATATAGAACAGCCGAGGGTTGTGGTGGTTGAGGAGGCACCAACACCAGTGACTCAACCACCACCGAGAACCTCCGAAAAAACATATTGTAAGTACTTACAAATGTTTACATGTTTAATTTTTATTTATATGTATTTCAATATTGCAGGGTCTTCTGCTTTACAAATGGGGGTGGGGCTCCCCGAAAACTCGGGCCTTGCCGATTACCTCCATAAATTGGAAATATTTGGAAATTTTGAAGAAGATGAGGAGGAGGAGGAGAAGAACGGAAAAGAAGAGAATGAGGAGGTTATGGAACAGCCGATGATGATCGAAGAGGCACCAACACCGACGGCGGTTCCTTGTTCGAGAGCCACAGAACTGAGAAGTAAGTAATGCATTTAGCTTACAAGTGTTGGTATTTTTTAGTTAATTATTATATTTTTGTTTATTTGTATGTAGTAATTTATTAAATAAATTTTATGATGTTTCAGTGCTGGAAAGGAATAGGGCATCATATAATTTGCGGCCCGTGTATTACATAAACTACAACGAAAGCATTCTTTGTAAAATCGGTAAGTTGTATAAATGTTTTTGATCTGTAAATAATGTTTTTGGAAATGTCACAAATATTATTAACTGTTCAATTGTTAAAAATGTTCCTGACCTTTCATCAATATTCTTGGACTGTCATATAATAATCAACTGTCAGAAATGCTAAAAAACGTCTTAACTGTAAATAATGCTTTGGAACTGTGACAAATCAAAACATTTAACAATGTTTTTAAACTATGTATCATATAATGTTTCCCAACTGTCAAAACAGTTAATTAATAAATTTCTTAAAAATTATATTTTTTTGACAGTTTCAGTTTTAATTTCCAACTCTTTGATATATTGAAAATTGAAGCTTTGTGTTTGCCATAAATAATTTGACAGTTAGACGACATGTTTTATGATTGGTGGTGATCCTTTATAACAGCTGAACTTTACTTTTTGACTTTTTAATCACAATTGCTGAATTCAAAAAACCGGTTATCAATAAGTTGACAGTTACATTAAATATTTCATGAAAATTAATAATTGATCAGTACTTTGACAAAAATATCGTCATTTTCAGTTTTCTTGATTGCTTTTATGCTAATTAATAATTTCTTCGTATTCTTTGACAGTTCAAGAATAATTAACAAATTCAAACGACATATTTTATGACATTATTGACAGTATGAATTTTTTTATCAGTTGAACAGTTTAAAAGTTGTGTGAAAAAGATATGACATATGCCATTGCAACTGGCAGTTTATCACTATTTTTTGACAATTCTTCATAATATTTGACAGATAAGCACTTATGATTTCTTTTTAGAGTATAAATATTTGACAGTTTGATGACATATTTAACATGTTTTAAAGTTCGTTCTAGCAACAATGTCAAAAATAGCCAACTCCGGCCATAAAACTATCAAAATATTGTTGAAAAGCACAAAAACCGGTCATAAGCTGTTAAAAAAGTGTAAAAAGTTTAATAAAATCCCAAAAATTGCAAATTCCGGCTATGAAATATCTCTTTTACTTGTACAAATCAACATAATAATTTATTCAAAATTATTGTACAACTTTTCTATATAATTAATAATTAACTGTTTTAGCATGGAGAAGAATGGCTGTGGCTGAATTTTAAAGGAAACATAAAAAGCATTTCATAAATTTGATTCTTACAAAATTGTGGAATGAGACATGTAAAAAATAACTGAACAAAAAATAATTTTTCGGCGACTTTTGTGACTTTGCCGGCTGAAGGATCTTTGAAGTTTAAAGCCTTAATGACTCCTACAGCAACAGTTTGCCTCATGTCACGTACGGCAAAATGTCCAAGGAGAGGAAATTCTTGGAATAATTCGTCGCAAATTAGCTTGGATAGTACCAAGTTGACGATAGCGGCATCACTGGACTTGAACAATGCTTTGGGATTATTTTCAGTGGATTGGCCAGTACGGCAAATTTACTGGCAATATGTGCGGTGTGACAATCCAATACTAGTGTAGCCGTTGGAAATTTGTCCAGGATGGTTCAAGACAAATACCTGTGCTGTTAGTCAGCAGCTCCCTTTGGTGTCACCGGCAACGTATCCACGACGCAATTCCTTAACGGACACGTTCTTTACATTGAAACCAACATTGTCTCCGAGAACGGCTTCCTATAGGGCTTCGTGATGCATCTCAACAGATTTTACTTTAGTCGTCAATGAAGCTGGGGCAAATACTACAAACATACCTCGTTTGAGAATGAAAGGCAAAGAGATTTCTCAGTTGGACAAGATGGTGGAAGAATAGCGCCCAAAGCTTCAATCAAGCACTTTCACACATGTTGTCCCCGTGCCACCCTGAGATTGATACAAAAGCAACAGCAGCTGGATTGTAACCAATCTTATTGATGTAAAAAGACACTTCCTTCTTAATTGGAATACATTGATGAATTTCTGCTGCATATTTTGGATCCTTCAATTAATCGTAAGTATTTTTTCTCTCTATTCCCAAAAACTTCCACTTTAATATTATTATATTAAAATTCGTTCTTAAATCAAATCTACATGACAATTGTCAAATTTTTAGTTCTGAAAACTCAAATCTTGTGTTCATTTTCAAAGCTTATGCAATAGTTGTACAGAACATTTTTTACATCTATTAAGAAACCCTAATTTTCTAGATTAAAGTATCTAGAACCTGGTCTGCAAAGAAGAATGAAGATTTTAACTTCCGCTACAAAATGTTTTTATTGTTCTGGTACCTTGTACGCAAATGACGTTGGGTAACAGTTAATAGCGCCCCTTGTTAAATTAAACAATGATAAACAACTGGTACCTTGGGTACTAGTTGATGTGGTATTTCGGGTACCAGTTGATATGCGCCCCCATTAATATAAAGTGGGGGCGGGAGGTTGGCGGGATTAATACATTAAAATGATAATGACAAACAACTGGTACCAGTTGATAGCGCCCCCAATAATATAAAGTGGGGGCGGGAGGTTGGCGGGATTAATACTTTAATATGATTTTGACAAAAAAACTGGTATCAGTTGATAGCGCCCCCATCAACTTAAAGTGGGGGCGGGATTAAAACTTTAATATGATAATGACAAACAACTGGTACCAGTTGATAGCGCCCCCATTAATTTAAAATGGGGGCGGGAGGTTGGCGGGATTATTAATTCAATATGATAATGATAAACAACTGGTACCTTGGGTACTAGTTGATGTGGTATCTAGGGTACCAGTTGATATGCGCCCCCATTAATATAAAGTGGGGGCGGGAGGTTGGCGGGATCAATACTTTAATATGATTTTGACAAAAAAACTGGTATCAGTTGATAGCGCCCCCATCAACTTAAAGTGGGGGCGGGATTAAAACTTTAATATGATAATGACAAACAACTGGTACCAGTTGATAGCGCCCCCATTAATTTAAAATGGGGACGGGAGGTTGGCGGGATTATTAATTCAATATGATAATGATAAACAACTGGTACCTTGGGTACTAGTTGATGTGGTATCTAGGGTACCAGTTGATATGCGCCCCCATTAATATAAAGTGGGGGCGGGAGGTGGCGGGATTAATACATTAAAATGATAATGACAAACAACTGGTACCAGTTGATAGCGCCCCCATTAATTTAAAATGGGGGCGGGAGGTTGGCGGGATTATTAATTCAATATGATAATGATAAACAACTGGTACCTTGGGTACTAGTTGATGTGGTATCTAGGGTACCAGTTGATAGCGCCCCCATTAATATAAAGTGAGGGCGGGAGGTTGGCGGGATTAATACATTAAAATGATAATGACAAACAACTGGTACCAGTTGATAGCGCCCCCATTAATTTAAAATGGGGGCGGGAGGTTGGCGGGATTATTAATTCAATATGATAATGATAAACAACTGGTACCTTGGGTACTAGTTGATGTGGTATCTAGGGTACCAGTTGATATGCGCCCCCATTAATATAAAGAGGGGGCGGGAGGTTGGCGGGATCAATACTTTAATATGATTTTGACAAAAAAAAACTGGTACCAGTTGAAAACGCCCCCATCAATTTAAAGTGGGGGCGGGATTATTAATTCAATATGATAAAGACAAACAACTGGTACTTTGGGTACTAGTTGATCTGGTATCTTGAGTATCAGTTGTTAGCGCCCCCAGTAATTTAAAGTGGGGGCGGGAGGTTGGCGGGATTATTAATCATTATCATATTGAATGTTACAATAAAAAATCAGGAATTAATTTAAAAAAAAAAATAGAAATAATAATAGAATTCAAAAGGAAAGGCACTAAGAATTGTATCAATTTTATTAATATTCTCATGACCAATCCAATTAATACCTTCAACAGTTGTGCTCTTCAAGAATGCATGATGAGTTTCATCTATGGTGCAAGACCTATAAATTGGAGCACCAATCAATTTCTAGACCTCACTTCTGAACACCACATCTAATTCATCTTTTGTAGACATTGATGCACTTTGCATCTGTAATGAACCAAATAGCTTGATTTTGAATAGAATTTAGAAGAAATAGTATAGTTTTCCCATACTAGGAAACAATATTCAATACAAATGCGTATATAAGTTTTATATATATATACATAAAAAACTGATTACATCTATTAAGAAATTCTAGTTTTTTAGATACTTTCAAAGCTTTGTTAACAACATGGTCTTTCCAGAGAAAAGACAAATTGAAGGAGATTTAAGAGATATGGATTCATTGTTTAGTTTTTTGATTTAAGATTTGTAGTAAATTGATGAAATCATTGTTTGCATATAGTGGTTTGATTCATTGTTGTTACTCTAAAAATTTATGAATACAACACACCAACATTGGAGGATGAAGTGGAGTAGAGTTCGATTCAAAATTCAGATTCTATTCCGCTTTCGCTCCATTGTAGCTGTGTTGCTTCACAAATGATTTTTCTTGTGATTCGTTATGAATATGTAAGCTCGACATATTTTAATGTATCTTAAGGGACGTTTGCAATAAGTTTGAGCACCTTATTGTTAACCAAAAATCAAAACGCAACAATTATGAAAAAATCATTATATGCAGCAATCTCATCAATTACTCCCTAATTTTGCAGACATTTTATTAAATTTGTTTGCATTCAGAAATTCAGGCATTCAAGCTAATTTATAGTTAATTTACTTTATTCTTATTGTCTTGTTAGCACCAATCATGTGTGTAGTGTAAGTGTAGTACATATCAAATGGTGATTTTAAGATGTTAAGGGATGTGGTGTTGAGGATGGAAGTCTTTGAATTGAATGGTACACCGGGGTTTGATAGGTTTTATATAAGTTTGCATCATAGATGGAACTCAATGTTGCTCAAGAGAGAAAAAGTTGCATTTGTAGTTGGTGTTTCAGAGCGATTGAACAAAGTTTGGGTATTAATTTTGGAAATCAAATATAATTTATAAAGCAGTTATAATAAATTATTACAAAAACTAACTACTAACTTGAAAAATATTTTGTATTTTTTTTAAATTTCAAAATAAGATATATTTAGGAATTACTTGTCACAAAAACATAAAATTACTTTTGAATTTTAACTAGACTAGAATTAAGCTGTCTGTATTTAAATGTTGTCAAATATCAGTGTGTCATATTGTGAAAGTATATCAATTATGTCACAAAAATGTGAGCTAATATGTCAATTAACAAATTTTCCACAAATTTCACACATGACACACTGTGATAATTGGTTAATTATAGAAAATATGCCAAAATTGACATAATAAATTGCTTAAAAAAAAAAGATTTATTATGTCAAAATCAATAAATGCCAAATTGTAAGGCATCAAATGGCTTTGAATTATTGCGAATGCAATTAATCAATAAATTGTTTAGTTTTAAGTTAGCAATAAATGTCATCACTTCATTGACAAGTCAAATATGAATTGATTGCATTTATTACATTATTGTATTAGTTTTAAGTTTAAAGAAGTGTTGATAGTGACACATTTATTTTATTATTATTATTATATTAATGAGCAAATTTTTAAACCGTGTGTGATAATTGGCTAATCAATAGTTAAAAACTAACATAATAAATCACTAAAAAAAAAAAGATTTATTATGTCAATCGGAAATGCCAAATTGTAAGGCTGTGATTATTGCAAATGCAATTAATTGTTTAGTTTTAAGTAAGCGATAAATGTAATCACTTCATTGACATAATTTGGAGTCAAGCATGAATTGATTGCATTTATTGTTGTAACTAGTTTTAAGTTTTTTATTTATTATTATTAATTAATATTGCTTCATTGAATTAATGAGCAAATTTTCAAACCGTCAATCAACATGATGGAATTGTTTATTGTAATTTGTCTTTTAAAAATGTTTGTTTCCTTATTATTCCTGATTACAGGTAAGTTTGCAATTAATTTTTTTATTACAAAATCAGTTAGAGATTAGATTTATGAGCCTATTTAACATCACTGTTAGTTAATATTACTATCAGTGCTAATAGGCAAAAAATTTTGGAGCCGCTAAACCTCGAAAATCAAATTAATTAGTGAGGGTCTGCAATGAATCCAAAAGTCGTAGCTACACCACTGTTTGAAATAGCTCAGTACAACCTAGGATTTATACAAATTTTACTGTTGGTATTAGGTATGCTAATACCACATTACATAAAAATCCAATGTACCAGTTTTGAGTTTTTTTTTTGTTTCTTATTAGGAATCATGATTTAAAAAGACATGATGGAGATCAACCTTTGTGGGCTTGTGGTTTAAAACATCCAATTTCTTGATCGCAAACACTTGGGTAGGTGGGCTTAAACTAAATTCAAGTTTTATAGACTAAATTTATAATTTGAAGGTTGAATTAATAGTTTGGCAACAGAATTTAACATAATTATGTCCAGATTTCCAGTTTTGAAAACCAAATTTAAAATTTGAATTTACAATTAGAGGCTGGATTAACAACCAAAACTTAATAGACCACCAAATTCATAATTTGCAAACTGAATTAACACATTGATGTCAAGATATCTATTTTGGAAACCGAATTAACAGTTTAATTCAAAAATTCTTAATTTTATTAAAGTAACTGGTTTATTTTCAAGATATCAGAATAAACTAAACTCAATTTGGTAAATAAGTCATCTAATTACCTACTTTATATAATTTTTTTTGTATAATCTCGGAATTTTGAGTTAGATTGAAAAATACATTACTTTAACATGTCATTTGTTAAAAATAATTTCTTTAATATAGTATGTCAAAAATCACCAAATCTTAATAACCAGCTGTCAAAAATTACACGATCTAAGATGATCAACTGTCAAAAATACTTATCTTTTAAGATGTGAATGTAAGTTTTGCATTTTCGACCATTTTAAGCCGGATTTTAGCGTTCTTTTTGAAAATATTTTAATATTTAATTACAGAATATTGCCATTTTTATTTTTTACTTTTTTATAAATAGAATGTTGCAGTTTTCAACAGTTTATAGTGATAATATATTTTATACTTTATGGCTGGATTTGCTATTTTTAACATCTATGAATAGTTTTGTAAATATGTCATTAATCTCTCTAATTGACGATAATATATCAAACAGTAAATTTATTAGTTGTGTGTTCAATTCTTAAAATGTATTCTTGAGCTGTCATAAGTTTTGTAAATGCTGAGATGCTTTCTGACAATATTTTGATGTTTCTAGACCAAATAGAATTTTGCACTTTTTTCTAAAATAGTCTCAATAACGGCGTACAGCTGAAATAGGTACAATATAAAAAAATAAAAACGCCTCCAATTAGTCAATTATTAAGAGTATAGCAGTAGATTAGACACGTTAGTAGTTACACTTTTAAAAGCTGGATTTCTAATTTAACAATCGAATTATCAGTTTGACAGTAAACTTTGAAGTTTTAAAGGTCGGATTAACAATGTAGCATTAAAGACCAAATTAAACTTTTAAAAACCAGATTGACACTTTTAAAAAGTTGGATTTATAATTTGAAAGTTAAATTGAACATTTTAAAAACTGGATATACAGTTTTAAAAGTCGGATTTGCAGTTTTAATCAATTTGGCATTACAATTTAAGTTGTTACAAATCATTAGAAGAACAAGAATTGAAATATAAAATTACTAAATTAATACATTAATAATAAAATTGTTTCAATAACCTTCAAATCAAATAACAAACATCCCAGCCGTGAAAAATTAACTCAATAAATCATAACTAACCTTTTTAATTCCAGCGACTATTGTAAGTAAATTAAAATAATATAATTAACATATTTGTTTTAGATTTACACACACACACCAGAACCAGTAAATTGCGCAAATTAATAAAAAATTCAATAATAAAAACATTTTTTTGAAATATTTATTTATAGTAACCATAGCAATTAAATTAATTTAATAAACATCAGCCTACTGAATACTGATTTGACAAAGATTAAAAAAAATGCTTTAATTTAATAAAATCTTTTTCAGCCTCGTAGTAATCAATCCAATTAATTGAAGTAAACATCTACAGAAGAAAAAGGATAAGTTAGCGGATAAGAAAGGTGACAATGATGCATCATGCAGAGGGCACATCACCCTTGTTAGTACTCTTACCATTTGTATCTTGTTTGATCTTTCACTTTTGTGTTTCACGACATCCATAAATTGAAGTAAATTCAAAGCCTATTTGCATATTTTAAGTAGATTTGTAGGTTCCAACATCTACCACCCAATTCCACCTAAAATATTATAATCATTTTATTTATTAATAATTAAAATATTCTACTACTAATAATAAAGAAAATATTAATTAATTGAAAACATCAGTAGAGTAATACAAACAATGCCCTGATTATACATAAATATAAAAACCAGATAGCTTTTCATTAATAATAATGTAATTATTAACCTCACCTTTATGCAGCATTTCGAAAGTATGTATTTTAATTGATTTATTAAGGGCAATAGAGATTTCCATAGTATCTTTTCATCCTACTTCTCATTGAATCCATAACAATCAGTCTTCTCCCAAAGACTTCGGTGAATATTAAGTTAAGATTGATTGCCATTGCTGGAGCCATGCCGGTATGAGGTAGGTAGGTAATAGGTATCGCCACAGAACATATTCCGCGTCATCGCAAAAAAAACCGAATTTACATACCTACCTAATTGAACCTTTGGTTAATTGATATCAACGCCGGCGACATCTCTCGGATTTATATTAAACCACTGGCTTTTAGTGCAAGTTGGTTGCATACATATTACATTGACTAAGCGATCCGTTTCGGTTATTTCATGCAAAACTACCTAGTTTTCTAGTATCCATAGATACTAGTATCTTTTAAGTTGTTTTGGCCAAAACTATCGAGTTTTAGGTTAGGACCAATGGCTTATGGGGTGATTTTCGAATCACGCCGGTTGATAAAAAACAATTTATTATTTCAGTCGTGGTGTGAGTATATAGGTGTGGCAATGCGCATTGTTCTAAACCGTGACGTCAAGTGAGTGATAAGAACTCGCATTATTATTAATAAATGTGTGAATTGCGCGTTGCCCTATCACCCACTTGACGTCATGCGCAAACTGGATCAAAATGTGTTCTTGAGACGGACACACCATTATACTCCACGATTTCAGTCATATTTTGGAGATCAAACCACGGAACTATTAATTTTTTTTTTTTTTGCCAATAAATAACAAACAATTACATTTTAAAATAATCTTAATAATAAAATATACATAACATTATTACAGGTTAAGTTAAGTCCCGATATAATATGATGACTAGTTCTGGATCTAATTATTCCGCACGTAAAACATTCTCTCATTCGGATGTGCGGGCAGACTATAGATTTAAATGAGTCATCAAAAAAAACTACTTAGACGAGTTTCATTAGATGCTTGGACTTGTGGAACATATGGCATTAATCCACAGAGTAAACCGCCCACAATGTCAAACATGATTTATAATAGGATTAAATTAGCAAAAACGAAACCTTGTCAGTTCTACTAATCAATCAACAAAACAATGACAGCGACGCAAATGTATTAGCCATGCGCCTCTTTCCAATATTCTTTCGCAACCGGACAAGCTAAGCTTGCGGGACTGTAGTTTCTAAAAATGGTTGAAAGAATACAAAATAAAATACAAAAATCTATAAATCTTTATTTAGGCACTTATTAAATATGAAAATACAATACTCACACACAACAAAGCATAAAATAATTCAATAATTTATAAATATTTCGACTAGCAAATCACAAGCACATACTTTACATAGCAAAAATACTTTAGGAATACTTTCGTTTTATCAAAAATACAATTTATCAAAAATGTTACATTTACAATGTTAAAAACAATGACAGAGATTTAATTTTTCAAAGATGATTAAAAAAAGTTGAAACTTGTTAAATCATGTTTGGCATATTTTGAGAACATTATCTATCGCCATGGCATGTTTCATTCATGCACATATTTCTCCTAACGATCGATGCCAGTTTAAAATTTCATGCGCAAAATAATTGTATTTGGTACGACTCCCACCCCTTACATATTCCATCGCAATAGCAATACATAATTGTAGAATGGCTTCTCCATCTCCAAACGTTATTTGTTACGCCCACCCCATATTTTGGATTAACTTCTTGATTAACCGTTGTCGTCGTGGTTTCAGCCCCACAATCTTTGGTACAGCAGAATCGGATGCCTAGGCTACTGCGCCACGCTCCTCCATCTCTCAATTAATATTTATAATCTACACTCTTATATCGTTAGGTGTCACACCGAGAAGACATGTGTATGTTTGGATACCTACGAGGTACCCATGCATCACTTTGGTGGTCACGCTCTGGCCGTTACTTAACTTTCGTTAGCGCCGTTAACCATACATGTCTTCTCTGCCGTACTGCCGATTAATAGAAATCATTTTGTATTAAAAAAAATCTTGAAATATGACCTACCATCATCTTTTTAATTAATTTTGTATTACCCCCCCCATCTTTTTTTTTACAATATACGTCAAATGGCTTCTCATCTCCAAACATTAGTTGAGAGGGTGGAGAGCATATTTTGGAACTAATTAACATTATTAAAATTACTCTAATTAATAGAAATCGTTAATTTTTTGGAATTATAAAAATTGTTGGCCTTTTGTATTACAAAAATCTTAAAATATCCCCCCCCCTCACTGCGTTGAGGCTTGCTAGATCTGTCTGTCACTTAATCCTCCCCCCTCGTTTACTTTCTTTTACATAAATATTCCACTTTGGCACATGTCCAATTCAATTGCACTTTTAATAATGCCTATTCGGACTCTGTTATTAATATGAAATAAATTGCAATCGACAAATCAACGTAATAACTAAAATATTAATTGCTTAGATCTGAATTTGACTAAATAAATTAAGTAAATATAGGCTCTAAGATTAATTATAAATTCAATGACTTTGGCATCTTTTCTTAATACTAGATTTATCTTGTTTCCTCTTACTCCCAACATCCATACCGTGTTGCTTCATCGAATGTTTACTTAAATGCGATTTTCGTGTAAACGTCGCTGTACAATCGTCGCAATTGAAAGGACGTTGTCCGGTATGGATCAATGTATGACGTTTTAAATCAGTTGACCAACCGAATGATCGCGAACAATAAGTACATTGGTATGGTTTTTTTGGTAACTTCGGAATTGATTCGGTGGAATCCATCGTGACTAGACATAAATTTAATGGATTGATGATGGAATCTTCGAAACCTGAATCTGTTCCGTTATCTTCAGGTTTTTCTTGGACGATAATTGTTGGAGAATTTAATACGTTCTTTGGCTGAAAACAAAAATATTATTTTAATAAACTATTGGTCAGTGGCGTAGCATCAGCCGGACTTGTGCTAATAGAAGGCTGGATTTGTGTATTAGATCGACAAACGTTTGCAAACATAAGTTTTATATATAAAAAGGTATTAGGATTAAAAGTTTTACGGTTAAAAAGCTCGTTTTCATGGATAAAAAATCGGCTTTATTTATATATTTAGACTAACTAATCGATTTTATAGAGTAAAAATTCAGTTTTATAAAATTCTATTCATAAAATGTCAAAAATTACAAAATCCGGTCTTTAGTCATCAAAATGTTATCAGAAAGCACCAAAATTTGGTCTTAAACTGTTAAAAAGTGTAAATTTCTATTCATAAAAAGTCAAAATTAATTAAAATCCGGTCAAAAACAGCTTAAAAGTGCAGAAATTTATTCATAAAATGTTCAAGATAGCAAAATCCGCTCTTTAAACATCAGTGTATTG
Source organism: Tachinus rufipes (assembly GCA_963932245.1). Taxonomy (NCBI): domain Eukaryota; kingdom Metazoa; phylum Arthropoda; class Insecta; order Coleoptera; family Staphylinidae; genus Tachinus; species Tachinus rufipes. Next base: position 116,560,942 of record OZ010745.1, read on the forward strand.
TTAGAAAACACCAAAATTCGGGCATAAACTGTTGAAAAATGTAAAAAAACTCATGAAATTTCAAAACTAGCAAAATCAGTCTATAAAATATTTTTAGAAATAACAAAATTTGGTCATAAACTGCTGAAAATTGCAAAATTCTATTTATAAAAAGTCGAAAATAGCCGAATGCGGTTTTATAATATTACAATACTGCCAGAAAAAAACAAAAAAATAGGCATAATCTGTTGAAAAATGTAAAAAAATCATAAAATCCCAAAATTATCCAACCATAATCTGTCAAAAGGTGCAAAACTCTATTTATAGAATGTCAAAAATAACAAAATCCGGTCATAAAGTATAAAAATATTGTAAGAATGTCACCGGACTGGGGTCCGCCATGAGCGTGGCCTCAGCATGCACAAAACTCCGCTGCGCAAATTCTCGGTAGCTAGCCAATTACACCGCATGAACCGACCACGCAACAACTCTTCTGCTTCCCAATCGGAAACACTTGGCGCATCAGAGAGAGACTGCAGAGCTTGATCGACCGGCCGCAAAGAGCCAACACAAATTTGATCCAGGGCGACTCATCCCCTGGTGGGTGTCGTTGCCGACTTCCGCTGAGACATAGCAGTCCCCTACCACAGATGTATCACACCTGGCGCGACGGGCCGAGATGGATGAAGCCAAAAAGCAGTTGAAAACTACAAAATTCTGTTCATAAAATGTCAAAAATATCAAAATCCGGACTTAAAATTGTAGACAATTGTGAGAAGAACCAAAATCCGGCCATAAACTGTCAAAAAATGCAAAACTCTATTCATAGAATGTTAAATTAGCAAAATCTGGTCATAAAGTATAAAAAAATATTTCCAAAAAACACTAAATTTTGATCATAAACAGTTAAAGTGTAAATTTCTACTCATAAAAAGTTAAAATTACCTAAATCCGGCCAAAAACGGTTTAAAAGTGCAAAATCCGCTTTTTGAGATTTCATGAATGTTTAATTCATGAAATCTCAAAACTAGCAAAATCCGGCCATAAAATATCAAAATATTGTTAGAAATAGCAAAACTTGTTAATAAACTGTTAAAAAGTGTAAAATTCTATTTATAAATGTCAAAAATAACAAAATACGATCATAAAACATTAAAATATTTTCATATAAAATCAAAACCCGGCCAAGAACGGTTTAAAAGTGCAGAAGTTTATTCATAAAATGTTTAAGATAGGAAAATCCGGTCTTTAAACATCAAAATATTGTTAGAAAACACCAAAATTCGGCCATCAACCGTTGAAAAATGTAAAAAACTTCATAAAATTTCAAAACTAGCAAAATCTGCCCATGAAACATCAATATATAGTCAGAAAACACAAAAACGCAGTCAAAAACTGTTGAAAAGTGTAAAAAAACTTATGATATCTCAAAAATAGCAAAATCCAGCTATGAAATATCAAAATATTCTTAGAATGCGTTAAAATCCGGCCATAAACTGTTGAAAACTGCAAAATTCAATTCATAAAACGTCAAAAATAGCATAATCTTGTCTTTTATCATCAAAATATTATCGAAAAGCACCAATACTGTTAAAAAGTGTAAAAAATATCTATTAATATAAAGCAAAATTAACTAAATCAGTTACAAAACTCTGTCTTAAAATGTCAAAAATAGCAAAACTCAGTTTTAAAACTTCAAAAATATGGTTAAGAAAAACCAAAATCAGGCCATAAACTGTCAAAAGGTGCAAAACTCTACTCATAGAATGTTAAATTAGCAAAATCTAGTAATAAAATATGAAAATATTGTTAGAAATAGCAAAATTTAGGCATAAAGTGCAAAATTCGGTTACACAATATTAGAACACTGTCAGAAAGAACAAAAATCCAGTTACAAACTTTTAAAAAGTGCAACATTTTATTCACAAAATGTCAAAAAAGTAATTTATACAATAAAATATTGTCAGAAAGCATCAAAAACCAAAAAATAAAATTAAAATATGTTATAAATCCAACCATAATCTGTCAAAAGATCCAACATTCAGTTGATGTCAAAAATAGCAAAATGCCAAATTGAAAATTTAAAAAAAAATCAAAAAGCACTAAAATCGGCCATAAAGTGTTAAAAAGCGTAAAATTTTCCATAAAATCTCAAAAATAGGTTTAAAACTTCAAAAATATTGATAGATAGAACAGAAATCCGGCCAAAAACTGTCAAGAGATTCAAAACTATTCATAGAATGACAAAAATAACAAATCTTGAATGAAGTATAAAAATATTATCAAAAAACACTAAAATTTAGTCATAAATACTAAAAAATATTTATAAAAAATCAAAAATATTAAAACCAAGTTATAAAAAATTTAAATATTAAAAAAAAAACAAAAACAAAAACCTTGCCAAAAATAGTTGAAAACTGTTAAAAAGTGTAATTTTTTTTATATAATCTCAAATGAAGCAAAATCCATCTTCTAAATATCAAAAATATTGTCAGAAAGCACCAACATTCATTGATTTTCATCAGTCTGAAGATTTCGGGGGGAATTTATTGTAAATGAATTAAGTTGGCAACACTATTTAAAATATTCAGTATAAATTACTGCAAGAGAGTATCGGAAAGTTAAGAAATCAATAAATTTTCATCAACCTAGAAATTTCTGAGATAATTTATTGTAAAAGATTAAAGTTTAAAATATCCAGTATAAATTACTGCAAGAAGGCACCAGAAAGCTCAAAAATCAATAAATTTTCATTGATTTTTATCAATCTAGTAATTTCTGAGAAAATTTATTGTTGGCTTCACTGCATAAAATATTTAGTATAAATTACTGCAAGAGCATCAGAAATCAATAAATTTTCATCAATCTGAGGATTTCTCAACTAATTTGGCAACACTGCTCAGAAATCAATCAATTTTCATTGATTTTTATTAATCTAGTGATTTCTGATAAAATTTACAGTTAATAAAAAAAAGTTGGCAACACTGCTTATAATATATAAATAAATTGCTGCATCGTTGAGACAGTATTTTATGCCCAATGTATAAATACAATAATATTTTCAGTAGCATTTAGATCACCGCCACACAAATTGAAACGATTAATTCTATTACTTCCATAAACGCATACTAAAGATTCATGTTTTCTAGTTGCTAGTGGTTACTGATCCATTCATTACCCATGTTAGGTTAGTTTGATTTCCACATTAGAGCTTCTGATACTTAGTCGTATTGAACGTACTAACTAATCATAAATACTAACCTTAATACTAATAGGAAACAAATCGGGCACTGGTCTCTTTTCAGGACTGCTCTGTCCGAGCATCTTTTTAGTTAAATCATCGATCACATGTTGTGTAAAATGTTTCAATAGACTAGAAGCTGTTTCAAAGCAATCATTACAATCGTTACATTGCAGCCCTATAAATAAAATAAATGAGATTAATTAAACAAAAACAAAATCAAAACAAATTACCAATGCCCTCTTGCATTTTTGACATTTAACGAACAAATCACAACCAAACATAAACAAACATTTAATAACCAAATTTAGTTACAATTTAAATTAAAATAACACAAAATCTATAGAATAAAAAGCAATTAACAATTTAATAAATATTAATTTAATCAAAACTAATTAATTATTGATTTATTTCAATTCTAATTATCAACTAATTCAGTACATTGTAAAGCAGGCTTCAGCTAGCTTCACCCCATACAATCCAACCACGCAAGTCATAAACAATTGTTTTTATTTAATTTATTTAAACAATTAAATCAAAGCTTCAAACAAAATTAATTAATTCATAAATTTAACCCAGATTTATATAATTTAATCAATATTGGATGATTTTGTTTCAAATTTAATTTCGCGAATTGTTCAACAAAAGACAAACGGAACATCCGATCGCCATGCTTGGCTTATGTCATCACAGTTTTATCTCTACTGATTCATCGGCAATCCGGATCTGCGAAAATTAATCTAGTTGGAGCTGCAAATCCTTACGATATTTAATAATAAATATATATTATGGATTAATGTAAGTTGTAGTGTTTAATTATAATATTTGTTTAATTAATGCTTATTAATTAGGCGGCAAATTCAATTGTGTAATTTAATTAATTAATTTGAATTAATCACTATTCTAATTGAATTATGTTCAATTGTTTTTTTTTGGGTTCTATATTAGTATAGGTTATGTTTTTGTTTTGTTTCAGTGTTTAAGACGCCATTTTGTTTGCAACGTGACATTGCAATTACGTTTTGTGGTTTTGTTTTTGCGTTAATATTGGCGATATAAGGTGAGTAATGTTTTGAATTGTTGCGTAATATGTTTTTGTATTAATTTTTGATTTGATAATGTTTGTTTTTTGTGAATTGTGTCAGATTTTTTGGGTTAATTGATGTTGGCCGCCATTTTGAAATTGTATTATCAAGACCGGCTTTGTGATGTGATTAACAATGATATTGTTTGATACTAAAATATAGATATTTGTATTTATATGTTGATTGAAAAAAGCGTAAAATGGTTTTAATTTGATGATTGTTTAATTAGTCTTAAACGAAAATTTGGTAAAGATTTTTTTCCAGTGGCGTACCTTGAAAATTTTTTTTTAATTTTTTTTTTTAATTAATGGTTGGGGTAGGGATGGAGGATATTATAAAGAAATTTAGTATTAAAAAAAAAAATTAATATATTATATTAATTTTTGCTTTCACTTGCAAGAAAAATGCGACTTTTTGCATTTTACTTTAAAACTTTTAACTGTCATTTATAAACCAACAAAATCACGTGAATCTACATTAAATTCTGCATATTCTGAATATAGATTTTGTGTGTTAAGACAATATTTGACTTTCGAACGAGAGTGATAAACACAAAACTTGCAACAAAAAATGCTACTTTTTGACAGTTTTTTGCATTTTACTCAAACAATTTTAAGTGGGGTTTATAAACCAACATAGCCACGTGAATCTACAATAAGTTCTAGATTTTTTTATTATAGATTTAGTTTTCTAAGACAATATTTGGCTTCGGAACGAGAGTGATAAACACAAAACTTGCAACAAAAAATGCTACTTTTTGACAGTTTTTGCATTATACTCGAACAAATTTAAATGCGTTTTTATAAACCAACATTATCACCCGAATTTACAATAAATTTTGCATCTTCTGATTATAGATTGAGTGTGTTAAGACAATATTTGACTTTTGTACGTGAGTGATAAACACAAAACTTGCAACAAAAATGCTATTTTCTGACAGTTTTTTGCATTTTGCTTAAACAATTTTAACTGGGGTTTATAAAACAACATCGCCACGTGAATCTACAATAAATTCTGGATTTTTTGATTATAGATTTAGTTTTCTAAGACAATATTTGGCTTCGGAACGAGAGTGATAAACACATACTTGCAAAAAAAATGCCACTTTTTGACTGTTTTTTGCATTTTACTTCAAAACTTTAAACTGATTTTTTAAAAGACAACATAATTTGGTGTATCTACATTAATTTTGCGCTTTGGGGTTACAGATTCAGTTTGCTAAGACGATATTTGACTTCCAAACGGAGTGATAAACACAAAACTTGAAACAAAAATGCGATTTTTGTCAATTTTTTGCATTTTACTTGTAAACTTTGAACTAACTTTTATAAACTAACCTAACCCTGTGAGTCTACAATAATTTTTTCATATTTTGAGTATAGTTTCAGTTTGCTAAGACAATATTTGACTTCCAAACAGGAGTGATAATCACAAAATTTGCAATAAAAATGCGATTTTTTGTCATTTTTTTGCATTTTACTCGAAAACTTTGAACTAATATTTATAAACTAACCTAACCTTGTGAGTCTACAATAATTTTTGCATATTTTGAGTATAGTTTCAGTTTGCTAAGACAATTGACTTTCAAACAGGAGTAATATACACAAAACTTGCAAATAAAAATGCGATTTTTTGTCATTTTTTTGCATTTTAATCGAAAACTTTGAACTAACTTTTATAAACTAACCTAACCTTGTGAGTCTACAATAGTTTCTGCATATTTTGAGTATAGTTTCAGTTTGCTAAGACAATTGACTTCCAAGCAGGAGTGATAAACACAAAACTTGCAATAAAAATTCGATTTCTTTCTATTTTTTTTGCATTTTACTCAAAAATTTTGAATTAACTTTTATAAACTAACCTAACCCTGTGAGTCTACAATAATTTTTGCATATTTTGAGTATAGTTTCAGTTTGCTAAGACAATATTTGACTTCCAAACAGGAGTAATAAACACAAAACTTGCAAATAAAAATGCGATTTTTGTCATTTTTTTGCATTTTACTCGAAAACTTTGAATTAACATTTATAAACTAACCTAACCTTGTGAGTCTACAATAATTTCTGCATATTTTGTATTTTGAGTATAGTTTCAGTTTGCTAAGACAATATTTGACTTCTAAACAGGAGTAATAAACACAAAACTTGCAATAAAAATTTGATTTCTTTCTATTTTTTTTGCATTTTACTTAAAAACTTTGAACTAACTTTTATAAACTAACCTAACCCTGTGAGTCTACAATAATTTTTGCATATTTTGAGTATAGTTTCAGTTTGCTAAGACAATATTTGACTTCCAAACAGGAGAGATATCACAAAACTTGCAATAAAAATGTGTTTTTTTGTCATTTTTTGTGCATTTTACTCGAAAACTTTGAACTAACTTTTATAAACTAACCTAACCCTGTGAGTCTACAATAATTTTTGCATATTTTGAGTATAGTTTCAGTTTGCTAAGACAATATTTGACTTCCAAGCATAAACACAAAACTTGCAAATAAAAATGCGATTTTTTGTAATTTTTTCATTTTACTCGAAAACTTTGAACTAACTTTTATAAGCTAACCTAACCTTGTGAGTCTATAATAATTTCTGCATATTTTGAGTATAGTTTTAGTTTGCTAAGACAATATTTGACTTCCAAACAGGAGTAATAAACACAAAACTTGCAAATAAAAATGCGATTTTTTGTCATTTTTTTTGCATTTTACTTGAAAACTTTGAAATAACTTTTATAATCTAACCTAACCTTGTGAGTCTACAATAATTTCTGCATATTTTGAGTATAGTTTCAGTTTGCTAAGACAATATTTGACTTCCAAACAGGAGTGATATCACAAAACTTGCAATAAAAATGCGATTTTTCGTTATTTTTTTGCATTTTACTCGAAAACTTTGAACAAACTTTTATAAACTAACCTAACCCTGTGAGTCTACAATAATTTTTGCATATTTTGAGTATAGTTTCAGTTTGCTAAGACAATATTTGACTTGCAAACAGGAGTGATATCACAAAACTTGCAATAAAAATGAGTTTTTTGTCATTTTTCTTGCATTTTACACGAAAACTTTGAATTAACATTTATAAACTAACCTAACCTTGTGAGTCTACAATAATTTCTGCATGTTTTGAGTATAGTTTCAGTTTGCTAAGACAATATTTGACTTTCAAAACAGGAGTGATAATCACAAAACTTGCAATAAAAATGCGATTTTTTGTCATTTTTAGCATTTTACTCGTAAACTTTGAATTAGCTTTTATAAACTAACTTAACCTTGTGAGTCTAGAATAATTTTTGCATATTTTGAGTGTTTCAGTTTGCTAAGACAATATTTGACTTCCAAACAGGAGTGATAATCACTAAATTTGCAATAAAAATGCGATTTTTTCTCATTTTTTTGCATTTTACGCGAAAACTTTGAACTAACTTTTATAAGCTAACTTAACTTTGTGAGTCTACAATAATTTCTGCATGTTTTGAGTATAGTTTCAGTTTGCTAAGACAATATTTGACTTTCAAACGGAGTGATAAGCACAAAATTTGCAACAAAAATGCGATTTTTTGTCATTTTTTTGCATTTTACTCGAAAACTTCGAACTAACTTTTATAAGCTAACTTAACCTTGTGAGTCTACAATAATTTCTGCATATTTTGAGTATAGTTTCAGTTTGCTAAGACAATATTTGACTTCCAAGCAGGAGTGCTAAACACAAAACTTGCAAATAAAAATGCGATTTTTTGTCATTTTTTGCATTTTACTCGAAAACTTTGAACTAACTTTTATAAACTAACCTAACCTTGTAAGTCTGCAATAATTTCTGCATATTTTGAGTTTAGTTTCAGTTTGCTAAGATAATATTTGACTTCCAAACAGGAGTGATATCATAAAACTTGCAATAAAATTGCGTTTTTTGTCATTTTTTTAGCATTTTACTCGAAAACTTTGAACTAACTTTTATAAGCTAACCTAACCTTGTGAGTCTACAATAATTTCTGCATATTTTGAGTATAGTTTCAGTTTGTTAAGACAATATTTGACTTCCAACCAGGAGTGATAAACACAAAACTTGCAATAAAAATGCGATTTTTTGTCATTTTTTAGCATTTTACTCGTAAACTTGGAACTAACTTTTATAAGCTAACCTAACCTTGTGAGTCTATAATAATTTCTGCATATTTTGTGTATAGTTTCAATTTGCTAAGATAATATTTGACTTCCAAACAGGAGTGATAAACACAAAACTTGCAATAAAAATGCAATTTTCTGACATTTTAGTTACAATTTTTGAACTGGGCCTATATAAGCTAACATAATCATGTGAATTTACAATTAATTTTGCGTTTTTTTATTCTAGTTTCAGTTTGTTAAGACGATGTTTGGCGTCCAAACGATAGTGATAAAACAAATCTTGCAACAAAAATGTGACTTTTTGTCCGTTTTTTGCAGTTTACTCGATAATTTTAAATTGGATTTATATAAGCCAATATAGTTACGTTAATCTACAATAATTTTTTTATCTTTTGATACTAGTTTTATTATGTCAAGACAATATTTGACTTGTGCTACACTTCGACTGAAGAAGGAAAGAAACTATACACTCAACTTTGCAATGAGCATTTCTGATTTTACAAATGCTGAGGCACTTGTTGCTACTCTTAGGCATTTTTACATCTCTCTTTAGGGAGTTACCTACATCGGATTATGTGCAAAACGTATTTTTTTTACCAAAACATACACAATTTTTGAGATATTTGCGTTTTTTTGTTTTTTTTCATTGCGCTCGACCTACGATTACTGTGGGCATGGTGCGTTTTGCCTACAAGTACCAAGCAAGAAGAGCGGAAAGAATGCAAATTTGGGATCTAAATAGTGATTTATCATTTTATTTACTGCGATTAGTCGGTAAGCACTAGCGGCGTTTGTACAAGTAAAAACTAAAGAAGCAGAAACTTGCATCGACTTGCATTTGTCCTCTCTATGTTGTTCTTATCCGGGATCATTGTTTTGTTATTCAGTTTTGATACATTATAAGGATTATAAGTTGGTTTGTGTGGGCGAAACTGTTTTGCAATTACATATCGAAAGAGAATGATTGCTGGAGGTTGGACGATGAACTGAAGAAGAATTTTTTTTCTCAAAAAATTGCATTTTTAGAGCGATTGTTGCTTAGAAAATGGTTTTATTGACTGATTTTTGTTAATTTTGTTGACGGTTTTGGAGTTAAGCGTTTACATGCAGTTTTTTAAGAGGTTTTTGATAAATTTGTTTGAAAAAATGTTTTTTTTTTGTTTTTTGGTTAGGTTAGGCTAGGTTAGGTTAGGTTAGGTTAGGTTTTTGATAAATTTGTTTGAAAAAATGTTTTTTTTTGTTTTTTGGTTAGGTTAGGCTAAGTTAGGTTAGGTTAGGTTAGTTTTATGCAACAAATAAAATATTTAAGTGATTTTTGATCAACTTTGTGCAACAAATGAGTTTTTTAAGCGATTTTTGATTAATTTTTTAATAAATAAATGAATTTAATAAAGAATTTATGATTAAGTTTATGTAATAACAATTTATTATGTTTTTGATATGTTTAGTTTATTTTAATGATCACTTTTAGATTAATTTTTTACAACAAACAAGGTTTTTGTGTTTTTTAACTAATTCTGTGCAACAAATGACTATTTCAAGCGATTTTTAGTTAATTTAGTGCAAAAAAATAGCTTTTTTTGGTGGTTTTTGTTAAATTTTAATTAAATAATGAGTTTTTAGAGCGTATTTTGATTAATTTTAGACACAAGTAGTTTTTGAACAAAATTTTCATTAATTTTTTTTTATTTTTTAATTAATTTTGTGCGAAAAATAAGTTTTTTATGCGATTTTTGATTAATTTAGTGCAACAAATTAAGTTTTCAGAACAATTTTTGATAGATTTGATTGATTTAATTTGATACATTTTTTACAACAATTTTTTTTTGTAAATTTTGTGCAATAAATGACTTTTTTAAGCGATTCTGATTAATTTTGTTCATCAAATGAATTTTTTGAGCAATATTTGATTAGTTTTTACGCAACAAACCACTTTTTGAAGTTTTTTTTGCAACAGATGAGTTTTCTGGCTGATTGATAAAGTTTGTAGTATTAAGTCCTTCTAAGAGCATACCGACCGCTACCTTGATTTCCAGTATTGTAGTGAAAACAACTATTTTGGCGTCATTCCTATTTTCACATAAAATTCACGATCATGCAATAAATCGATCGCAAATCGTTAATAATTTACACACAAAAAATGTAAATTATTAACAGCATTCACCAACTTAGTGAATTCGATTCTTAACGTAGGTCTTGTCAATATTTTTTCTTTCCGGTAAATAGTTTTCAGTTATTTATCAATTTTCGTCGCTAAGCTATATAAATCTACCTCTAAACTATTACTAATCACAAGGGTTTTAATCCATTTGATGAAAATTTCAGGCTCATGACTGACTTGCTGGCGTTCCAAGAAAGTTACCGTGGAATGTCGTGGTTTGTGATGCACTGGTCCACTAAACGAGTGCTGGCGTATCTTTTTGATGTGTACTCCAAGGAATGATTTTTCATGAACCGGCATACTCTGACGAGTCAAACTTATTGTAGGATATCGATACTTTAGGTTTGCTATCCTGAGCTACTATACTTTGTTTCTGTTTCTCCTCCCATGATTTTAACAAAATTTCCAAGGCCCGATTTCTGCAAAGTATTTGCATTCAATTTTTATGTAATACTCTTATAATACCAGGTGGTTGAATCCAGGCTTCTCCAGTCTACCTTTCAAAATGTTGATTTGGTTGTTTGCGCCATTCTGTGATGCTGTAGGTTGATTAGTCTAGAAGCGGACATTTGAAAGAATGGTTGCTGCAGTTGGTTGAGAAAAATACTCGAAGTCTGACACGAAATATTATTTTGTTTTTAAAATATTGATGAAGTAAGACTAGGGAGCGTCTGGCTGCGGTTTGTAGCGCCATCCTGTTGTCAATCAATCAACAGATTTTGTGCACTGCAATAGTTTCTTAAATTTAAACTTTAAACTCTTGTTGATATTTTTCCGAGTCTTGTTTCAAACTTTGGTTCGATATGAGCGAAAATAATTCTTTACTATAAACATTTTTGTGTCAGTTGTGAGAACTATTTTTAAGACTGTAACACTAGCGCAATGTTAATATGACAAATGGTTATTGCAGGAGCAATTCTACAGCACTTAAAATTTTGGTATGTTTATTTTGGCACTATAAATGGGGGTTGCATTGCACTTTTGTCTGCAAAAAAAAGGCCAATATGATACCAGACAAGATTTGTCTTAATTAATTGGAATTGTCATTTATTTTTGCGGTAGAATTTTTCTAAAACTAGAAGCTATCACCGAAAGGTTCAGGTTTTTTACTTTTAAAAAAGAGTTATTTAATATTTGTAATAGTACGCACCAACAATTAAATTACTCATAAAAAATAAAACTTTCTTGATAATTTCAAAATTGTTAAAAAAGGTATACTATTTTCTACATAAATTTGTTCTAGTTTTTTATTTTGTAGCTTCATTGATATTTTGATTGCATCTGTTATCGATTTTATTAAAAATATTTAAAATTTGGTATTATTTTATTAATTTTTGTTGGAAAGGTTTGAATTGTTTGCACAATTTTTTTTTGAGGTTTTTGATATTTTAATCTTCAGCTATTGCTGATTTTATGATTTGTTAATTTTTGTGGTCATAGAACAGTTAAATATCTGCTGGGAAGGTTTGATTCGTTTGGGTAAGGCATACTACCGTTTCGAAACACAAATGAGAAATGAAAAAGAAATTGAAAAGAAATTTTTGCAAAAATCTCTTAACATGGACCAACATCTATGTGTATAAATAACATTAATTTTTAATTGTATCCAAAATGGCCTAGAATACAATTTAGAGCTTTGTTCTTCGAAATATTTGCAAATTAATCTTTTAATTCTAGTTTGTGCTCTATGGTGAAGATGAATGAATAGAGTATACTGCGAAGTGAACTACTTGTTTTAAAATGTAAAATCTGAGATCCAAATCTTGGTTTTTACAAAGCGTTGATGGAATTTAAGCAAGTTTTTTTATTGTTGGCTGTTGCAGGATATAAAATTACAAGAAGCACGGTGTTTCATCTATTAAAGTTTCTTGTGCGAGCTCTTGCGTATACTGTACGCAATGAACAAAATAGGGATGCCAAATTGTTGTAGCAGCCACAGTGCTTATAAACACCACTTTCAACAAAAATTATTTGTCAAAATAGGTAATAATATCTTTCCGCTGCAATTTATCTACATAAAAACCAATATTCTTAGCTACCAATTAATTCGATCGGAAAATCATTGGAACGGTTTCACTCAGTGGTGCTACAGGTAAGCAAGGATCAACAATGCGGAAGCGCGAGGGGGAGGGCGGGCAACGTTTTTTTAAACCTGGTCGGCGTTTCTCAATAATTTACGGTGGGACCCAAAAATTTAAATTTTAGCTTCTATACTGGTTTGAATACGGTGCAAAGCGGCAGTTGGAACAAATTTTAGATGCACAATACGCCTTGCAAGGTAGCCAAGACAGATTTGGTAATATGAAGCATGTAAAGGCATGATCGAAATGTCTGGTGCCTGGGGCGAATTCTTTGTTGGGTGTCACGAGCAAATTTCTAGAATATTCTGACAAGTCTTGCAAAAAGTTCATATTGATGGACTTTTATCTTTTTATCGCAAAAGCTACTTCGAGTTTTGGCGTCACAGGATGTGACTTAATGTTGATATTGATTTATGGACACAATTGTTTGTTTTACTGGCGTTTCAGTATAATACGTTGGGGCTGATTTGTTTCTTGATTTGTGACGTATTAGCAAAATTGAAGAAATATGAAAGGGAAAGACCAGGGCAGGTATACTGAACTAAACAGACAAATAAGAAACAGCATAAGAAAAGCTAAAGAAGACGAAATGTATGAACTGTTCAATATGCACCGCAGAATCAAGGAAGCTGCAGGCACACATAAGAAACAGCAAAGCGGTAGATTAATAGACGCAAATGGAAATGAGATCTCAGAGATCGAAGAAAAACTAGCGACCTGGGAAGAGTATATCCAACAGTTATTTGAAGACGATCGCCCAGAACATCATGGCATGAATAACACGGATATCGGGCCTCATATTACGAAGGAAGAGGTCCAGAAAGCAATAGACACAGCGAAAAATGGAAAGGCTGTAGGTCCAGATAAAATACCAGCAGAGATCCTAAAATTATTTAGTGAAGAAGGTATAAACATTCTTACCCGCCTGTATAATATGGTGTATGATACGGGAGAAATACCTACGGATTGGCTCCACTCAACATTTGTCACTATTCCTAAAAAACCAACATTAAAAAAATGTGAAGAATATCGGACTATTAGTATAATAAGTCATACACTAAAGATATTTCTAAAAATCATACACGCTAGAATATACCAACAATGTGAAGCAAACATCGAGGAAACGCAGTTTGGATTTTGCAATGCCGTAGGTACCAGGGAAGCACTTTTTGCATTAAACGTTCTAATTCAGCGATGTAGAGACATCAATTGCGATGTATATCTATGTTTTATAGACTTTAGCAAAGCATTTGATAGGCTGAAACATGAAGAGTTGATCAGTATACTTAGGAAGACGGGAGCCGACGACAAAAATATCCGTATCATAGCAAATCTATATTGGCAACAAACAGCAGAAGTTCGAGTAGGAGACAACAAAACTAAGAAAATAAAAATATGTAGAGGGGTGCGGCAGGGGTGTGTGCTCTCGCCTATGCTATTTAATATATACTCAGAGCAAATCTTCAAAGAAGCACTGGATAGTGTAGAGGAGGGAATCATAGTCAACGGTGAACTACTCAATAACATCAGATATGCAGACGACTCCGTCATAATGAGCAGCAATGCTGAAGGACTCCAAATTATGATGGAAAAGATCAAATCCACTAGTGAGAAATACGGAATCTGTTTAAATATAAAAAAGACCAAACATATGGTAGTGAGCAAAAATAACCCGCCACCGGTGAACCTGTTTCTTGACTATACGCCTATCGAACAGGTAGATAAATATCCATACCTAGGTACCTGCATAAACCAACAATGGGACCATTCTGTGGAAATAAAATGCAGAATTGAGAGAGCAAGAGCTGCATTCATACAAATGAAAAAAATATTTACCAGTCCAGACCTGACTCTAGAACTTAAAATTAGAATCCTACGATACTACGTATTTTCCACTCTTCTGTATGGCGCAGAATCCTGGACTCTTACCAAGGATTTTGAAAGCAGGCTAGACGCGTTTGAGTTGTGGACCTACAGACGTATACTGAAGGTAACGTGGATAGATCATGTTACTAACGAGGAGATTCTTCGGCGAGTGGGGAAGGATCGAGAAATAATGACTACAGTAAAAGTTAGAAAACTAGAATACCTTGGGCATGTTATGAGGCACAAGGAAAGGTACAGAATACTCCAACTTGTTCTGGAAGGAAAGGTGCTGGGAAAGAGAGGTCCGGGGAGGAGAAGAATATCCTGGCTTAAAAATCTGCGCCAGTGGTTTGGAGTGACCTCAATACAACTGTTCCGAGGAGTAGTGGATAAAGTGAAGATAGCCATGATGATCGCCAATATTCGCAACGGATAAGGCATGGAAAGAAGAAGAAGAAGCAAAATTGGTTTAGATATTTTTTAAATCGTGGTTACTACAGTTTGGATCTGTTATTTAGTAGTTTAGTAAGCAATTTTTGATTATTTAAAATAAAAATAAGTTTTTTGCACAATTTTTGAACAATTTTACGCAATAAATTGGCAATCTGATGATTTTTAATGAATTTTGAAAACAAATGAGTTACAATACATGTGTTTTTTAAATTGTTTTTTGACAAATTTGAAGAATGAGTCTTTTATTTTTTGCTTTTTTAAATCTTTTATGTTTAATAAGTTTTTTCAAAATTTATGTTGGTTTTATTAACTATTTTTGTGCAATTTTTAAGCAGTTTTTACAATAAATTGGTAGCGATTTTACATTTTTGATACATTTATTACGTTTTTAGAACGAATATTACTTAAAAAATGGTTTTATTGAGCAATTTTTTTTAAATTTTGTTGAGTTTAATTGGTTTTCCGATTGGTTTTGTTATTTGTCTAACTTTAGATGAGGTTTTTGTACGAATTTTTTTTTTTTTTTTCAAATTATTGTTTTAAGATGGTTTTGATCAATTTTTTATGGAACAAAAAGATTTGTTGATTTATTTTTACCATTTTTGGGTTTTTGTACAATTTTTGATAAATTCTATGCAATAAGCTGAAGTTTTGGTTTGTTTCTAAAGATTTTTTATGAAATGCATGGGTTTTATGTAGTAAATTGATTTTTTTATAAATTTTATGAAGAACTATTTGGATTTTTGATCAATTTTGTGTTACAAATGAGTTTTCTGCATTATTTTTATAAATTCTTTGCAATAGTTTATTTCAACTTTTATAAATAAAAATTTACACTTTTTAACAGCATAAGACCAAATTTTGGTGCTTTCCGATCATATTTTGATGTTTGAAGACTGGATTTAGCTATTTTTTACATTTTATGAATTGAATTTTGCACTTTCACAACAGTTTATGCCGGATTTCGTTTTTTTTTTTAACAATATTTTAATATTTCAAACCCTGATTTTATTTTTTTATTTTTTATTAATAGAATTTTGCATTTTCAACAGTTTATGGTCTCATTTCAGTGCTTCCTAACAATATTTTCATATTTCAAAGCAGGATTTTGATATTTTGAGATTTCATGAATTTTTTTACAATTTTGTTATTTTTGACTTTTTATGAAAAGAATTTTGCAAGTTTCATAGTATTAATAATAATAATACTTTATTTACGGTATAATCTTACCATTTACATCTACATCAAATATACATAAACAATGATGATTTACAATACAAAAATGAAGAATACAAAAAATAACATACATAAAAGCGCACATATTAAACATTAGTCAGCATGACTCAGCTGACTTCTAAACGTAGATTTAGAAACACAAAATACATTAATATCAGTTGGTAAATTATTTGCAAATCTACACATTCTACCGAGTGGAACCATAATTAGTAAAATGGGTAGACTCACGGAATAAAGAAGAATGCCTGCTATGTCTATTATTAGGTGCTACATGGAATGGAAGAGTACCAAGTAGCTCCAGACAATCAATCTCAGACATAATTATATTACGCAAGAACGACAAATCAGCTCTTTTCGGCGAATCTTCAATGGCGGTAGGTTGTACATTGAAGCAATGTAGCAGTAATTATAATTTACAGATAATATGCCCGATTTATAAGACAATAAACGACAAAACTTCCTTTGAATTTGTTCAATACTACGGTTATGAGTTTCATAAACAGGACTCCGAACTGACGGAGCATACTCTAAATGCGAACGCACTAAAGCACAATATAAAAGTTTTAGTGTACTGGCTGATAAATCCGCAGACATTCTATATACAAATCCTAATATTTTTATGGCACGGTTGCACATGATATTAATATATTCAACAAATGTAAGTTTATGATCAAAAATAACGCCTAAATCTTTTATTTGTGTGACTATGTCCAACACTTTTGTGTCAATTATATAGTTAAAAGAAATTTTACTTAAAGTGGAAACTTATTGAAAAATATTTATCAGCATTAAAGAATAATTTATTAATAAAACACCAAGTATTTATAGAATCTAAGTCCAGTTGTGTAAAAGATGGCAGTCATTGAGAGATGATATTCTTCTATACATTTTTAAATCATCCGCAAATATAAGAAATGACGATGAATTGATATACTGTGGGATATCATTAAAAGCAAAAATAAAATTGGTCCACAATGAGATCCTTGAGGAACACCTGATGAATACGTAGACTTCTTTGAAATGTTTGGCGTTTAGCGGGGCGCGACTGATGGCATCACGATATTCATCTTCTTGCATCAGATTCACTTCAATGTGATAGGTGCTTGATACCAAAATAAAAATATTGTTCAGTTCTCTGAAAAATAAAAAATAAGGTTTTGCAACAAATTTGTAAGAATAAAGTTTTTTAAAAAGCAAAATTCAAGCCAAAAAACAAAAGATATCCTTATCCTCATGATCCCAGAACAAAAAAAAACAAAACCTTGACCACACGGAGAAGCTTAGACCGAGCCAATTGGCGCTCAACGTGGAGCAACTTGAAGCAAAACGCTCAACGTGGAACAACTTGGAGCAAAGCACCCAACTTATAACAAGGCGCAGCAACTCCATCGGAAACTTCCGTAAAACTTTTTATCACAACAACTGCAAAAGCAAGAGCGCGCAAACCCATACTGTCGAGACCACCTTCAAGGACTTTCCGATCCCTAGCAAAAATATGATCTACAAGATGCAACTTTAAGCAACGAGTGATCAAGTATATGCTAGATCACTCTGACCATCAATCCGAAAACAATTAAATGGGTTCTTTTGACTGAATCGAGCAAACAACTTTATTCACACCACGGACTAGTAGATCTTCTTGACCACCCCAAAGAATCCTAGACTGCAATAATTGGCGCCCCACTTGGGGCAAATTGGAGCAACGGGTTTCCACCCCGCACTAATAAAACTAATTTCAAAGACTTCTCGACGCCGCTAACATAGCAATGAGCAAGTGCAAACTTTAACTTGTGCCAACTAACACTATAGTCCAAACCATCAACCTAAAGAGATTGTATCACCAACTGTCACAAAAAACTAAAGCCAAAGAATAGTCTACGCACAACTCTTAGACAATGAAATTCTAGTAGTAAACATGAAACGATGACAACTGAGGTGAAGAAAAACTCGCACTATAGTGAAATGTTGGCCGAAGCAAGAGCCGCAAACACAAGTTACAGGCTGGGGACGGAAGAAAAACTGCACTGTCCATAATAGCCCCGTGAGATCAACTGACAGTATCACCAGTCATGCAGCATCACAACAACAATAAAGCCAGATACCATGAACAAAATTAGATTGCCCAAACAATACTACAAAGCTACCGTTGGTCGAAAGTCAGTAAAGACGTCAAAGGCTATGTAAAAAAATGCCTTGCGTAACCCAGGATAAAGGTGAGCTAATTGGATGCTTTAGTCATCAGCAAGGTCACTATCACTAAGCTAGAGCCAAGTCTTCTGTTACTGCGTATACCCCAAGACAAACTACTACCCACAACTGTCTTTTAGCTTTGACTACTGACCTCACCCTAAGTGAATCTATACTGGAAGAAAATTTTGCCAAACCCGGAGCTTGAGACACACCATGAGATGTAATCCACAACAACACGGAAGCCAGAGATCGACGGCTTCACCTACCAGTAAAGAAAAGATGGTATCGACGACGCACCTAGTGAAAAACAGGGCCTTGCGTCACAATATATATAGGATCAAAGAAACTATTCAAAACAGACAAATGTAACAATTTGGCGCCCAACGAGGAGCTAAAACAAAGCGCCACAACACGGAAAGCTAACAGAACATTTCCCGGACTTGCGTCAGATAACCTGAAACAAATACAAAGTGTGAATTTCCATTGAAAAAGTAAGGAATGCTGAAGACTTGAACTGGATATAGTAATCAGTCAAATTCAGGTTAACATTAATCATTCTCTGGACTGCATGACCTTCTCAACCAATCCGAGAAAACTAAACCGCAAGAATTGGCGCCCAACGTGGAGTGATTTAGAGTGTACTGTTACAATTTGGCGCCCAACGCAAGACCATTGCTGAAGCAAAGCGCTATCATCGCGGAAAATGAACAGAACATTTCCCGGAATTGCGTCAAATAACCTAAAACGCATGGATTTCCATTAAAAAAAGTAAGAAATTTATTAAAACGTGCTGAATACTTGAACTGGATATAGCAATAGTCAAACTTAGGTTGACTTTAATCATTCCCCGGACTGGATGACCTTCTCAGCTACCTCAAAAAAAGAAAGAATTGGCAAACATGGGTCAAATTAAAGCTTACTGTGATAATTTGGAGGCAAACGCGGAAAATAAGCAAAGTGGCTCAAGGAAAATAAACACAATTTTTCCTGAAATTTTGCCAAATAACTTGAAACAGATTGTTGGATCAAGTAATAGTTAAACTGAAGTTGACTATAATTACTCCTCGAACTATCTATACCGCAACAAATAGCTTGGGGCAATTTAAATCGAGGTGTAATAATTCGACGCCTATTGTGAGAGATCATTGCTGGAGCAAGCACCACAACACAGAAATTTAACACGACATTTACCGGATTCTTTTTCAAATAACTTGAAACAGATCAAAATTGTGGATTTGAAATATCTAAAGACTTCAATCACTCCCTGGACTGGTTGGCCTTCTCAGCCACCCCAAGTAAACTGAACCCCACCAATTAGCGCTTATCGTAGCGCAAACTGTGACAATTTGGCGTTCAACGTGTAGCCATTGCAGAAGCAAAGCGCCACAATATGGAAAAAGAACACAACATTTCCCAAAATTTTGTCAAATGAGCTGAAACAAACAAAAAAGTGTAGACTTCCATTAAAAATGCATTAGAAACAAGAATGGGCTGTGACAAAAAATTGTTAATTTTTACACTCTGCGTGCGATTTTTCAAAAAGCTAAATAATCACATCATGATGAATACTCAGAGCACTGAGCTTTGCAATCAAAATATTATGACTCACACGATCAATCGTCTTTGAAAAATCGGTAGATTGAGTCAATTTGTACTTTAGATTCAAATGCATTTAAAATATCATTTTCATAACAGAGTAATATAGTAAGTGTGGAACGCCCTTCACGAAATCCATGCTGTTCTTCTATTAAGATGCTTTTGCACATCCATTGCAACTGACCAGTTACAATTTTATCGAACAATTTAGGTATTGCAGATTGAATGCAAATGCCTCTATAGTTAGTAATATCCTCTTTAGCTCCAGATTTAAACAAAGGCGTAATATAGCTTTGTTTCCATATTTGAGGAAATTTAGTTTCATTTAATGAAGCATTGAAAAGTAAGTGCAATGGCTTTGCAATATAATTAATGCACTTTTTTAACAGTAAAGAAGGAATGCTATCGGGTCCAACGCTTAAATTACATTTAAGGTTTTCAATTCCCTTAAAAACATCACACAAACTAATAGAAAATTTTGAATGTATTACGTTATTATTAAAATTAAACAATGGAGTTGGATGAGTTTTGTTATCATAGACTGAAGAAAAAAAATCTGCAAAATTAGTTACAAAGTCGTTCCCATTATTACAAGTTTGATCTTTATAATGCATTGTGGCTGTTTTTTTGTTCTCATTAACAAATCTCCAAAAATGTTTTGAATTATTTTGAATTTTACTTTCAGTTTGTAAAATATATTGCTCGTATTGATGTGCACTGAGATTTTTGCACGTAGCACGAATAGATTGGAATTCATTATAGTCCGACAATAGTTTTGAAGATTTATAACGTTTGTGTACACTTTTCTTGAGTTTAGTAAGTGATATCAATTCTTTGTTGAACCAAATAGGAAAATTGCTTTCACGCCACAGTTTTTTAAGGACAAAACAATCAATAACATAATCATTACAGAGTAAAATACATCAAGACACATATCAATATCACAGTTATAAAATAGTGCAGTCCAATCAACATTCAACAAATAATTATTGATTGCGTTGTAGTCGGCAAGTTTAAAATCATGAAAATATAATTACTATTTAAAATATCACAGGTAGTATCACATTTTATAGTTAACAAGTACGCAGTATGGTGTTGGCTTAAATTTAACAAAACATCTACAGCTTCTATCACAGAAATATTACGATCGTTGGTAAAACATAAATCTAAAAACACACCCTCACTATTGGGAATAGAAATGTATTGTACGCAGTTTAAGAACCCAAAGGAATTAGCTACTAATTGAGCAGGGTAACTATCATTACAAATTACTCCTATACCTAAATCATCGTTAACCCAAGACGCTGTAGGTAGGTTGTAATTGCCCAATAAAATTAGTTTACTGCTTGGAAACTCATCGGCAATAGATTCGACGGAATAACAATGGTCAAGATATTTATCTCTAGTTGAATTAGGTGGTAAATATACCGCACAAATTATATAAGACACAAGATTAAACTTAACAACTACAAACAAATGTTCAACACTAATAAACGTGGGGTAAAGTAGTACAGATTTGAGGTGAGTTTTGATAGCAATTAAAACACCACCTCCGCTTTATTTAAGGCTTGTAAAGGCCGAGCGATCACACCTAAATAACTGATAGCCTTTTAGATTTAATTCAGAGTCACTGATGTACAACAATAAAGTTTTATAAGCAATTTTTATTTTAATAAAGCTTTTTGAAACGATTGAAATTTATAAACAATTTTTGTATAATAATTGAGTTTTCTGCTCTATTTTTGATCAATTTCTCTCTAAATATTATGCAACACGTGAATTTTTTGAGCGATTTTTCATAAATCTTCTGCATCAATTAAGTTTCATGGCCAAATTTTGCTGATAGTATAGTATAAAAATTGAGTTTTCTGCTCGAATGCTAAGATAAATCAGTTTTTCTATAAATTTTGTGCAAAGGATTTTATAAGCAATTTTGTGCAACAAGTTTTATGAGCGATTTTTTATGGGATAGAAGTTTTGGCCAAAGTTTTCGCCCGCCAGCATAAGTTTAAGAGATCCAATTTCTACTACCACTTGGGTTGGTAGGGCACACAGTGCACAGTTGTGTTAAGCGGGCGAGAACCAAGTTTATTAAATTTGAGACAGTAGTTTGGGCGATTTTGAAGAAATTTATTGCGTTTTTAGAACTAATAATACTTAGAAAATGGTTTTATTCAGCGATTTTAATTAATTTTTTGAACTTTTTAGTATTCGTTTAACCCTAAATAAAGTTTTGTGCAAGTTTTGATAAATTTTATGTAATCATCAAATGATTTTTAACATTTTTTGTCCGGGTTTTTGCAAAATTTTAAACGTTTTTTGCGCAATTTTTAACTAGTTTCCTAAAATAAATAATTTTTTTATTTAATTTCTACTTTTGGATTTTTGTCTTAATTTTAAGAACTTTGAAAATAGTTTTATGGAGCTATTTTTGTTATTTTTTTTTACTTAAATGAGTTTTATGACCGGTTTTGGAATTTTCTCAACATTAAATGAAGATTTTGTACGATTTTTGATAAATTTTATATAATCTATCAATGTTTTAAGTTTATTTTATGCAAAAAATGGGTTTACTGATCGGTTTTTAATCATTTTTGTATGTTTTTATACGATATTTAATGAATTTAATGCAATAAATTGATTATTTGGTTTAATATAAATGTTTTTTATGAAATACTTGGGTTTTATAATATGCGATTTTTTGCCAAAATTGCGTTTTTTTTGAACGATTTTGATGTATGAAGAATTGCACAAAACATATTACCATTTTGTACGATTTTTTTTAAATATGTTTTTTTGCACGATCTTTATAAATTCTTCGCAAGGTTTGCACTTTTTTATCATTTTTAACAATGACTATGATTTTTTCAGGCGATAGTAGATTAATTTGTTTTAGCAAATAAATTTTTTTTTTTTGTTTAATTTTGTACACTAAAAATTTTTTTTGAGAGATATTTGATATTTTTTATTAATTTTGTACAGCAAATTAGTATTTTTGGCGATTTTTGATTAAGTGATTTTTTTTAATAATTTTTGATTAATTTTATGTAACAAATGATTTTTTTTTAAGTTTTTAATGAATTTTGTGCATTAAATAAGATTTTTGACGGTTTTTTTAGTATTTTTTTGTAATAAATAAAAAACTTGCTTTTTTTCTCTACGCCACTGCATTTGACTCATTTTAAAAGCAATTTTATTGCATGTATTAAAGTAATGTAATTTATTATTCTTGCAATTATTAAATAAATTTATTAAATATTTGCTGAACAATAATAATTGATTAATTTAATTGTGGTATTTGAGTCGATTTTTTAAAGAATTTTATGGAAGTCGATTATTTTTTGCACTTCTATAATTCGTCGTCGGTTGTAAATCAACATTTAATCATTTTACTAGGAAATGTCCGATAAGCAAATACATATACGGTTACTCATATAAAATAAATAAATTTGTCCCGCAGAGCATTAAAAATAGAACTAAAGTCCAATGGTTTTATTCATATCCTCATTATAATATATTTTAACACTCAACTGAAGAATGTTAAGTGTTCTAATCTCTAACGCATGTGATAAGCTTGTTATTTTAATTAAATGCTGAATTAAAGATTGAAACAACAATAATAAAATGATTATAGTTGGTATTATTATTTCTTACGAACTATCGTTTCCACTGAATAACACATGGCAAACCTGCCAAGGCCGCCATTGTTATTTTACACAAGCCTCAAGTTATCGGGGATAAAACCAGACTGCAATTGAAGCCGCTTGCTCTCTTCAATGTGCGTTACAATACAACATCGTGCGCGCTATCAAATGCGAATATCCAGCAGCTGAAATAACCTACTTATAATATATGTGAGTATTGATTGCGTCACACGTAACATACAGATACGATTTTCAATTGTTTTTTTTTATAAAACATACTAATCAAAACATAACCTTGAAATGTTTTCCAATTATAGCCATCTTGATTTTCGTTTTTAAATGTTGGCAGCTGCGATTAATGTAACGCTATCATGCGTCATTAATATATTATGTGTTTATTCATTTGTTTCTTTTATTGATTTGATATTAATATTAATGTTGTAGGGACTTGTTTATTGGAATCATTAGCGTTGGTTTATATTGAGTATTTATATTAATGAATTTAAACTTTGACCTTTTTAATAAAAATTTTTGGGTTGGCAATCGCAATCATTGAATCGTTACGTTGGTAGTACTGGCAGAAACATATATTTATGTCATTATTTGAAAATTTATTTTTAAAATCGTGTGTGATTATATTTTTATTAAATAAGCTGAAATTACATGATAAGGTAAAAGAAAACAGGCAATATTCAAATTAAAACAATTAGTCATTGACCACAATATTAATATATTTTGTGTTTGTGTAGGAAGTTTATAATTAACTTATAAAAGCAATCGATCGATAAATGTAAACTTGCGTATCAAGTAAAATGTATCTTTAACCAGATTTTATGTCAAACATGTTTACATTATCAGTTTTGATATTTAACAACAATGCGGTGTTGCCAGTTTGTTGGTAATTACCCGGTTATTAGTTTATTACTGTTAAATTTTGCAGAAGAAATAATAATTTGGGGAAAGGTGTAAAGTGAGATTTTTATTTTGATATTGATTTGGCTATAGAACGGATATTACAAAAATCTAATTATACTTTGAGTTACTATGCTCCTGAGTAGCAATTGTGTTCTAAACTATAAATAATGTTCAAGCAACGTATCTAGTTTTATAAAACAAAAGCTTTGACTGTGTATTTACCTTTCCAACTGAAAAACATGTTCCAAATGTGTCAAAAAATGTTTTAAATTGTCAAAAAATGTTCTAAACTATCAAACAATGTTCCAAATTGTCAAAAATGTTGACAATTACTTGTTATCACCTTCTTTGATTCGACCTTTGACATCAACAATCTTAATGCCTACAAACAATTCATCAGCAGCAACACCATCAGCAGCATCATCTTCATTATCCGATTTTGGTACTTTTTTCGAAAACATCTTTTGCGGTATGGGATTGACAATTTTGACCAACAGCCTCTTCTCATCCGATTTTTTTTGCCGCAGTCTGGACAATTGATTGAAGATCAGTTTGCGCATCTCCTCATCTGGAATAAGACTAGCAGTGACACTAATCTCTTCACTGCACGCATCATCCTTTTCATCTTCAACCTTCTTCACTTTTTTACGTATGCTTCCTATAAATTGACGTTTTTCTACATTAACATCACCCTCCGTTTCCTCAACAACTTCCAACTTATTCTGCTTAGTAGAAAACTTTTCATTTAAAGGAGGTTCTTCCTCATTAAATTTTTTTTTGAGTAAACTAGCAATTTTCAAACGAATAAGCGTACTATCATCATCAGATAATATTTTAGTATCATCTTTGGATTCTAAATTATCATCAATTGATGATAGTGCTGGTTCCGCATGCGTATAATTATCTTCAATAATTTCTTCGATATCTTCCTTACCGTCGTTTGATTCCTCATCATCTTCATCACTTAAATCTATAATGTCTTTGGAATTTACGTTTGTATCACAGGGGGTTTTTTTAACATCATCCTCATCATCTACTAAAATTACATCATCCTCATTCTTACTACCGTTAACTTTGTTGCTTTCTTCACTTTTATCTTTTTTGTTTCGTTTACCTCTATTTTTATTTTTTTCTTAATTCCCACCGTATTTTCATTAGTTAATGGTGCTGGTGGAGGCGTTGGTTCATCTTCATTGTCTATACAGATGACTTCTGGTGAACCTGGTTCAGTTTTGATTGTGTTTGCTGTGATGGGAGTTTCGGACGATTTGAATTTTGCCAGTTTTTGTATAAGTTTATTGGGACTCATCCCACTCGTCACTCGTGTAACGCTACCAAAACAGCAACCTTCGATTTGATAATCAACGCCCTTTTGTGCGGGTAAGAGGTGGACAGGGTTTCACTTACCGTCGTAGCTCAGTGGAGACGGGGGTGGTAAGTTGTGAGCGCCACGGGATCTTTCTATGAAGTCCACCCTGTATTTGGCCACACCTCCTAAAGGTAGAACCCGATACCAAAAAGTTAGACACAAAGGCGTATGCGGATATCAAATGTAGAAGAAGCTAATATAATTTAATTACATTCGGCACATTAATGTTCGAGTGAGGAACATCTATAAATGTACAAAATTAAATGAACACAAAAAGGTAAATGCAAAAAAAAAAAAAAAGGTAAATGCAAAAAATACAGGTACAAATACACCCAATTTATTGGATTGTTCAAAAAAAGTATTTACAACAGATTAGGCCAATCTGCCATTGACAAGTTAAATTAAATGTAAAGTTCAACAGTATCCAACTTATTCCCAAACATCGATCTACAGAAATCGAACAACCGTGCTACCGACGTATCAACCAAAGCCTTTGATATCTTTAAACAATAATCATAACACAATACGTGAGCGGTAAATAAGCCGTGAAATTTTAATTCAAAATATCGGTATATTTATATACATAAAAAGAAAAAGGAGTACTCACGGTTTGGGTCCCTGTCCAGGCATAGCGCTATCCCCGTCCAAAGATCCTGTAAGGCAAATATTAGTACGCCCGAAAATAAACAAAATAATAAATTTCACAGCCCACAGTTATCTTGCTCTGCCTTACACCAAGTGGTAGAAGGCACAAATCAAATATGCATTGCACACAAAAAAAAACAATAATTATAAAGGCTGTCGATATCACGTGGTTGACTTCTTCCTGTTAAATTCTTCTGGACTCTGGGAAATA
The DNA here is from genome assembly GCA_963932245.1 of Tachinus rufipes. Taxonomy (NCBI): domain Eukaryota; kingdom Metazoa; phylum Arthropoda; class Insecta; order Coleoptera; family Staphylinidae; genus Tachinus; species Tachinus rufipes. The sequence continues at coordinate 116,587,744 of OZ010745.1, forward strand.
AGCCACTACACTTCAATTGGCAGGATGTGAGACTTGGGAACACCAGCGGCCTCACGCTTGCACACACTTCTGTATTCTTCAAATTAACCAAACCAATCACTTCAATTGGGAGCAGGATATGAGACTTGGGAACATCAGCGGCCTCACGCTTGAACACACACTTCTGTATTCTTCAAATTAACCAATCCAATCACTTCAATTGGGAGCAGGATATGAGACTTGGGAACATCAGCGGCCTCACGCTTGAACACACACTTCTGTATTCTTCCAGCACGTCCTATGCGTCCTGCGATAGATACAGCAGAGAGGTGACCGTACGGGAACGTTAAAAAAAATAAACCAGAACGCCCGTAGTAAGAACCTAAAACATGCCATACAAAACCAGAATTACAAATAATTCTGCAAACTCCGGAAAGCCATAAAAACAAGATAAAATAAACACTAAACCAACCTGAGATTTTAATACGGTCCTACAATCCTTTTAGATAACTTCCAGCTAAGAGATGCGGGTGGGTGACAAATCCGCCATGCGGTTGTGGTATATACGATAAATCCCAAAAATACCCCTTTGCGGGTAACACCAAACACAATATATCACCACTCAATGCAGTTTAAACGGCGAGTATATAAATCAGGCCACGATGCCTAAGGATTTACATATCCTCTCAGTATACTCGCCACTGCTACAACACCACACCACGACACCTCAACGACCGGAAAAGGAATGAATCTCATTCTCCGTGAAGCATAGCGTCTGGCCAATCAGACCGATGCGCAGATGATTCTAATTAGGTGAAATTCAAATCTTGCGCCAAACCCATATGCGCTGAACAATGTGATCAGAAGATGGCTGACAGGTGTCAAGTGGAAAGTGACAACAAAGTGGAATAATAACCACAAGTAAGTACAGCAATTCAAATTAATAAATTAACATTATAAATCGTCCCAACTACTTACTGTAACTTCCTTGCCCCTGAGAAATCATCCTTGCAGAATTGAACCACCTAACCTCGAATCACTACACAACAACAATTACTTGATATCCCAAAATAACAACTCCCCCAGTCTCTAACAAAGTGGTAATTCCTCCCTTGAGTAGTATTCACAATAATTAACTCTAACGATATCCAAAATCCTACTAATAACACTACCCGAGGTGAATAAAACCCATCATCGTAACCGCAATCATACTCAAACTAAACAATTAATCAAATCCCTATTCGCACTCTCCCATGCAATCTACAGCATAATACAACCTTCCTCGATTAACAATTAATAACAATTACATTAAAATAAACTAATCGCAACTTGTTTTTAGATTAAAACCGAGAGGATCGGGGCCAGTCCAGGATTGACACTAAATCCACAGCACAGACCAGCACAGGAAACATGTGAGTATTAAATATTTATAAAACCGCAAAATAACTTAATTATAAAGTAGTTAGATACTAATTTAAAAATCAAAATACAGATATTAATTCACCCCAACATAATTTTCATTCAACCATAGTGTATACTTGGTTGCATACCACTAATCCCTATTTTTGATTTTAGGAATTCCAACGACTGCAACTCCCCGGGAATTATGCCGTTACAAATCCCCCCCTTACTTCCCCGAGGAAAACTTTCCACAAAAGTTTTCCGAGAAAACATAATTGTAAGGCACTAAAATCAAATAGACCTAAATTTAAGCAGAGCCTCAACAGGCCTCTACCTTAACGCACACATACAAAAAAAAATAACCCCCAAAAAAAGAAAATAACCCACAAAAAAAAGAAAATAACCCACAAAAAAGAAACAGAACCAATTATACCTGAGTGGTGTAGACATTAAGCAGCCCAAAAGAGAAAAGAGAAGAGTTGACCACAGACAGTCGAAGAAAGAGTACCTAAAGTAGCGTACCAAAAAAAATACCGTAGTCCAACATTCCTCCCCTAGCCTAAAGACTTCTTTGACACCTTCCCTCGGGGCTGAAGCTCGGTGAATGTTGGTCGGCGAAAGGAAGAAGGAAAAGAAATTAGGAAGCTACCAATGACCACCACTCGACGTCACGCCAAAACATACCAAATCCAAAACATGTCCGTCTGCCAAAATTCGTCATAATTGAGGTATGTGGGTGTCTCCCCATACCCCCGTGCCGAAAAATAAAGCTGGGCACTATCGCCCACCAAAACACAAACCAACGACACAAACCATACAGACAAACACACCCACAGAGATGTTGCTATTGGAGAAACCAAAGATGTTAAGCGCAACCGTCGGGTCATTCAGGGGACTCTTACCCCACGCAGAATCACAGTTGCCCTATTCTTTTGCCGGGGTCAACACAGCTATCTCGATTAGTGACTCAAAAAAGGCTTTAAGTCCTTAGCGTGCCAAACTCCACGCGATTTTCCCATCTCATCCACTAAGTCATACGTCCATAGGGACAATTTCTTCTTCACGGTGTAAGGTCCAACAAACTTTCTACCCAGTTTTGCCGAATAATACTGTCCTGCGTCGGAGAGCATCATATTCCTTCTGAGTACTTGATCCCCTTCGTAAAATTCGTCGGGTCTACGGCGGAGGTCATAGTACTTTTTATTCTTCTCATGGGCTTGTCTTAAACGATCCTCCACTTTCTTAAAAATTTCCGGAAATATTTCTGACCGGGCCACCACATTGGCGCGATCAAAATGAACATTCTCCAATTCTGCACGCAAGGCGAAATTGGTACCCTTCAAAACTTGTTCTCGCCCAAAATTAAGAAAATAAGGCGTAAATCCAGTTGTTTCGTGCCGCGCTGTACGAATGGCACACGCTATTTTTGGCAACTCCTTATCCCACAGGCGTTGGTTGTCCCCGATATAGGAAACAAGCATCGACTTCAAGACGCGATTCACCCTCTCCGTAGGATTTGCTTGGGGGTGGTAGGCCGCATTGTAACGACATTGCACACCATAAGTGGCACAGGATTCCTTAAACAAACGGCTAGTGAATTGTTTTCCGTTATCAGTAAGAATCAATTGAGGAGCGCCGTAAACTAAATAGACCTCGTTCTCCAGTCTTTTGACAACCTCCTGGGCTATAGCCTTCTTTAAAGGAAGGAACAGGGAATATTTTGAAAAATAATCCGACACAACAAAAATATACATGTTCCCGGACATTGATCGAGGAAATGGACCAACCAAATCCGCACTTATCATCTGCCACGGACGGGAAACCTTAGGTTGTGACAACATAAAACCCAAGGGTTTCCGGGCATCACCCTTTACACGTTGACAGACGTCACAACGTCTAACGTATCGAGTCACGTCGCATCGTAATTTAGGCCAGAAATACTGATAAGCTATTCTATGAAAGGTTTTGTAAACACCCAAGTGACCTGCGGTAGGTACATCGTGACAATTTCGAAGAACCTCTTCTCGTTTCTCCTTAGGAACTACCACCTTCCAGTCCTCCCCGGTATCCTGTAGGACCGGATAGGTAGGCTTCACGTGCTTATACAACACATAACCTTCAACACGCCAATCGGGGTAATGCAAAGGGTTTGACTTCACCTTATGTATCATCTGAAGATACCATTTGTCCGAAATCTCAGTCACTACAATTTCTTCACATTTCGGGACGCCTCGAGAAAGATAATCTGGGACCACATGATCTTTTCCTCGGCGATGGATAACAGTAAAGTTAAATTGTTGAAGTCTCACAGCCCAACGAGAAAGTCGCCCTTGGGGATCGTGCAAGTTATTCAACCACACAAGCGAGTGATGATCGGTTATTACCGAAAAGACTGAACCCTCCAAATACGGCCGCAATTTTTCAATGGCCCAAATCACTGCCAAACATTCACGCTCCGTAGTATGGTACTTTCGTTCACATGAGCTCAAGGTGCGGCTCAGGTAACAAATTACTTGCTCACCCTCCGGATATTCTTGGCTTAACACTGCCCCAATACCGTAATCACTTGCATCAGTTTGCAGTACGAAAGGACGATCAAAATCAGGACAGCGCAGAATTGGAGCCGTCACCAGCGCACTTTTTAGGTTATCAAAAGTTTTCTGACACTCTTCCGACCAGTGAAACTTTTGGTGTTTCTTCAACAGCGTGAACAAAGGAGATAAGGTAGTAGAGAAAGCGGGTAAAAATTTTTTATACCAAGAAACCATTCCAACAAAACTGCGGACTTGTTTGACGGTAGAAGGAGGTGGCAGTTCTAAGATCGCTTTCACCTTGTCTCCGTCTACCCGAATACCTCTCGCATCAACTACGTAGCCTAAGTATTTGAGTTCTGGCCTACAAAACTGGCACTTCTCTTTGCTCAAGGTTAGGCCCGCTTCCCGCAACCTTCGGAAAACTTCTTTCAACACCCGACAGTGTTCCTCAAAAGTAGATGAAATAACAATAATGTCGTCGAGGTACACGAACACATTTTCCTCCAGCTCGGCTCCCAATACATTATCTATCAGCCTCTGCCACGTTGCTGGGGCATTATGTAAACCAAATGGCATGCGCGTAAAACGAAATAAGCCCCTCCCGGGCACGGTAAAACTGAGAAAATTCTTTGAGTTCTCGGCTACTGGCACTTGCCAATAGGCGGACTTGATATCAAGTGACGAGAGATAATTAGCCCGACCCAAACGATCCAAGATAGCCGAGATGTATGGCAAAGGGTATGCGTCGCGTTTAGTGACAGCATTTAGTTTGCGAAAATCGACGCAGAATCGAAAAGACCCATCCTTTTTGGGTATAAGAAGCACAGGAAATGACCACGGAGAATTTGACTTCTCCACTACACCTGCCGCCAACATTTCGTCTAACTCGCAATTAATATGCTTCTGTACATGGGGAGATACCGGATAATACCTTAGTTTAATCGGCGGAGATTCGGTGGTAATTACATGTTCCACTAGTGAGGTACAACCTATTGCCTCTCCCATCAACTGAAAATTTTCTTGCACCAACTTCTCCAACAAGGACTTCTCTCCTTCACTAAGAATGGGAACCCCAATTACTCCCGCAATCTCCGAACTGGCAAATTTCCAGACGTTATTTTTCAGATCCGGCACCACCTGTAAGCTTTTGATAAAATCTACCCCAAGTATTAACCTGTGCGGTATTTCGGGCACCACCAGAACATCTAACACATGTAATTTACCTAACAATAGGAAAGGGACGGACACACGACCGATACAACAACATTTACCTCCATTGGCCACTGAAATGTCAACAAAACCTTCATCGAGATGCAGACCTAAACGTTTTACACACTCCCAACCTTTTAACCCTAGGATGGTGTGAGTAGCACCAGAGTCTAGCAGACCCAACATTTTTACACCTAAAATGTCTACCTCTAGATACGGTCTCTGGTCATTCCCCACATGGGACAACACATAGTTCACAATAATCTCGTTAGAGCTAGGAGCCGATGGAGACTCAGAAGGCGCCAATCGGCTGTTTAACGTCTTCCGGGGGCGTTTCCCGCCTTCGGATTACACTTTGGACAATTAGCAACAATAAACCCTTCCAGGCCGCACTTGAAACAATGGAGTTTTTTAGGCTGCCTACACTCTCGAGCAATGTGACCGGGTTTGTGACAGTTATAGCAGGTCCTAGTAGTTTCTACGGCACTACACTGCTCAGTAACCTCTACGTAAGCCAGGTCCGGCTCGAGTCGACGACGCGATGATGTCGGGGGTACATATTCCTCGCTAGCCTCTTTCGCTGCTTCCAGCTTCCGACAACAACTTTCCAATTCGGCCAACGTTTTTGTTTCGACCAGACTTAGCCCATGTTGGTAGAAAGGAGAGAGATTCCTTCTTATCGTTCTAACTTGCTGATTTTCGGGAATCCTGTACGTTAGTCGAGTAAAAAGCGACTTCATTACCGCAATAAACAGTCCACTAGACTCTCTCTGACCTTGAGTCCTACTCTTGATTTCATCCAGTAATTTTTCTTCATAATTACTCGGTTGAAATTCTCTTCGCAACGCCGCTACCAGATCATCCCAGTCGGAAAAGTTCTTACGGTATGCCCTATACCAAATCAACGCATTACCTGAAAACAGATCCAGGGCCGAATTAAATAATCTCTGTTTCGAGACATTGCGAGCAAAACTCAACTCGTCCACTTGCTCCAAAAACGCACTCACGGACTTCAAACTGGTATCGCCAGAAAATTTAAGGTTCCACTTCATAACACTTAGAGACTGGTGAAAACCTTCCGATCTAGGTCTTGGCGTCGAAGTACGTGGTAAATCGTCACCAGATTCCTCACTACTATCGGTCGCTTCCCCTGCCTCAGTAACGAGAGCAGCTTCTTGCAAAGAGAGATGAAGTGGCAAGTGTTCCCTACGTGTTATATTGGCTTGATTCACCTTTTCAAAAGACTCGCCTAATGCTAACACTTCCAACAACAATTTGGAACGAGTGTCCGAAGTCTCCTCCGTTGCCTCCAAACGTTTGACACGGCCAAGGACATGGACAAACCTAGTCTCCCACTTTTCTAAGACAGAAGGGGCCGATGTTTCGTCCAGTGTCGGCAAGGAGCCTCGGAGCAAAACAACCTTCCCCGCAATAATACCAATTTCTTCCTTGGTGTCGAATTGTCCTACTACGTATTTAATCTCAGGTTCTTTTTCCTCCAATCTTAATAACGGTCGCAATAGAGGTCGCATGGATTCCACCAAGGAAACTCCAGTTATACCTCGCACCTTTAACTCATAAGTCAGTTCGTCTTTCGCCAACCGGTTGACCTTCATCTTAAAGTCCATCTTGACACAACACAATTCAAGAACACAATCTAACAATCACACCAAAACCTAAAGTTGATTTTTATCAAAATCAAACAAAACTTATCAAACTTGTAAGAAAGATTCCGACTAATTTCGGATTTTCTTAATCTAAAAGCCGATCCTAAACAAACACCACTTAACAAGAACCAATTAATTCCCAAAAGTCAAACCGTCCCTAAACTTTTCCTAAGTCCTAAATATATTGCATTTATTCATCTAAGTTGTAATTTATATGTTTGCATTTAAATACATTCTAGTAAAATTCAAATTTCTCTTTATTTCGCCATAATGGCCCCACGTTGGGCGCCAGTTGTAACGCTACCAAAACAGCAACCTTCGATTTGATAATCAACGCCCTTTTGTGCGGGTAAGAGGTGGACAGGGTTTCACTTACCGTCGTAGCTCAGTGGAGACGGGGGTGGTAAGTTGTGAGCGCCACGGGATCTTTCTATGAAGTCCACCCTGTATTTGGCCACACCTCCTAAAGGTAGAACCCGATACCAAAAAGTTAGACACAAAGGCGTATGCGGATATCAAATGTAGAAGAAGCTAATATAATTTAATTACATTCGGCACATTAATGTTCGAGTGAGGAACATCTATAAATGTACAAAATTAAATGAACACAAAAAGGTAAATGCAAAAAAAAAAAAAAGGTAAATGCAAAAAATACAGGTACAAATACACCCAATTTATTGGATTGTTCAAAAAAAGTATTTACAACAGATTAGGCCAATCTGCCATTGACAAGTTAAATTAAATGTAAAGTTCAACAGTATCCAACTTATTCCCAAACATCGATCTACAGAAATCGAACAACCGTGCTACCGACGTATCAACCAAAGCCTTTGATATCTTTAAACAATAATCATAACACAATACGTGAGCGGTAAATAAGCCGTGAAATTTTAATTCAAAATATCGGTATATTTATATACATAAAAAGAAAAAGGAGTACTCACGGTTTGGGTCCCTGTCCAGGCATAGCGCTATCCCCGTCCAAAGATCCTGTAAGGCAAATATTAGTACGCCCGAAAATAAACAAAATAATAAATTTCACAGCCCACAGTTATCTTGCTCTGCCTTACACCAAGTGGTAGAAGGCACAAATCAAATATGCATTGCACACAAAAAAAAAACAATAATTATAAAGGCTGTCGATATCACGTGGTTGACTTCTTCCTGTTAAATTCTTCTGGACTCTGGGAAATAAGCCACTACACTTCAATTGGCAGGATGTGAGACTTGGGAACACCAGCGGCCTCACGCTTGCACACACTTCTGTATTCTTCAAATTAACCAAACCAATCACTTCAATTGGGAGCAGGATATGAGACTTGGGAACATCAGCGGCCTCACGCTTGAACACACACTTCTGTATTCTTCAAATTAACCAATCCAATCACTTCAATTGGGAGCAGGATATGAGACTTGGGAACATCAGCGGCCTCACGCTTGAACACACACTTCTGTATTCTTCCAGCACGTCCTATGCGTCCTGCGATAGATACAGCAGAGAGGTGACCGTACGGGAACGTTAAAAAAAATAAACCAGAACGCCCGTAGTAAGAACCTAAAACATGCCATACAAAACCAGAATTACAAATAATTCTGCAAACTCCGGAAAGCCATAAAAACAAGATAAAATAAACACTAAACCAACCTGAGATTTTAATACGGTCCTACAATCCTTTTAGATAACTTCCAGCTAAGAGATGCGGGTGGGTGACAAATCCGCCATGCGGTTGTGGTATATACGATAAATCCCAAAAATACCCCTTTGCGGGTAACACCAAACACAATATATCACCACTCAATGCAGTTTAAACGGCGAGTATATAAATCAGGCCACGATGCCTAAGGATTTACATATCCTCTCAGTATACTCGCCACTGCTACAACACCACACCACGACACCTCAACGACCGGAAAAGGAATGAATCTCATTCTCCGTGAAGCATAGCGTCTGGCCAATCAGACCGATGCGCAGATGATTCTAATTAGGTGAAATTCAAATCTTGCGCCAAACCCATATGCGCTGAACAATGTGATCAGAAGATGGCTGACAGGTGTCAAGTGGAAAGTGACAACAAAGTGGAATAATAACCACAAGTAAGTACAGCAATTCAAATTAATAAATTAACATTATAAATCGTCCCAACTACTTACTGTAACTTCCTTGCCCCTGAGAAATCATCCTTGCAGAATTGAACCACCTAACCTCGAATCACTACACAACAACAATTACTTGATATCCCAAAATAACAACTCCCCCAGTCTCTAACAAAGTGGTAATTCCTCCCTTGAGTAGTATTCACAATAATTAACTCTAACGATATCCAAAATCCTACTAATAACACTACCCGAGGTGAATAAAACCCATCATCGTAACCGCAATCATACTCAAACTAAACAATTAATCAAATCCCTATTCGCACTCTCCCATGCAATCTACAGCATAATACAACCTTCCTCGATTAACAATTAATAACAATTACATTAAAATAAACTAATCGCAACTTGTTTTTAGATTAAAACCGAGAGGATCGGGGCCAGTCCAGGATTGACACTAAATCCACAGCACAGACCAGCACAGGAAACATGTGAGTATTAAATATTTATAAAACCGCAAAATAACTTAATTATAAAGTAGTTAGATACTAATTTAAAAATCAAAATACAGATATTAATTCACCCCAACATAATTTTCATTCAACCATAGTGTATACTTGGTTGCATACCACTAATCCCTATTTTTGATTTTAGGAATTCCAACGACTGCAACTCCCCGGGAATTATGCCGTTACAAACATCTGAATCTGGTCCATCTTCATCTTGGCGAATGTCCGCAGTTAGAGAAAATAACGATATAAAATACTAGAGCTTTGTTCTAAACTATAAATAATGTTCTAGCAACGTATCTAGGTTCATAAAACAATAGTTTTGACTATTAATTTTACCAACTGAAAAAAATCTACAAAATTTGTCAAAAAATGTTCCAAATTTGTTAAAAAATGATCCAAAATATCAAAAGGTATTCCAAAATATCAAAAAGTATTTCAAATTGTCAAAAAATGTTTTAAATTATAAAATGTTGGTCATTAGTCAAAAAATGTTCCAAAATTGTCAAAAAATGGTCCAAAATTGTCAAAAAAAATCCAAAATGTGAAAAAGTGTTTCAAATTGTCAAAAATTTCAATTTTGCTATCAATAGAATCTACCGACTGCGCTAATAATATTGCTTTCCAACAATATTATTATAAATCTTACATGTCAACTCTATGGTAACTTTTGTAGTCAAGTTTAACGTGACGTCAAGTATCAACTTTGACGAGATGTTTATAGTCAACTTTGATGTATGTATTCAACTGTAAACTTTGTTGTTTGTAGCCAATGGTGTACTGTGTAATTGTCAACTCTAAAGTATTTTTTGTACTCGACTTGAATGTTTCAAATGTCAACTTTGACGTGACGTTTATAAGTCAACTGTCAATTTTGATGATTGTATTTAACTGTCAACTTTGTTGTTTGTAGCCAACTATCCACTCTCCGTAAACTGTGTTTTTGTAACGTTTGTCAGCTGTCAATTTTGCCATTTTTCGTCAACGTTTATGCTTAACTTTGACAAATAAAGTCAACTTTGACGTTTTTAATCAATTTTGTTGTTTGTAGCCAACAATGTACATTTTTAGTCAATTGTCAACTTTGACGTGACGTTTGTAGCTGTCAACTTTAACATTTGTAGCCAACTTTGCCGTCGTCACGTTAGCGGTCAACTTTTTTTTGACGTAACCTTTGTAGTCAAATACCAAGTAGTTACCTACTAATTGACGTCTTTGGTCAATTTTGATGTGTACTTAGGCAACTTTGACTTGATGGTGATGAACTTTTTCGTTTATAGTTAGTTTTAATGTTTTTAACTGACAGCTTTTACGTTCGTAATCAACCGTTTAGTTTCTGACGTTTATAGTCAATATTGCCGTTTGTAACAAACTGTCAACTATCACGTTTGCGGTCAACTTTAATGTAACCTTTATACTCAACTGCAAATTTTAAGAGGTCAGTTTGTAGTCAACTTTTGCGTCTTTAGTCAACTTTAGACGTTTTAATTCATTTGTCAACTTTAAAGTGTTTTTAACTAACAATTTTCACTGTTGTAACCAACTTTGCCGTTTATAATAAATTGACAACGTTACGTTTGCGATCAACTTTAACGTAACCTTTATAGTCAACTTTAATGTATGTAGTCAACTGGCAACTTTGATTTCTGTAGTCAATTTTTACACGTTCTTTAGTCAATTTTGATGTTAGAAACCATCTATGTACTTTGTGACGTTTTTAGTCATTTGTAGTTTTACTACAACTGTCAACTTTAACATTTGTAGCTAACTTTGTCGTTTATAGTCAATTTTGCTGTATTTTACGGTTGTAGTCAACTGTGTAGTTTGAGACATTTGTAGTCAATATTGCCGTTTGTAACAAACTGTCAAGTATTACGTTTGCAGTTAACTTTGACTTAACTTTTATAGTTAACTGCCAACTTTGGCGTCAGTAGTAACCTACCAGTTTTGACATCTGTAGCCAACTTTTGCGTTCTTTGTCAACTTTGATATTTGTAGCCAACAGAGTCTTTTGCGACGTTTTGAGTCAATTGTTAACTTTGACGTGATTTTAACTACAACTTTTACATTTTTTAGTTAAATTTGACTTGATGGTTTTAGCCTTAAACATTTCCAGTCAACTTTTTTGTTTATAGTCATTTTTGATGTTTTTAACTGACAGCTATTACGTTCGTAGTCAACTGGCTATTTTGTGACGTTTGTAGTCAATTTTGCCGTATGTACTAAGCTCAAATTTCCCGTTTTGGATCAACTTTGACCTAATTTTTGTAGTAAATTTTAATGTTGGTAGTCAATTCCCTACTTTGATGCAAATCTGCCAATTTTGACGTCTATAATCAACTATTACGTTCTTAGTCAACTTGGATGTTTGTAAACAACAGTGTACTTTGCGACGATTGTCAGTTTTACATGATTTTGATGTTTCTTTTATCTTTGTAGACATTTTTCTAAAGCGTTCTAAAGTGCAAAAAAATAATTCTAAACTGTCCTGAACTTTTAATAACTTGACAATCAACAAAATTTCCAAAGTATTCTAAAGATCAAAAATGTTCTTTAAATGTCAGAAACGTTATTAAATGTAAACAAATTCTAAACTGTCAAAAATGTCTCTGAAATGTTCCAAAGTGCAAAAAATGGTTTTTGATTTTTTAATAACTTTCTGACGTGCGACAAAATGTTCCTGAACAGTCAAAAATGTTCCCAAACTGTCAAAAATATCTTGAATTAAAAAAATAAATCTGATAAGCTCTTAAATATCAAAAATATACTAACATGCAAAATTTTTTGAAAAATGCAAAAATTGTTCAAAAATTGTCCAAAAATATTTTGTACTTTCAATAAATAATCTGACGAATATTATAAAACTATTAAAAACATTCTGTTAAGTGACAAAATTTTCTTGAATTGTCAAAAATGTTCCTGTAATGTTCTTAAGTGCATAAAACATAATCTAAAGTGCAAAGAATTTTCTTGAAATATCAAACAATATTCTGATGAGCGACAAAATAAAGTTCAGCAAATGTCAAAAGAATTCTAATGGAAAACAAATTAAAATTGTACAAACTGTTCTTGTAGTATCAAAGATGATTTAAATTTTAGAACTATTCTAAAATAATAATCAGTAAAAAATTAATTTTTGCACCAAATGAGTTTTTTGTGGTTTTTTAAGTGAATTTTTGAGCGGAATTTTAATTACTTTTGTGCACAAAATAAGTTTTCTAACTGATTTTTCTATTAGTTTTGTGCTTTTTTTGTATTTTTGTAATAATTTGATGCAACAAATGAGTGCATTTTGATTATTTGGTGCAATAAATCTGTATACTATTGACATTTGATAGATTTTGTGCCGGCCGACTTTTGATAAGTTTTGTTTAACAAATGAGTTGTTTGTGTTTTTTTCATTAATTTTGTTGAACAAGTTTTTGGTCAATTTTTGATGAATTTTGTAGAACAAGTTAATTTTTTGACTACTTTTTCATACATTTTGAAAAATTAAAAAAAAATGTATTGTTTTTGATAAATTACTTGCAATTAATGTGTTTTTTGAGGTGTTTTTAATAAATTTTAAAGATAAAAAATGAGTTTTTTGTTTAATTTCAAGTTTTCTGTACGATTTTGAAAAAAACGTTTAATATATGGATTTTTGTGAAATTTATTTAAGTTTTAAATGTTTTTTGCACGTTTTTGTACAATATTTTTGTATTCCAAGGTATAAATAGGTTTTAAGTGGCAATTTTAGGCCACAGATTCTAGACGATTTCAGAAGAAATATTTTTGTTAATTTCTTTGACTTGAATAGGTTTTCTGATCGGTTTTTGTGTTTGTTTAACCTTAAATGAGTTTTTTTTTACGATTTTTGATAAATTTTATGGAATAAATTAGTTTATTAAACTTTATTGAACGGTAAATCGCTTTTCAATTTAAGTCAAGAAAAAAAAAAATAATTTTGTAAACAATTAGAAACATAAACTTGAATTAATCTTTTTTGTTGTGGTTTTATGTTGTTTGAATAAACTGTGTTCTCGCTCATCTGCTCAAGTGTTTATTGTTAAGATTTTGATTACCTCAACACCTTTTTTTAATTTAATAACATTTGTCAGTCATTCTGCTGTGTTTTTCAGCTGCGGGAACACAGTAGGTGGTTGCAACTTACAATTTCTTGATAACAAACACTTGGGAGGGTGGGCGGGAACACGATGTTACACTACTGGTCCAATAATTATAAACTGTATTCTCGCCCACCCGCCCAAGTGTTTGTTATTAAGAAATTGCTTACGTCACTTTCTTCTTCTAATTTATTGACTTTTATTGGTCATTTTGTCATGTATGTTAGCTGCAGGAACACGGTAGGTGGTTGGAACTTTAACTGTTTTGATAACAAATACTTGGGTGGGTGGGCGGGAACACGATATTAAACTACCCAATATTTATAAACTGTGTTTCCGCTCACCCGCCAGAGTGTTTGTTATCAAGAAAATGGTTACATCAGCTTTCTCTTCTAGTTTATTGACTTTTGTTGATCATTCTGTCATGTTTTTTAGCTGCAGGAACACGGTGGTGGTTGCAACTTTCAGTTTTTTGATTGGCGTTAGGGCGGGAACACGATATTAAACAACTGGCTCAATATTTATAAACTGTTTGTTAGCTGCAGGAAAACGGTGGTAGTTGCAACTTCCAATTTCTTGATAACACAAATTTTTTTGACGATTTTTATCAATAATCCGAAAACTTTGCATTTTTTAATCAATTTTATGCAAAAAGGGGATGCGCAATATTGGTTTTTATTTATTGAAATATTTGAAAATTGTGTTAATTTTGGCTAACAATGAAGTTAGGTATGAACCAAGGTTAGACGTTTCTGACGTTTGCGGTAATTTTTTGAGTATTTTTTGCTTATTAGCTAGGATTTTTGGGCTTTGCCGCAAAATATTGAGGGCTCTCTCAAGGTTTTGGAAAAAAGCGTACACAATTTTGTCATTTTTATTTTAATTCCTGTCATAAACTATTGAGAAGTGCAAACAAAGTCAAAAATAACAAGGTCCAGTGCAAATTTTTGTTCATAAAATAGCAAAATCCGGTTTCGAAACATCAAAGTATTGTCAGAAAGCATCAAATCTAGTCGTAACTGTTGAAAAATGCTAAATCTGACTATGAAATATTAAAATATTGTTAAAAAACACAAAAAATGTAAAATTTTATTTATAACATGTTAATAACAGCAAAATCTAGCCACGAAATATAAAGATATGATTGTAAAAACCAAAATCTGACTATAAACTGTTAAAAAGTGTGAAATTTTATTTATTAAATGTCAATAATATCAAAATCGGTCATAAAATTTAAATATTGTTAGCGGAAATTGGATTGACAGTTGGAAACATTTTCTTTTTGTTTTCAGTTTACAACATTGTACAATGGCACCTGTAAACATTTCCAGAACATATCTTATTTTTTGGAGTATACAGTTACTCAGAAAATTTGTGGTGCAATTTTAGAATAATTTTCTGCTGCAATTAGGTTTTTTGAACGATTTTAGAGTGTAATTTTATGAGAAAATTAGTTTTTTTGTGCGAGTTTTATTGAAAATATAAGTTTTTGCAGTTTTATTAAAATGTTGGATAAAAAAAACTGGATTTTTGCTCGATTTTATAACAATTTTTTGTATAAATTAACTGTTTTGATGTACGAAATTGACATTTTGTGTAATTTTTTATAATTCTTATAAAGAAAATAAGTTTTTGGTACGATTTTTATGCAAAAATGGGGCAGCACTTTAAAACAATTTGTGCAAGATTTAGGTTTTCTGAGCGAAATTTTAGGATTATAGTTTAAAAAGTTATTTTTTAGGAATATTATGAAGAAAATGTAGTTTTTCATACAAAAAATAGTTTTTTGCGCGTTTATACATCAATTTTGTGCAACTACTAGATTTTTTGAGCGGTTTTAGTATAAAAAATTGTCATTTAGTGTATTTTTTGCTGATTTGCATAAGGCAATAGGATTTTGTGCTAATTTTAAGCAAACATTGAAGTTTTTGCCCGGTTCTGAATTGTGCAAAATAATTTTTTCTGAGTAATTTCATACAAATCAAGTATTTTAAACTGTAACTCTGTTCAATTTTGATGAATCTTATGGAGAAAAATAAGTTTTTTTTGCGAATTTTATGCAAAAAATAGAATAATGTGTCCTAAACACATTTTTGCAACGAATTGGGTAATTTTTGTGCAAATTTTATGTAAAAAATAAATATTTGCTAGATTTTAAAACAATTTTATCTATAAATTACTTTTTATTAAAAAAAAATGTAATTTTGTGTTGCTTTTGATAATTGTTAGTGCAAAATTCATGCAAAGAATAGAATATTTTACTCGATTTTATTACAATATTGTGCATAAATAGCTTGTTTGTCCATTCTTTTAAATCTCATATAAGTTGAAGTATTTTACGCGAATATTATGCAGAAAATGGATTTTTTTTTTGTGAGTTAATTTGTATTTTTGAACGATTTTAGTATAAAAAAGATATTTTGTGTAATTTAGAACATTTATGTTGCTTAGAAACAATGTTTGACAGTTGGGATCACTTTTTGAGAACTGGCAACATTGTTTTTTAGCATCTATAATGATTGTCAAAACATTATTTATAGTTTAAAACACTTTTTTGACAGTTTGGAACATTGTTTGATAGTTTAGAACGTTTCTTGACAATTTAGATAATTTTTGGACAAGTTTGGACATTTTTTTGACAATTTTGGAACATTTTTTGGCAAATTACCAAAACTTTTAACAATTTGGAACATTGTTTGATAAATTAGAAATTTGTTTGACAGTTTGGATAATATTTGGACATTTTTTTGACAATTTTTGAACATTTTTTGACAAATTATTAACGTTTTTAACAATTAGGAACATAGGTTGATAATTTAGTGCAAAAAAAATTTAATGAGTTTTTGGCAATAGATGAATGTACTGATCACTTTTTGAGCGATTTTGAAAAAAAAAACTTATGTATTAATAATTTTTGCAAGTTTTACTGTTGTTTTTTGCTCATTTTTTAAATATTTTTTACAAAAGATTGATTGTTTGTGCAATTTTTGTTTTGCAATAAATATTTTGTCTAATTTGGGTAATTTTAGGCGTTTTATGAGCAAATTTGATTAATTAAATTGTTTTTTTGCTAAACTCAGTGGCGTAGCTAGGATTGTTTTTATAAAGCTATTGAAATTTTATTCATAAAAGTCAAAATGGCCGGACTTTGTTGGCCATAAAATATTTATATATTTTCAGAAAGGACCAAAAAGTACAACAATTTATTCATAAAATGTCAAAATCTGGAATTGAAACATCAAAGTATTGTCAGAAAACACCAAAATCCAGCCATAAACTGTTGAAAAATGAACAAAATCATGAAATCTTAAAAATAGCAAAATCCGGCTATGAAGTATGGTTAGAAATAGCAAAAATTCGCCTATAGCATATAGTTTATGAAGTGCGTATTTATTTATAAAAAGTTAAAAGTAGCAGAATCAAATTTTGAAC
Source organism: Tachinus rufipes (assembly GCA_963932245.1). Classification (NCBI taxonomy): domain Eukaryota; kingdom Metazoa; phylum Arthropoda; class Insecta; order Coleoptera; family Staphylinidae; genus Tachinus; species Tachinus rufipes. The sequence goes on from OZ010745.1 coordinate 116,604,675, forward strand.
CGTCAAAACATTATTAGAAAGCACTAAAATTCGGCGATAAACAGTTAAAAAGTGAATACTTTTACAAAATATTGTTAATGAAAACCTAAAAAATTAACTGAGGTCATGAAACAGTAAAATATTGTCAAAAAGCATCAATCCGGTTATGAACGGTTTAGAAGTGCAAAATATTATTCATAAATTAGCAAAATCCGGCTATGAATTATCAACATATTGTTAAAATGAACTAAAATCTGCTGAAAATAGCAAAAAAAAAAAAAATAATATAAAAAATAGTAAAATCCGGCCATAAACTGTCGAAAAGTGCAACATTTTATTCATGGAATCTCAAAAGTAGCAAAATCTGGCACTGCAACATCAAACTTTTGACAGAAAGCTGCAAAATTTGGCTATAAACTGTTGAAAACTGTTAAAATGTTGAATGAAATCCTAAAACTAGCAAAATCTGTGCATAAAATATTGTTAGAAATAGCAATATCCAGCTATAATCTTTATATAAGTCAAAAATAGCAAAATTACATGGAGTATGAAGCGGAAGCACCCAAATTTGATCATAAACTGTTAAAAAATGCAAAACTTTAGTTATAAAAAAATATTTTTTTTTAAACTTTGTTCATAAAATGTCAAAAATAGCAAAATCCTTAGAAAGAAACAAAATCTGGAATAAACTGTTACAAGTGTGCAATGAGCTCTTTTTTATCAAGAATTATTTACTAATATATGAAGAATTTATGATAACTTTATGTAATAAATATGTTTGCTAAGCGATTTTTTAATAAATTAATGGTTATGATTGCGCATAATTTGGATTCTGAATTTTTTAATATATTTATTGCAATAGATTAATTGTTATTGATCAATTCTTTGTAAATTTTATGCAACAAGCGAATTTTATGAGGAATATTTGATTAATTTTATGCAAGAAGTAAGTTTTCTAAGCGATTTTCAGTTAATTTTGTTTAATGAATAGTTTTTTTGTGCGATATATTATAAATTTTGTGTAATATATATATGTTTTTACATAAGGTGAATTGGATTTCTAAATTTTTTTTATTAAATAAATAGGATTTTTGAAGAATTTTATGAAATTAATTAGTTGTGAGCGATTTTTCACACATTTTAAAGTATTTTGTATAGTTTTTGATGAATGTTTGCAATAAATAAGTTTTTTAACGAATTTTAAGTTTTCTAAGCAATTTTGAGGATTTTTTTTTTAAATTTTATTTTTAATTTTTGTTTGGTTTTAGGTAATAAATAGATTTGTGTGTGTTAATTTTGAGCGATTTAGGATGTTTGTGTCAGTTTTAGGCGTTTTTTGAGCAAATTTGAATCAAAACATGTTTTTTGCGTTATTTTAAGAGTATTTCCTGCATACATTGATACTAGATGAATACGTTCTGAGCGATTTTGAAAAAAAATCTAATGTGTTTATGATTTTTTTACAGATTTTATGGTAATTTTTGCGCAATTATTAAGTATTTTTTTACAAAAGATTGGTTTTATGTGCAATTTTGTTGTATTGCAAAATAAATATAACTTTTGTGTTAATTTTAGGCCACAAGTAAGTATTTTGTGCAACTTGAGTATGTTTGCAGTGTTTTCTGAGCGAATTTGATTATATAAATGCATTTTCTGAGCGATTTTTGACGTATTTCTTGCTATACTCAGCGGCGTTGCTAGGATTTTTGGGCATTACTGCAAAATATAAAAGCGTACAAGAAATGCGTTAAACTCTATTCATAAAAGTCAAAAACAACAAAGTCTGATCATAAAATATTAAAATATTTTTAGAAACAACTAAAATCTGGCTAAAAACAGTTGAGAAGTGCAAAATTTTATTCATAAAATGTCAAAAATAGTAAAATTCGGCCATGAACTATAAAAATATTATTGGAAAATAACAAAATCTATAGAAAAGTGTAAAATTTTAATTGTAAAGTGTTAATAATAACAAAATACGGCCTTAAAGTTTAAGTATTATTAGAGAGAACTAAAATCGGGCTATAAACTGTTAAAAAAATGTAAAAAATAGCAAAATTCCGTTATTATAAATTTAAATATTGTTAAAAAGTACTAAAATCCAACTATAAAATTGTTAAAAAATGTAAAATTGTGCTCATAAAATGTCAAAAATAGCTAATTCCGGCGCTGAAACATTAAAATACGCTTTTTGTTCATAAAATTTATATAAATAGTAAAATCCGGCCATGAAATATAAAAATATTATCAAGAATAAGCAAAATCTGGCCATAAAGTGTAAAATTTTAATTGTCAAGTGTCAATAATAACAAAATCCGGCCATAAAGTTTAATTATTGTCAGAGAGAACTAAAATCCGGTCATAAACTGTTAAAAAATGTCAAAAATAGCAAAATTCTGTTATTATAAATGAAAATATTTTTAAAAAGTACCAAAATCTAACAATAAAATTGTTAAAAAATGTATAATTGTGCTCATAAAATGTCAAAAATAGCTATCCGGCGCTGAACATCAAAATATTTATAGAAAGCATTAAAATCCGGCCATAAACTGTTGAAAAATGTACATAAAACTGTAATATCCGGCTTTAAAATGTCAAAATATTGTTGGAAATAGCTAAAATCTGTTGAAAAGTGCAAAATTGTATTTATAAAATTTAAAATATTATTAGAAACTACCAAAATCCGGCGATAAACTGTTAAAAAGTGATTTTAAAATTGGAGAATATTGCTAGAAATAGCAAAAATCCGGTTAAAAACTGAAATTTTTTATTAATAAAAACTTAAACTAACTAAGGTTATAAAACAGTATAATATTTTCAGATCGAATTAAAATCCGGCTAACAATGGTTTAAAAGTGCAATATTTAAACCATAAAATGTCAAAATATAGCAACCTCTGGCTTTAAAACATCAAAAATATTTTTAGAAATAACTAAAATTTGGCATTAACTATTAAAAAGTTTAAAATCCGGCTATGAAGCATTAAACAATTGTCAAAAAGCACCAAAATCCAGCTACAAGCTATTAAAAATAATAAAATATGCCCCCAAATTCTAAAACACTACGCCACTGGATGTACTAAGCAATTTGTAATTAATTAATTTAATAAATCTCTCGCATTTATTAAATTAATTAATTTTGTTATAAATTAGTTTTTAGTGTGCGATTTTTAACAAATTTTACACAATATATAGGTTTCCATGCGATTTTTTATAATCGAATGAAGTAATTGGCGAATATTTTGCTAGAAATCACTTTTCAATAATTAATTTAATACATTTAATCTGTTTTTAGCATCATTTTTTTTTTAATTAGCGAATTTTAATTAATTTATTTTATAACCCCCTAATAATGTACGCCACTGCTGTAGAAAAAATATTCTATAATGAATTTGATACAATAAATCTGTTTTCAGTATTATTTTTTTTAAATTAACAAATTTTAATTAATATATATTATAACCCCCCAATAATGTACGCCACTGCGGTAGAAAAAATAATTTTCAAAATATCAATACTATTTTGAGTTGGCAACAATGCGCACTCAGCGCACGGGCACCTCCCCGAAATTCACAAATAAGTAAACTTATCTTAAAATAGTAATTGTTATACTTAAATAAAACTAACCTTGATATTTAGTTAATTAGTATTGACATTGATTAATAAAATCTAATTGCATAATATTGTAACCTACCACCTGTTTGCATTAATAAATCAGTTAATTATTTAGTTTGTTGTGTATGCGCTTCGTTGATTACATTGAATTAACGAATTTCTTACATTGAAGAACCGAAACAAAATTGTCAATCCGCCATCTTATTGACTAAAAATGCAATAAACAAGATGGCGACCGGTTGTGAAACAATTGACAACTGCGACTCGTGCGGGTAAAAACAATTACGCCGCAGCTGAAATCGGGTGCAGACAGCCGTCGCAAACTAAACCGATGTTAGATTAAAAAAAGCTGACATTGAAAATAAATGTAATCGAGAAGTATTAACCGATAGTATTGAAAAAAATCCCACCACAATTGGTCAAAATCGTGCCCTATAACATAATCAACACACACTTGATAAAAATTGCAGCTATGCTATGGACGAAATAAGGTAACCTTAAAGACGTAATTCAAGTAACAAATAAAACATAACACAATAGGTAACATTCGATTGTTTAATTATTTCGAATTATTAAAGTGAATTGTGAGTATTGATTGTTAATTATTGTTACATTTATAAAATAATAATAATAATAAATTATCTTAATGCGCACGCAACTTCATGTACGTTCGTACAAGATGGACGCCGGGTAGAAACATCGAGAAAATGTGGTTGCGAGCGTTGCTAGTGCTATGATTATTAGTTATTATTGTTATTGAATAATGTAAATGATTACTATATATTTTAATAGCATTAATTAATTTGTTTACAATTTTATTAATATAAATAGATTTTGAATTTTTACTAACATCTAAACATGCAGCTGAAGCTAGCTTTTTATGTTAATAAATATTTTAATAATTGAAAAACATTTTTTTATTTGATTACGTTAATATTAATAGGATTTTGTTTTTTTATCGATTTCAGATACAGAAGAATATGAATATTTCTATCGATAATATATTTCTACATCGTTTTGAATAATTTGTTGCTGTTGATTTTATTATTTAGGTAAGTTTATTGTGTTTAAATTAGTTAATGTTATTAAAAAATTTAATCGATTGTTTTAATCGATGAAATTGATTATTATTATTAGTGTACTTGCTACAAAGACAAAAACAAAGTTTGTTATCAAATGTCAACTGTCAATTGTTTATAGAATTAGTTTTAGTTTAGATATTTTGAGTATTATGACATTTTTGTATTTATTGTTTTGACATAACCTGTCATATTATGTCATTAACAAATTTGTCATAAGTGACAAAAATGTTGATGACCTTTGATGACTTTAGTGATAATTATGTTACATTAGTATTCGTATTTGATGTAATCGATACTATTTGATTAAAAATATTAATTATTGAATCCGGTTTTTGGTGTAAATCTGCTTTTTGTTTATTTTTATTAAATTAAATTTTAAATAAAGTTTCAATTTATTATTTAAAAGAATGTTGCCGTACATTTTGATTGTTTGGAATTATTTTTTTAATATCTATGTTAGTCGAGGAACATTTTAAGTTAATTGAATTGATGGATATGTTATAGGAACATTTTATGACATAGTTGAGGTAATTTGTGATTGCAAAAGAATATTTCAAGCATTTGTGACAGTTTAGGAAATTTGTGACATTTGTGAACATTTTGTGTTAGTTTATGAATATTTTGTGACGGTTTAAGATATGTTATGGCATCTATGAGAGTTTAGGAATATTTTTGACAGTTTAGTAACTTCTACAATGATTGAGGAACATTTTATGTCATTTATAACCGCACAAAAAAATTTAATGATATTTTTGACTGATAATAAACATTTTTAATAGTTTGGCAACTTATGATGATATTTATGACATTTTATGTTAATTTAAAAACATTTGATACAATTTTACGAATTATTTTGACATTTATTTTATTTATATTAGAAGCAAATTATGATAGTTTAAAGTTCAACAAACTTTTATATAATTAAAACAGTCTAAACAAGTCTATACAGGGTAATCTTAGTTTGACATTGGTACTCAAAATATTAATTAAAATTGAATCAAATTGTTTAAAAGCTATTCCAGAACTTTTTTGCTGCTTGACATTGAAAAATGGGTTTTTAGGAATGTTTTTTGACATTTATGTACATATTTTGATACTTGAAAACATTATCTGACAACAAGGTTTGACAGGAACTGTATTTGACAGTTACATATATTGTTTGACAGTTAGGAACATTGTTTGATGTTTTTAAACATTGTTTGACTACAAATGGATACATTTCAGTACATGACAGTAACAACCATCTTTTGAAAGTCCCGAATATTGTTTGACAGTTAACATTATTTATAGTTTGAAACATTTTTATTATTTATAAATATTGGTACTGTTGGGAACACAGATTGACAGTTGTAAACAAAATTTGACATTTTACAATATTATTCAATGACACCTGGAAACAGGTTCTGGCAATGTATATAGATAATCTTATGACCCAACCTCATGTTTGACAGTTGGGAACATTGTTTGATAACGACTATGTATATTTCTGAACATTATTATATACAGGAACATTTTTGTTACTTATTGGCAATTGAAAACATTTTTTGGCAGTTTGGAACATTGTTTGATGAACATAGAAACATTGTCTGAACATATTTTATAGTTTGGAACATTATTGTTACGATGAACTTAAAAACATGTTTCGGCAATGTTTTTTATATTATAAAACTAAGTATGTTTTATATTTATAGTTTAGAACCATTTTGTTATTCAGTAACAATGTTTGACAATTTCTAACATTTTTTTGACAGTTGGGAACATTATTTATAGTTTGGAACATATTTGTTAGTCAAGAATAACGTTTAACAGTTTAGAACTTTTTTTTTGAGAGTTTTGAACATATTTTTGATAGTTTGGAACATTTTTTTGACTTGACAGTTTGGAACATTATTTATAGTTTGGAACATATTTGCTACTCAAGAACAATGTTTGACAATTTAGAACTTTTTTTTTGAGAGTGGAACTTTTTTTTGATAGTTTGGAACATTTTTTCGACAGTTGGGAACATTATTTATAGTTTAGAACATATTTCTTACTTAAGAACAATGTTTGCCAATTTAGAGTATTTTTTTTAGAGTTTGGAACATATACATATTTGATAGTTTGGAACATTTTTTTGACAGTTTTGAACATTATTTATAGTTTGGAACATATTTGTAACTCAAGAACAATGTTTGACAATTTAGAACTTATTTTTAAAGAGTTTGGAACATATTTTTGATAGTATGGAACATATTTTTGATAGTATGGAACATTTTTTTGAATGTTTGGAACATTTTTTTGACAGTTGGGAACATTATTTATAGTTTGGAACATATTTGTTACTCAAGAACAATGTTTGACAATTAAGAATTTTTTTTTTGGGAGTTTGTATCATATTTTTGATTGTTTTGAACATTTTTTGACAGTTGGGAACATTATTACACTGTTAGAAACATTGTTTTATGGACCTAGAAACGTTGCTAAAACATTATTTATAATTTGGAACATGTTTACTACTCAATAACAATGTTTGATAAAATTAGGAACATTTTTTTGACATTTAGGAACATAATGCTAGAACGTTTTTTATAGTTTGTAACATTTTGATACTCAGAAACAGTGTTTGACAGTTGGAATTAGTTTTTGACATCTGAGAACATTGTTTGATAAAACCAGAAACATTGTCGGAACATATTTTATAGTTTAGAACAATTTTGTTACTTGTAATCAATGTTTGATAGTTGGTATCAGCTTTTAACAATTGGAAACATTGTTTATCAGCACTTACAATGCTTAGAAACAATGTTGTTAATTTGGAACAGTTTGTGACAGCTGAGAACATTATTTGATGGAACTAGAAACATTGTCAGAACATATTTTAAAGTTTAGAACATTTTTGTTAGCTAAAAACATTATTTGACAGCATTATTTTGCTCACAAAGAGTGTTTAACAGTTGCGAACATTTTTTGACAGCTTGGAACATTGTTTATTTGCACTTATAATGATTGTTAGATTATTATTTATAGTTTAGGACATTGTTGTTACTCAGAAACAGTGTTTGACATTTGGAACATTATTCCACAGTCAAAATTATTGTTTGATGGACCTATAAACGTTTCTAGAATATTATTTATAGTTTGGAAAATATTTGTTACTCAAGAACAATGTTGTACAATTTGGAACATTTTTTTGACGATTTGGAGTCATTTTTTAGACAATTTGGACTTATAACATAGTTTGGATCATTGTTTCTGAGTAACCAAAATTACTTAGAAACAATTTGACGGTTAGAATCAGTTTTTGACAATTGGGGACATTTTTTAACAACTGGGAACATTGTTTATTAACACTTATAACTATTGCCAGAACATTATTTACAGTTTAGAACATTTTTGTTATTTAGAAACAGTGTTAGGAAATTTTTTTGACAGTTGAGAAAATAGTTTGACAATGTCTAAATACATTTTAGAATATTATTTATAGTTTGGAACGTTTTTGTTACTCAGAAACAATGTTTAACAGTTGAGATCAGTTGATTATAAATTAAGGAAATTTTTGACAACTGGGAACATGGTTTATAAGCACTTTTAACGATATTTGGAACATAATTTATAGTTTAGAACATGTTTGACAGTTGGGAACAGTTTTTGACAGCCGAGAACATTGTTTATCAGCATCTACAATGGTTTTCAGTTTATAGTTTAGAACATTTTTGTTACTCATCTTTGACAGGAAACAATGTTTATTAAGCACTTAGAATGATTGTTGGAACATTATTTATAATTTTGATTTTTTTTTAAATGTCTTTAATTGTCGTAAACTTATTTTGTTTATGGCAATTGAGGACACTTTTCTAGAACATTATTTATAGTTTGGAACGTTTTTATAACTTTAGAAACAGTGTTTGACAGTTACAATCAGTTTATGACAATTGGGGAATTTTTTTGACAGTTGGAAACATTTTGTAACTATAGATGGAGTTTGACAGTTAGGAGCAGTTTTTGACAGCTGGGAACATTCTTAATTAGCACTTACAACGATTTACAGAACTTTATTCTTAATTTAGAACATTTGTTGTAACTTTAAAAACAGTTTTTGGCAGTTGAGTGCTATATTTGACAGTTGAGTATCATTTTTGACAGTTGAGGACAGGTTTTGACTGTTGGAATAAGTTTTTGACAATTGAGTACATTTTTTGACAACTTGGAACATTGTTTATTGGAACTTATAATGGTTGTCACATTTTATTACTCAGAAACACTGATTGACGGTTAGAAATTTTTTTTTAAAGACCTTACAAATGAAATTACATTACTTAGCGTGCGCTTAAGCTTTACGCATTTGAGTCAAGATGTTTGAAAGTTCTTCACGCTTCCTCTTGGCGCGAATGTGGGTTTCCAAACGACGCTTCAAGAATTTCAGAGCCTTCTTATCTTTGGATACCTATAACAATTTCATAGCCCTCTTCATAAGGGGCATGTCCACATACTTCACGTACCAAATCAAATTTTTAACAGTTTGGATCATTTTTTTGACAGTTTGGAACATTTTGGATAGTTTGAAACATTGTTTGATGGCTCCTAGAAACATTGCTAGAACGTATTTTATAGTTTAGAACATTTTTATTACTCATAAACACAAGTTGGTAGTTAGAAACACTTTTTTTACAGTTTGGGACATTTTTTAACAGTTTGTAACATTTTTGGTACTCAGAAACATTGATTGACATTTTTTTTACAGTTTGGAACATTGTTTGGATGATCTAGAAACATTGCTAGAACATATTTTATAGTTTGAAACATTTTTATTACTCAGAAACACTGGTTGGCAGTTAGAAACACTTTTTTGACAGTTTAGAACATTTTTTTAACAGTTTAGAGCATTTTCGTTACTCAGAAATAGTGATTGACAGTTGTAAACATTTTTTGACAATTAGGAACATTGTTGATGACACCTAGAAACATTGCTAGAACATATTTTATAGTTTGGAACATTTTATTACTCAGAAACACTGATTGGACATTTTTGGTACTCAGAAAAATTGATTGACAGTTGGAAACATTTTTTTGACAATTAGGAACATTGTTGATGACACCTAGAAACTTTGCCAGAACATGTTTTATAGTTTGGGTCATATTTGAAAGTTGAGAACATTGTTTGACGACGATTAATACATTTTAGAACATTATTTATAGTTTAGAACATTGTTTGACAGTTTGGAATTTTTTTTGATAGTTGGGAACATTATTTGATAACAACTAAATACATTTTAGAACATTATGATTTGGAACATTTTTGTTACTCAACTGATTGACAGTTGGAAACATTTTTGGAAGTTTACAACATTGTTCAATGGCACACACCAAAAATGGGGCATCTTGCACAAATTATTTTAAAGTAATTTGTGCAAGATTTAGGTTTTCTGAGCGAATTTTTAGGGATTACAGTGTAAAAGGTTATATTTTGCATTATTTTTGATGAATATTATAAAGAAAATACAGAATAATTGCAATTTTGTGCAACTTTTAAATTTTCTTAGCGATTTTAGTGTAAGAAATTGTCATAGTTTTTGTTAAATTCATGCAAAGAATAGAGGATTTTACGCAATTTTATTACAATATTGTGTATAAATAGCTTTTTATTGCATTTTTTAATTAATCTTATATTTATTTTAAGTTTTTTACACGAATTTTATGCAGAAAATGGATTTTTTTGCAGTTTTAGATAGTTTTGTGAATTAATTAGTATTTCTGAGCGATTTTATAGAAATTTAGTGTAAAAAATTATATTTTGTGTAGTTTAGAACATTTATGTTACTTAGAAATCTTGTTTGACAGCTAGGGACATTATTTGACAACTGGCAACATTGTTTTTTAGCACCTATAATGAATGCCAGAACATTATTTGTAGTTTAAAACACTTTTTTGACAGTTTGTAACATTGTTTGATAGTTTAGAACATTTTTTGACAATTTAATATTTTGGACATTTTTTTAACAATTTTGGAACATTTTTTGACAAATTTCCAACATTTTTGACAATTTAAAACATTTTTTGATAGTTTGGATAATTTTTGGACAAGTTTAGACGTTTTTTTGACAATTTTGGACATTTTCCACAAATTACTAAATTTTTTAACAATTTTGATAATTGTTTGATGATTTAGAACATTTTTGGAGTGTTTTAAATATTTTTGGACAAGTTTGGACATTTTTTTAACAATTTTGGAACATTTTATGACAAATTTGAAACATGTTTAACAATTTGGAACATTGTTTGATAACTTAAAACATTTTTTTGATAATTTGGATAATTTTTGGACAACTTTAGTAATTTTTTTGAATTTTTTGGAATATTTTTTGACAAATTACCAACATTTTTGACAAATTAGAACATTGTTTGATAATTTAGAACATTTTTTGACAATTTGGATAATATTTGGACAAACTTTGACATTTTATTGACAATTTTGGAACATTTTTTGACAAATTATTAACATTTTTGACAATTTGGAACGTTCTTTGATAATTTAGAACATTTTTTGACAATTTGGAACACTTTCTGACATTTTGGATCATTTTTTGACAAATTTGGAACATATTTTAACAAATTTGAAACATATTTGGACAAACTTTGACATTTTATTGACAATTTTGGAACATTTTTTGACAAATTACCAACATTTTTGACAATTTGAAACGTTCTTTGATAATTTAGAACATTTTTTGACAATTTGGAACACTTTTTGACATTTTGGATCATTTTTTGACAAATTTGAAACATTGTGACATTTTTTACAGTTGGGAAGATTAATATAGTAAAAACTATTGTTTTATGAAACTAGATACGTTGCTAGAACATTATTTATAGTTTACACACACTAAGCTCTAGTGTTTTATGTCGTTTTTTTTTTTTTCAAACTGCAGACATTTGCCAAGATGAAGATGGACCAGATTCAGATGCTGTTGATGACGACTGGGATGAGTCCCGATGAGCTCATCCAAAAACTGGCCGAATTCAAATCGTCCGGAACTCCCATCACAGCAAACACAATCAAAAAGGAACCAGGTTCACCAGAAGTCATTTGTATAGACGATGAAGATGAACCAACGCCTCCACCAGCACCATTAACTAATGGAGATACGGTGGTAGTTAAGAAAGAAATAAAAATAGAAGTAAATGGAACAAAGGAAGATAAAAGTGAAGAAAGCAACAAAGTTAACGGTAGTAAGAATGAGGATGATGTAATTTTAGTAGATGATGAGGATGATGTTAAAAAACCCCCCTGTGATACAAACGTAAATTCCAAAGACATTATAGATTTAAGTGATGAAGATGATGATGAATCAAACGACGGTAAGGAAGGTATTGAAGAAATTATTGAAGATAATTATACGTATGCGGAACCAGCAGTATCATCAATTAATGATAATTTTGAATCCAAAGATGGTACTAAAATATCATCTGATGATGATAGTGCGGCTGGTACAAGTACGCTTATTCGTTTGAAAATTGCTAGTTTACTCGAAAAAAGATTTAATGAGGAAGATCCTCCTGTAAATGAAGAATTTTCTACTAAGCAGAATAAGTTGGAAGTTGTTGAGGAGAAGGAGGGTGATGTTAAAGTGGAAAAACGTCCATTTATAGGAAGCATACGTAAAAAAGTGAAGAAGGTTGAAGATGTGAAGGAAAAGGAAGATGCGTGCAGTGAAGAAATTAGTGTCACCGCTAGTCTTGTTCCAGATGAGGAGATGCGCGAGCTTATTTTCAATCAATTGTCCAGATTGCGGCAAAGAAAATCGGATGAGGAGGGGCCGTTGGTCGATATCGTCAATCCCATACCGCAGAAGATGTTTTCGAAAAAAGTACCAAAATCGGATAATGAAGATGATGCTGCTGATGGTGTTCCTGCTGATGAATTGTTTGTTGGCATTAAGATTGTTGATGTCAAAGGTGGAGTCAAGGAAGGTGATAACAGGTAATTATTAACATTTTTGACAATTTGGAATATTGTTTGATAGTTTGGAACATTTTTTGACAATTTGGAATACTTTTTGACATTTTGGATCATTTTTTTGACAAATTTGGAACATATTTTAACAAATTTGAAACATTTTTTGACAATTTAGTCATTTTTTGACAAATGTTTTACAATTGGAAAGATTAACACAGACAAAACTTTTGTTTTATGAAACTAGAACTTTATTTTTGTAGTTTAGAACATATTTGATACTTATGAACATAGTAACTAAGCTCTAGTATTTTAAGTAAGTTCCAATGTTGCCAGATTTATATTATTTTAATTAATTTGAAGATAAAAAAGGAAATTTTTATTTTTGTTGAAATTAATGATTTAATAGGTTTTAATTTATTGCTTACTATTTATCAGACATAATTATTAAATAATTTTGTTGTTTGGCCAAAATATTAGAATCTTGTATTTTGTTCAAGCTTCTTCATGACCACCAACAAGGAAGAAGAAGCAAAAAAAGAAAATGAAAAACCAGACGATCTTCTTGCAATCCAAAAAGAAGAAAAATTCGAAGTAATCAATGAAGATCTTGATAGTCACATTATAAAAGTAACAAAAACCGACCATTTCGAACGAATTAAAGGTTGGAAAAATAAAAAATTATTAATAAACAAACCAACCAAAGATATACAAATGGAAATGTCATCAAATCATACTGAGCACAATTTGGTCATAAATATACCTATAACTAAAGAAGAATCCGAACCTATAGCAGGATGCAGTTATCTGCGTCCAATAGAAGAAGTTAAATTTGATATTACAACAAAGCCTGATAAAGTAGAGACGGAAAATAAGACTGATAGTTTAACTGATGCGGCCATAAACGTTTTTGCGAGTAATAATTTAGACGGCTTCTTGAATCAACAGAAGAATCTCAATATAAGTTACGATGTTCCGAATTTGGAATCAAGTGAAAAATCGGTTGTTGATTTATTGGATAGTACTGTACTCGTACATGATCCACCTACTAATATCAGACAAACGGATGGAAAACGCTTGTTTACTCTAGCTGATGATGAAAATGCCACTTGCATCAGTCCGGCGATGAAAAGCAATCCTTACAAACCGAGAACGTTGGCGGAAAAACGTAAATTATTAGAAATGTCTGAAGATAGCCTATCACATAGTCCACCACCACCACCACCACCTTTAAAGAAATATAAAGAAGATCCTAGTTATATTATAGGAAGAGATAAAAGTACATTACCGAATGATTTTATATATAGTTCCGTCTATTATAGAGGGAGGCATTTTAAAGTACCCGCCAACTATCGTAAAGTTATCTATATTGATATGAACAATAAAGGTAAAAAGAGGAAGAGGAAGCTTAAAACCGTTCCTACAAAACCACCAACAATTTTGAACGATTCAACAAAGAAACCATCAATTTACGCGAGTGTAGTCAAGCATGAAACAGTTAGATACAAACCGGGTCCTTTGAGTAAGAAACATGTTCTACAAACAGATTCAACAAATTGGACCACAGTACTCAAAGAGCTTCCTACTATTTCCGTTGAAGTTAAGCCCGAATTCGGTAAGCGAATTCATCCGATTGCCAGACAATTCGTTAATTTTGACGAATACGATATCAGTCCCGAACGTGCCGAATTTGCCGTGACTGCTGTTAAATCGGAAGGTAGTGATGATGGGAAAAGTTACACTTTTGATGCTCATTATGCGAATAATGTTCAGAAAATGATTTTGTTGAAATCTGTTAAGAAGGAATTGAAGAAGGAGGTTAAGGTTGAAGAAAATGTTGCTCCGCCTGTGTCGGTGGTTAATGAAAGTCCGGAAGAAATTCAGTTGGCTTTGAATCAAATTGTTGATGATATGTTGACTTATGTTGAGCGTAAAGAGATTGGGGAGAGTATTTTGAAGGATGATGATTATCATCCCGAGATATCTGATGAGGATTATATTGCTGCTGATAAGAAACGTGGACGGAGAGCTGAGGTTATTAAAGGTAAGTTTTTTTTAATATTTTTGGAAAGTAAATAGTTTGGAATTTAGGAAAAATATTAAAATTTGGCTTTGGCATACTTGATTTTATCAAAAATTGCTTGGAAAAATGACCAAATTTTGGTGATTTTTTTGGTTTTAATGATTTTTTGGTAACTAGCAAGAATTTTAAGTTGTTGATTAAAATTTTGGCTTCAGAATACTTGGTTTTATCAAAAATAATTTGGAAAATATTTTTGGACAACTATTTTATGTCTCAAAATGACCAAATTTTGATGATTTCTTTGATTTAATTGATTTTCTTGGTAACTAGCTGGAATTTTAAGTTGTTGCTTTACAATTTTGGCTTTAACATACATGATTTTATCAAAAATAATTTGGAAAATATTTTTGAACAACTTTTCATGACGAAAATGACTAAATTTTGATGATTTGTTTGATTTAATTGATTTTTTTTGGTAATTAGCAGGAATTTTAAAGTGTTGATTATAATTTTGGCTTCAGCATACTTGGTTTTATCAAAAATAATTTGAAACATATTTTTGGACAACTATTTCATGTAGGAAATGTTCCAAAATGACTAAATTTTTGATGATTTCTTTGATTTAAATGGTTTTCTTAGTATCTAGCAGGATTTTTAAGATGTTGATTAAAATTTTGGCTTCAGAATACTTGGTTTTATCAAAAATAATTTGGAAAATATTTTTGGACAACTATTTTATGTCTCAAAATGACCAAATTTTGATGATTTCTTTGATTTAATTGATTTTCTTGGTAACTAGCTGGAATTTTAAGTTGTTGCTTTACAATTTTGGCTTTAACATACATGATTTTATCAAAAATAATTTGGAAAATATTTTTGAACAACTTTTCATGACGAAAATGACTAAATTTTGATGATTTGTTTGATTTAATTGATTTTTTTTGGTAATTAGCAGGAATTTTAAAGTGTTGATTATAATTTTGGCTTCAGCATACTTGGTTTTATCAAAAATAATTTGAAACATATTTTTGGACAACTATTTCATGTAGGAAATGTCCCAAAATGACTAAATTTTGATGTTTTTTTTTTTAATTTAAATGTTTTTTTGGTAATTAGCAGGAATTTTAAGTTGTTGATTAGGATTTTGGCTTCAGCATACTTAATTTTATCAAAAATAATTTGAAAATTATTTTTGGACAACTATTTTATGTTCCAAAATGACAAAATTTGATGATTCTTTGATTTAAATGATTTTTTTGATAACAAGCAGAAATTTTAAGTTGCTGATTAGAATTTTGGCTTCAGCATACTTGATTTTATTAAAAATAATTTAGAAAATATTTTTGGACAACTTTTTCATGTCCCAAAATGACAAAATTTTGATGATTTCTCTAATTTAAATGCTTTTTTAGTAACTAGCAGGTTTATTCATTTTATTTTTTTATCCTAAAGGTAAATCGAAAAAGACGAACATGGAACTGAAGCGCCTCAACGTTAAAGTAATCGAAGTAAACATAGAAGAAGATTTGGAACCAATCATTTGCACCAAATCATTCTGCAAATTAGGTTGCGTATGCAAAAGTCTAACAAGCACACCTTTACCAAACGACCATTGCCGACAAGCTACGTGCATATTCGATTGCAAATGCGGTTTCGCAAAAAGCAGAAAAGATACATTAAAATTCATAGTACCTCCTGGCACCGATATCCTATCGGATAGAACTGTAAGCCGATTACAAGACGCGGCCAAAAAAGACTTGGCAAAAGTTGAGGCTGAATTCACACAGACTGTTATACACGCTTACAATCAAACGATTGTTGTAGGCGATAGCACTGAACGCAAACGGCGTCCGTTAAAGTTACCCAAAAAATATCGCGACTATTTCAAAACCAATACTTTATACACATCAGATAAATCCGATGATGAGGATTTTATCATCAAAACAGTTGAAGAATCAGAGCCCAACTCACCAGCAGAAATAGTACCCGAAGCAGAAACTACCAAACTTGAAGAAATAGTAGAATCCGAACCTGAATTGAGATTAGTTTTGGATAAAATTGATTTGGCTCATGCAATTCCGCTATGTTTAACGCATCACGTTTACAATTGCGATTGTAGCTACGTTTTAGCTCTTCCTAAAATTCAGGTGAAGCCGTTTGTTAAATTAAGTAGTGAATCGACTGAAACTCCAGATAATGAACGCAGTTCTCCCGAACCTGATATTTGGACTCCGACTGGTCCCAAAAAGTATAAGGTTAAAAAATGGACGCATGTTAAGAAAAGAGGCCAACATCTTGGTAAAAATGCTAAAGTGGATCCAGGGGATTGTGCTAGGACTAAAGGGTTAGCTACTGATTATTATCTGGCTAGGAATAAAACTATGACTTTTAGGAAGAAGTTGGCTAAGAAAATTAAAAGAGATATTGTTGGGAATAATTTGGCCGGTTGGTTTAATAAGACTACTTTTATTATTGATGATGATGATGATGATGATAAATCGATGGATGATAATAAAAAAAGTAAGGATAAAGATAAATTGAAGGGTGATGGTAAAAAAGATAAACCGAATGGTAGTGATGAGGCGCAGGATCCATTTTTGGCGCCTATGGCTGTTGAAAGCATAGAAGATAATGCTACTAAGGGTAGTAATAGGAGAAAGCAGAAGTTGCAAGTTCGGGATGATGTTATCAAGCCAGCAGAACCTGCGATACAGGTGAGTTGTATTAAAATTTATTTATGCGCAACAGTATCATTCCATTCTTTGCCCCACGTTGGGCGCCATTTGTTATCGGCTGGTCTCAGATCAACATTTATGAATGTACGAGTCTGTTGGTGGTAAATTTGTCCAAACTAAAGTATAATTTGTGGTTTGGGAACAGTGGCGGAGCATTGGGATACGGGGGCCACAAACAACAACAAGCGCGAACGTTTATTATAACGTATATTATTTATTCCTTCTGGAACCTTTCTGGATGAATAGTTAAATGAATTCATCCATCCACCTAACCATTCATGGATTGGCGATAATTATCAAAGAAATAAAAAAATTTCTCTAAAATTTTCACAATCTCAATCGTCCCATTACCCACTAAAAACAATAAGCAATTTTCTCAGGCTCAACCGCCCCATTACTTAATGTTTTTTATTTGAATTAAAGATTTATTCTATTCTATTATTTGTTTCAGAGACGCAAAAAGGCGGCGACGAAAAAAGCGGTCGAACAATTAAACATCAGCACAGATACGCTCGAACCATTTACGGGCGAAAAGAAAAGATTCAGCGAATTGACCGGCTGTTCGAACGTGAAATTCCGCTTACTACCGTGGCACAGTTTATTAGAAAAATATTTAGATGGAGCCTTACACATTTGGTACCACGTCAGCGAAACCAATAAATACAAATTCATGATAACCAATACAGAAAACAGTCCGTTTCCGAATTACGAAAACATTAACAAATTCGAAAATGTTGCCGACAAAACTGAAATTCCCGGCGATTTTATTCGATGGGTCATGCTACGTGAAATGCCCGAGGATAAAAAGGATCCTGGTGGTGGCATGTATATTATATTGAAAATATCAATAAACTGTTATGAAATATGCGGAGTATGCATGCGAAGACCGCCCTCTGATAAAGAAGTGGAATCACAATCGACGTTGAAAAATAAAAATGTTACATTACACGATACTAAATATCAAGTTTCGTTTAATTACGCGTTATATCCTACACGGAATTTATTTCCGTTTATTTCAAATAATGTTAGGAAGTTGTCTCCTGGTTATGATGAAGTTTTAAAAGCACACTTACCAGAAACTGATAATTTATGCAAGTGGCGCGTTATAAAATTACAACCTGAAATTGTAATGATTGGATTAACACGTAACGAATTCAGCATTAAATGTAGCGACTTGAGAAGCATAATGAGTGTAGCAGTCTCTCATAAGAAAACGATAATAATCAATAACGATACCGTAACAGTGAAATATCCGCATAAACAATTCGGTATCTATTTATCGCCCAATTATGAGGACCACGTTTTTATAGGTCCTTATTTCAAATATGAAGAGCATGATTTGAAAACGATGCGAATGGTAAACGATGCTTTAATTAGTAGTGAATTATTAAATACACCGAATATAACCGATACGGGTTATTGGTATCAACAAACAACTCCAACAGTAGAATCCCGCATACAACCAGCAGTCATTGATTTGACTGACAATGATGAAACTGCTGATGAAGAAAATACTAAAAAGAAACTATCAAAAATCGAAAAGAATGATAAACAAATGGATGCGGAGTTGTGGAAAAAATACGATTTTTTGAATAAAAAGTATAATACTCTCTCGCTAAAAGATAAGGACTTCTCGAAGCAACGTAAGGAATTGCAACGGATAGCAAAGGTTTTGGGTAAAAAGGAAGAGTTGGTGAAATTGAAGGAAAAGCCTTCTTCTAATTCGTCTGCTTCCAATTCATCTACTTCTGAATCTGAGAAGCAGACGTATACTTTGGATGTGGTGTTTGCTTCGCGAATACGCGCTGTTATTAAGAATTTGAGTTTGATTATACCGGACGATTCTATACCGCTTTGTTTTAAAGTGAATTTTGATAAGGGACTCATCTATGGGTACAAGAATACGAAAAAGCAACAGGTCACTGTGTATTGGCCGGGTGATACCAGCAGTACCAGCAGTCGCGTGTTTAAGAATGAAGAGGTCGCCAAGGATTGGTTACAAAAGTAAGTATTATGTTTTGCATTTTTTTTTTGTAGTAGTAGTAAGAATCTTTGAAGTTTCTGGGCTTCTCTATGGAGCCTGTACTCTTGCGTTGGACGTATTTTGGTTTATTCTGCGCATTACGTCACTACGTGCACTTGGTTGGCTTTAATTTACTTGTTACCTGCGTTCGTGCGGTCACGCAGTTACGCCATTATGAGAGAGATTATATCTTACTAGTCATAGTATCATGGCTGTAGTAGGTACTTATTTCTGACGGGAAGAACCTTTTGTCGCAATTATAGAGGGCACCATGTTCTTGATGTAATCAAATTGTTTAATGTTTCAAAAGAATATGTCGGGAGTAGTTTTCTACTTAGCAGTCGGAAGTCTTCGATGTTCAAAAAGAACCATAGGGAGTGCTTCGCTCATCCGTCAAGTTTTACTGTTCCAGAAATTGAATTTTTTGCTCTTTCATGTGCAGCATGTCATTTGTTTCTAAACTGACAGTGACAGATCCACGAAAAAATTGTCTAGTCCGTGGAATGATTCAAGTTTGATTTTTGCTTGATCCAGTTGAAGAAAGGTTTTTATCAATTTATCGAATTCTTAAAAGAGTAAACGATGATGATGGATTATGGTTCGATGTGAAGAACTTTTTCCGCGAGGTTGGTTTTATTGTTTGTGTTTTTAATTCCGTCGTCGTTTAGACTTGTCGTAGTCGATTTTAGCGGTCACTTCAGGTGTGCTAAGCGTGGAATTCAACAATTCTTGCAATTTTTTGGGTGTGTCGGTCTACAAAATTGTTAAAGCGGTTGGTTATTGTCCGGTTACAGTTTTTTTTGTCCCAAGAAGGTTACTACCTGCTTGTCCGTTCACAGTTGCATGCTGCTCCTGCACTAGTTGGTCTGTGTCGGTTTATTCTCCGGATTTTTCTTTGTCTGTGGCGCGAGAAACGGCATTGGGTATATGGTTTTTGGCGCCCGGGCTTTGTTCTACGTCGAATTGAAATGATTTCAACAACAGTGACGCATGAACTTGACATTGGGATCTTTGGTCTTGATGGGCCAGCCACATCAGTACTCTTGTTGGTTTTTTTAACTGTTTTTCAAATACAGGGCATAGCGTTCTTGTTTATTGCTATGGTACAGGCGTCCAAGATTAACGATTGATCCAACAATAGTTCACGGAGAGGAGCAGAAACCGGGCATGTTTCTCCTTAAAGATCTGCGAGGGGTTTTGGCAAAATTTGTTGAACCTTGCTCCCAAATGCCCTACGTTGGGCGTCTTGTTCTAAGTTTTTCAACGCCTTGCTTCAAATTGCCCTACGTTGGGCGCCTTGCTTTAAGTAGCTCTTCACGTGCATTAATAGTGTTTTTAGGCTGATATGTCAAAAAATCTAAAAAAACTCAATTTTTTTCAAATTGGTTGTGTTAGGTTGGGACTTGGTTATAAAGGTTTCTAATTTTCAAAAAGTTTCTTGGGCGTGCGTCGGTTAGTCTTTGAGGCGTAGTCTTGTCGGCGTTTTACTCCAAGTTGGGCGCCAAATGTTTCTCGAGGGTGTTTGAGGTTGCCTAACATTGGACGTCAATTGTTGCGGTTTAGGTTTCTCAGGGGCTTCCGAGGTTTCCTTACGTTGGACGCCAATTTTTGTTCGGGGTGTTCAGTTCATGAAGGGATTGAAATCCGTTTGAGTTTGACTTTGATCCAGTCGAAGTTTACAGCTTTTTTTTAACGAATTGGGTTTAGAAATGTTGTGTTAATTTTCCGTATTGTGGCACCTTGCATCAATGGTTTCAATTTGGGCGCCAAGTAGCCACAGGCCGTTCCAAATCGCCCTTCATTGGGTAATAGTTGTTCTGGTCTAGTGGGTGGAGAAGGGATTAAGGTGCTTTTCTCTAAATTGTCTCACGTTGGGCGTCAATTGATGCGTTCTAGTTTTCTTGTGGTGGTTGAGAAGGTCTGATTGAAGTCAACCTGGATTTGACTATTACACTTTCTAAAGAGTTTTTTACATTTTTATTAAATAGTTGGGCGCTAAATTGTCACTGTCTGCTTACGTTGGGCGCCAATTGTTGCGGTCTAGCGATTGAAGTCAACCTGAGTTTCACTATAACTTGATCCAGTCGAAGCTTTGTACTGTTTTGATGCATTCTTTACTTTTTTTATAGAAATTCACACTTTTTATCAGT
Organism: Tachinus rufipes; assembly: GCA_963932245.1. Classification (NCBI taxonomy): domain Eukaryota; kingdom Metazoa; phylum Arthropoda; class Insecta; order Coleoptera; family Staphylinidae; genus Tachinus; species Tachinus rufipes. The sequence goes on from OZ010745.1 coordinate 116,626,214, forward strand.
TTTAAGCTATTTGACAACATTTTGGGAAATGTGTTAATGTGGCCTCACGTTGGGCGCCAAATTTGCACAGTCCGTTCTAAATTGTCTCACGTTGGGTGTCAATTATGGCGATCTAGTTTACTTAGGGTGGCTGACAACATGATCTAGCTCGGGTAGTGATTGAAATCAATCTGGGTTTGACTATTACTTGATTCAGTCGAAGTCGTCAGCACTTTTTAATAAATTGTTACAGTTCGTTCTAAATTGCCTCACGCTTGGCGCCAATTATTGCGATGTAGGCTTTTTGGGGGTATTTGGGAACGGGTTGTTGGGTGTTTTGCCCTACGTTGGGCGGCAATGGTTGTAGTCTAGCTTTCTTGGTGTGGGTGGCTGAGAAGGTAATCAAAATCGAGGAGCGATTGAAGTCAAGTTGGGTTATACTATTACTTGATCTAGTTGAAATCTGCAGCGCTTTCTTTTTTAATCTTTTGTACGTTTTAGGTCATTTGTATTGTGGCGCCTTCTTCTAGCAAATAGTCCAACGTGAGACTATATAGAAAATAAACACATTTTTCAAATTGTCTGCTTTAAATTGCCTCACGTTGGACGCCAATTGTTAAGGTCTAGGTTTTTTGGGGGTATCCAAGAAGCGGTTTCTTGCTCTAAATTGTCCCACGTTGGGAGCCAGCTGTTGCGGTCTTGCTTTCTTAGAGTGGTTGACTAGGTCATTCAGCCCGGGGAGTTATTTGTGAAGTCAACTTGGCTTTGACTATTACTTGATCCAGCATTTTCTAATGAATTCCTTACTTTTTCAATAGAAATTTTCATTTTTTTTATCAGTTTCAGAACATTTGACAAAATTTTGAGAAGAATTGTGTTAATTTTTCGTGTTGTGGCGCTTTGTTCAGGCATTGGTTCAGTGTTGGGCGTCAAATTGTCACACAGTACGCTCTAAATTAATCCACGTTAATCAATTATTACGGTCTAGGTTTTTTGGGGTTAGGAGCCTTCAGAACTTTTTAATTTTTTATTTGTTTCAGGTCATTTGACGAAATTCTGATGGCAATGGCAACACGTTGGGCGCCAAATTGTTACAATCCGTTCTAAATCTGCCCTCACGTTGGTTGCCAGCGGTTGCGGCCTAGTTTTCTTGGGGGTATCCGAGAATGTGTTTGTTTGCTCTACGTTTGTTGTCAATTAATTTAGAAGATCATTCAGTCCTGGTAGTGATTGAAGTCAACTTAGATTTTAGTTGATTTGCTTTAAGTTATTAGCTATTTTTAGTTCTTTACCTTTTCAATGGAAATCCACGCTTTTTATCTGTTTCAGGACCCTTGACGAAATTACCCGAAATGCTGTGATAGGTTTCTGTGTTGTTGCGCCTTGTTCCATCAATGGCTTTACGTTTTGCGCCAAATTGCTAGAGTTTGCTCTAAAATTCAGGGAAAAGTTGTGTTCATTTTCCTTGTTGACAGCGGTGGTGATCAGCCTCTTCGGACTCATTCATTTTGCGGCTAGACTTTTGCTCTTTGCATCAGTGTTGAAGCGGTTGGTTTTTGTGATCTAGGTACTTGATATGTTGCTGCCCAAAAGTCCCATCAGGAAAATATCGCAAACGTTTTATAACCTGGCGTAGATATTTCTAATTTGTTTTCCGCAGACGTCCCTCTGGGTTTGGAAAGTAGGATCGGACAGATTGCTTTAGTTGGTTGATTGAGTTGGGTTAGAGTTATCTGTAAAGTTTTTTAATTGTCTTGAAGAAGTTGTAGGTGTCGGGAAGTCTTCGAGGGTGGTCTTGTCGATGTGGGCTTGGGTCGCCTTGCTATAAGTTGCAATTGGGCGCCAATTGTTGCGTTCTAGATTTTTCAAGGGTTGGGTCAACTTGCTCCATCTTTGGCGCCTTGCTCTAAGTTGTTCCTCGTTGAACACTTTGCTTCAAGCTGCCCTACGTTGGGCGTCAATTAGTGGGCTCTAGATTTTGCGGGGGTGTCAGAGAAGGGGTTGAAGCGTCCTACTCTAAGTCGCCCCACGTTGACCGCCTAGCTCCAAGTTGCCCAACGTTGGGCGCCAATTGGCTTGGTCTAAGCTTCTCAGTGTGGGCGTGGATTTTTGTTCTGGGACCATGAGGAGAAGGATATCTTTTGTTTTTTGGCTTACTACAAATTTGTTACAAATAATGTTTTTTTTTTCAGAGAACTGAACAATTTTTTTATTTTGGTACCAAGCACCTATCACATTGAAGTGAATCTGATGCAAGAAGATGAATATCGTGATGCCATCAGTCGCGCCCCACTGAACGCCAAATATTTCAAAGAAGTCTACGTAAGTAGCAATCTTAAATGTAACGAATAATAATAAGTCACCTAAGACTGGAACCAGGGCCAACCTAACCCCTAATTAATGAGTGAAATTTTTTTTGTCATCAAACTCATGAACTTATGTTTTTTTTCTTCTCCCCCACATTTGTTCTGGGTACGGCCCTGGGTGTGGAGAAATTGCAATAAAAGAATTAAAATTTAAAACATAATATTTTCCAGATTATCGGTCATTTCGGAGCAATGTACTTACCCGACATAGCTGACGAACTGATCAAATACCACGAGGTCGACGAAAACGGCGAAGCGGTCGACCCGATCGGACCGACATCGTTCAACGGCGCCCTCAAACAGTACCACAGAGGCGGCGAAAAACAGGTCGCAACCGTATTGGAAAAGGTACTAATTCAATTATTCATAACGATACATTATTTAATAATTTTTGTCAATTGTTAGGCTGTGGTTACAATGGATGCAAAAGATAAGAAGGCATTTGCATTGGAAATATCTGAATTCATGACGTTACTAAATATTACTAACTTCACATTTATTATTAATTCACATCAAGGACCTCCGACATTCTTTAAATCAAGTCAGGTAATCATGTTAAATAAAATTCAAAAGCTTTTTAATGGCATGTGAAAACATTATTTGTGTATTGTGAAGATTTCACAAAAAAAAATCGGTTTTTTGTTTTATTCACATGGATTTTGATTAAATTCACGAGGTACCTATTTGTATCAAATTTCGATGTACCGTTTGGGAGTTACGATTTTTTGTTTCATTTATATAGTCAATTGCGTTAAATAGGTTACCTCAAAAAAGTTGTAATTTTGTAAAATTGAGAGTATGGGTTTTGATTAAATTTAGACATATGGTACCTATGATATCGAGGTACGTTAGTACCAATTTCCATCAAGTTTCAATATACTGTTTGTTGCGTATTTATCCGCGGATGATGGAGGCTGCTGAAGGATTACAAATCGGCCAACTTTGTTATTAATTTACTTGCTGCATGCAACGCTAAGCTCGTGATCACAGTAGAATCTTTTGGATGTTGTCCTTTAACGTTGAAATAAATGTTGCATTAAAATTAGTTTTGAATATCATTTTGCTAAATGGAATTATATGTGCTTTTTTATTTTTATTTTATTTATTTTTTTGAGCAATTGTTAAGCTTCCATTAACCACAGACTAAGTATATACGAGGATTTCTTTGATCCAAGTTTTGCATTACAAAAATTAAAAGTTAAATATATTGAGACTTGTTTTGAAATTATTTTATGTTTAATGTAAGTAAAGGAACTGTGGTACTGCGAGTTCAAGTTTTTGATGAGGATGGTAAAAATTGACGGCCATTTTGGATTTTATTTTTGAAAATTTTGGTCGATTCACCTTTCTGAAACATTCACAAAAACCACCGTAACTTTATTAATACTCTTGTCAACGATCTCATCTTCATCCGAAAATTGGGTTTAAGCGAACGGTTTGAACATAATACCAAAATTGCGTTACCGAGAATATGCCAAACATGGATTGCAGTCTCAGTTTGTCTAAAAATTGTTTTTTTACTGCGTGGAACAGTCTCGGAAGAAACGTACTGTTTTCCTCCGCACATCATCGATTATCAAAACTTTCATTAGGGCCAAAAATGTTTATTAATTTTTGGCTGACGGAAAATGGCGTATATATGTATGTAAATATTAACCTCTTGAAATTAAATCCAATTGGCCTCCAATTCTTGGGCTTGTACAGTTCTAGTTCCTCTACTAATGTAATTAGGGTTACCATCTCATCATCATCATAAGAAAAGAGTATGATCATATTTTTTTTAATATTAATTATACATTTTGTCTTTTTATATACATAAAAACGTACTTTACTTTACAGATTTGACTTTTTATGCGTACATTTGGCTGCTTATGCATTAATCCGGCATTAGTTTACACATTTGGTTTTTAAAAGCTTATAGCGTTTTATGTTCCAGAAACTTACTTTTAATCTATAAAACCGACTCTTTATGTTTGTTAATAAAAAGTGAACATTTAATCTAAACTCCAATCTAAACTACTGACTGGTTATCCTGGTATAGAGTGGCTCACCCACCCACCAAAGTGTTCGTTATCAAGAAATTTTATGTTTGACCTCTCTGCGGACGTCAGAAGTCATTTTGTCACAAGAGAAGGTTGTGATCCAACTTTTTGATAACCAACACTTGGGTAGGTTAGTTAGTTTAGATTTTTGGCGTATCAGCCTAATAAGACTATTAACGCACTTGGGTAGGTGGGTGGGTCATTCTAATCTAAACTACTGATTGGTTATCATTGTATGGAGTAGCCTATTCACCCTCCCAAGTGTTCGTTATCAAGAAAATTTTTGTTTGACCTTTCTGCGGACGTCAGAAGTCATTCTGTCAAAGAGAAAATTCTGTTCCAACTTTGCGATAACAAACATTTGGGTGGGCCACTCCGATCTAAACTACTGACTTCTTAACATGGTATGGAGTGGTTCACCCACCCACCTAAGTGTCCGTTATCAAAAAAGTTCATGTTTGATCTCTCTCCGGATGTTAGAAGTGATTTTGTCACAAGAGAAGGTTGTGATTCAACTTTTTGATAACCAACACTTGGGTGGGTGGGTGGGACACTCTAGTCTAAACTACTGATTGGTTATCATGGTATGGAGTAGCCCACCCACCCACCCAACTGTCCGTTATCAAAAAAATTCATATTTGACCTCTCTGCATATGTTAGAAGTCATTTTGACACAAGAGAAGGTTGTGATTCAACTTTTTGATAACCAACACTTGGGTGGGCCACTTCAATCCAAACTACTGATTGGTTATCATGGTATTGAGTGGCCCACCCACCCACCCAAGCGTCCGTTATCAAGAAATTTAATATTTGACTTTTCTGCGGACGTCAGAAGTGATTTTGTCACAAGAGAAGGTTGTGATCCAATTTTTTGATAACTAACACTTGGGTGGGCCACTCAAATCTAAAGTGCTGCTTGGTTATCATGGTATGGAGTAGCCCAATCACCCACCCAAGTGTCCGTTATTAAGAAATTTAATTTTAGACTTTTCTGCCGACGTCAGAAGTAATTTTGTCACAAGAGAAGGTTGTGATCCAACTTTTTGATAACCAACACTTGGGTGGGTGGATGGGCCACTTTAATCTAAACTACTGACTGGTTATCATGGTATTGAGTGGCTCATCCATTCACCCAAGTGTCCGTTATCAAGAAATTTTAAGTTTGACCTCAGCGAACGTCAGAAGTCATTTTGTCGCAAGGGAAGGTTGTGATACAACTTTTTGATATCTAACACTTGGGTGGGTGGGTGAGCCACTCCAATCTAATCTACTGTCCGGTTATCATGGTATGGAGTGACCCACCCACCCTTCCAAGTGTCCGTTATCAAGAAATTTAATGTTTAACCTCTCTGCGAACGTCAGAATTTATTTTGTCACAAGAGAAGGTTGTGTTCTAACTTCTTGATAACCAACACTTTGTGGGCCATTTCAATCTAAACTACTGATTGGTTATCATGGTATGTTGTGGCCCATCCACCCACCCAAATGTCCATTATAAAAAAAAAATCATTTTTGCGGATGTTAGAAGTCATTTTGTCACAAGAGAAAGTTGTGATCCAACTTTTTGATAACTAACACTTGGGTGGGCCACTCCAATCTAAACTACTGATTGGTTATTATGGTATGGAGTAGCCCATCTACCTACCCAAGTGTCCGCTATTAAGAAATTTAATGTTAGACTTTTCTGCAGACGTCAGAAGTAATTTTGTCACAAGAGAAAGTTGTGGTCCAACTTTTTGATAATTAACACTTAGGTGGGTGGGTGGGTGGGCCACTCCAATCTAAATTACTGATTGGTTAACATGGTATGGAGTAGCCCACCCACCCACCAAAGTGTCCGTTATCTAGAAATTTAATGTTTAACCTCTCTGCGGACGTCAGAAGTCATTTTGTAACAAGAGAAGGTTGTGATACAACTTTTTGATAACTAACCTTGGGTGTGTTTGGTTATCATGGTTTTAAACACTCAAATTCGGCCGTATTGTGCATAAATTTTGTATTATGTCTTTCTGAAGATGTAATGCGGTTTTAGTATACTTAAATCCGGGCTTAATATACTTAAATCCAGCTTTAGTGTACATAAGTCTAGTCGCTTGATCGTAAATCCGGTCTCTTATGTACTAATTTGGTTTCATTGTCTCAAATCTGGTTCTAATATGCATAAATTTTGCATTATGTTTTTCCGAAGCAATAATTCGGTTTTAGTTTACATAAATCCAGCTTTAGTAAACATAAATCCGGTCTTAGAAAACATGAATCCGGTTTTAGTAAACATAAATCTAGTCATTTGATCATAAATTTGGTGTTTTATGCACTAAATTAGTTTTATACACACAAATCCTGCCTTATTATGCATAAATATTGCATTATGTTTTTTTGATATAATAATGCGGTCTTAGTATAGAATAGTCTGGCCTTAGTATACATAAAACCAGTTTTTTATGCACTAAATTGAATTTATACACACAAATCCAGCTTTATTATGCATAAATTTTGCATTCTATTTTTCTAAAGCTAAAATCCGGTCTTATTATACATAAATCCGGCCTTAGTATACATAAATCCGGCCTTAATACACATAAATCCGGCCTTACTATACATAATTTTGGTATTAGTATGCATAAATCTAGTCGGATTTTGTGTTTTGGATAAACTTGGATGTCAAACTGTAAATTAGGCCTTGAAGAAATAAATTCTGTCTTAAATTGTAAATCCGGCCTTCAAAGTTGGAAATTCGAGCACCAATGTGTTGAAATTTTGCTGCCAAACTGTAAATTCGGTCTTTAAAACTGTTATTTCGGTTGTCAATGGAAATCTTGTCATCAACTTGTTAAGTGTGCTTCTACAGTGTTATTTTGGCCTGAAAATTATAAATTCGTCATTTAAAACTATAAATCTGACCGCCAAGTGTTAAATTCTTCTGCCAAACTGTAAACCCGACCTTAGAAACTGTAAATCCGGCCTTTAAACTGGAAATCCGGTATTTATACTGAAAATCTAACCGCCAAGCGTTAAATTTTGTTACCAAAAACTGTAAATCCGGCCGTTAAAACTGGAAATCCGGTCGTTAAATCTGGAAATCCGGCCATCAACGTCCTAATTTTAGCTCTCAAACCATAATTTGGCCAGAAAATTATATATCTAGATTTTAAAAGTGTAAATCTTGCCATCAACGTGTTAAGTTTGGCTCCAAAAAAGTTAATTTGACTTGAAAACTAAAAAATCCAGCTTTTTGAACAGGAAATTTGACACCACTAAGTGTTAAATTTTGCTGTCAAACTCTAAATTTTGTCTTTATATTATAAATCCGGCTTTTAAAGTACAGTGCAGTGTAAATCTGCCAAGTGTTAAATTTTGATGTCAAACTGTAAATTCGGCGTGTTAATTTGGCTTGAAAATAACAATCCGGATTTCCAACTGTAAATCCAACTTTTAAATTATAAATCCGGTCTTTGAACCTGAAAACACAGTAAAGCCAGCCACCAACTTGTTAAGTTTGGCTTTCAAACTGTTAATTTGGCCTCCAAATGATAAATTCGGTTTTAAAATTGTAAATCCGGCAATCAAAATCCGGCCGCCAAAACAGTAAATCCGGCTTGAGTTTGGCTTCCAAATTGTTAATTTCAAAATGATAAATTCGGCTTTTAATGTTGTAAATCCGGCCATCAAAACTGAAACTTATGCTATCAGCATGTTTTAATCAGTTCGGCTGTCAAACTGTTAATCCAGCCATCAAAACTGTTTTTTTTTAAATTTAATTTTGAATAATTTGAATTTAACTTTCAAAAACTTGACTTTAATAAAAGAAATATGCTTATTCAAGATCTAAAAAAAAGAGTACGAATGGTAACCCTAATTGTAATCACAGCCTAATACTTCATTAAGCTGCTTGTAACTAATCGTAGATAGTTCAAAACATTTAACAAATTTTAATGTAAGTAAAATTGTCTATCCTTAATTGATGGGTTGTAGTCGATGTTATTACAATCATTATTAAATAAAAAAGTGAACTGATTCTACTCTAACAATAAATAATTCTCTAGAATCAATATTTTATTTAAAAATGATTTCATAAAGGTTCCGTTTGCTAATATAATAACACAGTTGCAGGATCACATAATGAAAGTATTAGTAAAAGAAAAGAATTTAATATCATTGAAGAAAGCGCTGGATGCTAAGAAGAAAGCTCTACTACTCAAACACACCCAATTGATCAAACAAGTTTCCAACAAAACTTCAGAAATTATAAAAAAAGAATTTATGCAAAAATGGAACTTCAAAGAACCCACACCTCCCCAAACCCCATTACAAATTGTAATTTCAAGCAAAACGAAAACGACTCCCATAGTATTAGCTAACAGTCCCCCTTCACTCAAACCGGTACCTGAAATAATCTGCCTGGATTCCGACGAGGAAAACGATGATCCACCACCAAAGCTACAATCAGAAGTGGAAACAACAAAGGAAGATGATGAAGATTCGGTAATGTTACTCGATTACAACAACCCTAACAACCTATACAAACGTCGCAGTTCCACAGAAATCATACCAATAATTAAAAATAGTAAACCACCGGTACCTGAAGTGCCTGCAAGTTCAACTACTGAAATTCTGCCTGTAGTTAAAAAACTAAAATCAATATTACCTAACAGTCCGAAATTCACACTACAACCCGGTCAGAGTCTATTGAAAACAACACGCACAACATTAAAAGTCAACATTCCCACAACATCAAAACCAGCTACTAGTATATTGAAACCCCAAAGCGTACTTAAACCTAAACCTGCTGTCGTCATTGAAAAAATTGATGTATCGCATCTGCGTAAAGATCAGGTATTAAGTTATTTAGGCAAAAGCAAAAAATGCGAAAGTCGCATAGATGTATCTCCTAAAGATATAGCAAGATTGATGGTTTTATCCGAAACAAATCCAAATAAAACCGAATCTAAATCGGATGAAGGGGATGCCACGTCGAAACCGCTATGATCAACCTTTTTTTTGTTTTAGGTTATCCTGATCCTGTGAATATTTATATAATTATAAATTACCGCTCATATTGAACGGTTTTAATTGATGTATATATTAGTTTAAGCAAGCAATACATGTGATAATAGTTTTAATCGTGATGCTCATTATTTTTTTGTGAGGCGGTATTACATGTATATAATTAACAAAAAAAGGGATACGATCTATGCAGATTTTATCAAAATGATTTTGATTTTGGTTTAATCACATTATGTATTATGGAGTATATTAATATTAAATTGTTTGTTACAAACAGTGAAGCAATTTTGGTTCCATATTTAAGTATAATTAGTTTATTTTGTTACGTGTTTCATATTTAATAAAAATTATACCGTTTTTTTGTATTAATAATGTCTATGATTGTATGTACACCACATTCCGTAATCCTGAGTTTGAGGTAAGTGTTTTAAGTTTGTTATGAATTGTGTAAATTTATTGAATTTTGCTATACACAATTTTCACTAGGCCCTTTAAAGGTTGGCAATATTGAAAATACAAATTTAGAATTGAACTTTTTTTTTTATTTTTAAAAATTGTAATTAAGTCATTTTGCTTTCATTCACTAAATCGCAAGCAAAACAAAAACGAATTGTTCAAATTTGATAAAATTTGTTAAGAACAATCTTTACTAAGCCCTTTAAAGGTTGGCAATATTGGAAATACAAATATTGTATTGAAAATATATTTTTTTTTCATTTTGAAAATTAGAAATAAATAATTTTGCTTTCATTCACTAAATTGCAAATAATACAAAAACTAATCGTTCAAATTTGTTAAAATTTACTATGAACAATCTTGACTAGGCCCTTTAAAGGTTGGCAATATTGAAAATACAAATATATCACTGAAATTGTTTTTTTTTTAGTTTTTGCAAATTGAAAAAAATAATTTTTCTTTAATCTGTTAAATCGCAAACAAAAAAACTAATCGTTTAAATTTGTTAAAATTTGCTATGAACAATTTTCACTAAGCTTTTTATGGTTGGCAATACTGAAAATACAAAATTTGTATTGAAACAATTTTTTTTTTACTTTTGAAAATTGGAAATAAATAATTTTACTTTTATCTACTAAATCGCAAATAAATTAAAAACTAATTGCTTCAATTTGTTGAAATTTGTTATGAACAATCTTCACTAAGCCCTTTAAAGGTTGGCAATATTGGAAATACAAATATTGTATTGAAAATATATATTTTTTTAATTTTTGAAAATTGGAAATAAATAATTTTGCTTTCATCTAATGAATCGCAAATAAAACAAAAACTAATCGATCAAATTTGTTGAAATTTGCTATGAACAATCTTTACTAAGTCCTTTAAAGGTTGGCAATATTGGTAATACAAATATTGTATTAAAAATATATATTTTTTAATATTTGAAAATTATAAGTAAATAATTTTGCTTTTATTCACTAAATCGCAAATAAAACAAAAACTAATGGTTCAAATTTGTTAAAATTTTCCATGAACAATCACTATTATTTACTATATAATTCACTAAGCCTTTTAAAGGTTGGCAATATTGGTAATACAAATATTGTATTGAAAATATATATTTTATTTAGTTTTTGAAAATTGGAAATAAGTTATGTTGCTTTCATTCACTAAATAAAACAAAAACTAATCGTTCAAGTTTATTCAAATTTGCTATGAACAATTTTCACTGGGCACTTTAAAGGTTGGCAGTACAAATATTGTATAGAAAATATTTTTTTTTAATTAGAAAATAAATTTCTTGCTTTCATCTAATGAATCGCAAATAAAACAAAAACTAATCGTTCAAATTTGTTGAAATTTGTTATGAACAATCTTCACTAAGCCCTTTAAAGTTTGGCATTATTGGTAATACAAATATTGTATTGAAAATATATATTTTTTTAATTTTTGAAAATTATAAATAAATAATTTTGCTTTCATTCACTAAATAGCAAATAAAACAAAAACTAATCGATCAAATTTGTTAAAATTTGCCATGAACAATCTTTACTAAGCCTTTTAAAGGTTGGAAATATTGGTAATACAAATATTGTATTGAAAATATATATTTTTTTTTATTCTTGAAAATTGGAAATAAATAATGTTGCTTTCATTCACTAAATAAAACAAAAACTAATCGTTCAAGTTTATTCAAATTTGCTATGAACAATTTCCACTAGGCCCTTTAAAGGTTGGCAATATTGGTAATACAAATATTGTATAGAAATAATTTTTTTTTAAATTAGAAAATAAAGTTTTTGCTTTCATCTAATGAATCGCAAATAAAACAAAAACTAATAGTTCAAATTTGTTGAAATTTGTTATGAACACTCTCTACTAAGTCTTTTAAAGGTTGGCAATATTGGTAATACAAATATTGTATTGTAAATATTTTTTTTTTTTATTTTGTAAAATTGGAAATAAATAATTTTCCTTTTATTCACTAAATCGCAAATAAAACAAAAACTAATCACTCAAATTTGTTAAAATTTGCTATGAACAATCTCCAGTATGCCCTTTAAAGGTTGGCAATATCGGAAATACAAATATTTTTTTTTTTTTTTTAATTTTTGAAAATTGAAAATATATAATTTTGTTGTCATCTGCTAAATCGCAAATTAAACAAAAACTAATCGTTCAAGTTTGTTAAAATTTGCTATGAACAATCTTCACTTTGCCCTTTAAAGGTTGGCAATATTGAAAATACAAATTTTGAATTGAAAATGTTTCTTTTTTAATTTTTAAAAATTGTATTAAGTAATTTTGCTTTTATCTACAAAATCGCAAATAAAATAATAACTAATTGTTCAAATTTGTTGAAATATGAAATATGAACAATCTTTACAAAGTCCTTTAAAGGTTGGCAATATTGGTAATACAAATATTGTATTAAAAATATTTATTTTTTATTTTTTTAAATAAAAAAAAAAAAATTTTGCTTTCATCTAATGAATCGCAAATAAAACAAAAACTAATCGCTCAAATTTGTTGAAATTTACTATAAACAATCTTTACTAAGTTCTTTAAAGGCTGGCTATATTGGTAATACAATTATTGTATTGGAAATATTTATTTTTTATTTTTTTTAAATAAAAAAAAATATTTTGCTTTCATCTAATGAATCGCAATTAAAACAAAAACTAATCGTTCAAATTTGTTGAAATTTGCTATGAACAATCTTTACTAAGTCCTTTAAAGGTTGGTAATATTGATAATACAAATATTGTATAAAAAACTATTTTTTTTAAATTAGACAATAAATTTTTTGCTTTCATCTAATGAATCGCAAATAAAACAAAAACTAATCGTTTAAATTTGTTAAAATTTGCCATGAACAATCTTCACTAAGCCTTTTAAAGGTTGGCAATATTGGTAATACAAATATTGTATTGAAAATATATTTTTTTTTTATTTTTAAAATTTGAAATTAATAATTTTGGTTTCATTCACTAAATCGCAAATAAAACAAATACTAATCGTTCAAATTTGTTGATGAAATTTGCTATGAACAATCTTTACTAAGTTCTTTAAAGGTTGGCAATATTGATAATACAAATATTGTATTGAAAATATATTTTTTTTTATTTTTAAAATTTGAAATTAATAATTTTGGTTTCATTCACTAAATCGCAAATAAAACAAAAACTAATCGTTTAAATTTGTTGAAATTTGCTATGAACAATCTTTACTAAGTCCTTTAAAGGTTGGCAATATTGGTAATACAAATATTGTATTGAAAATATTTTTTTTAATTTTTTTAAATTAGAAAAAAATTATTTTGCTTTCATCTAATGAATCTTAAATAAATCAAAAACGAATTGTTCAAATATGTTGAAATTTGCTATGAATAATCTTTACTATGCCCTTTAAAGGTTGGCAATATTGGTAATACAAATATTGTATTGAAAATATATATTTTTATTATTTTTGAAAATGGGAAATAAATAATGTTGCTTTCTTTACTAAATAAAACAAAAACTAACCGTCAAGTTTATTCAAATTTGCTATGAACAATCTCCACTAGGCTCTTTAAAGGTTGGCAATATTGGTAATACAAATATTGTATTAAAAATATTTATTTTTTATTTTTTTTAAATTAGAAAAGAAAATATTTTGCTTTCATCTAATCAATCGCAAATAAAACAAAAACTAATCGTTCAAATTTGTTGAAGTTTGCTATGAACAATCTTTACTAAGTCCTTTAAAGATTGGCAATACTGGTAATACAAATATTGTATTGAAAATATTTTTTTTTTAATTTTTGAAAATTGGAAATAAATAATTTTGTTTTCATTCACTAAATCGCAAATAAAACAAAAACTAATCGTTCAAATTTGATAAAATTTGTTATGAACAATCTTCACTAAGCCTTTTGTAGGTTGGCAATATTGGTAATACAAATATTGTATGGAAAATATATATATTTTTTTAATTTTTGAATATTGGAAATAAATAATTTTGCTTTCATTCACTTAATCGCAAATAAAACAAAAACTAATCGTTCAAATTTAATTAAAATTACTATAAACAAACTTCACTAAGCCCTTTAAAGGTTGGCAATATTGAAAATACAAATATTGTATTGAAAGAACTTTTTTTTTTCAAATTAGAAAAAAAAATTTTGTTTTCATCTAATGAATCGCAAATAAAACAAAAACTAATCGTTCAAATATGTTGAATTTTGCTATAAAGAAACTTCACTAAGCCCTTTAATGGTTGGTCTTATTGGTAATACAAATATTGTATTGAAAATATTTTTTTTTAATTTTTGAAACTTGGAAATAAATAATTTTGCTTCCATCAGCTAAATCGCAAATAAAACAAAGACTAATTGCTTAAATTTGTTGCAGTTTGCTATAAACAATAAACAAGGATTTTTTTTGTCTAAATCCAAATTTTCATTAGTTTATCTTTAAAATGAACAACATGGCGGCTGTTTAGTTAAAAAAATTATGCTTCAAACCTCAAAATTTGAATGCAATTCAGAAACAATTGAAGGTATTGTAATGAAACTTAATCTATAAATAAACAAAGACATTTTTTAACTAAATTCAAAATTTCATTAACTTATCTTTAAAATTAACAAAATAGCGGCTGTTTAATTAAGAAATTTAAGCTTCAAACCTCAAAATTTTGCTGTAATTCAGAAACAATTGAAATTATTGTAATAAAACTTAATTTATAAATAAACAAAGAAATTTATAGACTAAATCCAAATATTTATTAACTTATTTTTAACATTAACAAAATGGCGGCTGTTAAATTAACAAATTTAAGCTTTAAACCTAAATAATTAGCTGTAATTCAGAAACAATTGGAGGTATTGTAATGAAACCCAATTTATAAATAAACAAGGAATTTTTTTGATTAAATCCAAATTTTCATTAATTTATCTTTAAAATTAACAAAATGGCGGTTGTTAAATTAACAAATTTAGGCATTAAACCTTAAAATTTGGTTGTAATTCAGAAACAATTGAAGATATTGTAAAGAAATTTAATTTATAAATAAACAAAAACATTTTTTGACTAAATCTAAATTTTTATTAATTTATCTATAAAATTAACAAAAAAGCGGCTGTTGAATTAACAAATTTAAGCTTCAACCTCAAAATTTGGCTGTAATTTAGAAACAATTGAAGGTATTGCAATGAAACTTAATTTATAAATAAACAAAGAATTTTTTTGATTAAATCCAAATTATCATTAACTTTTTTTTAAAATTAACAAAATGGCGGCTGTTAAATGAACAAATTTAAGCTTCAACCTCAAAATTTAGTTGTAATTCAGAAACAATTGAAGGTATTGTAATGAAACTCAGTCTATAAATAAACAAAGACATTTTTTAACTAAATTCTAATTTTCATTAACTTATCTTTAAAATTAACAAAATGGCGACTATTAATTAACAAATTTAAGATTCAAACCTCAAAATTTGGCTGTAATTCAGAAACAATTGAAGGTATTGTAATGAAACTTAATTTATAAACAAACAAGGAAATTTTTTGACTAAATCCAAGTTTTTATTACATTATCTTTAAAATTAACTAAATGGTGGCTATTAAATTAACAAATTTAAGCTTCAAACCTCAAATTTGGCTGTAATTCAAAAACAATTAAAGGTATTGTAAGGAAACTTTATTTATAAATAAACAAAGAACTTTTCTAGTTAAATCCAAATTTTCATTAATTTATCTTTAAAATTAACAAAATGGCGGCTGTTAAATTAACAAATTTAAGGTTCAAACCGCAAAATTTGGCTGTAATTCAGAAACAATTAAAGGTATTGTAATGAAACTTAATTTATAATTAAACATGAAATTTTTTTGACTAAATCTAAATTTTCATTAATTTAACTTTAAAATTGACAAAATGGCGGCTGTTAAATTAACAAATTTGGGTATAATTCAGAAACAATTGAAGGTATTGTAATTATACTGCTCTTAAATTAACAAACTTAAGCTATTTTTGATAAAAACGTTTATTTGGTATTTTTAAATTGTTTCAAATTAAAGCACTTAATTTGTTTTTATCAAAGTAGAATGTCAACAAAAAAATTGTTTATACATAATAAATTATTTATTTAGGTAATTAGGAATTCGGCTATTAAAGCATCATAATGTATTCACCAAACAATTTTCGAGAAATTTTAGAGAAAGAAATGATTAATTTATTTAGAAAATATATAATTTAAAAAAAGACATTTGGTATACGAATTGGGCGAAACAAAAATTATACCAATTACTCATTACGAGGAAACAATAAAGATTAACTAACTGCAACAAGTGCAAATTTCATCAGTAATAAAAAATAATTAAATGTTAACACATCGATAAAAATAAAAACTCAAAGGGTTAAGCTTGTTTTATTGAAGCTATCGACCTACAATGTGTAGTTATGTAAATAAAATAATATCATATATATTTGATCGAGGTAAGATGCCACCACATAAAAAAGGTAGCAGATGGCAAGTAAAATACAGGTAACTTGGAAGGAAAAAGGACTGTAATATCCCTACGAACCAGGTGTGTGTGTGTGGTGCATGTCGTGCCCCACCACCGGAAAGTAATATAAAGCGCTCGGAACATTTTCCCAAACCTCATTTGTCGTCAGTTCGTGCTAGAGTGACAGTGAGTTTAAAGGATAACAACAATAAACAGTTGAAACACAGTGCGCTTATAATATAAAGTGAATATTAAATATTTAAAATGGAGTTAGCTTGTGGAGAAAATATCAACAAGAACGTCATGTACGCGCAAAGAGATCCTGCTATTTTCGACGATCAACGTGTTTTGAAGAATTTATTACATGATGAACATTTGTATTTGCCAAGTTGTAATTATTTCGGAATCGTGCAGACAGACATCGCTCCGTTTATGCGAAAAGTTGTCACAACTTGGATGTTGGAGGTATGTTTATATTTACTAATTTCTGGGAAGGACCGGCTTGTTTACCACGTTTTTTTTTTTTCGCATACCAGACGTGAAACTTTCACAACCATTCCATTCATGTGATATGTTTTTATATTCATTCATGAAAATGTTGATAAAAAGTTTAGTTCACATGCTGAATTTGCGTTTAGTTATTTATTTGTTTTCATTCAACTGTCATGTTACCTTTTTAAATCGTTTATTTTGTGCTACGGCCACGTGTTGTTTACATTTTAAATTGTTTATATTTTATTCTTCTTTTGCGCTATTATTAATGACAGTTAAATTAACGGATTCTTTTCAACTGTTTGTTTGAGTTATAATTTATTATTATAATAGAATGTCATTATGACAGTTATTAATTAGTGACATGTTGTAACTTGATACACTTTATGTAATTTTATTTTATCACTTTAATGTCATTTTGACAAGGGACATACGATTACAATCTTGTCACTTGTTGCACTTAAAGATATGCTAAGCTTAAGTCACTAATATTTTTTTAGGAATTTCTAAGAAGAAATAAATTTCAATTTTTAAAAGACAATTATTTATTTAATTGCTTATTTATCTATTCAATTTTCTACAGTTAACTTGTTCAGTTTTTAATACTTTTTGACGCTTAACTTTTTTGAAATCTTTTTATGTATTTTTTTAACATCAAATCAAAAGCAGCTTTTTTTGTTTGTCATTTGTTTTTTGACTGATGTGTTATGTTCAACTTTTGACATTTTCTAACTTTTGTTGAATTGGAACTGATAAAAGTTAACAAGTGGCAAAAATTGAAAAGTTACATTTATCAATTTTTGATTTTAACTTTTTTACATTTTTGTTGACTTTTAACTGATAAAAAAGTTAACTTTGACATTAACTAACTTTGTTAGTTAATAAACTGACTGTAGACAGTAGCCAACTTAGAATAATTGATAATAATGCAAACTTCTGTCAAACCTAATCTAACTTTTATTATTTACCAACTTTTGACTTGTATCTAATGCATTTATTTTGACACTTGTCATTTCTTTTAAATTTTAACTTTAGCTAACATTAGCTGACATACCTTTTAACATAATCTACAGTAGTTTAGTCACCTAACATTTTTTCAAACGTTTGAACTAAGTTTAACTTAATTTTTGACAATAACTAAGTAACTTAACCAAATTTTGGCCATAACTACATGTTAATGAACATTTAAATGAAGTGATTTATAGGTGTTTGACATTATTCAAACTTGAGGCAATAGACAATTTTTGACATTAACTAACTTTTGACAGTTAATTATTATTATACTTAGCTTTTGACAATTAATAGTCAAATTTGACATTAGCTAATTTTGGAGATTTAATAATTTTTGTGATTAACTAACTTTGTTTTGAAGAATTAATATTTTTTGACATTTTCTAACTTTTAACACATTCTAACCAGTTCTCTCCCAAGAACTTTCTTTTGTAATTCAGCGTTTGAGCTACTAAATTCACCAAATACCGCATACGAAACACAATTATCATACAAAATTGCTTAAATAGCAAATAAAATTGATCAAAAATAGCTTAAAAAACGCAATTACTTTTTAAACATTGCTTAAGAAGTTTGTTTAATGTGTGAGACTTACATTTTTTGTAATTAATCAAAAAATGTTTAAGCTTTAGCTTCATTAAAATAGTTTACGCAATCGATTTAATATGTAAAATGTACATAAATTGTTCAAAAAACACACTTTTTGAATGAAATTTTGTATAATTACTTTAAATACATCAAAAATCGCTCAAGAAATGCTTAAAACTTGCAAAAAATTACTCGGAGTACACATTTTTGTGAATTAATTAATCAAAAATTGCTCAAAAAATTGATTGTGTTCATAAAACCATTAAAAATCGCTTAGGAAGCTTTTTTGAGCTTAGAAAACACATTTTTTAATAAAAAAATTCATAAATACTTTAAGTATATCAAAAATTGTTCGTAAAATGCTTGATATTTCTATAAAAATGCTAAATAATCCACAAAAATCGCTTAGAAAATTCATTTATGTTTTAAAAGCATAAAATTCGCTTAGAAAATGCAGTTTTTTTTTGAGAAATTGTTTAAGATTTGCATTTATTTTCTAAAATTCAGAAAGTTTTTCTTACAAAAAGATAATTAATTGCTTACTCAGTCTATTTAATGTGTGAAATTTGCAAAGAATTGCTCAGAAAATACATTCTTTGAATGAAATTTAGCATAATTGCTTTAAATATATGAAAAATCGCTCATAAAATGCGTAAAAATTTGTAAATAATTGCTCAGAGAACACATTTTTGTGAACTAATTAACAAAAATTGGTCAGAAAATTTATTTATGATTATAAAACCATTAAAAATCGCTTAAGAGTTGCTTTTATTTTGAGAAACTTACAAAGATTTGTTCAAAATAAAGCAATTTTTTTGAAAAATTGTTCAGAAAACACATTTTTTAATTAAATTAACCATAAATGCTTTAAGTATATCAAAATTGGTTTATGAAATGCTTAAAATTGGTAAAGAATTGCTAAATAATTAACAAAAATCGCTTATTTATGTTTTGAAAACCATTAAAATTTGCTTAGAAAATGCAGTTTTTGTAAGAACTACATTTATTTTGTGAAACTTTCAAAGATTTGGCCATTTTTTGGAACAAATTCAACATAAATTGCTTAAAAAATTTATTTATATTTGTAAAACCATGAATAGTCGCTTAGGAAATTGCATTGATACAACAATTTTTTTATCAGAAAATCTTTTTATTATATTAAAACCATCAAAAATTGCTTAAAAAATACAAATTTCTTTTAGAAATCAGACAAGATTTGTATAAAACTTACAAATTCAACAAAAATCGCTTAGAAAATGTCTTATTAAGCCTGTCTTATTAATGTTTTGGAGTACATTCATCTTTTTGTTTTTTTTTTTAAATCATTAGGATCATAATTTTCTTTTAGAAATTGCATTTATTGTGTGAAATTTACAAAGATTTACTTTAAATTGTAATAAAATCAACAAAAATTGTTCAGAAAATCTATTTATGTTCTTAAAACTATAAAAATCGCTTAGAAAACACAATTTTCTTGTAGAAATTGCACAATATTTGCATATTTTGAATAAAACTCACTATGACTTGCTTAAAAAGGCATTTTTTGTATAATTTCAAGAAAAATCTTTCAGAAAATTTATTTATGTCTTAAAAATTATAAAAATCGCTTAGTAAATATAATTTTCTTGCAGAAATTGCACAAAAATTGCATTTGTTGTGTAAAATTTACAAAGATTTGCTTTAAAAACGGTTTTTTTGTAATAAAATCAACAAAAATTGCTCAGAAAATTTATCTATTTTCTTAAAACTATATAAATCGCTTAGAAAACACTATTTTTTTGGAACAA
Source organism: Tachinus rufipes (assembly GCA_963932245.1). Classification (NCBI taxonomy): domain Eukaryota; kingdom Metazoa; phylum Arthropoda; class Insecta; order Coleoptera; family Staphylinidae; genus Tachinus; species Tachinus rufipes. Next base: position 116,646,423 of record OZ010745.1, read on the forward strand.
ATTTATCAAAAATTGCATTTGTTTTTTGAAACTTACAAATATTCGCTTAGAAAAGGCAAAAATCGCGTAGAAATTGTATTTATTTTATAAAACGTACAAAGATTTGCTCAGAAAAAGCATTTTATGGAATAAAATTAACAAAAATTGTTCAGAAAATACGTTTGTTATTAAATTTACCAAATACACGTTCAAGTGATCCAAAATGTTTCACGTATTGAATATAATTAATTAAATTAACATAAAATCGCTAAGAAAGTTTGTGTTTTAAAAACAAGCTTGGGTTTTAAATTGCTTTAACTTTGTTATGGATAAGTTTAGAAATGTCAAATTTGGTTTACAGAGAGCCAATATATTATCCTAAAATGTGCTGGTTTCAATGTTGATTAAAATATTTTGAAACTAGAGCTTAATTTTTTAAAACTAAAAATTTTGCTTTAAAGACAAATTTGGGTTTTTAAATTGCCGTAACTTGGTTATGGGTAAGTTTAGAAATGTCAAATTTGGATTACAAATAGCCTACATATCATCCCAAAATATGCTGGTTTCAATTTTGAATAATATTTCAATATTTTGAAACTGGAGCCTAATTTTTTGTTTATGTAAATTTTTTTTGTAAGACGAGCAAGCTCTTTAAACTGCTGTATTTTGGTTATGGGTAAATTTAGAAATGCCAAATTTGGTTTACGAATAGCCAATATATTATCTTAAAATGTGTTGATTTCAATTTTGAAAAATATTTAAATATTTTGAAACTGGAGTTTAATTGTTGGTTTCAATAAACTTTGCTGTAAGGACAAGTTGGTCTTTTAAATGGCTATAACTAGGTTATGTGCAAACTTAGAAATGTCAAATTTGGTTTGCAAATAGCCACTATATTATACTAAAATAAGCTGGTTTTAATTTTGAAAAACATTTAAATATTTAGAAACTGGGGCCAAATTTCTTAAAACCAAAAATTTTGCTTTAAAGACAAATTTGGGTTTTAAATTGCCATAACTTGGTTATGGGTAAGTTTAAAAATGTCAAATTTGGATTACAAATAGTCAATATATTATCCCAAAATATGCTGGTTTCAATTTTGAAAAACATTTAAATATTTTGAAACTAGATACTAATTTTTGGTTTCAGTTAACTTTGCTTTAAAAACAAATTTGCGTTTTAATTTGCTGTAACTTTGTTATGGGCAAACTTAGAAATGGCAAGTTTGGTTTATAAATAGCCAATGTATTATCTTAAAATGTGCTGATTTCAATTTTGAAAAATATTTAAATATTTTGAAACTGGAGTTTAATTGTTGGTTTCAATAAACTTTGCTGCAAGGACAAGTTGGTCTTTTAAATGGCTATAACTTGGTTATGTGCAAACTTAAAAATGTCAAACTTGGTTTGCAAATAGCCAATATATTATACTAAAATATGCTGGTTTCAATTTTGAAAAACATTTAAATATTTAGAAACTGGGCCAAATTTTTTTAAACCAAAAATTTTGCTTTAAAGACAAATTTGGGTTTTAAATTGCCATAACTTGGTTATGGGTAAGTTTAAAAATGTCAAATTTGGATTACAAATAGTCAATATATTATCCCAAAATATGCTGGTTTCAATTTTGAAAAATATTTAAATATTTTGAAACTGGAACAAAATTTTTGGATTTATGTAATTTTGCTTTAAAGACTTTAAACTGTTGTAACTCGATTATGGGTAAATTTAGAATGATCAAATTTAGTTTACAAATAGCCAATATATTATACTAAAATATGCTGGTTTCAATTTTGAAAAACATTTAAATATTTAGAAACTGGGGCTAAATTTCTTAAAACCAAACATTTTGCTTTGAAGACAAACTTGGGTTTTAAATTGCCGTAACTTGGTTATGGGTAAGTTTAGAAATGTCAAATTTGGATTACAAATAGTCAATATATCATCTCAAAATATGCTGGTTTCAATTTTAAAAATATTTAAATATTTTGAAACTGGAACAAAATTTTTGGATTTACGTAATTTTGCTTTAAAGACTTGAAACTGCTGTAACTCGATTATGGGTAAATTTACAAATGTCAAATTTGGTTTTCAAATAGCCAATATATTATCCCAAAATATGCTGGTTTCAATTTTGAAAAACATTTAAATATTTTGAAAGTAGATACTAATTTTTGGTTTCAGTTAACTTTGCTTTAAAAACAAATTTGCGTTTTAATTTGCTGTAACTTTGTTATGGGCAAACTTAGAAATGGCAAGTTTGGTTTATAAATAGCCAATGTATTATCTTAAAATGTGCTGATTTCAATTTTGAAAAATATTTAAATATTTTGAAACTGGAGTTTAATTGTTGGTTTCAATAAACTTTGCTGCAAGGACAAGTTGGTCTTTTAAATGGCTATAACTTGGTTATGTGCAAACTTAAAAATGTCAAACTTGGTTTGCAAATAGCCAATATATTATACTAAAATATGCTGGTTTCAATTTTGAAAAATATTAAAATATTTTGAAACTAGAGCTTAATTTCTTAAAATCAAAAATTTTGCTTTAATGACAAACTTGGGTTTTAAATTGCCGTAACTTGGTTATGGGTAAGTTTAGAAATGTCAAATTTGGTTTACAAATAGTCAATATATTATCCCAAAATATGCTGGTTTCAATTTTGAAAAATATTTAAATGTTTTGAAACTGGAACAAAATTTTTGGATTTACGTAATTTTGCTTTAAAGACTTGAAACTGCTGTAACTCGATTATGGCTAAATTTACAAATGTTAAATTTGGTTTCAAAATAGCCAATATATTATCCCAAAATATATTGGTTTCAATTTTGAATTTTTTTTATTCATTTTGAAATTGGAGCCTAATTTTTGGTTTCAATTAACTTTGCTTTAAAAACAAAATTGAGTTTTAATTTGCTGTAACTTTGTTATAGGTAAGTTTAGAAATGTTAAATTTGGTTTAAAAATAGCTAATATGTTATACCAAAATATGCTGATTTCAATTTTGAAAAATATTTAAATATTTTGAAAGTAATGCATGATTTTTGGTTTCAAGTAACTTTGCTTTGAAGACCAACATGCGTTTTGAATTGCTGCAACTCAGTTATGGATAAACTTAGAAATGCCAAATTTGGTTTACAATCAGCCAATATATTATCCTAAAATGTGCTGGTTTCAATTTTGAAAAAAATTAATATTTTGAAACTGGAACAAAATTTTTGGATTTACGTAATTTTGCTTTAAAGACTTGAAACTGCTGTAACTCGATTATGAGTAAATTTACAAATGTCAAATTTGGTTTTCTAATAGCCAATATATTATACCAAAGTATGATGGTTTTAATTTTGAAAAATATTTACATGTTTTGAAACTGGAGCCCAGTTTAACTTTGCTTTAAAAACAAATTTTCCGTTTTAATTTGCTGTAACTTTGTTATGGGTACGTTTAGAAATGTCAAATTTGGTTTACAAATAGCCAATATATTATCCCAAAATATAATGGTTTTAGTTTTGAAAAAAAATTTAATATTTTGAAACTGGAACAAAGTTTTTGGATTTGTTATTTTGCTTTAAATTTTAAAAATTGCTGTAACTTGGTTATGATAAAATTAAGAAATGTCAGATTTGGTTTACAATTAGCCAATATATTATTCTAAAATGTGCCGGTTTCAATTTTGAAAAATATTTTGAAACTGGAACCCAATTTTGATCTTTTCGTCAACTTTCTAGTTTTTTTTGACATTTGCTTTTTTGAAGTAACCTGAACAAACTTTTGACATTTCATAGGTGACATGCCAACTTTAATTTTTAATAATTTAACCACAAAATTTGTTGACAATAAAACTTTTTAATTTTCTTTCAGGTTTGCGAAGAGCAAATGTGCGAAGATCAAGTCCTCCCATTAGCAGTCAACTACATGGACCGTTTCCTCTCCGTATGCAACATCAAACGTCAACAATTACAACTTCTAGGTGCAACATGCTTACTACTAGCTTCGAAAGTACGCAGCAGCACGATTCTTCCCATCGATTTACTATGCGCTTACACCGACTACAGTGTCACCCACGACCACTTATCCGTAAGTATCATAAACAAAAAGGAAGCGCTCAGGTATAATATTGCGGTCTAATTAGGAGCAGGTGCGACCGGGACCTGCTCAACAATAATTTGCACTTTATACAGTTAGCTTGAAAATTGGAGAAAAGGTGCAAATAATTTGAATAATAAAAAATTGTAATAAATCAGCCAAAACAATAATTAGTGGGCTATGGAATTATTTTTTTTTAAGATAAGTAGGCCGTGTTATGTATTAAACTAATGTATTAATTGTTTAAAAATTATAATGCATTTATATTATAAGATTTCGGTAAAGGAATGTGGTAAAATCTAACACAAGGTCAGTACCGAATGAATAGACACTAAAAAAACCACACTGGCAGCTAAAGTTTTTTGTTACTATTTATCAAAGGAAGTAGTTTTATCGCAGACACGTACGATTTTAAAAATAGCCCCGACATGTCGTGACCGAATAATTATTTATTAATAATAATAAAAGTAAAATTGGTTGCGGTCAGATCTAATAGCCGGGAAGAGGATTCAAGGTGGTTGGTCACCCTTTTAAGAAAGAAAAAGCTTCAAGAATTACGGAAAGGGACAATCATCACAAACACGAGGAGCCTTTTCTTGATCTTAGATAAATTTTTGTATGAAATAGCCGGATACAATATAAATGTCACATTGTTTTCTATTTTTGGATGTGGATCTAATCTTACAACACATCCTTCCTGAAGCCAACACCCTTCAAATTTGTATTTGTAGTAAAGCTGGCCATGATTTTATTAATATTTTAGTTGGCTACGATTTAAGCTAATTAAACGCACCCTATTAGTGTTTTAAATTATTCAAATAACGGATTTGGGAAATATTCGTTAAATAGGTTCACATCATATTTAACTAATATTAACATAAGAATTTACTACTTCCGAATCGCAAGGGGATGAGAATAGACAATTGTTCCGGTTTCTTTTATCATCCCTTTTTAAGATTTAATAAGGTCCCATATCGGAATCGGACTATAATAGGGTCCAGAATCCCAGTTTCCATCCACGTGTGGGAAAAAAGTTTCTTTCTTTCTTTCTTTCATCCCTTCCGTTATTAAAATTTCGACGGTTGGTTTGGTCGCGAAGGATCTAGTTCTTAACATGTGTTACCTTTTCATTTCAAGAGGGGTGAAACAGTTTATATTTATTATTGATTGATTGATTGTTGTTATTATTGATTCTTTTGATTGTGACTATCCATGCGGGCTTATTTATTGAGGATTCGCGTACGTTAGTTAGGGGTTTCGTTTCCTTAACGTTGCGGAAGGAAATGGGTGGGTTATTCCGATTCCCACGTTTAATATAATAACTGACTTTACTTAATAATCGATTTTTTTTGGTTTGCTTCAATAATTATGAAAGAAAACGATACAAGTATTGGCGCATATATTTCACATAAATTTTATTTTATTTTTAACACATAATTCATTTGTTTTCAACTTTAGCTCAAAATTGTTTGAATAAATTTTATTTGGACTTGAATTTTTTACAATATTTTATATAAATCATTGTAAGCTAACTTCAAAATTAAGTGAGATATCTTCAAAATGCTTCATTGTTGCTTATTTATGAATTTTATCAAGTATTTCAATTGTTTTCAAGTTTAGTTTAAAATGATTTTAATAAACATTGTTTGGGCTTCAATTTAGCTAAAAATAAAAAATAGTTTTAAGCTAACTTCAAAATTAGCTGAGATATCTTCAAAACTCTTCAGCTTTTGCATTTATTTGCTTTTTTACAAATATTTCAATTGTTTTTATGTTTATTTAAAAATGTTTCAAATAAACTTTGTTTTGATTTAAATTTGGCACGAAATTTTATATAAATAGTTTTAAGCTAACTTTAAAATTGGCTGTGATATCTTCAAAATACTTCAGCTTTGCATTTGTTTGCATTTTTACAAACAATTTTATTATTTTCAAGTTGATCCAAAATTGTTTCTAATAAACTTTGTTTTGATTTAAATTTGGCACAAAATTTGATATAAATAGTTTTAAGCTAACTTCAAAATTGGCTGAGATAACTTCAAAATACCACATTGATACTAAAATTTGATTTATGCTCAGTTTTTACTAAATATTTCGATTATTTTAAATTTTAGCTTAAAATGTTTCAAATAAACTTTGTTTGGAATAAAAAACTGCACACAATTTTTTATATGGAATTTTAAGCTAATTTTGATATTAAGCGAAATATCGTCAAATTTCAAAAAAATTATAAATTCTAACTTTATCAGTTTTTTTGTTTGATTTTGAGTTTACATAAAAATGTTTGAAATAAATTTTTTTGAGACTTAAAAAATGTACAAAATTTTATATAAATATTTTTTAGTTAGCTTCGAAATTAAGTGAGATATTTTTAAAAAACTTACTTTTTAATTTTTAATTGTATTTTGCATAAATCATTAGTTTTTAAGTTTACAGAAAATTGTTTCAAGTAAATTTTAGGTAGAATTGATGTTTACACAAAATATTGTATAAGGAATTTTAAGCTGCTTGCATATTAAGCTAATTAGCTTCAAAATATTGTTACTCTTTTAATCAAGTTATCTTTTATTAAATATCTCAATTGTTTTTGAGTTTACATAAAAATTTTCTAAATAAATATTTTTTGGGTTTAAATTTTACACAAAAAAGATTATTTACACAATAGAATTAGCTTTCAAAATAAGCTAGTTAGCTTCAAAATACTGTTAACACTTATTATCGTTGTTTTTACCAAATACCTCAATTGTTTTTGAGTTTGCATACAAATTTTCTGATATAATATTCTTTGGGTTTAAATTTTACATAAAAAGTATATTTACACATTTAGCTAGATTGCAAAATAAGCTAGTTAGCTTCAAAATATTGGTTGTTGTTGTTTTTACCAAATATCTCAATTGTTATTGAATTTACATGAAAATATTTTAAATAAATATTTTTTGGGATTATATTTTACACAAAAAGTTTCTTTACGCATTTGAGTTAGCTTACAAAATAAGCTAGTTAGCTGCAAAATACTGTCGAGCGTAAATGTTACGCAAATAGTTCAATTGTTTTTGAGTTTACTTAATAATGTTTTAAATAAATTTTGTTTGGAATTCAATTTGATACAAAATGTTATATAAATGATTTTAAGCTAAGTTACAAATTAAGCTAATTAGCTTCAAAATACTGTCGAGCTTGAATAATGCAATATTTTGCAAATAATTTAATTGTTTTTGAGTTTACATGAAAAAGTTTCAAATAAATCTTGTTTAGAATCAAATTTTATACGAAATATTTTATTTGCAATTTTAAGCTAAATTGTGTATTAAGCTAGTTAGCTTCAATTTTGTTGAACTTTTAGTTTATCAAATTTTTCAATTATTTTTTAGTTTACATCAAAACGCTTCAAATAAATAGTGTTGGGAATCAAATTTTATAGAAAAAATATTTTATGTAGTTTTAAGCTAAGTTGTAAATTAAGCTAATTAGCTTCAAAATACTGGTTGAAAATAAGTGCACACTTTTTGTTTTGTTTTTGCCAAATAACTCAATTGTTTTTGACTTTACAATAAAATTTCTCAAATAAATTATTTAGAGAATTGAATTTTGGATAATATTGCTTATAACTAATTTTAAGTTACAATTAAAGTTAAGCTAGTTATGTTGACTTAACTAAATTATAGCTGGTTTTGGAGTTTAAAGTAATTTTTATCAAATAACTCATTTGTTTTTGAGTTTGCAAGAAACTTCTTCAAATAAATCTTTTAGAAAATTGAATTTCGGATAATAGTGCTTATAGCTAATTTTAAGCTACAACTAAAGTTAGGCTAGTTATGTTGACTTAACTAAATTATAGCTGGTTTTGATGTTTAAAGTAGTTTTTATCAAATAACTCAATTGTTTTTCAGTTTGCAAGAAAATGACTTAAATAAATCTTTTAGAGAATTAAATTTTGGATAATATTGCTTATAGATAATTTCAAGCTAAAACTAAAGTTAAGCTAGTTATGTTGACTTAACTAAATTATAGCCGGTTTTGGTGTTTAAAGTAGTTTTTATCAAATAACTCAATTGTTTTTGAGTTTACAAGAAAATGACTTAAATAAATCATTTAGAGAATTGAATTTTGGATAATATTGCTTATAGCTAATTTTAAGCTAGACCCAAAGTTAAGCTAGTTATGTTGACTTAACTAAATTATAGCTAGTTTTGGTGTTTAAAGTAGTTTTTATCAAATAACTTAATTGTTTCTGAGTTTACAAGAAAATAACTTAAATAAATCTTTAGAGAATTGAATTTTGGATAATATTGCTTATAGCTAATTTTAAGCTATAACTAAAGTTAAGCTAGTTATGTTGATTTAACTAAATTTAGCTGTTTTAGCAGTTTTTAGCAAATATTTTAATTGTTTTCGAGTTTACAAGAAAATATTCCAAATAAATCTTTTAGGGAATTGAATTTTTGACAAAATTTCTTATGACTAATTTTAAGCTAGAGCTAAAATTAAGGTAGTTATGTTGATTTAACTAAAACTCAGCTCAATTTGCTTTTTACTCTGTTTTTAGCAAATAGTTCAATTGTTTTTGAGTTTACAAGAAAATATTTCGAATAAATCTTTTAAAGAATTGAATTTTACATAAAATATCTAATAACTAACTTTAAGCTACAACTAAAATTTAGATAGTTATGTTGATTTAACTAAATTACTGCTCAATTTGTTTTTAGCATATATTTCAATTGTTTTCAAGTTTCAAAATTCCTAAAATAAATCTTTAGAGAATTGAATTTTGGTTAATATAGCTTAAAATTAAGCTAGTTATCTTGGATTAAACTTAAAGCATTGTTAATTGTTAACTAAAAAGACGTTAAATAAAATTACAAGAAGAATTGTTTAGCTTTAGAAATCGGTTTGAAAATTTTCCATCCATGGGGTGTCCCCCGTCTAGACGGCATTGCGTTTGCAATTTCTACCAGTTTGTCAACATTTCTCTGCTATTTTTCCCACACGCTGCTTGCATTGTTTCCATGCCTATTGTTAACATAAAAAAATATGGGTACCAAAACTACCCCTCAAGAATATATAACTCACACAATCCAATTTAATATTAATAAACCACAAAATGTTATGTGACATATGTGTTTTAATTCTTTCAGAGTTGGGAACTTCTGGTGCTATCGAAACTTCAATGGAATTTATCTGCGGTTACCGGATTCGATTACGTCGATCATGTTATTGGAAGAGTATCTTGGGGCAATGATAGTCAGCTATTGCGACGACACGCTCACACTCTCGTCTCCATTTGTTATACCGGTAAGTTGTTTAAATGATATTTACATAAATAACATGTAATCTTGGTAGGGCAATCCAATTATCACGTCATGTGTCAAAGAAGTATTCTGTGATTATCGCGAGGCTCACGCGGAAGTTTGTTTTAAAGAATGTTGAATGATTTATAGAAATTTAAATTTGTTGTTTATGTAGGTAATCGGTTTTATGGTAATTTATGCCAGTTGTGGGAAAAAATTGTCGATGCTTGACGATGCTGTTGATGATAAACTAATTTAGGGTAGTTACCCTGTAATCATATTCGTATTAATTCAGGGATGACATATATTTTATAATTAAGCAAGCAATTAGATCAGAAAATAACGTTTTTATTTATTAAATTTTATTATTTTTGTAAAACAGTGAATTATAATTCGAATGATAAATAGTTTAGATTATTATTTGAATGATTGTTTGGATTATGATTCGACTTATACATTTAATTCGAATGATAATAATAATTTGTTTAATTCGAATGATAATTTATATTATAAATTTATTTCGAACTAAAAATAATTCGGATTATAACTCAAATGATATTTTGGATTATAATTCAAATGATAATTTAGATTATAATTTTAATTCGAATGAAAGATGATTGGAATAAAAATTTGGATTATAAATTTAATTCGAATGGCAAATACAAATAAGATTTTCTCATATTTTACAAAATTTTCTCAAAGAGTAGAAAAGATTTTTTTTACTCAAAGACATTACTTTTATCTAATATTACAATAATTGACCTACGAGTTCTATTAAAACTATTTTATTTGTTTTATAATATCATGTTCTAATTTCTCTTATTTATTCAGAGGGTGCAAGCATAATTCACGCTTAAATTTCACCCCCTCGTCACCTACAATACAAAACAAACCTATAATAATTGCTAGCCAGTGTCATAATTGCTGCCCAATATGACGCAAGGACAAACATCAAAAGACACTTTTTATAAAATATACATCTGCTCTGAATAACAATCCCTTAGTAAAAAAAGTACCACATACAGCAGCTGTAGATACGATCCGATACCTAAAATAACTATACATTATTATTTACAAGGGTGGCGTTAGGTGTAAATAAAAGTGCCTATTCATCTAGCTAGGGTACTATATGGACGGGGTTCCTATTGGGATTCCTGTTAGAATTCGCAACCAGTTTCTGACCGACCTCGCGCTTTTTATTGTTCGGAACGCAACCCCGATCAACAGATGCTCTCTTATGTAATTTTTTTTTTCATTCTTTCTCTCTTTGATTCTCCAGGTGCAGAATATGCACATGTCCACGCGTGCTTACTGCTGCGGGTATTTAACTCCGCCATTTTTAAAGGGCAAAATTGCAAATGAGAAAAACAACGCGAAATGTGCACAGGAAATCATTAAATTTGTACACATATCATGTGGGTTACGAAGAAAAGAAACAGTAAACCACTGACTTGTGATCATTTTAGCTTTAATTTCAATAACAAATTTAATATATTCCTCAAATTTGTTTGTATTGTTGTCAGTGCAATTACTTAACATATTTTCGTTGCCTCTATGGGTATTTCACAATAGTTAGCAATCGGATTAGCATTATTTCAAATAGGTTCCTTCAAGTATCAATACTGCTTACTGATACTTAAACAATTGTTCACTTTCTAAAAATAAATTAAGTAAACAGAAGCAGGTACCCTACTTACTGTTTCTGTGAAGCTTTCGGCTGGAATTGGAAGTCGTGGGGTGCCACAGGTACGTTTCATTTATAAAGATTTGTTTGCTAAGAATTAGCGCAGATTCTTTTATTTGCGATTTAGTAGATGAAAGAAAAATGATTTATTACTAATTTTTTTTAAATTAAAAAAAAAATTTTAATGCAATATTTGTGTTTCCAATATTACCAACTTTTAAAAGGCTAAATGAAGATTTATCATGGCAAATTTCAACAAATTTAAATGAATAGTTTTTGTTTTAGTTGTAGAAAAAAAATATTTATTTCCAATTTTCAAAAATTAAAAAAAAAATATATTTTCAATACAAAATTTGTGTTTTTAATATTCCTGGCTATTAAAGTGCTTAATGAAGATTATTCATAGCAAATTTTAACAAATTTAAGCGATTAGTTTTTGTTTTGTTTGTGATTTAGTAGATTAAAGCAATTTTTTTTTTCAATTTTGAATAATAAAAAAAAAAAATTCGACACTATATTTGTATTTTCAATATTGCCAACTTTTAAAGGTCTTAGTGCAGATTGCTCATAGTAAATTTCAACAAATTTAAGCGATTAGTTTTTGTTTTATTTGTGATTTAGTAGATACAAGCAAAATTATTTTTTCCAATTTTCAAAAATTAAAAAAATATATTTTCAATGTTGCTAACCTTTAAAGGGTTTAATGAAGATTGTTCATAGTAAATTTTAACAAATTTAAGCGATCAGTTTTTGTTTTTTGTAATTTAGTAGATAAAAGCAAAGTTATTTTTTTCAATTTTCAAAAATAAAAAAAAAATATTTTCAATATTATATTTGTATTTTCAATATTGCCAACCTTTAAAGGGCTTATTGAAGATTGTTCATAGCAAATTTCAACAAATTTAAGCGATTAGGTTTTGTTTTATTTGTGATTTAGTAGATACAAACAAAATTATTTTTTTCAATTTTCAAAAATTAAAAAAAAAATATTTTCAATTCTATATTTGTATTTTCAATATTGCCAATCTTTAAAGGGTTTAGTGAAGATTGTTCATAACACATTTCGAGAAATTTAAGCGATTAGTTTTTGTTTTATTTGTGATTTAGTAGATAAAAGCAAATTATTTTTTTCAATTTCCAAAAATTAAGAAAAAATATTTTCAATATTATATTTGTATTTTCAATATTGCCAACCTTTAAAGGGCTTATTGAAGATTGTTCATAGCAAATTTCAACAAATTTAAGCGATTAGTTTTTGTTTTATTTGTAATTTAGTAGATTAAAGCAAAATTATTTTTTTCATTTCTCAAAAATTAAAAAAAAAAAATTTTCAATACTATATTTGTATTTTCAATATTGCCAACCTTTAAAGGGTTTAGTGAATATTGTTCATAACAAATTTCGAGAAATTTAAGCGATTAGTTTTTGGTTTATTTGTGATTTAGTAGATAAAAGCAAATTATTTTTTTCAATTTCCAAAAATTAAAAAAAAAATATTTTCAATATTATATTTGTATTTTCAATATTGCCAACCTTTAAAGGGCTTATTGAAGATTGTTCATAGCAAATTTCAACAAATTTAAGCGATTAGTTTTTGTTTTATTTGTAATTTAGTAGATTAAAGCAAAATTATTTTTTTCAATTCTCAAAAATTCAAAAAAAAATATTTTCAATACTATATTTGTATTTTCAATATTGCCAACTTTTAAAGAGCTTAGTGAAGATTGTTCATAACAAATTTCGAGAAATTTAAGCGATTATTTTTTGTTTTATTTGTGATTTAGTAGATAAAAGCAAAATAATTTTTTTCTATTTTCAAAAATTTAAAAAATATATTTTCAATATTGCCACTCTTTAAAGGGTTTAGTGAAGTTTGTTCATAGATAAAAGCAAAATTATTTTTTACAATTTTGAAAAGTTAAAAATATATATTTTCAATATTTCCAACCCTTAAAGGGTCTAATGAAGATTATTTGTAGCAAATTTTAACAAATTTATGCGATTCGTTTTTGTTTTATTTGCGATTTGGTAGATGAAAGCAAAATTAATAAACAAATTTAACGTTTTCTATTAATTTTTGTTGTTTTTAAGCAATTTATAATTTGATTTTTAGGTAAAATTTTTGACATTTTATACATATTTTTGCTGAAACACATTTTGAAGGTATAACTCTATAGAGAAGTGAGCGATTTTTGGTTGTTTTATGCGTTTATTGTGATTCCTTTATAAATAATAATGTTTTCTCTGTTATTACTATTTTTAATGAATTTTTGAACGATTTTTATACTACAAATGCGGTTTTTAACCAAACATGATTAATTTTTTAGCGATTTTTGATAGTTTTTGTACGAAAATACACACATTATTGATTATTTTGTAGTCAAAATTTTACGAAAAAATATGTTGACTTTTTTTTAACTTTTATTGTGGTTTTCTATAAAGTTTCAATAAAATTTAAGCGATTTGATTATTGATAAGACAAATGTTTTTTAAATTTAAATGTTACGTTAATTGTGATTAATGAGCTGGATTAGAATTGCTAAACATTTTTTAGATAAAGTACATAGTCTAATCGATAAAAAACAATGATTTACCTTTAGTTTTGAGTAAAAAACAACGATTTACTATTCATTTTTTGTAAAAAACAATGATTTGCTTTTATTTTCTTTGATTTATTTTAGTTTTCTCCAAAAAATGATAATTTTATATTAAATTTCATGCTAAAAAGACGAATTTGCCTTCAATTTTCTTTTGAAAACGATGTTTTACCTTCAATTTATTGCAATTTTTTACAAAAAAAAGATAACTAAAATTTTTAGTTTTCTTTAAAAAAAAATATGATCAATTTTATGCAAAAAAGGCACAATTTACCTTCAATTTTCTCTAAAAAAGATGTTTTACCTTTAATTTTCTGTAAAAGGGATGATTTACCTTTATTTTTTTGTTTAACAATGATTTACCTTCAATTTTCTGTAAAAACGAGTATTTGCTTTTTATTTTCTGTTTTATTTTAGTTTTTCTCTAAAAAAAGATGTTTTACTTTCAATTTTTTATTAAAAAAACATGTTTTTTTTTATATTATAATTTAGTTTTAGTTTCCTCCACAAAAGAGACGATCTTACCTTAAATTTGGTGCAAAAAAAGATGCTTTGTCTTCAATTTTTTCTAAAAACGATGTTTTATCTTAAATTTTCTGCAACAAACAAAGATTTATCTTAAATTTTTTGTAAAAAAAGATGATTTGCCTTCAATTTTTTCTTAAAAAAGATGTTTTACTTTCAGTTTTCTGTAAAAAGCGATGATTTACCTTTAATTTCCTGTAAAATGGAATGATTTACTTTTAAATTCTTGTAAAAAAATATACAAATCTTAAAAAACAATAATTTTACTTCATTTTTTTTTTGTAAAAAGTAGATTTACCATTAGTTTTCTTTTCGGTTTTCTAAAAGAAAAAGATTTTACATCAAAATTTTATGCAAAAAATATGATTTGACTTAAATGTTCTCCAAAAAAGATGTTTTACTTTCTTTTTTCTGTAAAAAAAGATGACTTACCTTCAATTTCTTGTGAAAAGATGATTTACCTTTAACATTTTCTCTAAAAAAAGATTATTATTAGCTTAAATTTCAAGTAAAAATCATTGATATACCTTTAATTTTATGTAAAAAACATTGATTTTGCCTTCAATATAAATAAATGCACATTTCTATCAATTTATGTTGTTAAATACACGTTTGCTAGCTCTAAAGCCTACGAGAAATAAAGCTTATAAGTGATTTTTTAAGTAGTTAAAAAATTACCAAAATTTTTTTTTAATAAAAACCTTTTCTAAAGACCACAAGAATTATACTATTCCTAAAATGCTCTTCCCAGTTTTTAAAAATAACGTCGAAACGCTCAAAGGGGTTTTCCAAATGCTCTCAAAGCTCCCACCACAAAAGTATATATTCAGAAAGTTTTATTTAATACTTAAAGAAATATTTCTAAAGACCACACATATTTTCGTAGGCCTAAAACTACTTACAAAGCTTTTTAATCATTCACAAATACTTTTAACGCAATCAGGAATATTCAAAAACCTTTTTTAATTCATCAATTAGCTTCTTAAAAACCAAAAAATCTTTTCCTAAACCTCGTAACTGTGCACAAAATTTGGCAAAGCTTTTCTAAATAATGTCTCAAATTTTAAAATAGTTTCTTAAGTTTTGCAAATGTTTCTAAAGTTCTTATTGTATTCAAAAAGTTTTTTCAATATCCAAAATGCTTTTCTAAAGACTTACTATTCCTAAAAGTGATTAGAAAGCTTTTCAACCTTTCACAATTAATGTCTCAAACTTTAAAATAATTCAGCAAGTTTTGCAAATGCTTTGAGAGCTCTCAACGTATTTAAATAGTTTTGTCACTACTTCAAAAGGCTTTCCCTATGAGCAAAATTTGTGTTTGCAAATTTTTTTTTGGGAATATGTATTAGTCATGCATTTTCTGAGCAATTTTTTGATTATTTTTAGAAAAAATTACGTTTTTTTTACTTTTAATCAGTCTTCAATCAATAAATTGTGCATTTTCGAATAGCGATTTTTTAATATTTTCTTACAAAATGTGAATTTTGTAGCGATTATTTATTAATTTTATACCGAAGATGCGTTTGCTCGGCAAAATTCTATTAATTTTATATAAACGGTGCATTTTATATACAAAACGTGTTTTTTGCAGCAGTTTTTTATTAATTTTATACAAAAATTACATTTCCTGAGCGATTTTTCATAAAAATTATGCAAACGGTGCATTTTCTTAGCGATTTTTTATTAATTTTATACAAAACGTGCATTTTCTCATGGATTTTTTATTAATTTAATACAAATTACGCATTTTCTCAGCTATTTTCTGTTAATTTTATGCAAAGCTAGGTTTTTTAATAAATTTTATGCAAAATGTGCATTTTATAAGCGATTTTTTAATAATTTTACACAAAATGTGCATTTTCTCAACATTTTTTTATTAATTCTACACAAAATGTGCATTTTCTCAGCAATTTCTTGTTCATTTTATACCAAACATGCATTTTGTCAGTGATTTTCTGTTAATTTTATGCAAAACAATTTTTTTTTATAAATTTTATGCAAATTGTGCATTTTATTAGAGCAATTTTTTTATTAATTTTACACAAAATGTGCATTTTCTCAACAATTTTCTATTAATTTTATACAAAAGTTGCATTTTCTCAGCAATTTCTTATTTATTTTATATATTTTCTCAACGATTTTCTAATAGTTTTATACAAAATTTGGATTTTGAGCGTTTTTTTATTAATTTTATACAGAAGGTACATTTACGCAGCAATTTTTTATTAATTTTATACAGACTGTGCATTTTCTGAGCGATTTTGTATACAAAAGGTGCATTTTTGCAGTAATTTTCTATTTATTTTACACTAAATGTGCATTTTCCTAGCGATTCTCTAATAATTTTATAAAAAAATTGCATTTTCGGCGATTTTCTATAAATTTTATACAAAAGATACCTAATATTACCCTAGATTCACTAAAATTTGCACCATCTATACTTTAAAGTATGCACTAGATGTTTATAAACTAATTTACAATAACAAATTGAAGTATATTTTATAATTTTTCAAAATTTTTAACAAGTTTCAATAAAATGATGCGGATTTTTCAACACAACTCAACAAAATTTACTTCATATATACTTTCAAGTATGCACTACATATTACTATAAATTTAAAATTAAAAAAAATGAAGTATGGGTTTTAATTATTAAAAAAATTGAAAAACTTTATTTTACATTAATCAGAGTTATGGCCGGTTTTTTGAAAATAGTTTAACTAAATTTTCTTCATATATACTTTCAAGTATGCACTATATGTTTATAACATTGACATTTATAATCAAAAATGTTGAAGCATGTTTTATGATTTTTCAAAATTTTTAAAAAGCTTCATTTAACATTAAACACAATTGAGGCCGGATTTTTGAAAATAAATTTGGAAAATTTACACAATTTATACTTTAAAGTATGCACTGCATGTTTATAAACTTGGAATTATAATAAAAAATTTGAAGTATGTTTTATGATTTTTCAAAATTTTGAAAAAGCTTTGTTAGACATTAAACACAATTGTGGCCGGATTTTTGTAAATATTTCAACAAAATTTGCTTAATATATACTTTAAAGTATGCACTACATGATTATAAACAGGGAATTAATAATAAAAAAATTAATGTATGTTAAATGATTTTTCAAAATTTTTAAAAAGTTTCGATAAGCATTAAACATATTTGAGGCCGGATTTTTGAAAATAAATTAACAAAATTTACACCAATTAAACTTTCAAGTATGCACAAAATTTTGAAGTATGTTTTATGATTTTTCAGAGTTTTTTCAAAATTTTTAATAAGCTCAATTGACATTAATTGTTTAATTTACGACCAGATTTTTGTAAATAATTCAACAAAACTTTTTTGATCTTACAAAACCATGTTTTCCAAATTTTCCTTGCAATTAAAAATGCGAAACAGAAATGAAATTTGATCGTTTCAATCGCAAGTTGTTATCATTCGTTACAATTGAAAGGTCTATCTATAAACTGAATAACAAGGGTTACAGAGTTTCGGTTATCTTAACGAATAAGAGAAAAATTAAAAACATTAGGGGAATGCATGCAGGCCCATTCAAATTAGCAATGACCTTCCAAAAATATCAACAAACGGACATTTAAGCAGACTGATATATTCTTCAACTGTCAGTAAAGTATTCTTCTTATTATCTGATGTTTACTTTTGGCTATATTTGTGTAAAGCGTATAGAAATCTGATATGAAACCAGCTGTGTTCAATGACTGTATAGGAATTATATTTTAAAAATAATGCATCTGGATCCGGAGTTACAACTCCGTCACCTGACTATAGATAACTTCACACACGGAATCAACCAACACCCTCAAATTGGTGATCCGTGTCAATGGGGCAGTTTAATAGGTGATTGCTTTATTTTTACGGGTGCTTTATGGGCATTACCTAGCGCGTGCTATACTTTTCCAAATAACGACAGTTGGATCATATTATACATACATAACGGCGGGGTTGGTAACCCCTTATTTTAGACGTAGACTACTAAGGGGCTTGCGAAACCTGATTAAACGTCTGCGCCCATCCCCTTTTAAGAATATCGGGTCTGCAACGTTTCTTTTCTTATAATAAATAAGAGGGGAACGAATATTACTCCAGGTAAGGGACAATTGTAGAGCACCCCGCGGTTTGCGTCACGGTATTACCACTA
Source organism: Tachinus rufipes (assembly GCA_963932245.1). Lineage (NCBI taxonomy): Eukaryota > Metazoa > Arthropoda > Insecta > Coleoptera > Staphylinidae > Tachinus > Tachinus rufipes. The sequence goes on from OZ010745.1 coordinate 116,664,755, forward strand.
CCCGACGCAACCATCTGGTGACCCGTGCCCTTCGCATCTTGAGATTTTGCCAGGACAATACCGTCTGCTGATGCCATTGTGTCTGCTACCCTTGGATTTTTTTTATTATATTAAGGGCTGCACTCCCCCGTCCGGTAGTCTCGTATGTGTATGCATAGAGGCCACGTGCGATTGTTCGGACATCTTTTGCACCTTGATTGTTTCTTACATCTGTCTAAGATGCAGGAGGACAATACCGGCACGCTTATTGTGACTTTATATCACAAAAGATTAGCTTGCTTGGGTAAAATAGATTTATCATAATTATGCAACATCGTTTAAAAGGATTTAGGAAACAATGGTTTCGATTATAATAGTATTCTGCTTCTAGAATGTTACCAAAATTATAGCAACAACAAAATGAGATGATATTTGATTAAATAATAGCATACCAGTAGCAGTTTATGTTTAAATTCAAATTTTCATTGTTGCTACATTATTGACAATTAATTTTTAACCAATCAATTGACTAAAAACTTTTAATATTTTTAACATTTATTTAAAATTGATATTTTTTGAAAATAACTCAAAAAGGCTCATGATTTTTGAAAAATGCTTCAAATAAATGTTGAATAGAATTGAATTTTGTATAAAATTTTATTTCAAAATTGTTTCAAAATTTTGAGAAATAAGCGAATTATTTGCATTTTTCCATAAAAAAGTTGATGTTTTTCAAAATAACTCAAAAATTCGTATAATTTTTGAAAAAATGCTTCAAATGTATATTGCTTAGAATTGAATTTTGCATAAAATTTTATTTCAAAATTGTATCAAAGTTTTGAGAAATACGCGAGTTGGTTGCATTTTTCTATAAAAAAATCGATGTTTCTCAAAATAACTCAAAAATGCGCATGAATTTCAAAAAATTCTTCAAATAAATGTTGTTTGGAATTACCTTATGTATAAAATTTTATATGAATACTGATTTAAAATTTTAAGAAATAAGTGAGTTATTTGCATTTTTTTATAAAAAAGTTTATGTTTCTCAAAATATCTTAAAAATGCGCATGATTTTTGAAAAATACTTCAAATAAATGTTATTTGGAATAACATTACGTACAACATTTTATATAAATATTGATTCAAAATTTTGTGAAATAAGCGAGTTGTTTACATTTTTTATAAAAAAGTTGATATTTCCCAAAATAACTCAAAAACGCGCATAATTTTTGATAAATTCTTCAAATAAATATTGCTTAGAATTGAATTTTGCATAAAATTTTATATCAAAATTGTTTCAAAATTTTGAGAAATACGCGAGTTAATTGCATTTTTCTATAAAAAAATCAATGTTTCTCAAAATAACTCAAAAATGCGCATGAATTTCAAAAAATTCTTAAAATAAATGTTGTTTGGAATTACCTTATGTATAAAATTTTATATGAATACTGATTCAAAATTTTGAGAAAGAAGCGAGTTATTTGCATTTTTTTATAAAGTTTATGTTTCTCAAAATATCTTAAAAATGCGCATGATTTTTGAAAAATACTTCAAATAAATGTTATTTGGAATAACATTACGTACAACATTTTATATAAATATTGATTCAAAGTTTTGAGAAATAAGCGAGTTATTTACATTTTTTATAAAAAAGTTGATATTTCCCAAAATAACTCAAAAACGCGCATAATTTTTGATAAATTCTTCAAATAAATATTGCTTAGAATTGAATTTTGCATAAAATTTTATATCAAAGTTCTTTCAAAAATTTGAGAAATACGCGAATTATTTGCATTTTTCCATAAAAAGGTGATGTTTCTCAAAATAACTCCAAAATGGTCATAAATTTCAAAAAATGTTTCAAATTAATGTTGTTTGGAGTTAACTTTTGCATAAAATTGCATATAAATGTTGCTTTCAAAACTTGAGAAATAAGCGAGTTATTTGCATTTTTCTATAAAAAAATCGATATTTCTCAAAATAACTCAAAAATGCGCATGAATTTCAAAAAATGCTTCATGTAAATATTGTCTAGAATTTGGTCGTTTGGTTGGCTTATTCATAGATTGTCATTTTTACAGTTATAATTGTTTCAAATGAATTTTGGCAATATCGTAATTTTGACAGCTTTTGCTCACTGATGTAATGTATTTTGACAGAACACTTTAAAAATTATAACATTACTATACGTTTTTGACGTTTATTTGAATGTTTGTAATTATATTTCTTCCACTTTATGAAAACACTTTGACGTTTGTTTGACAATTGTGTCATTTTGGCAGATTATGAAATTGCTATATAGTTTCTAACGTTTATTTCAAAGTTTGTAATCTCATTTTTTGCAAATTATGAGTTTGTTTGGTATTTTGAGAGATTATGAAATTGCTGTACGTTTTGTGACGTTTATTTGAACGTTTGTAATCTAATTTTTTGCAAATTTTTGACGTTTCTTTGGTTCGCTTGCTATTTATGACGTTTATTTTACAGGTTTATCATTTTGGCAGCTTGTTATTAAATTTGTCATTTTTGCAATATGACGTTTATGTCAAATAACTGTCAAAGTTGTGTCATTTTGACAAATTGTGACATTTATTGGAAAGTTTGTTATATCATTTTTGAATCAGTTTGACATTTCAGCTTTTAGATAAGCTGTGAAATATTTCTGTTTGCTTTTGATAGATTGTGGTTTTGACAGTTTTGGTTTGACGTTTGTTTGACAGTTTGTAGTAATTTTGACAGCTTGCAACGTCATTTGTGACAAATTGTAATATAATTATCACAGTTCACTATTAGAATAGTTTCTTGTTAATGAATCGATCTAAATAGTTTATTAGATCTAATTCATTAGCTCTAATTCATATGATTCAATAAAAATTATAAACTAGTTTCAAATTGATCTTAAATTAAAATTTCCACATAAACAAAACAGGTATATTTATTCAATGATATTCCATCCAACCACCTGGCTCATGTTGTCCACATTATTCCTTTTCCTGTTTCGGAAAATACAACAAATATTCAAACCAAATATTCGCATTGTTGCGATATTTACAATGACCCTTCAGGTAAAAAAAGGAATCGGGTAACTTTAGCACACCACAGAACTGAAAGTGGAAGAAAATACGATTTTCATGTCAGATATATGTAGTTTAATCAACAGTAATTATGAATGCGGCAGGTGGCAGACAGGTAGTAAGGTTGTAGTAAATTTTTTATTTTCGTGCACCTTGCGTTCGTTCGGCTCGCGAGATGCACGATTAATGCGTGGTTAAATCTCGCTGGGCAGCTGCCACTGCGTGTCTGGTGGAGAGGCTGTTACCCTACCACCATTCTTTTCTGGCCCCGATCGGTGTTTATTTACAAACAAACTAAGATTTGTAAATACAAAATATAGTTTGCAAATTACTGATTCAAATAAAATTGGTAATTATATCCGCCTTTAACGCGTCGTTGGTACTTAACCAACTGGCGTTTGTTACACATATATAAAAATTTTAATAGATAGAAGCAGGTGGAATAAAAGTGTGCGTTTTAAATTATTTATGAATTTGTAGTAGAGGGAGAGCAGCCAGCATATGGGGCACAAATTTAACATTTTTTTGTACTATCACATAGGTAATTGCCGGTTTACCCCAAATAAATGGTTCAGTAGAGCAATGGGGACAATTTTTACCTCACTTTGGCAGGTAGTTTTTAAAATGACATCAATCATTTATTGTGTAGAAATAATGACAATTACAATGCATTTTTTTATAATAAGTAAAGAAACTTGTGGAATACCAAATATTTTATTAATAATAATTAATGATTTAAAATCAAGTTTTTGGTTAACTTTCCACCCTAAATAAATTGATATCAAATTCAGTAAACTAGTTGTAAATAGACATTTAACTAGTTCTATCCGGTTAAAAGTTTGACGTAATACAACCACCAGGTGCTCTTAGGTGTCGTCGTCCTTTGCTTTCCATAGGGGTTTCTTTTTTATATTAAAATTAATTTTCAAGTATTGTAGAGTTCCTTCACATCACAACCCTGTATAAATATAGGAAGGTGAAGAAACTAGTAACATATGCCAAAGGAGTTCACTGCTATCTATCAGGCAGGTGCCAACTGACTCTTTTCTTTCTAACCCCTTGCTTGCTATAACTAAAATTATAAAAACCTGTTGCCCGTTTCACTCATGGAAATGATCGTTAAGGAAAATATATTTATAAAATTTAAGTAATATCGTCTCAACCACCCCTAGCTTGCTTTAAAAGAAGGAATATAACAATAACGTCGCTAACAATGGAAGGCCCATGAACCACTTTTAATACATATTTTTGCCCATTGAAATCGGTTTAAGTAATTCTGGCGAAAGTATACAACAATCGTGCGCAACGAGTAAGGAAGGGTCCGTTTTCCTTATGCAACGAAATACTTGGGCCCAGCTGAATAAATGTATTGAGATAATCGATAGCAGCTGTCTGCGCCAATTTCTTTCTTCAATTCGATTGATAATATTTTTATTTGATACGCCACAAGGATATAATTGTAATTATTTGTATTAAAAAAGTTGTACCACAAGGCTCGTTAATTAATTATTCAAAATTTGTACCACAAGGTTCGATAATTATTAAACAAATTATGTAAAATAAATTAAAATTGAATTGTTTAAGGCATTTTGCGGTATTTTTTAATTTAATTTTTTAAGATCATATTTCTGAATCTATTGCATTGCTTTAGAGCACTCTCTTACTGAATCGTTTGTGATTTATGAGCAATAATATTGAGTCTTATGATTTTTGATTTTGCAAAGTGGTGCTGATTAATTTGAGGTTATTCCTAATTGAACGTATAGAATTTATTTAATTTTGCACACTTTATACTGATGTTATTGAGGTATTCTGGTGCCAAGTTGCACTAATTTCCAATGTAAGGTTTATAAGTTATGAGCAATAATATTATGTCCTATGTTTTTTGATTCTGCGAAGTGGTGCTGATTAATTTAAGGTTAAGTCAAATTGAGCGTATGGATTTTAACTAGTTTTGCACACTTGGTACTGATGATATTGATCTATGTTGGTATCAAATTGCACCAATTTCCAATGTACGGTTTCTGATTTATGAGCAATAATGTTATGTCTTTATGATTTTTGATTCTGAGAAGTGGTGCTGATTAATTTGAGGTTATGTCAAATTGAGCGTATGGATTTTATTTTATTTTGCACACTTTGTACTGATGATATTGAGCTATGTTGGTGCCAAGCTGCACTAATTTCCAATGTACGGTTTCTGAGTTATGGGCAATAGTATTATGGCATATGATTTTTGATTTTGCAAAGTGGTGCTGATTGAATTAAGGTTATGTCAAATTAAACGTATAGATTTTAATTAATTTTTGACACTTGGTACTGATGATATTGAGCTATATTGGTACCAAATTTGCACCAATTTTCAATGTACGGTTTCTGAGTTATGAGCAATAATGTTATCTCCCAAAACTCTGATTCTGCGAAGTAATGTTGATTAATTTGAAGTTTTGTCAAATTGAGCGTATGAATTTTAATTAATTTTGCATACTTGGTACTACTGATGATATTGAGCTATATTAGTACCAAGTTGTACCAATTTGCATTGTACGGTTTTTAAGTTATGAGCAATAATGTTATGTTCTATGACTTTGTTTCAGCAAAGTAATACTGATTGATTTGAGTTTATATCAAATTGAGCGTATGGATTTTAATAAATTTTGCACACTTAGTACTGATAATATTGAGCTAAATTAGTACCAAATTGCATCAATTTCTAATGTACCGTTTATGACTTATGAGCAATAATGTTATATCTATGACTTTTGATTTTGAAAAGTGATACTGATTGATTTGAGGTTATGTCAAATTGAGCGTATGAATTTTAATTAATTTTACACATTAAGTACTAATTATATTGAGCTATATTGGTACCAAGTTGCACAAATTTTGAATGTACAGTTTATAACTTACGAGCAATAATGTTACATCCTATGACTTTTGGTTCTGCAAAGTGATGCTGATTGGTTTGAGGTTATGCCAAATTCAGCATATGGATTTTAATTAATTTTACAACTTTGGTAGTGATAATATTGAGCTATGTTGGTACTAAGTTGCGTCAATTTCCAATGTACTGTTTATGACTTCTGTGCAATAATGTTATATTTATTGACTTTTGATTATGCGAAATGGTACTGATTGGTTTGAGGTTATGGCAAGTTGAGCGTATGGATTTTAATTAGTTTTGTACTTTTAGTACTGATGATACTGAGCTATATAAGTACAAAGTTTCATCAATTTCCAATATACCGTTTACTTTTTATGAGCAATAATGTTGTGCCCTATGACTTTTGATTATGCGAGGTTATGCTGATTGATTTGAGGTTATGCCAAATTGAACGTATGGATTTTAATTAATTTTACACACTTAGTACTGATGATATTGAGCTATGTTGGTACGAAGTTGCATCAATTTCCAATGTACGATTTATGACATTATGAGCAATAATGTTATATCATATGACTTTTGATTCTGTAAAGTGATGCTGATTGATTTGAAGTTATGTCAAATTGAGCGTATGGATTTTAATTAATTTTGCACACATGGTGCTAATGATATTGGAGTATGTTGTTACTAAGTTGCACTAATTTTCAATGTACCGTTTATGAGTTATGAGCAATAATGTTATGTCCTATGACTTTTGAATCAGCAAAGTGATGCTGATTGATTTGAGATTATGTTAATATTGAACGTATGGATTTTAATTAATTTTACACTTTTAGTACTGATGATATTGAGCTATGTTGGTACCAAGTTGCGTCAATTTCCAATGTACCGTTTATGACTTATGTACAATAATGTGATATTTATTGACTTTTGATTATGTGAAGTGGTGCGGATTGGTTTGAGGTTATGTCAAATTGAGCGTATGGATTTTAATTAATTTTGCACCCTTACTACTGATGATATTGAGCTATATTAGTACCAAGTTTCATCAATTTCCAATGTACCGTTAATGTTTTATGAGCAATAATGTTGTGTTCTATGACTTTTGATTATGCGAAGTGATGCTGATTGATTTGAGGTTATGCTAAATTGAGCATATGGATTTTAATTAATTTTACAACTTTGGTAGTGATAATATTGAGCTATGTTGGTACTAAGTTGCGTCAATTTCCAATGTACTGTTTATGACTTCTGTGCAATAATGTTATATTTATTGACTTTTGATTATGCGAAATGGTACTGATTGGTTTGAGGTTATGGCAAGTTGAGCGTATGGATTTTAATTAGTTTTGTACCTTTAGTACTGATGATATTGAGCTATATAAGTACTAAGTTTCATCAATTTCCAATATACCGTTTACTTTTTATGAGCAATAATGTTGTGCCCTATGACTTTTGATTATGCGAGGTTATGCTGATTGATTTGAGGTTATGCCAAATTTAACGTATGGATTTTAATTAATTTTACACACATAGTACTGATGGTATTGAGCTATGTTGGTACGAAGTTTCATCAATATCCAATGTACCGTTTATGACTTATGAGCAATAATGTTATATCATATGACTTTTGATTCTGTAAAGTGATGCTGATTGATTTGAAGTTATGTCAAATTGAGCGTATGGATTTTAATTAATTTTGCACACATCGTGCTAATGATATTGAACTATGTTGTTACTAAGTTGCACTAATTTTCAATGTACCGCTTATGTGTTATGAGCAATAATGTTATGTCCTATGACTTTTGAATCAGCAAAGTTATGCTGATTGATTTGAGATTATGTTAAATTGATCGTATGGGTTTTAATTAATTTTGCACTCTTGGTACTGATGATATTGAGCTATGTTGGTGCCAAGTTGCACTAATTTCCAATGTAAGGTTTCCGAGTTGTGAGCAATAATATTATGTCGTATGATTTTTTATTCTTCGAAGTGGTGCTGATTAATTTAAGGTTAAGTCAAATTGAGCGTATGGATTTTAACTAGTTTTGCACACTTGGTACTGATGATATTGATCTATGTTGGATTCAAATTGTACCAATTTCCAATGTACGGTTTCTGAGTTATGAGCAATAATGTTATGTCCTATGATTTTTGATTCTGCGATCTGGTGCTGATTAATTTGAGGTTATGTCAAATTGAGCGTATAGAATTTATTTAATTTTGCACACTTTGTACTGATGATATTGAGCTATATTAGTACCAACTTGCATCAATTTCTAATGTACCGTTTATGACTTATGAGCAATAATGTTATATCTATGACTTTTGAATCAGCAAAGTGATGCTGATTGGTTTGAGATTATGTTAAATTGAGCGTATGGATTTTAATTAATTTTACACCTTTAGTACTGATGATATTGAGCTATGTTGGTACCAAGTTGCGTCAATTTCCAATGTACCGTTTATGACTTATGTGCAATAATGTGATATTTATTGACTTTTGATTATGCGAAATGGTGCGGATTGGTTTGAGGTTATGTCAAATTGAGTGTATGGATTTTAATTAATTTTGCACCCTTACTACTGATGATATTGAGCTATATTAGTACCAAGTTTCATCAATTTCCAATGTACCGTTAATGTTTTATGAGCAATAATGTTGTGTCTTATGACTTTTGATTATGCGAAGTGATGCTGATTGATTTGAGGTTATGCTAAATTGAGCGTATGGGTTTTAATTAATTTTACACCTTTAGTACTGATTATATTGAGCTATGTTGGTGCTAAGCTGCATCAATTTCCAATGTTCCGTTTATGACATATGTATAATAATGTTATATTATATAACTTTTGATTCTGTAAAGTGATGCTGATTGATTTGAGGTTATGTAAAATTGAGCTTACGGATTTTAATAAATTTTGCACACTTAGTACTGATGATATTGAGCTATATTGGTGCTAAGTTGAATTAATTTTGAATGAACAGTTTCGGAGTTATGACAATTTATGTATAACTCCAATGATTACTTAAAAACGTCGCGTCGTATTTATTTGTTGCGTTTCTGATTTAATTTAAGTCAATTGTACACAAAACAATTAAAGTGGTATCCTACAGGGTTCAATATTAGTGACATTTTAATTACAATCTGATTTAAATTATATTTGTTGATCAATTAAAGTGTTAAACCATTACAATCATTATCAATAACATCTCGGTCTGTCGTTTCCGGACGTTAGGCGAAGACGAACGGAAGGGCACGCGTCCATGTGGGGAAGAAGAAGGCACGCGTTTTCTAGGGTCACGCACCGGTGCTCTTACTTACGACAGATCGGCTTACAGTTTATAAGACAGTAACAACAGTTGGTCCGACCAGTAAATTAATTGACCCTAAATTAGCAACGCAAAATTTGAATAATTTTTTTATTTATTACAGAACCAAGCATGATCCAAACCCTACCATCACTAATAGCAGCAGCCTGTATCTGTTCAGCATTCAGAGGATTAAAATTAGCATCACCAATCGAAGCAACTAGAGATATCTGCGAAACCTGCAACGTCGAACCATTAATGTTAGAAAATTTGGTACAATTCGTAGATCAAATCGTTGAAAAAGTTGTACCACAAACACCAGAAAGACAACAAAGCCATAATAAACAAGTATCGAACGCTGAATACGAAAGTCCGACTTATGGTCAACCTGAAACTCCAACAGAAGTAGATAACATTTATTTCTAATCGATTGCAAAATCATCCAGTAACAGAAAGGCTTTATAAAATAATTGTTGAATCGTTATTTACTTTTAAGATTTTATATAGGACCAAATATTAATAATTTTTTAGTTCGTTTCAATATTTAGGAAGAAATGAAAAAGCCTTCAGATGATCTCAAATTTATACCTTGCCAACCAAAATAAATAAATAATTTAAAGCCCAAAGAGAGAGGTATGAACGCGATTAATAATAATTACTTTAATGATCTCACAAACAAATAGATGATTCTGTGATTTAACATTCCGTGACTAAATTAAAAAAAAAATTGCGCATTCCATTTTTGTTTCGGTTAAGTTGTTGATTGATTATTCGGTTTGTTATCTAGTCCTTAGTTTTGTATTTTATTGTATATGTTTAGCGTTTACATTTTGGTTTTTTTATATATTTATAGCACCATTTGCAGCTATAAATGTTTTTTTTGTATTTATCGTGTTTTTAGTATTTATTATTATTTTTACCAAAGTATATCTGTATTTCATACAGGATATGTTTCAAGTATTATTTTTTATTTTTGTGTAAAATATTTATTATTAACATCATTGAATTTTTTTCGTTTTATATTAGAATATAATGTACATATATTATATGAAAGATTTGTATTAAAATATAATGTTTTGCGAGATTTGTGAGCTTTATATAACATCCTGATTTGCAGCTCAACATTTACCTAAAATACCCATGCAACAATAAAGGTTTCATAAAGGAATACAGGTAGGTAGATAGTTATATTTTACTTTCAGCAAACGGCTTAGTACCCAAAGATACGCAATTTAATGGAATTTTACGTGGGTGCACTGGTTTAATTTGTTTTAAATTACTGAACGTTTTTAGAAAAAAAACGTATTGTTGAAAAATGCAAAATTCTATTAATAAAAAATCTAAAATAATAATTAATATATTTTCCAGAAAAAACTTATTTGGCTAAAAAAGGTTAAAAAGTGTAAAATTCTATTCACAAAATATTAAAAACAACAAAATTCTGTCTTGAAACATCGAAATATTATCAAAAAAGCACCATAGTCGCCATAAACTGTTGATTTTTTTTCATAAAATCTTATAAATAGCAAATTATGAGATATCAAAATATTGTTAGAAATAGCAAGATTTGGGCATAATTTATAAAATGTCAGAAATAGCAAAATCTGGATTGGAAGTATCAAAATATTGTTAGAAAGCTTCAAAATTTGGCTAAAAACTGTTTTAAAGTGCGAAATTTCATTTATAGAATGTTAAAAATAGCAAAATCTGGTCTTGGAACATCAAAAAATGGTTAGAAGTACCAAAATTTGGGCATAAACTGTTTAAAAGTGCAAAATTCTATTAATAAAATGTCAAAAATAGCAAAATCTGGTCTTGAAACATCAAAATATTGTTAGAAGTATCAAAATTTCGGCATAAACTGTTGAAAAGTGTAAAATTCTATTAATAAAATGTGAAAAATGGCAAAATTTAGCCTTGGAACATCAAAAAATTGTTAGAAGTATCGAAATTCGGGCTTAAACTGTTGAAAAGTGCAAAATACTAATAATAAAATGTGAAAAATACAAAATCTGGTCTTGGAACATCAAAATATTGTTAAAAGTATCAAAATTCGGGCATAAACTGTTGAAAAGTGCAAAATTCTTTTCATAAAATATCAAAAATAGTAAAATGCGACCATAAAATATCAACATATTCTTAAAAACCACCAAAACCCGTCCTTAAAACATCAAAATATTGTCACAAAGCACCAAATTTGGTTGAAAATTACTAAATTCTTTTCATAAAATGTCAAAAATAGCAAAATCTGTCCATAAAGTATGGAAATATTTGTATTTTGTTGCTAATCTTGTGTTCGTTTCTATTGTTTGAATATTAAATACCATCTTAGTAAAATCTAGTACCAAAAAATGCAGAATTTGATGTAGATCTACGTAAATCTTATAATTGGTTTATAAAGCTCTAGTTAGTCGCCACTAAAGATAGTTTGGATTTTTGGGTTCAACCGAACTGTTTCTAAGTGTATCTAACATGTTTCCAAACTAATTTTCTTTTAAGTGTTCCAAGATGTAGCTTTTCTCAACTACACCTAAAGTGTTTCATTTTCTTGCCTGGATAGCGCAATTTTTAGAGTATTTTGATCAAATTTGGTTTACGATAGCTTGATATAATTGACTGTAAATACATACAACATTTTGGAACAAAAAATTATTGATATCATTACTAGGCGCAAGAAGAAGTAGGTTATTCTGAATTCAAAACAACTTTTATCAATTTTTTGTGGATAGAGCAGTTTTTGGAATATTTTCATCAAATTTGGTTTACGATAGCTTGATATAATCGACTATAAGTGCACTAAAAGAATTTAGAAACAAAAAAATATTAACATCCTGCAAGAACGAGTAAGTTGTTTTGAATCCGTATGACTTTTATTATTTTTTTTACTGTACATGGCGCAATATTTGAAATATTTTAATCAAATTTAGTTTAGTTTAGCCTGGTACATATATCTGACTACAAGTATACTTAAACAAAATTGAAACAAAAAACTATTAAAATCATTACTGGCTGCAAAAAGAAGTAAGTTATTTTGAACTCAAAATCAATTTTTTTAAGTTTTTTACTGTGGATATCGCAATTTTAGGAATTAAATTTGATATAATATACTTAATACACCTGACTACAAATACAGTAAAAGAATTTAGAAACGAAAAATTGTTAATATCCTTACTGGTAGAATGAAGAGTCGTGTATACTGAACCCAATGCAATTTTATCAATTTTTTGACTGTGAATGGCACATATTTTGATAAAACTAGGCTTACAATATCTCAATATATAAATATTATAGTTTTAGCAAGCCCAATCTAATACCAAAAGATGCAGAATTTGATGTAGATTTACGTGGTTATATTAGTTTATATAAGCATATTACAAAATATTTGAGTAAAATTTAAAAAAAACTGTCTAAAAATTGCATTTTTGTTGCAAGTTTCATGTTCGTTTCACTCAAATATTTTCAAACGAATTAAATTTAAAAGCAAAAGTTGCAGAATTTTATATAGATTTAGATGAAAATGTTAGATTATTAAGACCCAATAAAAAGTTTTTTAAGTAGAATACAAAAAAACTGTCAAAATAATATTGTTGCAAATCTTGTGTTAGTTAACAAGTTAAATCTAATTCTCAAAGATGTAGAATTTAATGTAATGATTTTTTAAATAATCCGTTAGTTACTAAATCTATTCAGGTCATTGTACAATTAGTAACAAACCTAATGAAATGCATTGGTACCAATTTGCAAAAATTTTCAATGAATAGTTTGGAAGTTGATGATATTTAAATAATTTCTTTTATTACTAAACTGTGGCATACACTTTAGTCCAGACTACTACTTATTAGTGTTCGTGATCAAGAGATTGAATGTTTGCCTTTTATGCACAGACATTTTGTCACAAAAGAAAGTAGTGGGTGGGCCACTCCAATCTAAATTACCGACTCGTCATCACGCTATAGAGAGTCCCACCCACCCACCCAAGTGGTGTTCAAAGTTCGTCATCAAAAGATTTAATGTTTGACCTCTCGGCGAGCGTCAGATGTCACAAGAGAAGGTTGTAATCCAACCTCTTGTTAACGAACAATTGGGTGGGTGGGTGGGTGGGCCACTTCAATCCAAACTACCGACCCGTCATCATGCTATAGAGTGATTTAATATTTGACCTCTCGCCGAGCATCAGAAGTCACAAGAGAAGGTTGTGATCCAACCTCTTGATAACTAACAGTTGGGCTGATGGTTGGGCCACTCCAATTCAAACTTGCCACCATGAGATAGAGTGTCCCACCCACACAAGAGATTTAATGTTTGAACTCTCGGCGAGCGTCAGAAGTCACTTTGTTACAAAAGAAGGTTGTGATTTAACTTCTTAAGAACTAACAGTTCTGGTGGGTGGGCCACTCCAATCCAAATTACCGACACGTTATCATGTTACGAAGTGTCCCACCCACCCACCCAATTGTTCGTCATCAAGAAATTTAATGTTTGACCTTTTGGCAAGCGTCAGAAGTCACTTTGTCACAAAAAAAGATTGTGGATCCAACTTCTTGATAACTAACAGTTGGGCGGGTGGGTGGGCTACTCCAATTCAAACTACCAACTTGTCATCATGCTATGGAGTGTCCCACCCACCCACCCAAGTGTTCGTCATCAAGAGATATAATGATTGAGCTCTTGGCGAGCGTCAGAAGTAACAGTTGGGTAGGTGGGTGGGCTTCTCCAACCCAAACTACCGACTCGTCATTATGCTATGGAATGTCCTACCCACCCACCCAAGTGTTCGTCATCAAGAGATTTAAAGTTTGACCTCTCCTCTCGACGAGGGTGAAAAGTCACTTTGTTACAAGAAAAAGTTGTGATCCAACCTCTAGATAACAAACAATTGGACGGGTGAGTGAGCCATTCCAATCCAAACTACCGACTTGTCATCATACTATAGTGTCCCACACACCCAAGTGTTCGTCATCAAGAGATTTAATGTTTGACCTCTTAGGGAGCGTCAGAAGTCACTTTGTCACAAAAAAGGATTGTGGATTCAACTTCTTGATAACTAACAGTTGGTCGGGTGGGTGGCCCGCTCCAATCCTAACTACCGACTCGTCATCATGCTTTAGTGTCCGACCCACCCACCCAAGTGTTCGTCATCAAGAGATTTAATGTTTGACCTCTCGGCGAGCGTCAGAAGTCACTTTGTCACAAAAAAAGATTGTGGATTCAACTTCTTGATAACTAACAGTTGGTCGGGTGGGTTGGCCACTCCAATCCAAACAACCGACTCGTCATCATGCTATGGAGTGTCCCACCCACCCTCCCAAGTGTTTGTCATCAATTTAATGATTGACCTCTCAGCAAGCGTCAGAAGTCACTTTGTCACCAGCAAAGGTTATGATCCAACCTCTTTATAACTAACAGTTGAGCGGGTGGGTGGGACACTCCAATCCCACCCACACACCCAAGTGTTCGTCATCAAGAGATTTATACAGATCCAGTACAAGGTTTTTGAGTAAAATACAAAAAAACTATCAAAAACCGCAATGTTGTTGAAAGTCTTGTGTTTTTCTCTCTCTTTTGAATTTTAAATATAGTTTTAGCAAGACTAATACTAAAACTTACGGAATTCGATGTAGAATCACGTGGCTATGTTGATTTATATAGATCTAATATTAAGTTTTTGTGTAAATTGCAAAAAACCGTAATTTTGTTTGTTACTCTTCTTCTTTCCATGTTCCATAAATATCGTCTTATCGAGTCAAGTCTCACTTTCAATGCTAATGTTGTGTTTGTCTTTCTCTCTCTTTAGGTAATCAAATATTATATCGTAGCAAGCTGAAAGTAGTCTCAAAAGAAGCGTAATTTAATGCAATATTACGTGGTTAAAAATCGTAAAATTTTCTTTGTTTTTAAAATTAATTTTATTGCTTTGTGGGTGTGTAGTGATGTTTGGACTATGCTTTTTCAAAATTTTGAGTTATTATTTTAACAATTGTATTTTTAATTTTTGCAAAGTTGTGATTTGTATCAAAATCCAAAACATTTTGAAAATTTGAAATTTTTTAAAAATATTTTTTTTTACTAAATGGTGTATAAGTGATGCTTGAACTTTGTTTTATCAAAATTCACGTTGTTAATGGATTTATATTGACCTAGTATTTGATGCAAATAAACTGTCAAAAATCCGCACTTTCAACACAAATGTAATGTCGTGAACGTCTCTCTCGTAAAGTAATCAAATATTATTGTAACTACTTGAATTTGGTATAAAAAGATGTGCAATTTATTGTAGATTCACGTGGTTAAGTAGGCTTGGTACAAAGTTTTTGAGTAAAATGCAAAAAACTGCCGCACTTTCAATACAAATATCCAGTTTATATCTCTCTTTAAGTAAACAAAAAGATTTTGAGATATGTTAAATAAAAGTTTAAATCTCAAGGAAATTTGTATTCAACATATTGACAAACAGCTGATGTGTATAAAAAGTAAGTGCAAATAAAAATTATTTTGGAAGAATAATCTAAGTTCACTACTTGCACCCATTGCAGCATCTGGAAAAAAATAAAAGTTACGTTGAATTTATTTGGTCTCCTTGAACACATGATTATAAACACAATCGTCTCATATTGATTACACAATATCAAGAATAAAAAAACAAATTTTTTCAAAAAATTAAATGTAAACCCTATTCGCTTTTTATCAATAACAAAAAATGTGAATCCTTTTAATAAAACTGAATTGAACCAAAAAAAATTATCTATTCCTAACTTTCTTTGAGAGCGCACAAAAGGGGTCCTAGTTCTGATAATCCACAAAGCATGACCCAGGTGTGTCTATCTATTATATTAGATTAGAACTGGTTAAACATGTTCATACCCATATAATAAATTCTATTTTAAACAATAATAATATTGATTAATAAAATTTCATTTAATTTTCTGCATTTATTTCGAAACACCTTGGGATTTATTTAGTCCAATCCTTATTGAAATGTGCACAATAGGGACCAGTACAAAAAATATTTTTGTGACCGTGCAAAAGGTAAATGCAACAATGCGAATGAGAAATGTGGGATAGTGGAATTTATTATATTTGTTCATCTGGGTTAGGATAAGTTTTTAAATTTTTAAAAGGGAATTGTAGAAATAATAATGATGTAAGAATGGGGTGTTATTGTTGGTATTTAAATCGACAGTCAGCTGAAAATAGTTGTGATGGACATTTAATAATAAAATATTCTGATTTTATTAGAAAATTTGTAAAAATAATTACCTGATATTATTTCGATTCCAATGGTACTAAAACATTCTTCTAAACAGAAGAAATATACAATAAATAATACTCAATACTTCTTTATTGGCTTAAAAAAACATTATAGTAATAATATTTTAGTATTTTTTTTAATATCCCTTACAAAATATGCTCTTTTGAATCGCTTAGTTAACACATCGGTCATTGAAGACGGTACAAAAAATCAGCTCAGATTCTTCAAGCTGTTCACATCAACACTCATAGAAAAATAATAATAAAATTTTCATTAAATAGACACAAAGTGTGATTGAAATTAATAATAATTCTAGAAAATAAATTAATAAGTGTGATACGATGTATATAATATATATTAATATAGAAGTGAGGATGATGATAATTGACTTTAAATAGATTATAATCGCAGGATCATTTAATGAATTCATTGTGGCAGTCGATTTCAATTTTATATTTCCACAACTTCATATATTGCTCTTATTATAATTAATTTAAAATGCATTATTGAGCAATTATGATAATGTTTGATTGGGAAATATAAAATTCGATTGTTAGATTTGAACTCATTGCCTGCGAATATATAAATATGCAACACATTAACAACTAAATAACAAGTGCAAGAGATAAATAATAATAATTGTAATAAAAAAAAACATGTATGTATTAATAAATAACAGATTCGAGATAGCCTCATGTTGAAAATTCGGTTTGTATGCTTTTGTCTTCGGTGCTTTGCCTGTACGAGCCGAATTTGTACGAAATGTCCAACATCTCGCGTAAACCCTGAGGAAAAATGTTATTTTAATGTATGCAACCAAATATGCACGAATTATGGGCGCCTATACACTACTAGTCATACAAGCATCTATACACCAGTCACGCACTATATACAAATTTAAAATCTATATTGGTAGCATTGCTGCACTGTAATTGTTAAACATTGAAATTAATTATTATTATAGAAATACATAAAACATTTTAATAGTAGAATTTTTAGCATTAGGAACAAGTTAAACAAAACCGTTTTTTTTTTAATGTTATCTACCTAGCTATGAAAACAATATGCAACCATAAAAATTTTATAGTGTCATCTCCAAATTTGGTTCCAATCTTTTAAAATTTGTCATTTTTATTTCAGTTTAAAAAGTGATTTGCAACTTTTAAGTTTTTTATCAAAAAAAGGCAATATAGCTCAAAAAATATTCATAAAAAAATGGTGGCTGTGTATAGCGCCAGTAACATCGCAGACCCACTGTTACGGGCGCTGACCATCACAGGACAAGGAAGCAGCGTTATCCCAAAAAAACTAACCAGAAGCAGCAAGCTAATATCTTCCAAAGAAGCTGTCGCTGGCACCCAGGTAGATTGGAATTCAGTCTCCCTAGTCCTCCGACTAATCCAGCAAACCTCATAACCTATCACCAACTTTCCCTGATGGCAACTAATATCATACTCAGAGGCTAGTAAGCTTTGGAATAATAAGCTAGTGGTATTAAGTATTTGTTATCAAAGAATTAAATATTATACTTCCCAGCCGTGTTTCTGCAACTAACAAACAGAAAAGAATGATTCGCAAACGTCATTAAGTTTGAAATCAAAGCAAACACAACCTGTTCCTTGTAATAAAGACTAAGGTAGGTGGGCGAGGCACTAAATTCATAAATAATGAGCTAGTGGTTTCAGCCACCCAAGTGTTCGCCATCAAGGAATTAGATGTTACTCTAACTTGTCAAGTTCCCACAACAAATATGAAAGAATAATTGATAGAAGTCATTAAGTTCGAAGAAGAAGGAAACGCAACCAATTGCTTGATAACCAACAGTCGTGTGGGTGAGCGGAGCATTAAGTTTGCAATTAAAAAGAACAATCAAACTGAGCATCAGCAAGTACTGCGTGCCCAAAGTATTCCTGACTTCTGGCGATTGAACGCAGCATTCCAAAACAAGATCGTGACCTGCCCAAGCTCCACAAGACCAACCACAACTTCGAAAGAGCAAGGGTTGTTACTGCAAAATAGACTTCCAGATGGCAGAAAGTCCAAACATTTAGACTGAAAAATATTTCAACAATACCCCAAAAGCTGATGACCAGTGTTTTAGCAAGACTACTGAGTAAAATTGCTTTAGTCTACCTTGATGACATTGTTTTCATTTTCACCACGCAGGTCCACAAAACTTAAATTAATATATACCCCCATCCATCCGACTGTTTGCTATCAAGAAATTGAATCTGTTACTTTCTCTCTTTTTAACTTTATATCATCAGAAAAGAGAAATATTCAATTTCTAGACAACTAACACTTGGCGGGTGAGTAAGAACTACACGCCCACATAACTTGAATTAGGTTCCCGCCCAAGTATTTGTTGTCAAAAGATTAAACCTCTCACTCTTTCTCTTAATTTAATGACAACTAACATCAGCAGAAAAAAAAAACACGCCCACAAATCTTGAACTAAGACCCCGCCCACTCACTTAACTGTTTGATATTCAAAAATTGATCTGTCACTTTCTCTTTGAACTTTATATCTACAAACAATAGCAGAAGAAAAAATATCCAACCGATTCATAAAATTTTAACTAGGTTCCACGACCACACACCCGAATACTAGTTATCCAGAGATTGGACCAGTCACTTTCTTTCTTGACATTGACGCAGAAGAAAAATATCCCACTTTTGAGTTACTAAGACTTGAAGGGGGAGGGGTGACACACTGTTTCACACCTCACGCCCACAATACTTAAACTAAAATCGCCGCCCGCCCATGCGACTTTTTGTTACCAAGAAATTGGATCTGTCACTTAACTTTAACTCTGACCCGCAACAGAAGAAGCAAATCGGAAAGGCCAACACACCTGATCCAGGACGATTCATCCCCTAGTGAGTGGGGAGACCACTCAGTCCCCACCACAGAGATGCGCTACACTTTACGCGACGGGCCTCACAGTAACCACGGAAAGTAAGCACCACCAAAGAAACAGAAAACCCCACTGCACAGCCACCCATTATTAATATCAATTTTCTCAGGTATAACACCAGCCATAAAAAAACTATCAGTCGCCGCCCTCGACAAAACTAGACCGGTAACAGTAGTTTGAACTGAAGTGCCTCGCCCCACCCAAGTGTTAGTCACCAAAACTTTGATTTATTCGCCCACCTCTTGCATCTCTTTATTACTAGATCGTCAACAGCGATTGATTAAAAATAATTTAATAACAAACACTTGGGTTTGTGGGCGGGAAACTCAATTTATGATTACGAGTGAGTAATTTAAACTTGAGTTCCCGCCCAAATTAATTTAATCCCCCACCTCTCGCATCTCTTTATTACTAGATCGTCATCGGGTGGGTCGACGGGAACTGTGGTTTATGATTACAAGTGACTAGCAAACCCACCCAAGTGTTCGTCATCAAAACATTAGATTTATTCTTTCTCCCCTTTGAACTGGAATGCCACCACATCCACAAAACATGAACAAAGATTCCCGCCCACCCACTCGAGTGATTGTTTTCAAGAATCATAAAGATCTCCTCACCCATTTATAAAAAGTGTTCAAGCAACTCCAAGAATATAGACCGTCAAAATACAGCTTCGGGCAGTACAAAATCCGGGCATTCAGCCTGATCCGAGACCATCAATACCATCCACCAGAAAACAGCTGTAAAGCTTCTTAAAGGTCTGCACCTAACTACTCAAATATATCCCAAAATTTGTCGACCAATAGACAGAAATTTCCTTTGATACAAGAACGCCAATCAAGCATCTAAGAAAGTAAAGATATCCCTTAACATAAAACTAAACCTTCTCTTTCAGAAAATTTAGTGCAGTCCAGAACACACATTGGGTAAGTTAAGAATTGTTTAAAAAGTCATATAACTAATAGATATTATAAAAAATGATAAAAGCGTACTTCCTTTTCCGCCGCCAGTGAGAGTGTAGCCACGTCTTTTCAAGATGGCGTCGAAAGCCATATTCAAAGTTGACAAATTTAGTGTCAATTGAAAACTCACAAAGTATTTCCAACAAATCAAAACTATTGGATAATACACTATAAATTACAGCCATAAATGTAAAATATTGTTTATGCAACCAAAGATACATTATAAATAATTATGCAACCAAAGATACACTATACATGATTACGCAACCAAAGATACACTTTAAATGATTATGCAGCCAAATATACACCTGAAGTGAGTAGCTCCTGTACACTTTCTATACTTTTTCATCCAATCATACATTCCACAATCAACCATTTACTATTAGAATTAAATACATATTCACCTTATTCTCAACCTTCAGCATTGAAAGTTTCTCATCATCATGATATGTCTTATTCTCATCTAAAGTTGCAGCCTTCTCCATAACGGCGGCCATCTCCTGTATCTTCTCGGCCTGCTTCCTAATAATATCGTTATAATTTTGATCCTGCACCATCTTAAAATCGATCCGCGACTTGTAAATCTGCTGCGTCGTGTGCTGTCTATATTTAGTCATGATATGCTCCAAGGCAGTCTGATGTTCTTCGAGTTGAGCACGTAGCTCCCTATTCTCCTGCTGAATCTCACGTAAATGTCGATTCTCTTTCTGTATATTGGCAATCAATTGTGAATGTGGTTTCTGATGAGCGACTTCATTTAACTGTTCCACTTCTTCTTGATACTAAAAACAAACATTTTAGACAACCAAACAAACACATTATCATATCAACAATTGATTGGCAGCAATAACAAATTATTAATTGCATTTTAATTCTAACTAACCTGTTTCATGGCATCGATCTTCTTATTAATCGCATGTGTTTCATTGAGTAATATATCAGCAACCGAATCACGTTCCTTCAATCGACCAGCTAAACGCTTAGCATCAGTAATAATTTGCTGTATATTCAATGACATTATTTCCTCCTCCTCTAATTACAAATCTAACTGTAAACACTTTATCCACTTGCTTGCATACAAATTAATTAAATTATATTAAATAGCTTCTAAATTCATCCGGATGAATGTTGCCACTGCATCCTACCAATTAAATAACACCTCAATTTCATTAATTGATACTATAAGCACTATTTATTAATTAATTTAACTCTTTAATATTTATTTTGACATTTAACCATTAACAGCTGTCACTGGTTAGAGTATGACACTTCGTGTAATGTCGCGAGGTTAATAATGACGGAACGGGAATACACGAGACAGGTTTGAATTCAATATCAATTGAATAAATATTTATAACTGTGGATTCAATTCAATTGTGATTTCTATTTATTATTGCATGCTTTATGCCCACACAAACACATTTCCTGTTTGCAAGTCACGCACAACTCGTTTTAAGATTTATTATTTATTTGCAATAATAATATGTTTATGGGATGACGGATAATTAATTAATAAAACTAATTAACTCAATTAAGAAGCGTTGGAATGTACAATTATTATTTATAAACTAATTAATAGTTCTGTCTGTTTAATTATATATTTGTTGCATAACTATAATCAATATAAACGTGTAACTTAAGTTGCATAAATTAGAATTATATAAACGTTTAGGCGCGTTCGTTTCGCGACATTTATTAGTAATTTTTGTCAGTTCTTGATAGTTTATTAACATTTTAATCTTTTAATAATAATAATAATAATAATAATTTTATTAACATTTTAATTACCGATTTTTTTAAATTAGCTTTAAAATATAATAGATTTTTGTCAAATTACGACAGATTAATTAACTGTCAAATTAAGAACATTTAAGTAATTATTACTGGTTATAACCTAACCTGTAATAATATGTTATGTAAATTTTATAATTAAGATAAGAAAAAAATTAAAATACAATAGTTTCGGGGTTCGATCTTCTAAATATGACTAAAATAATCATTTGTTTTTTTATCAACCGGGGTGATTCAAAAATCACCCAATAAGCCAATGGTCCTAACCTAAATCTTAATAGTTTTGCACAAAATAACTTAAAAGTAACTAGAAAACTAGATAGTTTTCCATAAAATAACCGGAACGGATCGCTTAGTCAATGTAATATGTATGCAACCAACTTGCACTAAAAGCCAGTGGTTTAATATAAATCCGAGAGATGTCGCCGGCGTTGATATCAATTAACCAAAGGTTCAATTAGGTAGGTAATAGGTATGTAAATTCGTTTTTTTTTGCGATGACGCGGAATATGTTCTGTGGCGATACCTATTACCTACCTACCGGCATGGCTCCAGCAATGGCAATCAATCTTAACTTAATATTCACCGAAGTCTTTGGGAGAAGACTGATTGTTATGGATTCAATGGGAAGTAGGATGAAAAGATACTATGGAAATCTCTATTGCCCTTAATAAATCAATTAAAATACATACTTTCAAAATGCTGCATAAAGGTGAGGTTAATAATTACATTATTATTAATGAAAAGCTATCTGGTTTTTATATTTATGTATAATCAGGGCATTGTTTGTATTACTCTACTGATGTTTTCAATTAATTAATATTTTCTTTATTATTAGTAGTAGAATATTTTAATTATTAATAAATAAAATGATTATAATATTTTAGGTGGAATTGGGTGGTAGATGTTGGAACCTACAAATCTACTTAAAATATGCAAATAGGCTCTGAATTTACTTCAATTTATGGATGTCGTGAAACACAAAAGTGAAAGATCAAACAAGATACAAATGGTAAGAGTACTAACAAGGGTGATGTGCCCTCTGCATGATGCATCATTGTCACCTTTCTTATCCGCTAACTTATCCTTTTTCTTCTGTAGATGTTTACTTCAATTAATTGGATTGATTACTACGAGGCTGAAAAAGATTTGATTAAATTAAAGCATTTTTTTTAACCTTTGTCAAATCAGTATTCAGTAGGCTGATGTTTATTAAATTAATTTAATTGCTATGGTTACTATAAATAAATATTTCAAAAAAATGTTTTTATTATTGAATTTTTTATTAATTTGCAATTTACTGGTTCTGGTGTGTGTGTAAATCTAAAACAAATATGTTAATTATATTATTTTAATTTACTTACAATAGTCGCTGGAATTAAAAAGGTTAGTTATGATTTATTGAGTTAATTTTTCACGGCTGGGATGTTTGTTATTTGATTTGAAGGTTATTGAAACAATTTTATTATTAATGTATTAATTTAGTAATTTTATATTTCAATTCTTGTTCTTCTAATGATTTGTAACAACTTAAATTGTGTGTTAAATTGTAATGCCAAATTGATTAAAACTGCAAATCCGACTTTTAAAACTGTATATCCAGTTTTTAAAATGTTCAATTTAACTTTCAAATTATAAATCCAACTTTTTAAAAGTGTCAATCTGGTTTTTAAAAGTTTAATTTGGTCTTTAATGCTACATTGTTAATCCGACCTTTAAAACTTCAAAGTTTACTGTCAAACTGATAATTCGATTGTTAAATTAGAAATCCAGCTTTTAAAAGTGTAACTACTAACGTGTCTAATCTACTGCTATACTCTTAATAATTGACTAATTGGAGGCGTTTTTATTTTTTTATATTGTACCTATTTCAGCTGTACGCCGTTATTGAGACTATTTTAGAAAAAAGTGCAAAATTCTATTTGGTCTAGAAACATCAAAATATTGTCAGAAAGCATCTCAGCATTTACAAAACTTATGACAGCTCAAGAATACATTTTAAGAATTGAACACACAACTAATAAATTTACTGTTTGATATATTATCGTCAATTAGAGAGATTAATGACATATTTACAAAACTATTCATAGATGTTAAAAATAGCAAATCCAGCCATAAAGTATAAAATATATTATCACTATAAACTGTTGAAAACTGCAACATTCTATTTATAAAAAAGTAAAAAATAAAAATGGCAATATTCTGTAATTAAATATTAAAATATTTTCAAAAAGAACGCTAAAATCCGGCTTAAAATGGTCGAAAATGCAAAACTTACATTCACATCTTAAAAGATAAGTATTTTTGACAGTTGATCATCTTAGATCGTGTAATTTTTGACAGCTGGTTATTAAGATTTGGTGATTTTTGACATACTATATTAAAGAAATTATTTTTAACAAATGACATGTTAAAGTAATGTATTTTTCAATCTAACTCAAAATTCTGAGATTATACAAAAAAAATTATATAAAGTAGGTAATTAGATGACTTATTTACCAAATTGAGTTTAGTTTATTCTGATATCTTGAAAATAAACCAGTTACTTTAATAAAATTAAGAATTTTTGAATTAAACTGTTAATTCGGTTTCCAAAATAGATATCTTGACATCAATGTGTTAATTCAGTTTGCAAATTATGAATTTGGTGGTCTATTAAGTTTTGGTTGTTAATCCAGCCTCTAATTGTAAATTCAAATTTTAAATTTGGTTTTCAAAACTGGAAATCTGGACATAATTATGTTAAATTCTGTTGCCAAACTATTAATTCAACCTTCAAATTATAAATTTAGTCTATAAAACTGTATATACACCTATAAAACTTGAATTTAGTTTAAGCCCACCTACCCAAGTGTTTGCGATCAAGAAATTGGATGTTTTAAACCACAAGCCCACAAAGGTTGATCTCCATCATGTCTTTTTAAATCATGATTCCTAATAAGAAACAAAAAAAAAACTCAAAACTGGTACATTGGATTTTTATGTAATGTGGTATTAGCATACCTAATACCAACAGTAAAATTTGTATAAATCCTAGGTTGTACTGAGCTATTTCAAACAGTGGTGTAGCTACGACTTTTGGATTCATTGCAGACCCTCACTAATTAATTTGATTTTCGAGGTTTAGCGGCTCCAAAATTTTTTGCCTATTAGCACTGATAGTAATATTAACTAACAGTGATGTTAAATAGGCTCATAAATCTAATCTCTAACTGATTTTGTAATAAAAAATTTTATTGCAAACTTACCTGTAATCAGGAATAATAAGGAAACAAACATTTTTAAAAGACAAATTACAATAAACAATTCCATCATGTTGATTGACGGTTTGAAAATTTGCTCATTAATTCAATGAAGCAATAATAATAATAAATAAAAAACTTAAAACTAGTTACAACATTAAATGCAATCAATTCATGCTTGACTCCAAATTATGTCAATGAAGTGATTACATTTATCGCTTACTTAAAACTAAACAATTAATTGCATTTGCAATAATCACAGCCTTACAATTTGGCATTTCCGATTGACATAATAAATCTATTTTTTTTTTAGTGATTTATTATGTTAGTTTTTAACTATTGATTAGCCAATTATCACACACGGTTTAAAAATTTGCTCATTAATATAATAATAATAATAAAATAAATGTGTCACTATCAACACTTCTTTAAACTTAAAACTAATACAATAATGTAATAAATGCAATCAATTCATATTTGACTTGTCAATGAAGTGATTACATTTATTGCTAACTTAAAACTAAACAATTTATTGATTAATTGCATTCGCAATAATTCAAAGCCATTTGATGCCTTACAATTTGGCATTTATTGATTTTGACATAATAAATCTTTTTTTTTTTAGCAATTTATTATGTCAATTTTGGCATATTTTTTTATAATTAACCAATTATCACAGTGTGTCATGTGTGAAATTTGTGGAAAATTTGTTAATTGACATATTAGCTCACATTTTTGTGACATAATTGATATACTTTCACAATATGACACACTGATATTTGACAACATTTAAATACAGACAGCTTAATTCTAGTCTAGTTAAAATTCAAAAGTAATTTTATGTTTTTGTGACGAGCAATTCCTAAATATATCTTATTTTGAAATTTAAAAAAAATACAAAATATTTTTCAAGTTAGTAGTTAGTTTTTGTAATAATTTATTATAACTGCTTTATAAATTATATTTGATTTCAAAATTAATACCCAAACTTTGTTCAATCGCTCTGAAACACCAACTACAAATGCAACTTTTTCTCTCTTGAGCAACATTGAGTTCCATCTATGATGCAAACTTATATAAAACCTATCAAACCCCGGTGTACCATTCAATTCAAAGACTTCCATCCTCAACACCACATCCCTTAACATCTTAAAATCACCATTTGATATGTACTACACTTACACTACACACATGATTGGTGCTAACAAGACAATAAGAATAAAGTAAATTAACTATAAATTAGCTTGAATGCCTGAATTTCTGAATGCAAACAAATTTAATAAAATGTCTGCAAAATTAGGGAGTAATTGATGAGATTGCTGCATATAATGATTTTTTCATAATTGTTGCGTTTTGATTTTTGGTTAACAATAAGGTGCTCAAACTTATTGCAAACGTCCCTTAAGATACATTAAAATATGTCGAGCTTACATATTCATAACGAATCACAAGAAAAATCATTTGTGAAGCAACACAGCTACAATGGAGCGAAAGCGGAATAGAATCTGAATTTTGAATCGAACTCTACTCCACTTCATCCTCCAATGTTGGTGTGTTGTATTCATAAATTTTTAGAGTAACAACAATGAATCAAACCACTATATGCAAACAATGATTTCATCAATTTACTACAAATCTTAAATCAAAAAACTAAACAATGAATCCATATCTCTTAAATCTCCTTCAATTTGTCTTTTCTCTGGAAAGACCATGTTGTTAACAAAGCTTTGAAAGTATCTAAAAAACTAGAATTTCTTAATAGATGTAATCAGTTTTTTATGTATATATATATAAAACTTATATACGCATTTGTATTGAATATTGTTTCCTAGTATGGGAAAACTATACTATTTCTTCTAAATTCTATTCAAAATCAAGCTATTTGGTTCATTACAGATGCAAAGTGCATCAATGTCTACAAAAGATGAATTAGATGTGGTGTTCAGAAGTGAGGTCTAGAAATTGATTGGTGCTCCAATTTATAGGTCTTGCACCATAGATGAAACTCATCATGCATTCTTGAAGAGCACAACTGTTGAAGGTATTAATTGGATTGGTCATGAGAATATTAATAAAATTGATACAATTCTTAGTGCCTTTCCTTTTGAATTCTATTATTATTTCTATTTTTTTTTTTAAATTAATTCCTGATTTTTTATTGTAACATTCAATATGATAATGATTAATAATCCCGCCAACCTCCCGCCCCCACTTTAAATTACTGGGGGCGCTAACAACTGATACTCAAGATACCAGATCAACTAGTACCCAAAGTACCAGTTGTTTGTCTTTATCATATTGAATTAATAATCCCGCCCCCACTTTAAATTGATGGGGGCGTTTTCAACTGGTACCAGTTTTTTTTTGTCAAAATCATATTAAAGTATTGATCCCGCCAACCTCCCGCCCCCTCTTTATATTAATGGGGGCGCATATCAACTGGTACCCTAGATACCACATCAACTAGTACCCAAGGTACCAGTTGTTTATCATTATCATATTGAATTAATAATCCCGCCAACCTCCCGCCCCCATTTTAAATTAATGGGGGCGCTATCAACTGGTACCAGTTGTTTGTCATTATCATTTTAATGTATTAATCCCGCCACCTCCCGCCCCCACTTTATATTAATGGGGGCGCTATCAACTGGTACCAGTTGTTTGTCATTATCATTTTAATGTATTAATCCCGCCAACCTCCCGCCCCCACTTTATATTAATGGGGGCGCATATCAACTGGTACCCGAAATACCACATCAACTAGTACCCAAGGTACCAGTTGTTTATCATTGTTTAATTTAACAAGGGGCGCTATTAACTGTTACCCAACGTCATTTGCGTACAAGGTACCAGAACAATAAAAACATTTTGTAGCGGAAGTTAAAATCTTCATTCTTCTTTGCAGACCAGGTTCTAGATACTTTAATCTAGAAAATTAGGGTTTCTTAATAGATGTAAAAAATGTTCTGTACAACTATTGCATATTGCATAAGCTTTGAAAATGAACACAAGATTTGAGTTTTCAGAACTAAAAATTTGACAATTGTCATGTAGATTTGATTTAAGAACGAATTTTAATATAATAATATTAAAGTGGAAGTTTTTGGGAATAGAGAGAAAAAATACTTACGATTAATTGAAGGATCCAAAATATGCAGCAGAAATTCATCAATGTATTCCAATTAAGAAGGAAGTGTCTTTTTACATCAATAAGATTGGTTACAATCCAGCTGCTGTTGCTTTTGTATCAATCTCAGGGTGGCACGGGGACAACATGTGTGAAAGTGCTTGATTGAAGCTTTGGGCGCTATTCTTCCACCATCTTGTCCAACTGAGAAATCTCTTTGCCTTTCATTCTCAAACGAGGTATGTTTGTAGTATTTGCCCCAGCTTCATTGACGACTAAAGTAAAATCTGTTGAGATGCATCACGAAGCCCTATAGGAAGCCGTTCTCGGAGACAATGTTGGTTTCAATGTAAAGAACGTGTCCGTTAAGGAATTGCGTCGTGGATACGTTGCCGGTGACACCAAAGGGAGCTGCTGACTAACAGCACAGGTATTTGTCTTGAACCATCCTGGACAAATTTCCAACGGCTACACTAGTATTGGATTGTCACACCGCACATATTGCCAGTAAATTTGCCGTACTGGCCAATCCACTGAAAATAATCCCAAAGCATTGTTCAAGTCCAGTGATGCCGCTATCGTCAACTTGGTACTATCCAAGCTAATTTGCGACGAATTATTCCAAGAATTTCCTCTCCTTGGACATTTTGCCGTACGTGACATGAGGCAAACTGTTGCTGTAGGAGTCATTAAGGCTTTAAACTTCAAAGATCCTTCAGCCGGCAAAGTCACAAAAGTCGCCGAAAAATTATTTTTTGTTCAGTTATTTTTTACATGTCTCATTCCACAATTTTGTAAGAATCAAATTTATGAAATGCTTTTTATGTTTCCTTTAAAATTCAGCCACAGCCATTCTTCTCCATGCTAAAACAGTTAATTATTAATTATATAGAAAAGTTGTACAATAATTTTGAATAAATTATTATGTTGATTTGTACAAGTAAAAGAGATATTTCATAGCCGGAATTTGCAATTTTTGGGATTTTATTAAACTTTTTACACTTTTTTAACAGCTTATGACCGGTTTTTGTGCTTTTCAACAATATTTTGATAGTTTTATGGCCGGAGTTGGCTATTTTTGACATTGTTGCTAGAACGAACTTTAAAACATGTTAAATATGTCATCAAACTGTCAAATATTTATACTCTAAAAAGAAATCATAAGTGCTTATCTGTCAAATATTATGAAGAATTGTCAAAAAATAGTGATAAACTGCCAGTTGCAATGGCATATGTCATATCTTTTTCACACAACTTTTAAACTGTTCAACTGATAAAAAAATTCATACTGTCAATAATGTCATAAAATATGTCGTTTGAATTTGTTAATTATTCTTGAACTGTCAAAGAATACGAAGAAATTATTAATTAGCATAAAAGCAATCAAGAAAACTGAAAATGACGATATTTTTGTCAAAGTACTGATCAATTATTAATTTTCATGAAATATTTAATGTAACTGTCAACTTATTGATAACCGGTTTTTTGAATTCAGCAATTGTGATTAAAAAGTCAAAAAGTAAAGTTCAGCTGTTATAAAGGATCACCACCAATCATAAAACATGTCGTCTAACTGTCAAATTATTTATGGCAAACACAAAGCTTCAATTTTCAATATATCAAAGAGTTGGAAATTAAAACTGAAACTGTCAAAAAAATATAATTTTTAAGAAATTTATTAATTAACTGTTTTGACAGTTGGGAAACATTATATGATACATAGTTTAAAAACATTGTTAAATGTTTTGATTTGTCACAGTTCCAAAGCATTATTTACAGTTAAGACGTTTTTTAGCATTTCTGACAGTTGATTATTATATGACAGTCCAAGAATATTGATGAAAGGTCAGGAACATTTTTAACAATTGAACAGTTAATAATATTTGTGACATTTCCAAAAACATTATTTACAGATCAAAAACATTTATACAACTTACCGATTTTACAAAGAATGCTTTCGTTGTAGTTTATGTAATACACGGGCCGCAAATTATATGATGCCCTATTCCTTTCCAGCACTGAAACATCATAAAATTTATTTAATAAATTACTACATACAAATAAACAAAAATATAATAATTAACTAAAAAATACCAACACTTGTAAGCTAAATGCATTACTTACTTCTCAGTTCTGTGGCTCTCGAACAAGGAACCGCCGTCGGTGTTGGTGCCTCTTCGATCATCATCGGCTGTTCCATAACCTCCTCATTCTCTTCTTTTCCGTTCTTCTCCTCCTCCTCCTCATCTTCTTCAAAATTTCCAAATATTTCCAATTTATGGAGGTAATCGGCAAGGCCCGAGTTTTCGGGGAGCCCCACCCCCATTTGTAAAGCAGAAGACCCTGCAATATTGAAATACATATAAATAAAAATTAAACATGTAAACATTTGTAAGTACTTACAATATGTTTTTTCGGAGGTTCTCGGTGGTGGTTGAGTCACTGGTGTTGGTGCCTCCTCAACCACCACAACCCTCGGCTGTTCTATATTCTCGGGCTGCGTTACCTCTATCACCTCCTCCTTCTCTTCCTCCTTCTCTTCCTCCTCCTTCTCGTTTTTTTCTTCTTCCTCTTCTTCCAAATTCCCCAATATTTCCAATTTGTGGAGGTATTCGGCTAGGCCCAAGTTTTTAGGAAGTTCCACCCCCATTTGCAATGCAGAAGACCCTGCAATATTAAAATATTAATAAAAATAAAACATGTAAAAATTTGTAAGTACTTACAATACGTTGTTTTAAACTTTTTTATTGGAGGCTCATTTACCTCTGCCACTTCTTTTTGTTCTCCTTCCTCCGCCTGCTTTCTCAAATCATCGATTACAGCACTGAGCCGCCTTTTTTGTCCCGGCCCTCTGATGGTACTTGAAGTCCCTACAAACAAGAAACAATACGTGGTTACAATTTTGACGGTAACATTAGAATGTAAATAAAAACAAATTTGAAAAACTTTGCTAGTACTTACAGTGGATTTTTTCTCCACCGCTAGGAGCTACCTCTACCTCTGAGGTTCCTAGCGATGGTGCCACCGGGTTGGGTTTCCATAGTTTCTTTTCGGGGGGTTCATCTGAGTTTGGACCTAAAAAAATGGATAAATAAAAATAGAATATAGTAATATTGTTAATACTTACAACTCTTTCTTTTACCACCACTAGGCCCTAGTGATAGTAACTCTGCTGGAGTTTCTTTTTTGAAACTTCTCGACGTCATCTTCCTTTCATCACGTGGGCCTTGTGGTGCAGGGAGAGGAGGTTGGTGATGGCCACTGCCACCACAAGGTCTTTTTTTGAGATTTCCTGATGATCTCAACGTCATCCTTCCATCAAACGTTCTCTCCACATCTGCCGCTCCACGGAGTAGATCACGTGGGCGGCGTATCTCCTGTGGTGCAGGGAGGAGTTGGCGGTGGCCACTGCCACCACAAGGTCGTTTTTTGAGATTTCCTGATGATCTCAACGTCATCCTTCCATCAAACGTTCTCTCCACATCTGCCGCTCCACGGAGTAGATCACGTGGGCGGCGTATCTCCTGTGGTGCAGGGAGGAGTTGGCGGTGGCCACTGCCACCACAAGGTCTTTTTTTGAGATTTCCTGATGATCTCAACGTCATCCTTCCATCAAACGTTCTCTCCACATCTGCCGCTCCACGGAGTAGATCACGTGGGCGGCGTATCTCCTGTGGTGCAGGGAGGAGTTGGCGGTGGCCACTGCCACCACAGGTTTGTTTCGAGGTTCTTGAACGTAGCTTCATCTAAATAAATAAAAAAACGTCTAGAGTAAAATTTAATTAACTTAATAACTTACAACATGTTTTATTGATATTTTAACTGTTAATCTGCAAAACAACTCGATTTGAGAGCTAATTTCATGAAGCATCTCAAAAGTTAAAATATAAAAAAATGTGCAGAATTCTAATACCATGGAAGTTATAAAAGTTAGAACAAAAAATGAATCATAAATTATCTTGATAAAGTTGAAGTAGTCAAAAGTTAGAATTCAAGTTGAAATATAGATCATATGCATTTTATCTTATATCAGCAAAGCTATAAGTTAGAACAAAAGTTGAATTTAATTATCTGCAAAGTGCAAGTAACTTTTGTTCTAACTTTTGTAAGTTTCCTGATAATAGATATGCACTTTATATGATCTGTATTTCAACTTGTATTCTAACTTTAGACAACTTAAACTTCAAATAATTTAAAAAAAGTTACTTGAACTTAATTGAGATAATTAAATTCTGCTCAACATTTATGATTCAACTTTTGTTCTAACTTTTATGATATTACATTAAAAGTTGAGTTATAAATGTTGAGCAGAATTTAATTATCTTGATAAAGTTCACATAATTTTTTTTTTGATATTTTGAGGTTGAAGTTGTCAAAAGTTAATTTAAGTAGAAATATAGATCATATGCATTTTATGTACATATTTATCATGGAAGCTATAAAAGTTGAATTATAAATGTTAGGCAGAATTTAATTATCTTGATAAAGTTTAAGTAACTTTTCTTCTAACTTTTATAGGTTTTCTGATATAAGGTAAAATGCATATCATCTAAATTTCAACTTGTATTCTAACTTTTGACAACTTTAACGTCAAAATATCAACAGAAAGTTACTTGAACTTTAAGATAATTAAATTCTGCTCAACATTTATGATTTAACTTTTTTTCTAACTTTTATGATATAACATAAAATGCACATGATCTATATTTCAACTTGTACTCTAACTGTTGACAACTTTAACGTCAAAATATCAAAAAAAGTTAGATGAACTTTATCAAGATAATTAAATTTTGCAATAAAAGTTACAACAAAAGTTGAGTTAGAAATGTTGAGCAGATTTTAATTATCTTGAAAAAATTCAAGTATCTTTCTTTGATATTTTGAGGTTGAAGTTGTCAAAAGTTAGAATACAAGTTGAATAGTAGATAATATGCATTTTATCTTGTATAATAAAAGCTATAAAAGTTGAATCGTAAATGTTGGGCAGAATTTAATTATCTTGACAAAGTTCAAGTAACTTTCTTTAATTAAGATTATATGCATTTTATCTTATATGTATCAGAAAACCTATTGAAATTAGAACAAAAGTTGAATTTAATTATCTTGATAAAGTATAAGTAACTTTTATTCTAACTTTTATAGGTTTTCTGATATAAGATAAAATGCATATCATCTAAGTTTCAACTTGTATCTAACTTTTGACAACTTCAACGTCAAAATATCAAAGAAAGTTACTTGAACTTCATCAAGATAATTAAATGTTGCTCAACATTAATAATTCAACTTTTGTTCTAACTTTTATAGCTTTCATATAATTTAGTATTATATCATATGCATTTGTCTTATATCATGAAAGCTATAAAAGTTTCAACAAAAGTTTAATTATAAATGTTGATCAGAATTTAATTATTATGACAAAGTTCAATTAATTTATTTAATTTTTTTGACGCTGAAGTTGTCAAAAATTAGAATACAAGTTGAATAGTAGATAATATTAATTTTATCTAATATCGTGATAGTTGAATTATAAAAGTTGAGCAGAATTTAATCTTGATAAAGTTCAAGTAACTTTTTTTTAAAATCTTGACAGTTAAGCTATGAACACATATAAAAAAGTTTTTTACATCAAATTTAGTAAATTCTATACATGTATCGATGAATCCGTTTCATCGACAGCCAATTTTTGAAGCAAATATTTACAAAGAGTAATATTTTTGGCTCACGTACATGTAATTAATTAAAAACGTATCGACAAAAAAACAAGATTTAAGTAATCGATGAAACGGATATGATGCAAACAAATTTTGAAAAATTGTACGATAAGGATGAAATTTTATCTACTGCCGCTATATAATCATTTAATAATTGAAATTTAAGCAAGTTTAATTAAAACAATAATGATTTGCTTTAATTATAATGCTTAAAAGATCTCAGACAATGCATCATTGGAATCGATTCAATGAAAACAGAAAATAGAAGAAAATATTGTAATCTACATACCTTCACACTCGGTTTTCTTCGCTATATAGCAGTAAACACACTAAATTAGTTTGTTGCTTTGAAAAAAGCAGAAATTAACAGGGTTGAACAAGTTAGGCTGTAACTGACAAAACTAATATAGCAACAGTTTATTTGTTACTGGATTTAAACAATTTTTCACTCACTGTTACCACCACTAGAACATATTTATTGTTTTTTTAGAATCTACAATAAAAATCAACCCCTAATTGAGTTTTTAGCATTAATACTGATTGTTATTTGATTAATTAATTAATCTATATCAATTAATATTCATTAATTAGCTTTAATTTCAATTTCAATAATTTGAATCAAGGTTGGTATACTTATACATACTGAGCAAAATATGGGTTGCTATTCTCACTGGTGTTATTTTTATTTTTTATTTAAAAACTTTTTATATAGTTTGAATGTATTTACACATGTCCCTATTGATATTATAGGTATAATTAATAATTTTGACCACTTATCTATAAAATTTATTGCAAAAACAAAGATTTTTAAAAAAAGCGCGCTATTTTAATACAGCTGTGTATACTTGGTTGCATAGATATTTATTCCAACAAAAATCTTTTATTTCTGGCGCCAAACTAATGGTCCCCATTCATTATGTAAATAAGGTTATTTATGTTTTTATTTCCCTCGATTTTCATTATAGTTTTCTATAATACATTTTATTGTTTCTCAGCTATTGTTTACGTTTTTCTTAACAATAGTAATCAAATTTTTAACTTATTAAGTTTATTTATTCAGAAATGAATATTTTGAAAATTGAAACATTGTTTAAATATATTTTGCTATATTTGGTAATAATAATATTTATTAAAAAATAATAATTTTTAAAATTATGACATAATTGAAGCGTCGGCTCAAATAACGTTGTAACTTACATTGTTTCAACTTTTCAGGAGGCACAAAAATCAATAAACTTAATTATTGGCCGTTTAAATTGAGAAAAACGTTGTAAAAGGTGGCAGTTGTAACATTATTTGATGCTATATGCATTCATTTTACGCGATATTTCCATAGTTTACCCTGCAGAGCGTTCTACATTTAAAAAAATTGGAATAACGTTGTAACTGCTTTGCAACTTACAACGTTTTACCAATAAATTGCACATTTTTCAAAATATTATAAGGTGTGTCATGTACAAATTAAACAACGTGTTGTATTATTAATGTTTATTATTCAGTGTTACACAAACTAACAGCTCTTAGAATTTTTTAACATAGGCTCAACCTGTTATAAATCTTTGTAAAAAGGACGATACATAGGATCCATGTACTGATCTACACATGTCTATTAAATTGGACTTTTTAGCAGCCGAAATAGGTAGGTAAATCTTCAATATTTGAAAATTTTTAAGTGCTTGCCTTGTACGTAGCAATATTCTTTACTATATGGAAATGTTTTCATGGTCCTAACAGGTTATGGCTTTTCCTAGTAAACTAGTACAGTTACAACGTTTTTCCACTTAGCTCTTCTGAAAAATAATCTTATTATTTTTACTTATATATTCTTCTCCCTTGCATCTAGCTAGCTTTGCTTTATTATATTGCCACTGAAAAACATTTGACTACGATTTAGTGTATTTTCCAATAAATGTGACATATTTATCGTCGACATGATCGAACAATACACCGGGCCGAAATCTTGTGCGTTGCCACTTACAACTTTCTTCCACGGAAAACGGCAAAATGACAAACTAAATTACTTTATTTTATTGGTCAAAAAATTTAAAATTAAGATTTTTATTATCTTAGGCAGTTGTATTATGTGCCATACAACATTATTCCACAAAAAACTCGATTTGTAAAATATGCGAGTTACAACGTTCTTTGAGCCGACGCTTCAATTGTTAATGTTCCAATAAGGTGTGGGTTGCAAAGCATTTCAAAGTGCATCCGAACTGTTTTCAAGTGTGTTTGAGTTATTAAGAGTTGCACGTAACTGTTCAAAGCGGTTAATTAATATTGATTTGTTTTAAATAGAATTTGAGTTACACTCAAGTGTTCTTGGTTGCATTTGAACTGTATAGTGAGCTACTTTTAAACTCTTTATTAGAAATTACTCTAAAAGTGTTTTAAATTGTTGCTGAAATGTACATTTCAGTTCAAATTAATCTGTTTCTTACATTTCCATTCAATTGTAAACTTTTCAAAAATGTTTTATAGTGTATTGAAACTGTTTCTATCTGCACCAAAATGTTTCAAGTTATTCATGAATGTACTTAGTTCAGTTTCCAAGTGATCTAAGCTGTTTTAAGTTTAGTGAGATGTTTTGAATTAATTTTAAACTCTTTTCAAAAGGCTCAAATTTGCACTAAAGTGTACTAGAACTATTTCCAACTGCACTTAAAGTGTTCCAAGCTGCTTCTATGTTGTACTGAGATATTTTAAGTTTAAATTTATCTAATAAATTTCTTATTGTTCTACTGTATTCCAAGGTGTATTGGAACTGTTTTCAAGTGCACCTAATGTGTTCCAAGCTGATCTTGGTCGTACTGAGCTTTTTTAATGTAATTAACTATGTCTAAAGTGTTCTAGTCTAGCTGTTGCAAAATGTATTTGCAGTTGTATTTAAGTTATTCTTAAATGTACTGATATTGAACTTTTTAATGTATTGTGAGTTGTTCCCAAGAGTTTTCAATTACACATAAATTCTTCTCAACTACACCTAAGACGTTCCAAGCTGTTCTCGAGTATTTTTGGTTAATGTTGATATGTTCCAGTGTAATTGGAGTTGCTTTAAAGTGTTTCCAGTTGCACCTTAACTATTCTCATGTATCGTCTGGTGCACCTAAACTATTCTCAAGTGGATCTAAGCTGTTTTCGAATTAATTTCAAACTTTTTTAATGTATTTGGAATTGTTTTAAAACCTAAACTGTTCTTAGATTGTAATGCACTGAGCTCTTTCAATCAGTGGCATAGCTAGGACGTTTGGGCCTATTGAGAAAGTTTTGAATAAACGTTGCAGCTACGTCACTAACATGAAGGAACAAAGCGAATGAGCTTGACTACTGTTTACAATATTTATCCAGGAACAATATAAATAATGTTTTGGACTCTCCCGTAAGGCGTGGTGGTGTTCAAGCTGTAAAATTATAATACCCATACTGAGCATAAAGTTTATTGTTTTCTTTACTGTTTCAGATTTGGCCAGCACGGACTCTTCACTACCCAAAGAGCTTGCAAATACGCAAAAGTTTTCTGGGACGCTAAAAGAATTTTCTTAATTGAATATATGACCAAAAGGAGGGACTACAATAATAGGGAATTTCTACAAAGACACAACTAAAAGTTTGAAAGTAACGTTAACTACAGGGTTTATAAAGCATGAATTAATCAATAGTACGACGGATTTCTGAAAGAAAGTGTACCGCGGCATTATACTTTATATTTGGTATCATAATATTCTTGCTTCAGTTTTAAAAGTTGAGCACACACTAAATGGGTGACGTCGGGATACAATGGATTTCTAAAACTATTAGTAACAAATCTAGCGTGCCCTATCAGTTTCAAAGAAAGGTTTACGAGGTCTCATGGTGCATATGACCTTGACGAAGTTTAGAAGGTTCACAAAACCTCACCGGACCTTAGGCACGTACTGTAATTAAACGAAGGCCTGAATCAGTACATGTGCAATGAGTTTCGAATCTCTTGAGAACGATGCAACATGATAACGATCGATTCTTAGAGCGATTATAATTTTAATATTAAAACTTGTTGAGCATCTTTTATTCTCATTAAACCTGGTCTTTATTTGGTGTGCTACTCTTCACATATTGCTTTAGCAACGCAACCTGTCTAAGTTTCTTAATGTCTTGTCTTTGTGTTTTTACAAGCATACTTTATTATTTACTTTAAATCCGTATAGTAGCTCGCTAGGCGCAAATCCAATTGTCGCAATTTTGTCAAAGCTTCTAAAATTGCCCTACCCAGGCGCTCTACTTAACCAAGAAGTGATTGCATTCTTAGCATGATTAAAATTTTGTTGTGCACAGAATTCTTTGAATGATTTGCAGTTGAAGGCTTTTCCTTGGTCCGGTATTACTTGTGTAAGAGCATTCATCAGTTTATAGCAGGATTACTGCTAGTGTCTGGTGCTTGGTTAGTTTAGATTTTTGGCATATCAGCCTAAAAAGACTATTAATGCCGATTCTTTTCTTTAAGGCTCGTACTAATAGTCGGAGATTAAATCTCGGATTTATTTTGCTAATCGTTGATTGGCTCTAATCCAATTCACGGATACCGTGATGGTGAATATAATTGCGATCGGCCAATGTAATTTATTACCAAACGTCAGAATTAATATATGACACACTAATAAACGATCTTGGGTGGAACAAAGATTATTTGAGTCTACGATTATATTGTCGCTACAAATGATATCCGTGAATTGACTTAGAGACAATCAACAATTAGCAAAATGAATTTTGGATCAATCCGAGATTTAATCTCAAACTATTAGTACGGGCATAACTGTAATATAGTGTAAAATGGCATATTAAAAAATAAAATTAAATAAATAACAAAGATAAAATAATCTTTCACAAACTATTAAAAACAATAGCAAATAAAGACTAGATAATTTCAACAGTGTCTAGGGTGTAAGTATCTGGTACTACTTATAGCCAAACAAATTTGGTAGAACCGTCAATTATAGTAAGGATAATTCAGTTTTTTAGGAGCCTCAGAAGTGTTATATTCCGAACGTGTACATTAACAAAACCGAATCATTACGTAATCCTTTTGCGGCTTCAAATGTATGCTAACATAACATGTTTAAGTGCGCCAACGCGATTATCATATTAGTTTTTCTAGATTTAAACGTTTTCATTTAATTAATTATTGAGGATTAACTATTAATGTAGCCGAATTGGTTAAATTGAATAATTTAAAGCTTTGCAACTTGCAGAATCGTAATCAGGGGGGATTAAATAATGTTGATTTGATATATTTTCAGATCATTTGATGGGGTCATAATAATTATTTTATTTAGGGATTGTCAATTTCTTAACTAATTGCAGTAAAACAACTGAGATCTTGTCGACCTGTGGTCAAAAATGGAGCGTGATGAATTGATTCAATGTTTGGGTAAACTTTCCATCACTTGGGATCATGAATGTATGGTTTAGGATTAGCTTTAAGAAGTTACACATGTTTTTACAATTTGCCTATTTAAAAGAAGTGTGCGTAGTAGCTTAAAATATTATAACATTAAAAACAATAGCTTAAAAGCAGTAAAATGCCTTCAGAACGCATTTACAGTTTAAATATTACAAATGCAATGTTTGAAATTGTATCAAGAATCGATACAAATTATGTACTAGTTCTAGAGCGTCTTAAAAGATGAATTTCATTTTTGTTTTAAAATATTACAATAAATTTAGTATGAACAGCAAAAGATTAAAATAATTACAAAATTGTATTTACCTTGTTTTGGTTGTAAGTCGACGATTTGCGAGTTGAAATCTGTAAAAAATTGAATGGAATTGGAAACCACATCCAATGTTAAATCTATTAAATACAGTTATAAATATAAACTAATTTAATTTTTATCAGCAAAAATGTTGTTTATACAATAATTAATTGGACCCTGTTATGTAATTGTGGATTAAATCCTGCAATTTGTTTGATGGGATCAACGACTTATTAGGTGATGAATCAACTTGATGGATAAAAAGCTATTATTTTAGTCATATTTCGGAGTTCGAACCCCGGACTGTCGTGCTACGCTAACGCTCTATAACTGAGCTATCTCTTCTGATTCCATCCTAACCTCTCCCCTAAACAAATTTCCAGTAATTGTATTAAATCAAATTAAAAATATATGAATCAAGGTTTATTTTATTCTTAATTTAACAAAATAGTTTTATCACTTTCTTAGTCTACAAATGATTACTTATATTTCAGGAAAAAAAAATTAAGAAGAATATAATCGAAACAATAATAAAAATCCTTAATTAATAAAGTAGTAGGGTAGCACACAAGAGGAGAGGTGTGGGGGTAGGTATTCATAGTAAAATATACATCGACTATAAACTACATTTATCTCGTGGACTTAAAGAATTCTTCTTTTGTCTTATTAAAAAAACGTTCTGTTGCATAACAAAAACTTGGGTACTCCTGCTGCTCTTGCCAATACTTGAAACGGTCCAACCGAAAGTCTTTCCATCACCTGCGCTTGTTTTCTGTCGTCGACCGTCTAGTAAGATAGAATTAAGGAAAATAAGTACACAACATAAACATGCATTACCATTAACAGTGTTAATAACAAATATAAAACAGCAAACGTCAGTTATTCATTGAAATTGTATTCACATACAAAGTAGAGCGCGGGAATACAATCATGCGTGCAAGTGATGTATGTTTAACGGCGCACTATACGACATCATGTTCAAGTTAAAATTAAGTATTCTTTTTCGCACTCTATCTTAGAATTGAACAGACTAGTCCAAATTTAATTTTTTTTTTGGTTTATGGTTGCTTTTATTTAATAAAAGAATACATTGAAAGAAATTAAACTTTATGTATTTATTATCTGTATTGAAATTAGTTTTGTTAATTTAATTAATTATGTAATATTTTTTTGACGTATCCATGTAAATGGCAAAAAGGAATAATAAAGATTATTATTATTATAAATCGACGTTAAAGGTTTAAAAATATTCTCGTTAAAACTGCGTGTTTTTTCCACGCTCTACCTCAAAATTATATTTATTTTCCCGCACTCTATGTTAGAACTGAACAAATTGACTATAGTGACCTCCTTTTCCACCTGGCGTCCGCTGTAGATTAATAAATAAATACCAAAACAAGTACTACTTACCATAAATGAAAATTTTCTAAAAATGAGCAACATTTATTTCTACCTAATAATCTAAGTATAAAAAGGATATTGTTTTTCGCGTATTGGATCATGTGAGCGTTCCCTTTCCCTTGTATTGTATGGTGAAATTTCCTGAAAAAAATTGCTAATAAATATTTTTCCTATACTACATTCACGATCATCTTGCATGCACAAAATATATGGTGAATGCATTATACTTTTTTTTTTTTAATATTCTTACCCTTGAATGGTGATATTTCTCTCTTGTATGTGGTGATTCCATCAGTTCTCCATTTTGGTGCATGAGTTTATTAGCTGGAAATTGAAATAAATGCACACAATTCACACAAAGTTGTTAATAAAAATTACCTTTCTCTTCGTCCCTTTTCCTTTTAATTTCGGCTTGAAGGGCTTCCTCTGCACGATCCTTGAATGTTAAAAAAATGGAACGTAGAATGTTTTGAATACAATATGGGCGCCATCAAATACGTAATTAAATATGAAAACAAATAATTTACACCAAACAAAGAATCGTTGAAGAAACCTGACGCCTACAACTTCCATCCAGCCAATCAGAATGATGAAGTTGGACACTGCACCCCTGCTACCTGTTCTGAACAGTCTTTAGAAGACACAACGTGGATCCTTGCTCTAATCATAACATTGCGTGTGTACAGAAAGGCGGGAGCAAACCGATTCATTTGTAGGGTCTATTTCCGGTAGTAACGGATACCGTTGCAAGATCTCCGTCACAAAGTTCTTCTTCAATCAAAAATCGGTGAGATATGCCCGTACTAATAGTCAGAGATTAAATCTCAGATTGATCCTGGATTCATGAATCCGAGATTCATTTTAATAGTCGTTGATTGGCTCTAAGCTAATTCACGGATATTGTGACGGTGCGGAACGAGTTGAAAACTATGCAACCGTCAATATAATCCTAGATTCAAATAATCTTGGGACCACCCAAGATTATTTGAATATTGATGGTTGCATAGTTATCAACTCGATCTGAGAATTAAAGGAGAAATATATTGGCCAAATTCAACTAAAGTTGTCGTCATAATATTCGTGAATTGGCTTAGAACCAATCAACGAATAGCAAAATGAATCTCGGATTCATGAATCCACTCACACTATTAGTACGGGCAATATACTACTGATGATTCAGGGCAGGTCTGCAGCAAACCCCCTGTACCATTGCTACCTCTTTTGGGCAAACCCGAGAAGATAGACCGTGTCAATTTGGCGCTCAGCAGAGGGGCGACACTATTATCAGGGATCCAGATCACCTTCATCAGAAAACTTACTTAGATACATACAGCGGGACACCCCTCTGGATAATACAAACCTGCCAAATGCAGCAGAGCAGTGCACATAAATGCCAAAAGGAGGAAGATTGTCGGGCAGAGGCAGGTTAGTTGAGCCAGGGAACCAAATTAAGTTTAGAGTATGGAATTACAAGCAAAAAAAAACTACTTCATCAATGTACCATTGCTTCCTATTTTGGGCAAATCTCAGAAATAAATTGCGACAATTTGGTGCCCAACAGTGAGGCGTCACTATAGGATCCAGACAATCATCGTTTACACGAGATTAAATCAGTAACACCACCGATGGTAGGAGAACTTGGAGCACACCGATGACTTCTGGTGGTTTCCAGCGGTACA
Source organism: Tachinus rufipes (assembly GCA_963932245.1). Taxonomy (NCBI): domain Eukaryota; kingdom Metazoa; phylum Arthropoda; class Insecta; order Coleoptera; family Staphylinidae; genus Tachinus; species Tachinus rufipes. Next base: position 116,707,815 of record OZ010745.1, read on the forward strand.
TGAGATACTACTACGGATAAAACGCACTTGCCAAACGCAGCAGATGCCTGCTACGGCAACCCCAAAAAAGACGGTTTTAGGCAGTCTGCGGATTACCATTGATACCTCCACCAAGGAGACAGGAAAAGCATTCCACACCAATGATTAGTGCTTTATTTATCTCCAAAAAATATATTAGGTTAGTTGAGCCATGGAACCAAATCAAGTTTGGAGTACAGCATTACAGACAAAGTAAAGACAACCTCCGCACTGTACTCAAGAAGTAAGACCATCGTGTCAATTTGACGCCCAACAGCGGGAAGACACTACAAGGATCCAAATCATCATCGTCAGCGGACCCTTTACATGATAGTAACTCAGCAACACCTCCGACACTAGGAGGACTCGGAGCATATCGAAGACGGTCCCCAGCAATACATGGGATAGATACCCCTCCGGCAAAAGAAACCTGCCAATCGCATCAGGGGAAGACAAACAGATGCAGAGAGAAACCCAAGTGAGATTAACTCAGTAACGACGCTAGAAAAACTGAAAGCACACCGAAGACTTCTGGAAGTCCCCAGCGGTACTTGAGACAAAATAAACCTGCCAAACGCAACAGAGAAAAGGGGAGGGGGAGACAAACTGCCAAAAAAAAACTGGATATGGTTTTAAATCTGCAGATGGCTTCCATCCAGCCGACCATGAGTCGTAACCTGTCAAACATAGTTGAATACCAACGACTCCCAATCACCTTATTGGGTAGCCTAAAGAACAAAAACATGCGCAACACACTTCTCGACGATCCAAGGCAGTTCTCCAGCGGATCACTATCACCTCTACAAGACAATCTCCAGAAAATAACAAAAAAACCACTGGTAACCTCGTTAACAATTAAAAGTCTAATTCTATGCATACTTCTGTACAGCTTAAACAAAGCTACAGTGACTTAATGTGTGTCTGGATCAAGTAGCCGAGTACCCAGCAAACGATTGACAGCATGCATGGATGTGGTTTTGTTTACATTCTATCACTAGTGTAGTTTTGAAGACTTTAGACCATTTCACTTATTTATAATCTAACAATCAACGCCTCGCCAACACAAAATCTAAATACAACATTCAACAAAAAAACAATAAAATTACCCTCTTCCTTCCAAGTTTCCGTTCCTTCCTCAGCTCCTTTTCCTCATCGCTCATCTTATCGCGTTTATCTTTGGATTTGGCCGAACGTTCCTTCTTCTCCACCACGTATTCCTGCTGCTGGATCTTGCGCTCTTCGTGTTTGTAACTCTGCAGACAACCACGGGTTGACAATTAGGGGGAACTCAGCACACTGGGCCCAGTTTAAGTAGCCTTATTTTTAATTATAAAACATTTTTGCCGGCCATTTTTCTGAGTCCTTCAGTGCTTTCACAAGTGCATTTATTAATAAATTTGATTCCCTCACACAATTAAAATATATATATCATGGGGTATACTTACCGCCCCCTCACATCATATTTTATGGAAGATTGGGCTGATTCATCAAATTCGAATCGTCGGCGGGTCTAGTTAGTCTCGGCTTCGATGATGTTCGATCGACACTTGTTATTAAATTGTTTGATTTTACGTTACGTTCGATTGCAGTAATTTAAATTTATTTTTATTTGAAAATCTCGAGTAGTTTAGGTTGGTGTAATGATGAAATTCCAATAAAATTATCTTATTCTGATGTTTGGATGTTGATTTTAGACAAAATTGATTTCTTTGATTTTTAATTAATTTCGGAAACTATTAATTTTGCTAAAATATCTTCTCTTAAATTGCCATCTTGTTAATACGCATGGCCAAGTCGCCATCTTGATAATAGGTGTGGCCAAGTCGCCATTTTGATAATAAGCGTAGCCAAATTTTAATAATAGACGTGACTAAGCCATCTTGAAAATAAACGTGGTCATCTTGGATATTAGCGTTGTGTGAACGATTTATTAAAAAAAATCAAAGATGGCAAAAGCTGTTGTAGTAGTTTTCGGCCCCATTTGACATTTTTTGTAAGAATGTTATTTTTTTCTTCATTTATGCTTCTGATGAGTAATTTTTTAGAAACTTTGTTTTTCTTTTTAAAATGCTTTTACGTAAATCCGCGTTGGTAGTTTTGCAATAATTTTGCGATTTGTGATTTCCAGATCCAGATTTTGGAGCACTTCAAATTTCTTGATCAACATCATCATTGGTACTGAACATGTGTAGAAGAACACTTGTTGGCCCCTTCGAATAATCCAAAAGAAGATCTATAATTTGATAATTCGTGTACTTCTTTCTAGCCCTTTGGAGAGCTCATGGTCGACTTTGGGATGTTTGCGATAAAGTTGGTAAAATCTAAAATTTTTGAACGATTCTCTTCCCTTTGTGTTGCATATCTTCCATTACGTCGTTATCCAGACTTTCGCACAAGTTGTTTCTCTAAACCCTGTTTGACCCCCCCTTCTAACTAATTCTTCCAGAAGATAACGTTCATTTTCACTCTATGGTTCATCATTCTTCTGGACGTCCTCCAAATAGACACACACTGATAGATTTTCGCCCTCAACGAAATTTTGATTTCTTGGATACTTCCAAACTGAAAAGAAGCAATTCTTCTGAAGGTACTCTAAATAACTTTCTGAAAGATCTTCACCCACAACGATATTATGACTTTGGATACCTCTGAATGGAGAAAAAGCTGCAGTCGTTCAATATATTCAAATATAAAGATCTTCTTCTTCTTGCTTGATGGAACTTCTGGAGTCTTTTGATCATCTGCAGCGCAAAATTATTTTCGTGAGCTGTTTTCCATGCAAACTTGTCCATAACGTTATCCCAACTGGTTGAATTGTATTACAAATTATTCGAATAAATTTATGTTTTGAAGAACCACCCGCCCCTTTAATGGTTTTTGTAGATTTTTACTCCTCCCCCCACCCTTCCAGCAACTAAGTATTTATGAATTTTCTGCATCCAGCCATTTCAGTTTCGCTCATCTTCTTCTTCTATTTTTAATTCTTCCGCTAGGCTTCCATTAATCATTCTTCATAGACTTCCTTCTGGATATCTGTTAGGTATAATTTCTTAATCTCGTTATTATATTCTTCAATTTTCTGTCATATTGAAGAATTTTTTTAAAAATGTTTTTATTGAATTTTCTGTTATTTCTGAGTTTTCATCAACATCTTTCTTTAATTTCGTGCGTTTATTTTTCTTTAACTTAATTTTTCTTCAATAATCCAACCATCTTATTTCTGCAATGTTTTTTAGTTTCGTTTCAATCTTCAGTTATTTTCAATTTTTCTTTAATATTCTATCTTTCTTTAATATCGCGTGTTTTTCTTTAACATTTCTCCAAATTTGTCTTAAAAGTTTATCCAATAATTCAACTTTCTTTAATTTCCAGCAATTTTAAATTTTCTTCAATATTATGATTCTTCAACTTTCTCCAATATTTTTTTAGATTTTCTTTAATATTTTGTTGTATTTTCTCCTTTTTTAAAATTTAAATTTTATTCAATTATTTTGGTTTCATTTCTTTAAATTTCTGCAATTTCTGCAATTTTCTTTAATATTTCATCTTCTAATTTTTTGGTTTTATTTGTGCGTTTCTTCAAATTTCTGCTATTTTCTCCTATATTTCATCTTTCTCCTATTTTTGTTTGTTTTATTTGTTTGCAAATTTTTCTTCAATTTCCAGTTATTTTTTTATGTATTTTCTTCAATTCCTCCATAACTTCTTCAATATTATTTCATTATTTAATCATTTTCTTCTTCAAAATTCTTCAATCCGATTCCCGCATAACACGAAAAGTTCTTCACTTTCTTTAAACATATTAATTTTCTGATTTAAATCGCGCCATTTTGCTATTTAATTTCATTTTAATCGCGATTATTTTTCTTCGATTCACTCTAATTTAATCGTCCCATCGAGAGTTCATTCCCAGCATTTCTTTCGCACACCACTCTGAGAAGCACTTTTATACTCGTCGCAGCCGGATTTTTTATTATTTTATTTTTTTGTAATCAATTCGGTTTTTCAGCCCAATCTCCCATGTGTTACAATTCGGAAGACAACAAGGTGTCGGCCCTGAAATCTGCACCGGTGCTATGTCACTCCGATACTAACCTTCGATGATGGACCTTCCATCTTTCTTCTTTTAACATCTGAAAACAAAACAGAAAATAAATAAATAAATTTGTAATAAAAATCGCAGTAAATTTCTGATCACCCTGTATATCAAAAGTTTACTTTTATAGTTTTTGTATCACCCTGTATATTAAAAGTTGACTTTTCCATTGCCAATCGTATTTTCTAAACAAGCAAAGAATTTGTATACAAATCTTATTATCAAAACTAAAAAATAGATTTTTTTTCTTTTTGTTACAGTTATTTGTAAACACCCTGTAGATAACTTTGATATACAGGGTGATCAATAAATAAAAACAGAATTTTAAGATATTGAAGCCAAATTAAACACATTTGTAACCAGAAAAAATATACAGGGTGCTCCGATAAATGAAGAGTGAGTAGAAAATATATAAAACCAACACTATGATATACAGGGTGATCAAGAAATTTAAAAATAACTTTGATATACAGGATTATCATGAAATAAAAACAGAATTCTAAAATATTGGAACCAAATTAAACACATTTCTAATCAGAAAAAGTATACAGGGTGCTCCGATAAATGAAGAGTAAATGGAAAATAAATAAAACCAATACTATGATATACAGGGTGATCAAGAAAAAAAAAAAAATATATTTAATTTTTTTGAAATAGAGATTGAAGTCAAATTATACGCAATTCTAAATATATACAAAGCGCTCCTATAGAAATTATATAAAAAACGTTTGATATACAGGGTGATCAAAAACTGCCAAATCAAAAATATTGAAACAAACACATTTCGAAAAAGTAAATTATAGAAGATGCTCCGATAAGGAGAGAATAAACAAAAAATTTATATAACCAAAACTTTGATATAGTCATAAAAAAAAATGAATTCTACTTCTTTCAAATGTTATAGATGTTTAAGCCAAATTATGCACATTTCTAAGCATAATAAACATACAAGGTGCAACATTAAATATAGCAAATAAAAAACTTTAATATACAGGGCGATCAACATTTTTTTTTTTTTTAAATATAAAGAGATTGATTCTAAATTATAGATAATTTTTATTATACACCATAAGTGGAAAATAAGTAATATTAAAGACATTATTTAATTCAAATTTACCTCTATCAGGGTCGTTGGACTCCTGGTGTTTTGAATTCACTGTGCTAGTACCATTATTAATCCCAATATCCCGTTCGTCGCGGACATCTCTGTAGTAGTGGGAGCCTCTCTCATCGTAGTATCTGTCATTGAGGCCACGGTCCGCCGAGTATCGGACATCTTCTTTGGGACTCACCATCTCGATATATCTTTCTTCCTATAAAGTTACAGCAAATTTTTAATAACAAGTTCATTTTTATTGAGGAATTGAGTGTTATTACTCTGTAGCTGCTTCTATCTTCCTTTACCAGTTTCTCGTCCTTTCTTTCCCTTCGTTTCTCTCTTTCTCTGTCCTTATCTTTTTCAGGGTCATCCCGTTTTTCTTCTTTTCTGTGCTTGTCGCGAGAATCGTCTTTTGGAAGACGTTCTTTTTCTGTCGATCTTTCTTTAGATCTGTAATTAAAAAAAATGATAATTTGCAAAAATGACCTCGGTGCTTGTGCAAAAATAAATTTTTCATCTAAAAAAAAAACTTCTAAAATTTCTAAAAATCTAAATTTTTTGAAAATTTTTGAAGATTTTTCATCTAAAGAAAAAGATTTGTACTAAAAACGTCATAATTTCCAAACAAATTTTCATGATTTTCTTGACATCAAAAATTTTGGTCTAATTGATCTCGTCCTAAAACCGGAATCACACGACAAAATAAATACAAATTATTCAAAAACAAAATCCTTCAAATTATATTAATTGATCGCGTTCTAAAACCGGAACCACACGACAAAGTTAAAAGATACAAATTGTACTTACAGCGTTTCCTGAGATGGAGTTTGAGATTTCCTGGATTCTTCGCTATCCTGCCGCTTCTCCTTTCGATCACTTTTATCTTTAACTTCCTTAACTTCAGCACCACTTTTATTAGCATCGCCATTGTGCTTACTGGAATCGCTTTTGGTATTATCAGCAGAACTTTTCGAAACCTTTTCTTTCTCCAACATTGTATGAAATTCGCTTTCATGTATAATGTTCCCAGTAACAGCTTTATGTTTAAGCTGTCCCAAATAGCTGATAGCTAAAGTGTAGAGATCCTGCCTAGCATTTTTCTCCTCATCGGCAAGACGCTCGATTATTTTTTCGATAATCGTCGTCAATTTTATCAATACCGGGAAGAAGGGAATGATCTTAATGAGGACAATGAGGGCGTTCCTGATTTGCACGTAATCTTTGGATTCCAAGCAGACTTTTAACGCTTTCGTTAGTTTATAATGCCATTTGTGGCAGACGTGTCTGTAGTTTTCATAACCGACTTGATTCATATCATCAGAGAACTGATTTGTGGCTCGGAATTTTGTAACGAAACCGGGATAACCGGCGCATTCTTTTTCGAAACATTCTTTGGATTTGTGCCAACGCATCAATGTATCTAGCATGGTGTGGAGGAATCTGCCGTAACGTATCGCCTCGTTTTCAGTGCAAGAGGTTATAGAATACGTTACATCACAGAATAACTGCAATAAATTTGTTTAGACCAATCAACAAGTTTGTAGCAATCAAAACTTACCCTATCATAACAAAGTACACTGGAAAAATTCGCAGTTTTCAGTTGATGTATAGTTTGCAAAAATTTAGCGCAATAAACGGCATCAATCGCAGTAAAAGTGCATCTGGGAAAGACGCACAATTGTAGAAACCTTGTAATGGCATCATTTTTCGCCAATTTGGAAACAAACCACGTATCCTTCTCTTGCTTCAATCTATGCATCACTTTCTCAACATGCTCGTTTTGTTTTCTTTTTTCATCTTGTAATTTTTCGATTAAAGTGTGATAGCGTTCGACCTCCTTCTTTCCTTTGCTTGTGTTAGGTTCGGAAACGGCGAGGGCGTTTTGTTTTATTTTATTGATGGCTTGTTGGTAGGTTTCTTCAGGTACAAATAGGTCGTACATGGTCAGTGACCAGAACGTTGATAGGAAATGCGGCGAGACGTCTTCCCATACTTTGGCCGGATACAAGGGTACCAGGGATTTGTGCACGGGGAGCATTACGTCGGTCGCCGCTTCGTAATACTTTTGTTGTTTGACGGACGTCGACATTTTTTTGTAGTTTGAATCGGCTTTTCTTAATTGGTCGTATTTGATCTGGAAATTGATAATATAATTTAGCTTTACATGAATAGTGTAACGCATGCGCACTAGTTAAAATGTGGTCGAATCAAGTTCGTAGGACCAGCAGAGACAACGTTTAACGTGAATCGCACTTTTATACTGTCAGTTCAAATCGTATACTGACACAAACTTCGAATATGCGTTGTGCATGCTTGACAACTATAAAAGCAAGACGTCAGTAAAGAATATTTAAAAGTGAAAAACCGTTCACATATCTAGTTCGTAGGACCAGCAGAGGCAAAAAGAATTTGTAGTCCATGCGGCCTCACATTTTCTTCACAGCCGCCGTCCTCACAGCAACATCGAAGGAAGGAAACCAGTTTAGATAGAAAATCCTGGGACAGCAACTGCCGGTGCCAAAACCGACCATTGCTCACGAGGGACCACCAAAGATCAACACCACAAAGCCGAGTCACCACTCCTCTTTACCTCTCTATGCCAACACTTATCCCTACCACCGTATCTCCAATGTAGTTATCCCCTCTTTCTCTCCCCAAAAATTAATATTTGCGCGTTGGTACCACGGGATTATCAACGCGCAAATATTAATACCAAATTCTGCAAAACATTTATAACAAAACTAATCAAATTTACTTACATTTATGGCATGATTGAACATCGGTCTCGCCAAGAAAAATGCAACTTCATTCGGAATGTGATACTCGAGCAGCATGGACTGTATCGAAGGCAGCTTATTGACATACTCCTCCATCGACAATGTAGATCCAAGAAACGTCCCGAATTGCACCAAAGTATCCTGGCACTGATCCGACAACTTACCGACCAATTTGAGATGACTCTGCTGCGTCTCGTGATACACAATACAATACTTCTGCTGCGCAATCAACAAACACAAAGTGACGGCCAGATTCTGATCAGCCATCGCCTCCTTCAAGCGCTGCGAAGATTTCTTAGTATTCCGAACCTGGCTAAAGTATCCGGCCTCGACTTTCAAAAGTTCGCCTCCACTCATTGCGTTTAGTTGATCGAGTGTTAGATCTTCGGCCGTCTCTATTCCGGCCATTTTCTGTACGATTTCTTTCAAAATCAATAAATCCAAACTGAAAAATAAATCATTACAACATAACCTTACTTTTTTGTATTAAAATTACCTTTTTTGAGCTTTAAGTTGATTTGCGACGTATTGCAGCAATCCTGTTAGTTCAATATTGTATTTCTTAAAAACAGCGCCGCAAAATGATGATAAGCTTTGCAACCAACTTGAAATTGATGTGCTATCATGCTTGACCCTTTTCTTATCCGCATTGGCTAGCGACTCGATCAAACAAAATCCCAAAACATCGTACGATAAACTTGTAAGATATTTCAATGAGTCGACCACTGGATGGATTAAATTATCGTAAACTTGTATTTGTACCAAAACATAATCAAACAAAAAACCCGGCGAACAATGCGTTAACTTTCCTATAATTCTACCGGCCGGTTTAATGTTCTCCTTACTGACACGCTTCATTATATTCTTAATCCGCTTCTCGGAATCGCCGCGCTTTCGCATCAATTCGGGATATATCGTGTACGTTTCATTTTTCCATCGGCTATACAAGCAATAGCGGGTTTGATATGGGAATAGTTTCAATAAGCTCCATATTTCTTCAGCTATTGAACAATTGCAATCCAGATATGATAGGGAAGGTAGTATGCTGACATCCAGTAAGGTTATTATGTCGTAGTAAAGGGAATCGTGGTCAGGGGATGGTTTTGTTGCGTCTATATTGTCTTGTGCTAATGCTAGTTTTGATAGACGGATTATTTTGTAGAGTAAAATTGGATCGAAATGTAAGGACGGGCCGAGGATTGTTAGCATTGGGATAGCCACGTCACGGAGTTCGAAAAAGGTTTTTGCCGGTTTCGGTGCTAACAGGCTGGTGTGAGGTGGTATCGGTTTTCCTTGTATCTTTCCCATCTTCCAATTACTGAAATAAATTTAATTATATCATCGTACTTTGATTAAAATCACAGTTTCGATCGTATACTGACTGAAAGTATCAAAGTAACATATGCGTCCGGACTTGAACACGGCATAATAAGCGGAGGGGGGGGGGAGGACTTGGTGTGAAAGAGAAGCAATTTTTTATTTTTTGAACATCTTCCTTAACAATATTTTCTCTTGCTTCTTCCCCCCCCCCCCCCCAAATTAATATTATAAACTCGTTTAATTTGTCCCCCCCCCCTTAGTGCGATGAGTGGGGGGTAAGACAAAACTTCTCCCTTTCACCCAAAAATCATAGAAAACCTCCTACGAGAACTACACGTTTTTTTTTTTGAAAGTTTGTCTTGAAACAACAAATATTCTATTGACATGGGCGTCACCCCCCATTAATTAATGACTTACCTTCTATATACTGGTTCGATAATGATGTGCAACAATTTACAGAGAGCAGCGGCAATGGGCTCGAAAGCAACGGCAAAATGTTCGGGCAACCGACTGATCAAGGCCCGCGCATTCTCCCAATCCCCAACAACAAGCAACGCCTCGCACAAATTCAATTTCTGATTACCGCCGTACTTCTCCATCGTATTTTCCTTCTCTTCAACAACATCCTCCTTCTCCTTACTATTCAATGATATGATGGACAATTTACGAACGTATTCTTTAGCATCGCGCATCTCCTTATCCCAATCTTTAACCATAGCTTTATCATCTGGAGTAAACTATACAAAAAATTACACAAAATAAAGCCCATTTATTCGCAACTTACCCAAATATAAATATCTTCCAAACTAATAATCCCGTGCTGCAATAAATGTGCGGTCAACACGTATAACGAATGCGGAACATTCTCCGTATTCTTCTGTAAAGTAAATTTCGAGCCCAAAACCTCGCATATTGTTTTCGCATCGCTCATGTACGATTTGATAAGCGGTATGAAGAGGTGCGAATCTTGCGGCTTATTCTCGAAACTTTCTAAAATTATATCTAAAACCCTGTTTGGATCTAAATTAAAACAACCTGGAAATATGATTGAAGAGTTAATTTATGATTGTTGATTTGTAACACAAACAAATACCTATGAGCGACTGTACAACATCTAATAAATCTTCATGCTTGACATGATTGCTAAAATCCTGATTCAGTTCTGTGACGAGCTTAGCGAAACCCTCGCTTTCTTCCCTGAATAAATTAAACTTTCGTTGTTTGTAACTAGAATGAAGAATAACAGTATTAATAAAAACATTTAATATGAGTTTTTGAAAGATTTTTATACATATTATGGCAAATTTCATGCAACAATTGATAGTTGCGCATTATATTTTTTAATTTTGTGCAACAAATGAGCTATCTGAGCGATTTTTTGATGAATTTGAGCGACAAATGAGCAATTTTAGCAACAATTATTGCTTTTTTGTGTAATTTTTAATAAGCTTTGTGCAAAATATAGTATTTTTGATAAATTTCATTTTAGAATTGAGTTTTGTGAATGATTAGCTTAATTTCAATAGAAAACTTTGTTTTTAAGCAAATTTTATGCAATAAATGGGTTTTCTGTGTGATTTTAGATTAATTTCGTGGTGATTTTAAGTCTTCTAAGCTGGTTTAAACAATTTTCCTGTGAGAATTAAGTTTTTAATCGAATTTAATGCAAAAAGCCGATTTTCTTAACGATTTTCATAAAAATTAAAAAAAAAAAAAGATTTTTGTGCAAATTTCATGCAATAAATGGCAGTTTTGTGCATTTTTTGTTAAATTTCGTGTTGCAATTGGGTTTGGTGAGCAATTTTATATAAATTTCGTGACATTGATATTTTTTAGCAAGTTCAGATAATTTTTCCAAGGAAAAAATAATATTTTCTAAGCGAATTTTATGCAATAAATAGGTTTTCTGTGCAATTTTACTAGTATTTTGTGCGAATTTCATACAAAAATGATAGTTCTGAGCTTTGTGATTTTAGATTGATATTTTTAGCAAATTTTATGCAATAAATAAGTTTTCTTTGCAATTCTAAGTAAAATTTTGTGTAAGAATCGGGTTTTTAGTAAGTTTAGATCAATTTCAAGATAAAAAACTGTTTTTCTAAACAAATTTGATAGAATAAATAGATTTTCTGTGCAATTTTATGAAAAAAATAGTTTCTTTTGTGCAAATTTCATGTGATAAATAATATTTCTGCGCGATTTTACATAAATTTTATGAGAAAAATTGATTTTGTACAAATTTAATGCAATTTTAGTTGAATTTCATGTTGCAATTAGACTTTGTGAGCGATTTTAGACAAATTTCTTGTTCAATTAATATTATTTAAGCAAATTTTATGCAATAAATAAGTTTTCTATGCATATTTCATGCAATAGACAGCATTTCTGTGTGATTTTCATGTAATCAATGAGTCTTCTGCGCGATTTTACATGAATTTTATATGATTTGTGCAAACTTAATGCAAAACATGATAGTTCTGAGCAATTTTTGTTAAATTTCATTTTGCAATTAGACTTTGTGAGCGATTTTAGAGAAATTTCGTGTTATTTAAGCAATTTTTATGCAAATTTAGATCAAATTTTGTGTAAGAATCAGTTTTTTAGAAAGTTTAGATCATTTTCAAGAAAAAAAAAGTTTTTCTTAGCAAATTTGCAATTTTCGATGAATTTCGTGTTAGTTTTAAGAAGAAAATTTGTTTAAGCAAATTTTATGCAATGAATAGATTTTAGGTATAAAATTAGATTAATTTTGTGGTAATATTAGGTCTTCTAAGTTGGATTTCCTGAAGAATGATTATTTTAGCAAGTTCTGATGAATTTCCAAACCAAAAATTTGCTTTTAAACGAGTTTAATCCAATTAATCAGTTTTCTGATAGATTCTTATGCTAGTTTTGTTAAATTTTGCGTTGCAATTGGGCTTTGTAAACGATTTTAGACAAATATTGTGCTAGAATTCATATTTTTTTGGAAAGTTTATATGAACTTCAATAGAAAAATTGTTTTTAAAGCAAATTATATGTTTGTAATGTAATTCTAGATCAAATTTGGTGTACAAATCGGTTTAAGACATTTCTGCAAGAGTTTTCATAAATTTCGTGATGTAAAAGTTGTTATTTTAGAAAGTTCAGATGAATTTTTAAACCAAAAATTTGCTTTTAAGCGAATTTCGGAATTCGGTATTCTGAGCGATTTTAGATAAATTCTATGAAAAAGATTGATTTTTTAACAAATTTCATGTAAAAATTGATAGTTCTGTGCAATTTTTATTAAATTTTGTGTTACAATTGGACTGTGTGAGCAATTTTAGATCAAAATTTGTGCAAAAATTGGTTTTTTTGCAAATTAAATAGTTTTCAAGAAATAAAATTGTCTTTCTAAGCAAATTTTATGCAATAAATAGGTTTTCTGTGCGATTTTCGATCAATTTTATGAAAAAAATTGTTTTTTTGTGCAACTTTCATGCACAAATTTCATGTAATAAATGAGATTTCTCAGCGATTTAACATAAATTTTATAAAAAAACTTAATTTTTGTGCAAATTTAATGAAAATTATGACAGTTCCGTACAATTTTTGTTAAATTTCGCGTTGGAATTAGGATTTGTGAGCAATTTTAGACAAATTTCGTGATACAATTGATAATTTTTAGCAAATGTTATGCAATAAATAAGTTTTCTGCGCAATTTTAGTTAAAATTTTGTGTAAAAATCATTTTTTTGGCAAATTTAGATAGTATTTCAGCGCGATTTTACATAAATTTAAATTTAATGAGAAAAAATGATTGTTGTGTAAATTTCTTGCAATAAATAGCAGTTCTGTTCAATTTTTGTTAAAGTTCGAGTTGCAAATGTGCTTTGTGAACAAATTTAGACAAATTTTATGCAATAAATGAGTTTTCTGCACAATTCTAAATCAAACTTGTAAAAATCAATTTGTTAGGAAGTTTAGATCATTTTTCGATAAATTTCGTGTTATCATAAGGTCTGTTCCAACATACAATTTGGACAGTTTGCAAACCGTTCAAACTATGCACACAAACAAATTACTGTGTATAAAAAATTGCATAACGATGACAAAAATTTGATTGTGTGCACAGTTTGAACGGTTTGCAAACTGTCCAAATCGTATGTTGGAACAGACCTATAATTGAGTTTTGTGAGTAAATTTAGATTAATTCAAGAGAAAAAATTGTTTTCTGAACCGAATTTTATGCAATAAATAAGTTTTCTCTGCAATTTTAGTTCATTTCTAAGAAAATAATAGTTTCTTTGTGCGAATTTCATGCTATAAAAGATATTTTTGTACAATTTTCGATAAATTTCGTGTTACAATTGAGTTTTGTGAGTAAATTTAGATTCATTTAAAGAGAAAAACTTGTTTGTTAAGCAAATTTAATGCAATTAATCTTTTTTCTGCGCGATTTTACAAGAATATTATGAGAAAAAAGTGATTTGTGTGCACATTTCATGCAATTTTTGTTAAATTTCGTGTTGCACTTGCGCTTTATAGTAAGTTTAGATGAGTTTCAAAAAGTTAAATTGTTTTTAAAGCAAATTTTATGCAATAAATAAGTTTTCTGCGCAATTTTAGATAAAATTTTGTGTAAAAATCAATTTTTTAGCAAGTTTAGATAACTTTCAAGAGGAAATGTTGTTTTTCTAATCAAATTTTATGCAATAAATAAATTTTCTGTGCAATTTTAGATCAATTTTAAAGGAGAAATAGTTTTTTGTGTAAATTTCATGCAATAGATGGCATTTCTGCGCGAATTTCATGTGATAAATAAGATTGCTGAGCGATTTTACATAAATTTTATGAGAAAAATTGATTTTTGTCCAAATTTCTTGCAATAAATGACAGTTCTGTTAAATTTCGTGTTGCAAATTGGCTTTGTGAACAAATTTAGACAAAGTTAGATGAGTTAAAAAAAAATTGTTTTTAAAGTAAATTTTATGCAATAAATAAGTTTTCTGCACAATTCTAGATCAAACTTTGTGTAAAAATCGATTTGTTAGAAAGTTTAGATAATTTTTCAATGAATTTCGTGTTACAATTGAGTTTGGTCAGTAAATTTAAAGAAAAAATTTGCTTGTTAAGCGAATTTAATGCAATTAATCGATTTTCTGAGCGATTTTCCATAAAAGTTATAAGAAAAACTGATTTTTGTGCAAATTTCATGCAAATTTTGTTAAATTTCGTGTTGCAATTGCAAAATTGTTTTTAAAGCAAATTTTATGCAATAAATAAGCTTTCTGCGCAAATTTAGATAAATTTTTGTGTAAAAATCTATTTCTTAGCAAGTTTAGATGATTTTCAAGAGAAAAATTTGTTTTTCTAAGCAAGTTTTATGCAATAAATAAGTTTTCTCCGCAATTTTAGATCAATTTTATGAGAGAAACAGTTTTTTTGTGAAAATTTCATGCAATAGAAAGAATTTCTATGCAAATTTCATGTGGTAAAAGTTTTTTGCGCGATATTACACGATTTTTTGCAAATTTCATTCAAGAAATGACAGTTTTGAGCAATTTTTGCAGAATTTTGTGTTGCAATTGGGCTTTGTGAGCGATTTTAAACAAACTTCGGGTTACAATTGATATATTTTAGCAAGTTTAGACAAGTAAAAAATAAAAAAAATTGTTTTTTTGCAAATTTTAGGCAATAAATAAGTTTTTTGCGCAATTTTAGATCAAATTTAGAATAAAATCGGGATTTTAATGAGTATAAATCATTTTTAAAAGGAAAACTTGTTTTTCTAAGCAAATTTTATGCAATAAAGAAGTTTTCTACGCGATTTTAATAACTTTCAGTGCAAATTTCATTGATTTTACATGAATTTTATGAGAAAAACTGATTTTAGTGCAAATTTCATGCAATAAATGGCAGTTCTGTGCAATTTTTGCTGAATTTCATGCTGCAATTGCACTTTGTGAGCTATTTAGACAAATTTAGAGAAACAAGTAAAAAGTTTAGATAATTTTCAAGTAAAAATTGTTCTTCTATGTAAATTTTACATAAATTTTATGAGAAAAAATAATTTTTGCACAAATTTAATGCAATAAATAACACTTCTGTGCAATTTTTGTTAAATTTCGCTTTGGAATTGAACAAATTTTATGCAATAAATGGGTCCTTTCTACAATTTTAGATCAATTTTATGAAAAAAATTATTTTTTTGTGCAAATTTCATGCAATAAAAGACATTTATGTGCGATTTTTGATACATTTCATGTTACAATTGAGTTTTGTTAGTAATTAAAGATTAATTTCAAGAAGAAAATGTGATTTTAAGCTAATTTCATGCAATAAATGGGTTACCTGTGTAAATAAGTGATTAATTTTGTGGTAATCTTAGGTTTTCTAAGCTGGATTAGACAATTTTTTGTAAGAATTATTTTCTTTAGCAAGTTCAGATATATTTCAAAATAAAAATTTGCTATTTAAGCAAATTTAATGCAATTAATCAGTTTTCTGAGCGAATTTACATGAATGCTATGAGAAAAATTAATTTGTGAGCAAATTTCATGCAATTTTTGTTAAATTTCGTGTTGCAATTGATATTTATGAGCTAGTTTAGATGAGTTTCAAACAGAAAAATTGTTTTTAAAGCAAATTTTATGCAATAAATAAGCTTTCTGCGCAAATTTAGATAAATTTTTGTGTATAAATCTATTTCTTAGCAAATTTAGATGATTTTCAAGAGAAAAATTTGTTTTTCTAAGCAAGTTTTATGCAATAAATAAGTTTTCTCCGCAATTTTAGATCAATTTTATGAGAGAAACAGTTTTTTTGTGAAAATTTCATGCAATAGAAAGAATTTCTATGCAAATTTCATGTGGTAAAAGTTTTTTGCGCGATATTACACGATTTTTTGCAAATTTCATTCAAGAAATGGCAGTTTTGTGCAATTTTTGCAGAATTTTGTGTTGCAATTGGGCTTTGTGAGCGATTTTAAACAAACTTCGGGTTACAATTGATATATATTAGCAAGTTTAGACAAGTAAAAAAAAAAAAAATTGTTTTTTTGCAAATTTTAGGCAATAAATAAGTTTTTTGCGCAATTTTAGATCAAATTTAGAATAAAATCGGGATTTTAATGAGTATAGATCATTTTTAAAAGGAAAACTTGTTTTTCTAAGCAAATTTTATGCAATAAAGAAGTTTTCTACGCGATTTTAATAACTTTCAGTGCAAATTTCATTGATTTTACATGAATTTTATGAGAAAAACTGATTTTAGTGCAAATTTCATGCAATAAATGGCAGTTCTGTGCAATTTTTGCTGAATTTCATGCTGCAAGTAAAAAGTTTAGATAATTTTCAAGTAAAAATTGTTCTTCTATGTAAATTTTACATAAATTTTATGAGAAAAATTAATTTTTGCACAAATTTAATGCAATAAATGGCAGTTCTGTGCAATTTTTGTTAAATTTCGCGTTGAAATTGAGCAAATTTTATGCAATAAATGGGTTCTTTCTGCAATTTTAGATCAATTTTACGAAAGAAATAGATTTTTTGTGCAAATTTCATGCAATAAAAGACATTTATGTGCGATTTTTGATACATTTCGTGTTACAATTGAGTTTTGTTAGTAATTAAAGATTAATTTCAAGAAGAAAATGTGATTTTAAGCTAATTTCATGCAATCTAATCTAGGTAATCTTAGGTTTTCTAAGCTGGATTAGACAATTTTTTGTAAGAATTATTTTCTTTAGCAAGTTCAGATAAATTTCAAAATGAAAATTTGTTTTTTAAGCAAATTTAATGCAATTAATCAGTTTTCTGAGCGATTTTACATAAATTATATAGGAAAAATTGCATTTTGTGCAATTTTCATGTAATAAATGGCAGTTCTGTGCAGTTTTTGTTGATTTTTGTGTTGCAATTGAGCTTTCGAGTTACAATTAATATTTATTAGCAAATTTAGATGAAGAAAAATTGTTTTTAAAGCAATTTATATGCAATAAATGAGTTTTCTGCACAATTCTAGATCAAACTTTGTGTAAAAATCGATTTTGGTAGGAAGTTTAAACCATTTCTAAAAAAAAAAGTTTTTCTAAGCAAATTTGCAATTTTTTTGATGAATTTCGTGTAACAATTGAGTTTTGTGAGTAAATTTATGTTAATTTCAAGAGAAAAGTTTGCTTTTAAAGCAAATTTAAAGCAATTAATCAGTTTTCTGCGCAATTTTACATAAATGTTACGAAAAAAATTGATTTGTGAGCAAATTTCATGCAATTTTTGTTAAATTTCGTGTTGCAATTGATATTTCTTAGCAAGTTTAGATGAGTTTCAAACAAAAAATTGATTTAAAGCTAATTTTCTGGAATAAATAAGTTTTTTGCGCGATTTTAGAACAATTTTATGAAAAACATAGATTTTTGAGCGAATTTTATGCAATAAAAGACATTTCTGTGCAATTTTTCATAAATTTCGTGTTGCGATTGAGTTTTGTTAAGAATTTTAGATCAATTTCAAGAAAAAAAATTGTTTTTGAGTAAATTTTATACAATATGGGAGATTTTAGATTAATTTTGTAGCAACCTTTCTTGTAAGAATTATTATTTTAGCAACTACAGATAAATTTCAAAACAAAAACTTGCTTCTTAAGCGAATTTAATGCAATTAATCGGTTCAATGCGCAATTTAACATAAATTTTATTAAAAAAAATTGATTTTTGTGCAAATATCATGCAATAAATGGTAGTTCTGTGTAGTGCTTGGTGAATTTCGAGTTACAATTGGGCTTTGTGAGCAATTTTGGACAAATTTTATGAAATAAATAAGTATTGTGAGCAATTTTGGATCAAATTTAGTGTGGGAATCGGTTTTTAGGCAAGTTTAGATCATTTAAAAAAAAAAAAGTTTTTCTAAGCGAATTTGATGCAATTAATAGGTTTTCTGTGCGATTTTAGATCAATTTGATGAGAAAAATAGTTTTTTGTGCAAATTTCATGCAATGAATGGCGTTTCAGTGCGAATTTCATGTGATTTTACATAAATTTTATGAGAAATATTGATTTGTGTGCACATTTCATGCAATAAATAGCAATTCTGTGCAATTTTTGGCTAATTTCTTGTTGTAATTGAGCTTTGTGCGCAATTTTTAGGGTAAATAAGTTCTCTTTAGTTCAAATTTTGTGTAAGAATCAGCTTTTTAGCAAGTTTAGATCATTTTCAAGAAAAAAAAAGTTTTTCTAAGCGAATTTTATGCAATTAATAGGTTTTTTGTGCGATTTTAGATTAATTTGATGAGAAAAATAGTTTTTTGTGCAAATTTCATGCAATGAATGGCGTTTCAGTGCGAATTTCATGTGACAAATGAGATTTCTGCGCGATTTTACATGAATTTTATGAGAAATATTGATTTGTGTGCACATTTCATGCAATAAATAGCAATTCTGTGCAATTTTTGGCTAATTTCTTGTTGTAATTGAGCTTTGTGAGCAATTTTTAGAGTAAATAAGTTTTCTTTAGTTCAAATTTTGGGTAAGAATCAGTTTTTTAGCAAGTTTAGATCATTTTCAAGAGAAAAAAATGTTTTTCTAAGCGAATTTTATGCAATAAATAGGTTTTCTCTGCAATTTTAGATCAATTTTATAAAAGAAATAGTTTTTCATGAATTGTTTGATAAATTTCGTGTTAGAATTGAGTTTTGTGAGTAATTTTGGATTAATTTCAAGAGAAAAATGTGTTTTTAAGCAAAATTTATGCAATAAATAGGTTTGTAATGGAATTCTAGATCAAATTTGGTGTAGGAATCGGTTTTTAGAGAGTTTAGATAGATTTCAAAAAATTGATTTTATGAGAAAATTAGTTTATTGTGCAAATGTCATGCAACGAACGGCGTTTCAGTGCAAATTTCATGTGATAAATAAGATTTCAGCACAATTTTACATGAATTTCATAAGAAAAATTGGTTTAGGTGCAAATTCTGTGCAATTTTCGATAAATTTTTGTTGCATTTGCATTTATTGAGCAATTTTAGTTAATTTTCAAAAAGAAAATTTGTTTTTCTAAGCAAATTTTATGCAATAAATAGGTTTTCAGTGTGAATTTTATGTAATAAATAAGATTTCTGCACAAATTAACATAAATTTAATGAAAATATGCAATAAATGGTAGTTCTGTGCAGTTTTTGTGAGCAATTTTTGACAAATTTTATGCAATAAATAAGCTTTCTGCATAATTTTAGATCAAGTGTTGAGTAAGAATTGATTTTTAGCAAGTTTACATCATTATCAATGGGAAAATATGTTTTTATAAGTATATTTTATGCAATAAATAAGTTTTCTGATCAATTTTATAAAAAAATAATTCTTTGTAAAAATTTGTGTTGTCATTGCGCTTTATGGTAAATTTTGGATGAGTTTCAAAAAGAACAATTGTTTCTAAAGCAAAATTTAAGCAATAAATAAGTCAAATTTTGTGTAAAATTAAATTTTTTAGCAAGTTTGGATGATTTTCAAGAAAAAAATTTGATTCTTAAGCAAGTTTTATGCAGTAAAGAAGTGCAATTTTAGATCAATTATATGAGAGAAATAACAATAAAAATAAAAATTTGCTTTTAAAGAAAATTTAATGCAATTAATCGGTTTTCTGCGAAATTTTACATGAATGTTATGATAAAAAATTATTTGTGAGCAATTTTGGACAAATTTTATGCAATAAATAAGTTTTCTGCGCAATTCTAGATCAAACTTGGTGCACAAATCAGGTTTTTAACAAGATTAGATCATTTTCAAAAGAAAAACTTGTTTTTCTAGGCAAATTTTAAGAAATTAATAGGTTTTCTGTGCGATTTTAGATCAATTTTATAAGAAAAATCGTTTTTTTTGTGCAAATTTCATGCAATGAATGACATTTCAGTGCAAATTTCATGTGACAAATGAGATTTCTGCGCAAGTTTAGAAATATCATGAGAAAAATTGATTTGTGTGCAATTTCATGCAATAAATAGCAATTCTGTGCAATTTTTGGATAATTTCTTGTTGCAATCAAGCTTTGTGAGCAATTTTTACAGTAAATATGTTATCTTTAGATCAAATTTTGTGTAAGAATCAGTTTTTAGCAAGTTTCAAGAGAAAAAAATAATTTTCTAAGCAAAATTTATGCAATTTTAGGAAAGAAAGTTTTTTGTGCAAATTTCATGAAACAAAAGACATTTTTGTGCAATGTTCAATAAATTTCGTGTTAGAATTAAGTTTTGAGAGTAATTTTAGATTAATTTCAAGAAAAAATGTGTTTTTAAGCAAATTTTATGCAATAAAAAAGTTTGTAATGTAATTCTAGATCAAATTTGGTGTAGAAGTCGGTTTTTAGCGAGTTTAGATAAATTTCAAGAAATAAATTTGTCTTTCTAAGCAAATTATAGATTGATTTTATGAGAAAAATAGTATTTTGTGCGAATTTCATGCAATAGATGGTGTTTCTGAGCAAATTTCATGTGATAATAAGATTTCTGAGTGATTATACATTAATTTTATGAGAAAAATTAGCTTGTGTGCAAATTCTGTGCAATTTTTGTAAAATTTTATGTTGCAATTTTAAGCAATAAATAAGTATTCTGAGCAAATTTCATGCAATAGGCAGCATTTCTGTGTAATTTTCATGTAATCAATGAGTTTTCTGAGGGATTTTACATGCATTTTATGAGAAAAATTGATTTGGGTGCACATTATATGCAATTTTTGTTAAACTTCATGTTGCAATTGGGCTTTGTGAACAATTTTAGACAAATATTGTGTTACAATTCACATTTTTTGGAAAGTTTATAAGAGTTTCAATAAAAAAATTGTTTCTAAAGCAAATTATATGTTTGTAATGCAATTCTAGATCACATTTAGTGTAGAAATCAGGTTTTAGCAAGTTTAGACCATTTTCAAGAGAAAAAACTGTTTATTTAAGCAAACTTTATGCAATAAATAGGTCTTCTGTGCAAATTTCATGTAATAAATAAGATTTCAGCACAATTTGACATAAATTTTATGAGAAAAAAATCATTTGTGAGCAAATTTCATGCAATAAATGGCAGTTCTGTGCAGTTTTTGTCAAATTTCGTGTTATCATTAGGTTTTGTGAGCAATTTTTGACAAATTTTATGCAATAATTAAGTTTCTGCAATTTTATAAAAAAAATAGTTTATATGTGCAAATTTCATGCAATATCTGGCAATTCTGTGCAAATTTAAAGTAATAAACAAGATTTCTACCAAATTTAACATAAATTTTATAGAAAAAAATTGATTTATGTGCAAATTTCATGCAATAATTGTTGAAATAATCATTTTCTTGTCAAAGCTAAGTTGATTTAAAACTTATCAACTAATAACTGACAATTAAGTGACACTTTACAAGCACAAACTAAAAACCTCGATTGAACATGTCTATGTTGCTCAAAACTCAAATTGTAAACCATAATCAATCCAAGCAATCCCAACATAATAATAATCTAGCGCAAAATTAAAATCAATTCAAACCTAACCTTAAATTCAAACTGATTAAAAACCAAGCGCACAATACCAAACAAACCAAATCGATACTCACTATAATTTTGTTTTCACTTTAATAAATTTCGTATAGAAATTCCGATTCTTCAATATACCGACTTCCTGCAACGTATCAATTTCCAATCGTTCCTTAAGTAGCTTGTCCGATAAAAACTTATCGCATTCCTTAACAATATAACAAAATGTACCACGATCTTTAGTATCCTCATTTAAACTATCCGATGTTTCTCCATCGAGGATATTAATGATATCCAATATAATCGAAGGAATATCGTTGTGTAGAGTGACAAGTTCCTGTAATGCATTAACGACTGACTCCTTTTTAACCACATTGCGGATTCCATTGGTTATTAATTCGTTTATTAAAGGTATTAGATTGGTTTTTTCCAATAGTAGACTTTTAGTTTCATCTTTTATTAACTGGATACATGTTTTAATGCTAAAATAGAATTAATTAATTGCGTCGTTTATTGATTAGTTTTATAGTACTTACAATTCATTTTTGCCTGTTTTTTCCCAATTTTTCCATACGTCTGCAGACAAAACATCCGCCATGTTTCTTCTGCTTGGGGTACTCGGCGGCGGCGGTGTTGCCGGACGTTTATGTCCGCGTAAAACCTATAACAAATTACAAAAATCATAAAAACAACCCAAATTGACTATCATAAACTAATGTATCAATAATAAACATCAATTTATCATCACCGAATTATTTATGATGTAATTTTCTTATGTTGGGAACACTGATCCAAGTACACAGACATGTGTTGAATGGGTTATTAAATTATTAATTAACTCACAATATTATTAGAATTCGTCGTTGTTATCATGATGATGGAAGATAATGTTCAAGATAGTACGAAAGCAATTCGTAAATTGCAAAAGAAATTAAGGAAGTGTCAGAGTGTTGTTGAGAAGGAAACCGGCATTGTATGTTGTGATTCTGTTACTAAGGTAATATTGTTTTGGTTTCTTCTATTGACAATGTGAATTGTGTGTATTGTTATTGAATATTTACCATAGACATTATTTATTACGTCGTAATCATAACCTATTTACTTTATAAACTTCACTTGTACTGACTGAAGTTTGTCGATTAAAATCAGTTTGGGTAACATTTAAAAATAAATGATAAAGCTCATTTTGGACGGTAGCAAATTGCTAATTGTTAAACTCGTTTTAGACGGTAGACAATTATTATATAATTTTTTATAAGATTTTTTTGGTTTAAATAAGTTTTATGGACGATATTTCATAAATTATATGGTACAAATACGATATACAATACGATATACGAGCGATTTTGATCAATGTTCTGTAAAAAAACTGTTCTTAAGCGCGATTTTTTTAATAAATTTGATGAAAAATGGGTGTTACATGATATTTTTCTAGATTATCATTCTACTTTGGGTTTTCTGGACTAAATTTGATCAATGTTTGTATAATTTCTTACTTTTTTCTGCAAGATAAGTTTTACAAAAAAGTTTTTTGATCATATTTTGATCAATTTTTCTATAACAAATGAGAATTTTTTGATTGTTGATTGAATTTTGAGCAACAATTGTGTTTTTTGGGCAATTATTGATCAATTTTGTATAGTAATATTATCTGTTGAGCCATTTTTGATCAATTTTATTCAACAATTGAGTGTTATGTTCTATTTTGTAAAATATTTTATTATTTTGTGCAACTTTTGATGAATTTTGTGTGAGCTTTAATCAATTTCGTTTAATAAAGTTGTTTTTTGAGTGATTTTTAATATATTTTATGGAATAATTGGGTGAGTTTTGTATAAAGTTCTGCTTTTTGTGCAATTTTTAATAAATTTTGGGCAACTAATGGAGTTTTTGTGCTTTTTTTTTAAATATATGTGTTTTATAAGCGAATTTTGTACATTAAAATGTTTTATAAGCGATTTCTTATAAATTCTATGCAACAAATGAGTTTTCTCAATAGTTTTAGGACCAATTTTGTACAATAAAATGAGTTTTTGAGCGATTTTTGTTAAATTTTATACAATAATTGAGTGTTATGCGTGATTTTGTGTCATTTCTTGCCTTTTTCTGCAATAAATGATGAATTTTTAAAGTTTTTTGGCTGATTCGTTATCAACTTACAGTAATAAAATGGTTTTTAAGCGATTTTCAATCAACTTTATGCGATGTTTGTGTTTAAATTAAGTTTTCTGAGCGCTATTTGATAAATTCTACAAAACAAATGAGTGTTACAGGCAATGTTTGTAGAATTGTTTGCTCTGTTGTGCAATTTTTAATGATTTTCATGCAATAAGTAAGCGATTTTAAATTAATTTCTTGTAATGAAATGAATTTGAATCAATTTAATACAAGAAATGGGTGTTTACTCGCGATAATTGTATTTATTTTGTCTATTTTTTATGAATTTTATGCAACAAGTGTGTTTTAGATAATTTTTGATCAATTTTTTGTAATAAAATAAATGTTCAATTGACTTTTATTACAATAAATGAGTATTACGCGCGGTTTTTGATCAATTTCTTTTAATAAAATGCGACGTTTGAATTTTGTTTTGTTCATTTGTGCATTTTATGCGACAAATGCATTCTCCGGGCAATTTTGATCAATTTTGTGTGTAATAAATAGGTTTTCTGAGCGATATTTGATAAATTTACGCGCAATATTTGTAGAATTTCTTGCTTTTTTGTGCAATTTTTGATTAATTTTGTGCAATAAATTAGTTTTATGGGCGAGTTTTCATTAATTTTCAGTTTTGTGTGTAGTAAATAGGTTTTCTGAGCGATATTTAATAAATTTACGCACAAAATTTGTGGAAGTTTTTGTTTTTTGTGCATTTTTTGATTAATTTTGTGCAATAAATTGGTTTTATAGATCAATCTTCAATTTTGTGTAGTCTAAATAGGTTTTTGAGCGATATTTGATAAATTTACGCACAAATATTTGTGAAATTTCTTGTTTTTTGTGCAATATTCGATCAATTTTGTGCAATAAATTGGTTTTAAGGGCGAGTTTTGATCAATTTTCAATTTTGTGTGAAGTAAATAGGTTTTCTGAGCGATATTTGATAAATTTACGCGCAATATCTGTGGAATTTCTTGTTTTTTGTGCAATTTTTGATCAATTTTGTGCAATAAATTGGTTTTACGGGTGAGTTTTGATCAATATTTAATTTTGTGTGTAGTAAATATGTTTTCTGAGCGATATTTGATAAATTTACGCTCAATATATGTGGAATTTCTTGCTTCTTGAGCAATTTTTGATCAATTTTGTGCAATAAATTGGTTTTATGGGCGAGTTTTGATCAATTTTCAATTTTGTGTGCAGTAAATAAGTTTTTTTGAGCGATATTTGATAAATTTAAGCGAAATATTTGTGAAAATCTTTGTTTTTGTGCAATTTTTGATCAATTTTGTGCAATAATTTGGTTTTATGGGCGAGTTTTGATCAATTTTCAATTTTGTGTGTAGTAGATAGGTTTTTTGAGCGATAATTGATAAATTTACGCACAAAATTTGTGAAAATTTTTGTTTTTTGTGCAATTTTTGGTCAATTTTGTGCAATAAGTTGGTTTTATGAGCGAGTTTTGATCAAATTTCAATTTTGTGTGTTGTAAATATGTTTTCTGAGCGATATTTGACAAATTTACGCCCAATATTTGTGGAATTTTTGTTTTTTGTGCAATTTACGCGCAATATTTGTGGAATTTCTTGTTTTTTATGCAATTTACGCGCAATATTTGTGGAATTTCTTGTTTTTTGTGCAATTTTCAATAAATTTTGTGCAATAAATTGGTTTTATAGGACGAGTTTTGATCAATTTCCTATTTTGTGTGTAGTAAATAGGTTTTCTGAGCGATATTTGATAAATTTACGAGCAATATTTGTGAAATTTCTTGTTTTTTGTGCAATATTCGATCAATTTTGTGCAATAAATTGGTTTTAAGGGCGAGTTTTGATCAATTTTCAATTTTGTGTGAAGTAAATAGGTTTTCTGAGCGATATTTGATAAATTTACGCGCAATATCTGTGGAATTTCTTGTTTTTTGTGCAATTTTTGATCAATTTTGTGCAATAAATTGGTTTAACGGGTGAGCTTTGATCAGTTTTCAATTTTGTGTAAAGTAAATAGGTTTTCTGAGCAATATTTGATGAAATTACTCGCAATATTTATGGAATTTCTTGTTTTTTGTGCAATTTACGCTCAATATTTGTGGAATTTCTTGTTTTTTGTGCAATTTTGTGCAATAAATTGGTTTTTAAGAGAGTTTTGATCAATTTTTAATTTTGTGTATAGTAAATAGGTTTTTTGAGCGATATTTGGTAAATTTACGCGCAATATTTGTGGAATTTCTTGTTTTTTGTGCAATTTTCGATCAATTTTGTGCAATAAATTGGTTTTATGGGCGAGTTTTGATCAATTTTTAATTTTGTGTGTAGTAAATAGGTTTTCTGAGCGATATTTGGTAAATTTACGCGCAATATTTGTGGAATTTCTTCTTTTTTGTGCAGTTTTTGATTGAATTTGTGCATATTTTGATCAATTTTGTGCAACAAATTGGTTTTATGGGCGAGTTTTAATCAATTTTTAATTTTGGGTGTAGTAAATAGGTTTCCTGAGCGATATTTGGTAAATTTATGCGCAATATTTGTGGAATTTCTTGTTTTTTGTGCAATTTTTGATTAAATTTGTGCATTTTTCGATCAATTTTGTGCAATAAATTGGTTTTATGGGCGAGTTTTGATCAATTTTCAATTTTGTGCGTAGTAAATAGATTTTCTGAGCGATTATTAATAAATTTACTCGAATATTTGTGGATTTTCTTGTTTTTTGTGCAATTTTCGATCAATTTTGTGCAATAAATTGGGTTTATGGGCGAGTTTTGATCAATTTTCAATTTTGTGTGTAGTAAATAGGTTTTCTGAGCGATATTTGATAAATTTATGCGCAATATTTGTGGAATTTCTTGTTTTTTGTGCAATTTTCGATTAATTTTGTGCAATAAATTGGTTTTATGGGCGAGTTTTGATCAATTTTCAATTTTGTGTGTAGTAATTAGGTTTTCTGAGCGATATTTGATAAATTTACGCGCAATATATGTGGAATTTCTTGCTTCTTGAGCAATTTTTGATCAATTTTGTGCAATAATTTGGTTTTATGGGCGAGTTTTGATCATTTTCAATTTTGTGTGTAGTAAATAGGTTTTCTGAGCGATATTTGATAAAGTTACGCACAATATTTGTAGATTTTTTTGTTTTTTGTGCAATTTTCAATCAATTTTGTGCAATAAATTGGTTTTATGGGCGAGTTTTGATCAATTTTTAATTTTGTGTGTAGTAAACAGGTTTTCTGAGCAATATTTGATAAATTTACGCACAATATTTGTGGAATTTCTTGTTTTTTTGTGCAATTTACGCGCAATATTTGTGGAATTTTTTGTTTTTTTTGCAATTTTGTGCAATAAATTGGTTTTATGGGGAGAGATTTGATCAATTTTCAATGTTGTGTGAAGTAAATATGTTTTCTGAGCGATATTTGATAAATTTACGAGAAATATTTGTGTAATTTTTTGTTTTTTGTTCAATTTTCGATAAATTATGTGCAATAAATTGGTTTTATGAGCGAGAATTGATCAATTTTTAATTTTGTGTGAAGTAAATATGTTTTCTGAGCGATATTTGATAAATTTACGCACAATATTTGTGATTTTCTTTGTATTTTGTGCAATTTTCGATCAATTTTGTGCAATGAATTAATTTTATGGGCGTGCTTTGATCAATTTTTAATTTTGTGTGTAGTAAATAGGTTTTCTTAGCGATATTTGATAAATTTACGCACAATAGTTGTGAAATTCCTTGTTTTTTGTGCGATTTTCGATCAATTTTGTGCAATAAATTGGTTTTATGGGTGAGCTTTGATCAATTTTCAATTTTGTGTGAAGTAAATAGGTTTTCTGAGCGATATTTGATAAATTTACGCGCAATATCTGTGGAATTTCTTGTTTTTTGTGCAATTTTTGATCAATTTTGTGCAATAAATTGGTTTTATGGGCGAGTTTTGATCAATCTTAAATTTTATGTGTAGCAAATAGGTTTTTTGAGCGATATTTGATAAATTTACGCCCAATATTTGTGGAATTTCTTGTTTTTAGTGCAATTTTTGATAAATTTTGTGCAATAAATTGGTTTTATGGGCGAGTTTTGATCAATCTTTAATTTTGTGTGTAGTAAATGTGTTTCCTGAGCGATATTTGATAAATTTACGAAAAATATTTGTGGAATTTCTTGTTTTTTGTGCAATTTTCGATTAATTTTGTGCAATAAATTGGTTTTATGAGCGAGTTTTGATCAATTTTCAATTTTGTGTGTAGTAAATAAGTTTTCTAAACGATATTTGATAAATTTAAGAGCAATAATTGTGAAATTTCTTGTTTTTTGTACAATTTTTGATCAATTTTGTGCAATAAATTGGTTTTATGGGCAAGTTTTGATCAATTTTTAATTTTGTGTGTAGTAAACAGTTTTTTTGAGCAATATTTGATAAATTTACGCACAATATTTGTGGAATTTCTTGTTTTTTTTTGCAATTTACGCGCAATATTTGTGGAATTTCTTGTTTTTTGTGGAATTTTCGATCAATTTTGTGCAATAAATTGGTATTATGGGCGAGTTTTGATCAATTTTCAATTTTGTGTGAAGTAAATAGGTTTTCTGAGCGATATTTGATGAAATTACGCGCAATATTTGTGGAATTTCTTGTTTTTTGTGCATTTTTGATCAATTTTGTGCAATAAATTGGTTTTATGGGCGAGTTTTAATCAATTTTTAATTTTGTTTGTAGTAATTAGGTTTTCTGAGCGATATTTGATAAATTTTTGTACAATATTTGTGGATATTCTTATTTTTTGTGCAATTTTTGATCAATTTTGTGCATTAAATTGGTTTTATGGGCGAGTTTTGATCAATTTTCAATTATGTGTGTAGTAAATAGGTTTTCTGAGCGATATTTGATAAATTTAAGCAAAATATTTGTGGAATTTCTTGTTTTTTTGTGCAATTTTTGATCAATTTTGTGCAATAAATTGGTTTTATGGGCGAGTTTTGATCAAATTTTAATTTTGTGTGTAGTACATAGGTTTTCTGAGCGATATTTAATAAATTTTTGCGCAATATTTGTGGAATTTTTTGTTTTTTTGTGCATTTTTTGATCAATTTTGTGCAATAAATTGGTTTTATGGGCGAGTTTCGATTAAAAAAAAAAAAAAAATTATTATCAGAATCTGAGTGAAAAGTCGAAAAATTTTTATGGGATGTTGATGCAAGAGTTCCGAAAAAAATTGAAATTTTTAAAATTTGAGTGAAGTTGAAAATTTTTCTTTTTTATGCGTATTAGATGCAAATATTTTTTTTTTAATTTGAGTGAAAAGCCGAAAGTTTTTCGTTTTTTACGCGTTTTCGATGGAATTAAGGACTTTCAAAAAAAATTGAATATTTTAAAATTTGAAGAAAAAAATTTAAATTATCAAAATTTGAGTGAAAAGTCGAAAAATATCAGTTTTTTACGCGTTTTGCATGCAATTAAACACTTTCGAAAAAAATTGAAAATTTCAAAATTTGAGTGAAAAGTCGAAAAATTTCCGTTTTACGCGATTTTGATGCAAAAAAACTTTCGAAAAAAAAAAGAAATTTTCAAATTTGTTTATTATTACGACTTTTGCATGCAATCAAACACTTAAAAAAAAAATATAATATTTCCTAATTTGAGCGAAAATTCGAAAAATTACCGTTTTTACGCCTTTTCGATGCAATCAAAGAAAAAGACTTTCGACAAAAAAAAGAAATTTTATTTTTTTTTAATTTTTACGCGTTTTGCATGCAATCAAAGACTTAAGAAAAAAATATAAAATTTCAAAATTTGAGCGAAAAGTCGAAAAATTACCGTTTTTACGCCTTTTCGATGCAATCAAAGAAAAAACTTCCGAAGAAAATTGGAATTTTCAATTTGAGTGTAAAGTTGAAAATTTTTCGTTTTTTTCGAATAAAATATAAAATTTCAAAATTTGGGTGAAATTATAATTTTCAAAATTTTAGTGAAAAGTCGAAAAATTTCAGTTTTATACGCGATTTTGATGCAATCAAAGACTTTCGAAATAAATTGAAATTTTCAAAATTTGAGTGAAAAGTCCAAAAGTTTCAGTTTTTTACGCGTTTTGCATGCATTCAAAAACTTTCGAAAAAAATGAAATTATCTAAATTGAGTGAAAAGTCGAAAAATTTCTGTTTTTTCTGTGTTTTGCATGCAATCAAAGACTTGAGAAAAAATTGAAATTTTCAAAATTTGAATGCAAATAAAAAATCTTGAAAAAATTTGAAATTTTCAAAATTTGAGTGAAAAGTCGAAATTTTTTAGTTTTTTATGCGTTTTGCATGCAATCAGAGACTTTCTAAAAAAATTGAAATTTTAAAAATCTGAGTGAAAATTCGAAAAATTGCCGTTTTTTACGCGTTTTGAATGCAAAGCAAATAAAAATCATAATTTTATAATCAATTTTTAATTAAAATAAAAAAAAAAATTCTTACCCACTTTTTTCTATCTAATAGTTTCACTTTTTGCACTTTTTTCTTAGGAATCTCCATCACAACCTGTAACAACAAACAATTAATTAAATTATTTTTTCAGAATATTGCAATCTGCAATGCAGGCTTATCAAACGGCCTTACAGAAGAAACAGTCCTTGAAGAATTCATGAAACATGGTCAACTAGAAAACATAACAATGTTACCCGGAAAATCATGCTGCTTTATAACCTACAAATCAATCCAAGATGCACAAAAAGCGTATAATACAATCAATGGAAAATTAAATATAGCTCAAGATAACAAACCAATTTATTTAAGCTACACGAATAATATACCGGAATCGAATTTAATTAACTTTAATAAAAAACCTGATGGTTTGATAGTTATTAATGATTTTGTTAACGAGTTTGAAGAAGAGGAATTGTTAAAATTGATTCATTTTGATGATGATGATGGGGTTTTAAAGCATCGCCAAGTTAAGCATTACGGGTATGAGTTCAGATATGATATCAATAATGTTGATAAGGATTGTCCTTTGGAGCAAAAAATTCCACAGATATGTTTGGATTTATTAGGGAAAATTAATTTTGAACCGGATCAATTGACTGTAAATCGTTACAAACCTGGACAGGGTATACCTCCCCATGTAGATACTCATAGTGCTTTCGAGGATCCTTTAATGTCACTCTCACTAGGTTCTGATACAATCATGGATGTCAGACATTCTGATGGTAGGCATTATCAAATATTTCTACCAAAACGTTCATTAACAATAATATCGAAAGAAAGTAGATACGATTGGACTCATGGAATAACACCCAGAAAATTGGATGTAATACCAACAGAACAAGGTATTAGCGTTAGCAAAAGAGGAGTTAGAACATCATTCACTTTCAGAAAAGTTTTAAAAGGAGAATGCAATTGTAATTTTAAGGAAAAATGCGATTCATACAATAAAGTTCACATTAGTGAAAATTTGGCTATCAAATTGGAATCCACGCATGTGCATCAAGTTTATGAGAAAATTGCTGATCATTTTAGTGATACCAGACATAAACCATGGCCGAATGTATTGGATTTTGTTATGTCTTTTGATGTTGGTTCTGTTTTAATCGATGTTGGTTGTGGTAATGGGAAATATTTAGGACACAATAGGGGAATCTATGATGTAAGTTTTGATTAATTTTTGGATTGGTTTTGATTGATTTTTGTTTTAGATTGGATGCGATATGAGTTGCGGATTGATTAATGTTTGTAAGCAGAGAGGTTTCCAGGTTTTTAATTGTAATTGTCTTAATGTTCCGTTAAAGGATGGTGTTGCTAATGGGATTATTAGTATTGCTGTTATTCATCATTTGGCTTCAGAAGTAAGTGGTGAATTTTTTTTTTTGGAATTGAAGTATAATACCTTTTTTGTTCTAGGAAAGACGCAAATTAGCAATTAAAGAAATAATCCGTCTTCTACAACCAAACGGACGCGCTTTAATCTACGTTTGGGCTAAAGATCAAACTAAAGAAGACAAATCGAGTTATTTAAAACAAGATAGGAAGAATAGGAAGCAAGCAAGTGTAGTGACCGATGAAATTAGTAAAACAGTGAATGTTGATGGTGAGGTTGCGCTGCCTGTTCATACTAATAGGAAGCAGTTTCAGCATCAGGATTTGTTGGTTCCTTGGAAATTGAAGAAGGAAAATGTTGTTGAAGATGAGTTGTTGAGGTTTTATCATGTTTTTGAGGAGGGGGAGTTGGAACGTATGTGTAAGGAGATTGAGGATGTTAATGTTGTTAGGAGTTATTATGATCAAGGAAATTGGTGTGTTGTTTTGAAGAAAATAAAGTAAATGTTGATGAAAATGTTGTTTTATTTAGAATTGTTTGATTGTTAGTGTTTTTTCAGCTTTGAATCAGTTTGAAACTAAGAAAAAAGCGAAGTCGTGTACTAAGCGAACTGAACTAAACTAAAACTCAACGCAGCAAACTGAAATTAGTCCCAAAAGATGCGCAATTTATTGTAGATTTAAGTATTTGAGTTGGATTTTGTAGGTCTACTTCAAAGTTTTTGAGAAAATGCAAAAAACTGTTCGAAAGTGACACTTTTGGTGCATAATCGTGTTCCAAGCCAACTAAACTAAACTAAAACTCAACGCAGCAAACTGAAACTAGTCCCAAAAGATGCGCAATTTAATGAAGATTTACGTGTTTGACTTGACTTGTATAGTCCTAGTTCAAAGTTTTTGAGAAAATGCGAAAAACTGTCGAAAGTGACACTTTGGGTGGAAGGTCGTGTTCCAAGCAAACTGAACTAAACTAAAACTTAACGCAGTAGTCTGAAACTAGTCCCAAAAGGTGTGCAATTTAATGTAGATTCATGTGTTTTTTATGTGTTTTATAGGCCTAGTTCAAAATTTTTGAAAAATTGCGAAAAACTCCGATAACAACATTTTCAATGCAAAGACTTGTTCCAAGTGAACTAAACTAAATTAAAACTCAACGCAGCAAACTGAATCTAGTCTCAAAAGATGCGCAATTTAATGTAGATTTAAGTGTATGACTTAGATTTTATTGGCCCAGTACAAAATTTTTGAGAAAATACAAAAAAACAGTCCAAAAACGACACTTTTGGTGCAAAGCCGTGTTCCAAGCCAACTGAACTAAACTAAAACTCAACGTAGCAAACTAAAACTAGTCCTAAAAAATGCGGAATTCAATGTAGATTTACGAGTATGACTTTGATTTTATGGGCTTAGTTCAAAGTTTTTGAGAAAATGCAAAAAACAGTCCGAAAGTAACATTTTCAGTGCAAAGACGAGTTCCAAGCAAACTGAACTAAACTAAAACTCAACGCAGCAGACTGAAACTAGTTTTAAAAGTTGCGCAATTGATTGTAGATTTACTTGTTTGACATAATTTTGATAGACCCACTACAATGTTTCTAAGAAAATGCGAAAAATTGTCCAAAATTAGCACTTTCGGTGCAAAGTCGTGTTTGACGCATACTAAACTAAATTAAAACTCAACGCAGCAAACTAAAACTAGTCCCAAAAGTTGGGCAATTAAATGTAGATTCACTTGTTTTACTTAATTTTTATAGACCCACTACAAAGTTTTTAAGAAAATGCAAAAAATTGTCCGAAACTAGCATTTTTGGTGCAAAGTCGTGTTTGACGTAAGCTAAACTAAACTAAAACTTAACGCAGCAAACTAAAACTAGTCTCAAAAGTTGCGCAATTGAATGTAGATGCACTTGTTTAACGTAATTTTTATAGACCCACTACAAAGTTTAAAAAAAAAATGCAAAAAATTGTCCGAAACTAGCATTTTTAGTGCAAAGTCGTGTTTGATGCGAACTAAACTAAACTAAAACTCAACGCAACAAACTAAAACTAGTCCCAAAAGTTGCACATTTAAATGTAGATTTGCATGTTTGACTTCTTTTTAATAGATTCAGTACAAATTTTTAAAGAAAATGCGAAAAATTGTCCGAAATTAGCACTTTTGGTGCAAAGTCGGGTTTGACGCAAACTAAACTAAACTAAAACTCAACGCAGCAGATTGAAACTGGTTTCAAAAGTTGCGTAATTAAATGTAGATTTACTTGTTTATTGTAATTTTTATAGACCCAGTACAAGGTTTTCAAGAAAATGCGAAAAATTGTCTAAAACTAGCATTTTTAGGGCAAAGTGATGTTTGACGCAAACTAAACTAAACTAAAACTTAACGCAGCAAACTAAAACTAGTCTTAAAAGATGCGCAATTTAATGTAGATTTACTTGTTTAATTTGGATTTTATAAACCTAGTTTAAAGTTTCTGAGAAAATGCGAAAAACTGTCCAAAAGTAACATTTTTGGTGGAAAGACGTGTTCCAAGCGAACAGAACTAAACTAAAACTTAACGCAGTAAACTAAAACTAGTCCCAAAAAATGCGCAATTTAATGTAGATTTATGTATTTGACTTGGCCTTTAAAGGTTTAATTCAAAGTTTTTGAAAAAATGCAAAAAAATGTTCGAAAGTAACATTTTTGGTGTAAAGCCGTGTTTTATGCAAACTGAAGTAAACTAAAACTCAACGCAGCAAACTGAAACTAAATGCAGAAGATGCGCAATTTGATGTAGATTTGCGTGTTTGACTTAGGTTTTATAGGCCTAGTTCAAAGTTTTTGAAAAAAAATGCGAAAAACTGTCCGAAAATAACATTTTCAGTGCAAAGACTTGTTCCAAGCGAACTAAACTAAATTAAAACTTAACGCATCAAACTGAAACTAGTCCCAAAAGTTGCGCAATTAAATGTAGATGCACTTGTTTACCGTAATTTTTATAGACCCAGTACAAGGTTTTCAAGAAAATGCAAAAAATTGTCAAAAACTAGCATTTTTAGTGCAAAATCGTGTTTGACGCGAACTAAACTAAACTAAAACTCAACGCAGCAAACTGAAACTAGTCCCAAAAGTTGCGCAATAAAATGTAGATTTTCTTGTTTAAGGTAATTTTTATAGACCCAGTACAAGGTTTTCAAGAAAATGCGAAAATTTGTCCGAAACTAGCACTTTTGGTGCAAAGTCATGTTTGACAAAAACTAAACTAAACTAAAATTCAACGCAGCAAACTAAAACTAATCTCAAAAGTTGTGAAATTGAATGTAGATTCACTTGTTTAACGTAATTTTTATAGACCCACTACAATGTTTTCAAAATAATGCAAAAAAATGTCCGAAACTAGCATTTTCGGTGCAAAGTCGTGTTTGAGGCAAACTAAACTAAACTAAAACACAACGCAGCAAACTAAAACTAGTCCCAAACATTGCGTTATTGAATGAAGATGCACTTGATTAAGTAATTTTTATAGACCCAGTACAAAGTTTTCAAGAAAATGCAAAAAAAATTCCGAAACTAGCACTTTCGGTGCAAAGTCGTGTTTGACACGAACTAAACTAAACTAAAACTCAACGCAGCAGACTAAAACTGGTTTAAAAAGTTGCGCAATTGATTGTAGATTCACTTGTTTAACGTAATTTTTATAGACTCAGTACAAAGTTTTAAAGAAAATGCGAAAAATTGTCCGAAACTAGCATTTTCTGTGTAAAGTCGTAATTGACGCGAAATAAACTTAACTAAAACTCAACGCAGCAAACTAAAACTAGTCCCAAAAGTTGCGCAATTGAATGTAGATTCACTTGTTTAACTTAATTTTTATAGACCCACTACAAAGTTTTCAAGAAAATGCTAAAAATTGTCCGAAATTAGCATTTTCGGTCCAAAGTCGTGTTTGACGCGAACTAAACTAAACTAAAACTCAACGCAGCAAACTGAAACTAGTCCCAAAAGCTGCGCAATTGAATGTAAATTCACTTGTTTAACGTATTTTTTATAGACCCACTACAAAGTTTTTAAGAAAACGCGAAAAAAAAATCCGAAACTGGCATTTTTGGTGCAAAGTCGTGTTTCACGCAAACTAAACTAAACTAAAACTTAACGCAGCAGATTGAAACTGGTTTCAAAAGTTGCGCAATTAAATGTAGATTTACTTGTTTATTGTAATTTTTATAGACCCATTACAAGGTTTTCAAGAAAATGCGAAAAATTGTCTAAAACTAGCATTTTTAGGGCAAAGTGATGTTTGACGCGAACTAAACTAAACTAAAACTCAACGCAGCAAACTGAAACTAGTTCCAAAAGATGCGCAATTCAATATACATTCACGTAAATGACTTGGTTTCTATAGTATAAGTTTGAAGTTTTCTAGAAAATACATAAAACAGTTTGAAAGTGACACTTTCAGTGCAAAGTCGTGTTCCAAGCAAACTAAACTAAACTAAAACTTAACGCAGCAAACTGAAATTAGTCTTAAAAGATGCGCAATTTAATGTAGATTTCCGTGTTTGATTTGAATTTTATAAGCCTAGTTTAAAGTTTTCGAGAAAATGCAAAAAACTGTCCGAAAGTAACATTTTCAGTGCAAAAACGTGTTCCAAGCAAACTAAACTAAACTAAAACTTAACGCACCAAACTAAAACTAATCCCAAAAGTTGCACATTTGAATGTAGATTTGCATGTTTGACTTATTTTTTATAGATTCAGTACAAATTAAAAAAAAAAATGCAAAAAATTGTCCGAAATTAGCCCTTTTTTTGGAAAGTCGTGTTTGACGCAAACTAAACTAAACTAAAACTTAACGCAGCAAACTGAAACTAGTTGCAAAAGATGCGCAATTCAATGTAGATTCACGTGTTTGAATTAGCTTTTATAGGCCTAATTCAAAGTTTTTGAGAAATTGCAAAAAACAGTCCAAAAAAAAACACTTTTGATGCAAAGTCGTGTTCGAAGCAAACTGAAGCTTTTATAGATCCAGTTCAAAGTAATAATATGTTAACTAAGTTATTACATTTATAAAAGACTTTAGTCGAACTAAAACTAGTAATGTAATCTGTAAGAATAAACTTCAATTATAATAATATTATTTTATAAAATTAAACTAAGTTATTCTATTTTAATACAACATAAAGTAATAATGTTACTAACAATAATATCCTGGAATATGGTGAAAGGAAAATTCTC
This sequence comes from Tachinus rufipes, assembly GCA_963932245.1. Classification (NCBI taxonomy): domain Eukaryota; kingdom Metazoa; phylum Arthropoda; class Insecta; order Coleoptera; family Staphylinidae; genus Tachinus; species Tachinus rufipes. The sequence goes on from OZ010745.1 coordinate 116,744,754, forward strand.
CGGACCATTTAAGGTGGACAGGGATGTAAAAAATCTACCGTAGAGGTTTAATAACAGCCCTTTATGCCAATCTGGCGTACCTTACTGGTAGTTTAGGTCAACATTCTTTTCGATTTCATATGTTACGCACAAATTCTTATAAAATGATCGATTTTTCCATTTTAAATTGGAATATAAATAAACAAACCAATGCAATTCACATGATATCTTTATTGAAGATTTTATGTAGCAGAATATATGACCGTTTGTAATAATAATGGAAAAGTTCAATCTTGAAATGTTTACTATTTTCCGCTTGACATATCAGCTCGTAAATAATAAAATATAAATAACTCCATCACATATTTATCCAAGTTGCCAAGAAAATAGCGTAAGTTAGTTAACATCGTTACATGTTTACACCCCGGCGCTTGCACCTTAATTATGATGAAGCTGTTAACTTGACTGCCTTATACTCATGCATAATAAATTAAATAAAAATTGCTTAAGCAACCCTAAAATTTCCTTTTCAAACGAAGCCCAATAAAAGTACCTGCATTACAATGATAATATTTCAATTTGAAATGCACGCAAGGGATGTAACGTTTGACATTCGAGTTGGCCCGAAATCAAATATCGGCTCAATATATATATGAAGCCTTATAATAAAATTGGATATGTAGGGATTTCTTTATAAATATATTTAAATTTAGTTAATTAGAAATTGTGTGTGTAGGGTGGCGTATAATTTAATCGACTTGACCCTGCGTGATCATAAAGTGGAAAATTGATAAACTTGGGCTTGCTTGGGTTCGTTTTAAACTTGGATTAAAGTCTGTGTACGCAAGTTTATGGATGCGGACCTGGTTTCTTATAGAAAGTCATTAGGACTGCTATTTCACTCGTGTTAACATAATTTTGATTAATTAAGTTTATACTCTTATCTTGATATTTTTAACAAGTGTTTGCATATATAGAGGAAGTAAGTAGATTCATATAAAACATTTTAAAACTTGAATTTGTGTATCTAATTGTTGGGTAAAATAGCAGTTCTCCAATATGATTAATATTCTTTATAAAAAAGCATTAATGTATGAATTTGATATGAATACAGCGCTAAATAATACCAAAAATTTAAATTATTTTAGATAACACAAAGGTGACCCACATACCCCCCCAAGTGTTAGTCATCAAATGATCTATTGTTTGTCCCACCTCTTGTGTGCTTAAATTTAGACATGAGAGAATTATTTAGGAATAAACTTCTTGATAACTAACGTTTGGATGAGTAAGTGGGAACAAAGTTAAATTTTTGTGAGCGAGTTACTTCTTTTAGTGTGAGCCACCCACCCGCCCAAGTGTTAGTTATCAAAGAATCTATTGTATGTCCCACCTCTTCTGTGCTTAGATTGAGATATGAAAAAATTGTTTAACAATTAATCTCTTAATAACTAACGTTTGAGCGGGTGAGTGGGAACACAGTTTAATTTGTAAGAGAATTATTTCTTCTACTGTAATCCACCTACCCTCCCAAGTGTTAGTCATCAAACGATCCAATGTTTGTCCCACATCTTGTGTGCTTGGATTTAGATATGAGATAATTGTTTAACAGTAAATCTTTTGATAACTAACGTTTGGGCGGGTAGGTAGGAACAAAAATTAATTTGTTGGCAAGTACTTCTTCTACTATGACCCACCTACCCGCCCAAGTGTTAGTCATCAAAATGTCCATTGTTTGTCTCACTTCTTGTGAAATTGGATTTAGACATGAGAGAATTGTTTAACAATAAATCTTTTGATAACTAACGCTTGGGTGGGTGGGAACAAAGTTTATATTGTAGGAGAGTTATTTACTCTACTGTGACCCAACCACCCGCCCAAGTACGAGTCATCAAAGAATTTTTTGTTTGTCCCACTTCTTGTGTAATTAGATTTAGATATCAGAATTGTTTATAATAAATTTCTTGATAACTAACGCTTGGGTGCGTGGGTTAGAAACAAAGTTTAATTTGTGGGCGAGTTACTTCTTCTAGTGTGTTCCACCCACCAAGTGTGAGTCATCAAAAGATCCATTATTTGTCCCACTTCTTGTGTTCTTGGATTAAGATATGAGAAAATTGTTAAACTATAAATCTCTTAATAACTAACACTTGGGCAAGTGAGTGGGAACCAAATTTGTTTTGTAAACAAATTATTTCATCTACTTTGACACAACCACCCGCCCAAGTGTTAGTCATCAATCAATTGTTCATCCCACTTCTTGTGTGCTTGGATTTAGATATGAGATATATGTTTAACAAAATTTAATTTGTGGGCAAATTACTTCTTTTACTCTGACCCACCCACCCGCCCAAGTGTTACTTATCAATGGATCTATTGTTTGACCCAACTTTTGTGTGCTTGGAAAATTGTTTAACAATAGGAACAAACTTCTATTTGTGGGCAAGTTACTTCTTTTACTTTGTTCTACCCACCCGCCCAAGTGTTATTAGTTAAAGGATCTATTGTTTGTCCCACCTTTTGTGTAATTGGATTTAATCAGAATTAATTAACAATAAACTTTTAAAGTTTTAACTTCAAATTTGGGCTTAAGGCACTTCAATTGATTAAAAAAATGTACATAGGTTTGTAAGAAAAAATTTAAATAACCCTTAAATACTGTTTTTGGAATAAAAATTACTTTTTTTTCAAAAATGGTTATTTTTTTTACTAAATTAATAAGAATATTGAAGTTTAAATTTCAAATTTAGGCTTAAGGCACTTAATTTGATTAAATAAATTGACATTAGTATTAAAAAAAATTCAAAAAACTCTTAAATATTGTTTTTGCAATGAAAAGACTTTTTTATCAAAACTATATTGAACTTTACTTGAAAACTAAAAGAAAGTTTGTATTGAGAATTAAAAAATTAGACTCAGCATACTTGGATTTATTTAAAAAAATTGTTTGTGGTTAACAATTTAATCCAAGATGGCCGCAATTTATGAAAATTAATAAATTTATAACAATTTTTACAAAACTGTTACTGAATTCAACTTTACTCAAAAATTAAAAAGAATTTGGTTTTGGGAATTAAAAAATTAGGCTCAGCATACTTGGATTTATTGAAAAAACTGTTTTTAGTTGACAATTTAATCCAAGATGGCCACAAATGATAAAACTTAACAAATTTATAACATTTAAAAAAAAACTACGTTACTAAATTGAATTTTACTTAAAAACTAAAAAAAATTTTGTATTGCAGATTGAAAAATTAGACTCAGCATACTTAATTTATTAATAAAAATTGTCTATAAATAATGAATTTATGATAATTTTAGCAAAATTATATTACTAAATTGAACTTTATTTAAAAACTAAAACAAATTTTGTATTGAGGTTTAAAAAATTTGACTTAGCATACTTGAATTTATTTAAAAAAATGTTTGTAGTTAATAATTTAACCCAAGATGGCCGCCATTTTTCATTATTTATAATAATTTTAACAGAATTATGTTACTAAATTGAACTTTATTCAAAAACTAAACGGAGTTTTGTATTGAAAGTTAAAAAATTAGACTGAGCATACTTAGATTTATTTAAAATAATTTGTGGCTATCAATTTAATCTAAGATAGCCCCAATTGATAAAAATGATTAAATTTATAATAATTTTTATAAAACTATGTTACAAAATTTAAGTTTACTCAAAAACTAAAAAGAATTTTGTATTGTGGATTAAAAAATTAGATTTATCATACTTAAATTCATTTAAAAAAATTGTTTGTATTAAATAATTTAATTTAAAATGGCCGCCATTGATGATTTTATAACAACTTTAACAGAATTATATTACAAAATTGAAGTTACTTAAAAACTAATACGAATTTTGTATTGCAAAATAAAAAATTAGACATAGCATACTTGGATTTATTTAAAAAAAAATTAATTGTTGTTAACAATTTAATCCAAGATGGCCACCATTGATGAATTTATGATAATTTTAACAGAATTATGTTACTAAATTGAATTTTATTTAAAAACTAAAACGAATTTTGTATTAAGGATTAAAAAATTAGATTCAGCATACTTGGATTTATTTAAAAAAATTTATTTGTAATTTAATCCAAGATGGCCATCATTGAGGAATTTATGATAATTTTAACAAAATTATATTACTAAACTGAACTTTAGTTAAAAACTAAAACAAATTTTGTATTGAGGATTAAAAAAATAGACTCAGCATACTTGGATTTATTTAAAAAGTTTATTTGTAGTTAACAATTTAATCCAAGATGGCCGCGATTGATGAATTTATGATAATTTTAACAGAATTATGTTACTAAATTGAACTTTACTCAAAAACTATAAAGAATTTTGTATTGCGGATTAAAAAATTAGACTTAGCATACCTGGATTTATTTAAAAAAATTATTTGTAGTTAACAGTTTAATTCAAGATAGCCGCCATTGATGAATTTATGATAATTTTAACAGAATTATTTTACTAAATTGAGCTTTACTCAAAAACTAAACGGAGTTTTGTATTGAGGATTAAAAAATTAGACTCGGCATACTTGAATTTATTTAAAAAATTTGTCTGTAGTTATTAATTCAATTCAAGATGGCCGCCATTGATGATTTTATGATAATTTTAACAGAATTAAGTTACTAAATTGAACTTTACTCAAAAACAAAAAAAAATTGTATTGCAGATTGAAAAATTAAACTCAGCATACTTGGGTTTGTTTAAAAAAATTGTTTGTACTAAATAATTTAATCTAAGATGGCCGCCATTGATGATTTTATAATAACTTTAACAGAATTGTGTTACAAAATTGAAGTTTATTTAAAAATTAAAACGAATGTTGTATTGCGGATTAAAAAATTAGACTTAGCATACTTGGATTTATTTAAAAAGTTTATTTGTAGTTAACAATTTATTCCAAGATGGCTACCATTGATGAATTTATGATAATTTTACAGAATTATGTTACTAAATTGAACTTTACTCAAAAACTAAACGAAGTTTTGTATTGTGGGTTAAAAAATTAAACTCAGCATACTTGGATTTATAAAAAAAATTGTTAGTAAATAATTTAATCTAAGATGGCCACCATTGATAAATTTATAATAATTTTAACAAAATTATATTATTAAATTGAACTTTATTTAAAAACTATAAAGAATTTTGTATTGCGGATTAAAAATTTAGACTCAGCATACTTGAATTTATTTAAAAATAAATTGTTTGTACTTAATAATTTAATCCAAAATAGCCGCCATTGATAAATTTATGATAATTTTACAGATTTATGTTACTAAATTGAACTTTACTCAGAAACTAAACGGATATTTGTATTGAGGATTAAAACATCAGACTTAGCATACGTGGATTTATTAAAAAATATTGTCTGTAGTTAATAATTTAATCCAAGATGGCCGCTATTAATGAATTTATGATAATTTTAACAGAATTATGTTACTAAATTGAACTTTTCTCAAAAACTAAAACGAATTTTGTATTGTGGATTAAAAAATTAGACTCAACATATTTGGATTTATTTAAAAAAATTGTTTGTGATTAACATTTTAATCCAAGATGGCCGCAAATCATGAAAATTAATAAACTTATAACAATTTTTACAAAACTGTTACTGAATTCAATTTTACTCAAAAACTAAAAGGAATTTGGATTTGGGAATTAAAAAATTTGGCTCAGCATACTTGGATTTATTGAAAAAACTGTTTTTAGGTAACCATTTAATCCAAGATGGCCACAAATAAAAAAAAATTAACAAATTTATAACATTTTTAACAAAACTACGTTACTAAATTGAATTTTACTCAAAAACTAAAAAAAAATTTGTATTGCAGATTGAAAAATTAAATTCAGCATGCTTGGATTTATTTAAAAAAATTGTTTGTAGCTAAGAATTTAATCCAAGATGGCCGCCATTGATGATTTTATAATAATTTTAACAGAATTATGTTACAAAATTAAAGTTTACTCAAAAACTAAATAGAATTTTGTATTGCGCATTAAAGAATTAGACTTGGCATAATTGGATTTATTCAAAAAATTTGTCTGCAGTTATTAATTTAATTCAAAATGGCCGCCATTGATGAATTTATGATAATTTTAACAGAATTATGTTACTAAATTAAACTTTATTTAAAAACTAAAACAAATTTTGTATTGAGGATTAAAAAATTAGACTCAGCATACTTGGATTTATTTAAAAAAATTATTTGTAGTTAATAATTTAATCCAAGATGGCCACCATTGATGAATTTATGATAATTTTAAAAGAATTATGTTATGAATTTCATGAATTTATGATAATTTTAACAGATTCATGTTACTAAACTGAACTTTACTCAAAAACTATAAAGAATTTTGTATTGCGGATTGAAAAATTAGAGTCAGCATACGTTTTTTAAATTTAAATACAAGAATTGTTTAACAATAAATGTTTTAATAACTAACGTTTGAGCGGGCGGGGGGGAACAAAGTTTAGTTTGTGGACGTATTACTTTTTTTACCTCCCTGCCCAAGTGTTAATCATCAAAGGATCCTTTGTTTGTCCCACTGTTTGTGTAATAATTTTCAATATATATAATATATAATAATAACATAATCATCAAAAATCACACCATATAAAACCTACTTACCTCTTAAATTTAACTTAAAACTAATCACTTAAAATGTTTTACATAAAATTTGCCAAAAAAACTAATTATTGGAAGAAATTTGTACAAAAATCTATTCATTTTTTTTTCAAATTATGATTTAGTGTGTTATTCTACAAAAAATTGCTCAAAACATTTATTTTGGCAAAAAATTTAGACAAAAACTGATTTATTTTATTAAATTTATTAAAAAATTAGCAGAAAACTTAATTTTTATACAAAACTCATAACTTTAGATTACTCAAAAAACCCAAAACCATGTTTTTCTTTAATTAAATTAAAAATGACTCTTATTTATAGCATAAAAGTCGCAAAAAAACTACTTAATTAAATAAATTTTTTAATCTTTGCGCAAAAATCTTATCATTTATTACATGATATTGGCATGAAAAACTTATTTACATTAAGAAATTTATGAAAAATTGTTTTTAATACCTAATTAATGAACAATATAGAGCAAAAATTAATAAATTTTGTACGCAAAACTAATTGAGTTAACATAGTTTGCTATAACTCAGAAACCGCACATTGGAAATTAGTGTAACTTGTTACTAATATAGTTCAATATTGTTAGTACTAAGTGTAAAAAATTAATTTAAATCCATACGCTCATTTTGACATAACCTTAAATTAATCAGCATCACTTTGCAGAATTTAAAGTCATAGGACATAACAATTGCTCATAAGTCATAAACGATACATTGGAAATTAGTGCAACTTGCTACCAGTATAGCTCAATATCATCAGTACTAAGTGTGCAAAATTAGTTTAAATCTATACGCTCAATTTGACATAACCTTAAATCAATCAGCGTTACTTTGCAGCATCAAAACTTATAGGACATAACACTATAGTTTATAAGTCATAAACGGTACATTGGAAATTAGTGCAACTTAATATAAACATAGCTCAATATCATTAGTACTAACTGTGCAAAATTAATTTAAATCCATACGCTCATTTTGACATAACCTTAAATTAATCAGCATCATTTTGTAAAATCTAAAGTCATAGGACATAACATTATTGCTTTTAAGTCATAAACGGTACATTAGAAATTAATGCAATTTAGTACCAACATAAGTAATTATCATTAGTACTAAGTGTGCAAAATTAATTTAAATCTATACGCTCAGTTTGACATAACCTCAAATCAATCAACATCACTTTGCAGAATCAGATGTCTTAGAATATAACATTATTGCCCATAAGTCATAAACGGTACATTAAAACTTAATGCAATTTAGTACCAACATAGCTCAATATTATTAGTATTAAGTGTGCAAAATTAATTTAAATCCATACGTTCATTTTATCATAACCTTAAATAAATCGAAATTACTTTGCAGAATCCAAAGTCATAGAACATAATATTATTGCTCATAAGTCATAAACGGTGCATTGAAAATTAGTAAAGCTTAATTCCAACATAACTCAATAACATCAGTACTAAGTGTGCAAAATTAATTTAATTCTATACGTTCAATTTAACATAATCTCAAATAAATCGGAATCACTTTGTAGAATCAGAAGTCATAAGACATAACATTATTGCTCATAAGTGGTCAACAGTACATTGAAAATTAATGCAACTTGGTACCAATATAGCTCAATATGATCAATACTAAGAATGTAAAATTAATTTAAATCCATACGCTCAGTTTGACATAACCTTAAATCAATTAGCATCACTTTGTAAAATTTGAAGTCATAGGACATAACATTATTGCTCTTAAGTCATAAACGGTACATTAGAAATTAGTGCAACTTGGTAACAACATAGTTCAATATTATCAGTACTAATGTGTAAAACTAATTAAAAACCATATGCCCAAATTGACATAACCTTAAATCAATCAGCATCACTTTGCAAAATCAGAAGTCATAGGATATAACATTATTGCTCATAAGTCATAAACAGTACATTAAAAATTGATGCAATTTGGTACTAGCATAGCTTAATATCATCAGTATTATGTATGACGAAATAATTAAAAACCATATGTATAATTTGGCATAACCTCAAATGAATCAGCAACACTTTTACATAATCATAAGTCATAAGACATGACATTACTACTTATAAGTCATAAACGGTACATTAGAAATTGGTGCAATTTGGTACCAGTATAGTTCAATATTATCAGTATTAATTGTGCAAAGTTAATTAAAAACCATACGCTCAAATTGACATAACCTCAAATCAATCAAAATCACTTTGCAAAATTAGAAGTCATACAACATAACATTATTGCTCATAAGTCATAAACAGTACATTGGATATAAGTGCAATTTAGTACCAGAATAACTCAATATCATCAGTACTAAGTGTGCAAAATTAATTAAATTCCATACGCTCAATTTGACAGAGCCTTAAATCAATCAGAATTATTTTGCAGAATCAGATGTTATAGGACATAACATTATTGCCCATAAGTGATAAGCATTATATTGAAAATTGGTGCAACTTGGTACCAACATAGTTTAGTATCATCACTATTAAGTGTGCAAAACTAGTTAAAAACCATACGCTCAAATTCACATAACTTCAAATCAATCAGCATCACTTTGCAAAATTAGAAGTCATACAACATAACATTATTGTTCATAACTCAGAAACCGTATATTGGATATAAGTGCAATTTAGTACCAGCAAAGCTCAATATCATTAGTACTAAGTGTGCAAAATTAATTCAAATCTATACGCTCAATTTGACATAACCTCAAATCAATCAGCTACACTTTGCAAAATTAGAAGTCATAGTACATTATATTATTGCTCATAAGTCATAAACAGTACATTAGAAATTAGTGTAACTTAGTACTAGTATAGCTCAATATCATGAGTACTAAGTGTGCAAAATTGATTTAAATTCATACGCTCAATTTAACATAACCTCAAATCAATCAGCAACACTTTGCAAAATTAGAAGTCATAGGGCATAACATTATTGCTCATAAGTCATAAACGGTACATTGGAAATTGGTTTAATTTAGTACCAATATAGCTCAATATCATAAAAATTAATTAAACAAAATTAAAAATTATTAAAGTAAATATAGTTTGTCATAACAAAGAAACCGTACATTGAAAATTAGTGTAATTCAGTACCGGCTTGGCTCAATGTCATCAGTACTAAGTGTGCAAAATTATTCAAAATCCATACGCTCAATTTGACAAACCTTTTTTTTTGTTTAATTATTTAACCTAACCTAACCTAACCTAATCTAACCTAACCTAACCTAACCTAACATAACCTAACATAACCTAACCTAACCAAACATAACCTAACCTAACCTAACCTAACATAAATCAGCATCACTTAATCACAAAACTTTAGTTAACAAAATTGTTTGATAATTAGAATAAACTATTTGATAAATAGGAAAATTGCACAACAATAAAAACGTTTTTTAAGCAATTTTAAATAAGTATCTTACAAATACTATTATCTAGAAAAAAATATTTTTTAAATTAAAATAAATCGTATAAATGAAACAACTTCCTCTAGCAGACAGAGTCTATCAGCTTCAATAATAATTGTCAGACCTGCTGCTGGCCTCAATATTTGCTATCTTGTCGCTACAAATATCAATAGAAATCCTGCCATCACTTCTCAAAGTAAACGTAAAATATCTTCCATTACACAACGGGTTTAGTAGATAATTTTACTATTGAGAAAATTTACTTTTCTAGTTTTAAATTGAATTGAATTGAAACAATTATAAAATTTAAACATTTGGCATAGTTTCAAATCCGGAATCTGTTATTATTTTTTTCAGGGAGCTTATAAAATTAGAACGAATCCTGGCCGAATAGTGCAGACTGCTGTAAAAATCCAGCACCGATTTAATCGGTTAATCGAATGCTTTAATAAAATAAGTTAGCAAACACCCCTTTGCGACAAACACACGCTCTGCACATTTTTTCTTTGCTTTTATTATTTTTATCATCTTTTATTAATATATTATATATAATCTGGCAAAATTTAATTAATTTTATAAAATTGAATTAATTATAGCCGAGCTTTAAATATAATTTTTATAAAATTGATAGGGACGCTACTGGATGTGTGATTAATAGATAGTGGGAGATAGACGCCAGGACGCTGTGGCGCCATAAGAACTGGCGTCTTCTAGGCGGCTAGAGAACTGGGGGAATCAATTGTTGCTACTTTTGTATCTGGACCACAAAAATAAGGGCGGGTTTCTTGGCTGTATAAGGGATTTTGTTCTACTACTCCAATTAATGTCACATTAAATCATTCCTTGGGGAGATTCGTATTTCAAATTTCTTTTTAACATTTTTATAAAATCATATTAGAGATAGAATTTTAGTCCAATTATTAATCTTCAGTTTAATAACAAAATTTATCTATCTATACATTTTAAACAATTTTTTATCTTGTTTCTAGCATAGTCTTTATAGTAATTTTTTATTTTTATTCAAATTTTACTGCAATTGATAGAAGACTTAATTTTTAATATCATATTAAGCTTTGCAACATTTTACCTTGTAGCTATGTCAAAGTTGTTATAAAATTATAAATAGTTAATCCGATTCGAAGGACCAAAAGTATAAAAAATGATTTTTATTCAAACATTCAAACTACAAATTAGATTTTAGATGCCTAAAACTATTCTTAAACATTATTATTTGGTTCAATTGAGCCTTAATTTTAAAGGACGCAATTGTCGCTCAAAACTTCACAGACACCAACCAAACTAATTCAATTTAAATTCATTTATGAAATTCCGAGTGTGTTTCATTCAGACGATTATAATCTCATTCAACATTCATGCGAATACGTTTAAAGAAAAACAGGTATTAGAATCAATCCTGTTTGTAAAGGACGTGCGGTGAAATAATTAACATTCCCAAATGCGTGTAACAATATCCCAACTACTCTGCACAAATATCGGATAATTTTCAAATAGTAACAGGGATATGTATGCCAACTAACTTGCCTATGTGTACTAGTATAGTATGCAAAACAGCTAAACACGGAATAATGATGTACATGTTACAATGGCTTGTGGAGTCTCGCTGCCAGCACTAAATCTCTTTAGACGCGCCTGAAATTCATTCGATATTGCCTCTGCCAAACCTATAAATATATATGTTGTACGCGCTACACTGACATGCATTGCAGTAAATGCATTTTAATGCAAAACCACTTTATATTAAATTTTATTCAGATTTATAAGCCGTTTTACTAAACTAAATAAAACATAAATGTTGGACATGTTCAATAAGCGCGAAACAGACGCGGAAATTTCATAAATGAAATTAAATTAGATAGTTGGATGGTGCTTCTGTAAAGTTTCCAGCGTCAATTACGTCCTTCAGTATGCTTGCTTTCAACTAGGCACGTCACAACTTATCATAAGCACCTAATTTTACGTCTTCAATACTGTCTTTATTAACTTATGTAATTTAAATAATTTTACATAATATAAGTTAAAAGATTAAGTTTGTAATGAAATAATATTGCTTAACTTTTATAAATTGTTCTACCACAGACGAAATATTAAAATTTTCTTGTGAAGATTTATTTGGAACACTCCAATTGACGATTAATAAAAAAAAAATTGTTAGTTTGACAATCTACTTATGAGTCAAAAAAGAGATAAATCTATAACTAGTCAAAGCGACATTAAAATTAAATTATTTTTTATTTTATTTTTTATTTATTATGCTTTTTACGGCTATTTTACATCGCCACAGTAAGTCTACGACTTGTTTAAAGTGGTTTGATGGGACCAACAGCTTAATACGTGACTTCCGAACCACGCTGGTGGATAAAGAGCAAGTTATCATTTCAGTCATATTTCGGGGATCGAACCCCGGACTGCTCGCATGATATGCAAGTGCTCTACCATTGAGCTATCACACCAACTTCTAATCAATCGCGAAGCGACATACTAAGTTATAAACAAAAAACACTGACTTCCAGTCAATCGCGAAGCGACTTATGAGTCAAAAAGAAGATAAATTAATGACTAATCAATCTCAAAGCGACATACTAAGCTTCAAATAATTAAATCAATTTCTATTCAATCGCGAAGCGACGTACTAAGTTATAAACAAAAAATATTAACTTCTAGTCAATCGCGCAGCGACTTATAAGTCATAAAGGAGATACATTTATGACTAATCAATCGCAAAGCAACATACTAAACTTATAATAATTAAATCAACTTCTATTCAATCGCAAAGCAACATACTGAATTATAAACAAAAAACGCTAACTTCTAGTCAATTGCGAAGCGACTTATGAGTCAGAAAAGAGATAAATTTATAACTAATCAATTGCAAAGCAACATACTAAGCTTAAAATAATTAAATCAACTTCTATTTAATTGCGAAGCGACATACTAAGTTATAAACAAAAAACACTGATTTCTAGTCAATTGCAAAGCGACTTATGAGTCAAAGAATCATTGAAGCACCCAATAAAGATTATTTAAGGCAAATTTGATAACATTTTACTAATTAGTTTTTGTTTTTTTTTTAAATTTATTAAGTCTTTATTCAAAAATTTACTAAAACTCAATTCAAAATATTGCAAAAATAATTTAAAGTAAAATATTTTAATTTTTGAAGTTAGTAGTCATTTAAGCACCTAATACCAATTGTTTATAGCAAATTTGATAAAATTTCATCAATTAGTTTTTGGGTGGGCGGGAATACAAATTCAAGTTACACGCCTACAAAGTTCAAACTTAGTTTAAAACAAACACGTCCACATATTTTAAACTTAGTTCAAATTATACGCCCACAAAGTTTGAATTTAGTTCCCTCCTACAAACCCAAGTGTTTATGATAAAAAAATGGATCACAAACATTTGGGTGGGCGGGCGGGAACACAAGTTCAAATCACAATAAAACAAAGTTTAAACTTAAATCCCGCCCACCCACCCAAGTGTTTATAATTAAAAAAATGGATTACAAACAATTAGGTGGGTGGGCGAGAACACAAGTTTAAATTACACAGTTCAAAACACACGCCCACAAAGTTCAAATTTAGTTCAATTCACACACTTACAAAGTTTAGACTTAGTTCCCACCTACCCACCCAAGTGTTTGTGTTTAAAAGCTTTAAGTATAAAAATTTGGGAAGGTAGGGAGAACACCAATGCAAATCACAGCTTACAAGTTATAAACTTATTTCAAATTTTGTGGGCGTATGATTTGAATTAAGTTTGAACTTTGTAGGCGTGTGATTTGAACTTGTGTACCCGCCCACCTACTCTTAGTGTTTGACATCCAGTTTTTTGATCATACACTTGGGTGGGTAGGCAAAAACTTAGTTTAAACTTTGAGAGCGTTTAATTAAAGTTTGTGTTTCCGCCCGCCCACTGAAGTGATTGTTATCCATATTTTTTATTACAACTTTTTGAGTGGATAAGCGTGGATATGTTCAAACTTTGTAGGTGTGTGTTTTGAACTAAGTTTAAACTTTGTTAGCATCTGATTTGAACTTGTGTTCCCGCCCACCCACCCAAGTGTTTGTGATCTAGTTTTTTGATTACAAACACTTAGATGGGTGCGCGGGAACTAAGTTCAAATCTTACGCTAACAAAGTTTAAACTTAGTTTAAAACACACGCCCTTAAAACACAACACAAATTTAAACCACAAGCCCTCAAAGTTTGAACTTAGTTTTTGCCTACCCACCCAAGTGTTTATGATAAAAAATGGTTCACAAACATTTGGGTGGGTGGGCGGGAACACAAGTTTAAATCACACGCCTACAAAATTTGAACTAAGTTTGAAATTTGTAAGCGTGTGGTTTAGATTGGTGTTCTTCCTACCTTTTCAAGTGTTTAAGCTTAAAGTTTTTAATCACAATTTTTTTTGTGTTTTTGCCCACCCACTCAAGTGTTTGTAATTAGTTTAAACTTTGATTACAAATTTTTGAGTGGGTTAGCAGGAACTAAGTTCAAACTTTGTAGGCGTGTGTTTTGAACTAAGTTTAAATTTAGTTAGCGTCTGATTTGAACTTGTGTTCTTGCCGACTTCTTCCTATTTTTTCAAGTGTTTAAGCTTAAAGCTTTTAATAACAAATTTTTGGGTTCAAATTTTGTGGGCGTGTGTTTTGAACTTGTGTTCTCGCAAACCAACCTAAGTGTTTGTAATTAATGTTTTTGATTACAAACACTTAGGTGGGTAGGCGGAAACTTAGTTTAAACTTTGAGGGCGTGTGACCAATTTTTGTATTACAAATTTTTGAATGGGTTAGCGAAAAGTTTAAACTTTCTTGGCGTGTGTTTTGATCTAAGTTTAAACTTTGTTAGCTTGTGATTTGAACTTGTGTTCCCGCTCACTCACCCAAGTGTTTGAAATCCAATTTTTTGATCACAAACACTTGAGTGGGTGAGCGGAAACATAAGTTCAAATCACACGTTTACAAAGTTCAAACTTAGTTTAAATTATACGCCCACATAGTTTGAATTTAGTTCCCGCCCACCCCTTTAAGTATTTGTATTAAAAAAAAATAACAAACACTTAGGTGGGTGGGTGGGAACACAAACTTAAATCACACGCTCTCAAAGTTTAAACGTAATTTCAAAAATCTATTAAAAATGAATTCAAAAATTTGTAAAAAATATCTAAATTTAAATATTTTAATTTTTGAAGTTGGTAATCAATGAAGCACTTAATAAAGATTGTTCTTGGCAAGTTTGATAAAACTTTATCAATTAGTTTTTGTTTTTTTCAAGATTTACTAAGTCTTTATTCAAAAATCTACTACAACTGAATTCAAATGTTTGCAAAAATAAGCTAAAGTAAATATTTTAATTTTTGAAGTTGGTAATCATTAAAACACCTAATTAAAATTGTTCATGGCAAATTTGATCAAATTTCTTCAAATAGTTTTTGTTTTTTGAAGATTTACTAAGTCCTTATTCAAAAATTTACTAAAACTGAATTCAAAAATTTGCAAAAAATATTTAAAATAAATATTTTTAATTTTTGAAGTTGGTAGTCATTGAAGCACTTAATAAAGATTGTTCATGGCAAATTTGATCAAATTTTATCAATTAGTTTTTCTTTTTTTAAGATTTTCTAAGTCTTTATTCAAAAATCTATTAAAATTGAATTCAAAAGTTTGCAAAAATAATCTAAAGTAAAATATTTTAATTTTTAAAGTTGGTAGTTATTAAAGCACATAATAAAACTTGTTTATTGCAAATTTGATAAAATTTTATTGATTTGTTTTATGTTAAGATTTACTAAGTTTTTATTCAAAAGTTTACTAAAACAGAATTCAAAAGTTTGCAAGAATAATCTAAAGTAAAATATTTTAATTTTTGAAGTTAATAGTTATTAAAGCACCTAATAGAAATTGTTTATGCCAAATTTGATAAAATTTTATCGATAAGTTTTTGTTTTTTTTAAGTTTTACTAAGTCCTTATTCAAAAATTTACTAAAACTGAATTCAAAAGTTTGCAAAAATAATATAAAGTAAAATATTTTAATTTTTGAAGTTGATAGTCAATGAAGCACTTACTAAAGATTGTTTATGCCAAATTTGATAAAATTTCATCGATTAGTTTTTGTTTTTTTTTAAGATTTACCAAGTCTTTATTCAAAAATCTATTAAAACTGAATTCAAATGTTTGTAAAAAATATCTAAATTAAAATATTTTAATTTTTAAAGTTGGTAGTCATTAAAGCATATAATAAAGATTGTTTATGGCAAATTTGATAAAATTTCATCAATTAGTTTTTTTTTTTTTTAAGATTTACTAAGTCCTCATTCAAAAATCTACTAAAACTAAATTCAAACGTTTGCAAAAATAAGCTAAAGTAAAATATTTGTATTTTTGAAGTTGGTAGACATTGAAGCACTTAATAAAAATTGTTTATGGTAAATATTATTAAATTTCATCGCTTAGCTTTCGCTTTTTTAATGATATACTAAGTCCTTATTCAAAAATCTACTAAAACTGAATTAAAAAGTTTGTAAAAATTATCTAAAGTAAAATATTTTAATTTTTAAAGTTGGTAGTCATTGAAGCACCCAATAAAGATTGTTCATGGCAAATTTGATTCAATTTCATTTATTAGTTTTTGTTTCTTTAAAGATTTACTAAATCTATATACAAAATTTTACTAAAACTGAATTCAAATGTTTGCAAAAATAATATAAAGTAAATATTTTAATTTTTGAAGTTGGTAATTGGTAAGCACACATTAAAAGTTGTTCATGGCAAATTTGATCAAATTTTATCGATTAGTTTTTGTTTTTTTAAAGCTTTACTAAGTCTTTATACAAAATTTTATAAAAACTAAATTCAAGTATTTGCAAAAAATATTTAAAGTAAAATCTTTTAATTTTTGAAGTTACAAATCATTGAAGCACTCAATAAAGACTGTTCATGGCAAATTTGATAAAATTTCATCAATTAGTTTTTGTTTATTTAAAGATTTACTAAGTCCTTGTTCAAAAATCTACTAAAACTGAATTCAAAATTTTGCAAAAAATTCTATAGTCAAATATTTAAATTTTTGAAGTTGGTATTTTGTAAAGCTCTTAATAAAAATTATTTATGGTAAATTTGATAAAATTTCATCAATTAGTTTTTGTTTTTTTAAAGATTTATTAAGTCCTTGTTCAAAAATCTCCTAAAACTGAATTCAAAATTTTGCAAAAAATTCTAAAGTAAAATATTTAAATTTTTAAAGTTGGTATTTTGTAAAGCACTTAATAAAGATTAATCATGGCAAATTTGATAAAATTTCATCGATTAGTTTTTGTTTGTTTGAAGATTTACTAAGTCTTTATTCAAAATCTATTAAATTTTTTTTCAAAAATTTGTAAAAAGTATCTAAAGTGAAATAGTGTTATTTTTGATGTTGTTAGTCATTGAAGCACCTAATAAAGAATGTTTATGTCAAATTTGATAAAATTTTATAGATTAGTTTTTGTTTTTTTTAAGATTTATTTAAAACTCAAAAGTTTGCAAAAAATAGCTAAAGTGAAATATTTTAATTTTTGAAGTTAGTAGTCATTGAAGCAGTTAATAAAAATTGTTTATGGAAAATTTAATAAAATTTCATCAATTAGTTTTTGGTTTTTTAAAGATTTTAAGATTTACTAAGTATTTATACAAAATCCTACTAAAACTAAATCCAAATATTTGCAAAAAATATCTAATGTAAAATATTTTAATTTATAAAGATAAAAATCATTAAAGCACTTAATAGAATTTTTTCAAGGCAAATTTGATAAAATTTCATCGATTAATTTTTGTTTTTTTAAAGATTTATTTAAAAATTTACTAAAACTAAAGTTAAAAGTTTGCAAAAATAATCTAAATTAAATTATTTTAATTTTTCAAGTTGGTAATCATTGAAACACCTAATAGAGATTGTTCATGGCAAATTTGATAAAACTTCATCGATTAGTTTTTGTTTTTTAAAGATTTACTAAGTTTTTATCTAAGCACAATTCATTAGTGACCGCCATAGATTGGAGTACGTTTAGAGCATCCATGGAAATAAGAATAAGCTGAGAAAAAGGAAAAACAATGTATGCAAAGATAAAGGAAGCCTATAAGGATAGCATAGTCAGAAACACGGACAGCTCAACAAAAACGTTGCCGTATTGGTAGAGTCTGAACATAGCAGAACTAATGCAATAAAATCAAAAGAAAAATATCCAGACTGTGGCAGAAACAAATTCCGGACGACAGTGGAATAGCCGACCTAAGTAGGAAACTCAAAGAAAACAGAAATAAATTAAAAATAATGATCCGGGCTTCAAACGAATGTTATGGTTTCTCCATAATTATGTGATGAGCTGGAAAATGATATCTGGGGGAGCGGCTTCAAAATTGTTATGAGCAACTTAAAATACAGACCACCATGTAAGCTAGACCCAGAAACAAAGAAGCAAGTTGTACTAGATCTGTTTTCAAGAGCGGATGACAACTGGATAGAGGAGCCATGTGAAAAGCAGGTTACACTTTTTACAATGAAGGAACTACTCAAGGCAACACAAAAAATAAAGGGCAAGAAGCGCCTGGCCTAGATGGAATACCCATAGAGGTAATAAAATAAGTAGTAAAACGGTGGCCGGATGGTGTTTTAGAAGATCTAATTACATTACTATCACAGCAGAAGTTCCCAACGGAGTGGAAATGCGCTAAATTAATTCTATTGTCGAAAGGTGTAAACAACATTGGGAAGTTATCGTTCAGACCGATAAGCCTGCTAAATTCCGCAAGCAAGCTGTATGAGATCCTGTTAAGGAAAAGACTTCTTTAGAAAATCGAGAAAACAGAAGGACTGCACGAAAATCAGTTTGGTTTTTGAAGAGGCAAATCGACTATCCAAGCCATCGAAAAGATCTACAAAGTTGCAAATAGGGACAAGGCGGATTGGTGCGTGTTAGTGCTTCTGGACGTTAAAAATGCCTTTAATACAGCTAGACATAGCCTAATAATAAACGAATTAAGACGCAGAAATATATCACCTTATCTGATAAATATCCTGTCTGCGTACTTAAAGAACATAAAATTAGTGTATAATAAAACCAAAGAGATAGACATATGTGCCGGTGTTCCACAAGGATCGGTCCTTGGGACCAACCTTATGAAACGTGCTGTACGATCCAATTCTGCAAGTACAAATGATAGAAAATGCTACAACAATCGCTTTTGCAGACGATCTAGCGCTGCTGGAAACTGCAGAGAACAAAGATGACCTAGAAACCTGCACAAATGAGTGCCTGCACAGAATAAACCGCTGGATGAATGCCAATAAGCTATCTCTGGCACCAACAAAAACGGAAGCACTAATGTTGAAGGGAAAAAAAGGTAAAGAAGACATAGTTTTTAAAGTATGTGATACCGAGGTAAAACCGTCAAAATCGGTTAAATATTTAGGAGTATATCTAGACAGCCATGTTTGACATTCACGTCAAGGAAATTATCAAGAAGGCAGAACAGCGAATCGCAGTCCTGATGAGACTGTTGCCAAATACAGGAGCACCAACTAGCTCAAAGCGGGAAGTTATAGTCACAGTAGTGCATAATACTATACTGTACGGAGCACCGATTTGGAATAGTGTGCTGGAAATGAAAAAGTACAAAAACATGCTATGCGCTTTACAAAGGAAAGTGTTGTTGCGTTGTTGCTTTAAATGTGATCACAGAAATACCTCCCATAGAACTATTAGCAGAAAGGTCAAAAATACATCGTGCTTGAAATCTGACAAAAAAAATAGACAAGGATGAGCAAGTGTTTGTTAAACAAGTGGCAGGAAAGCTGGTCTGCAAATACGGAGAAGTGACAATGAACCAAGAGGCTCATACCAAACTTGAAAGAGTGAATGAAATGCAAGCATACAAATCTAGGCTACTGGCTTACTCAAGTGTTGACTGGTCACGGATCATTTGGGACGTTTACAAAACGAATGCGCATCACTGCTGCAGATACCTGCGCCTACTGTGGTGAAGTGGATAGCACTGAGCATGTTATCTTTGCCTGTCAAAGATAAGTGGAAACAAAGAAAAGTGCAAGTGAACAACTGGGTAGCGACATAACACCAGAAATACTGGTAGAAGAAAAATTTGAAAGTCGCGCACCATATGATTATCACCATCATGAAAGAAAATAAATCCGAAGAACAACAACGTTTACAAGAGCTAAGGAATGAACAGAACTAGGAAAATTTAAAAAGAGCTTGTTTTGTTCCTGTCGACATATCGGAAACGGTGAACCGGGAATAAAACAGTAAAAAGCAAAAAAAATTAGGTTTTTTAGTGAGTAAACATTTTAAATAGTGGAGTCCCACACTCCCATGCGTTCCAAGCGTGTGGAGTTGTCTATAAAAAATTTCTCCTCAGGAAAAAAAAAAACTAAGTCTTTATATAAAATTCTATTAAAACTGAATTCAAATATTTGCAAAAAATATTTAAAATATTTTTTTTTAATTTTTGAAGTTGATAGTCATAGAAGCACTTAATAAAGATTGTTCATGGCAAATTTGATAAAAATTCATGAATTAGTTTTTGTTTTTTTTTAAATTTACTAAGTCTTTATACAAAATTCTACTAAAACGGAATTCAAATATTTGCAAAAAATATCTAAAGTGAAATATTTTAATTTTTGAAGTTGAAAGTCTTTGAAACACTTAATAAAGATTGTTCATGGCAAATTCGATAAAATTTCATCGATTAGTTTTTGTTTTTTTTAAAGATTTACTAAGTTTTTATACAAAATTTTATTAAAACTAAATTCAAGTATTTGAAAAAAATATTTAAAGTAAAATATTTTAATTTTTGAAATTATTAGTCATTGAAGCACCCAATAAAGATTGTACACGTCAATTTTTATAAAATTTTATAGATTAGTTTTTGTTTTCTTTAAAGATTTACAAAGTTTTTATTCAGAAATTTACTAAAACTTAAAGTAAAATATTTTAAGTTTTGAAGTTGGTAGTTATTGAAACACCTAATAAAGATTGTTCATGGCAAATTTCATGGATAAGTTTTTGTTTTTTTTTTTTAAATTTACTAAGTCTATATTCAAAAATCTACTAAAACTGAATTCAAAAATTTGCAAAAAATTCTGAAGTGAAAGATTTAAATTTTTAAAGTTGGTATTTTGTAAAGCACTTAATAAGATTGTTCATGGCAATATTGATAAAATTTCATCAATAAGTTTTTGTTTTTTTAAAGATTTATTAAGTCTTTATTCAAAAATCTATTAAAATTTAATTCAAAAATTTGTAAAAAATTCTAAAGTAAAATATTTAAGTTTTTGAAAGTGATATTTTGTAAAGCACTTAATAAAGATTGTTCATTGCAATATTGATAAAATTTCATCGATAATTTTTTGTTTTTTTAAAGATTTATTAAGTCTTTATTCAAAAATCTATTAAAATTTAATTCAAAAATTTGTAAAAAATATCTAAAAAAAAAAAATTGTTATTTTTGAAGTTGGTAGTCATTGAAACACTTAATAAAGATTGTTCATGGCAAATTTGATAAATATTCCTAGATTAGTTTTTGTTTTTTTTAAAGATTTACTAAGTCCTTGTTCAAAAATCTATTAAAAATGAATTCAAAAATTTGTAAAAAATATCTAATGTAAAATATTGTTCTTTTTGAAGTTGGTATTTTGGAAAGCACTTAATAAAGAATGTTCATGGCAAATTTGATAAAATTTCATCGATAAGTTTTTGTTTTTTTTAAAGATTTACTAAGTCCTTGTTCAAAAATCTACTAAAACTGAATTCAATAATTTGCAAAAAATTCTAAAGTAAAATATTTAAATTTTTAAAGTTGGTATTTTGTAAAGCACTTAAAATATAGTGTTCATGGCAAATTTGATAAAATTTCATCAATTAGTTTTTGTTTTTTTAAAAGTTAACTAAGTCCTTGTTCAAAAATCTATTAAAAATGAATTCAAAAATTTGTAAAAAATATCTAAAGTAAAATATTGTTATTTTTGAAGTTGGTATTTTGTAAAGCACTTAATAAAGATTGTTCATGGCAAATTTGATAAAATTTCATCAATTAGTTTTTGTTTTTTTAAAGATTTACTAAGTCCTTGTTCAAAAATCTATTAAAAATGAATTCAAAAATTTGTAAAAAATATCTAAAGTAAAATATTGTTATTTTTGAAGTTGGTATTTTGTAAAACACTTAATAAAGATTGTTCATGGCAAATTTAATAAAATTTCATCAATTACTTTTTGTTGTTTAAAAGATTTACTAAGTCTTTATACAAAAATCTACTAAAACTGAATTCAAATATTTGCAAAAAATATCTACAGTGAAATATTTTAATTTTTGAAGTTGGTAGTCATTGAAGCACTTAATAAAGATTGTTTATGACAAATTTGATTAAATTTCATTGATTAGTTGTTGTTTTTTTTTTAAGATTTACTAAGTCTTTATTCAAAAATTTACTAAAACTAAAATTCAAACGTTTGCAAAAGTAAGCTAAAGTGAAAATTTGTACTTTTGAAGTTGGTAGTCATTGAAACACTTAAGAAAGATTGTTCATGGCAAATTTGATAAAATTTCATCAATTAGTTTTTGGTTTTTTTAAAGATTTACTAAGTCCTTGTTCAAAAATCTAATAAAACTGAATTCAAAAATTTGCAAAAAATTCCAAAGTAAAATATTTAAATTTTTAAAGTTGGTATTTTGTAAAGCACTTAATATATAGTGTTCATGGCAAATTTGATAAAATTTCATCAATTAGTTTTTGTTTTTTTAAAAGTTAACTAAGTCCTTGTTCAAAAATCTATTAAAA
The DNA here is from genome assembly GCA_963932245.1 of Tachinus rufipes. Taxonomy (NCBI): domain Eukaryota; kingdom Metazoa; phylum Arthropoda; class Insecta; order Coleoptera; family Staphylinidae; genus Tachinus; species Tachinus rufipes. Next base: position 116,767,686 of record OZ010745.1, read on the forward strand.
ATGAATTCAAAAATTTGTAAAAAATATCTAAAGTAAAATATTGTTATTTTTGAAGTTGGTATTTTGTAAAGCACTTAATAAAGATTGTTCATGGCAAATTTGATAAAATTTCATCAATTAGTTTTTGTTTTTTTAAAGATTTACTAAGTCCTTGTTCAAAAATCTATTAAAAATGAATTCAAAAATTTGTAAAAAATATCTAAAGTAAAATATTGTTATTTTTGAAGTTGGTATTTTGTAAAACACTTAATAAAGATTGTTCATGGCAATTTTGATGAAATTTCATTGATTAGTTTTTGTTTTTTTAAAGATTTATTAAGTCCTTGTTCAAAAATCAACTAAAAATGAATTCAAAAGTTTGCAAAAAATTCTAAAGTCAAATATTTAAATTTTTAAAGTTGGTATTTTGTAAAGCACTTAATATATAGTGTTTATGGCAAATTTGATAAAGTTTCATCAATTAGTTTTTGTTTTTTTAAAGATTTACTAAGTCCTTGTTAAAAAATCTACTAAAACTGAATTCAAAAATTTGTAAAAAATATCTAAAGTAAAATATTGTTATTTTTGAAGTTGGTATTTTGTAAAGCACTTAATAAAGATTGTTCATGGCAAATTTGATAAAATTTCATCGATAAGTTTTTGTTTTTTTTAAAGATTTACTAAGTCCTTGTTCAAAAATCTACTAAAACTGAATTCAAAAATTTGCAAAAAATTCTAAAGTAAAATATTTAAATTTTTGAAGTTGGTATTTTGTAAAGCTCTTAATAAAGAATGTTCATGATAAATTTGATAAAATTTTATCGATTAGTTTTTGCTTTTTTTAAAGATTTATTAAGTCCTTGTTCAAAAATCAACTAAAAATGAATTCAAAAGTTTGCAAAAAATTCTAAAGTCAAATATTTAAATTTTTAAAATTGGTATTTTGTAAAGCATTTAATAAAGATTGTTCAAGGCAAATTTGATAAAAATTCATCAATTAGTTTTTGTTTTTTTAAAGATTTACTAAGTCCTTGTTCAAAAATCTATTAAAAATGAATTCAAAAATTTGTAAAAAATATCTAAAGTAAAATATTGTTATTTTTGAAGTTGGTATTTTGTAAAGCACTTAATAAAGATTGTTCATGGCAAATTTGATAAAATGTCATCGATAAGTTTTTGTTTTTTTTAAAGATTTACTAAGTCTTTGTTCAAAAATCTACTAAAACTGAATTCAAAAATTTGCAAAAAATTCTAAAGTAAAATATTTAAATTTTTAAAGTTGGTAGTCATTGAAGCACTTAATAAAGATTGTTCATGACAAATTTGATCAAATTTCATTGATTAGTTGTTGTTTTTTTTTTAAATTTACTCTGTCTTTATTCAAAAATTTACTAAAACTAAAATTCAAACGTTTGCAAAAATAAGCTAAAGTGAAAATTTGTACTTTTAAAATTGGTAGTCATTGAAACACTTAATAAAGATTGTTCATGGTAAATTTGATAAAATTTCATCAATTAGTTTTTGTTTTTTTTTAAGATTAACTAAGTCTTTATTCAAAAAACTATTAAAAATGAAATCAAAAATTTGTAAAAAACATCTAAAAAAAATTGAATTGGTAGTCATTTAAGCACTTAATAAAGATTGTTCATGTCATTTTTAATAATATTTTATCTATTAGTTTTTGTTTTTTTAAAGATTTAGTAAGTCTTTATACAAAATTTTATTAAAACTGAATTCAAAAGTTTGTTAAAATAATCTAAAATAAAATATTTTAATTTTTGAAGTTGGCAGTCATTAAAGCACCTAATATAGATTGTTTATGGCAAATTTGATAAAATTTCATCGATTAATTTTTGTTTTTTTTCAAAATTTACTAAGTTTTTTTAAAAATCTACTAAAACTGAATTTAAAAATTTGTAAAAATGAGCTAAAGTAAAATATTGTTATTTTTAAAGTTGGTAGTCATTGAAGCACTCAATAAAAATGGTTTATAGCAAGTTTCATAAAATTTAACCAATAAGTTTTTGTTTTTTTTAAAGATTTACTAAGTCTTCATTCAAAAGTTTACTAAAACTGAATTCAAAAGTTTGCAAAAATAATCTAAAATAAAATATTTTAATTTTTAAAGTTGGTAGTCATTGAAGCAACTAATAATGGTTGTTCATGGCAAATTTGCTTAAACTTATATATCATTTTTGTAATATACTAAAAAAAATAGATTAAATTTAATTTTAAATGTTTACTACTAATTATGTCCCAATACATTTTTTAATACATATTTTAATCAATTTAAAATTTCAATTTAAATAACACAAATAATCATATACCATCAAAATAAATTAATCCAAGTCCAACGCTACTACATTCAATATGCATTGATTGTGCAAATTACTAACTGAATTTATTACATTGATCACCATACATTCTGCTATTTCATTACATTATATTATTTTCATCGAACGACCCGACCCCATTCCAATTAGCTTTGAACTAAAATAAAGCATTGTCATATTTTTTTGTTATGAATACTACATATGCTCCACAATTGGAGTAATAGCTCACAGCGCGAATATCAACAGTTGATGGAAGTGTATATATCACAAACGGTGGCTTTATTGGATTCCGTGCAGTTCGGGGAATTTAATCAATGCACCTAAACAGCCCTTCAATGGGGCAAGGTGTGCAGAGACCAATATAAATCTAAATCTATCTATCTCGCTCAACTATCGCGTGCTATTGCAGAAACAGTAGATGCAAACAAGAAGAAAATTGGGAAGTAAAACTAACTCTCTAGTAGTGCGACAACGTGTCCAAACACTGATTCAATTTAATGTTTGTTTTTTCAATCGACTATTTTACAATTATTTTATAAAATAATAAGAATTCAATTCAATTAAATCTATCATTTTGTAGGAATAAATTCAAGAAGCGTATTTTGTGAATTGAATTAAAATATCCAATCTACATTTAACCTTTTATACACGAACGATTGCATCCGCACGAATCATCTCATTTTGTTTGATAACATCAAAATTTGATTATTAAACAAAATATAAAGGAATGCTTACTTTAAATAGAAAATCTTTGTTGTTGCCGGGTCGAGTTTTTTTTTCTTAAATTGAATCAAATGTTAAAGCTCTGAAGTCAATTTGTCAAAGTGTCCTGGCACTTTTGGAATTAAGCCATTGTTGGAAGCAAAGTTTTGTTTCTAATCCGTTTCGGGCATATAATTGACATTGTTTGCAGATTAACACTAGGGAGAAGTAAGGGGTGTTAAAAAAAAGTTGTTCTGGCTTTATTAAAAGTCGATTTGTTATAAAAATGTCAACGCAATTCGTTACACTTGTTTTTATTAAATTTACGATAAATTTTTTAATAAATTTATATTTAAGTATTTCTTTTCTGTATTAATTAATTTTGTTTAATTACATTGTTTCTTTATTTATTAGTTTGAAATGGGTAAACCATTAAGGGTGGCTTTTTAATTTATCGAACAGGCCTCACAGGTCTAAGTTCGACCCCAATCAGTTTGGCCCCAAATGGCCGGATGCGTTAAATATACGTAGCCATTTATTTCTTACTCTTTTTTACGAGCTGTAAAAATTGGGTCAGCATGTTACTAGTAAATAGAGTTTTTAAAGACTGAATGAAAATTTAATTAAAAAAAAGTACGTCCTTCTGACATTTAAAATGTTAATTTAAGTATTTTAAATCAATTGAGTCTGATGACCTTTTCAGATAGTCCAAAATTACCCTAAATGAATGAAAAGTCAAAGAAATAAAAATATATAAGATCCCCCCGACAATTATTAACAGTGATTCAGTCCGACGCCTATAAGATAAGAGGTTGTAATTGCACACTCAACAATTTCGTTTTGTTCCCGGTCTTCTTCGTCGCCAGTTTGAGAAATTTATTTAATTACCCCCTCCTATCCACCCTTTTCCATCCGTTCTAATTCCGAGACGTTTTAATGTAATCTCTCGCCTTCTCCACATACGACAATACAAGTTCTGTGTTTTATTTTCGCTATGCGGACCAAATTATTTTAACTAATAACATTTTTGCATGTATTGCTCTTGCTAGCTGGCTAATAAAACACCTGAGATTAGACAGGGGATCCTTGAGGGGCTTATTGCCCCTTGGAGATTTGTCTACGAGCATATTCTGCTTAGCAATTAAGATCTACGAGTGTGTAAATTTTGTCGATGCATCTGGGACGACGCATAGGTCCCCTCTTACCTTAATTCCTCTATTTACTTTGCCGCTATTGATCCGAATTTTAGTTGGGGTCCACTAAATTAGTGCCTAGGTATTAATATCTTAAGTGCTCATAACTATAAATAATAATAAATCAAAACATTTTATAATTTAATGCTGTATTAGTTACTTGAAGTTGTATGTAAATATATAACAAACTAGTTATTAATCTGATGCCTTAATCCTGCAGTCTATAAGGCAAACATTGATTAAGTTTAAGTAGTTCTAATTGAATTGATAAAAAAAATATTAGATATTACTTTAAATGTCACGACAACTTAAATTAAATTTTGTTGGTGTGAGAAATTTTAGAATATTTTGATTGTTTGTGCCTTAATCATAACAAATACTAACATACTAAAGACAATTTAATTCTATACAAATAGTTTAAAAACAAACATTTTGATTAAAGACCTAATTTTGAAGATATCTTAAGTTTTTCAATTAAATCAATTTTAACTAAAATAAAAAAATTGCTCATATTTTCTTTATTTGGAGCTTAATGATAACAGTTTATACATCAGTTTGCAGAAAATTAAATTAAATTAAATTAATTAAGAATTAAAATTTTTGATACAAAACTTAATTTTAAAGATATCTTAATTTTTTTGATTAAATCAATTTTAGATAAGATAATAATTTTCTCATATTTTGTTTGTCCCCAATTTAAATATAACAAACTACACATCATTTTAAAAACAATTCAATTTTATTTAATTAATTAGAAAAAAAATATAGATTTGCTATTTTATTTTTAAAATAATTTAAGTTTTTTGATTAAATCAATTTTAATTAAAATCTTAAATTTGTTTATATATTGTTTATTTGCTGTTTAATCATAACAAACTATACATAGTTTTAAAGATAATTTAATTTTACTAAATTAATTAGAACAGAAATTTTTTAATTTAAGACTTTATTTTGAAGATACTTCAAGTTTTTTAAATAAATCAATTTTGGTTTAAATAATAAAATTTTCCATAGTTTTTTTGTTTGTGGTTTAATCATAACAAACTATACATCATTTTAATTAGAATTTTATTTTACTTATTTAATTAAAAAAAAAAATTTGATTTAAGACTTAATTTTGAAGATATCTTAAGTTTTATGGTTAAATCAATTTTAGTTCAAATAATAAAATTTCCCATAGTTTGTTTGTTTGTAGTTTAATCATAACAAACTATACATCATTTTAAAGATAATTTAATTTTATTAAATTAATTAAAATAAAAAAATTTTGATTTGAAACTTTATTTTGAAGATATCTTAAGTTTTATGATTAAATTAATTTTGATTGGAATTATAAAACTTTCCATATTTTGTTTATTTGTGGTTTATTCATAACAAACCATACATCGTTTTAAAAACAATTTAATCATACTTAATTAGTAAAATAGACAAATTTTGATTTGAGACTTTATTTTGAAGATACTTCCAGTTTTTTGAATAAATCTTTTTGATTCAAATCATAAAATTTTCCATATTTTGTTTATTTGTTGTTTAATCATAACAATCTATACATAATTTTAAAGATAATTTTATTTTACTAAATTAATTAGAAAACAAAAATTTTGATTTAAGACTTAATTTTGAAGATATCTCAAGTTTTATGATTAAATCAATTTTGATTTAAACCATAAAACTTTTTATATTTTGTTTATTTGTGGTTTAATCATAACAATCTATAAATCATTTTAAAGATAATTTAATTTTACTAAATTAATTAAAATAGAAAAATTTTGATTTGAGACTTTATTTTGAAGATATCTTAAGTTTTATGATTAAATCAATTTTGGTTTAAATCATAAAACTTTCCAATTTTGTTTATTTGTGGTTTAATTATAACAAACTATACATCATTTTAAAGAAAATTTAATTATACTCAATTCATTAGAATAAAAAAAATTTGATTTAAAACTTTATTTTGAAGATATCTCAAGTTTTATGATTAAATCAATTTTGGTTCAAATCACAAAACATTCCATATTTTGTTTATTTGTGGTTTAATCATAACAAACTATACATCATTTTAAAGATAATTTAATTTTACTAAATTAATTAAAATAGAAAAATTTTGATTTGAGACTTTGTTTTAAAGATATCTTAAGTTTTATGATTAAATCAATTTTGGTTTAAATCATAAAACTTTCCATATTTTGTTTATTTGTGGTTTAATCATGACAAACTATGCAACATTTTAAAGAAAATTTAATTTTATTCAATTAATCTAAATAAGTTTTTTAAATTCACAAATTAATTTTGGAATTATTTGCAGTTTTTGAGTTAATTTCATTTTTTTCCAAAATTGTAATTTTGCTTTACTTTGGTTAATTTTTTAGTAATTGCATCAAACTAAAACTCATTTTAAAAGTAATTCTATTGTCTTTATATAATCCAATTAAGTTTTATAAATTTGCAAACTCACTTACGAATTATTTGCAGTTATTTAGTTAATTTTGACTTTAATCCAAAACATAAACTTGGTTATTTGTTTAGTAAATATATCAAATTATAGTTCAATTCAAAAGTAATTCAATTTTCTTCAATGAACTTAAATACATTTTTTGAATTTGCAAACTTATTTTAGAATTATTTGCAGTTTTTTAATTAATTTTACTTTAATCCATAACAGTAATTTTGCCGTAATTTGGTTATTTTTTTAGGAAATATATTAAACTATAGCTCATTTTAAACATAGTTTTATTTTCTTTGATTAATCTAAACAAACTTTTTGAATTTGCAAACTCATTTTAGAATTATTAGCAGTTTTTTAGTAAACTCTACTTTGGTCCAAAACCGTAATTTTGCCGTAATTTGGTAATTCTGTAGTAATTATATCAAACTACAGCTTATTTTAAAAGTAATTTAATTTTCTTTAATTAATCCAAACAAGTTTTTTAAATTTGCAAACTCATTTTAAAATTATTTGCAATTTTTGAGTTAATTTCATTTTTGTACAAAATCATAATTTTGCTTTAATTTGATTATTTTTTGAGTAAACACATCAAACTATAGCTCATTTTAAAGGTAATTTAATTTTCTTTTATTAATCTAAACAAACTTTTTAAATTTGCAAATTCATTTTGAAATTATTTGCAGTTTTTTAGTTAATACTATTTTGCTCTAAAACAGTAATTTTGCCGTAATTTAGTTATTTTTTTATTAAATATACCAAACCATAGCTCATTTTAAAAGTAAATGAATTTTCTTTAATTAACCTAAACAAACTTTTTAAATTTGCAAACCAATTTTAGATTTATTTGCAGTTTTTGAGTTAATTTAATTTTTGTTCAAAATCGTAGTTATGCCGTAATTTGATTATTTTTTAATAAATATATAAAACTATAGTTGATTTCAAAAGTAATTTAAATTACTTCAATTAAATCAAACAAATTTGTTGAATTTCCAAACTCATTCTGGAACTATATGCAGTTTTTGAGTTAATTTCATTTTTGTACAATATCATAATTTTGCTTTAATTTGATTATTTTTTGAGTAAACACATCAAACTATAACTCATTTTAAAGGTAATTTAATTTTCTTTTATTATTTCAATCAAACTTTTTAAATTTGAAAATTCATTTTGAATTTATTTGCAGTTTTTTAGTTAATTCTATTTTGGTCTAAAACCGTAATTTTGCTCTAATTTAGTTAATTTTGTATTAAATATACCGAACCATAACTCATTTTAAAAGTAAATTAATTTTCTTCAATTAACCTAAACAAACTTTTTAAATTTGCAAACTAATTTTAGATTTATTTGCAGTTTTTGAGTTAATTTAATTTTTGTTCAAAATCGTAGTTATGCCGTAATTTGATTATTTTTTAATAAATATATAAAACTATAGTTGATTTCAAAAGTAATTTAAATTACTTCAATTAAATCAAACAAATTTTTTGAATTTCCAAACTCATTCTGGAACTATATGCAGTTTTGAGTTAATTTAATTTTTGTCTAAAATCGTAGTTTTGCCGTAACTTGGTAATTTTTTTATTAAATATAACAAATCATAGCTTATTTTCAAGATAATTTAGTTCTCTGAATTACTCTAAATAAGTTTTTTGAATTTGCAAACTCGTTTTAGAATTATTTGCAGTTTTTGCGTTAACTCTATTTTTGTATAAAATTGAAATTTTGTAAGTTGGTTATTTTTTTAGTGAATAAATCAAACTATAGCTCATTTTAAAAGTAAATTATTTTTCTTCAGTTAATCCTAACAAGCTTTTTAAATTTACAAACTCATTTTAGAATTATTTGCAGTTTTTGTGTTAAATCCAATTTTGTCAAAAACAGCAATTTTACCATAACTTAGTTATTTTTCAAAAAATATATTAAACCATAACTCATTTTAAAGGTAATTCAACTTTGTTCAATTAATCTAAACAAGTTTTTTGAATTTGCAAACTCATTTTGGAATTATTTGCAGTTTTTGAGGTAATTTCATTTTTGTTCAAAATCATAATTTTGCTATAATTTGCTAATTTTTTAGTAAATATATCAACCATAGCTCATTTTAAAGGTAATTTAATTTTCTTTTATTAATCTAAACAAACTTTTTAAATTTGCAAACTCATTTTGAAATTATTTGCAGTTTTTTAGTTAACTTTACTTTGGTTTATAACAGCAATTTTGCTGTGATTTGCTAATTAAAGAAAAAAAAAAAAAAATAAACCATAGCTCATTTTAAAAGTAATTTAACTCTGTTCAATTAATCCAAACAAGTTTTTTGAATTTGCAAACTAATTTTAGAATTATTTGTAGTTTTTGAGTCAATTTCATTTTTGTACATAACCATAATTTTGTTATAATTTGAATATTTTTTAGTAAATATATCAAACCATAGCTCATTTTAAGGGTAAATTAATTCTCTTCAATTAATCTAAACAAACTATTTAAATTTGCAAACTCTTTTTTAAATTATTTGCAGTTCTTTAGTTAATTTTATTTTGATCTAAAGCCGTAATTTTGCCGTAAGTAAGTTATTTTTTTATTAAATATACCAAACTATAGCTCATTTTGAAAGAAATTCAATTCTCTTCAATTAATCATAAAAAAAAATTTAAATTTGCAAACTTATTTAAGAATTATATGTACTTTTTGAGTTAATTCCAATTTTGTCTAAAACCGCAGTTTTGCCATAATTTGGTTATTTTTTTAGAAAATATATTAAACCATAGCTCATTTTAAAGGTAATTTAATTTTCTTCAATTAATCCAAACAAGTTTTTTGATTTTGCAAACTCATTTTGAAATTATTTGCAGTTTTTGAATTTATTCCATTTTTGTTTAAAACCGCAATCTTGCCATAATTTGGTTACTTTTTTAGAAAATATATCAAACTATAGCTTATTTTAAATGTAATTTAATTTTCTTCAATTCATCCAATAAGTTTTTTGATCTTGCAAACTCAGTTTAGAATTATTTGCAGTTTTTGAGTTAATTTCATTTTGTCTAAAACCGCAATTTTGCCATAATTTAATTATTTTTTTTTAAATAAATTAAACCATAGCTTATTTCAAAGATAATTTAATTTTCTTTAATTAATCCAATTAATTTTTTTTAAATTAGCAAACTCATTTTGAAATAATTTGCAGTTTTTGAATTAATTCCATTTTTGACTAAAATAGTAATTTTACTATTATTTGGTTATTTCATTAGTAAATATATCAAACCATAGCTAATTTTAAAGGTAATTAAATTTCTTAAATCAATTTAAACAAGTTTTTTGAAACTGCAAACTCATTTTAGAGTTATTTGCAGTTTTTGATATAATTTTATTTTTGTACAAAATCATAATTTTGCTATAATTTGGTTATTTTTTCAGTAAATATATCAACCCATAACTCATTTTAAAGCTAATTTAATTCTCTTCAATTAATCCGTACAAATTTTTTGAATTCACAAACTTTTTTTAGAATTATTTGCAGTTTTTGCGTTAACTCTATTTTTGTTTAAAATTGTAATTTTGCCGTAATTTAGTTATTTTGTAAGTAAAAATATCAAACCATAACTTATTTTGAAGGTAATTTAATTCTCTTCAATTGATCTAAACAAACTTTTTAAATTTGAAAACTCATTTTAGAATCTTTTACAGTTTTTTAGTTAACTCTATTTTAGAATAAAACCGTAATTTTGCTATAATTTAGTTATTTTTTGTTAAATATACCAAACCATAGCTTATTTTAAAAGTATTTTAATTCTCTTAAATTATTCTAAACAAATTTTTTAAATTTGCAAACTCGTTTTGAAATGATTTGCAGTTTTTTAGTTAATTCCACTTTGATCTAAAACCGTAATTTTGCTGTAATTTGGTTATTTTTTAAAAAATATATTAACACATAGCTTATTTTAAAGGTGGATTAACGGTGTTCAATTAATCCAAACAAGTTTTTTGAATTTGCAAACTTATTTTGGAATTATTTGCAGTTTTTTAGTTAGTTCTATTTTGACCCAAAACCGTAATTTTGATGTAATTTAGTTATTTTTTTAGTAAATATATCAAAAACATAGCCCATTTTAAAAGTAATTTCATTGTCTTCAAACAATCTAAGCAAGTTTTTTGAATTGGCAAACTCAATTAGAAATTATTTGCAGTTTTTGAGTTAATTCCATTTTTGTCCAAAACCGTATTTTTGCCGCATTTGGATAATTTTTTAGTAAATATATCAAACCATAGCTTATTTTAAAGGTAAATCAATTTTCTTCAATTAATCTAAACAAACTTTTTGAATTTGCAAACTCATTTTAGAATTATTTGCAGTTTTTGAGTTAATTCCATTTTTGTCCGAAATTTTAATTTTGCTGTAATTTGTTTATTTTTTTAGTAAATATATAAAAACTAAACCAATAATTAACAATACCAACCTCCAACTACATAAACTCAACATAGATTCTACTAGTTCATCTACAAAGTCTTTGTTCTAACAGGCAATCAATAATATTAAATCAATTCAGCTTAGTTCGATAAATTTAATTCATTTTCAACTAACTAATTTCTCTAAAAGATAGTTTGTATATCTGTCTGTTTATTTATCGTTTAATGAAACAAATAAAAACGATATTAATTTCCGGCCAATATGCATCAATCTAAATTTGAAATATTTCACAATACAGCTTCAATATTTATTGCAGAATTTATAACTTGAGTTTTAATTAATTTCGGGTACGATGCGGACATGAGAATAAACGTTTCAATTCAACTTTGTTAAATTGGGGTGCAATATATTGTTGGAATTAAATTATCCGAAGCTATTTAATAAACATGCGTGTTGGGTCAGTTCAGTTCAGTTTTAATTAAGCTGTCTATAGTAAAAAGAAGAAAAATAATAAGGGCTGTTTATATTATAAAAGTGAGTTGTTACTGTTATTCCGTGCAGCTGAATGTATATAAAGGTTTTATATAAGATGTTTCTTTGGCGTCGTTAAGGGCACTCGGCGACCGCCCAGACATCATAACCCAGTTCCCATTTCTGCTGCGGAAGGTCTGGCAACTGCCGACATTCTAATAGGATATTATCCTTTACTTTTCACTTTGCATCCGCGAGTTACAAGCACCCCCGACCGCATTTTAGCAGCAAACGTTTCGGCTGCAACCAACTCCCCCTTTAAAAGCCAGGGGTTTTAATTCGGAATTCCGCGAGCCATAAAGACTTTTAATTAGTAAGAATTCATTCCGGTTTTATGCCGACCCTGTACGATTACACAAACATCTCGAAATTCCATCCGGGATTAATTGCGTATAAAAAAACCATCGCGTAAAATATTATTACACCAGACTGTTTCATAATCAGATAAATATTAATAATGCAAGAGAGCGTGTCCGTAATTTGATTAAAGCAAGCCGTGTTACTGGTGGACTATTTAGTACGTAAACTGTAAAGTAGATTCTTTTATAATTAGACGCTGTGGAAATTATCGCATCGCGTAAATTTTTCCTGTGTACAGAGGTCGGGCGACGAAAAAATCTAATTAAAACGTCCCGTGAACCGTAGTCGTGGTGCAAGAATTAAGGGACTTCTTTTATTATTTGCAATATTTAATAACCACTCGGCGAAAATTTCACGTGCATTCCGAGAATATTTCATGCCGTAACGACCACCAACCAATAAATCTAACCGGATTAGTTTTCACAAACTTTTTTTTCTAGTTGAATATTTAATTAACCGAATAAATTTATTATATTCTTTATAAGACAAAATAGCTTTGCTTAAAATGTTAATATTATGTTTACAACTAGAACAAGCACATAAAGGCCGTTTTTATCGCCCGCCCTTTTCATGCTTTATATGCATTGGAAAGGCGGCCTCATTCTTTTCCAACAAACGGAAACTGCAGACCGACACATTGTCTCTTTTAATACAAGCAGCATTAAAATGGGCTTTAACCAAAGGTTAGAGCAGTCTGCACACACACAATATAAATTATAAGTAAACGCCCGTTAGCTGCACTTGTGTCTTGGATAGACTCCCATCTATATTAAGGAACTGCATTAATGCAGCATGGATATTAATGAGGGCGCGGTAGGAATCTCAATACACCCTTCGTTAAAGGCGAAAGGGTATGAAGTTGTGTGTCGTTTGGGGAATTTAATGCCATCGAATTTACGGCCCGATCACAGTTTCCGGTAGCTGGTGCAATTGTGGCAAGTTACAAAAGGGCTCTGTCAATTTGCAATTATATTGAAACAAGCAGGAATTGGAATGGGAATACTTTAACAATGCAGCGACGTTTTAATCCATCCATTTGAAATACCACAAAATAAAATTTATTTTTGTTTACGAATATCGCCTAACCAAAATATTAATTTAATAGAATTTTTAAATAATTTTTAACATTTGAGAAAATTGATAGTAAAATAAGATTTTGCATAATAAAATTTGTTCAGAAGTTAACCCAAAAAAACATAAACTACAAGATTTGCTCATAAAACTTCAAAATTGCACAATAAAGTCATTTATAAAACATAAAAATTGAACAGAAAACTTATTTCTATCATAAAATTTGCTTGAAAACCTTGTTTAGCACATATTAATTATTAAAAACTTACTCTGAAAACCAAAAAAGTATATAAAAAATGCACAAAAACTTTTTTCTAGCTCTAAAATCCCGTTCTGACCATCATAAAAAGCATAAAAATTTGATTTCCAGCTTCAAATTTACTCAAAAACTACGTTTAGAATATGTAATTAATAAAAATTGGGGCAAAAACCCATTTATATAATAAAATTTGATGAGAAAACTCAATTCCAACATCAAATTTGCTAGAAATACATATTTGCAATAAGTAGTTGATTAAAGATTGTGCAGAAAACTTAAAAGTTGCACACACAAAACATAAAAATCGCGTCATCAAATTTGCTAAGAAGTTACAACATAAAGATAAAATTTACTCAAAAAAAACTAAAAACTGCACAAAATGAGCATAAAAAATGTGTAAAAACTCTTTTCTAGCATAAACTTCTACATACAATCATGTTTAAAATACATAATTTAGCAAAATTGTCACAGAAAACTCATCTGACAGTACACAACTCACTCTGAATTTCACAAAAAAGCGATTTATCACATTAAATTTACATAAAAATACTTTTTACCACATAAAAGTTATTAAAAAACCGTATTTATAGCACAAACTTACTCTAAAAACCTTAAAATTGCGCACAAAAAACATATAAAGTTATAAAAACCGGGCAAACAATTCATTTCTAGCATCAAATTTACTAAGAAACCTCATTAAAGACAACATTGATAAAAACTGAACTCAAAATTGTACAGAACAAACATTTACAACAAAAAATTCATTTCTGGCATAAATTTTTTTAAAACATTACGATTCAACATAAAAGTGATCTAGATATATTATAAAATTAGCTCATAAAACCAAGAAACTGCACATAAAGGTCACTTATAACAAAATTAATTTCTAGCATATAATTTGCTTGAAAAACCTACCTAAAAATCCCATTTACTACACAAAATTGATAAAAACTGAAGCAGATTTGCTCAAAAACATTATTTACAAAATAATGAAAAAAAAAATAAAAAAAATAAAAATTGCATCAAAAATAAATTTGCCCAAAAAACTTGCACCATAAAAAAAAACTTCTTTTTAGCATCAAATTCTGTAAATAATCACGCTCAGAACAAACTAGTTGATAACATCAAAATGAAAACCTTAAAATTCTACAGACAGTTCATTTGTAACATAAAAATTGTGTAGAAAACTTTTTTTTAGCATCTAATGCGCTTGGCAATCACATTAACAATATAAAATGTTTAAAAATTTATTAAAAAAACTTTGTTTGCTTTAAAAAAGTTAGATTGCACAAAAAAATCATTTATAACAGAAAAATCATGCAGAAAGCCCATTTATAGTGTAAAATTTGTTTAGAATTTACGTTTACAACATGAAATTGATCAAAATTTACGCAAAAAACTTTTTCATATCTTAAAATTTGATCATAAACTTCAATACTGCACAAAAACGTATTATGAATAGTGCGCAAAATTTTTTTCTGGCATAAAATTTGTTTAAAAACCCTGTTTAGCACTTGAAAGTTAATAAAAACTCAGATAACACATTTATAGCATAAACTTTACTCTGAAACCCTTAAAATTGCACACAAAAACAAAATTTTTAAAAAAACTAAAGACATCAAATTTGGTTCGAAAATCTTGTTTAAGAAAGAAATTAATAGTTTAAAATTTAATTTAAAAATATAAATAAAAAGAACATTTATAACATAAAATTCGATTAGAAATTACATTTACAACAAAATTGACGCAAAAAACTTATTTATATTTTATGATTTAGTCTTAACATAAAAAACGTATATTACGCCCAGTTTATAAACTTTTTTTTTAAATAACTGACGCAACGCACGCTGAACCTCCCAACCACCACACTGTGCTTGAATGACGTATCTTAATTAAGTTAACACTGCTTAATGATAATAACAATAACATTCTACCGCATCACTTTACTGCGTAAACGTTACTGATCCTCTTTGCATTGTCCCATAGACGACTCCCACTCCAGTTCTTCTTGCTTCAATGCGCTCCATTCGTGCTGATTCTGGTTAGCTCGCCCATTCCACAACCCGCTATTGTACCCGTGTAGAAACCTGTACATAACTATTATTATATTCTGTGCAATTAACAAATATATAATTTTTCTCTAGCATAAGACTGGTACTGATGCCTAAATCCTTATATTTGTATTAATAAATAGTATACTATATTACCAATTACCTAACTAACACAACCTCAAAGTATACTCTAATACCAGTGTGTTTTTAACTGCTTCTTACTAATGTAATGTGCCCTGCATACAACCTTAAGGCCTAACTGGCTAGTGTAAACTTGACAATCTTTTGCAGTTATTATGCAACCCCAAAGTTAAACCCTAGTGCACAAGCATACTTTCAACGACTGTTACGTATAAGACTTCAATGCCAAATACGGTGTTAACATACAACCTTAAGGCCTCATGCCAATGTATGAATAACACCAACTCTGGCAGCGTACCTGGTATGCTACAACTATCAAGTACTTCAATGACCCTAATGCCAATGTACTTTGTTTTACACACCTCTAAGACCCTTCTTGGCTTAAGTATAAATAATCTCAGACAGTTTTGAAATACCTCAATGACCTGTGGTCAATGTACTTTTTCACACCCCAAAGACTTACTTACTTAATCTATGTGTGAATAACCCTCAGGTTCTCAGACACTACCTGTAGATAAATAACATCATATACATTATATTAATTGTTATAAATAATGTTAACAAAAACCGCTGTTAACAATATTATAAAAATAGCGCAAAAAAAATTTGTTTCAAGCATGAAATTTGTTTGAAAAAAAAAATTATTTCTAACATCAAATTTAGCTCAGAAATTATGGATTATGACATGAAGTTGGCTTAAAAAACTTATTGATAGCTTAAAATTTGCTTTAAAAATCTTTAAATTGCAGAAAAAGATAATTTGTAACATAAAATATTCGTTAAAAACTTATTTCTTTTCACATTTGTACAAAAATCTTATTTAAATTAGAACAGAAAACTATTTCTATTATTTGATTTGCTCAAAAAATTTTAAATATGCACAGAAACATTTATTCCAACATCAAATTTATGGAAAAATTACGTTTACGGCATAAAATTAATAAAAAGCAAAGCACTAAACACATTTATATAGTAAGATTTGTTCAAAAAACTTCAAAATTAACATCATGAGTAAGTATATTAAAATGATTGTTGGCTTTGCAAAAAAAAACTATTAAAGTTTGCATAAAAACAAGAAATTAGAAACAAATTTTGAGAAAACCTCATTTGTGACATAAAATATTAGATAAAACTATATAATAAAGCTTAAAAACATTTTTCTAATAAAAACTGTCAAAAGGTAGGCAAAACTTTAGTTACATTAAAAAATTAAATTTATGAAAAAATATTCTAAACTAAAAACATCCATAGACGCGTTTCGAGGTTTACCTCTCATCAGTATGGAACAACTGTCTCATTTGAGGACATTGCGTCTCTTCTTTATATATTTTAAAACTTTAGTTATTACAAAAAATATAAAACACATTTACTATGTACTATACTAAGTAAGAAATTAAATATAACCTCCACCTCTTCTGACTTAAAAACTTCTGACACTTGTAGAAAAAACAAATTGCTAATTCTTTAATAACAAACACTTGAACGAGTAGGTGAGTACTACAGTTCAGACTACTCGCTAGTAATCATAACTTGAAGTGACCCACCCACCCGCCCGAGTGTTGGTTATTAAGAGATTGAATATCACCTCTATCTCTTCTGACTTAAAAACTTCTAACACTTGCAAAAAAAAAAACAAATTTTTAATTCTTTGATAACAAACACTTGAGCGAGTGGTTAAGACACTCCAGTTCAAACTACTTGCTTGGGAACCATAATTTGTAGTGACTCATCCATTTGCCCAAGTGTTGGTCATCAAGAGATTTAATATAACTTTCACCTCTTCTGACTTAAAAACTTCTAACACTTGCAGAAAAGACAAATATCTAAATTTTTGATAACAAACACTTGGGCTGGTGGGTAGGTACTCCAATTTAAACTATTCGTTGGTAATCACAATTTGCCACCCGTCCAAGTGTTGGTCATCAAGAGATTGAATATAATCTCCACCTTTTTGGACTTCTAACACTTGCAGAGAAGACAAATATCTAATTCTTTGATAACAAATCATTGGGCGGGTGAGTGGGTACTGCAATTCAAACCATTCGCTTGGAAAGCATGATTTGGAGTAACCGACCCACTCGCCCAAGTGTTGGCCATCAAAAGATTAAATTTACCTTTACTTTTTTTGACTTAAGTGTTGGTCATTAAGAGATTAAATACCACCTCTACTAACTCTCTTCTAACTAAGATACTTTTAACACACAAAAAAAAAATTCTAATTCTTTATTAACAAACATTAGGGCAAATGGGTGGGCACTCCACTTGAAACTACTTGCTGGTAATCATGGTTTAAAGTGACCCACCCACCTGCCCAAGTGTTGGTCATCAAGAAATTTAATATCACCTCAACTTCTTCTAACTTAGAAACTTCTAACACTTGCATAGAGAACAAGTATCTAATTCTTTGTTGAAAAACACTTAGGCGAGTGGGTAGGTAAGCATAATTTGTAGTGAAAATTTAATTTCCAGCTTCAAAAATCAACATTGATTACAATTTCCCTCAAAAATCCTGAAACTGCTCAGAGACATAACATAAAAATTCCGTAAATATTGTTTTAGATACAACTGCACAAACAGATCATTTGCAACATCAAAATTGTGTAAAAAACTAAAATTAGCTTAAAAACACATAAAAGTAAACTCACTCTAAATACAAATTGCTCGTTTCTATGATCAGATTTGACAAAAATCCTGTTTATCATATAAAAATCACGACTAACTTCCTACATAATATTAATAAAAATTGAAACCAAAAACCTAAATATTTCATTAGATTATATTAAAAAAAAAAAATCTTATTTATTGCTGACAAAAACTGTACTGTGGTACTAAATATACAGGGTGTCCGGAAAATACGTGTACAACGTTTGACGACAGACTCCTGACGTCAAAATAGGTCGATCTAAGCCGACTTAGTTATATCCAAAATTGTCTCGTTTAGCCGGTAGAGGGCGTAAAAAAAAACAAAAGTATAACGAAGTTGAAAGTATCTATTGTAAGAAACTAAGTAAAACAAAAACATTACTTAAGCAAATGTGTAAAATCTTGCTGAATACACTTATTAACACTCTTTAAAAAAATGATATTGGACCCTATCTAATGTCTCGGGATTATTAAAATGGTTGCCTGCATTTAAAATCCGCTGCAATAAATCATCGCGTGTGTTTACCGGAGTCTTGTAAACTTCTGTTTTAATAGCGCCCCACAAAAAGAAGTCACACATATTTAACTCAGGAGAACGTGGTAGCCATTTTACTGGTGCATCATTGCCTCTTCCAATCCATCGGTTGGGATATTGATGATGTAAGTATTGCCGAACGGCAACGGAAAAATGGGGCGGGGCACCATCATGCATATACCACATTTCCCTCCGAAGTAAAAGGGGCAAATTCTCCAGAAGAATTGGTAATGTGTCTTGCAAAAAATTTAAATAAATATTTCCATCTAACCTGTCTGGAATAACAATGGGACCAATAAGGTAGTGATCAATAATACCTGCCCAAATATTAATTTTAAATTGATGCTGATGATGTGCAACTTTAATGGCATGTGGATTTTCATCGGAATAAATATGTTCGTTGTGCAGATTGGTTACCCCAGATCTTGTAAAGCATTTTTTTTTCTACAAAAATTTGGAACAAGGATTCTTTTGTTTCTAATAAATTGACAAAATGTAAGCCGCATGGGGGGATCAGTCGGTAAAAGTTCCTGGACTTTTTGTATGTGGTAAGGATGTAACAACTGTTCTCTTAAAACCTCATTGACAATCGTTTTAGGAACATTTAACTCACGTTCTAAGAGACGGGTACTGGTACTTGGTTCTTCTTCAACTCTTTTCAGAATCATCTCTTCTGTTTCCACAGTTCGAGTTGTTCGCATACGACCCCTGCCTTCAAACTTTTTCTCAAAACTGCCCGTTTCCCGAAGATGACGCTCAATATTGGCAAATGTTTGGTGGTTTGGTATTCGACGGTTAGGAAACCTTTCCATGTAAACCCTAACACTCTGACGCCCATTTCCTTGACAAAACCCGTATACCAGGAGCATGTCAACTTTCTGAGAGTTTGTTTAATTTTCCATTTTTAATGGTAAAATGAACTTGTAATTCAAGAATGTTGATCGTATACTTGAGTAAATTTCATAGACTGGTGACAATTTGTCAATAATTGTCAAATTATTAAACGCCATAGCAACAAGGTCACTTAAAAAATTATTATTACAGGTAATTTCTTTTTAATATTTACAAATTTTTGACGCCCTCTACCGGCTAAACGAGACAATTTTGGATATAACTAAGTCGGCTTAGATCGACCTATTTTGACGTCAGGAGTCTGTCGTCAAACGTTGTACACGTATTTTCCGGACACCCTGTATATACAAACAGGTTCAATGTTTGCTTTTTTGCTTTTCTTATTTTCTTTTTCCTCAGAAATCTTCAAATCTGTACAAAAATAACATTTATAACATAATTTTTTTCACAAAAAATCGTAAATTTGCACAAACTTTTTTTTAACACCAAATTTTGTTGACAATCACGCTTAAAACTATAGAGTTCTCCAATAATTATTCACAAGTAGTACGCACTCTCTAGTAAATGACCACCTCTGTCTGCAAAGGGTCAGTCTTTTGAGAAAGTTTTGTTGGACATTTTTGTAAAACTGAGGCTTTATCTACCCAATAACAGCTTGAGGGAGGGAAGGAGAGTCTTTGAAGGCTGGAATTGTTTGCGGGGCAATTTTGTACATCAATTGGATTTTTTAAGCGTTTTTAGTGTAAAGTTCATTTAGTTAATAAAATTTTTGCACAATTTTAAATAAATTTCACTTAAAAAATTGCTGTTTTGTGCTGAATTCTGTGCATTAATTGTGCTTGTAAGCAAATAATTTTATAATGTAAGCAAGGTTTTTGATCAAACATACAATCTTTTGATGACGGACACTTGAATAGGTGGGTAGGACACTCTATAGCAAAATAACCAATCTGTAGTTTGGATTGCATTAGCCCACACATCCATCCAAACATTACTTATCAAGAGGTTGGATCACGACCTTCTTTTGTGACAAAATGACTTCTGACGTTCGCTGTGAGATTAAACATACTTTTTTTTAATGACGGACACTTGGGTGGGTGGGATATTCCATAGCATTATAACCAGTCAGTAGTTCAGATTGCAGTAGCCCACTCACCCACTCTAATATTACTTATCAAGAAGTTAGATCACGACCTTCTCTTGTGACAAAATGACTTTTGACGTCCGCAGTGAGACCAAACATACAATCTTTTAATGACGGGCACTTGGGTGGGTGGGTGGGAGACTCCATAGCATAATAACTAATTAGTAGTTTGGATTGCAGTAGTACACCCACCTACCCAAGTGCTACTTATCAAGAGGTTAGATCACGACTTTCTTTTGTGACAAAATGACTTCTGATGTCCGCAGTAAGATCAAACATACAATCTTTTACACTAAACTTGGGTGGGTAGGTGCTTTACTCCAAAGCATAATAACCAGTCAGTAGTTTGGATTGAAGTAACCCACCCCGCACTTAAGTGCTACTTATCAAACGGTTGGATTACAAACTTCTCTTGCGACAAAATGACTTCTGACGTCTATACAATCTCCTGACGTCCGCAGAAAAATCAAACATACAATCTCGTAACAAAGGACACTTAAGTGGGTAGGTAAAACACTTCTTAGCATAATAACCAGTCAGTAGTTTAAATTGCAGTAGCCCACCCACTTACCCACGTTATACTTATCAAGAAATTAGTTCACAACCTTCTCTTGCAACAAAATGACTTCTGACGTCCGTAAAAAAGTCAAACATACATTCTCTTGATGACGGACACATTGGTGGGTAGCATAATAACTAATGAGAAGTTTAAATTGTAGTTTCCTCCCCACCCACTAAATTGCTACTTATCAAGAGGTTGGAACACAACCTTTTTTTGTGACAAAATGATTTCTAACGTCCGCAGTAAGATTAAACATACAATTTTTTGATGACGGCCTTTTGGGTGGATGGCCGCGACTCTCCATAGCATAATAACCATTAGTTTGAATTGAAGTAGACTCTTTCGTTTAAATAGTTCCAAAAATAGTCTAGCATAATTAAATCGCATAATCTGGGGGCTAATTTATTTTCAAATGTTGCAAAATAATGCGCCTCAAAAATTTCTCGTGCGGCACTGAAATTGTTTCACGACTTGTGTGTATTTTCTGCCGCCAAGGCTTTGATGTATTTTTTGAGTCTTTTTTTCCGCTTTCTATAGTTTATACGATACTGTTTTTTCTTTAGCGTTTACGTTTCAATTTGTTCGATTTCTCCTCCTAAAGAATAGGCAAGATTTTCTGGGCCGGATTTATTTGGGACGCAGTATCATATTCTATTGCAGTATTAGCTTTATTGCTTTGCTTTTTTCGAGCTATAAAACATGGTTTTGATGACATTGTTGCCTTGCACATTTGTTTTTTGTTTCAATCTGGTAAGCTCCCTATTTGTAAAATTTAGCACAATAGGCGCATGCGTTGCTTTCTGCTTTTTTCATTATTTTTTTTCTTGATTAAATAACAACTCTAGCTTGATGTGCTCTATTTTTTCCAAATTGTTTATAATTTTCTGTTAATGCTGATTCTAGTAGCCAGGAAAAGGGCATAACCCTGGTAAGCTTTAGTAAAAGTTGTTCTGTAAGCACTTAGAGTCAACTTTTTCTAAACCTAACTTAACAATTGCTTGTAGTTGGCTTTTTTTAGTTTCTACTATAAAGCTCATCACTTGCCAACGTCCCGTTTTTAAGCTTATCACTTTGGCATTAGCATACTGCATCTGCTATCTTCTCTGCTTTAGTTATTTATTTTATATCAGTGTCCCAGCGACTTTTCTCTAAGCATTTGCCAAGTTTCCAGATGGACTATTTTGCCAATTCCTCTATAGCCTCTCTACTGGTACCGTGGACTACGACTTCTAAGTTGCACGCCGTTCCACAGCGTAAAGCCAAGAATTGAGCCCCGCACGTCATTTCTATCTCTGATGTGCAAAATTTTATAGGGCTCAATTCCTAACCTAACCTAACTTATTGTAACCTAACCCATCTTAATCTAACCTATCTTAATCTAACCTATCCTAATCTAACCTATCCTAATCTAACCTATCCTAATCTAACCTACCCTAATCTAACCTATCCTAATCTAACCTATCTTAATCTGACCAAACCTATCTAACTTGATCTAGCCTTTCCTAAATTTTTTGTTGATAGCATAAAATTTAATTAAAAAATCTTAAAATTGCAAAAAAATATAATTTTTGTACAAAATCTTACTAAAAATTTTAGTTCAAACAATGCAATTTCGGGCTTACAATCATAAACCAAATGACTTGCACACCCAATGATATTTGATTGTTCTTTTGTTTATATAATAAGATTTCTTAAAAAAAAACACAAAACTACACAAATGGAACATTTACATTATAAAAATCGTGTAAAAACTCTTTTCCAGTATCAAAGTCTCTTGGCAATCACCTTAACAAAATTAAATTGTTCAAAATTGCGTAAAAAATATATTGATAACAAACAAATTACTCTTAATTTGATAGAAAAAAATTTATAGCATAAAAACTGCATAGAAAACTTATTCCTACTATTAAGATGCTAGGCACACTAATGATAAGTGCATACCCTGAAACACTAGTGTATGTGTCTCACAATGAGTCGAGACAATTTACACAAAATATATCAAATTCATTAAAACTAACGCAATAGTTATCTATGTTATTAGTCTGGTTTTATTGTATATATTGTATATATTACGTTATTGATTTTGAGAGTTATTCTGTATAAAAAATAGATTTACAAAAGTTTATTATACAAAATTGTTTTAGCTTGACGTAAACTATTAAAAATATAAAACAGTTAACGATTCAAAACAAACAGCCAAGACACCCGTTTAACAAAATAGATTGCAGAACTCTATTCCACAAACAGATTAATGCCCTAGTTGACCTTGCAGTCGAAGCAAAAATTTTAATTCAGAATCCGCCACCCACACATCTCCATCGTAAATCACGACTGGGAAACGAATTAAAGCACAACTTTTCCCATCATCTCTACATATTTTTTTCAATCCCACCACCACAAAAAATTGTTTACCATTCAATTTCCTCCCTTCATTTAGTTACAAGCAGTAGTTCGATATTACCAGACTTGGAAATTGTTTTTCCATTTTATTTAATATTTTCAGTAAAGTTGGAACCTTTCTTTCTACTACAATCGCGCCCGTGTATCGTTTTGGCACGGATGCACAATATTGAAATTCTCACGATCGATAATAAGAGATGTAAGTCTAAAGGCAAGGGATGAAACTATATAAGCGAATATCAATATTGTAATCTGGGATTTATAGGGTTTAAATCTGCAAGGATTAATTCCAATCGTGACACAATTGAATTGTATAAATTATTTGCCCAAATTTTAATAATAAAAAGTATGTTTCGCATCAGTAAAAGTCTGCTGCTAAATGTACTGGAAGTGCTTTAATTTTTCATCTTAATGTCTTTATAATGGGCTCGAATGTGGTAGGTGTGATGTAAAATAAAATTTTGTTTGCGGGAATTAATTCGGTAAAACTTTTAGATGTATAACATCAATTAATGCGAATTGCATGGAGATTTGAATCTCAATCCATCATCCATTAGTCTTATTGATGTGCCAATGTGACAATTCCTATTTTGCGGCTGGACCGATTTATTCGCACCGATTAATTCCGATTGCAAACAGAGTCACAATAAATTGTGTCATTAGTACTCCGTGTATACTTAGCAGACCAATTACGGTTTAGAGGGGCGCAATTAAATGCGAAACAATATATAACTCGGATCATAGATTATTCAGTTAAGTATCACAGACGTAATACGAAATTAAATAGACTCAATGTGTTTATTTTCAATTAAAATAATTATTGTTTAGTTAAATGGATTTATAATTGATATGCGAAATTTTAGACCCTTTTTAAAGCTATATTGTTACTGATAAGGCTTACGACTAGACTTGAATCATAATATCTACGTTACTGTTAATTTAATTTAAGTACACAAGCATCAATGCTAACTATTAAATATTGCAATATTAAAAAACATTCCAACTTATCAAAACATATGTTGATTTATAACAAAATATAATTTATTAAACAGTTCGGTTTTAAATAAAAATAAATTCCGACAATAATTGACCATGAAATGTTTATCCGCGTAATGATTGTGTAATGCATTATCGCAATTAAATTGCTTCATAGAAATCACATGGAAATTCCAATCTTTAAACAATTGTATTACTCGTTTAGAACATATTTCCAGAGCATATAAATAGGTAGAAAATAATTCAAATAATAAAGTTGCAAATATGAAGAGCACAGCGTTGGTAGCAATTGCTTGCTGTAAGTATTTATTTTAAAAATTGTGACTTAAAATAAATTAATTTTTTTATGTTTAGTTATGATGCTTGTTTTGGTTAATGAAACAGTTGCGCAATGTCCGCAAATATGTCCGGCAAATTATCAACCTATTTGTGGTCAGGGCAGAAGAGGAGGAAGAAAAACTTATCCAAACCAATGCGCATTGAATGCCGAGAGTTGCAGAAATCCAGGAAATGGTTAGTGATTTGAAATAGTTTTTTAAGTGAAATTAAATTAACTTGCTGTTACAGGTTTACGGAAAATAAAAGATGGACCTTGTTAGCTGTCGGCAATTTTGTTTTAATTAATTTATTAATATAGTTTTCTTTATTATATATTTTAATTAATAACATTTAACTTTAATAATTTGAGAATTTATTTACTATTTACTCATCTCATGGTTGCTTCAAATCCTACTTAAACAGTTTGTGACACCAACAAAAGAACAAGATAAGTTTATTTTTGCATGCATGAGTAACTGTGGCCTAGTTAACGCATTCATTCAATATATCAATCAACATTATCTGTTTGCACATCTTTTATTCATTCTCTACAAAAATTGGAAACAAATTTGATTTAGAAATAAGTTATTGGATCAATTAAGTTGAGGTTATGCAAAATTGAGCGTATTAATTTTTATCAAATTTACACGATTGATACCTATATTAGTGAAATAGGTTTTTACAAAATTGTATTAATATTTAATGTACCGTTTAAGAATTACACATTTTTATTCAATTCACCAAGCCTAAAGCATTTGTTACTTATGATCAATTAAGTTGAGGTTATGAAAAATTGAGCTCATTATATTTTATCAAATTTACACAGTTGGTACGTATAATAGTAAAATAGATTAATACCAAATTGTACCAATATTTATTATTACTTTTATTCAATTCACCAAGTCTAAAGCACTTGTTACATAAGATTAATTAAGTTGAGGTTATGTAAAATTGAGCGTATTAATTTGTAAACAAATTATGCAGTTGGTACTTATAATAATATAGTATATTAGTACCAAATTGTAGCAAAATCTAATAAACCATTCAAGAGTTACAAATTTTTGTTGTATCTATCCAACTTCTAGCTTAGGTTACATAAAGTCAAAAAAAGTTATGCAAAATTGGGCGAATTAATTTTTGCAAATTTTATGCAAGAAGTACCTATAATAATGGAGTATACTAGTACCAAATCGTAGCAAAATTTATTGCACCGTTTGGAAATTACAATATTTTAGTAAAACGTACTAGCATCATTCTTGGGTTACATACACTATAAAAGTGAGGTTATGCAAAATTAAGCGCATTAAATTGTAAACAAATTATGCAGTTGGTACCTATAGTAATGAAATATATTGGTACCAAATTGTAGCAAAACTTAATGAACCGTTTGAAAGTTACAAATTTTAAATTTAACCGGCAAAACACTTTCTTAAACAAGATGAACTTAAAAGAATTGAGGTTACATAAAATTTAGAGTATCAGTTTGTATACAATTTAAGCAATTGGTACCTATATTAGTAGAGTATCTTGGTACCAACTTACAAAATCCAATGCACCCTTTGGGAATTACAAAATTTTAATCTCTTCCTTGAATTACACAAAGTCAATAAAATTGAGGTTATTCAAAATTGGGAAAATTATTTTTTTTAAATTTTATGCAGTTGGTACTTATAATAATAGAGTATATTGGTACTAAATTGTAGCAAAATCTAATGAACCGTTTAAGAGTTACAAGTTTTTAATTTAACCGGCAACACATTTTTTTGAATAAGATAAACTCAAAAAAATTGAGGTTACATAAAATTCAGCGTATCAATTTGTATACAAATTAAGCAGTTGGTACTGATATAAATAGAATATATTGGTACCAACTTACACTAAAATTTAATGCACCGTTTGGGAATTACAAAATTTTAATTCATCCAACAAGCTTTTTTCTTGCATTACACAAAGTCAATAAAATTGAGGTTATGCAAAATTAGGCAAATTAATTTCTACAAACTTTATGAAATAAGTACCTATAATTACAAAACACATAGTGCAAAAATGCATCAAAATCCAATGCACCGTTTAAAAGTTATGAATGCACAAAGTTTATTTCTTTTAAGACAGTAGTTTTGACTTTAGCTTTTGCCCGCTCATTCAAGTGTTTGTAATCCAATTTCTTTATCACAAAAACTTGGCTAGGTGAGTGGGGTACCAAGTTTATTAATTTTGGAACAATAGTTTTGATTTTAAATCCCGCCCGCCCACCCAAATGTTTGTGATTCAATTTCTTAATCACAAACACCTAAGTGGGTGAGGCACTAAATTCATTGATTTTGGGACAGAAATTTAGACTAAAACAATTTTAAAGTTTTATAAGCAAATATTAATGGATTTTTTGCATTAATTTTGATTAACTATTTGATTAATTGAACACTTAGGCGGGTAACTCCAGAGCATGAGAACAATCAATAGATTCAACTAAAATTGTACATCCACCCGCTCAAG
Organism: Tachinus rufipes; assembly: GCA_963932245.1. Taxonomy (NCBI): domain Eukaryota; kingdom Metazoa; phylum Arthropoda; class Insecta; order Coleoptera; family Staphylinidae; genus Tachinus; species Tachinus rufipes. The sequence continues at coordinate 116,795,094 of OZ010745.1, forward strand.
TGTAAATAAATCTTTTAATAACAAACACTTGGGCGGGTTGGTGGTTCACTCTAAAGTATGATGACAATCAATAGTTTCAATTTTAGTTGTCTACCTGCCCGCCTAAATGCTTATTATCCAAAAATTACTTTACAAACACTCGGGAAGGTAACTCCAGAGCATAATGACAATCAATAGTTTCAACTAAAATTGTAGATTTACCCGCCTGAATGTTTGTAAGTAAATCTTTTGATAACCAACACTTGGGCGGGTAGGTGGAGCACTCCAAAGCATGATGACGACCAATAGTTTCAATTGGAGTTGCCCACCCACCCGCCCGAGTATTTGTTATCAAAAGATTAGTTTACAAACACTCGGGCGCGTAATTTCAAAGCATCATGCTTTGAAGTTACGATCAATAGTTTCAAGTAAAATTGTATATTCACCCGCCTCAATGTTTGTAAATGAATCTGTTGATAACAAACACTTGGGCGGGTGGGTGGCTCACACTAAAGCATAATGACAACCAATAGTTTCAATTGAAGTTGCCCACCTACCCGCCCGAATGTTTGTTATCAAAAGATTACTTTAAAAACACTTGGACCAGTAACTATAAAGCATGATGACGATCAATAGGTTCAAGTGAAATGTGTATTCACCCGCCTCAATGTTTGTGCATACATCTTTTGATAACAAACACTTGGGTGGGTGTTTGGGGCAATCTAAAGCATGATAACGACCAATAGTTTCAATTGGAGTTGCCCACCCATCCGCCCGAGTGTTTGTTATCTAAATAATAGTTTACAAACACTCGGGCGGGTAACTCCAGAGCATGATAACGATTAATAGTTTCAATTGCAGTTGCCCACCTACCCGCCCGAGTGTTTGTAAACAAATCTTTTAATAACTAACGCTTGGGCGGATAGGTGTGGCACTCTAGAACATGACGACAATCAATAGTTTCAATTGGGGCCACCTACCCGCCCGAGTGTTTGTAAATAAATCTTGAATCAAATTTAATGCTAGAAATGATTGATAAAGTTTTTAGAGTAAGTTTTATGCTATAAAGATCATATTTCAATGCTTTTCAACAATATTTTAATGTTTTAAGGCTATAATTTGCTGTTATTAATATAATATGAATAAAACTTAACCGTATTTAGTCAAATTTTGATTCCATCAGTAAAATCTTAACTTTTTATGACCGGATTCAGTAATTTTTGACTTTTTATAAATAGAAATTTGCATTTTTTAACAATTAATGACTAAATTTTAGTGCTTTCTGACAATAATTTTCACTTTAAAGCTGAATTTTGATATTTTTTACATTCCATGAAAAGAATATTGCACTTAACAGTTTTTAGCTGAATTTTTAGTGATTTCTGACAATATTTTGATGTTTTAATGTCGGATTTTGGTTCTTTTTAACCTTATGTTGATATTTTATGGAAGTATTTTATTATTTCTGACATTTTTGAAAGTATTTTTAACAGTCTCAAATCCGGCATAAGATTTTGTTTTTTTTTAATAATATTTTTGATGTTTTATAGTTAGATTTTGATATTTTTGAGATTAAAAAGACATTTTTTAACAGTTTTTTGACTTCATAATTGCATTTTAGTACCGTTTTTTTGCCGAATTTTAGTTTTTTTTTAAATATTTTTATATATTTTGGTTTTTAACTTTTTATAAAAATATTCATAGACAAGATTTCACTTTCTAATTCTATTTTGAAGTTTTAAAACCGAATTTTGCTTTTAATATTTTATAAATTAGAACAGAATTTTTGTGCTTTCTAACAATATTTTAATATTTTTTAGACCAAACAAAAAAAAACTTTTAGACAAATTTTAATTCTTTTTAACAGTATTTTGATGTTTTAAAATTGAATTTTTATAAGTTATGAATTAAATTTTACACTTTTCAACAGTTTATGACCAAATTTTGCAATTTCTAACAATATTTTAAGGTTTTATTAGAGTATAAATGAAAAAATTTACACATTTTTACAGTTTATTGCCAGACTTTCGTTATTTTTGACATAACTTTAATGTCTTGTGACCAAATTTGTTTATAAATAGAATTTTACGTTTTTCAACCGTTGTTGACCGGATTTAGGTTTTTTCTAAAAATATTTTAATATTTTATGACCGGATTTTGTTATTTTGATAATTTTGAATTAGCTCATAAACACTCGAGCTTGTGAGCGGGTATTCTAGGTTGAAAATATTGTCTCGCAATCAAAACTGAGTGATTCATTCACCCACTTAAATGTATGTATTCAAAAAACTAGAATACAAACACTCGGGCGGGTGAGCAAAAACTACAGTCAAATCTATCGTCCCGCAATTAGTAAACTATAAGCCTTACTTAAGTGTGTGTGATCAAAAAATTGAATTACAAACACTCTAGAGCATGATTGATTACAATTAATAGTTTCAATTAGAATTACCCACCCACCCGTCCGAGTGTTTGTAAATAAATCTTCTGATAACAAACACTTAGGCAGATAGGTGAGTGACTCTAGTATATAATGGCAATCAATAGCTTTAGTTAGAGTTGCCCACCCACCCGCCCAAGTGTTTGTAAATAAATCTTTTGATAACAAACACTTATGCGGGTGGGTAGGGCACTCTAAAGCATGATGACGACCAATAGTTTCAATTAGAGTTGCCCACCCACCCGTTCGAATGTTTGTTATCAAAAGATTAGTTTACAAACACTTGGGCGGGTAACTCAAAAGCGTGATGACGATCAATAGTTTCAAGTGAAATTGTATATTTACTCGCCTCAATGTTTGTAAATAAATCTTTTAATAACAAACACTTAGGCATGTGGGTGGGGCACTTTAGAGCATAATAACAATCAATAGTATTAATTAAAATTGTACTTCCACCTGCCTGAATGTTAAAAATCTTTTGATAACAAACACATGGGCGGGTGAGTGGGGTACTCTAAAGCATGATGACAATTAATAGTTTCAATTGGAGTTGCCCACCCACCCACCCCAGTGTTTGTTATTAAAAGATTAATTTACAAACACTTGGGCGGGTAACTCCAAAGCATGATAACAATCAATATAAAATTTTAATTTTCAACTAAAATTGTACATCCACCCGCCTGAGTGCTTGTAAATAAATCTTTTGTTAACAAATACTTGGACGGGTGGGTGTTGTACTCTAGAGCATGATGACGATCAATAGGCAATAAAATTTCTAAGCAATTTTTATGCTATAATTGTTGTTTTAATGATTCAAGTTTCCTGATCTTCTATTATAAATAGGTTTCCTGTTTAATTTTAATCAATTTTTTTTTATGTGATAAATTTTTGTACAAATGCCATGAAAAAATCGAAATTTTTAAGCAATTTTTATGCTTTGTAACAGATTTTTTATTTTTCTAATAATTTTTAAAGTAAATTTTATGCTATTAACCGAAATTTCTAATCAAATTTGATGCTATAAATTTTTTTTACACAATTTATGTTCTTTTTGAGCAATTTTAAAGTTTTTAGAGTTAGTTTTATGCTATTAAGATCATAGTTTGATGCTTTTCAACAATGTTTTAATGTTTCAAGGCCGGAATTTGCTGTATTATGATTAAAATTTAACCGTTTTTAGCAAAATTTTAATTTTATCTGAAAATAGTTTAACCTTTTATGACCGGATTTAGTTATTTTTGACATTTTATAAATAAAAAATTTGCATTTTTAAACAATTAATGATTAATTTTTGGTGCTTTCTGACAATAATTTTCACTTTATAGCTGAATTTTGCTATTTTATACATTCCATAAAAAGAATACGGCGCTTTTCAATAATTTGTAGCCGGATTTTGGTGCTTTTTTATTATGTTGATACTTTATGGACGTATTTTGTCGTTTTATTAAAAGAAATTTGCACTTTTTAACAGTTTATGCTGGATTTGGTTCTTTTTTATAATATTTGCTGGATTTTAATATTTTTGACATTTTATAAACAAAATTTTGCTTTTTTAAACCGTCGATAGCAGAATTTTAGTTTTTTGAAAATATTTTCATATTTTTTATTTTAAATTTTTTATAACCGGATTTTATTACTTTCTAATAGAATTTTGAAGTTTTAAAGCCGAATTTTGCTATTTTTAATACTTTATGAATTAGAATATTATATTTTTTAATGAAATATAAAAAGATTTTTGTGAATTTTACACTTTTCAACAATTTATGGTTAAATTTTGCTATTTCTAACAATATTTCAATGTTTTTTAGAGATTTCATGAAAATATTTACACTTTTTTACAGTTTATTGCCAAACTTTGCTACTATCTGATTATATTTTTATGTTTTGAAACCAAATTTGGTTATTTTTTACATTGTATAAATAAAATTTTACGTTTTATGGCCGGATTTCAGTTTTTTCTAAAAATATTTTAATATACCGGGTTTTAATATTTAATAATTTTTGTAAGTTTAACATAGAAAATAAGTTTAAATAACAAGTTTTATATTTTCTCTATTAATTTTATAAAATCCTTGTATTATATTCATATTAACATTCTTAACTTCGATAACATGAATATAAATAACAAGTTTTGTTACATAGCATGCGATAAATGAGGTTTCTATGCAATTTTCTAGCATTAAAAAAGTTTTTTAGCAAAATTTTTATGAATTTTTGCAGTAATTGGGTTTTCTACAACAAAAAATAATTTTTTTAAACAATTTTTGATCAATTTTATGCAATACACAAAGTTTCTATGGGATTATCTTGAAAGAAATTTTTCTTTTTAAATTTTTTTGAATTCATTGCGGTCATTGAATTATCTACAAAGTTTTCAACCAATTTAAGGTAGAAAACAGTTTTGATAAACATTTTTGATAAATTTTATGCAATCTCCAATCTAAACTATTAACTCGTTATCATAGTCTGAAGTGGGCCAACCACCCACCCAAGTGTTAGTTACAAAAAGGTTGGATCATGATCTTCTCTCGTGACAAAATAACTTCTTACGTTCGCACAGAGGTCTAACTACTATTCTCTTGATAACAAACACTTGGGTGGGTGGGTTGGGCACTCCAATCTAAACTATTAACTTGTTATTATAGTCTGGAGTAGCCCACTCACCCACCCAAGTGTTAGTTATCAAGAGATTGGATCACGACCGTCCCTTGTGACAAAATAACTCCTGATGCAGGCACAGAGATCAAACTACAAATTTCTTAATGACAAACATTTGGGTGAGTGGGTTGGCCATTCCAATTTAAATTGACTCAATATTATGGTCTGAAGTGGCTCATCCAACCACCAAGTGTTAGTTATTAAAAGATTGGATCACAACTTCCCCTTGTGACAAAATAAGTTCTGACCCCCGCACAAAGGTCAAACTACTAATCATTTAATGACAAACACTTGGGTAGGTGGGTGGGGTACTGGACTAACACTTTGACAAGCCACTTCAATATAAACATTATTCTTGTCTAAGAGTCACATCTAAAATTTTGGTTCTTTCTAATAATATTTTTGGTGTTGTATACCTAAATTTTGATATTTTTGACATTAAAAGATCAGTTTTTAGGCCGGATTTTGCTATTTTTGACATTTTATAAACAAAGTTTTGCATTTTTGAACCGTTTTTGGTCGGATTTTAGTTTTTTTTTTTAATATTTTAATATTTTTAAATTTAAAATTTTTTATGAAAAAAATTATAGCCGAATTTTCATACTTTCTAATAACATTTAGAAGTTTTAAAGCCAGATTTGGCTGTTTTTAATATTTTATGAATTAGAATTTTATGAATGTTTTTAAAATTAAATTCAGATTTATCTGACATTTTATAAATATTTTTTTAAATTTTTGACAAATTTTGGTTTTTAGTATTTAATGTTTCAAAACCGGATTTTGAGATTATATGAATAGATTTTTACACTTTTTATATTTTATGACCAAATTTTGGTATTTCTAACAACATTTCAATGTTTTATTTGAGATTAAATTAAAAAATTTACATTTTTTTACAATTTATTACAGATTTTAGTACTTTCTGACATAATTTTAATGATTTGAGACTAATTTTTTTTATTTTAACATTTTATAAATAGAATTTTACGCTTTTCAACCGTTTTTGACCGGATTTTAGTTCTTTCTAAAAATATATTAATATTTTATATAGATTATAAACACTCGGTCTTGTGGGCGGGTAGTTAAAAATACTGTCTCGCAATCATAAAAGCCTCTCAAATGTTTGTAATAAAAAAAATAGAATGAATGGTGTGCAAACACTTCAGTTAAACTTATCGTTCCGCTACTGTAAGCTTTTCCTAAGTATGTGTGATCAAAAAATTGAATCACAAACACTTGGAAGGTGGACGGGAACTCTAGTTAAAACTACTGTCTCACAAACAAACAAATTTTGAAAATTTTATACAATTTTTGTCTATTTTTTTATGGATTTCTTGCGGTAAATAAATAAATTTTCTAAAGCAATTTTAATAAGTTTAAGACAGACAATAAGTTTTAACGACAAATTTTGTTGCATTTCATGCAATAAATAAAGTTTCTATGCGATTGTCTAGCTTTAAAAGAGCTTTTTTGCAAAATTTTTATAAATTCTTCGCGGTAATTCTACAGAAAATAATTTTTATGAACAAATTTATGCGACCAATGTATTGATAACGAATAAATGTATTGATAACGAACACTTGGGCGGGTGGGTGGGGAACACTTAAGCATGATGACGACCAATAGTTTCAATTAGAAGAGTTGCCCACTCACCCGCCCGAGGGTTTGTAATCAAAATATTAGTTTACAAACACTCAGGCGGGTAACTTCAAAGCATGATGACGACCAATAGTTTCAAGTGAAATTGTATGTTCACCCGCCTGAGTGTTTGTAAATAAATCTTTTGATAACAAACACATAGGCGGGTGGGTAGGGTACTCTCAAGCATGATGATGACCAATGCTTTCAATTAGAGTTGCCCACCCACCCGCCCGAGTGTTTGATATCAAAAGATTAGTTTACAATCACTCGGGCGGGTAACTCCAAATCATGATGACGACCAATAGTTTCAATTGGAGTTGCCCACCCACCCGCCCGAGTGTTTGTTATTAAAAGATTAGTTTACAAACACTCGGGAGGGTAACTCCAAAGCATGATTACAATCAATAGTTTTAACTGAAATTGTACATCTACCCGCCTCAATGTATGTAAATAAATTTTTTGATAAAAAAACAGTTGGGCGGGTGGGTGGGGTACTCTAAAGCATGATGACAATCAATAGTTTCAATTGGAGTTTCCCACCCACCCGCCGCAGTGTTTGTTATTAAAAGATTAATTTACAAACACTCGGGCGGGTAACTCCAAAGCATGATAACAATCAATAGTTTTAACTAAAATTGTACATCCACTCGCCAGAGTGCTTGTAAATAAATCTTATGTTAACAAATACTTGGACGGGTGGGTGGAGCACTCTAGAGCATCATGACAATCAGTAGGCAATAACATTTCTAAGCAGTGTTCATGTTATAAATGTTGTTTTAATGATTCACTTTTAAAGTTTCCTGATCTTGTAATATAAATAGGTTTTCTGTCCAATTTCTATTAATTTTTTTTATGTGATAAATTTTTGTACAAATGCCATGCAAGAAACGAAATTTTTACGCAGTTTTTATGCTTTGTAGTGGCTTTTTTATTTTTTTAACAATTTTTAAAGTAAATTTTATGCTATCAATAAGTGTTTCACGTCAATTTTTTGTTTTAACCAAAATTTCTAACCAAATTTGATCCTATAAATAATTTTCCTGCACAATTTTCATAACATATGTGTTCTTTTTGTGCAATTTTAAAGTTTTTAGAGTAAGTTTTATGTTATAAACATCATATTTTGGTGCTTTTTAACAATGTTTTAATGTTCCAAGGCTCGAATTTGCTGTTATCAATGTATTATGACTAAAATTTAACCGTTTTTAGCCAATTTTTGATTATATCTGAAAATATCTTTCTTTATTTAGTTATTTTTGACTTTTTATGAATAGAAATTTGCATTTTTTAACAGTTTATGATTGAATTTTTGCGTTTTCTGGCAATATTTTTATACTTTATGGTCGGATATTGCTATTTTTCACATTTCATAAAAGTATATTGCACTTTTTAACAGTTTATAGCCAGATTTTAGTGTTTTCTAACAATATTTATATGTTTTAATGCCGGAATTTAATTTTTTTTCAACCTTTATGAACGTATTTTGTTATTTTTGACATTTTATTAAAAGTATTTTGCACTTTTTAACAATTTTGGCCGGATTTTGTTTTTTGTTTTGATATTTTTGAAATTAGATTAATATTTTTTAATAGTTTGTAGGTCGGATTTTGTTATTTTTGACATTTTATAAACAAAATTTTGCATTTTTAAACTGTTTTTGGCCGGATTTTAGTTTTTTGAAAATATTTTAATATTTTTTTATAAAAAAATTTATAGCCAAATTTTCTAATTACATTTTGAAGTTTTAAAGCCGGATTTTGCAATTTTTAATATTTTATAAACTAAAATTTTATATTTTTCAAAAGTTTATGACAAAATATTTTTGCTTTTTAACAATATTTTAATGTTTTTAAGATAAAATTTTGATTTTATGATTAAATTTTTAATTTTTAGACAAATTTCAGTTCTTTTTAACAATATTTTTATGTTTTATAACTAAATTTTCACATGTTATGAATTGAATTTTACACTTTTCAACAATTAATGACAAAATTTAGCCATTTTTAACAATATTTCAATGTTTTATTTAAAATTAAATTAAAAAATGTTCACTTTTTTGCAGTTTATTGCCGGATTTTAGTACTTTCTGACATAATTTTAATGTTTTGAGACCAAATTTTTAACATTTTATAAATAGAGTTTAACGTTTTTCAACCGTTTTTAGACGGATTTTGTAATTTTTGAACTACATCACAAAGACTTGGACTTGTAGGTGAATACTAGTTAAAACTACTGTCCTGCAATTAATAAACTGTATACCCCGTTCACTCGCCAAAGTGTTTTTATTAAGAAACTGAGTTTTACAAACATTTGAGCGGGTATTTCCAGTTGATATTACTATCTCGCAATCAATAAACTGAGTGCCTTGTACACCCACTTAAATGTATAAATTAAATTACAAATAGTTGAACGAATAGGAAAGAACTGATATTAAAACTACTGTCCAACAATTAATAAACTGAGTGCCTCGCCTACCCACCCAAGTACTTGTGTTTAAAAATTAGATTAGAACTCTGGTTAAAACAACTGTCTGTAGTCGATAAACTGAAAGCATCCCCCTTTCCCAATTATGTGTTTGTGATCAAAAAAATTCAATCACAAACTCTTGGGCAGTCCAGTTTAAACTTTAGTTCCGCAATCAATAAACTGAGTGTCCTACCCACTCACCCAAAAATTAAAAAATCGAACTACAAACACGCAGGCAGAGTATTCCAGTAAAAACTATTGTTTTCTCATCAAAGTGTTGTAGCGTACCTCAGGTTCTCAAGGGTATGAGCAGTAATTAACTTGTTGGAAATTAACAATCATTTATTTATAATATAAATCTAAATTTCATCTAAAATAAATACATATAATTGATAAACTTTTTGGGCACGTGGTTTTAGTAGGCTTATATTATTGGCACCTACGTGTACCTCAAAGACAAAGTCATCCGGACCGCAAAAGATTACCGGGCGCGCATGTGTTCCATAAGCACGTGAGTAGTATATGTGCGCACGTCTAATATAAAGTACCGCAAAATAAATAATAAGTTTAAAAAGGTTTCCGCTTCAGAGTTTGCAATCAAAACGTTAGATAACAAACATTTAGGTGAGTATAATCATAAAACTGAGTGTCCCATCGACCCACTCGAGCGGGTGAGCAAAAACTCCAGTCAAAACTACCATCCCGCAATCAATAAACTGTAAGCCTAACCTAAGTGTGTGTAATCAAGAAATTGAACCTCAAACACTCGGCGGGCAAACGAAAACTATAATTAAAACAACTGTCCAACAAACAAACAATTTTTGATAAATTTTATGCAATAAATGAAGTTTTTATGAAATTTATGTTCATTTTCTTGCAATAAGAAAACTTTTTTTATAAATTTTATAGATATCTTGCAGTACATAAGTTTTCTAGAATAAATTTAGTGAGTTTAAGCCAAACAATAAGTTTTAATAGCAATTTATATAGCATTTCATGCAATAAATGAGGTTTCTATACAATTTTCTAGCATTAAAGTAGCTTTTTTGCAAAACTTTTTTGATTTAGGCATTCTACAACAGAAAACAATTTTTATAAACAATTTTTAATCAATTTTATGCAATAAATAAGGTTATTATGCAGTTTTTCTTCATTTTATTGCAATAAAAAAAGTTTTAACGACAAAGTTTGTTGCGTTTTATGCGATAAATGAGGTTTCTATGCAATTTTCTTGCAGTAAGTAGTCTTTCTTTTCAAATTTTTGTGGATTCCTTGCGGTCAATGAGTTATCTACAAGATTCTTGACCAGTTTAAAGTAAAAAATTGTTTTCATCATCATCATAATTTTAAACTTTTATAATTTTTTCGCGTTAATTAGATATTCTACAATAGAAAATAATTTTTGAGAACACTTTTTGATCAATTTTATGCAATAAATAAGGTTTCTGTGCAATTTTTTTGCAATAAGTGTACTTTCTTTTCAAATTTGTGTAGATTCCTTGGGTATTCTACAATAGAAAATAATTTTTATAAACACTTTTTGATCAATTTTATGCAATAAATGAAGCTTCTTTGCAATTTTCTTACTATAAGTAAACTTTCTTTTCAAATTTTTTTAAATTTCTTGCTTTTAATGTTATCTATGAGGCTTTTAGGCAGATTAAAATAAAACATAGTTCATAATTATTTTTGATAAATTTGATGCAATAAATGAGGTTTCTATGCAATTTTCTAGCATTAAAAAGACTTTTTTGCAAAATTATTATGAATTCTTTGCGGTAATTGAGCACTCTACAACAGAAATTAATTTTTATGAAGAGTTTTTGATAAATTTTATGCAATAAATGAAGTTTTTATGCAATTTTCTAGCATTAAGGGGCTTTGTTGCAGAGCTTTTATAAATTCTTTGCGGTAATTGGGTATTCTACAACAAAAAATAAATTTTATGAAAAATTTTATGCAATAAATTAGGTTTCTATGCAATTTTCTTGCAATAAGTAAACTTTCTTTTCTTTTAAAATTGTTATAGATTTATTTGCAATCAATAAGTTATCTACAAGGTTTTTTGACAGTTTAAAGAAAAAAACAGTTTTCATAATTATTTTTGATGAATTCTATACGATAAATGAGGGTTTGATGCGATTTTCTAGCCTTAAAACAGCTTTTTAGCAAAATGTTTATCAATTCTTTGCGGTAATTGTTTATTCTACAACAAAAAATTATTTTTATAAACATTTTTTGATCAATTTAATGCAATAATAAAGGTTTCCATTCAATTTTCTTGCAATAATTAAAATTCCTTTTAAAATTTTTGTGGATTCCTTGCGGTCAATGAATTATTTCCAAGGTTTTTGACCAATTTAAAATAGAAAATAGTTATGATAAATATTTTCGATTAAATTTTATAGATTTCTTGCAATAAATAGGTTTTTTAGAAATTTTTTTAAAAGTTTAAAGCAGAAAATAAGTTTTACTGACAAATTTTGTTGCATTTCATGCGATAAGTGAGGTTTCTATACAATTTTCTAGCATTAATGTGGCTTTTTTGCAAAAAAACGTATAAATTCTTTGCAATAATTGGGTTTTCTACAACATAAAATTATTTTTATGACCGATTTTTGATCAATTTTATGCAATAAATAAGGTTTTTATGCGATTTTTGTCCTTTTACTTACAATAAAAAGACTTTTTTAGTGAATTTTTATGGATTTCTTGCGTTGCATGGGGTTTCTAAAAAAAAATTAGTAAGTTAAAGACAGAAAATAAACTTTAATGACAAATTTTGTTGCATTTCATGCAATAAATATGCAATTTTCCAGCATTAAAAAAACTTTTTAGTAAACTTTTTATAAATTCTTTGCGGAAATTGGATTTTCTACAAAAGAAAATGCTTTTTATAAACAATTTTAGATCAGTTTTATGCAATAAATAAGGTTTGTATGCTTTTTTTTGCAATAAGTAAATTTTTTTTTTTAATTTTTGTGGATTCTTTGCGGCGAATAAATTATCTACAAGGTTTTTGACCAGTTTAAAGTAAAAAATAGTTTTCATAATTATTTTTGATAAATTTGTATGCATTAAATGAGGTTTCTATGCGATTTTCTAGCATTAAAAGGACTTTTTTGCAAAACTTTTATGAATTCTTTTGCGGTAATTGGGTATTCTACAACAAAAAATACTTTTTATAATTTTTTTTGATAAATCTTATGCAATAAATGAGGTTTCTATGCGATTCCCGCAATTAATCAATAGAGTTTTTGCATTCCACAACAGTTAATGACAATGTTTTTTCCAACACTTTCTGAGGAGATGAGACCCAAAATCTTCCTTTTATATATATAAAGAAATATTTTCTTTAGCGTGGCTATAGCGTACATAAAAATTGATAAGTAATTGTTTACCTAAGCTTTTAATTTACTTAATTAGATTTACAAACATTGTGGGTATAAAAAAACCAACCCTTTAGTAAAATATGGAAATGAATTAAATAACTCTATTTCCTTAGCATGCTAATGTAATTATTTTTCTCTTAATTTTTTATAACCATTCACTACGTTCTCTAGAAAATTAAAATAGAATTTTCCTCAAACTCAGTCTTACTTCCAACTCGATTAAAGGGTGAATTCCCAGAGACGATTCGACCCAAAAATAACGGCAACCCGCGAATCGTATTAATTGCACCAATTTCAGCCGCCATACCTCTCCGTGAGTTAATTTGGAAACTTACCCGCCCGCAGTGCACACATTTACACGAAAAGAGCGCACCTCGCGCGGTTTCCACCAAATGTGAATTTATATGAACCCTGCAGGAAATGCGATAATGCTAAAATTTTACACACCAATTAACATATATTATTCATATAATCAGCACCTGCTCATTATCACCCTGTAGTACGTTGGAAAGTAGACTAAGGGTTAATTGTACGGGGGTGGTTGGGAAGTTTTCGATGGAATGGGTGGTGTTATAACACGTTGTGGAAGATGTGCTAAACGGCGGCGTACATTATGATAAAACTCATGAAAATTTCAGGGCGCCATTATGATAATGCGGAGGCTTTGATTTAAGGGTTCGGGCATTATTAATTTTTTCTTTTCGCGCCACAGTTTTGTGCACGCTATTCAGTAAGTTTCGCATGAATGGGAGGAAGGGTTTAATTAATCACGAATTAAGTTGGAGTTTGCTCTTCCTTACAAGGAAATATTGTATACTATAATTATGATGAATCTGCACATTTTAGTAATTATCTAACAAATATTTTATATACTAAAGCCTTGTACAATCTTAGTTTAACAAAATATTTTAAAGAAATTTAAACAAAAATATTATAATAAACTAAAAACTTCTTAACAAATAAAATATTTTTCTCCATCAATCTCGCTAATTTAAAGCTCAAGCATTTCCTTAACCAATACACATTTTATATAATAAATTGCTTACGCCCTTTTCTAATCCATTTAAAAAAACTATTTATGCATAATTAATTGCAGTCGAGTGGCGTTGCTCTCATACAACGCCCAGAAAAAAATTGCATAATTATATTAACAAATGGTATCATATTTACATTCCATATTATATTTTAATGGGGTATAAATCAGGCTGACAGGTCCTATTTGTTTATCGCTGCGTTCATGCGTAAATTTATTACAAAGAAAAAAATAATAATAAAATAAGTAAAGAAATGATAATTTTCTTGATAGCCTTCCATTATATTAAACAAGGGAAGAATGAGCGCATGAAGTGCAGACGAATTTATTTGAAAGGTGTACAAATTTATTCATGTAAGGATCTTTTATCTTATATTTTGTCCGAAAACATTACTGTTTACATTTCAATATTAATTACAAGATTTATACGTTTACTGCAAACAGTCATATGATCTGTTGTGTGCAGTCATGGTAATATTGTATTTGTATACTCAAACAGTGTATGAATAATAAACACAGTTTACATATATAATTTATTATCATTTTGAAGATAAAATAAATATTTCTTAATGCAATAACTAAAATTAATAATTAGAATACAAAATTTAAAATCAATAAATTATATATTATCATGCCCAGTTTTTTAATGAAACAAATGTTTTTTTTTTATATTATTTTAAAATTGTAGGAAATAGCAAAAAATTCTGTAAAAATCGTACGTACACTAAGTTGCATGGAATTTATCAAAATAAGCTCAAAAAATCATTTAACTTTTACATTCTTTAGACACTCTATTGTCTATTTTACAATCTTTTTAACATTTATAAAACATCTTTAGATATGTTTTCTATTCCTTTGTTCTCCTTTCCCGCTTTTTAGTTCAAATCTTCCATAATTAATAAATTTTTTGTTTTCTTATCATTCATTTACTTTCTTTGCGTTGTTGTTTTTTCCATATGCCATTTTCCAATCCATACTAGTAACTTATAAGATAAATTAATGAAAATTTAGATTTAGTCAAAAAAATTCTTTGTTTATTTATAAATTAAGTTTCATTACAATACCTTCAATTGTTTATGAATTACAGCCAAATTTGAGGTTTGAAGCTTAAATTTGTTAATTTAATAGCCGCCATTTTGTTAATTCTAAAATAAAATTTAAAAAAATTTGGATTTAGTTAAAAATTTTCTTTGTTTATTTATAAATTAAATTTGATTACAATATCTTTGATTATTTCTAAATTACAGCCAAATTTTAAGGTTGAAGCTTAACCTTCTTAATTTAACAGCCGCCATTTTGTTAATTTTAATGATAAATTAATCAAAATTTAGATTTAGTAAAAAAAAATTCTAATTTATTTATAAATTAAGTTTTATTACAATATCTTCATTTGTTTCTAAATTACATCCAAATTTTGAGGTTTAAAGCTTAATTTTCTTAATTTATCAGCCGCCATTTTGTTATTTTTAAAGATAAATTAATGAAAATTTGAATTTAGTCAAAAATATCCTTATTTGTTTATAAATTAAGTTACATTACAATACCTTCAATTGTTTTTGAATTACAGCCAAAACTTTGAGGTTTAAAGCTTAAATTTGTTAATTTAACAGCCGCCATTTTGTTAACTTTAAAGATAAATTAATGAAAATTTAATTTTAGTCAAAAAAATTCTTTATTTATAAATAAAATAAGTTTCTTTACAATATCTTTAATTGTTTCTGAATTACAGCAAAATTTTGAAGTTTGAAGCTTAAATTTCTTAATTTAATAGCCGCCATTTTGTTAATTATAAAGAAAAGTTAATGAAAATTTAAATTTAGTCAACTAATTTCTTTGTTTGTTTATAAACTAAGTTTCATTACAATACCTTCATTTGTTTTTGAATTACAGCAAAATTTTGAGGTTGAAGCTTAAATTTGTTAATTTAACAGCCGCCATTTTGTTAATTTCAAAGATAAATTAATGAAAATTTGGATTTAGTCAAAAAATTTCCTTCTTTATTTATAAATTAGGTTTGATTACAATATCTTTAATTACTTCTAAATTACAGCCAAATTTTAAGGTTGAAGCTTAACCTTCTTAATTTATCAGCCGCCATTTTGTCATTTTTAAAGATAAATTAATGAAAATTTGGATTTAGTCAAAAAATGTTCTTGTTTATTTATAAATTGAGTTACAATACAATATTTTCAATTGTTTTTAAATTACAGCCAAATTTTGATATTTTGAAGCTTAATTTTGTTAATTTAACAACCGCCATTTTGTTAATTTTAAAAATAAACTAATGAAAATTTGGATTTAGTCAAAATTTTTTTTTGCTTTTTTATAAATTAATTTTTACTACAATACCTTCAATTGTTTCTGAATTACGGCCAAATTTTGTTAATTTTATAGATAAATTAACAAAAATTTGAATTTAATCAAAAAAATTAATTGTTTATTTATTATCATAGAGTGTCCTACCCACCTATCTAATTGTTGGTCATTAAGAGATTGAATGATTGACCTTTCTGCGAGGGTTAAAAGTTATTTTGCCACTTGAGATTGTGATAAAATTTCTTGACCAAACTACTGACTCGGTAACAAGCTTAAGAATGACCCACCTACCCACCCAATTGTTTGTTATCAAAAGATTGGATGTTTGACTTTTCTGCAAACGTCAGAAGTCATTTTGTCACTTAAAAAAGTTGTAATCCAATCTCATCATAACTAAGTTTTGGATGAGTAGGTAGGCCACCCCCATCCAAACTACTGACTTGTTATCATAGTATGGTGTGTGCCAACCACTCACCCAATTGTTGTTCATGAAGAAATTCAATGCTTGACCTTTCTGCAAGGGTTATAAGTTATTTTGTCACAAGAAACGGTCGTGATCTAATCTCTTGATAACTAACACTTGAGTGGGTAGGTGGGAGGGTAACTCCAATCCAAACTACTGATTTTTTATCACGGTATGGAGTATCCCATTCACTCACCCAATTGTTGGTCAACAAGAGGTTGAATGATTGACCTCTCTGCAAAAGTTAAAAGTTATTTTGTCACAAGAGAAGGTTGTGATCCAACTTAATAACTAACACTTGGGTAAGTGGAAAACAAAGTTAAATAATTTTAAAACCATGCGTTAGATTTTATTCAAGTGTGGCAACAATGCTTTTCAAAAGCTATACTACCAACTGTAAAAAATTATTAAAAATTTATTCAGTCAATTTTATATAAATTAGTGAATTGACTAGATTCATATTAAGCGAATTCCAAGATAAAAAAAAACTAAATAATTTCAAAACCATACTTTGGATTTCATTTAAATTTGGAAAAAATGTTTCCTCAAAGTTGTTTTACCAACTGTAAAAAAAATTAAATATTTATTTGGTTACTTTTGCATAACCTCAAATCTAGATTTGTACTAAGCAAATTTGAGGTTAAAAAAAATTGAATAATTTTAAAACCATACATAGGATTTTATTCAAATTTGGCAACAATGCTTATCAAAAGATGTATTACCAACTGTACAAAATTATTCAAAATTTATTCGGTCAATTTTGTATAACTTTAAAATTAGTGAACTGACTAGATTCATATTAAGCGGATTCCAAAGTAGAAAAAACTACATAATGTCAAAACCATACATTGGATTTTATTCAAATTTGGCAACAATGCTTTTCAAAAGTTGTACTACCAACTGAACAAATTTAATCAAAATTTTTTTGGGCAATTTTGCATAACCTCAAAATTAGTTAACTGACTAGATTCATAATAAACGGATTCCAATTAAATGCATTTAAAACTATACATTAGATTTCATTCAAACTTAGCAACAATGCTTCTCCCAAGTCATACTACCAACTGTAAAAAAAAACGAAATTTATTCGGTCAATTTTGTATAACCTTAAACTTAGTGAACTGACTAGATTCATACTAAGCGGATTACAAAAAAAATCAAATTAAATAATTTAAAAACCATACATTGGATTACCAACTGTAAGAAATTAATTAAAATTTATTTGGTCAATTTTGTATAATCTTAAAATTAGTTATCTGACTAGATACATACTAAACGAATTCCAATTAACTACAGTCAAAACTATACATTAGATTTTATTTAAATTTAGCATGAATGCTTCTCCAAAGTCATACTACCAATTTTAAAATAATAATTAAGTCTAACTTGATCAATTTTGCATAACCTCAAAATTAGTAAACTGGTTGATGAATCCAAACGGATTACAAAATTAAAAAAAACTAAACAATTTCAAAATCATACATTGGATTTCATTCAATTTTGACAACAATGCTTTTGAAAAGTTGTACTACCAACTGTAAAAAAATAATCAATATTTATTCGGTCAATTTTGTATAACCTCAAAATTAGTAAACTGACTAGATTCATACCAAGCGGATTCCAAGATAGAAAAAATTAAATAACTTCTACTTTTAAAAATAATTTGGCAAAATTTACACCATTTATACTTTCAAGTATGCACTACATGTTTATAAACTTGAAATTCACTATAATAAATTTAAAGTATTTTTATAGTTTTTTAAAACATTAAAAAAGCATCAATTGACACTAAACACAATTGCGGCCGGATTTTTGAAAATAATTCCACAATATTTACACCATTTATACTTTAAAGTATGCCCTACATGTTTGTAAACTTCAAATTTGCCATACAGAATTTAAAGTATTTTTTATAATTTTTCAAAATTTTGAAAAAGCATCAATAAACACTAAACACAATTGCAGCCGGATTTTTGAAAATAATTTGACAAAATTTACACTATTTATACTTTGAAGTATGCACTTCATGTTTATAAACTTAAAATTTACTATTAAAAAGGTTAAGTATTTTTTATAGTTTTTAAAAATTTTGAAAAAGCATCAATTGACACTAAACACAATTGCGGCCGGATTTTTGAAAACATATTGACAAAATTTACAGTATTTATACTTTCAAGTATGCACTACATGTTTATAAACTTAAAATTTACTATACTAAGTTTAAAGTTTTTTTATAGTTTTTAAAACTTTTGAAAAAGCATCAATTGACACTTAACACAATTGCGGCAAGATTTTTGAATATAACTTGACAAAATTTACACCATTCATAATTTCAAGTATGCACTACATGTTTATAAACTTGAAATTTATTATAAAAATTGTAAAGTATTTTTTATAATTTTTCAAAATTTTAAAAATGCATCAATTGACACTAAACACAATTGCGGCCGGATTTTTGAAAATAATTTGACAAAATTTACACCATTTATACTTTTAAGTACGCACTACATGTTTGTAGACTTCAAATTTGCCATACAAAATTTAAAGTATTTTTTATTAATTTTCAAAATTTTAAAATAGCATTACTTAACACTAAACACAATTGTGGCCAAATTTTTGAAAATAATTTGACAAAATTTACACAATTTATACTTTTAAGTATGCACTATATGTTTATAAACTTGAAAATTATAATGAAAATTCTGAAGTATATCTTGTAACACTTCAAAAACTTTGAATAAGATTCATTTAACATTAACTACAATTGGGGCCGGATTTTTGCAAATAATTTGACAAAATTTACACGATTTTTACTTTCAAGTATGCACTACATGTTTATAAACTTGAAATTCATTATAAATAACTTAAAAGTATTATGTATAACTTTTCAAAATTTAAAAAAAATCATAAATTGACACTAAACCCAATTTCGGACGGATTTTTGAAAATAATTTAACAAAATTTACACCAATTATACTTTCAAGTATGCACAATATGTTTATAAACTTAAAAATTATAATGAAAAATCTGAAATATATTTTGTAACACTTCAAAAACTTTGAAAAAGATTCATTTAACATTAACTACAATTAGGGCCGGATTTTTGAAAATAATTTGACAAAATTTACACGATTTATACTGTCAAGTATGCACTACATGTTTATAAACTTAAAATTTACTATAAATAACTTAAAAGCATTTTGTATAACTTTTCAAAATTTAAAAAAAATCATAAATTAACACTAAACCCAATTTCGGACGGATTTTTGAAAAAAATTCAACAAAATTTACACCAATTATACTTTCAAGTATGCACTACATGTTTATAATGTTTCAATTCACTATAAAAAAATTAAAGTATTTTTATTAATTTTCAAAATTTTGAAAAAGCATCAATTGACACTAAACACAATTGCGGCCGGATTTTTGAAAAGAATTCAACAAAATTTACACCAATTATACTTTCAAGTATGCACTATATATTTATAAACTTTTAATTCACTATAAAAAAATTAAAGTATTTTTATTAATTTTCAACATTTGAAAAAAGCATTAATTGACACTAAACACAATTGCGGCCGGATTTTTGAAAATAATTCAACAAAATCAACACCTTTTATACTTTTAAGTATGCACTACATGTTTATAAACTAGAAATTCACAAAACAAAATTTACAGTATTATTTATTAATTTTCAAAATTTTAAAAATGCATCAATTGCACTAAACACAATTGCGGCTGGATTTTTGAAAACAATTTGACCAATTTTACACCATTTTTACTTTCAAGTATGCACTACATGTTTATAAACTTGAAATTTACTATACAAAATTTAAAGTATTTCTTATAATATTTTAAAATTTTGAAAAAGCATCAATTGACATTAAACACCATTGCGGCCGGATTTTTGAAAATAATTTGACAAAATTTATACCATTTATACTTTTAAGTATGCATTACATGTTTATAAACTTAAAATTTCCTATACAAAATTTAAAGTATTCTTTATAAATTTTCAAAATTTTAAAAAAGCATCAATTGACACTAAACACAATTGCGGCCGGATTTTTCAAAATAATTTGAAAAAATTTACACTAATCATACTTTAAAGTACACACTACATGTTTATAAACTTAAAATTTACTATAAAAAATTTAAAGTATTTTGTATAGTTTTATAAAAATTTGAAAAAGCGTCAATTAACACTAAACACAATTGCGGCCGGATTTTTGAAAATAATTCAACAAAATTTACACCAAGTATACTTTCAAATATGCACTACATGTTTATAAACTTGAAATTTAATATTTAAAATTTAAAGTATTTCTTATAATATTTCAAAATTTTGAAAAACATTAATTGACATTAAACACAATTGCGGTCGGATTTTTGAAAATAATTCAACAAAATTAACACCTTTTATACATTCAAGTATGCGCTGCAGGTTTATAAACTTAAAATTTACTATTAAAAATTTAAAATCAATTTTTATAACTTGTCAAAACTTTGAAAAAGCATCAATTGATAATAAGCACAATTGCGGCCGGATTTTTGAAAATAATTTGACAAAATTTACACCAATTATATTTTTAAGTATGCACTACATGTTTATAAACTTGAAATTTACTATACAAAATTTAAAGTATTTTTTATTAATTTTCAAAAATTTAAAAAAGCATCAATTGACACTAAACACAATTGCGGCCGGATTTTTGAAAATAATTTGACAAAATTTACACCAATTATATTTTTAAGTATGCACTACATGTTTATAAACTTGAAATTTACTATACAAAATTTAAAGTATTTTTTATTAATTTTCAAAAATTTAAAAAAGCATCAATTGACACTAAACACAATTGCGGCCGGATTTTTGAAAATAATTTGACAAAATTTACACCATTTATACTTTAAAGTACGCACTATATGTTTATAAACTAAAAATTTATAATAAAAAATTTGAAGTTTATTTTGTAACTCTTCAAAAACTTTGAATAAGATTAATTTAACATTAACTATAATTGCGGCCGGATTTTTAAAAATAGTTTAACAAAATTTACACCAATTATACTTTCAAGTATGCACTATATGTTTATAAACTTGAAATTTACTATTAAAAATTTAAAGTATTTCTTATAATATTTTAAAATTTTGAAAAAGCATCAATAGACATTAAACACAATTGCGGCCGGATTTTTAAGAATAATTCAGCAAAATTTACACTATTTATGCTTTCAAGTATGCACTATATTTTTATAAACTTGAAATTTACTATTACAAACTTAAGATATTTCTTATAATATCTCAAAATGTTGACTTTAAACACAATGCGGCCGGATTTTTGAAAATAATTTGACAAAATTTACACCATTCATACTTTTAAGTATGCACTACATGTTTACAAACTTGAAATTTTTAATAAAAAATTTAAATTATATTTTTGAGAATTTCAAATACTTTAAATAAGATTTATTTAACATTAACTACAATTGCGGCCGGATTTTTGAAAATAATTTAACAAAATTTACACCATTTATGCTTTCAAATATGCAATATATCTTTATAAACTTGAAATTTACTATTACAAACTTAAGATATTTCTTATAGTATCTCAAAATTTTGAAAAAGCATCAATTGACATTAAACACATTTGCGGCCGGATTTTTGAAAATAATTCTCGACAAAATTAACACCATTTATACTATAAAGTATGCACTACATGTTTGTAACTTTAAAATTTGCCATACAAAATTTAAAGTATTTTTTTATAATTTTTCAAAATATTGAAAAAGTATCAATTCAGACTAAAAGAATTACGGCCGGATTTTTAAAAATGATTCAACATAATTTGCACCATTCATACTTTCAAGTATGCACTACATGTTTATAAACTTAAAATTCATTATACAAAATTTAAAGTATTTTTTATTAAATTTCAAAATTTTAAAAAAGCATTAATTGACATTAAACACATTTGAAGCCAAATTTTTTAAATAATTCAACAAAATTAACACCATTTATACTTTCAAGTATGCACTACAGGTTTATAAATTTGAAATGTTTAGTGCAAAGTATCAAAATGATGAAACAAATGTCAAAATAAACTTTTTTTTATTGAATTAATTAATACAAATTTGCTGACAGCTAACAAAATCCATCTTTTATTTTCTTTAAGCCTGTAATAACAAAACCATTAACTTATTTCACACTTTAAAAAAACAATTTCATACCACTTACCACTTCCTGGATTTCCGCAAATCTGAGTATCCAATAAGCATTCGTTTCCATAACTTTTTTTTTCTCCATTTGGAAACTGACCACAAACAGGATGTGCAATTGCTCCACACATTTGCAGACATTCAGCTGTCGATTTATTAACCAAAACAAGCATTATAACTAAAAAAAAAAACAAATTTATTTTAAACTATTACAAATTTTAAAATAAATACTTACAGCAAGCAATTGCCATCAACATATTTGCAACTTTATTAATTGTATCATTTTCACCTATTTATATGCCTCTGGAATTATTTTTCAATTGTGGAATGGAATTTTTATGTGAGATTTCTATGAAGTCATTTAATTGCTATAACAATAAGCAATTGCGCGGATAAACATTTTATGGTCAATTATTGTTTGAGTTTATATTTATTTAAAGCGGATCATAAATCTAAATATGTTTAATAAATGCAAACATTGCGACGCATGAATAATGAATATTTCTCCTAGATTGTTGTAATTGCCAATACTGTATTAAATATCACTCAATTTTACAAACAAAAATGAGCATAAAACATTGCGTGTTAGTTATAATCAATGACATACATTTACGTAAGAATCGTCATTAGCTTTAGTGATTTGTTATTATCGTAGTAATTGCAGAAAATAAATAGAAAACCTAATTAACGATTTGCAGCGTTTCCTCCCATTTAAGAAATAGCATCCCTTAAGATTAATTACATCTTAATAGGGCATCCCTTGTCGAATTAGTCCGTTCTTTTATATATTTTCTTCCAAAAACCCAAAGAGCAACTGATCTAATTCGACGTGTAATAACGTAAAATAAAAGTAATTGAAGGCTTAAGACCACCAGTTAGTTGTATTTTTACTAAGATATCGGGGGTTCAGTGCGCCACTGATAAAACTCCCTCGAAAGCCGTGTTCAATCGATGCAAAATTGTACGGACGCCAACCGTCCCGACGCACCGGTTCAGTACGATTTGGCGCGCGCGACGGAACAATCCGGAGCAATTTTATTATTAAAAAAGGAGAAAAAATAAAAGTGATCGAGATATTTTTTTATGGTGATTGATTTAAGGCGATTAGGGTGAGTTTTAAAGTTATTGCGGGTTTTTGTATTGGAGTTGGAAGAAGGGATTATATTGTGCGCGGAGAAGTTGCGGGAAAAGTTTTTTCTTTTCCCATTGGATATTTTTTATAAGTGATTTTCTGGTTAATTTCGTCGTGTAAGATACGCAATTTCGTTTCTGGACAATAAATGTGAATTACTGTTTGTTCGCTCTCTTTCTTCAAACCGATTTACAAGAATTAAACGTAAGTAATTTTTATAAATATTAAATAAAATTGTATCAAACTTTGCGATAAAACTATTAATAGATTGTGGAAACTTTTTACAATAATTTAATACTTTTCTTAATTTAGAGTAATATTATTTACAAAAAGTAATTAGGAAGTAAATAATTAATTATGCAAAAATAAAATTACTTACAGAATTATTTAGCGATGACATTCTACCAAAATTATAATCTGAAATTAAAAAAATATAATTTTAAAGCTGCATAATATTGCATAACATTGTGCTTCATTCAATATATTTTTAAACATAAATATTCTCCAACACGCAATATGTTTCAAACTTTTAAAATATTTTATAATATATTAATTTAGTTTTTTCTTTCTTTCAAGATTGAATTTAAATAAATAGTTTTTGCTATTACATGGTAAATAGCGTAGTAAAGGAAAGTTTTTATTTCGTAGCATAAATATTGAATTATCTAAATTAAACTTCCGTGAAGGGAAAACGTACAAAAACATTTCTAAGTGCACACAAAGCGTAAGAAATATGTTGTAATCACCCTGCTTGTACTTTAAGTGAGTAGGGTGACCACCGTTTTGACAAGCATTAGAGCAGTATTGCTAGAAAATACCTAACGTCTGCAAAAAATTAGAATTTTTTTAAAGATTTTTTACAATAAAATATTATTCTTGTATACATTTAAGACAAAAGCAAATAAAAATAAACACAAACGGAAAATTAGAGTATTATTAAATTTTGTTTGTTGAAGTTTTAACTCAATTAAGTTGAGTTTATTTGAGATTCAATAAAAAATTTTGAGTTGCGAATTAAAAATTTGAGTTTAGAAAGATTAAATTTATTAGAAAATTCATTAAAATAATGTTTGTAACTTATAAAAATAGACATAAATGATCCTTAAAATCAATAGTTTAATATTGTTTTAGGTTTTGGCTCAGTCCAACTGAGTTTATTGAAGAATTTTGAGTTCAGGTATAAAAATTTGAGTTTGAAAAGCTTGAATTTATCAGAAAATATTTTAAAATAATTTTTGTAACTTTTAAAATTAGACATAAATGATCCATAAAATCAATAGTTTAATATTGCTTTAGGTTTTGGCTCAGCCCAACTTAAAACCAATATGAATTTTAAGTTCAGATATAAAAAATTGAGTTTAGAAAGCTTGAATTTATCAAAAATATTTTAAAATAATTTTTGTAACGTTTAAATTTAGACCTAAATACTATTTAAAATCACAAATTTAATGTTGGTTTAAGTTCTATCTCAGTCAAATTGAGTTTATTGGAGAATCAATAGGAATTTTGAGTTTGATTATAAAAAAATTGGTTTAGAAAGCTTGAATTTATTAAAAAAAAAAATTAAAATAATTTTTGTAACCAATAAATTTGGACCTAAATACTTTCGAAAATCACTAATTTAATGTTGGTTTAGGTTTTGGCTCAACCAAATTGAGTTTATTAGAAAACCAATAAAAATTTTGAGTTCAGATATAAAAAATTGAGTTTAGAAAGCTTAAAATTATCAGAAAAAAATTCAAAATAATTTTTGTAACTATTAAATTTAGGCCTAATTACTTTCTAAAACTAGTAATATAATGTTGGTTTAGGTTTTGGCTCAGTCAAATTGAGTTTATTAGGAAGCCAATAAAAAAATTGAGTTCGGGTATAAAAATTTAAATTTAGGAAGCTTAAATTTATCAGAAAATATTTTAAAATAATTTTTTTAATTATTAAATTTGGACCTAAAAACTTTTTAAAATCAAAAATTTAATGTTGGTTTAGATTTTGGCTCAGTCAAATTGAGTTTATTGAAAAACCAATGAGAATATTGAGTTTGGATAAATAAAAATAAGTTTAAAAAACTTAAATTTAGTAGAAATTAATTAAAAATAATTTTTGTAACTAATAAATTTAGACCTAAATACATTCTAAAATTACTAATTTAATGTTGGTTTAGGCTTTGGCTCAGTCAAACTGAGTTTATTAGAAAACCAATAAAAATTTTGAGTTTGGGTATAAAAAATTGAGTTTAAGAAGCTTAAATTAATAAAAAAAAAAAAAATTAAGGAAGCTTAAATTTACCAGAAATGAATTTAAAACAATTCTTGTAACTAGTAAATTTGGAACTAAATACTCTCTAAAATCACTAATTTAATGTTGATTTACGTTTGGCTTAGTCAAATTGAATTTATTGGAGAACCAATAAGAATTTTGAGTTTGGGTATAAAAATTTGAAGTTAAGAAACGTGAATTTATCAGAATAAAATTTGAAATAAAATTTGTAACTATTAAATTTGGACCTAAATACTCTCTAAAATCACTAATTTAATGTTGTTTAAAGTTTTGGCTCAGTCAAAATGAGTTTATTGGAAAACCATTAAAAATTTTGAGTTTGGGTATAAAAGTTTGAATTTAAAATGCTTGAGTTTATTAGAAAATAATTTAAAATAAATTTTGTAACTATTAAGTGTAGACCTAAATACTTTCTAATATCGTCAATGTTGGTTTACAATTTGGCTCAGTCAAATTGAGTTTATTGGAAAACCAATAAGAATTTTGAGTTTGGGTATAAAAAATTGAGTTTAAGAAGCATAAATTAATAAAAAAAAAATTAAAATAATTTTTGTTACAAGTAAATATAGAACTAAATATTTTCTAAAATCACTAATTTAATGTTGGTTTAGGTTTTGGCTCAGTCAAATTGAGTTTATTTGAAAACCAATAAGAATTTTAAGTTTGGGTATAAAATATTGAGTTTAAGAAGCATAAATTAATCAAAAAAAATTTAAAATAATTTTTGTTACAAGTAAATATAGAACTAAATATTTTCTAAAATCACTAATTTAATGTTGGTTTAGGTTTTGGCTCAGTCAAATTTAGTTTATTTGAAAACCAATAAGAATTTTGAGTTCGGGTATATAAATTTAAATTTAAGAACCTTAAATTTATCAGAAAATATTTTAAAATATTTTTGTAACTATTAAATTTGGACCTAAACTCTCTAAAATCACAAATTTAATGTTGGTAAAGATTTTTGCTCAGTCAAATTGAGTTTGCTAGAAAACTAATAAGAATTTTGAGTTCGGGTATAAAAATTTGAGTTTAGGAAGCTTGAATTTATCAGAAAATATTTTAAAATAATTTTTTTAACTATTACATTTAGACCTAAATTTTTTCTAAAGTCACTAACTTAATGTTGGTTTAGGTTTTAGCTCAGTCAAACTAAATTGATTAAAAAACTAATAAAAATTTAGAGTTCGGGTATAAAAATTTGAGTTTAAAAAGCGTAAATTTATCAGAAAATATAAAAAAAAATAAAAAATTTGTAACTATTAAATTTAAATCTAAAAACTTTCTGAAATCACTAATGACTGTTGGTTTAGGTTTTGGCTCAGTAAAACTGAGTTTATTGGAGAACCAATAAGAGTTTTGAGTTCGGGTATAAAAATTTGAGATAAATAAACTTGAATTTATTAGAAAATATTTTAAAATAATTTTTGTAACTAGTAAATTTGGACCTAAGCACTTTCTAAAATCACTAACTTAATGCTGGTTTAGGTTTTGGCTCAGTCCAATTGAGTTTATTGGAGAACCAATAAGAATTTTGAGTTTGGGTATATAAATTTGAGTTTAGAAAGCTAAAATAGAGCAAAAAATATTTTAAAATAATTTTTGTAACAATTAAATTTGGACCTAAGTACTCTCTAAAATCACTAGTTTCATGTTGGTTTAGGTTTTAGCTCAGTCAAATTGAGTTTATTGGAGAACCAATAAGAGTTTTGAGTTTGGGTATAAAAATTTGAGTACAGGAAGCTCACATTTATCAGAAAAAAATTAAAATTAAATTTTGTAACTATTAATTTTAGACCTAAATACTCTCTAAAGTCATTAATTTAATGTTGGTTTAAGTTTTGAATAAGTCAAATTGAGTTTATTAGAGAACCAAAAAAAAAATTTAATTCGGGTATAAACATTTGAGTTTAGGAAGCTTAAATTTATCAAAAATCATTTTAAAATAAATTTTGTAACTATTAAGTTTCGACCTAAATACTCTTTAAAATCACTAATTCAATGTTGGTTTAAGTTTTGGCTTAGTCAAATTAAGTTTATTGGAGAACCAATAAGAATTTTGAATTTGGTTATAAAAATTTGAGTTTAAAAAGCTTTCATTTATCAGAAAATATTTTAAAATAATTTTTGTAACTATTAAATTTAGACCTAAATACTTTCTAAAATCACTAATTTAAAGTTGGGTTAGGTTTTGGCTCAGTCAAATTGAGTTTATTGGAAAACCAATAAGAATTTTGAGTTTGGGTATAAAAAATTGAGTTTAAGAAGCTTATATTAATAAAAAAATAATTTAAAATAATTTTTGTTACAAGTAAATATGGAACTAAATATTTTCTAAAATCACTAATTTAATGTTGGTTTAGGTTTTGGATCAGTCAAATTGAGTTTATTTGAAAACCAATAAGAATTTTGAGTTTGGGTATAAAAATTTGAGTTTAAGAAGTTTAATTTAATAAAAAAAAAATTTTAAATAATTTTTGTAAGAATTAAAATTGGACCTAAATACTTTCAAAAATCACAAACTTAATATTGGTTTACGTTTTGGTTTAGTCAAATTGAATTTATTGGAGAACCAATAAAAATTTTGAAATCGGTTATAAAAATTTGAGTTTAAGAATCTAGAATTTATTAAAAAAAAAAAAAAAAAAAAAAAAATAATTTCTAACTATTAAATTTCTAAATACTTTCTAAAATCACTAATTTAATGTTGGTTTAGGTTTTGGCTCACTCAAATTGAATTTATTAGAGAACCAATAAAAATTTGAGTTTAGGAAGCTTGAATTTATCAGAAAATATTTTAAAATAATTTTTGTAACTATTAAATTTGAACCTAAATACATTCTAAAATTACTAATTTAATGTTGGCTTAAGTTTTGGCTTAGTCAAAATAAGTTTATTAGAGAACCAATAAGAACTTTGAATTTGGTTACAAAAATTTGAGTTTAGAAAGCTTGAACAGATCAGAAAAAAATTTAAAATAAATTTTGTAACTACTAAATTTGGACCTAAATACTTTTGAAAATCACTATATTATTGTTGGTTTAGGTTTTGGCTCAGTCAAATTGAGTTTATTAGAGAACCAATAAGAGTTTTGAGTTTGGGTATAAAAATTTAAGTTTAAGAAGCTTAAATTTATCAGAAAATATTTTAAAATATTTTTGTAACTAGTCAATTTAGACCTAAATACTTTCTAAAATCATTAATTTAATACTTGTTTAGGTTTTTGCTCAGTCAAATTGAGTTGATTAGAGAACCATTAAGAATTTTGAGTGCGGGTATAAAAATTTGAGTTTAAAAAGGTTAAATTTATTAAAAAATACTTAAAAATTAATTTTGTTACTATTAAATTTAAACGTAAATCATCTCTAAAATCACTAATTAATATTGGTTTAAGTTTTGGCTCAGTCAAATTGAGTTTAATTAGACAACCAATAAAAATTTTGAGTTGAGGATTAAAATTTTGAGTTAAATTTATTTAAGTTTTTTTAAATAATATTTGTTACTTTTAAACTTAAACATAACTGATCCCAAAAACTAATTTGATGTTGTTTTAAGTTTTGGCTTAGTCAAAGTGAGTTTATTGGAGAACTAATAAGAATTTTGAGTTTGGGTATAAAAATTTGAGTATATAAAACTTGAATTTATCAGAAAATATTTTAAAATTATTTTTGTAACTATTAAATTTGGCCCTAAATACTCTCTAAATTCACTAATTTAATGTTGGATTAGGTTTTAGATAAGTCTAATTCAGTTTATTCAGAAACCAATAAGAATTTTGAGTTTGGGTATAAAAAATTAAGTTTAGGAAGCTTGAGTTTATCAAAAAAGATTTTAAAATAAATTTTGTAACTATTAAATTTGAACGTAACTAATTGAAAAAATCACTAAGTTAATGCTGGTTGAGGTTTTGGCTCAGTCTAATTGAGTTTATTGAAAAACCAATGAGAATTTTGAGTTTGGGTGTAAAAATTTGAGTTTAGAAAGCTTAAATTTATCAGAAAATATTATAAAATAATTTTTGTAACTATTAAATTTGGACTTAAATACTTTTTAAAATCACAACTTTAATGTTGGTTTAAGTTTTGGCTCAACCAAATTGAGTTTACTGGAGAACCAATAAAAATTTTGAGTTTGGGTATAAAAATTTTAGTTTAGAAAATATTTTAAAATAATTTTTGTAACTATTAAATTTGAACATAAATAATCCCCAAAATCTCTAATTTAACGTTGTTTTAGGTTTTGGCTCAGTCAAATTAAGTTTATTGGAGAACCAATAAGAATTTTGAAATTTGGTATAAAAATTTGAGTTTAGAAAGCTTGAATTTATTACAAAATATTTTAAAATAATTTTTGTTACTTTTAAGTTTATACCTAAATACTTTCTAAAATCACTAATTTAATGTTTGTTAACGTTTTGACTCAGTCAAATTGAGTTTATTGGAGAACTAATAAGAATTTTAAACTCTGGTATAAAAATTTGAGTTTAAGAAGCTTGAATTTATCAGAAAATATTTTAAAATAATTGTTGTAACTTATAAATTTGAACGTAAATAATCTCGAAAGTCACAAATTTAATTTTAGTTTAAGTTTTGACTCAGTCAAATTAAGTTTATTGAAAAACCAATAAAAATTTTGAGTTAAGAATTTCAAATTTAAGTTTATAAAATTTGAATTTATTAGATAATTAAAAAAAAAATAATTTCAACATTTGAATTTAAATATATAGCTTTGCAAAATTACTAATTTGTAGTTATCTTAGACTTTGGCTCAGTCCAACTGAGTTTATTGCTGAACCAATAAAAATTTTAAGTTGGGGATTAAAAAATTGAGTTAGAGAAACTTAAATTTATAAAAAAAAAATTTAAAATATTTTTTATCTATTGAATTGCAATATAAATCTTTTTTAAAAATACTAATTTGGTATTAGTTTGGGTTTTGGCTCAGTCCAACTGAGTTTATTAGAGAACCAATAAAAATGTTGAGTTGGGAATTAAAAAACTGGGTTTAAAAGGCTTAAATTTATTATTATATTTAGGCAGAAATAAACTTCAAAATCACTAATTAGAGTTTTAGGTTTTGACTCGCTCAAATTGAGTTTATTGGAAAACCAATAAGAATTTTAAAATGCAATTAAAAATTTAAGGTTTTTAACTATTTTGTTAATTAAAAAAAAAATAATAAAACATTTTTTATACTGTTTCAATTTAAATATAAATAACTATCAAAATCACTAATTTAAAGTTATGATAAGGTTTGGCTCAGTCAAATTGAGTTTCTCTTATAGAATAATAAGTATTTCAAGTTGCAAATAATAATTTTAAGTTTAAAAAAAATATTTTATTATAAAATTTTATAAAATATATTTTGTAACATGAAATTTAGGCATAAAGAATTTCCAAAATCATTAATGTCAATTTATTTTCAGTTTCAGCTCAGTTACATTGAGTTTATTGAAGATCCAATAAAAATTTTGTGTTAAAGGTTACAAATTTTAGTTTAAAAAAATAAAAATTTATTAAATATTTTTATAAAATAATTTGTCCAACGTTTGGATTTGGACATGAAACTTTGCAAAATGTATGTGGTTATTTTAGGTTTTGGCTCAGTCCAACTGAGTTTTTTAAAGAACTAATAAAAATTTTAAGTTGGGAATTAAAAAATAAAATTGAGAAGGTTTAAATTTATAAAAAAAATTTAAACATTTTTTAACTATTGAATTGTGACTTAAATCATTTCTAAAAGTGATAACTTAATAGTGGTTTAAGTTTTGGCTCAATCCAACTGAGTTTATTAGAGAACCAACAAGAATTTTGAGTTGGGAATTAAAAAATTGTTTTTAAATGGCTTAAATTTATTAGAAAATTTAATAAAATCATTTTTGAAACTATTAAATTTAAACATAAATAAACCTCAAAATCACTAATTAGAATTTTGGGTATTGAATCAGCCAAATTGAGTTTACTGGAGAACCAATAAAAATTTTAAAACGCAAATTAAAAATTCAAGTTTTCCAACAATATAAATTATTTTTTGTACTGTTTTAATTAAGATATAAATGACTTCCAAAATCACTAATTCAAAATTATGATAAGGTTTGGCTCAGTCAAATTAAGTTTAAAAAAATAATAATAAACATTTTGAATTGCAAATAATAATTTTAAGTTTAAAAATATTGATTTTAACATAAAATTTTATAAAATAATTTTTGTAGCATAGAATTTAAGCATAAACAGTTCCTTAATGTATTTTTTTTTCAGTTTCAACTCAGTTAAATTGAGTTTATTTGAAAACTAATAAAAATTTTGAGTTTAATAGACCAAAATTTATTAGAAACTATTCTAAAAAAGTTTTATCACATGGAATTTGGGCATAAACAGTCCCCAAAATCTTTAATATAAAACTATTTTTAGCTTCAACTCAATTAAATTGAGTTTATTAGAGAACCAATAAGAATTTTAAGTTGAAAATTAAAAACTTTTGTTTAAAAAACTTGAATTTATCTGATAATTTACATTTAGATTTGGACATAAAAATTTACTAATTTAAAGTTAATTTAGATTTTTGTTGAATTAAATTAAGTTTTTTGGAAAAACTATTAAGAATTTTAAGTTGTTGATTGAAATTTTAAGATTAAAAAGCTTAAATTTATTACAAAAAAAAAATAATTTGGACATAAAAAATCTCTAAAATTACTAAATTGATGTTGTTTTAGGTTTTGGCTCAGTCCAACTGAATTTATTAGAAAACCAAAATTTTTTTTTTTAATTTGTTTGTAATTTGGTAGCAAAATATTCCATTATTATTAGAATCGTTTGCGTTAAATAAATTAGAATTGATACGTCCAATTTGTTATAACCTTAAACTAATTGACATGAGCTGATTCCTACAATGCGCTCATCCCAATACTTAAACAAATATAACTTGGTAACCACACATTGGAAAATAGTGTAATTTAGTAGCAATATAGTTCATTACTATTAATACCAATTGCAATAAATAAATTAGAATTGATACGTCCAATTTGTCATAACCTTAAAATAATTGACATAAGCTGATTCCTACAATGCGCTCATCCCAATACTAAAACAAATTTAACTTGCTATCTACACATTGGAAAATAGTGTAATTTGTTAGCAATATATTCTAATATTATTAGTACCAATTGTGTTAAATAAATTAAAATTGATACGTCCAATTTATCATAACTTTAAACTAATTGATATGAACCCAATACTAAAACTACACACTAGAAAATAGTATAATTTAGAAAATGCTTATTATTTACTGTAAACAACAATCTCGCATTTCAGTCTTTATACTGTTTAGCCATCCTTATATTATATTATTAAACCATACATATTTAATTTTTTTTTTGTATCGGATTTAAAATCAATGTTTTCGTTTGTCATGTTAATATCGTTACTAAAAGCATAATTTATGTTGTTGACTGTATGATAATCTATTATTTGAACGCTTAATACCATTCAAACGAGAATGAATACGCCTTCAATAAATCATTGAGAGTAAAAAACACCAATTAACTATAAAGAGAACGGTAAAGAGTATTAAAATATTAATAAATTTGAATAAAATATGATGAAAGAAAAAAGACTAAAATTTAAAATGAAATAATTATATATATTGCTGTTTGTGTAGCTATTTAGGAAATCTAATTAGTAAATTAAATGTGCTGGATGAAAGAAACCGTTTTTATGTACTATTAATAATATTTTTTATATCAGATTAATATCGTTTAATAGCAAAATTGTTATAAATTTCCATGAAAAATTAATCATAGAGTATGATGCCTATAAATCTACTAAATTAAAAAAAATATCATAAATGTTTCATGAAATTTTACAATAATTCTAGTAATAAGTGCAGAAAAGTGGATTCCTTTTTATGAACTCCTTCCTAATTTTCTAGCTTTATTAAAAATTATATGTTACAAACATGCAACCGTCTTTAGTTAGAAAGTTCAATAAACTATAAAGAAAAGGAATTTTAAAGATAATTTTAAATACTTAGATGATGCTCTTTTAATGTAAATCAATTAGAAAATGTAATCAATTTAGAATCAATTTTTCTTAATTTAATTCTTAAGAATAATTTCTCTGAAGTAAATTTTGTTTGTTTCACTCAATTAGTCAAAAAAGCTGCTCTCCATAAAACGTAAAATTATTAATTACGCCCAATTAAATTAAAACGCCCTTCAAAACTTTCCCACGAACAAACTTAACTCTCTTTGTGAAATGATGATGAAACATGATCGCCAATTGGGGAAATTATTACATTGTGTAATAATAAGGTATTAAATTATAATTAATTAGCGTAATGGTCATCAATTTTATCATTAAAATTTTAAGTTGTTTACTGAAAACATATTTAATTTATCAATCATTTTTGAAAATGTTTGCATAACAAATAAAATGATTCATTTTATTCAAACATAATAAATAATGTAAACTAACTTATATCAAATAATAACAAGCGGTTCTATTCATTTCCATTTGAATTAACGTTTATTTTTTTTTATGATTTCAATGAATAAGTAAGAACGGAAAGTAAAACACGGAATGTAACAAGAATTCTAAAAGAAAAATAATTTATGTAGCAATTTATTTTGTAACAAAAATATTAGTAAAAATTTAATGCGTTGCGCACTGCAGTCACTTAGTGAGCGATCTCGGTCGAATACAATCGATACTAGGGAATGATTTATTGCTTAAAACGTTGTGAATATTAGTTGGATGTTAATGATTCCATTGTAATTAACATATTGAACTTTGTGTTGTGCTATAAGAATCTGATTTATGTTGCTAAAATGCATTTTATGGACGAAATTAGTTTGCATTATTCTGAATGAGTTATTAATTTATTGTAAAATATGTATGATATTTAGAAGCATCTGATATTTATTTTCCGGACAGATTACATATTTGTAAATAGCTTTTTGATAGGTATTGTATAACATAAAAAACTGCCTTGAAAATTATAATAAATTTTTTTTACGTAAAATGAATTTAAGAATAACTTCTAAGCAAAGATTGCAAATACTATTGTGACAAACTTTGCAAATTGGAGCTGATTTAATTCAATAACTTTTGAGTAAACATCGCCTAATCTACATCTCGTAAATCAAGTTATATGACTGAAAACAGAATTTAAGCAATAACTTCTAAATAAAATATTGGATTTTAATCAAATTTTGCAATAATACTCTCAAATATTGTTGTTAACAATTGTGCAAATTGCAGCTACTTTGATTGGTTGAGTGTTGAGTAAACCTAACTTAACCAACATCACTTAAATCAAACTGAATGACTTAAAAGATTGAATTTTGGCTATAACTTGTAAATAAAGTATTGAATTTTAATCAAATTTTGCAACAATACTCTTAAATATTGTTGTTAACAATTGTGCAAATTGCAGCTACTTTGATTGGTTGAGTGTTGAATAAACCTAACTTAACCAACATCACTTAAATCAAACTGTATGACTTAAAAGATTAAATTTTGGCTATAACTTCAAAATAAAATATTAAATTTTGATACAATTTAGCAACAAAACTTTCAAATATTGTTGTTAACAATTGTACAAGTTACAGCTACTTTGATCCGCTAAGTGTTGAGTAAATCTAACTTTAACAACAACACTTAAATTAAGCAGTATAACTTTAAAGATTGAATTTTTGCTAAAACTTCTAAATAAAATATTGGATTTTAATCAATTTTAGCACCAATAATCTCAATTATTGTTGTTACCAATTTTGCAAATTGCAGCTATTTTGATCTGATGAGTGTTGAATAAACTTGACTTAACCAACATCACTTAAATCAAACTGTATGACTTAAAAGATTGATTTTTGGCTATAATTTCTAAATAATATATTAGATTTTGATAAAATTTTGGAACAATGCTCCCAAATATTGTTGTAAACAAAGGTGCAAATTTTATTACTTTTATCCGTTAAATGTTGCCTAAACCTAACCTCACTTAAATCAAGCTGTATGATTTTGAATATTGAATTTTGGCTATAATTTCTAAATAAAATACTAAATTTTGATAAAATTTTGCAACAATGCTCCCAAAAATTGTTGTTAACAAATGTGCAATTTGCAGCTACTTTGATTTGCTAAGTGTTGAGTAAACTTAACCTAACCAACATTACTTAAAGCAAGTTGAAAAACCTTAAAGATTAAATTTTGGTTACAACTTCTAAATAAAATATTAGATTTTAATCAAGTTTTACAATAATACTCTCAAATATTGTTGTTAACAGTTGTGCAAATTGCAGCTACTTTGATTGGTTGAGTGTTGAGTAAACCTAACTGAACCAACATCCAACTAGAAATGCAAATTGTTTAGACAACGTATTTACAAACTTGGTTGGAAATGTTACTGTCTATTCAGCTGATACAGGTTGTTTGTTTGATCATATAGGAATAACGATGCAAATAGAATATCCGCCAATTATAAACAAGTCAATAAAATCAAAAAAACATAGACTTATAACCAAAGAAAAAATAAACTGGTTTTATCAGTCGCTCAGTGATGTGGACTGACATAACGACTGTTTACACACAAATTTTTTTAAATTTGTTTTTAGATTGGTTTAACCAAACTTTTCCGGAAAAAAATATTATGAATAGGAGCACTAGGATAAATAATATTCAATGGTTTACTGCCGAATTAAAACATAGCAGAGAAACTTTAAATCTTTTAAGGGAGGCGCATGCGAGATTGGGCTCTATTAAATCCGACTTACTATACAAAAACTATAGAAAAGAATATAAAGAAAATCTGAGAAAATCCAGAATAAATGCAAACAATCATTTTCTAACCAATTCCGAAAATAACCCAAAAGCTATGTGGCAAATAATAAATGCAAACAGAAAAGAAAAAAAATGTGATACCACTTGTGACATAAATAGTGATGAAGCCAATATATTTTTCGTAAATATTGCCCAAAATATCTTAAATACAATCCCGTTAGCAAAATATACACCGATTGAACTCTTTGGCAAGCAAATTATAGTTGATTGCCCGGTATTCAAGTTTTTACCGGTAACACAGATCGATGTAAGAGAAGCGATTGATGGTCTAGCAAACAAAGCAAGCAAATATATATACGGAATCAACGTTGAAGTTATCAAAAGTATAAAGGATATTATTATCAAACCTTTTACAAAATTAATAAATACGTGCATTGGCACAAGTACGTATCCAGATGCTCTTAAAGTTGCAAAGGTCATTCCTATTATTAAAAAAGGTGATAAACAAGATTTAAATAACTATCGGTTGTCGAATCGTGTCCACGCAGTGTACAGCTCTGGAAATTTGTCACAAAGACTTTTTATAAACCACGGGGTGCCCCAAGAGTCAGTTTTGGGGCCATTGTTGTTTTTAATTTACATTATTGACCTTCCTAATCAGGTGATGAATTCCAACGTTGTATTATTTGCTGACAATACGACTTTGGCAAATACCGAACAACACTTAGAAGATGTAATTCAAAACAATCATGACACACAATTAGAGGCAGCAGAATAGTTTGTTAGTAACAAGTTGTGTCTAAATGAAGCTAAGTCAGTAAACATGTTTTTTACTTTAAAACAATATGACAAAACCAAAGTAAATTTTGCAAAAACAACTAAGTTATTGGGAATTCATTTAGATTCAGCAATGCAATGGGACAAGCAAAGGGATGCTGTGGCAGTCAAGCTCAGTAAAATATTTACTTGCTCAATAGATTGCATGCATCTGTTTTCAATGATGTCTTACTTTCTGCATATTATGCTCTAGTGCAGTTTCACCTTACTTATGGTTTACTGGTTTGGGGTCACGCTTCATGTAGAAACAGACTGTTTGCGTTGCAGC
Source organism: Tachinus rufipes (assembly GCA_963932245.1). NCBI lineage: Eukaryota > Metazoa > Arthropoda > Insecta > Coleoptera > Staphylinidae > Tachinus > Tachinus rufipes. Next base: position 116,832,986 of record OZ010745.1, read on the forward strand.
GCAGAGCTGTAAGAGTAGTAGCGGGTGTTGGCTACAGAGAGGACTGCAAACCCTTATTTAAACATTTTAAGCTACTGACATTATCCTGCCTATATATTCTAGAGTGTCTGGAGTTTATTAGAAGCACTGAAGAGGGCTACAATACACACAGACAAGTTCATTCTTACGAAACACGTGGTAAGGATGTGTACTTTATTGTTTTTACTTAATTTATATTATTTATATGTGCAAATTTTTTATATGTTCTTAATTTTATGTATTTTATTATATTATTATATTATTTACTATATGCTATATGACATGTGTAAGTTGCAAGACAAAACATAAATAAATTTACTTACTTTACTTACTTACATACTTACATCACTTAAATCAAGCTTTTAAGTCATAGATTGAATTTTTGCTATAAATTTTAAATAAAGTATTGGATTTTAATAAAATTTTGCAAAAATACTTTCAAATATTGTTGTTAGCAATTGTGCAAATTGCAGCTATTTTGATCCGCTGAATGTCAAATAAACGTAACCTGACTAACATCATTTAAACCAAGCTGCATGATTTAAAAATTTGAATTTTTGTTATAACTTCTAAATAAATTGAAAGATTTTAATCAAATTTTGCAAAAATACTTTCAAAATTTTTTGTCAACAAATGTGCAAGTTGCAGCTATTTTGATTAGCTAAAAGTTGAGTAAACATAACCTAACCAACATCACTTAAATCAAGCTGTATGACTTGAAAGATTGAACTTTTAAAAAAAATATTAAACTTAAATCAAACCTTGCAAGAATTTTTTCTAATATTGTTGTTAACAAATGTGCAAATTGTAGTTACTCTTATGCGCAAAGTTTTAAGTAAACCTAATCTAACCAACTTTATTTAAATCAAGCGGTTTGACTTAAAAGATTGAATTTTGACTATAACTTTTAAATAAAATGTTAAAATTTAATAAATTTTTGCAACAATACTCTCTAATGTTGTTAGTAACGATTGTGCAAATTGCAGCTTTTTTGATCAGCTGAGTGTTGAATAAACTTAACCTAAGCAACATTGCTTAAATTAAGTTGTATGTTTTAATTAATTGAATTTTGGCTATAACTTCTAAATAAAATATTGGAGTATAATAAAAATTTGCACCAATACTCTCACATATTTTTATTACCAATTGTGCAAATTGTAGCTACTTTGATTTGTTGAGTTTCAAATAAACCTAACCTAACTAACAACACTTAAATCACACTGAATAATTAAAGATTGATTTTTGGCTATAACTTCTAAATAAAAAATTAGATTTTATTCAATTTTTGTAACAATACTTTTAAATATTGTTGTTAACTAATGTGCAAATTGCAGCTACTTTGATCAGGTAAGTGTTGAGTAAACCAAACTTAACCAACATCACTTAAATCATGCTAAATGACTTAAAAGATTAAATTTTGGCTATAAATTCTAAATGCAATATTAGATTTTAATAAAATTTTGCAACAATACTCTCAAATATTGTTATTAACAATTGTGCAAATTGCAGCTAATTTGATACAGTTAGTGTTAAATAAACTTAACCTAACCAACATCACTTAAATCAAGCTGTATGACTTAAAAGATTAAACTTTTAAATAAAATATCAAATTTAAATCAAACCTTGCAAAAATTTTCTAATAATGTAGTTAACAAATGTGCAAATTGTAGTTACTTTTATGAGCAAAATTTTAAGTAAACCTAATCTAACCAACATTACTTAAATCAAGCGGTTTGACTTAAAAAATTGAATTTTGACTATAACTTTTAAATAAAAAATTGAATTTTAATAAAATTTTGCAACAATACTCTCTAATATTGTTCGTAACGGTTGTGAAAATTGCAGATTTTTTGATCAGCTGAGTGTTGAATAAACCTAACCTAACCAACATCACTTAAATCAGGATGTATGACTTAAAAGATTGAATTTTGGCAATAACTTCTAAATAAAATATTGGATTTCAATAAAATTTTGCAACAATACTCTCAAATAAATTTGTTAGTAATTGTGTAAGTTGCAGCTATTTTGATCCGCTGAGTGTTGAGTAAACATCATGTATGGCTAAATAAATTGAATTTTGGCTATAACTTTTAAATAAAATATTGGATTTAAATTTTTTTTTGCAACAATACTCTCAAATATATTTGTTATCGATTGTGTGAGTTGCAACTATTTTGATCCGCTGAGTATTAAGTAAACCTAACCTAACCAACATTACTTAAATCAAGCTAAATGACCATAAAGATTGTATTTTGGTTAAAACTTCTAAATAAAATATTGGATTTTAATCAAAATTTACAAAAATGCTCTCAAATATTGTTGATAACAATTGTGCAAATTGCAGCTGATTTGATCCGCTGAGTGTGGAAAAAACCTAACCTAACCAACATCACTTAAATCAGGATGTATGACTTAAAAGATTGAATTTTGACTATAACTTCTAAATAAAATATTGAAATTTAATAAAAATTGCAACAATACTCTCAAATATTTTTGTTAACAATTGTGCAAATTATAGCTATTTTGATCCGCCTACTGTTGAGTAAAGTTAACCGAAACTACATCACTTAAATAAAGCTGTATGACTTATAAGATTGAATTTTAGCTATAACTTTTAAATAAAATATTAGATTTTTAAATTTTTTTGCAACAATACTCTTTAATATTGTTGTTAACAATTGTGCAAATTGCAGCTATTTTGATCCGCTGAGTGTTGAATAAACTTAACCTAACCAACAACAGTTAAATCAAACTGTATGGTTTAAAAGATTGAATTTTGGCTATAACTTTTAAATAAAATCTTGGATTTTAATCAAATTTTGCTACAATACTCTCAAATACTGTTGTTAACATTTGTGCAAATTGCAGCTACTTTGATCCGCTGAATTTTAAGTAAACGTTACTTAACCAACATCACTTAAATTAAGCTGTTTGGTTTAAAAGATTAAATTTTGGTTATAACTTCTAAATAAAATATTGGATTTTAATCAAATTTTGCTACAATACTCTCAAATATTGTTGTTAACGATTGTGCAAATTGCAGCTATTTTGATCCGCTAAGTTTTAAGTAAATCTAACCTAACCAACACTACTGAAATCAAGCTGTATGACTTAAAAGATTGAATTTTGTCTATAAATTCTAAATAAATTGTTACATTTTAATCAATTTTTGCAAAAATACTCTCAAATATTGTTGTTACCGATTGTGCAAATTGCAGCTATTTTGATCCGCTAAGTTTTAAGTAAATTTAACCTAACCAACACTACTGAAATCAAGCTGTATGACTAAAAAGATTGAATTTTGTCTATAATTTCTAAATAAATTGTTACATTTTAATCAAATTTTGCAAAAATACTCTCAAATATTGTTTTTAACAATTGTGAAAATTGCAACTACTTTGATTCGCTAAGTGTTGAGTAAACCTAACCTAACCAACATCACTTAAATCAAGCTGTATGATTTTAAATCTAGAATTTTAGCTATAAATTTTAAATAAAATGTTAAATTTTTATAAAATTTTGCAACAATACTCACAAAAATTGTTGTTAACAATTGTGCAAATTGCAGCTATTTTGATCCGCTGAATGTTGAGTAAACGTGACCTAACTAACATCATTTAAATCAAGCTGTATGATTTAAAAGTTTGAATTTTGGCTATAACTTCTAAATAAATTATTGGATGTTAAAATGTTTTTGCAACAATGCTCCCAAATATTGTTGTTAATAACTGTGCAAACTGCAGCTACTTTGATCCGCTAAATTTTGAGTAAACTTAACATAACCAACATTACTTAAATCAAGCGGTTTGACTTAGAAGATTGAATTTTGACTATAACTTTTAAATAAAAAATTGGATTCTAATAAAATTTTGCAACAATACTGTCTAATATTGTTGGTAACAATTGTGCAAATTGAAGATACTTTGATCTGATGAGTGTTGAATAAACCTAACCTAAGCAACATTGCTTAAATTAAGTTACTATGAGTTAGTATGACTTTATTAATTGAATTTTGGTTATAACATCTAAATAAAATATTAGATTTAAAAAAAAATTTACAACAATACTTTCGTATATAGTTGTTAATAATTGTGCAAATTGCAGTTACTTTGATTTATTAAATGTTGAGTAAACCTAACTTAACCAACATCATTTAAATCAAGCTGAATGACTTAGAAGATTGAATTTTGGCTGTAAATTCTAAATACAAAATTTTGCAACAAAACTCTAAAATACTGTTGTTAAAAATTGTTCAAATTACAGCTACTTTGATCCGCTAGGTATTAAATAAACCTAACCTAACCAACATCACTTAAATCAAGCTGTATGGCTTAAAAGATTAAATTTTGGCTATAACTTTTAAATTAAATATTAGATTTTAATAAAATTGTACAACTTTACTCTGCTATATTGTTGTTAACAATTGTGCAAATAGCAGCTACTTTGATACGCTGAGTGTTGAGTCAACCTAACCTAACCAACATCACTAAAATCAAGCTGTATGATAAGATTGAATTTTGGCTTTAACTTCTAAATGAAATATTGGATTTTAATAAAATTTGGCAACAATACTTTTAAATATTGTCGTTAACAATTGTGCAAATTGCAGCTACTTTGATTCGCTGAGTATTGAGTAAACCTAACCTAACCAACATTACTTAAATCAAGCTGACTTAAAAAATCAAATTTTGGCAGTAACTTTTAAATATAATATTGGATTTTAATCAAATTTTGCGAAAATACTCTTAAATATTGTTGTCAAAATATCTGCAAATTGCAGCTATTTTGATCCGTTGAGTGTTGAGTAAACTTAACCTAAACAACATCACTTAAATTAAGCTGTATGACTTAAAAGATTTAATTTAAGCTATAACTTTTAAATTAAATATTAGATTTCAATCAAATTTGGCTACAATACTCTCAAATATTGTTGTTAACAATTGTGCAAATTGTAGCTAATTTGATCCGTCAAGTTATAAGTAAACCTAACCTAATCATCAAGCTTTATGACTTAAAAAGTTGAATTTTGGCTATAATTTCTGAATAAAATATTGAATTTTAATCAAACTTTGCAACAATACTCTCAAATATTGTTGTTAACAATTGTGCATATTGCAGCTACTTTGATTTTCTGAGTGTCGAGTAAATCTAACCTCACCAACATTACTTAAATCAAACTGTTAAATAAAATATTGAATTTTGATAAAATTCAGCAACAATGCTTTGAAATATTATTGTTACTTATTGTGTAAATTGCAATTAATTTGATTCGTTGAATTTTAAGTAAACATATCTTTTTTAACAAAAACTTTGATTAAGTGATAAATATTTAAACCAATAATTTACTTTAGTACACTTAACCCCATACAATTGCAATCATATATGACAAAAGTTATTAAAACCATAACAATATTTTATTTGCCAATAAATCATATAGCACATACTCACTAATAAATAAAATATTATTTTACATCAAATAATTCCACAAATAAATGTTCTACACTCACATTTATTGTATAATTTTTCAGTTTCTATACAAAACCCAACAATACGTTTCAACTTTGCTATTGAATTGGTAATATAAACACCGACACAAATATATATTTCATAAATAAATTGCCATTTAAGTAAAATAGGTTACAATATCGATTGACTATCGTTACATTTGCACGAGTTCTCAATTCTTAATTGCCGAGTGCAAACTGAGTGGTATCTGATTGAAATGTGAATAATTAAGTGTTTCTTATAACGAGACGCGGATTTCCTTCGTTTTTTTATGTGTTGCTTCATTTTCAAAAGGAGTGGTTGAGGTTTTTTTTACACGCGGGCTTTTAATTATTAATAGCTTTTTTTTAGATCTATTTATCTTCGGTTTGAGAGGAGGGATTTTGTGTTTGGGTGGTTAGGGGCTAATGGATGTGCTTTTGATAGAGATTGAGATGTTGCGGATTACTAAAACGAAAAGTATACAGGGAAATGATTTAAGTGGATGTATTTTATAATAAATTTAATAAATTCGTTTCAAGCAATTTAATAAAAATTATATTTTGTGTATTTAAGAAAACATTCAATTTATTTGCAGTTGCATAAATTAATTATAAAAAAAATTTATCCCACAAAAAAATTATGTAATGGATTTACAACATTTCGTCCATCTCTTAGGGGAAGCTTAAATTCCTCAATATAAAAACCCGCTTGATACCGCATATAAAACGTCTATATGAAATTTTATGCACACGATTGAACTATCAATAAAAAGGAGTTTATCTTCCCTTCGAGCGCTTCATTCGGGACAACCCGACCAACAACGAACACACGTAAAAAACAACCCGTTTAGAATAATAATTTTCCGGCAGAAGAGCCGCTTGTTTATATTTTATTGGCCACTCCTGACACCGATACCCTGAACACATTAATAATCCAAAAGCACTGAAATTTGTCACCATTTAATGTTATCTCGTAGATTACTACTGTATATGACCTAAATAATATAAAAATCAGGAAATTGAATAACATAAACTTTCTTAACAAAACAACTCGATCAGAACTTGTATGACCTAATTATTTAAGCTTCTTATTCACACGAGCGGGAAACTCGCTCTATGCAGTTTTCTATAAATCTTAATAAAGCCAACTAAAAGTTAAATTAACTAAGGGGAATGGGATATCGATGTGAAATTATACAAGTTTGTTGTTAGTCTCGGGTTTTGAGGAGAGTGAAGAGGAAGAAAAGGGTTTCTCGAATAGAGTGAGAGAGAGTAACAGATGAGATTTTGAAATGTGCTCCCACAGTTATTGTTTTCCCCTCCTCATACCCGGATCGCACGCAATTAAAATTACTGCGGATGCTGCAGGATTGAAGAATTTATGCTCGCAATTGCAATGACTTTATTTGATGTTTACGTTCGAGTTTATTGTCGGAAATATACGCCAAGATCTTGAGTTATCACTAAAATGCTTTATGGCTTGAATCATTTTTGTTGTAATTTACAATAATCTAATTTAACTTATAAAGTAAACAACTTTATTAAATATATAAACTATTTAAAGGTCAATTGGTTATAAAAACACTCTTTATTATTCCCCAGTAATAAAATCCGTATGAATAATAAATGAACGGCATCGCCTCATATAAAAAATGGATCTTGTATCCGGTGGCTTATTTATTTCACTTTTTTTTTTATATGTATTTTGTTGCGTTCCTTCTGATGCGAAATGTCACGTATTCAGGAAGCCACCATCATCAGCAAATGTCTCCAAGGTGAACACAACGAGAGTGCCTTTGCTGCACGATGATTTATTTTTGATGGGACTCGTGCGTTCTGTATACACACAGAGTATTCACAACGATACGTCTACAGCAAGCATACCGAATGCAATGATAAGATTTGCACGAGTAATCATATTCAATTGGATTGAAAATAAATTTATATATAATTAAATTCCTGTTCATTATTAAATTCCTTTTCGTTTAATAAGGTCATATTCATAACATTTTCTTCTACAAGATATTTAGTGTTCTTTTTTTGTGTATGAATTTATTCTATGAATAAAGAATGTAATATAAGATGCTCCTCGGTACAGCATAAAATTCCTCGTGTCTTTTCCATATTTTTTTTTTTTAATAAAAGTGCATTAAGAGCCCAATACATTTTTATATGTAAAGATGAAAGCTTCGGCTTATATCTTTTGCTGGTGAGAGAGAATAATAAAATGTTTTCGTGCAAATGTATAAACATAAAATATTTCTTGGTGTTAAGTTTTTAGAGTAATTTGATGGGTTTAAAGTATTAAGCATTTATGCTTAACATAAAGAGTGGAACAGCGTTGGAAGCATCATATAAATTTATTATGAGGAATTTGATTATTAGTTTTATAACTGAATAATATTTTTAACATTCATAAAATTAACTATATAATTTTATTGTCTGTACTTTGCAAATAAATTTTCTTCAATTACATTCAATTATTGGGTCAAAGTTTTAATTTTTATTAATTATTTAATTAAGGTGCTATTCTGATGCGCGCGAATAGAATAGAACAGTTTTTCGCAATTATTTTTAAAAACATTCTCTAATTAAGTGTCCGATATATATGCAGAAGTTATCGATCAGACCTATTAAATTTATTACAAACATCCTATTATAAAATACAATGAATTTTAAATCAACCCTATATGCTTACATATTTTTGCATGCACATTACATTAATATATCCTTCCAACCCTACAACAAAGCAACCTTCTGGATAATAAATCCCACTTACACCACCATAAAAAATAACTCAGCTCATAATAAACAAAGAGAGAAAAAAAGAGGCAAAACAAACAAAACGGCCTAAAATAAAAACCGGCATTATTTTTCTGTTTTGATGGCATGACACAGTCCCATACTTTACTTTGATGAATCGTGAACCGAACTTAATTGTTACCATAAAGCGTCCGCGAACATAAAAGATTGTAATATAAATATCGAATTCATTCTTTGATTGAAATGTTTTATAATAAGTCTAGGCGGGTAATTCGAATTCATGTCAGCTTTAGTGTATGTCCTGTGAAGACTTTTATTAATCAAGTTTGTTCCATAACTGACGGGAAACTGCGTAGGAAAATAGAATGGATGACGGCGCCAACAAGTTACATGAAACGATCGCTCGTGGTGATGCTTTTTTATTTATACTCTTAGACTTAATGAAATTTAGTTTAGGGTATCGCTATTTATTTTTATTAGACTTGATGTATATTATAGCAGATTAGGATGTTTTAAATTAAATTGAACATTAAATGATAAATGGAATATAACTTCCTAAATGTTTACTTTATAAATTTAATTTGTTTTATGTAAGCATATTAAAAATCAATAAAAATAAACGCTAAAACGCATTAGAAGTTGTATATAAAAAAAAATATTTTTTTTGGTTTTAAGTTTTAACTAAGTGATGATTGCTAAATTTAGTTTTCAAAACTTAATAAATCAAATTAGCTGCAATTTGCACAATTGTTAATAACAATATTTGAAAGTATTGTTGCAAAATTGGATTAAAATTTAATATTTTATTTAGATGTTATAACTAAAATTCAATCTTTTAAGTCATACAGCTTGATTTAAGTAATGTTGGATAGGTTAAGTTTATTCAACATTCAGCGGATCAAAGTAGCTGCAATTTGCACAATTGTTTCCAACAATATTTAAGAGAATTGTTGCAAAATTTTATTAAAATCTAATAATTTTATTTAGAAATTATAGCTAAAATTCCATCGTTTAAGTCATACAGCTTGATATAATTAATGTTGGTTAGGTTAAGTTTACTCAACAATCAGCGAATCAAAGTAGCTGCAATTTGCAAAATTGTTTACAACAATATTAGAGAGTATTGTTGTGAAATTTTATTAAAATCCAATATTTTATTTAGAAGTTATAGCCAAAATTCGATCTTTTAAGTTATACAGTTTGAATTAAGAGATGTAGGTTTGGTTAGGTTTACTCAACACTCAGCGGATCAATATAGCTGCAATTTGCACAAATGTTAACAACAATATCAGAGAGTATTGTTGTGAAATTTTATTAAAATCCAATATTTTATTTAGAAGTTATAGCCAAAATTCAATCTTATAAGTCATACACCTTAATTTAAGTGATGTTGGTTAAGTTAGATTTACCTAAAACTCAGCAAATCAAAGTAGCTGCAATTTGTACAATTGTTCACAACAATATTTAAGAATATTGTTGCAAAATTTGATTAAAATCCAATATTTCATTTAGAAGTTATAGCCAAAATTCAATCTTTTAAGTTATACAGTTTGAATTAAGAGATGTAGGTTAGGTTAGGTTTATTCAACACTCAGCAGATCAAATTAGCTGCAATTTGCACAATTATTAACAACAGTATTAGAGAGTATAGTTGTGAAATTTTATTAAAATCCAATATTTTATTTAGAAGTTATAGCCAAAATTCAATCTTTTAAGCTATACAGTTTGAATTAAGAGATGTAGGTTAGATTAGGTTTACTCAACACTCAGCGGATTAAATTAGCTGCAATTTGCACAGTTGGTAACAACAATATTTGAGAGTATTTTTATAAAAATTTATTTAAATCCAATATTTATATTTAAAGTTATAGCTAAAATTTAATCTTTTAAATCATACAGTTTGATTTAATTAATGATGGTTAAGTTAAGCTTATTCAACACTCAGCTGATTAAAGTAATTGCAATTTGCACAGTTGTTAACAACAATATTTAGAAGCACTGTTGTAAAATTTTATCAAAATCCAATTTTTTATTTAAAAGTTATTGCTAAAATCTAATTTTCAAACATACAGCTTGATTTAAGTAATGATTGTGAGATTAGGTTTACTCAACACTTAGCGTATCAAAATAATTGCTATTTGCACAATTGTTAACAACAATATTTTGGAAAATTGTTGCAAATTTGTATTAGAATCCAAAATTTAATTTGAAAGTTATAGCCAAAAATCAATCTTTTAAGTCATACAGCTTAATTTAAGTGATATTGGTTAGGTTAGGTTTATTTAGCACTCAGCGAATTTAAGTAGCTACAACTGTTAAAAACAATATTTAAGAGTATGAAGATGGTGGACGAAACAGACGTTAACAAAGAAAGTGCTAATAAAAATCTATGCAAATGTGGCGCAACCGCGATAACTGGACCTAAATGTGTAAATTGTGGAACAACCTATCATCAGTCGTGTTCCAAAAAGTACAAAGATATCAAACTAATTGATGAAGATAATATTCAGTGTTGCGAAAATAATGTCATCGAAATATCAAAAGAAAATCTTTTAATGGAGAACCAACTGCTTAAAAAGCTTATTAAGGAAATGGAAGATAAGTATACACTTAGCAAAGAAATTAATATATTACTTAAATTTAAAATAACTACTTTGGAAGAAAGGTTAAGTAAACATAAACAATCAAACAGCAATAGCGACATCTCTGGTCCAATAACAAAACCTGCTAAGTCGCAAATAACAGGAAATAAAAATCAGAAAAGCGTAAATGTTTCTGACTCACCAACTAGCACAAAACAAACTTATGCAGACATTACAGTAGATGGCAATACTTCAACTGAATCAATAAATAAAACAAAAAGTATAATACACAATACTCAAGAAACTAATAAAATTGACAATGATGAATTTAAAACAGTCACATACAAACCAAATAAACATATTATAATTGGAAAAGCAATTAATACCGAAACTATTAAACCATCTGAAAATATGGGTCATTTACATATACGCGGACTACATGTAGATACAACAGAAAATAACATAATGGAACATTTAAAAACAAATAGTTTTACAAACTTAAAATGTAAAAAAATAACATCCAAATGGCCAGATGAATATTCTTCATTCCATTTGACGTTCCAAATAAATGATCTAGATAGCATTAAAAATCCTGAAATATGGCCAGTAGGTGTAAAGATAAATCGTTTTTTCTTCAACACCAAGGCAACAAAACCAAAAACATAAAAGAACCTATACATAAAATTAAAATATTACATCAAAACATAGATTGCTTAACAAATAAAATAAACTCTCTACAAAGTATAGCAAACCTGTTAAACCTAAATATAATTGCCGTAAGTGAACATTGGTTACGAAAAGAAAATGAACATCTATATGAATTAAAAGATTTTAACTTGGTAAGCTGTTTTAGTAGAAAAACATATATTCGTGGAGGTGTATGTATATATGTTAAAAAAGATATTAATGCAATAACAATAAAACAACTAAACGATCTAAGCATTGAAAAAATATGTGAGATTGCTGCTATATTTATTGATAAATTAAACTTAATTGTTTTATGCACTTATAGAACACCATCTACAAATATAGATGAATACCTTCTGGTCCTAGACGCTGCGTTAACATATATAGAGCAACATTACAAAGCCGACATAAACATTATATTAGCTGGCGATACTAACGTAGATCTAAATAAATTATCAAACAATCAAAAAAAATTATCTAATCTAGTAAAGGAGCACGGCCTTAAACGAACAATATATGAACCAACAAGATTTGACAAAAAATCTAGTTCTTGTATAGATAATATATTCACAAATTTAATATCTTATCAATCATATAATTATAGAAGCGTAATATCTGATCATGAAGCACAAGTAATTGAATTTTCTGCATCAATCTCTAATTCCAAAGACAGTTGTAAGCGAATCAGACATTTTACAACAGAAAATATAGCTCAATTCATTGAATATCTAAATCAAGAGAAATGGAATAATTTACAATACATAAAAAAATCAGATGATCAATTTACTTTCTTTCACAACACATTGCTGATGTACTACAATGCCTCATTTCCACATAAATATAAATATGCAATTAAAAAGAAACCTATAAATGAATCTCTACATCTACGTGAATGCAGACTTACGCTAGAGTTAATATATAGTGCCTATGTAGATAGAAATATTATACAACTAAAACAAATATATTTAAGTTATAAAAAGTATTATATAAAATTAGTAGAAGAAGAACATCGACAGCTAAATTTAAATAAAATTATTCAATCAGAAAATAAAACTAAAACTCTATGGAAAATTGTAAAAGAAGAAACTGGAAAAACTAAAAAGCAGCTTTTACCATCTAACGCTCCAAGCAGCGAAGAATTTAATAGTTATTTCTGTAATATTGCTCAGAATCTTTATAAGGAACTTCCACATTCATGTAAAACTGCTACAGATTATATTAACTCCAACACAAATTTAAACTTTTTTATTCAACCAACGGATAAATTTGAAATTGAAAGAATATCTAAATCAATCAAAACAAAACAAACTAAAGACATTTACGATTTTGATACAGCAATCATGAAAACCATAATACCATCTGTTTCAACAATATTATCAGATATTTTTAATAACTGCATCAAAGAAGGAAAATTCCCTGATGTTTTAAAACTAGCCAGAGTTGTTCCTATATATAAAACAGGCGATGAGAGTGAAACAAATAACTATAGGCCAATATCTATCTTGCCAGCTTTCTCAAAAATTTTTGAAAAACTTATATATGTCAGAATATTACAGTTTCTAGAAAAACAAAATATTTTAACAAAGCAACAATTTGGATTCCGAAAAAATTCAAATACATCTGACGCTATTCATATATTAGTAGAACATATATCTATTGCCTTGGAAAATAGGAAAAAGTGTGCCTGTATTTTTTTCAATTTAACAAAAGCATTCGACTGTATGAAACATGACATACTTTTGGATAAACTTTCTTTCTATGGTATAAAAGGACTACCGTTAAATTTAATAAAAAGTTATTTATCAAACAGGCGACAAATAGTAACTTTTAACAATCTTGAAAGCAACACAAAATCAATCAGCAATGGTGTACCACAAGGATCAATTTTGGGTTCATTACTTTTTTTGTTGTATATAAATGATTTGCCAACTTCTATAGAAACTACGTCTATTCTCTTCGCCGATGATACAACCTTTTTCCAAGAATCCGACACACAACTGGACTTATTAGAAAAAAATTTAAAATCAAAAGAAGATATGAAAAACTGGTGCGTTGCAAATAAACTTACACTTAACGAGTTTAAAACAATGACACTACAATTCCAATGTTCCGGTGGTTTGGAAACTAAAAAAAATGCAACATTTTTAGGCTTGACACTTGATAGTATGGTATCTTGGCGTGATCATCTGGGCTACTTAGAAACCAAATTATCAAAATCCATTTATTTAATAAGAAGATTGCGACAAACAATAGGACACCATGCAGCTAAAATTGCTTATTTCACTCAGTTTCATTCAGTTATGATATATGCTATCAGAGTATGGGGAAATGCTGCAAAAACACACATCAACAAATTATTATTATTGCAAAAACGAGCTGTACGTGCTATTGAAGGTTTGAGATACGATGTGCACTGCAAGCCACTTTTCAAAAAACATGGAATCCTAACCGTCATCTCGGCATTTATATTTGCACAAGTTTTATACATTAAAAAACATGAACAGAAATATACAAAAAGAAGTAAAGAACACATGAGATGTTTAAGAAATCGAGAAGATCTGTCATTACCATCAGGTAAACTTAGACTAACCGAAAACAGAAGACTCCAAATTCATCTATTTAATAAAATTCCAACAGAAATTAAAGCAGATACTGTTAACAAGTTTAAAATAGCAGTAAAAAATCATCTTTTAATAAATCCGCTATATAATATTAATGAATTTTTTGAAATTGAATTTTAATCTAGTATTATTATTTTTAAATTTCTTTTTTATTGACGTAGTTTTTGAAATATATGTTATGTTATCTTATGTATGTATGTATCTTCAAAACTAAATAAAGATTATTATTATTATTATAGTATTGTTCCAAAACTTGAATAAAATCCAATATTTTATTTAGAAGTTATAGCCAAAAATAAATTTTAATCATTCAGTTTGTTTAAGTAATGTTGGTTTACTTAGGTTTACTCAACAACCAACGGATCAAAAAAACTGCAATTTGCACAACTGTTAACAACAATATTTAAAAGTATTGTTGCAAAATTTAATTAAAATCCAATATTTTATTTAGAAGTTATAACCAAAATTCAATCTTTAAAGTCATACAGTTTGATTTTATTGTTTGATTTAAGTAATGTTGGTTAGGTTACGTTAACTCAACACTCAGCGGATCATAGTAGCTGCAATTTGCACAATTGTTAACAACAGTATTTGAAAGTATTGTTGCAAATTTTAATAAAATCTAATATTTTACTTAGAAGTTATAACCGTAATTCAAACTTTTAAGTCATACAGTTTGATTTAATTGATGTTGGTTAGGTTAGGTTTACTCAATACTCAGCGGATCAAATTAGCTGCAATTTGCACAATTGTTAAGAACAATATTTGAGAGTAGTGTTCCAAAATTTGATTAAAATCATATATTTTATTTAAAAGTTATAGCCAAAAATCAATTTTAAAAATCATGCAGCTTAAATTAGGTGATGTTGGTTAGGTTAGATTTTTCCAAAACTTGACGGATCAAAGTAGCTGCAACTTGCACATTTGTTAACAACAATATTTAAGAGTATTGTTGTGAAATTTTATTAAAATTTAATAGTTAATTTTGAAGTTATAGCCAAAACTCAATCTTTAAGTCATACAGTATGATTTAATTAATGATTAAGTTAAATTTATTCAACACTCAGCAGATCAAAGTAATTGGAATTTGCACAGTTGTTTACAACAATATTTAGGAGTTTTGTTGCAAAATTTTATCAAAAACTAATTTTTTGTTTAAAGTTATAGCTAAAATGTAATTTTCAAACATACAGCTTGATTTAAGTAATGATTGTAAGGTTAGGTTTACTCAACACTTAGCGGATCAAAGTAACTACAATTTGCACAATTATTAACAACAATATTTAAGAGTATTGTTGCAAAATTGTATAAGAATCTAATATTTAATTTAAAAGTTATAGCCAAAAATCAATCCCTTAAGTCATACAGCTTAATTTAAGTGATATTGGTTAGGTTAGATTTATTCAACACTCAGCTAGAATTTGCACAACTGTTAACAACAATATTTAAGAGTATTGTTCCAAAATTTGATTAAAATTCAAAATTTTACTTAAAAGTTATAGCCAAAATTAAATTGTTATCATTCAATTTGCTTTAAGTATTGTTGGCTAAGTTAGGTTTACTCAATACTCGGCGAATCAAAAAAGCTGCAATTTGCACAACTGTTAACAACAATAATTAAAAATTTTGTTCTAAAATTTAATTAAAATCCAATAATTTATTTAGAAGTTATAGCCAAAATTTAATTTTTATCATTCAGTTTGCTTTAAGTAATGTTGATTAAGTTAGGTTTACTCAACACTCAGCGGATCAAAGAAGCTGCAATTTGCACAACTGTTAACAACATTATTTGAAAGTATTGCAAAATTTGATTAAATTCCAATATTTTATTTAGAAATTATAGCCAAAATTCAATCTTTTAAGTCATACAGCTTGATTTAAGTGTTATAATAATAATAACAATAATAATAATTTATTCTTGTTAATTACAAAATGTATAACAAATGTCAACATACAAAAAAATATAAAGCTATATCAGAAGATTAATTAAGTTTCAACAGATTGAAAATTTAAGTTAAAAAATTCTTCAAAAGAAAAACATGGATTTAATTTTAAATACTCTTTTATTATTTTGAGTTGAATGTGTTGTGGTTTGATTTTTATGCAAGTTGGTATAGCATTTAAAAATTTGGGTGCATAGTAATTATATGCATGTCTGGACTTTTGTAATCGTATAATGTCAATTCTTAGATTAGACTGCTGTCGTGTCTGATAAGAATGAATATCGCTGTGCTGCGTATAAAGTTTTGAATAATATATTTCGAACATTCTAATATATAAATACAAGGTAGTGTTAAAATTTCCAAATTTTTAAATGCTTTACGACAATCCCTTCTATAATTTAGTCCAGCAATGACTCTTATTGCCCTTCTTTGAATTTTAAACAACCTACTGATTCCTGGTGCATGCCCTCATGCACTAATTGCATAAGTCAGTTTAGACTGAACAAGTCCATAATATGCTAGCTTTACAGCATTTAGTAAAGTTGTTTGAGACAAGTTTCTTAGCACATATATATATATTTTGATACAGAACTAGATATATTATTAATATGTTCTGTCCATGTTAATTTAGCATATAATGTAATACCTAAAAATTTTGTTGAATTTGCTGTTATTAATGTATTATTTTTTAAAGTAAATATAACATTCTCAGTTTTGTTTAAATTTAAACTTAGTGAATTGGCCAATAACCATGAGTTTAGATTGTTCTGAACAGTCTCTATTTCGTTAAGGTTTTGTTTGTTGTTGATAGTTTTAGCAACCACTGTATCGTCCGCGTAAAGTATAAGATCTACACCCGATACAGTTTGCGATATATCATTAATATATATAAGAAACAAGACTGGACCAAGTACAGACTCTTGGGGCACAACGTTCTGAATTATAAAAAATAACATTTGTTCTTTTTTCTAAGTAAGACTTTATGATTTTGTGTGCAACAGGACTAAAATTGTAGTATTTAAGTTTTTCATTTAACACACTGTGCACAACGCAATCAAAAGCCTTACTTAAGTCACAAAAAACTGCATTTAAGTGTTGGCTATTTTCATAAGCATTGGCTATTCTAGTTGTTAATGCTGTTATAGCCATAGTTGTTGACCTTTCATGTCTATAACCATACTGAGAATTGTTATAGTAGTTGTTAGATTCCATATAATCTACAATTCTTGTTTTAAGAACCTTCTCAAAAATCTTTCCAATGATAGGTTTTATAGCAATAGGTCTGTAATTACCTAAATCAGAGATTGAACCTTTTTTAAAAACTGGAACAACTTTTGATCTTTTTAGCGCAATAGGAAAAACTCCTTTTTCCAAGCATAAATTAAATAACTTGGTTAATGGGCTTATCAAATGGTTCTTTATGCTCTTGACTATTGCTGTGTTTAAATAATAAATATCTCTACTTTTTTTATTATTCAAGTTGTTAATAATATTTCGAATTTCATTGTTAGTGACTTTGTTGAAATTAAAAACCGTACCGTTTAATCTAAAGAACCTATGTTGGATATAATATCTTCTGCAATATTATTAAAATACTCCCCAAAATCATTTGCTACTATGTTGGAATCTGACTTTGTTGGAATGTTTTTTTTTCTTATATTAGAATTTATTATGTCCCAAACTAATTTTGGATTATTTATAGATGTGATTATGTCATCATATTTTAACCTTTTTTTGTATATTGATTTTGTTTCTGTATAAATTTCTGTAATCAAAATAATACTTTTTGTTTTCCTATGTAGAATATTTATTATAAATATTGTATAGTAAGTTTAAATGTCATTAAAAAAATATTAAAAGAAAAGAAAAAAGAAGTAGAGGACAAAATAAGGGAAATAAAAGAAAATTACTACAAAAACAAAATAATAAATGCAAATGGAAATCAAGCTAAACAATGGTCGGAAATAAATAGTATGCTAAATAAAACAAAACAAGAAATAACTGAAATTATAACAAAACAAGGACAAAAAAAACAGATAAAATTGACATAGCGGACGAACTGAACAACTACTTTGCAACAGTAGGAAAAAACTTGGCAAACAAAATTAAGAAGAATGATAGCAGGAAAACAATAACAACTGTAAGAATAGAAGAAGAAGCTAAGTTTGACGAAACAACAGAAGAAGAGATAGAAGATATAATCAAACAACTGAAAATAAGAAGCGCGCCAGGAGAAGATCAAATAACCCATGACGTAATAAAAGCTATAAAAAAAGAAGTAGCACCAATACTGAAAAACTAATAAATAAAATGATACAAACAGGTGAATATCCACAAATACACAAAAAACAAATTATAAAACCAATACACAAAAAAGGAGAAAAATTAAAATCAGAAAACTATAGACCACTATCGCTTATATCAGTGTTAAGCAAAATAACAGAAAAAGCAATATATAACAGACTTATGACACACATAAACAAACATAACATAATAAACAAATGACAATATGCATTTCAAAAAAACTCAAACACTATGGGCATAACAACTGACATAATACAACACATAGCAGGAAAGCTAGATGACAAACAGTATGTAATACCAATATTTATATACATGAGGAAAGCCTTTGACACATTCGACAAAGACAAATTGATCAACAAAATGGAAATTCTTGGAATAAAAAACACAAACTTAAAACTACTAAAAACATATATTAAAAACAGAACACAAAAAACAAGAATAAACGACATACTTAGTACATCTACAATAGCAGAATATGGGCTACCACAAGGTGGAGTACTAGCGCCAATATTGTATATATTATACATAAATGATATATATAATATAAACTTAGTTGGTGAAATATATACATATGCTGATGACATATGTATTATATATCACGGAAAAAATAAAGAAGAAATAGAGAAAAACATAAATGAAATGGTACGACAAAAACATACAAACAATAAATGAAGAAAAAACAACGTATATAATAATAAGACAAAAAAACACAAAGATATTAACATAAAAATTAAAATAAATAACATACCAATTACTAGAACAAAACAGACAAAACACTTAGGAATAATATTAACTGAAAAACTCACCTGGGATACACATATTAACAAATTATCAAAAGAAAGCGCAGCAACAATAGAAGCTGTGTATAGAACTAGGGAATGCATTACAAAAGAAACTGCATTAAGTATCTACCATTCACTATTTTTAGCAAAAATTAATTATTTAATAAACATATGAGAAAAAACAACAAAAACAAACATTCAAAAAATACAAAGACAACAGAACAAAATTCTAAAAATAATACACAAACTACCAAAACTAACACCAACAGAAAAAGTATACAAAATAATTTACGAAACAAAGATAAACAAAAAAATAAAAATAAAGAAATGCAAACTAATATACAAAATTAAAAATAAAGAAATTTAAACCAACCTCCAAATAAGATGCAACAAAGAAATTCACTGACATAACACAAGAAGAAGAAGCAATATACATGTACACACAACAAGGACAGAAAAAGCAAAACAAACAATACTAGGCAATGGACTTGTCACTTACAACCAACTGCCTGAAAGTTACAAGAAAACAAAAAATTATAAAGAAATAAAAATAAAAATTAAAAAACACTATATATTAACAAGATCTAATTAGAAGAAGAGAGAAGCAGATAAATAGAAACATAAAATGGTGCCCCGAATACGAAGCTCTGCAGCCATCCACATGGAAACGGTGTAGAGCAGCAAAGGGGAGAAAAAACAAATAATATAAATTGTAAATATGTAAATATTTTATAATAAAACTATATAAAAAAAAAATTGCATATTTTTTAATTTATTGTTAAACCAATTAATTTTAAGACTATTTGACTTTACTCTTATGGTTTTTTTTTTGAAAATGCCTGATTGCACGATTCTTGCAATATTTTTAACAAATTTTCTGTAATAATATCAATATTATTATCAGTATTTATAAAACTCCAATTTACCATTATATTATGCAAATGAAAATTTTTTTGTTGTGTAAAAGGTCTGTATTCTATACTTTTATGTGACGATTTAATATTGTTTTCTGTTTCAAATATAACAGCTCTATGATCCGATAATCGAGTTTCTATTACATAACTATTATATGACGTATTTTTCATATCTGTTAGTGTGTTATTGATACAGTTATTATACCGAGTGTTTTCACTTATAGTTACATTTAAACCGAATGAAAATATCAAATCTTGAAAAGCTTGAGTTTGCACTGACTTATCATTAAAATGAATATTAAAATCCTCATTAATAACAACCGGTACAATTGTTTTCTGACATAAAATTAAAATATCTTGCATTATTGTAAGAAAAGTCTCATAATCTCCATGATATATTGTAATTAATAGAATATTATAATCTACAAGCTCAATGGCCACTACTTCACAATGTAAATCTTGCAATAAAATAGTGATATCTATTCTATTTATATAAATAATGTTTGTTTTTAAATAAATTGCAACACCCCCTCCTTTTGTAGTTTCATTGCAACATTTTCCAATTGCTAAATGAAAATTTCTTATCACCGTTGCATCTAATTGACAACTTTTCATGCATGTTTCAGTAAAACACAAAACATTAAATTTGACATCACTTAACTCTAGTAACATTTCACACTCTCCTATTTTAGGTACTAATGATCGGACGTTTTGATGAAAGATTATAACTTGGAATTTTTCATTGTGTGTTGTTGATTAGGTTAGGTTTACTCAACACTCAGCGGATCAAAGTAGCTGCAATTTGCAAAATTATTTACAACAATATTAGAGAGTATTGTTGTGAAATTTCATTTAAATCCAATATTTTATTTAGAAGTTATAACAAAAATTTAATTTTTAATCATTCAGTTTGCTATAAGTAATGTTGGTTAGGTTAGGTTTACTCAACACTCAGCGAATCAAAGAAGCTGCATTTTGCACAATTGTTAACAACAATATTTGAGAGTATTGCTGCAAAACTTGATTAAAATCCAATATTTCATTTAGAAGTTACAGCCAAAATTCACTCTTTAAAGTCAAACGGCTTGATTTAAGTGATGTTGGTTAGGTTAGGTTTACCTAAAACTTAGCGGAACAAACAATTGTTAACAACAATATTTTGGAGCATTGTTGTAAAATTTATTTAAAATGCAATAATTTAGTTAGAAGTTATAGCTAAACTTTAATCGATTAAATCATACAAATTGTTTTAAGTGATGTTGGTTGGGTTAGGTTTATTTAACACTCAGCGGATCAAAGTATCTGCAATTTGCACAGCTGTTAACAACAATATTTGAGAGTATTGTTGCAAAATTTGAATAAAATCCAATATTTTATTTAAAAGTTTTAGCAAAAATACTAACTTTCAAGTAATACAACTTGATTTAAGTGATGTTAGTTAGGTTAAGTTTACTCATTACTCAGCGGATCAAAAAGCTGCAATTTGTACAATTTTTAACAACAATATTTAAGAGTATTGTTGCAAAACTTTATTAAAATCCAATATTTTCTTAAAAAGTTATAGCCAAAATTAAATCTTTTAAGTCATACAGTTTGATTTATGTGATTTAAGTTAGGTTAGGTTTACTCAACACTCAGCGGATCAAAGTACCTGCAACTTGCAAAATTGTTAATAACAATATTTGAGAGTATTGTAGCAAAATTTGATTAAAATCTAATACTTACTTAAAAAGTTATAGTTAAAATTTAATCTTTCATGTTATACAGTTCAATGTAAGTGATATTGGTTAGGTTAGGTTTACTCAACAGTCAGCGTATCAAATTAGTTGCAATTTGAAAAATTGTTAATAACAATATTTGAGAGTAATGTTGCAAAAATTTGTTAAAAATCCAATATTTTATTTAGAAATTATAGCCAAAATTCAATCGTTTAAGTTATACAGCTTGATATAATTGATGTTGGTTAAGTTAGGTTTACTCAACACTCAGCAGATCAAATTAGCTGCAATTTGCACAAATAATAACAACAATATTAGAAAGTATTGTTGCAAAATTTGATTCAAATCCAATAATTCATTTAGAAGTTATAGCCAAAATTCATTTTTTTAAGTAATACAGCTTGATTTAAGTGTTGTTGATTAGGTTAGGTTTTCTCAACACTCAGCGAATCAAAACAGCTGCAATTTGCAAAATTGTTTACAACAATATTAGAGAGTATTGTTGTGAAATTTTCTTAAAATCCAATATTTTATTTAGAAGTTATAGCCAAAATTCAATCTTTTAATAATAATAATAATAAAGCTTTGTTTCAATTGCCAAAAAGGATATGAAACGTCATAATAAATTACAATAAAATTGTGATTAACACTAAGTACAATTAATTTACAAACATTTAAATAAAATATAAAAAAACGTACACAGAAATACTAATTGTAAACAAACATAGGTTTAACAAAAAAAACATAAATGATGCTAAAATTCACATATATCATACAAACATTTTTTGACTAGATAGGTTTTTAATGTAGCCTTGAATACTTTTTGGTTTGATATTTCTTTGATGTTGTTTGGCAATTTGTTATAAAATATAATAGCATTGTAATAAGGTGATTTTTCGTAAAGAGAAGATTTATGTGGATCTACTCGAAATGCCTCTTTATTTTTGGTATTATAAGAGTGAAATTCATCATTTTTGGTGTAAGTTGAAAAATTGTTTCTTGCATGCATTATTTGTTTACAAATATAAATTGCAGGTACTGTTAATAGTGAATATTTTGTAAAGTAAGGTTTACAAGAGTCGCGTGAACTTATACCAAACATAAGTCTTATTACCTGTTTTTGTTGAATAAGAACTCTATTTATATTGTTTGCTTTCCCATAGACCACTATATTGTAGGAAATATGTGAATATACAATAGCATAATACACATTTAATAGTGAAGTTATGTTGAGGTATCGCTTCATGTTTAGTACAGCAAAATATGACTTGTTAAGTTTATTACATATTGATTCAACATTATCGTTCCATGAAAGTTTGCTGTCGATTATAGTTCCTAAGTATTTAGTTTTCTCAGATCTGGCAATGATTTTACCTTGAACTTCAACATTAGCAATCATACTTGGAACTTTGCGGTTGTAAAATTGGATAATTACTGTTTTTTCTGGGTTTAATATAAGCCTATTTATTTTGCACCAATTTGCAAAATCTGAAACGGTTTGCTTTATTTGTTTCTAGGTCTTCTAGCGTTGCTGCTGACACAAGTACTGTTGAGTCATTGGCAAACATTATCAATAAGCCTGTTTTGATAAACAAGGGAAGATCATTTGTGAATAACAAGAACATTAGTGGACCTAATACTGATCCTTGTACAATCCCTATATTTAAATCGTATGTTTTAGACTTTACGTTATTTGTTGTCACAATAAGTTTTCTATTTTTATAATACGAATCTATCCAACTTAGTAAAGGTTCTCGAATACCCAAGTTATACAGTTTGAATTAAGAAATGTAGGTTAGGTTAGGTTTACTCAACACTCAGCGGATCAAATTCGCTGCTATTTGCACAATTGTTAACAACAATATTTGAGAGAATTGCTGCAACGTTTTATTAAAATTCAATATTTTATTTAGAAGTTATAGCCAAAATTTAATCTTATAAGTCATACAGCCTAATTTAAGTAATGTTGGTTAAGTTAGATTTACTTAAAACTCAGAGAATCAAAGTAGCTGCAGTTTGCACAATTGTTAACAACAATATTTAAAAGTATTGTTGCAAAATTGTATTAGAATCCAATATTTAATTTAAAAATTATAGCCAAAAATCAATCTTTTAAGTCATACAGCATAATTTAAGTGATATTGGTTAGGTTAGGTTTATTCAGCACTCAGCAAATTAAAGTAGCTGCAATTTGCACAACTGTTAACAACAACATTTAAAAGTATTGTTCCAAAATTTGATTAAAATCCAATATTTCATTTAGAAGTTATAGCCAAAATTCAATCTTTTAAGTCATACAGTTTGATTTAATTAATGATAGTTAAGTTAAGTTTATTCAACACTTAGCAGATCAAAGTAATTGGAATTTGCACAGTTGTTAACAACATTATTTAGGAGCATTGTTGTAAAATTTTATCAAAATCCAAATTTTTATTTAAAAGTTATAGCTAAAATGTAATTTTCAAACATACAGCTTGATTTAAGTATTAATTCTGAGGTTAGGTTTACTCAACACTCAGCAAATCAAAGTGACTGTAATTTGCACATTTGTTAACTACAATATTTAAGAGTATTGTTGCAAAATTTGATTAAAACCCAATTATTTATTTAGAAATTATAGACAAAATTCAATGTTTTAAGTCATACAGCTTGATTTAAGTAATGTTGGTTAGGTTAGGTTTGCTCATCACTTAACGAATCAAATTAGCTGCAATTTGAACATTTGTTAACAACAATATTTTAGAGTATTGTTGCAAAATATGATTTAAATCTAATATTTCATTTAGAAGTTATTGCCAAAATTCATTTTTATAAGTCATACAGCTTGTTTTAAGTAATGTTGATTAGGTTAGGTTTACTCAACACTCAGCAGATCAAAGTAGTTGCAATTTGCAAAATTGTTTACAACAATATTAGAGAGTATTGTTGTGAAATCTTATTAAATTCCAATATTTTATTTAGAATATATTGCCAAAAATCAATCTTTAAAGTCATATAGCTTAATTTAAGTAATATAGGTTAGGTTGGGTTTATTTAGCACTTAGCGAATCAAAGTAGCTGCAATTTGCACAACAATATTTGAGTGTATTATTTCAAAATTTGATTAAAATATAATTTTTTATTTAGAAGTTATAGCAAAAATTTAATTTTTAATCTGAATGATTGAAAAAATTGCTTTAAGTAATGTTGGTTAGGTTAGGTTTACTCAACACTTAGTGGATCAAAGAATCTGCAATTTGTACAACTGTTAACAATATTATTTAAGAGTATTGCTGCAAAATTTGATTTAAATCCAATAATTTATTTAGAAATTATAGCTAAAAATCAGTCTTTTAAGTCATACAGTTTGATTTAAGCGATGTTGTTTATATTAGGTTTACTCATCACTCAGCGGATCAAAATAGCTGCAATTTGCACAATTGTTATCAACAATATTTGAGAAGATTGTTGCAAAATTTGATTAAAATCCAAAATTTAATTTAAAAGTTATAGCCAATATTGGTTAGGTTACGTTTATTCAGCACTTAGCGAATTAAAGTAGCTGCAATTTGTACAACTGATAACAACAATATGTAACAGTATTGCTGCAAAATTTGATTAAAATCCAATAATTTATTCAAAAATTATAACCAAAATATATATATATATATATATATATATATATATATATATATATATATTATAATAGGTTAGGTTTACATATCACTCAGCGGATCATAGAAGCTGCAATTTGCACAATTGTTAACAATATTATTTGAGAGTATTGTTGCAAAATTTGAGTAAAATCCAATAATTTATTTAGAAATTATAGCTAAAATTCACTCTTTTAAGTCACACGGCTTGATTTAGGTGATGCTGGTTAGATTAGGTTTACTTAAAATTTAGCTGATCAAAGCTACTGCTATTTGCACAATTGTTTACAATAAGATTTGAGAGTTTTGTTGCAAAATTTGATCAAAATTCACTATTTTATTTAGAAGTTATAGTCAAAATTCAATCTTTTAAGTGATACAGTTTTATTTAAATAATGTTGGTTAAGTTAGGTTTAACTAAAACTCAGCCGATCAAATTAACTGCAATTTGCACAATTGTTAACAACACTATTTGAGAGCATTGTTGCAAAATTTAATTAAAATCCAATATGTTATTTAAAAATTATAGTTAAAATTTAATCTTTCAAGTCATACAGTTTGAATTAAGAGATGTAGGTAAGGTTAGGTTTACTCAACACTCAGTAGATCAAATTATCTGCAATTTGCACAATTGTTTACAACAATATTTAAAAGTATTGTTGCAAAATTTGATTAAAATCTAATATTTCATTTAGAAGTTATAGCCAAAATTCAATCTTTTAAGTCATACGGTTTGATTTATGTGATGTTGGTTAGGTTAGGTTTACTTAAAACCTAGCGGATTAAAGCAACTGCAATTTGCACAATTATCAACAGCAATATTTAAGAGAATTGTTGCAAAATTTGAATAAAATTCAATATTTTTTTAAGAAGTTATAACCAAAATTTAATCTTTTAAGTTATACAACTTGATTCAAGTGATTTTGGTTAGGTTAGGTTTACTCATCACTCAGCAGATCAAAGTTGCTGCAATTTGCACATTTGTTAACAACAATATTTAAGAGTATTGTTGCAAAATTTAGTTAAAATGCAATATTTTATTTAGAAGTTAGAGCCAAAATTAAATTTTTTACTTCATACGGCTTGATTTAAGTGATGTTAGTTAGGTTAGGTTTATTTAAAACTTAGCGGATCAAAGTAGCTGTAACTTGCAAAATTGTTAATAACACTATTTGAGAGTATTGTAGCAAAATTTGATTAAAATCCAAATTTACTTAAAAAGTTTTAGTTAAAATTTAATCTTTCATGTTATACAGTTCAAAGTAAATGATGTTGGTTAAGTTAGGTTTACTCAACAGTCAGCAGATCAAATTAGTTGCAATTTGAACAATTGTTAACAACAATATTTGAAAGTATTGTTGCAAAATTTGATTAAAATCCAATTATTTATTTAGAAATTATACCCAAAATTTAATCTTTTAAGTCATACAGCTTGATTTAAGTAATATAGATTAGGTTAGGTTTATTCAGCACTCAGCAAATCAAAGTAGCTGCAAATTGCACAACTGGTAACAAAAATATTTAAGAGTTTTGTTTTAAAATTTGATAAAAATCCAATTATTTATTTAGAAATTATATCTTTTAGGTCATACAAATTGATTTAAGTGATGTTGGTTAGGTTAAGTTTATTTAACACTCAGCGGATCAAAGTAGCTGCAATTTGCAAAATTGTTTACAACAATATTAGAGAGTATTGTTGTGAAATTTTAATAAAATTTAATATTTTATTTAGAAGTTATAGCCAAAATTCAATCTTCTAGGTCATACAGCTTAAATTAAGTGATGTTGGTTAAGTTAGGTTTACTCAATACTTAGCGGATCAAAGTAACTGCAATTTACACAATTGTTAACAACACTATTTGAGAGTTTTGCTGCAAAATGTGATTAAAATCCAATCTTTTATTTACAAATTATACCTAAAATTCAATCTTTTAAGTCATACAGCTTGATTTAAGTGATGTTGGTTAGGTTAAGTTTACTCAACACTCAGCTAATCAAAGTAGCTGCAATTTGCACAACTGTTAACAATAATATTTGAAAGTATTGTTGCAAAATTTAATTAAAATCTTTTTTTCTTAAAAAGTTATAGCCAAAATTAAATCTTTAAAGTCATACAGTTTGATTTAAGTGATTTAGGTTAGGTTAGGTTTACTCAACACTCAGCGGATCAAAGTAGCTGCAGTTTGCACACCTGGTAACAATAATTTTTAAACAATTTATTGCTTAAAATCATTAAAATCAGACAATATCGGATTATGTTTACTCAACCTAGATTTAATAAGCCCGATGGTTCTTCCGAGTATGAACAATAAATTTAGAAAAGATTGTTATGTTTGTTGCTGAAACCACGCACGCCATTGCGGTTAAATCGTAAAACAAAAAAAAAAACAATCAATTTAAATAAGAAATATACTTGTATTATGCTAATCTTTGAAATCGATGTAGCCTTGTCATTGAAGACTTGCTGCTAAGAAATAGCGCAACGATGAACACTTAAAAGTGCATCAAGCTTAACGATTCGATAACATTCGCGAGTGTTTCACGATTTCAAAGCTTAAAAATTCCGGCATTAAATCACCGAGCGGGATTTAATATTTCCGCATTTTTTTCGGCCGCAACTTTCCACCCAAACACACACATACCCGCATAACAAGAATGCTAAAAAATATTCAGCGTAAGGTAAGTACGCAAATCCACAAGTAGCTTTTATTGCGCAAAAAACTCTCCTTTTGAATGTCATAACATTCACATTCAGCATTTTTTAAGCTCCTTTATTCAGGATTAGAGAACATAGCGCGGGCTTCGCACAATTCACATGCGACAACGAAGATTATATTATAAAAATCTAAATTTAGATCGCCTTTTGTGTGTTGCGGAAGATTCATCAATTATTAACGATTCTTTAAACATCCCCGCTGTGTAATTATGTTGTGCGTATGGGTCCGATAAAGTGTGATGAGGATCGATTTCAGATCCCGCATAATGGAGTTTTATGGGTGCATTAAAAGCGCTGACATTAAATCGCTTAATAAAGTTAATAATTTGGAACGCTTATTGCGAGCAAATAACAAATAACCGACTGAGCTCTGTAATCTGGTTTATTATTAATTATTCCGTGGGGTTCATATCGGTAATTAGGGTTTACTCTGTAAATATGTCTCTGGACTATAATTTGTTTGCTTGATTATTGAATCTGTTATGCAATGTTCTATTTCTGATTCTTTTTAGTTTACCCAATGAATTAACCCAATCATATATATTACGTTTTAATTATTTTGTATTTCTGCAGCACTGACTAGTTTGATGCTAATTAATTTTTGTAAATATCTGTACTAATAACACCATTGGCAACACATAATTGATTCAATTCAAAATTAGCATTTAATTCAGTTTAATAGTCAATTAATTACAATATACATACATTGCAGCAATGTATAAATGCCAAAATATACGTCCGAATTGAAAATTGTTTTGCGGTCAAATGTGCGATCGACACGATAGACCTCTCTTCTGTTGGCAACATGAAAGGGCCGTTCAAGTGTCCACAATAAATCCTACCATGTTGCAAATACAGAAACAGAAACTAATATGCATAATAGTACAACTCGAGAGAGCAGTGCTCAATAAAGCATGCACAGCTTGTAACCCCTGCATATTTTTCCAAATTGTAATTAGTTGGAAACTAACCCGCATTTACACACTAAACCTGACCAACCCCTGATAAATATTAATAAGCAATTTTCTTAGTTAAATTAAACTAAATCTCTTTGACAATCAAGTTAAACGAAATCAATACTAAAGAAGTCATTTCACACAACGAAAAAAACATAAAACTCAATGAATTATTCAGCGAAAAGAAAGATAGCTTAATTACTTTCCGATCCATAAAGTATAAAGTCCGTCATCCGTGAAATTATTACTTGATATTAAGATGGGTTTAATGAAAAAAAAAAAAGTTGGCGATAACTGGCAGAATACTTTCTTTTTTGCTTAAGCTCGATGAAATAAAGTTCTATCAATAACCGTTCCGCGATAGAAGAAAAGTTATAGGAAATCTTTTATAATAGTTTTTATTTGTTTGCTTTCCCAACTTTTTAAACCCTTTAATTATCAAGATGGACTTATATTTTTAATTAAATCATCCTTTAATTAATTCTATTGATTTTTTTTAGTACAATTTATCAAAACTGACTTGTATTTAGTAGATTAATTTATTAATAAATTAGCTGCTATTATAATTTCTATTGATTCCGATTTGATTAAATGGTGCCTTCTGGTGCATTAACCCGGGTGAGTCTTCTATTCGC
This sequence comes from Tachinus rufipes, assembly GCA_963932245.1. Lineage (NCBI taxonomy): Eukaryota > Metazoa > Arthropoda > Insecta > Coleoptera > Staphylinidae > Tachinus > Tachinus rufipes. The sequence goes on from OZ010745.1 coordinate 116,862,743, forward strand.
CCCAATCTCATTTCGCTTGGGTCACGACAGACAAACTGGAACGGAGATAACCTGCCCCAATAATCCAAATCGAATCTAAACTTGTTGAAAGTTATACGGGAGACCAATTATCCCCACCGTCCGCGGACCGAATTAAATGGCTCAACATTAATAATCCACCACAATATTAACTGGTTCTGTGTGCTATTTATTTTAGCTATTGACGTCCTAGATAAACTCTTTAGAAGAAGATGTTGATTGTTATTGCATATATTATAAAGTTGAGGATTATATGTAATTTGTTTAGGATTGTAATCTCTAAATGGTTTGTTTCAATTGCAAAAAGTTGCAGCTTGAATAAGGTATAACCAACATTGTTAGATTTGTTAATGATATAAAAAATTTAGTGCAAAATTAATACAATTTAGCTTTACTTTTAAGTTATTTTAAACTCAAACTTTGCTTAAGACCAAACTATATTTTGTCAAAAACATTTAGTCAAATTATATTTGCAAGTAGCATTAAAATGTATTCAAAAATACCTAAAAACTTTTTTTTTTATATTTAGATATGTTTTTAGCTATTTTCATAAAAATAAGAAGGTTGCAAAAGTGCTTTCTTTGTTACAATATTGGAAATCAAGGTCGAGCAAATGGGTCTCAGTTCTATTCTACTTTAAACAACTCTTTTGTAACCATGGTTTGGAGTGACCTTTTCAACTGCTCAATCTTTGGTTATCAAGAAATTAGATGTTACCTCCGCATTTATTACTTCTTGGGCGGGTGGGTGAATCCAGTTTAAACTACTCACTAGTATTTATGATCTGTAGTGACTCACCTTCCAGCTCAACTGTTAGTTGTTGAAAAATTGTGTATTACCTTCTTTTTTTAAACAAAGAGTTTTCCATTGTTAAGTTTAAATTTTAGGCGAGTTACTTTTTTTACTGTGATACACCCGCCCAAGTGTTAGTCATCAAAAAATCTATTGTTCGTCCCACCTTTTGTGTGCTTGAATTTAGATATGAAAGAACTGGTTTACAAATAAATCTCTTGAGAACTAACGCTTGTGTAGGTTGGCGGGAACAAAGTTTAATTTGTGAGCAATTTACTTCTTCTATTGTGATCCACCCACCCGCCCAAGTGTTAGTCATCAAAAGACCCATTGTTCGTCCCAATTTTTGTGAGCTTGAATTTAGATATGAGAGAATTGTTTAACAATAAACCTCTTGATAACTAACGCTTGGGCAGGTGGGTGGGTGAGAACAAAGTTTAATTTATGAGCAAGTTACTTCTTTTACTGTGACCCACCCACCCGCCCAAGTGTTAGTGATTAAAGGATCTATTGTTTGTCCCACCTCTTATGTGCTTGGATTCAGATATAGGAGAATTGTTAACAATAAATCTCTTGATTACTAACGCCTAGGTGGGTGGGTGGGAACAAAGTTTAATTTGTGGGCGGGTTACTTTTTCTACTGTGACCCACCCACCCGCCCAAATGTTAGTCTTCAAAAGATCCATTGTTTGTCCCACCTCTTATGTGCTTGGATTTAAATATGAGAGAATTGTTTAACTATAAATCTCTTGATTACTAACGTTTGGGTGGGTAGGTAAGAATAAAGTTTAATTTGTAGACGAGTTATTTCTTCTACTGTGACCCAACCACCCGCCCAAGTGTTAGTTCTCAAAGGATCTGTTGTTTGTCCTACCTCTTGTGTGCTTGGATTTAGATATGAAAGAGCTGGTTTACAAATAAATCTCTTGATAACTAAAGCTTGGGGAGGAGGAGGGGGTGGAAACAAAGTTTAATTAGTGGGTAAGTTATTTCTTCTATTGTAACCCACCCATCCGCCCAAGTGTTAGTGATTAAATGATTTATTGTTTGTTTCACCCCTTGTAAGCTTGGATTTAGATATATGAGAATTGTTTAACAACAAATCTCTTGATAACTAACGCTTGGGTGGGTAGGTGGGAACAAAGTTTAGTTTGTAGGCAACTTACTTATTTTATTTTGACCCACCCACTCGCCCAATTGTAAGTCATCAAAAGATCTATTTTTTGTCCCACCTTTTGTGTGCTAGATTTAGATATGAAAGAATTATTTATCAATAAATCTCTTGATAACTAACGTTTGGGTGGGTGGGTGAAAACAAAGTTTTGTGTTACTTCTTCTAGTGTGGAAACCAAAAAATTTAAAACTTTGTGTAAAAATAATTGTTTTAAGAATACAAACATAATTTTTTTTAAAAAAATGAGCATAATACTCGTCCGTAGCATAAAAATCATCAAAAAATTTACAGAAAAACTATTAAATTGAAAAAAATCAATAAAAAACCAAAGAAGGAGCTATTTATTGTATGAAATTTGCACAAAAATCTTATTTAATTCAAGAAACTAATGTAAAATCAAACAAAAATACTATTACCACATAAAATTAGTTTTAAAACATTTAGAAAATTGCACAAAATTAATCAGATCAGCTATTTATTCAATAAAATTTGCACAAAATATTAGTTTATTTATAAAATTTATTTTAAATCGCCCGTAAAATCTAATTTATCCATAGAATTAATCAAAAACCGAGCAAAGAAACCTATATATTGCATTAAATTCACACATAAAACCTATTTACCTAATAAAATTAATTTAAAATTAATTGCTTAAAATGTTTAACACCAAATTTGCCAAAAAAAACTAGTAGATTCAAATTTTTAAATAATTTTCATTTTGTTGTATTACAAGTCTTCCGTTTAGTCACTATCCAGATTTGCACAGCTTTATTCATTCTTTCAAACACAAGGCATAAACTGTACATTGAAAACTGGTGCAAAATTATCATAAATTTATACAGTCAATTTGACATAACCCAATACAATTAACCCAACATATTAAAATCAAATCTTATTGGAGTTAACATAGTTTGCTATAACTCAGATACCGCACATTGGAAACTAGTGTAACTTAGTACCAACATAGCTAAATATCATTAGTGCTAAGCGTGCAAAGTTAATTTAAATTTATACGTTCAATTTAACATAACCTTAAATCAATCAGAATCTTTTTCCAAAATCAGAAGTCATAGGACATAACATTATTGCTTATAAGTCATAAACGGTACATTGAAAATTAATGCAACTTGGTACCAATATAGCTCAATATCATCAAATCTAATTGCGCAAAATTAATTTAAATCCATACGCTTAATGTAACATAACTTCAAATAAATCAGCGCCACTTTGCAGAATCAGAAGTCAATATTGTTCACAAGTCTTAAACGGTACATTAGAAATTAATGCAACTTGGTACCAGTATAGCTCAATATCAGGAGTACTAAGCGTACAAAATTAATTTAAATCCATACGCTCAATTTAACATAACCTCAAATAAATCAGCATCACTTTGCAGAATCAGAAGTCATAAAACATAACATTATTGCTCATAAGTCATAAACGGTACATTGGAAATTTATGCAATTTGGTACTTATATAGTTTAATATAATCAAAAGTAAGTGTGCAAAACTAATTTAAATTCATACGCTCAATTTAACATAACCTCAAATAAATGAGCGCTGCTTTGCAGAATCAAAAGTCATAGGACATAACATTATTGTTAACAAGTCATAAACGGTACATTGAAAATAAGTGCAACTTAGTACCAGTATAGCTCAATATCATGAGTACTCAGTGTGCAAAATTTATTTGAATCCATACTCTCAATTTAACATAGCCCCTGATTTATTTGAAATCAGCATCACTTTGCAGAATTTGAAGTCATACAACATAACATTGCTTATAAGTCATAATTAGTACATTGGAAATTAGTGCAATTTGGCATTAGTTTAATTTAAAATTATCAGTACTAATAGAGCAAAAATAATTCAAATTTATCCGCTTAATTTAACATAACCCCAAATAAATCAGCGCCATTTTGCAGAATCAGAAGTTGTAAGATATAACATTATTGCTCACAAGTCATAAACGGTACATTGGAAATTAGTGCTACTTGATACCAATATAGCTCAATATCATGAGTACTAAGTGTGCAAAATAAATTTGATTCCATACGCTCAATTTAACATAACATCAATTAAATCAGCATCACTTTGCAAAACCAGAAGTCTAAGACATAACTTATTGCTCATAAGTCATAAACGGTGAGTTTTCTGGTCAATTTTCATGTTACAAAAGTTGTTGCTGTGTACTTTTAATGTTTTTTTTAGTAAATTTCATAGTATAAATAAGGTTTTTGTTTCAATTTTAATTTTATAAATGTTCATTCTGTGCAGTATTTCGTTAATTTTGATAAAGCCTTTGTAATTTTTAAGGAAATTTTGTAATTTTGAAATTTTTTACACTTTTTTTACACTATAAATTGGGTTTTCCTTACAAATTTGGATAAAGTTCATGTGCCAAACGTGATTTTTTAGCAAAGTTCATGCTAGAAGTGAGTTTTCTGTGCAATTTTGATATTGTAATTGTATATTTTGTGCAATTTTGGAATTTTTGAAGCAAATTTTGAGCAAGAAATATATTTTTTTTTGCGATGTTTATGGTATAAATGTTTTCCGTACGTTTTTGAGGTGTGATAAATTAATTTTAGTAAGGATTTTATGGAAAACGTTGTTTTTGAACAAATTTGTTGCTAGAATTAAGTTTTCTTTATTCTGTATAATTTTGAATTTTTTAAAAAGTTTAATTTTATAAATTTTGATAAAATTTATGTGATAAAAATAATGATTTGACAAATTTTAAATTAGAATAAGTTTTTGGTTAAATTTTCATGTTTTTATGCAGTTTTAAGACTTTCAAAAAAATAAGTTTTCTGCTCAATTTGTATGTTATAAATGTCTTTTTTGTTATTTTTTCAGGTTTTTAAGCAAATTTCATTTTATCTTGTTAATTTTAAGGTTTTCTAAACAAATCTAATACGCTGTTTGAATTTTATACGCTAATTTTAATAAATTTTATGTAATATTATTTCTTTATTCATGAGCGAATTTTATGCAAAAAATGATTTTTATGGTATAATTTTGAGAATTTATAAGCTACAAATAGGTTTTATGCGTAAATTTTGAAGAATTTTATACTAGAAATGAGTTTATTGAGCAATTTTAATCTTATAAACATTCGATTTGTGCAATTTTGCGTTAATTTTGATAAAACATTTGCAATTTTTAAGCAAATATTGTAACTTTGAGTTTTTTTAACTATTTTTATACATAATTGGTTGTTTTTTTACAAATTTGAATAAAATTCCTGTAATTTTTCAGCAAAGTTTATGCTAAATGTCAGTTTTGTGGACAATTTTATGTGGTAAACATGATTTTTAGCAAATTTTATGCAAGAAATAATTTTTTTGCTTGATTTTTATGATATAATTTTTTTTTCTGTGCAATTTTACTATTTAATGAGTTAATTTTAATAACTTTTATGCAATAAACATGATTTCTAAGCAAGTTTGATGATAAAAATGTGTTTTTGGGCGTATTTTTGAGGCTTTTGTAAGTAAATTTTATAATAGGTTTTTGCTTCAATTTTATGTGTAAAACGTTATTTCCAAGACCAAGAATTTTATGCTAGGAATGAGTTTATTGAGCAATTTTATTCTTATAAATGTCCATTCTGTGCAGTTTTGCGATAATTTTGATAAAGCATTTGTAATTTTTAAGAAAATTTTGTATTTTTAAGTTTTTTTAAAACTTATTTTATACTATAGCTGGGTTTTCCTGACAAAATTGAATAGAGTTAAACGTGTTAAACGTGATTTTTTAGAAAAGTTTGTAGTAAAAGTGATTTTTTTGTACAATTTTGATATTTTAATTGTTTATTCTGTGTAAAAATGAGTTTTTTGTGCGATATTCATAGTATAAATGTTTTTTCGTTAATTTTGGTAAAAAGTTTTTATGGTCAACGTAATTTTTGAACAAATTTCTTGCTAGAATTAAGTTTTTTGCACAATGTTGATGTTATAAAAATTTATTCTGTGTAGTTTTGAGTTTTTTAAGGAACTTTATTTTATAAAGTTTGATAAAAACAATCTTTCAACAAATTTTGTATTTGAAATAAGTTTTTGGTTTGATTTTCATGTTTTTTTGTACAATTTTAAAACTTTCAAAGGAAATTTTTTGTTGTAAATGAGTTTTCTGTCCAATTTGTATGTTATAAATGTCTTTTTCGTTCATTTTTGAGTTTTATTAGGCAAATTTATGTACAACTTTCTTGCTATAAATGCTTTTTCTGTGTAATTTTAAGGTTTTCTAAGCAAATCTAATACAATTTTTGGGTTTTTCACGCAAATTTTGATAAATTTTATGTTTCAAAAATTTATGGACAATTTTATGCGTTTTTTGCGCAATTTTAATCTTAGAAATGTTTTTTTTTGTTTAATTTTGTGTTATAAACCAGTTTTCAATGTAAGTTTTGACAAACTTGATGCTAAAAATGTGTTTGTGGGCAATTTTATGTGGTAAACATGATTTTTAAGCAAGTTCTGTGCAAGAAAAATAGATTTTTGATAAATTTTCATGCTTTATCTGTGTAATTTTAAGGTTTTTAAGCAACTGTTATACGTTATTTAAATTTTCTACGCAAATTTTAATGATATTCTTGATTCACGAGCAAATTTCATTCAAGAAATGATTTTTATGGTATAATTTTTAATAAGTCAATTTTATTGTATAAAAAAGGTTCTTGTTTCAATTTTATGTTTAAAACGTAATTTTTAAGAATTTTATGCTAGTAATGAGATTACTGGGCAATTTTAATCATATAAATGATCATTCCGTGTAGTTTGGCGTTAATTTTGATAAAGCATTTGTAATTTTTAAGCAATTTTGTAATTTTAAGTTTTTTTTTAACATTTTTTATAATATAATTGGGTTTTTCTTACAATTTTTGATAAAGTTTATGTGTTAAAAGTGATTTTTTATCAAATTTATGCTAAAAGTAAGTTTTCTGTGCAATTTTGATATTTTAATTGTTTACTTTGTGCAAATTTTCAAACAAAAATGAGTTTTTTGAGCGATGTTCTTGATATAACTGTTTTTCCGTGCATTTTTGAGCTTTGTTACGTTAACTTTGGTAAAGCTTTTATGTTTTTTTTATGTTTTATAATATAAATGCTTTATTTGTGTATAATTTTTGGTTTTGTTAAGCAAATTTTATGCAATATTTAGGTTTTCTACGCAGATTTGTATAAAATTAATGTGTTTAAACGTGATTTTTTAGCAAAGTTTATGCTAAAAGTGAGTTTTTTGTGCAATTTTAATATCTTAATTGTTTATTTTGTGCAATATTGAAATTTTTAAAGCAATGTTTATGGTATAAATGATTTTCCGTGCATTTTTAAGGCTTTTGCGTTAATTTTAGTAAGGATTTTATGGTAAACGTAAGTTTTGAACAAATTTGTTGATAGAATTAAGTGTTTTGTGCAATATTGATGTTATAAAAGTTTATTTTGAGTTTTATTTTATAAATTTTGATAAAGTTTATGTAGTAAAAATAAAATTTTAACAAATATTATATTAGAAATAAGTTGTTGGTTTGATTTTTTATATTTTTTGTGTACAATTTTAAAACATTCAAAAAAATTTTTATGTTGTAAATAAGTTTTCTTCTTAATTTGTATGTTATAAATGTCTTTTCCGTTCATTTTTGAGTTTTTTAAGCAAATTTTATGTACAATTTTTTTATTATAAATAGTTTTTTTGTGTAATTTTAATTTTTTCTAAGCAAATTTAATAAAAATATTTAGGTTTTTTACGCAAATTTTGATAAATTTTATGTTTCCTTAAATTACAAGCAATTTTATGAGTTTTTTGCGCAATTTTAATGTTACAAATGTTTCTTCCTTTGTGTTATAAATCAGTTTTTTATTGCAGTTTTGACAAAATTGATCCTAAAAATTTGTTTGTGGGCAATTTTAAATGGTAAACATGATTTTTAAGCAAATTTTATGCAAAAAATAAGTATTTTGCGGAATTTTTATAATATAAATGCTTTATATGTGTAAGTTTGGGATCATTTAAGCAAATTTTTATGTGATATTCTTGATTCACAAACAAATTTCATGCAAGAAATAATTTTTATAGTATAATTTTAAAAATTTCTAATCTATAAATAAATTTTATGAATCAATTTTAATAAATTTTATGTAATAAACATGATTTATAAGCGAATTTGATGCTAAAAATAAGTTTTTTAGGCAATTTTCATTTTACAAAAGTTTTTGCTGTGTTCTTTTGATGTTTTTTTAGTCAATTTCATAATTTTATCCGTCAATTTTAATAAATTACATGAGATAAACATTAATTTTAAGCAAATTTGATTCTAAAATAAGTTTGTTGGGTGATTTTTTAGTTAAAAAAAATTTGGTTGTGTACTTTTGATGTTTTCTAAATAAATTTCATGATATAAATGAGGTTTCTGTTTCAATTTAGTGTGTTAAACGTACTTTACAAAAATTTTATGCTAGGAATAAATTTCCTGGGCAATTTTAATCTTATAAATGTTAATTCTGTGCAGTTTGTGTTAATTTTGATAAAGAATTTGTAATTTTAAGTTCTTTTTTGACATTTTTTGTACTGTAAGTAAGTTTTCTTTATAAATTTTGATAAAGTTCAAGTGTTAAACGTGATTTTTTAGCAAAATTTATGCTAAAAGTGAGTTTTCTGTGCAATTTTGATATTTTAATTGTTTACTTTGAGCAATTTTGGAATTTTTGAAGCAGATTTTGTGTTAAAAATAAATTTTGTGCATGATGTTCATGATATAAATGTTTTTCTATGCATTTTTGAGGTTTGTTGCATTAATTTTGGTGAGGTTTTTATGATTGACGTAATTTTTGAACAAATTTGTTGCTATAATTAAGTTTTTTGCACAATATTAAGGTTATAAAAGTGTATTCTGTGTAGTTTTTTAAGAAGTTTTATTTTATAAATTTTAATAAAGTTTTGGTCGATTTTCATGTTTTTTTGTGTGTGCCATTTTAACACTTAAAAAAATAATTTATGTTGTAAATGAGTTTTCTGCTTCATTTGTATGTTATAAATGTATTTTTCGTTTATTTTTGGGATTTTTTAAACAATTTTTATGTACAACTTTTTTGCTATAAATGCTTTTTCAGTGTTACTTTAAAGTTTTCTAAGCAAATTTTGATAAATTTTATGTTTCCTTAATTTTATGCGGATTTTTGCGCAATTTTTCTGTTCAGTTTTGTGTTATAAATTAGTTTTCTATGCCAGTTTTGACCAATTTGATGCTAAAAATATGTTTGTGGGCACCTCTATGTGGTAAACATGATTTTTAAGCAAATTTTATGCAAAAAATTAGCCTTTTGCAAGATTTTTATATTATAAATGATTTATTTGTGTAATTTTGAGGTTTTCTACGCAAATTTTATTAAATTTCATGATTTTTATGGTATAATTTTATTTCTTTTTAGCTATAAATGGGTTTTACGAGTTAATTTTAATGAATTTTTTGTGATAAACATAAATTCTAAGCAAATTTGATGTTAAAAATTAGTTTTCTGGGCTATTTTCATGTTACGTAAGTTGTTGCTGTGTAGTTTTAATGTTTTTTAAGTAAATTTCTTGCTATAATTGAAGTTTCTGTTCCAATTTTATGTGTTAAATGTGATTTTCAACAATTTTATGCCAAGAATGAGTTTATTACGCAGTTTTAATCTTATAAATGTGCAGTTTTGCTTTAATTTTGATAAAACATTTGTAATTTTTAAGCAAATTTTGTAATTTAAATTTTTTTTAAAACATTTTTTAAACTTTAATTGGGTTTTTCTTATGAATTTAGATAAAGTTCTTATATTAATTGAATTTTTAGCAAAATTTAGGCTAGAAGTGATATTTCTGTGCAATTTTAATATTTTATTTGTTAATTTTTGCAATTTTGAAGCAAATTTTGTGCTTAAAATGAGTTTTTTGCGCAATGTTCATGGTATAAAGTTTTTCCGGACATTTTTGAGATTGTTAAGTTAATTTTGGTAATGTTTTTTTATAAAATAAATGCTTTATTTGTGTAATTTTTGGTTTTTTAAGCAAATCTTATGCATTATTTAAGTTTTCTAAGCAAATTTGAATAAAGTTCATGTGTTCAACGTGATTTTTTAGCAAAGTTTATGCTAAAAGTGAGTTTTATGTGCAATTTTGATATTTTATTTGTTTATTTAGTGCAATTTTAAAAAATTTGAAGCAAATTTTGTGTTAAAAATGAGTTTTTTGCGCAATGTTTATAGTATAATAGTTTTTTCGAGCATTTTTAAGGTTTGTTGCGTTAATTTTAGTAAGGATTTTAGGGTAAACGTAAGTTTTGAACAAATTTGTTGCTAGAAATAAGTTTTTTGTGCAATACTGATTCTTTAAAAGTGTATTCTGTGTGAGTTTTTTAACAAATTTTATATTAATAATATGTTTTTACTTCAATTTTCATGTTTTTTTGTGCAATTTTAAGACTTTTAAAGTAAATTTTATATTGTAAATGAGTTTTCTGCCGGATTTGTATGTTATATATGATTTTTGCTCATTTTTTAGTGTTTTTAAGCAAATTTTATGCTTTAAATGTTTTTTTTTGCGCTAATATTGATGAAGTTTATTTTATAAATGATTTTTTTTGTTTTTTTTTTATATATTTGAGCAAATTATATCCTACAATTAGGTTTTAAGCACGATTTTTATGTCTTTTTTGTGTAATTTTGAGGTTTTTAAAAAAAATGCAATATTTAGGTTTATTTTTATGCTAGAAATAAGTTTTTTTTTTGGGCAATTTAAATTTTATAAATGTCGTTTCTATGCAATTTAAAGGTTTTTTTTGCGCTAATATTGATCAAATTTACTTTATAAATGATTTTTTCTGTTATATATAATTTTTTTGAGCAAATTCTATACTATAGATAAGTTTTAAACACGATTTTCATGTCATTTTATGTGTAATTTTGAGGTTTTCTAAAAAATGTTTATTTTTATGCTAGAAATTAGTTTTTTGGACAATTTTAATTTTATAAATGTCTTTTATATGCAATTTAAAGGTATTAAGAGTAAATTTTGTGTTAAATAAATCAGATTTGTGCGCCAGTTTTATGATAAAAATTAGTTTTGTTGGCAATTTTATGTAGTAAACATAACTTTCAGCAAATTTCATGCAAAAAATAAGGTTTTTGCTTGTTTTCTAAGCAAATTTGATGCAAAATTGATATTTTCTAAGCAATTTTTGATAGATTTGATGTAAAATACATAATTCACGACCAAATTTCAAGCAAAAAATGTTTTTTCAACGTTTTTACAGTAAATTTTATAGTAAACATGAGTTTTTAGACAATTTTGTGTTCACTAGTTTTTAAGATTTTATTTTATGTTGAAGTTTTTAACAGTTTTGCAATTTGGTATTTTCTGACAATATTTTTATACTTTATGGCTAAATTTGGCTATTTTTAACATTCTATGAATAGAATTTGCACTTTTTTATAGTTTATGACCGGATTTTACTATTTTTGAAATTAAATTTAAAAAAAATTAATAGTTTATGGTCAGATTTTGATTTTTCCAACAATATTTTGATGATTTATTGCTGGAGTTTGCTATTTTTAACATTTCATAAAAAAAAATATTGTTTTTATAATATAAGATTTAATTATTTTTGACTTTTTATGATAGAATTTTGCACTTATTAACAGTTAATGACTAAGAATTTTGCACTTTTTAATAGTTTATAGTCAAATCAATCTTTTGATGTTTCAAGACCTGATTTTGTCACAATTATCTTAATTTATATTTGATAAATAAAATTTTACATTTTTCAACAGATTATGGCCGGATGTTAGTGTTTTCTGATAATATTTTATAGCTATTTTAGACTTTATAAGTAGAACTTAATATTTTTCAAGACTTTAGTGCTTTCTGACAACATTTTGATGTTTTAATACCGAATTTTGTAACTTACTACCTACGGGAAACAGTGTTTATACTTTTTTTAGTTTATTTTTAAATAATATTATTTAAAAAATAGTCAAAATAAATAACTATAACTTTCAGTACTAATTCAATGTCCTCATGCCAAGAAAATTTGTTTAAATATTTGATTTAATAAGCCAAAAATTTTATATTCAGCTCTCCTCGTATTTAAAATACCTGTCCAATATTTTCTCATAAAGTTATATGAAATTGCGTCTTAATATTTATAAAGGTGCGCAGAAATTATTCCTCATTTACTTTTGGCGTAGATTAAGCAGCTCAAAATAAATAAAAAAAAAAACAAGTACAAGTCAGGAACAATATGTTACGCGTAAAATATGCGAGAGGTTGAAATGAATAGTCCCGGCAACAGAATTTCCGCAAGATACACAAAAATATACGCAGCAACAAGGGAATAAAATATGAAGGCATCTCCCCATAACTCACCATTTCAGGAGCATGTTGTTGCTTTAATTCATTACATTTTCACGTGCTCTCTCAACTAATTTGAAATAATGTAATTTTTGATTAAACATTCCACAAGGTTACTCACTTATTATTAATTTAGATAAGTCCATTACTCACGATTCAACGATTCAACAATATTCACAACAATGTTAATTAATTGGATGCATGTACGATATTAAACTTCCTAATTAATCCATGGCGGGGATAACACAATTACAACCTGTATTAGCACCTTTCCTCCCCTCAAACAAAAGGTAATTGATATTAATCACTGTTGAGCGCAACACCATCATTATTCTGCCCTGAAACTGCCGAAACAATGTAATTGAAATATTTCGCAATAAGCTCTAAAGTTTAGGTGGTTCAACGTTAGTTTGGTTGGTTGGATCACTATTAAAATTTACAGCCATTTAGTGGAGTTTACTGACCGGTATCACTTAAATTATAAATTAATCGCTTACTTAAATTGATTATTCAATTATAAATTAAAAAAACATAAAAGCGCTCCTTAATTATTTAAATTGTCCTGCATGTCTGGTGAAAAAAAAGTTTGAAAAAAACTTACGTGTTTTAAAACTGCCCAGCAATAACGAGGCCATCAATCAATCATCCTCACCTGAAACAAAATAATTATTTATATTGATTTGGAAAGGATTATAAAGGGTTCGTTAAATAAATCAATTTTACTGTGTTAGATTTGTAGGCAATTCATCATCCAGATGATTGCGTTCTAAATATTGTAGCCAGATTTAAAATGGAGTATCTATGAAAATTAATCGAGACTCTACAAAATATATATAGGTAGAGGGTGAATGGGTAATGGTGGCTTAATAATCTATCGGCTTAACGTATCGGGTTTGGAGGAATTTATGAGAATGAAATGTGTTTTAAAATCGGTTTAAGCTATTTTTTTGTGCATTTGGTTATTTATAGGAGTTTTACTTCGGCTGATAGGTACATGCGGGTTTATATATTAGTTTAAATAGAACTGTACTAAGGGAACAAGTTTAACTATTTTTAATGAAAAAAAAATATAATGTAAACATTAACTGGAGGTATTTATTAACAAAAGTTTAATGTAATATATTTTTATTAAAAAACTTATTTGCCGGTTTTAGTTGCCGCTAGTAGTATTGTTATGGAAAAATATTATTAGCAAACATTACATACTGAAATCCTACCACATCTACAAGAATATCTTATGGGACAAAAAGAATACTAAGGCTTTTTTTTAACGATAAGATTTCAGTCATCACTTATTTTATATGTTGAACTACATACAACATTCTCAATCATAACAAACACTACAACATATTAAAGACAATTTAATTCTATACAATTAATTTTTAAAGAAAATTTTGATTGAAAATCTAATTTTGAAGATATCTTAAGTTTTTTAATTAAATCAATTTTAACTAAAATCAGAAATTTGCTCATATTTTGTTTATTTAAAGCTTAATAATAACAATTTATACATCAGTTTTTAGAAAATTTAATTTAATTTAATTAATCAAGAATGAAAAAATTTGATTAAAGACTTAATTTTGAAGATATTTTAAGTTTTTTGATTAAATCAATTTTAGCTAAGATAATAAATTTTCCCATATTTTGTTTGTTCGCAATTTAAATACAACAAACTATACATCATTTTAAAGACAACTTAGTTCTATTTAATTAATTTAGAAAAAAAAAAATCAAATTTGCAATTTTATTTTTAAGATGTTTTAAGTTTTTTTATTAAATCAATTTTGAATAAAATTTTAAATTTGTCTAAATAATGTTTATTTGTTGGTTAATCATAACAAACTATAGATTATTTTAAAGATAATTTAATATTATTAAATTAATTAGAATAGAAAAATTTTGATTTGAGACTTTATTTTGAAGATATCTCAAGTTTTATGATTAAATCAATTTTGGTTTAAAACATAAAACTTTCCATATTTTGTTTATTTGTGGTTTAATCATAATAAACTATACATCATTTTAAAGATAATTTAATATTACTAAATTTATTAACAAAAGAAAATTTTAATTTGAAACTTTATTTTAAAGATAACTCAAGTTTTTCAAATAAATCAATTTTGATTCAAATCATAAAACTTTTCATATTTTGTTTATTTGTGGTTTAATCATAACAAACTATACATCATTTTAAAGATAATTTAATTTAATTTAATTAATTAACAAAAAAAAATTTTGATTTAAGATTATATTTTAAAGATATCTCAAGTTGTTTAAATAAATCAATTTTCATTCAAATCATAAAACTTTCTATATTTTGTTTATATATGATTTAATCATAACAAACTTAACATCATGTTAAAGATAATTTAATTTTACTAAATTAATTAAAAAAGAAAAATTTTGATTTGAGACTTTATTTTAAAGATACTTCAAGTTTTTTGAAAAAATCAATTTTGATTCAAACCATAAAACTTTTCATATTTTGTTTATTTGTGGTTTAATCCTAACAAACTATACATCATTTTAAAGATAATTTAATTATACTCAATTAATTAAAATAGAAAAATTTTGATTTAAGACTTTATTTTAAAGATATTTCAAGTTTTATGATTAAATCAATTTTGGTCCAAATCATAAAACTTTTCATATTTTGTTTATTTGTGGTTTAATCATAACAAACTATACATCATTTTAAAAATAATTTAGTTATACTCAATTAATTAAAATAGAAAAATTTTGATTTAAGACTTTATTTTAAAGATATTTCAAGTTTTATAATTAAATCAATTTTGGTCCAAATCATAAAACTTTTCATATTTTGTTTATTTGTGGTTTAATCATAACAAACTATACATCATTTTAAAGATAATTTATTTATACTCAATTAATTTAAATAGAAAAATTTTGATTTGAGACTTTATTTTGAAGATATCTCAAGTTTTATGATTAAATCAATTTTGGTTTAAATCATAAAAGTTTCCATATTTTGTTTAATTTTGGTTTAATCATAACAAACTATACATTATTTCAAAGATAACTTAATTTTATTAAATTAATTAAGAAAGAAGAAATTTGGTTTGAGACTTTATTTTAAAGATAACTCAAGTTTTTTAAATAAATCAATTTTGATTCAAATCATAAAAATATTTATATTTTGTTTATTTGTTGTTTAATCATAACAAACTATACATTATTTTAAAAATAATTTAATTTTACTAAATTAATTAAAAAAGAAAAATTTTGATTGAGGACTTTATTTTGAAGATACCTCAAGTTTTTTAAATAAATCAATTTTGATTCAAATCATAAAACTTTCTATATTTTCTTAATTTGTGGTTTAATCATAACAAACTATACATCAATTTAAAAATAATTTAATTTTATTAAATTAATTAAAAAAAAAACTTTGATATAAGACTTTTTTTTGAAGATTTCTCAAGTTTTATGATAAAATCAATTTTGGTTCAAATCATAAAACTTTCCATAATTTGTTTATTTAAGGTTTAATCATAACAAATTATACATAATTTCAAAGATAATTTAATTATACTCAGTTAATTAAAATAGAAAAAAATTGATTTGAGACTTTATTTTAAAGATATTTAAAGTTTTATGATTAAATCAATTTTGATTCAAATTATAAAACTTTCCATATTTTGTTTATTTGTGGTTCAATCATAACAAACTATACATCATTTTAAAGACAATTTAATTTTATTAAATTATTTAAAAAAAGGTTTTTATTTGAAGCTTTATTTTGAAGATATCTCAAATCTTATGATAAAATCAATTTTGATTCAAATCATAAAACTTTCCATATTTTGTTTATTTGTGGTTTAATCATAACAAAGTATACAACATTCAAAGATAATTTAATTTAACTAAATTAATTATAAAAAAAATTGATTTGAGACTTTATTTTAAAAATACTTCAAGTTTTATGAATAAATCAATTTTGATTCAAATCATAAAACTTTCCATATTTTGTTTATTTATGGTTTAATCATAACAAACTATACATTATTTTAAAAATAATTTAATTTTATTACATTAATTAAAAAAGAAAAATTTTGATTTGAGACTTTATTTTAAAGATATCTTAAGTTTTATGATTAAATCAATTTTGGTTCAAATTATAAAACTTTCCATAATTTGTTTATTTAAGGTTTAATTATAACAAACTATTTTGGGTTTGAGTCTCTTTTCTGGAAGGTAAATTTTTCTTATCAAGAAAAAATGTATTGTAAGGAGTACGCAATAAAAAAACAAACTTTAGTAGGTCGTGTGTACTGCCTCGATATTGCGTGCACTGTAAATAACCCAATAATTTAAGCTTAAATTCCTAATTTTGCGGAAAAATTTAATAATAATATAAATAAAATTTAATAATAAATCAACGTAAAATAAATGAATTATCTAAGGTTATTTACGCGAACATTTTTGGAACGTGTATAGCAAAATTTGAGATAAATAAAAGCTGAAAGTTGCGTTTAATTACAAAATGGCCAAAAACTTGTTATTTGGCACTTTAATTTAATTTGATGTTCGGAAAGTTAATCACTTGTGAGTTAGGTTAGATGAGGTTAGTTTGCGTTGTGTCTCCTGAGAAGAAAGTTGTAATTCTTATCATTCCAGGTAGCGGATAAAGAAATTGCACAAGCAGACTAAACACCATTGCATGGTAGCACTGTATAAACAAAAAGTAATAACTTGTACTACTGTTTTGAGTTTGTTTTAGTGTTTTAATAAGTCTCAATTTGAAAGTACTCGCGCGTATTTATAAATTTGTGTCCCCGCTCACCCACCCAAATGTTAGTTTAGAAATCTTTTGACAACAAACACGGGTGGATAGAGCGGCACTCTATTCAAAACTACTTGCGCGTAATCATAAACTTGTGTATCTAACAATGGTTTTAAGGTTAGGTTAGGTTAGGTAAGGTTAGGTTAGGTTAGGTTAGGTTGGGTTAGGTTAGGTTGGGTTAGGTTAAGTTGGGTTAGGTTAGTTTAAGTTACTTTTCAGACCAAATAATAAAAAATGATCAAAGAAAAAGTTAGGGAGGTGTACCCAGTGCTGGGTTCCTATCTCTAGAATATTTTGTATGAGAAACTGTTAAGGTTGAACACTTTTCAAGAAGTAACGCTATTAACATATGCTAAAACTTGGCAATGATTGTGTTAAAGTTAAAGACACGGCAAACAAAAGTGGTTAAAAGACCACCGACTAAAACTGGCAACTAAAAAAACAAAAACGGTAATGCTGATTGGAAAGAAAAATGCAAAGACATAAATTTTGTATTAAGGCAAAACACAATAAAACCAATAAAGAGTATAAAATATCTAAAAGTAGTAATGGACAAAAACATAGCGTTTGGAGAACAAGTAAAATTGGTGGTAGCCAAGGCAATAAAAGCAGCAGCTTCTGTTGGAAGAATGATGCCTAGGATAGGGGCAACTAAAAAAAGCAAGATAAGCTATATGCTGCGCCAATATGGAATGATGCTTTCAAATTATATAAAACGCTAAAGAGTTTGCAGAGCAATTTGGCCATCATGGTTTCTTTTACTCTGCTAGTTGGAGAAAGGAGTAAAGATAAGTAAAATAACAGATAATAAATGCGTGTATTACAAAGAGGCTGACACTACTCAACATATGCTGTTCGCATGATTCAGATAGCAAAAAAAAGTAATAGAAAAAAAAAACCTGCAAATAAAGCTGATAGCAAATAATATGGTGGATTTAATGCTTAAAAACCAAAAGAACTGGGAAGTCATAAACGGAATTGTAAGTAAAATCGTAAAATCGTGGCAAAAAAAAACAAAATAATTAAAATAAACAGACAAACATTAATAAAATCTTACTGGAAGAAGAATGCAAAAGTTAAATCATTCTGGCGAGGGAGCTAAAAGAAAGTGAGTAAGATCTCTTATAAAAAGGGAAGAAGTCTCACAGATCCTAGGTAGACTGGAATTGCGTAAACGCATTTGCTTTTATATATAAAAAATATATAACATTTTTTTGATGTGCAAACGTTAGAAGTCTCTAAGGCAAAAGAAGGAATGATAAATTATCAATTAAACTGTTAATTGATAATTTATACTAAAGTAAATTATCAAACAAATTACAATTAAATTAACAGCTTTTTATTTTAATTTAATTTTTATCTTTCTGTTGTCCACCAAAATACGTATAGTAAGCAAAACTACGTTACTAAAATTACCACTGTTGATAATAGCAACATTTATTTTAACAACTTCCTTCTCTTCAGATGGGGTTTCAAAGTCCCGCAATAATTGAAAAAAAAAACGTAATGTAAAGATTACGTTTGTTGAAACTCAGAACCCGAATTGTTAAATGCAAATAATAATTGGTTATCAAGATAGATTCCTGTCTTTTCTCAGTTAGTGTTGAAAAATTGTATACATTTGATGTGTTAGTGTACTACAATACAATCTTCTGCTAGAGATTTTTTTTTATATATTTCCCAGTTAAATATCTGATATTATTGCTTGTTTACAATTAAATTTTTAAGCGCCTGCATTCAATTAAAACTGCAAATATTATAAACAACAATGTGAACAAAATAATAGAAAGTGACAAAGCAAGATAGACTAAGTCAAACACCATCTAACTCAATTTTAATGCAATTAGAAGTGCTTTAGTAACTATTTAAAAATGGTTGGTCTTGGAACATCAAAAATATGTTGCTACTAACTAAAACACATAACTTGTTACTGTAATAATAGTCTTCTAAAAATTTTCGCACTGTATCCAAATACGCGCAACACATTACTGACATTTGTCCACATTTATGGTGTTTTAGTATTATTTGTTATTATCAACTTAAGCATAAATTTTTTTTCTAATCAAAACAAAAATTAACAATAGCGCACAAAACTGATTATATTATAAAAGTTACTTTTAAGATCTCAAAATTGCACATTTATTTATATACATTAAAATTCACTTAAAAATCAAGTTTACAACAAAAACTTTATCAAAATTACCACAAAATTCTATTTATATTAAAAAATTTGATTTGAAAATTTCAAAATCGCACAAAAACTACATTTTAAACATAAAAATTGCACAAAAATATAATTTACTTAAAATTTACGTTTACAGCACTAAGTTATTGGATTTATCGCAAGAAACTTGCAAGAAAATTTAGTAATACAATAAAAATTGTGCAAAACCTTACTTCCAATTTGTTCAAAATTAGGTTCATCGCTCAAAATTAAAGCAAACAATTTATAAATATAATAAAAATCTTAAAAATGCACAAAAATCTTATTTATGACTTAAAAATCATATAGAAAATTAGTTTTAACATATTTTTTTATTAAACAAAAGTTTATTAAAATTAACGCAAAGAAACTTATTATAGCATAAAATTTACTTTAAAATTGCACAAAAAACATTTATTTTTGTAAAAAAAATAATTTTTAGCATAAAATTTGTAAGAAAACAAGTTTACTTTACAAATTTTATCAAAATTATTGCAGAAAATCGATTTATATTAATGAATTTATAATTATTTTATGTAAATGCAGAAACCTAATTTTTAGAATAAAATAAATTTTAATCACTTTAAATTGCACAAACAAATTGTTTATAAATTACTAAACGTAACACAAAATTCATCAAAGAAGAAGAAGAAGCTAACCGCCCACAATTTAAACTTGGTTTTTGTCCACCCTCCCAAGCGTTTGTCATAAAAAAACTTTTGTAATAATAATAATAATTTATTAACGCTAGTGCATTTGCATGTTAAATTTCATAAAAATTGTTTACAAACAGTGATTACAAGTATGACAAACAAATGAATAGATACATACATACATACATACATACATTTCTACACATTGGCTAAGGTGTTACGTAAATCTTCTTAAGTTAGCTTTGAACGTCTCGTATGAAATACCTACAAAATCAACGTTATTTGATACACATCGTGTCGTGCAATACGAGACAGTGAACTACGCTGACCATAGTTAGTCCTACTATAGAACATACGCAAAAGAAAGCAATTTCTAACCGCACGTTGGGGAACATAAATATCTATCATATCTAAGATTTGCTGATAGCAGATTAGGCCGTTCAGTAGTTTAAACAAAAATTTCACGTCCATCTCCTTTCTTCGTTTTTTCAACGCAGACAATCCCAAATAAAGTTTAAATGATACTAGTTTGTAAAATTTATTTTAAACTGACTCTAATCTGTCAATAAAAGTTTGGTAGGATGGGGACCATATTACGCTAGAGTATTGACTTTAGATGTGATTTCACCAGAGAATTGTACACAATAAGAAGAGCCCGTATGTTATTAAAACCAGCTGTAGATCTTTTAAGAAATCCGAGCATCTTGTTAGTTTTATTAATAACAAAATCTAAATGAAGATTGAATGACAGTTTGGAATCAAACAAGACTCTTAGGTCACGGATTGAAAATTTCTTCTTTTCGAAAATGATATATACTGACATTTTATATTAAGACTCATGTGGTTAAGAACACACCATTTATTGACCGCTAGTAAATCCCTTTGCAGCAATAGTGCTAACTCTACGATATACCTTTACATTATCTGCAAATAACAGGTGGTGACCCTTGGAGTACACCTGATGTTGCCTTAATAGAATGAGATAGATAGATGTTAATTTTAAATTGTTGGACACGTAAATACGACGTTAACCAAGCAATGGATTACCGACACCATATACACTCAATTTGATAATTAGCAGGTTATGGTTAACAGAATCAACGGCTTTACTGAAGTCCATGTAGATTGCATGAACCTCATCACCACTTTCCAATGCTTTGATTATATAATTAGTAAATACAAACAAGTTTGTTTGAGATGATCTTTTCGGGAAAAAATGATGAATAATTATATTTTTAAGAGCACCAAAAAATTTTTTTTGGCAATGCTACTAGGATTGCTATTGGCCTGTAATTAGTTACATTGGATTTGAAACCGGATTTAAAGATTGGTACAATATAAAATTGTTTCCACAAATTGGGAAAGATTTCTGATAACAATAAATTTGTAAACAGAAGTGGTTGAAGTTGTAAATTTGTGATCACTAATACTAGGGAGGACTACAATAAAAAAAAACTATTCGCCCACAATTTAAAGTTGATTTCCACCCACCCACCCAAGCGTTTGTCATCAAAAAACTTTTGTTAACAAAGGTGGTTGAAGTTATAATTTTTTTAGAATAGATTAGAGTAGAAAAAGATTTCCGTCTACAATTTAAACTTTGTTCCCGCCCGCCCACCCAAACGTTTGCTATCAAGACACTTTTGTAAACAGAGTTTGTTAAAGTTATGAGTTTTTAATCATCAACACTTCGGTATGTGAGTGAGCTACAGTAATAGAAACTACTCACTGCAACAAAAAAAAAAAAATAACATGAAAATTGCTCAATAAAATCATGAAAATGTTTGCGCAAAAATTTAATTTTATTTTAAAAACCTTAAAATTGCACAAAAAAAATTATTTTATAAAAAAATTACGAAAAACACTAACTTTTTTATGAAATTGCTCAGTAATCTAATTTACTAAACAAATTATTTCAAAAATAGTTATATTATTTTATAAATCCTACATTAAAAACTTAAAAATTATTTTTAGTACAAAATTTGCTTAAAAATCACATTTATTACACAAATTCGCAAAACTTAAAAATTGCTTAGAAAACACATTTGTAGGTAAAAACTAAATTTTATAATAAAGTTCACTTAAAATTAACGCAAAAAACTATTTACACCAAAAATTTTACTTGAAAAAAACTAATTTTTAACAAAGTTTGCTTAGAAATCACATGAAAATTGTTTACAAACTCAATTTTAGCCCAAATGTACACAAAAATTACGATTACAAACTGAAATTGTATCCGTACTTAAAATTTGTTTTAAAAATCTTAGATATGCATAAAACTGATAATTATTTATAAAGAAAATTGCTCAAAAAACTATTTTCATTAATTTTGCTTAAAAAATACAGCACAAAAATGATCAAAATCTCATTTATGTTATGAAATTTAGTTTAGAATTGCTTTAAATTGTAATAAAATTTATATCATGATAATAGAGCAGAAAACTTAAATATATATTTACAACAGAAAACTGATCAAAATTTTTATCGAAAGTTACGTTTGAAAAATTGTACAAAAAATACATTTATAACATAAAAATTGCGCATTTTAGTCAAAATTTATCAAAATTACCAGAAAACTTACTTACATTATAAAATTTACTGTGCAGAGCTAAATAATGCCCCAAAAAGACATTTATAACATAAAAATTGCACAAAATACTCATTTCCAGCATAAACTACTTAGGAATAGCGTTTAATATACAGTTTTTTTCAAAGAAATAATGGAAAATCTAGTTATACTATAAAATTAATTTTAAAATTGCAAAAGAAATCAGTTTAGCCTAAAAATCACTTTTCATAAATTCCATAGAAAAGTTATTTTTAACATAAAAAATGACCAAAAATCACACAAAATTGGCGTAGAAAACCTCATTTATGATATAAATTTAATTTTAAAACCTTAAAAATGTACTGAAAAAACATTTATAAAAAAAAAACTGATTTTTAACATTAAACTCTCTAGAAAATCATGTTAACAATAATGAATTTATCAAAACTAACGCAGAAAATCTATTTACAATTTAAAATTTAATTTAAAAAACTTGAAATTGCATACAATAGACAGGGAAATTGTATGTGGTTTTGAGTTTTAAAAATCTATTTGATAAATTGTGACATTTACCACACAGTTGCGTCACCATTTCAATCAGTGACAAAAAAACAAGCTTTTTACAGGAGCCAGTTTCTCTATCTCATTTGAAAATGACATGTTTTGTTATAACCCAGCCACAAAAATAGCAAATAAAAAAAAAACTGAGAAAATATCAAACTTTTTCCTGCAACTTTTTAAAAATTTTATTAAAACTATCAACATTTCTGAAGGAAAATAGTCTAAAACACAAACTAATTACTTTAAAAACATCCTTAAACTGCATAGAAAACTCATTTAAAACATAACTTTTTTTTTAAAACACATTTTTATAATAAAAAAAACATCAACTTTTAAAATTGCAAAAAAAATATTTATTTAAAAACTTGCGCAATAAATTTATTTATAGTATAAAATTTAATTTAAAATTAATAAATGATGTATTTTATGTAAATTGTCTTTTCATTTAGTAAGAGACATACACTCGTGTTTCAAGGTATGCACCCATCATCTGTGTGTCTAGCATCTCACTGGTCAAAGAAACAATTTACATAAAATCACATTCGGCACATTACAAAACTTAACTTCAATTTTAAAATTGCACAGAAAAACATTTATGACAAAAAAAATGCACAGGAAACTTTTTTTACTACAAAATTGTTCAAAATATGGGCAAAAAAACCATATATAGCATAAGGGCAATTTCATTTCAAACGGACCAGAGCTGGAGGGAGGGGGGTGCATTGAGAAACTTGTTTATGTATTTTTTTTTAGTGTCTATAACTTATTAGTAGTCTTTAGATTGGTATATGAGAGCACCCTTAAAAAAAAAAATTTACAATTTTTTTTAGTTTTTTTGACGTTTTTTAACTTTTTTTTTTTTTTAATATTTTCTATTTTTATTTTATAAAATCCTTTTATATTATTCATATAATTAAGGTAATGATTTTATTTTATTTATTTATTTTATTTTATTTTTACATACATGTTTCGATGAGTTATCATCATTTTCAATGTATTTATATTATATAATATTTCAAACTGATTTATTATTATTTAAAAAATTGTTTTTTCCCGCTACCCTGATATCCGTTTTTTAACTTCATCGCATTTTTTAAAAACCGCAATTTAAACTAAAAAAAAAAAAAATTTACTAATGAAATCAATCAAAACTTTTCCGTAGAATCCAAATCTGGCGCCATTTCAAGTCTATACCCTGTTTATAAGCCGCAAAAGCCATAAAACCATGTTTTTCTTCTCAGTGAGCTGGGCAAAAAAGAACATTTTTTAATTTTTTTTCAACTGCCAAAGTTGACGTATTTAGATGTAAATTAATTGGAAAATATAAATTTGTTCTGTGTATTTGGGTTTTATGGGTCTAAAACTCAAAAAATCTGCAAAGTAGGCTATTCCTCATCATAAACTCTTACAAATGCACGTTTAGCCGCGCTCAGAGGAATAATACACCAAATATTATTAAAAAATTGAATTTTAGGGACAATTTTACATGGAAAATAGTTTATGTTGTACTCATCGTCTATAGAAAAGTCAATCTAGAAAGAAATGTTTACAAAATTTTCAGGCAAAAAATGCGTTTAAATTAATAATTTTTTTATATTTACAAATAATATTATAAACACATTAGGGTAAGGTTTAAAACTTTTTTTTTTACAAATTTTGATAAGCTCCAGGCGGATGTATGTTTGAATGCCAAAAATAATAATATTCTCAAACATTGGCGCCGATAGATCGAGCCTAAATTATTTTTTTTTAGATTGGTTTTTCTTTGCCAGAGCACGACACTGACTATTTTCTATGTAGAATTGTTTGCAAAACTTAATTTTTTAATAGTATTTGGTGTATAGTTCCTCTGAAAACTGCTAAATGTGCATTTGTAAGAGATTATGTTGAAAAATAGGCTTATTTATGCAGTTTTTTTGAGTTTTAGACCTTTAAAACCCAAATACACAAAACAAATTTATATTTTCTAATTAATTTACATCAAAATACGTCAACAAAATTAAAAAAAATGCTCTTTTTGGTCAGCCCACTTAGAACAAAAACATGGTTTTGTGGTTTTTGCGGCTTATAGATAGGGTATAGATTTGAAATGGCACCAGATTTAGGAAAATTTCTGATTGATTTTATTAGTAATTTTATTTTTTTTGAGTTAAAATTGCGGTTTTTAAACAAAAAATGCGATTAAGTTAAAAAACAACAAAAAAACTAAAAAAAATCGTAGAATTTTTTTTAAGGGTTTCATACCCTCATTTACCAATCAAATGACTACTAATAAGTTATAGAAACTAAAAAAAAAATACATAAGCAAGTTTCTCAGTGAACCCCCCCCCCCCCACCCCCAATTGAAATTGCCCATAAAACTTACATTAAAATTGCAAAAAAAAATACTTTATTAAAATTGTGCAAAAAACTAATTTTTATCATTAAAATTACTCAAAAATTACGTTCATAAAATGTACGTTGAAAAGCTAAAAAGCACACAGAAAAATACTTCTAACATAAAAATTGCAAAAAAAACTAAAAAAAAAAATTACGTTTACAAACAACACAAAATGTATTTAAAAATTAGACTCAAAAACTCATTTATATTAGAAGATCTTAAAATTGTATAAATATTAAATTTATAACATGAATATAGCGCATAAAAATTATTATTAACATAAAATTTGGTTAGAAATTGAGATAAAATTGATCAAAACTGGAACAAAAACTCATTTGTAGTATAAAAACATTTCATTTGTAGCACGAAATTTTTCTACAACGCAAAATTTAATAAATATTATGGCTCAGAATCCCATTCATACATTAAATTGGCTTTTTTAAAATTTAAACCTTTCATGCTAAAAATATCAATAATGTGCACCAGACAGTAAACAAGCATTAAAAGCTTTATTGCGGTTAGGTTTATTGTTAAAAATTACAAACAATTTGTTGTAATTTTTAATATGAAATGTAAAATAAAACAATTTGTATAAATAAATAAAAAAAAGCAACTTTCTTATAATGCTTTACAATAAATCATCGATACATAAACCAAATGACACAAATTGAATTGAATTGGCTATTGATACCAACAGAGAAAATTGTACAATCCCTTCCATATAAAAAGAGATTTCTGGTTAAAAGCGATCCGACACACATCTTGCGATTGTCGAACCGAGGACGAGTTAAAACCCGATATTTTCCCAACGATCGTCACAGATTCCTATCTCCCATTCCTGTAATCCTGCCGTTCCCATCATTTCGCAACATTTATCTAGCCTCTACTCTCTGTAGATAGTAGAGCCTCACTCAACCGCACTATCTGCATTCAGAATTTAATTGGCATTGCTAGCTAGCAGTACAATGACCTTACGGAAAATTGTAAACAAATTTTAATCTAGGTAAAATGTTCAACAATTGAAAACGTTCTTATTTATAGTTTAATATTTCAATTACATTTGTCGGTTGCGATGGGAAAACTTTTCCAACAGTAACACAATGTGAAAGATGCAATTTTAATGAGAGAGTTGCAAAAATAAGAAAAAACTTTCAGACTAAAACGTCACGCCGGGAGAGATGCACATAAAATAATGAGGATTGTAGTCTTCAAGTGGAAACTTCTTGTAATGATCTTTTTTTGTGTCAAGCCACAATATTAAATCGGATGTTATTTTTCCAACAATCAAATCAAAAGTTTTTGTTTGTTATTATAACAAAGTAATTTCGTAATTGAATTTGACTAATGAGCAAACGTTGTAATGCAATATAGATTAACATCAACTGAAGCCTTTTTAACATTGTTTGGTATCGTATTTCACCCTCTATAGTCAGTAGGGAGAAATAATGTAAAAGGTATAGATAGCCACAGAAAATATATAGAGAAGCCGAAGAAAGTGTTTTAGTGTTATCAATAAATAGAAATCGGATCGGAGTCGATTGTGCGGAAGGATTTATAAATCCAGTTTAAATTAGATTTATAATAAATTTATTAAAATCACGTCCAGTATAACATTCAACTTAAACCTCAAATAAGAACGTGTTCGCATTCACTGATTCCTTGTAATTCTCAGCAAAAACAAAACTAAACTTATATATCTTCATCTTTAAAGCAGAGGCGTATATAAAGTTTAAAACTATGGAATCCGACTGCTTTCAACAGGGCTAAGGTACAAAACAAGGGACGTGTTCTGCTTCCGCATAATTTACTTAGCAGGGAGCACTTTATTAAAAAGGAACAAAACACTGGGAGAATTGTTTGCCAAATAATAAATATCCATCTACGCCCCAAGTATTAACCTTTTAAGTTTTATTTATGTCGTTTTGTAAGGGTGGTACATTTATTGCGTACATCGTAGTGGGGAGTTAAAATTGTAATTTTATGCGGAATGGGAAACTTAATATTCATCTTGATGGCATGTGGATCTGGGCCAGACTGCAGGATTGTAATTGGGCCACAAATTTTCTATTGGCTCGCTCCGGAACAGTTTTACAACGTGAATTGCCAAACGAATTGTTTTTAATTGGGAATAATTTATATGCTTTCTTTACCAAATTTATGTAGCGGAAAACTATTAAGAAAATATAAAAATTTCATCACAATCTAGTCGACTGAATAATGCAATATACTTGCAACAGTGTTGCTAGACACATGAAAATACTTTTATTCTCTAGTGAGATGCAGTTTTTAGAATTTCTTTATTTATTTATCATATTCGACAACCTCAAGAGCTT
Organism: Tachinus rufipes; assembly: GCA_963932245.1. NCBI lineage: Eukaryota > Metazoa > Arthropoda > Insecta > Coleoptera > Staphylinidae > Tachinus > Tachinus rufipes. The sequence continues at coordinate 116,890,595 of OZ010745.1, forward strand.
AGTAAATAATGCCTTTGACAATATAGTATGCCGCTAAGGGTATATCTCAAGTTCCAGCTCATTACAGCATCGATGCAACCAGAACACTAATTGAATTAAAGCATCAACTCTCGCTCTCTCTCGTTTAACTATTTACATGCACATTTGAAAACATTTCCAACTAAACACTTAGTGGCAACGAGTTAAAATCAAACATTTTAAGTTAAAAAGTGAGAATAATCCCAAATAAATCTGTTTCCAATGTATTAGATGATCTCAACTGTAACAAAAACATCAAAAATTGTCAACAGCAACTCCCCAGAGGACAATTTACATCTTGCGTATTATGTGAGAAATATATTTTCGTAAAATTCCGTCAATAACCGTTATTATTAGATTGGCGTCTGAGTTTCCTTCCACCTATATCATTTTCCTTCATTCACACACACGGAGAATGAAGTTCTCTTTCTTGGCAGACGTTTCTTCCATATATAGAGGACCCTTAACCTCATTCACAACGGTAAAAAAAGAAGGAAGTATAAAAAAAATACAGTGTGTGAAAATCCCTGCGGGCATTTTTTTCCCTTAAGGTCAAGAGAGCAACACGCCCGGGATACATGAAATAAGCCGAGATTTTCACACTGTAATTTCCCACCACTGTCCAGCCCCGCGCACGAATCTTATCTTAAATATAAATGTTCCCGAGAAGAATGGGGCTATAAATTTTCTTGATTTATTATTTCAAAATATTTTCTAATTTTGATTAAGCCTGCCATTTGCATATCTCCTTTTCATTGAAAACTACTAAATGTCCGAATCGCGTGGTGGTTCTCCCGTTAAGCAGGCACACGTGAAGGACTATCGCCGTCATTAAATCATAATCCAATTCGGTCCTCGACATAACGTAAACAATCGACCGATTTCATGGACCATCGTTTGTCGTAAAATTATCCCCGTTGCATGAGACAGGTTTCCCATACACACACACACAAACGGTCCGTGAAATTTGATGGTGAATTAAAGGTCTCTTCTCTGTGGTCCGATCCTTGGTCGAATCCAATTTCCAAGCAGTCGTAAATGTCGTTCGATGGTGTGGGGTAGACGTTAAATTTTATGATGGGTTAATTAATTAGGTTTTATTTGTGTGTTTGGGAGTAGTTTAAGAGGTTTTCTTGGATCGTAATTGATTTAATTTAAAACGCGGATAATTATACTGCAAGCAAGTTATGTAGTAATTATTAAATGTTTATAATATGTACAATTTCAGAGCTGCAAATTTTGATCAGTTTTATGTTGTAATTGTTATTTCCAAGTAAATTTTATGCTTAAAATAAAATTGCTGCTTAATTTATATATTCTAAATTCTTCTTCTGTGCAGTTTTAATGTTTTCAAAGTAATTTTGTAATATTAATAAGCTTTTTGCTTATTTTTCAAATGATTTTTAAGATAAAAATGTAAAAGTTTTAATAAATTTCTTGTTTTAAACGTAATTTGTGAACAAATTTTATGTTAAAAATGAGTTTTTGAGCAACTAAAAAAATTTCCATAGTAAAATTAAATTTTTGACCAATTTTTATGTTATGTGTGTGTTATTTAAACCAATTTTAGGATGTTTAAAGTAAATATAATGCTATAAATGCAATTTATACGCTATTTATCATGATATAAAATGACTCACCAACGCTTGCAAAAACAAAAAATTAATTTTTTAATATGAATCACAGACCGTGCAGCTCCAGTTTAAATTACTAGCTGGTAATCATAAACTGAAACCTTACCACCCATTCAAGTTTTATCAACAGATTAGATATCACTGTTTGCGTAACAGGAGTTTTAACGTTTGCAAAAGGAAAAAAAAATAAATTTCTAAATTATAAAACTGGAATGCTCAATCAACTGCACATTTATTTATTATTGTTACTATAACAATAATTTTTTGTCAATATTTCCTGAAAAAAATACATTTTTATACCTAAAAATTCTATCACTTACTTTCACCTATGTATTCTAACCACCACAAACTTGTTATTAATTTTAATTAATAATTAATTATATAAATAATGTATTCACTTAATTAATTTCTGTTAATATTACATTTTCATACCTTAAAAACACCCGCTTTTCTTATAACATACTTGTATAACTGACGCAACGCACGTTGATCCTCCCAACCACCACACCGTGCTTGAACTTAGTATTTTAATTATCTTAACACTAATTTATTTAAGGAGTTAATGAACGGCCGTTGCCGTTTTCACTGCGCCGACGTTACTGATCATTTTTTCTTTGCCCAATGCCCCGCAATCGACTCCCTCTCCACTGCATTGTAATCCATTCGTGCCGAACCGGTCCACCTCGTTTTTTTGCAATAGCTTGCTTATGTTTCCGTGTACTTTTTTATAAATTGAACCCGCACACAATTATTAATACATTCCGTTCAATAAATATATACCTCTCTAGCACAAGATTAAATGTTATACCAGAATCTCCATAATTATATCAACCACTGTAATGTGCCCTGCATACAACCTCTAGGCCTAACAGGCCTGTGTAAGCTTCATAATCTTTTGCAGTTATTGTGCAACCCCAACACCTCATCTGCAAGTGCACCACATACTTTTGGCTGTTACGTATAAGTCCTTACTGTTATTCACACAACCCCAAGGCCTTGGCTGCCAATGTGTGAAATAACAATCTTTGTATTACACACCTCTAAGACCGGTTTACAAGTGTTAAATTACACTCCTTAAAGTTTCCCTAGTCATTTTGTAATTAAGTCTCTTTCTCTAAAGTAAAGATTGACTAAACCTTTCCATCAACAAATATAACAATCTATAAGATTACTTATCTACCCTTAACACAACGTTACCTGTACCAAATACTGACCCTTTATTTTTAATGTGTAATTCTTGCAATGTCTTAAATTATTTTAATTTTAGACATGTAACTTTTAATGAGGTTAGAGCTGTTATTGATAAAATAAAAAATTGTAAAAGTTGCGATATTTATGGAGTATTTACAGAACTTATAAAAACTGTTAAAAACGTCATAATAGAACCACTTACTAAACTATTCAATCTGGGTATAGATTTTGAATGTTTTCCTGAACTACTGTTACACCTGTTTTTAAAAAAGAAAATACAAATTCACAGACCAATTAACTTATTACCAGCATTTTCAAAAATATTTAAAAAATTATTAGCTGAGCAGTTATTTAATTTTTTTGAAGATGAAAATTTATTTAATAAAAGTCAATATGGCTTTAGGAAATTGCTCAACTACAGATGCATTACTAAATCTGTTGCAAGAACTTATAAACTCACTTGAAAAGGGAGAGAAGATTACCACTAGTTTCTTAAACCTAACCAAAGCCTTCCACTGTGTAAACCATAGCATTTTACTTAGAAAACTGTATATGTACAATGTGTCACCAAACAGCTGTAGAATTATCATGTCGTATTTGTTAAACCAAACGCAACAGGTAAAGCTTGATAATGAAAAATTGGAATTTCTTCATGTAGATACTGGTGTGCCACAGGGGTCCATACTTGGTCCTTTGTTGTTATTAATCTACATTAATGATCTTCCGGACATAATACCAGAAGGAAATGTAATTTTATATGCTGATGATACTACAGTTACTGATGTAGCGAATACAGTTGAAGAGGCCGCTGAACAACATACAACGTCACTATTCTCTGTCTCCAAGTGGTTTATAAGCAACTGGCTCAATTTAAATGACACCAAAACTGTCAACATAACTTATAATCTAAGACCCAGTAATGACACTGTGGTCTGTACAAAATACTTAGGTTTACACATTGATAGCGCCTTGAGATGGCATGTTTATGGAGAAGCTACCATAAAGAAGTTAGCAAGTGATGTGTTTATTTTAAGAAGTCTAAAGAACTCCATAAACTTTGGCCTCTTAAGACAGACTTACCTTCCCTTTTTCAAAGTAGACTTATCTATGGCATTTTAGTATGGGGACAATCCCCCGCACGTCATGGACTCGTCTCAATACAGAGACGAGCAATTAGAGCAATTAGTGGACTTGGTTTCAGAGAAAATTGTAAGCAACAATTTGTTAAACATCAACTTATGACGCTTCCATCTTTATATATTTTAAGTTTTAAAGATATATAAAAAAAAATTTACATTTATTTGAAACTCAAAAATCTGTTCATAGTTACAATACTCGAAACCAAGACAAAATTTGCTCTAAATTGCTACGATTTTTTTTTTATAGTAAATATGATTTTCAGCTGGATTTCTACACAATTTTTGTGTATAAATATGTTTTATGTGCAATTTTTTAGGTTTTATAAGATAATTCTATGTACTAAACGTAATTTTTGAACAAACTTTAAGCTAAAAATACGGTTTTTGTACAATATTTACGTCATAAATACAAATTCTAAGCAAATTTTATGTCATAAATAGTTTTCTGTGCCAATTTTATTAAATTTAACAAAATAAATGTTTGAATTGAGTAAATTTTTTTTCTTGTTAAATTTTATATTGTAAATGTTTTTTATGTGCAATTTTAAAGTATATTTTAAAACATTATTGGTTTTTGTGTACAGTTTTGATAAATGTAGTAAATGTAATTTCCATGCAGTTTTTATAAGTTTTTTAAGCAATTGCTATGAATAAATGTCTTTTCTATGCAACTTTAAAGGTTATAAAGTAAATTTTATACTTTTTAAACACTTGGGAGGGTGAGCAGGAACACAGTTGCAAAAGTCCTAGCCCTGATGATGCTCCTGCAATCATTATATTAAAAATAATAAATGTTAGCAGTCATTCAAGTGAACTAATAAGAAAAATAAACCAACACAATTCTACAAATCTTTGCCTCAATAGGTAAAGTACTTGTCCCACCCACCCACCTGAGTGTTTGTTATCAAACTATTGGATCTCGCACCCTCTGCTGATAGTCCTACAATTATTACCTCAAAAATAATAAATGTAGGATGTTATTTAAGTGCTCTAACAAAAAGAGTAAGCTAGCCACTTAATAACAAACACTCGGATGGGTGGGCGGGAACAAAGTTGCATAAGTCCCCGCCCCAATTAATAAACTACTTGTCCTACTCACCCACCCAAGTGTTTGTAATTAAACTATTGAATTTCATACTCTTTGCTGATGGTCCTACAATCTTTATCTAAAAAAAATGCAAGATGTCATTCAAGTGCTCTAACAAGAAGAGTAAGCTAACCACTTAATAACAAACACTTGGGTGGGTGGGCGGGAACACAGTTGCATAAGTCCCCGCCCCAATAGATATACTTTTTGACTCCTGCATCTACCCAAGAGTTTGTTATCAAAGTTGCAAAAACCAATTAATAAACAACTTGAACCACTCATTTACCCAAGTATTTGTTACTGAATTATTTTTTATGTCGCACCAACTACTGATGCTCCTGCAATTATTACAAAAGGATAAATGTTAGCTATAATATAACTGCACTAACATGAAAAGTAAGTAAACCACTTACAATTATTAAGGTGGGTAGGCGGGCACACAGTTGTAAAAATCCCCACCTCAATTGATAAACTAATTGTCCCAACTGCCCACCCGAGTGTTTGTTAACAAACTATTAGATCTTGCAACCCTCTGCTGATTGTCCTGCAATTATTACGTCAAAAATAATAAATGTAAGATGTAATTCAAATGCACCAACAAGAAGAATAAGCCAATCACTTGATAACAAACACTTGGGTAGGTGGGTGGAAACACAGTTTTAAAAGTATCCACTTCAATAAGTAAACTACTTGACCCACCCACCCAAGTGTTTGTTATCAAACTATTGAATATTGCACCTTCTGCTGATGCTCCTGCAATCATTACAAAAAAAGAATAAATGTTAGCTGTCATTCAAGTAAACTAACAAGAAGAGTGAACCAACCACTTAATATCAAACACTTGAGTGGATGAGTAGAAACACAAATCTACAAAATCTTGCTTCAATAAGTAAACTATTTGACCCGCCCACACACCCAAGTGTTTCTTATCAAACTATTAGATTTCACACCGTCTGCTGATGCTCCTGCAATCATCACATCAAAAAGAATGAATTTAAGATATCATTCAAATGCACTAACAAGAAAAGTAATGTAACCACTTAATAACAAACAATTGTGTGAGTAAGCAGGAACAAAGTTGCAAAAATCCCCTCCACAATTAATAAAAACTTGTCCCACCGACCCACCCAACTGTTTGTTATCAAACTTTTAAATCTCGCACTCTCTGAGGATGGTCCTGCAATGATTACGTCAAATAGAACAAATGTAAGATGTCATCTAAGTAAACTAACAAAAAGAATAAGCCAACTACTTGATAACAAACACTTGGGTGAGTGGGCGAAAACACAGTTACAAAAATCCCAGCTTCAATTGATATACTACAGTCCCACCAATTCTCCCAAGTGTTTGTTATCAAACTATTGTACACCGCACCCACAGCTGATGCTTCTGCAATTATTACATTAAACAGAATGAATGTCAGATTTAGTTTAACTAACACAAACCTTAAAATAACAAAAAAACTCTATTAAAAGCAGACACAAAATTAAAAAAAAAAAAATATAATCTTTCTAAACAATGAGTATTGAACGACACCAGAATTATATCAAATTTTTATTAAGGCCAGACCGCAAAAATCAAAATTAAAAGTGAACTGTCAGACAAAATTAACATAAGGAAATGGGTCAGACAAAGATGTGTTCTGTCTAAAAGCCATATTCAGTAAATCCATGTCAGAAGAGCATGCAGGAATTGTCGTAAATGGCAGAATAATAAACAACAACCGTTACGCGAATGACACAGTTGTTCTCGCAAATAATATGGCCGATCTTACACGCATGTTAAACAACCTGAAAGTAAAAAACAGATAATATGGCTTCAAAATGAACCTAACAAAAACAAAGTTTATGATAATCTCTAAAACTAAATAACAATTCCAAATGCAAATAAACGGAAAACGTATCCAAATATCAAAGTACAAATATCATGGAACCTGGATGAACGACGAATGAACATATCGGCAGGAAATCTTAGCACGCATCGAACAAGCTAGAGCAGCGTTTGTAAAAATGAAGATATTACTAACTTTTCGAGGCCTAAGCCTGAGTTTAAGGACTAGAATAGCACGCTGCTTTATTTTTCTAATTCTGCTATATGGAGCAGAAAGCTAGACCTTAACTCAAGAAACCACCAGAAAGATTAAAGCTTTTGAGATGTGGATATATCGCCAAATATTACGCATACTATAAGGTTTTCCAATAAGAGGTTTCATTTAGATTAAAAAAAAATGGGTATTTTTTAAGAGAAATCAATAAATGTTTATTTCATTGTAAAAAGAAAGGTATGTCATTAATATTTGAAAACTATATCAGTCAATTGGCCGCCACGGTTACGATTGCAGTACCACATTCTTTTCATGAAATTTTCCATTACCAATTTGCACATTTGCGGCTGTATGTCCTTAATAACTTCACGAATTCTACTTTTAAGGTCTTGAATCGATTGTGAAGCATAGGCATAGACCTTATCTTTCACGTGGCCTCAATGAAAAAAGTCTAAAGGTGTTAAATCACAAGATCTCGGTGGCCAATTGTTATTACCTCTTTGAGAAATAACACGGTCAGGAAACTTTTCTTGCAAAATTGCGATTGTTTTGTTGCTTGTGTGGCACGTAGCGCCATCTTGCTGAAAATAAACGTCGTCCACATCAATATCTTTCAATTCCGGCCATAAAAAATTATTAATCATAGCTCGATAGCGCCATCTATTCACCGTAACAGTTGCACCAGCCTCATTTTCAAAAAAGTAGAGTCCAATCACACCGCCAGCCCAAAAACCACATCAAACAGTGACACGTTGAGGATGCAAAAACTTTTCAATAATCATTCTTGGATTTTCTGAGCCCCAAATGCGACAATTCTGCTTATTAACGTAGCCTCCGAGGTAAAAATGAACCTCACTACTGAAGATGATTTTTTGATGAAATTTCGGATCATTTTGATGCATTTGAAGAACTCAATCAGCAAAGATACGACGTTTATAGTGATCGACCGGCTTGAGTTCTTGTGTTAACTGAACTTTAAAAGCCTTAAAACTTAAGTCTTTATGCAAAATACAGTGTAATGTCGTTTGTAAAATGTCTAATTCCAAAGATCGACGAGGAATCAACAAACCTGGAGTTTTTTCAACACTACGGGCTACATCAGCAATATTCTCATGTGTTCTTGAGCAATGCGCACGGTTTTGATTCTTTACATCACAAACTTGTCTGAACAGCTCAAATTTTTCTACCAGGTTTACTATTGCCGGCAGTAAAGGTGCTTTACGACGACAAAATGAAACTTCTTATTAGAAATCCGTTTAGAAATGAGTTTTTTTGTAAAAGTTTTTATAAATTTCTTGTTTTAAACTTAATTTGTGAACAAATTTCATGTTAGAAATAAGGTTTTTGAGCAATTTTTCAAGTAATGTTTTGTCCGCAAATGCATTTTGTGTTGTAAACGTGATTTTCATGATAAAAGTAAGCTTTTTGCGCAATTACAATTTATGTTATGTGTGTGATATTAAGACCAATTTTAGTATTTTTAAAGTAAATATAATACTATACATATTTTTTTATTTTTATTGGTTAGTAATCACGATATAAAGTGACCCACCAACATGCCTAAGTGTTGGTCTAACGCTTACAAAAACAAAACATCAATTTTTTGATATAAATCATAGGCAACTCCAGTACTCGCTGATAATTATAAACTAAAACACTTAATCACCGGCCCAAGTTTTATCAACAGATTAAATATCACTATTTTCTTTTTGCGTAACAGGACTTTTAACGTTTGCAAAAAGGAAAAACTTTTCTAAATTATAAAACTGGAATGCCCAACCAACTGCCCACTCATTTATTATTGTTACTGCTGAATTGAAATTTGACGTAGTAGATTGGTAGATAATCATGTTCAAAACAAAATTTGTCGATTAGTTTTTGCTTCATTTTACAATTAGTAATTGGGGTTTAAAAATCACAATAAAACAATTTTGAAAAATTTAAAGAAAATATGATTCTTACTCAAAAACTGGATATGCATACTATTTTCCAAAATTTTACTTTCCAAAATGTTATAAAATAAATTTATTTTTACCCATTAATATTACGTTAACATAAATACAATAATGTTGTTTAGTTTTAATTCAGTAATAAATTAAAAAGCAATTTTTAATTATTATATTAATAGAATACATACAAGTAAATCATTTAACAATAATTTTTCATCGATATTTCCTGAAAAAATACATTTTTATACCTTAAAATTATATCACTTACTTTCATTCATGTATTCCAAACACCACAAACTCGTTTTTAATTTTTATTACTAATTATTATTATTATAAATAATGCACAAGTATTCATTTAATTAATTTTCGTCAATATTATATTTTCATACCTTAAAAACGCCCGCTTTTCCTATCACATACTTCCATCCATGTATCCCCTATACTACGCACTTATTTTTAATTTTAATTTACTAATTATTATTATAAATAATGCACAAGTATTCACTTAATATTTAAATACGTTCTATCAATGCAGGTGACTCATGGTACTGTGTGTGAGAAAAAGGTGCTGAGCGCTATGGCATTGCGCACGAAGAACAAAGTCGAGATAAGCCGCTAGGTAAAAAAACTGTTTATGCATAAAATGCGAGTCGAATATTTTTTCTTATCTATTGATAAAGTGTTCTTCGGCTATTTATACATTTATCGAATTGTTCTAGAAGTTTCTAATAATATATTGAAATAAATTTTATATGTAAAATATAATTCTTTTAATTATGAAATAAATTAGTTAAACTAGTAATATTGGTATAAATATAATTAATAATTAATTATTTAATGTTATTATTTCATTAAAAAATATAAAATAAAATATATTTGATAAATTTTGTGCGTGTTTTGTGCTATTTTGTATGTTTAAAAGCTTTCCCTGTGCAATTTTAAGATCGTTAAACTAAATTTTATAATATAAATAGATTATATTGCGCCAATTTTAATAAATTTGATAAAATTTACGTTTAAATGAGCTTTTTGGGTCAACTTTCTCAATAAATAAATATTTTTTAAGTAATTTTGATTATTTTTTTTATTGTAAATGTAAATTCTGACTTAATTTTACACTTAAAATAAGTTTTTTGCGCAATTTTTATGTTATAAATGTATGTTCTGTGCAATTTTATAGTTCTGAAACTCAATTTTATTTAATAAATAAGTTTTCAGCGTTGATTAAAATTTTGTGGGTTTAAACGTAATTTTTAAGCTAATTTCCTGCTGAAAATACGACAAAATTAAGTTTTCTGTGCTAGTTTAGATACATTTTTTGTTGTAACGTTATGTTTGAGTGAATTTCATGTTGAGAATATTTTTTTTATCTTTTAAAGTAGTTCTTATAATGTAAATAGGTTTTCTGCACTAATTTTGGTTAATTTTTTATAGAAAATATGATTTTTGAGAAAAATTTATGCTAAAAATTATTTTTTCTTGCAGAAAATAAATGTTTGTTATGCAATTTTGAAATTTTTAATGTAAATTTTATGCTATAAATAGGTTTTTTAGACAAATTTAAATAACTTTGTCTTGTAAAAACTAATTTTCTGCGTAATTTTTACGTTATTCATATTTTTTCGATGCAATTTTAATAAAAATGGCTCAGTTTTGATTTTTTTTTTATAGTAACTATGTTTTTTAGCTAGATTTCTACACAAATTTTGTGTATTTATTTGTATTTTTAGGTTTTTTAAGTTAATTTTATGTACAAATTTTATGCTAAAAATACGGTTTCTGTACAATACTTACGTCATAAATACAAATTCTAAGCAAATTTTATGCCATAAATGGTTTTCTGTGCCAATTTTATTCAATTTAAAAAAGTTAATGTTTATTTTAAGTAAATTTCATGTTGAAAATGAGGTTTTTGAGCAATTTTTCTTTTTTATTCTGTGCAATTTTATATTGTAAATGTTTTTTAAGTGCAATTTTAAAGTATATTTTATAACATTATTGGTTTTTGTGTACAGTTTTGATAAATTTCATGTAGTAAACGTAATTTCCATACAGTTATTATAAGTTTTTTAAGCAATTGCTATGAATAAATGTCTTTTCTATGCAACTTTAAGGTTTATAAAGTAAATTTTATACGTAATAAACACTTGGGAGGGTTGCAAAAGTCCTCGCTCTGATGATGCTCCTGCAATCATTATATTAAAAAGAATAAATGTTAGTTCTCATTCAAGTGAACTAATAAAAAAATAAACCAACACAGTTCTACAAATCTTTGCCTCAATAGTACTTGTCCCACCCACCCACCTGAGTGTTTGTTATCAAACTATTGGATCTCGCACCCTCTGCTGATAGTCCTACAATCATTACCTCAAAAAGAATAAATGTAGAATGTCATTCAAGTGCTCTAATAAAAAGAGTGAACCAACCACTTGATAACAAACACTCGGGTGGGTGGGAGGGAACAAAGTAGCATAAGTTCCCGCCTCAATTAATAAACTACTTATCCCACTCACCCAACCAAGTGTTTGTTATCAAACTATTAAATCTCGCGCCCTCTGCTGATGGCCCTACAATCATAACCTAAAAAAAATGAATGCAAGATTTCAATCAAGTGTTCTAACAGAAAAGTAAGCCAACCACTTGATAACAAACACTTGGGTGGGTGGGCGAGAACACAGTTGCATAAGTCCCCGCCCCAATAGATAAACTGTTTGACTCCTGCATCTACCCAAGAGTTTGTTATAAAAGTTGCAACAACCTTAGAACCAATTGATAAAAAACTTGAACCCCCATTTATTCAAGTATTTGTTACTGAATTATTTAAACATAAATTAAAAACAAACTGACAAAATCTAGCAATAATATTCTAAAAAATATCAAAAAATGTGTAAAAACGTTAAAACAACAAAAAACTATTAAAAAAATGATAAAAAATGATAAAAAATAAATTTCTAAAACCAGTCTAAAAAATAAAAAAAAAATAAAAATAAAGAGTACTAAAGACAGCCTAAAAACTAAAAAAATATTAAAATTTAATTTTAAAGTATTAAATCCAGAAGTAAAAAATAAAAAATGTAAAAACCCGGCCGCAGAATTTTAAATTTAATAATTCATACTTTCTAAATCCGGTAAAAATAACATCAAAAATATACTAAAATCCAGCTATAAAAACTATAAAATTACAAAAATTTGTTAAAAAAACAAACAAAAAAGTTAAAAAAACGCTTAAAATTGGAGCTATAAAGTACTAATGATATTTCAAAAATTTATCTTTAACAATTTTGCAAAAAAAAGTTTTAAAAAAATTTTTTTTTGCACAAAATTCCTACCAAAAATATTAAAATTTAAAAATAAAGTAACAAAACAAAAATTAAAAAAGTAAAATCTAGTGTCAGAATTTCAAATTAAAGGCAAAAATTTTTAAAATTTTGCAATTAAATAATAAAAACATCAAAACTTTGTCCAAGTAATGTCAAAAACTCTAAAACTCTTAAAAAAACTTACTGTGTTTAAAAAACCGGTAAAAAACCGGCCACAAAATATTCCAAAAACGATAAAAAAATCCGTCCAAATAATAACAAAAATGATCGAAACTAAAAATGACAAAAATTAAAAAACAAAAAAGTTAAAAAAACGCTTAAAATTGGAGCTATAAAGTACTAATAATATTTCAAAAATTTACTTTTCATAATTTTGCAAAAAAAAGTTTTAAAGAAATTAATCGACAAATTTTTTTTTGCAAAACGCGATGTCTGTTTTTTTTTTAAATTCTTCTAAAAAAAGCCGAAAAATAGTAAAATTACAATAAAACCGAAAAAAAAACTCAATTTTTAGCAATTATGTGTTACATTTTATACTAAGGCAAGCAAATCCAGTTTTTTATTTTTGGAATCAAAAGTGCTATGTTTCAAGAGTGCCATATTCAAATTTTAAGTCACAAGGTGTATCGGAATCAAAGGTATTGAGTTTTCAATAAAATGGTATTTTTCCCATTTTCCGCAAATCTTATTTAATATGATTTTTGACTACTTTTTGCTTATTTACAGCTCAAAAACTGAAAGAAGACAAAATATCTAAAATGTTAAAAATCGTCATACTAGGTTTGTCTGCAAAATACGTACAAAAGTGGAATAATAACTTTATTTTACAATTATTCAATTATTTCAATATCTCTTTCAAAGTTGCCGTGTCGTTGCTGCCTTAATAGCTTCCACATCTCCCAAGTGCCGCCCCCAAAACAGCATTTTGCACTTTGGAAACAGGAAGAAGTCGTAAGAGGTTAAATCGGGTGAATAAGGCGGGTGTTCTGTCACGGTGATTGAGTTTTGGGCCAAAAAGTCACGGAACGATTTTTGCGCACAATTTTTTCAGTTTAGGTTTTTCAGTCAGAATTTTGCGGACGATTGTTTTAGGGTATTGACAGATCCTCAACTATCATTCTAACTGTCAATCGACGGTCTTTAAGAATACAAACCCAAATTTGTTCAACATTTCCCTCAGAACTCAATGTGAAGGAGCGTCCGGAGCAAAGATCATCTTTCGCGTCTTCTCGGCTTTCTCTGAACCTTTTTAACCACTTGTTGACGGTAGGTTCTTTCAGAAAATTGTCTCCGTAAACTTGTTTCAAAAACTCAAAATTCTCACGGCCATTCTTGCCGAGCTTTGCAAAAAACTTGATGTTGACGCGCTGTTTCTCAATCAGAAAAAGCTAAAAAAGGGTTACTTTCAACAAGCAGACGTAAACTCTTATTTACTCGCGCCCCTCTACAATGCCTTGACAAGTTGCCCAGAATATTTTATTCGTACTTCCCGGGCAAACCTCGTATTTGGTACCCATGTGTTCAAAATTTGAGCAAAATCGGAGATGTCCGATTGTCCAAACTATTGTAGAATTACCGAAAAACTAAAACACAGTTTTGGATACGTATTAAATCCAACCAAAAAAAAATTGTTGAAAACAAAAATCCGCTTAAAAAAAAAATATAAAATCTAACAAAAATAAAAAAAACTAATTTTAGTATTTAAAAACATTGAAAAAAATTAAAAAAAATTAATACAAAATTTTGCTTAAAAAATAACAAAAATGTAAAAAAAATTGAAAATAAATAAAGTATAAAATAAAAAAAAAAACTTGAATAATTACAAAAAAGCTAAAATCCGGCATTAAAACCATCAAATTTAGCAATTTACAAAAATAGTTTTTTATTTTAAACATTTATTTAATTCAGCTAAAAAATTTAAAAAAAGTTTAATAAATTCAAAATTTTATATAAAAAAGAAAAAATCGGTTGCATGTTTTGAATTAAAAGCAAACATTTTTAAAACCGTGCTCTAAAATTTTGAAAAAAAAAAAAATTGAAAATTGAAAATGTCAAAAACAAAAATTTTTTAATCAAAACCTTTTTTTTTTAATGACAAAAATACAGAAAATAAGACATAATCTAAATATATAAAAAAAAAATTGGTTGTATAAAATTAAAATAAAGCAATAAACTAAAAAAGTAAAAACTTGATAAAAAAAAAAAAAATTAGCTTTAAAATAACAATATATAAGAGATAATTCTAGAAGTGTAAAAAAAAATAAAAAAAGTTAATTAGTACAAAATTTTGTCCAAAATGTCAAAAGTGTTCAAATCCAGCCATAAGTATCAAATCTAAAAATTAAAAAAATTAAAATACGGCCACAAAACTTTAAATTAAAAGCAAACATTATCAAAATCTGGCCACAAAATTCTAAAAACAAATCAAACATTTGTTTGAAACTCTAAAATCTAATGCTATAAAACTACAAAGTATCTAAATTTGGTAAACAAAAAAAAATTAAAAAAATGTAAAATACAAAATTCCACCCAGAAAATTACAAAAATATTTAAATTCAAAAATAAAGTAACAAATCAAAAATCAAAAAAGTAAAACCTGGTGTCAGAATTTCAAATTAAAAGCAAACATATTTAAAATTTTGCTGTAAAATAATAAAAAACATCAAAACTTTGTCTAAGTAATATCAAAAACTCTAAAACCCTTAAAAAAACTTACAGTGTGTTTAAAAAACCAAAAACGTAAAAAACCGGCCACAAAATGTTCCAAAAATGATAAAAAAAATAATAACAAAAATGATCGAAACTAGCCACAAAACTATGATACTATCCCTATCTCGTTCTTCTAATTATGACGTCACAAGGTTGTAGCAAACGCTTTCAGTGTTAAATGTGTTTGTTTATAGGTTTCTTATAAATTTTAAAATAGTTTAATGCGCTATATAGCCACCTCAAATAGTTTAAGAAAAAAACATACTTAACTTTGAGATTTTTGAAAAGTTCAAATCTCTTTTAATAAAATGTCAAAAATTCTTAAATCCAGCTTAAAAACATCAAAATTTGTTATTAAAGCACAAAAACAAAGCCAAAAACGGTTTAAAAATAAAAAAGGTTTTTTATAATTTTGTCTAAAATACCAAAATCTGGTCTTAAAACATTAAATTATAGTTAGAAAGTAAGAAATTTGGTTATAAACAATAATAATTAATAATTTTGTCTAAAATATCAAAATCTGGTTTTAAACATCAAAATATATTAGAAAATAACAAAATTTGGTTATAAAATATTGAAAAATTAAAAACTCTTTTCATAAAATGTCAAAAATAGCTAAATCATGCCTAGAAAAATTAAAATTTTGTTAAAAAATCACCGATAATACAACCAAAAACGGATTAAAAATAAAAAATGTTATTTATAATTTGTCAAAAATTACAAATCTGGATTTGAAACGTTAAAATATGGCTAAAATCTAACAAATTTAGTTTAAAACTGTTAAAAAATTTAAATTTTTTTCTATAAAACGTCAAAAATACCAAAATCTAGTCAAAACGTATAAAAACAATGTCCAAAAGTATCAAAATTTACCACAAACTGTTAAGAAATGCAACATTCTTTTTATAAAAAGTAAAAAACAGTAAAATTCTGTCATAAAATATTAAAATTGTTTCATAAAAATCAAAAATCCGGCCAAAACAGTTGAAAAGTGCAAATTACTTGTATAAAAATGTTAGACTTTAAGGACAAAAAGTAAATTAAAACAATATTCTAAATACTATCTTAATTTAGCCAAAAAAATAATATATTTTAATTTTAGTTAAAAAAATGACTATAATACTTATAATAATGTTAAAAAAATAGAAGAATATTCCGCTTAAATTTTTTTTTTAAATTCAGCAAAAAAAAAATTAAAAAATTAAAATCTAGCAGGAAAAAATTTAAAAATTTAAAAATCCAGCCACAGAATTTTAAATTAATTCCAATAAAGATCAAAAAATGTACATAACTTAAAAATGTAGTTAAATCAGAACTAGAAGTTTGTTAAATCAAATACCTTTCATCATCAAAATCTTACATTATTTTTCAAATAACTTAAATTTGAACCCACTTGATCTGTTTCGTAAGCACTTTATATAATAAATGTGAGAACCAACTCCTAAATCCAAGTTACAAACTTATTAATCCGCACCCTTACTCACAAATCTGACCTAAAGTTGTAAACGCTTACTTTCTTACCTTAGATTCTCAATCAAATTCGTTTACCAAAACTTATAAAATCTATCTACAAACATAATGCTATCACTTTGTTGTTTATAAATAAATTTATGATCTTTTTAAAAAACTACTTTTCAATAAAAATAACAAACAAATCAAATAGTGTCCCATCGCTTATCCAGCAAAATTAATGTGCTTACAACTATCCAGGGAAACTTTTACAATCTACGAATTGGCCCACTAATCCGCAATATACGTCTTATAGTGTCTTTACGACCCCCCCATAAAAATATGTGTGTATGGGGATATAAGAAGGGGGTGATTCTGAGTGAGAGAAATATATATAGAAGCCGACAAAGTTTCATGCATCCGTGAGCTCTCCGAGTACGTAGTAAAGTTAAAGTAACTCGCTGACATCCAATTAAAAGGGATGGTGAGAATGCTGGGTAGGGGTAGAGAGCCGCAACATCTCTCGGCATCTTTTCAACTAATATAAACTGACATAAACCGCAAGACATTGGGTTTCATAGATACATCGATTGCCTACTATAAGTTGGTTGGTTAAATAATAATATAAAATTTTAATTGTAACATAAATTAAATGTTTTTATTAGAAAATTAATTGCTGCAATCAAATATACATATAAATATATAAAACATAAAATCTTAATTAATTTTTTGGTTCCACATTGTTAGATTGAGATGTTTTCTTTTATTAAAATCGTTAAAATTAAGTATAAAATAGTAATAAGTAATAAACGCCCACGTTTTTTAATAAAAATTTTTAGAGGTGTCGCTATGGTATAAATTCAATTATGTTAGTTGTGAAGATTATTCCAAGCAATCATGGGCACCCGAATCGTCTTCTTACTTTCTTTTGTAAGTGCAATTATTTTAAATTTAAATTTAATACAATTTGTAAAAACATAATTAATTTTTATGAATTAATTCTGGATTAAATAAAATTTAATAATTTTTTTTTTTCGAAAATAAATACTGCCAGTATCAATTTTGATTAGTAAAGACACATAAGTGTAAGTAATTACCACACTTTATAAACATAATTATACAAAGTTATATTGATTTTGAATTAAAAACGTTTGAGTTATTAAATGTTTGTTTTTTAAATAATAATTTAGTAAAACATGAAAATTGTCCACTATTTTATTATTATTTCAGTTAAATTATCACCAAATCACGCTTTATATACATATTTGTGCCAAATTTTATTAAATTTAAATTAAAAATATATGAACTATTAAATGTTGGTTTAAAAAAAAAAAATTTTGGTGTGATTAGAAAATTGTTTGCCATTTTGTTATTATGCCAGTTATGTTAAAATAATATTGGCATATTATATCCACACTATATAAGCATACTTGTATTGAGTTATATGAAATTTAAATTAAAAACAATTAAATTATTAAATGTTTGCTCTTTTATAAATATTTTAGTGCGACATAAAAATTGTTTGCCATTTTGTTATTAAACCAGTTATATTGTTAAAAAATTGGCATATTATTGATACATTATATTAACATAATTGTGCTAAATTATATTAAATTTCATTAAAAAAGAATTGAGTTATTACATGTTTTCTGATTAAAAAATATTTTAGATAGACATAAAAATTCTCCGCCATTTTGTTATTATGCCAGTTATGTTAATACCAAATTAATTTATTATTGCCACATAATAAATGCAAAATTATGCCAAGTTTTATTAAATTTGATTTTAAAACAAATGAATTATTAAATGTTTGCTATTTAAAAAATATTTTAGTTAGACTTAAAAGTTCTCCGCCATTTTGTTATTATGCAAGTTATGTTAACATTAAATTGGCATATTATTGCCACACTATATGCTCATATTTACGCCAAATAATATTTAATTTAAATTAAAAACAATTGAGTTAATAACTGATTTCTCTTTCAAATATATTTTAGTGACGCATAAAAATTGTTCGCCATTATGTTGTTATGCCAGTTATGTTATTATAAAATTGGCATAATATTGCCACACTTTATGCACATATTTATGCAAAATAAAATTGAATTCAAATGAAAAACAATTAATTTATTAATTGTTTGCTTTTGAAAAAAATATTTTATTGAATTAAATTAGTCCGCCATTTTGTTACTATGCCAACTATTTTAAAACAAAATTGGTTTATTACTGGCACAAAATACATGTATAATTATGTTAAGTTATAATAAATTTGATTTGAAAACAATTGAGTTATTAAATGTTCTCTCTTTTAAAAATTATTTGGAGTAATAAGAAAATTTGCCGCTATTTTGTTATTATGTCAGTTATGTTAATATAAATTTGGCATATTATTGCCAGAGTACACGCACATAAGTATGTTAAGTAATACTAAATTTAAATCAAAAACAATTGGGTTATTAATTAATTGCTTTGTAAGAAATATTTTAGTGAGACATGTAAACTGTCCGCCATGTTGTTATTATGCCAGATATGTTGTTACAAAATTAGCATTTTATGATCACATATTATAAGCATATTTGTGCCAAGTTATATTAAATTTGAATTAAAAACAATTGAGTTATTAACTGTTCTCTATTTAAATAATATTTTAAAGTGACAAGAAAATTGTCCGCCATTTTGTTATTATGCCAGTTATGTAAATATCAAATAAATTTATTATTGCCACAAAATAAATGCATAATTATGCCAAATTTTATTAAATTTAATTTCAAAACAATTGAATAATTAAATGTTTGCTCTTTAAATATTATTTTAGTCAGACATAAAAATTGTCCGCAATTTTGTTATTCTGCCAGTTATGTAAATATAA
The DNA here is from genome assembly GCA_963932245.1 of Tachinus rufipes. NCBI lineage: Eukaryota > Metazoa > Arthropoda > Insecta > Coleoptera > Staphylinidae > Tachinus > Tachinus rufipes. The sequence continues at coordinate 116,910,004 of OZ010745.1, forward strand.
AGTTGGCATATTAGTGCAACATAATAAAAGCATAATTAAGTCAAGTTTTATTAAATTTGTATTAGAAACAATTGAGTTATTAATAGTTAGCTTATTAAAAAATATGTTAGTAAGACATGAAAATTTTCAGCCATTTTGTTATTCTGCCAGTTATGTTAATATAAAATTGGCATATTATTGCCAAACTATATGCACACACTTATGACAAGTAATATTGAATTTGAATTAAAACCAATTAAATTATTAAATGTTTGCTTTTCAAAAAATATTTTAGTGAGACATAAATTTTTTTCGCCATTTTGTTATTACGTTTGTTATGTTAATATAAAATTGGCATAGTGATGCCACACTATATGCACATGTTTATGCCAAATAATATTAAATTTAACTTGAAAACAATTGAGTTATTAATTGTTTGCTTTCTTAAAAATATTTTAGTGAGACTTGAAAATTTACCGCCATTTAGTTATTATACCATTATTGCACATATGTTTGACATGTAATATTAAATTTGAATTTAAAACAATTAAGTTATTAATTGTTTTCTTAAAAAAAAAATGTTTTAGGAGATATGAAAACTGTCCGCCATTTTGTTATTATGTTATTTATGTTAATATAAAATTGGTACATTTTTGTGACACTAAATATACATAAATAAGCCAAATTATACTAATTTTAAAACAAAAACAATTGAGTTATTAAATGTTTGCTCTTTGAAAAATATTTTAGAAAGATTATTTTTTACATTTCTTAAATAAAGTTTAGCATTATTTGACAGTTTATCACTAAATTTAAGTTTTTCTTACATAATTTTGCATATTTATTGCTGAATTTTGAAATTTTTAAAATTTTATTAGATTTATTACACATTTTAATGGTTTATAGTTGATTCAAGCTAAGCATTGCTATAGTAAGCAATAACTTAAAAAAAAACATTGGATTTTATACAAATTTGGCAACAATGTACTTTAAAATTATTACCAAAAAATATGTAAGATGTATCTAAATTGATAGGTTCAATTTTCATGAAACTGATTTTGAAATACCTTACTTGATTTAAGCTAAAAGTAGTTTGGTTGATATTAAAAGCAATAACTTATAAACCAAACAATAAAATTTAATAAAAATTGGTAACAATGCACATTAATACAGGTGCCATAAAATATGTAAATTGTACTTTAATCGATAGGTTCAATTTTATATGAACTGATTTTGTGAGATTTTACTTGATTTATTCTAAAAGTAGTTTGGTTGACATTTAAAGTAATAAATTGTAAACCATATATTGAAATTTATTAAAACTTAGCAACAATGCACATTAATATAGTTTCCATAAGATATGTAAATTGTACCTTAATCGATAGGTTCAATTTTAATTAAACTGGTTTTTGTGAGATTTAATTGATTCAAGCTAAAAGCACTTTAGTTGCCAAAAAAAGCCATAACTTGTAAACTAAACATTGCATTTTAATGAAATTTGGCAACAATGCGTTATTATATTGTTGCCATCAAATATGTAAATTGTACCTAAATTGATAGGTTCAATTTTATATAAACTGATTTTGTAAAATCTTACTTGATTTAGGCTAAAAATAGTTTGGATGATATAAAAAGCAATAACTTGTGAAACAAACATTGAAATTTATTAAAACATTGTATTCTAATACTGTTGTCAAAAAATGTGTAAATTGTACCTAAATTGATAGGTTCAATTTTATGTAAACTCAGACTCATGCGATTTAATTTAATTGTTAACTAAACCCTGTTGCATTTTTTGTTTGTTTTGCATTAATCTATTTACAATTTTAATTTGTCTCATTTAAATTAAATTATTATTTTTAAGTTGATCATCTTAATTCAAGAATTTGATTTAATCGAAACTGATGACATTCCAAAATATGATTTTGATGTAAACTTATGGAAACCTGTACTAAAACAAAAATCATTACTTTTAACCGGAAATAAACTATATTCTGACAAAAAAATATTGAAAAAAATAATGCCAAACTTAAAAACAAAATAAAAGTACACAGTAAAATAGTTCTATGATAAATTTGGCAAATTTTAATTTTAACTGTAAAAAAATGTTATATAATAAATTTCTGTTTATTTTAAATCTATTTATTATTTTAAGCTGGCCCTTATCCAATATATCAATACTGAAGAAGTGCCAGATGATATAGTAACTAAAAAACCGGAAGAAATTGAACCGGATAAATTATTCGTAAGCCGACTTACAGTATCTGGCGTAAACTACACCGACAAAGAAATGTTGAAATTTTTAAGTAATAAGAATCCATACAAGTTACAAGTCAGACGAGAAGGCAAGGACTATACTCCACAAGAATTTTTGGATGAATTTAGCCAAGCTGCAAAATGGCCTAGATTCTACGGCATGGTAAGAAAGGGAAAAAAAATGAGCATTCAAGATGTAATGAAAAAAGTACCATGGCCTGTATGGATTGAAAAAGGTGTGAGAATATAAATTGTAATTTTTATTTTCAAATAAATAGTAATAAACAATGTTTCATCAAATTTAATTTAATTTTCCAATTTTATCTATAATAAATAAGCATGTGGGATTACTGGAACTGAATAGTATTATTCGAATAATCAATATTGCATAATGAATGCAAATTTATAACAACACTAAAAATTTAAGAGTTTTATGATAGGAAAGCAATTAAATTTTTAATTATAAATATTAAAAAAATAATTGCAATTTTAATTCACTGTGAGTGCATGAAGTTATTTTTATTGATATTTTATTAAACGGTCATATAAAATTATGCTATCGTACAGTTTTAATTGTGTTAATAATTTTGTTAATTAAAATTTTTATAACATATTATTGTTATGCATCATTAAGGCTACAAAATGTATAACCTACTAACAAATTATTATTTAAGAAGGTAGGTAACAACAGTAGCGATCGCGGTGGAGGTCGCGTTGGCGGTGGCGGTCGCGGTGGCAGTTGCGGTGGCGGTCGCGGTCGCGGTGGCAGTTGCGGTCGCGGTCGCGGTCGCGGTCGCGGTCGCGGTCGCGGTCGCGGTGGCGGTTGCGGTGGCGGTCGCGGTGGCGGTGGCGGTGGCGGTGGCGGTCGCGGTGGCGGTGGCGGTCGCGGTAGCGGTCGCGGTAGCGGTAGCGGTCGCGGTGGCGGTCGCGGTGGCGGTCGCGGTGGCGGTCGCAGTGGCGGTCGCAGTAGCGGTCACGGCCGCGGCAGCGGTCGCAGTGGTAGTTGTGGTGGCTGTCGCGGTTGCAATAGTATTTTAAGTAACTCATAACATGTGTCTAAGCAATAATTTTCCATTTAACAAACAGCTACAAACAATATTTTACATCAACATCACCTCAGAGTAATTTATTCTAGCATGTAAACTGTTATTTGATTAGGTCTTGTGTTCAATCTCCAAACAACATTTATGCTAAAGGCATCAAAGCAATCAAAGAATTTATTTTTAGAGATTTGCATGTTTAAGTTTCAGGCTTTTTTCAATTTTTATGAAAAAAATTAGACATGTGGATCCAACTTTCTATGCTTTGAACAGAGCGGTTTATTTCCGCAGCTTAGCAACCGCTGCAAGCTTGGTGATATCTTACTTCAATAAATGAAAGGATTATTTACTCTTGGTCTGGACAAGTGTGTCACTGATGATGGCCAACTTTCTTGATATCTTGAAGCAACAAACCACAAACACTCAAAAACAATTGTCTCAATAGCAAAAAACAAAAAAACAGAACTAAACTGTCAAAATAAATGTCAAAATAATGTTTACAATTGCAAAAAGAATTGAAAAATCAAGAGAATCAATTCAAAAAAGTCTTTTTTTTACAATTAACGTGCAGATTTTAGTACTTTTTGATCATTTTTTTTATTTAATGATTAGATTTTACTATTTGACCCTTCAACATTGTTGTACGCAATTGAGAAATAATGATCAATTTTCAAAAATAAAATTTGAATTTGCATAGTTTTGACTATATTTAGGTTCAATTTTGTTGCCAAGTTTCACCTCAAAATTGTTGTAAGCAATATGTAAGCAATAGAAAAATTAATAAAAACTATTTAACTTTTGTAAAATACTAAACAGAATTTTTAAATTCAAAAATTAAATTTTGACATTAAATAACCAGTTTAATTTGAGCCAAATTTTATTTAAAAAAATTCTAAAAACTGTGACCTCAACATTGTTGTGAGCAATTAAAATTTAATTTTGACTTTAAACAATTAGTTTGCATGGTTTTGATTATATTTAAAACTTTTAACTGTTATCACGCTCTGAAATTAACCGCCCAATTTATTGTAAGCTAATCTTTTAATAACAAACATTCGGGCGGGTATGTGGGCGGATGGGTAGGCAATTCCAGTAAAATTATTGACAGTCATCATGCACTTATGTTGCCCACTCACCCCAACTGAATAGTATTATTCGATTAATCAATATTGCATAATGAATGCAAATTTATAACGACACTAAAAATTTAAAAGTTTTATGATAGGAAAGCAATTAAATTTTTAATTATAAATATTCAAAAAATAATTGCAATTTTAATTCACTGTGAGTGCCCACTCACCCCAAGTGTTTGTTTTTAAAATATTTATTTACAAACACTCAGGCGAGTGAATGTACAATTTCAGTTTAAACTATTGACTGTCATCATGCTCTGGAGTTACCCGCCTGAGTGTTTGTAAACTAATCTTTTGATAACAAACACTCGGGCGGGTGGGTGGGTAACTCTATTTGAAACTAATGATTGTTATCATGCTCTGGAGTTGGCCACCTTCCCGCCCACGTGTTTGTTATTAAAATATTTATTTACAAACTCAGGCGGGTAGATGTACAATTTTAGTTAAAACTATTAATTGTCATCATGCTCTGGAGTTACCAGTTCGAGTGTTTGTAAAATAATCTTTTGATAACAAACAATTGAACGAGTGGCCCACCCAACTCCTGTATTTTTGTAATTTTTGACAATATTTAGATGATTATTGCCTAGAATTTATTTATTTTTAATTTTGCATTTTTACAAGTCTATGGTTCAATGTTGGTGTTTTTTAAAATTATATTTTAATAAACTTTGTTTTTAGGGCGGGTGGGCAAGAATACAGTTTATAAAAATTTGGCCAGTAGTTTATTATTGTGTTCTTGCCCTCTCGCCCAACTGTTTATTACTAAGAAATCGCAAATTACAATCATTTCCCGTGTTCCAGCAGCTAACAAACATGACAGAATGACCAGCAAAAATCAATAAATTAGAAAAGAAAGGTAACGTAAGCAATTTCTGGACAACAAACACTTGGGCGGGTGGGCGGGAACACAGTTTATAAATATTTGTCCAGTAATTTAATATCGTGTTCCCGCCCACCCGCCGAAGTGTTTGTTATCAAGAAATTGCAAATTACAACCACCTCCCGTGTTCCTGCAGTTAAAAAACATGACAAAAAGACCAACAAAAGTTAATAAAATAAAAGAAGGAAATGACGTAAACAAATTCTTGATAGCAAACACTTGGGCGGGTGAGAGGTAAAACAGTTTATAAATATTGAACTAGTAGTTTAACGTCGTACCACCTTGTTCCTGCACCTAAAAAACTAGAATGACTAACAAAAGTTAAAAAATTAGAAAAGAAACTGTCAAATGGCCACTTGTTCGAGTTCGTTATACCAATTGAAGACCTTAGTTCTTTAAAAGTTTGTTAGTGGTGCGTCCGTCCGAGCAATATTAAATGCATCCTAGTCCCACTAACGCCCAAAAATTCTTTAGTTTTACAATAAGTCACATAACAATCTAGTAGTATCAATTCAATGTTTTCTGGAACAACCAATTTTGAACAACTTTTACCAAATTTGTCATTAAGCAAACTATGGCCATGATTGAATTCAATAAATTATCAATAAATACCGATCCATGAAGGTATTTCATCGCCAAAAAAATTAAGATGTCAATGTTGAGTTAATTTGCGTCAAAAGTTGAGAAAATTCAAAAAAATTCAAATGCTTGGTTATCTATTAAAAAAAAAAAGTATTTTTTTAATATAAAGCCCATACTTTTTGACGATTCAGATTATTGCCAAGCGTTTCAATCCGTTGTTGAGAATCGTTAAAGCAAGAACTGGCGCTTGTGTTATTTTTCTTTCTGTTACAGTACATATTCTTGTTGTAATCGTTAAGCAAACTTCAGTTTGTCATAAAACAAAGTCGAACTTAGACTTACTTTAGAAATTCTTTTAATGCTTTAAATGCCTGCTTGGACTTGCTATCACATTTGAAACGCTTTTATGTTTCTTAGAAAAATTCGTTAATAATGCAATAATCTTTGGCGGTTAAAAGAAATCTCTTTTTTACCCAGTTCACCAAAAACAAAAATTGAATTTATGGCTTTTGCGGTTTAAAGCGTACAGACTTAAAATGGATTAAAAAAAATCATTAAAATTAAGATTTTTGAACACAAAATGCAATTTTAATCAAAATTATAAATCGACAAAAAAACTAAAAAATAGTAAATTTTTTTTATAGGTTTCATATCCTCATGAACCAATCAAAAAACTAATAAACTATAAAAACTAAAAAAATATACTAAAGCAAATTTTTCAATGCATCCTCCTTTCCCTCCCCTGTTTTTTTCCGTTTTAAAAATAAAATTACCTATAAGAGTAATTCCACGATAGTTCGTACAAACGTTCTCACATCGACATCTTTGATTTTGCCCAAATTTTGTACACGTGTTTGGGGTACCAAAATATGACGATTCAAGAAGATGTATCTTATAGGACATTTTCCGTCGAACATGATCTCGCCCTTGGTTTTCTGAAATTCTCTGCTGAAAGTAGGAAAAATACCGTTTTGTTGAAAATTTGATATCTTTGATTCTGCTACACCTATAGACATAAAATTTGAATGTGATACTTCTAAATTCTAAAACGTAGTACTTTTGATTGCAAGAATAAAAAACCTAGGGTAAAATATAACACATAATTGCTAAAAATGAGTTACTTTTAAGGGATTTTTCTCGATTTTTTTATAAATTTATTAATTTTTCGGTTAAAAAAAATAATTAACAACGAACATAAAGATGGCGTTTTACAAGAATTTTTTTTTTGATTACACTAATTTAGTTTTATTGGATTTTTTTTGAAGATATGAAAAAATTTGTTTTTTGTTTTTCATAATTTTGCAAAGAATGGCCAAAAAAATATATTGTTACTCTTTAGGCGCTTTTTCTTCAAAGTTGTTATTATTTATAAGTTTTTTTTAAACATAAACTATACACTAGTAATTTGCATTGATTATACTGCCTAATCTATTCAGTGTGCTTATTTTGATGACGCATTTTAGCAAAATGTGTGGTCTTACTCTGTTGTATACTTTAAAACTTGTTGACTTATTCCAATTCCACTAAACTCTATTAGATGTATTTATTAACGTCATTTGCAGTAATCTTATCAACTTTTTTGGAATGCTTAGGCTTGTATAGTTTTCCTATTGGCTTGAGTGTGATTTAGTGCAAATAGTGAGTCTGTGACTGAGCGGTCTGGTATAAATCCCGATCTTTTCTAGTTCTTTCTTTTTAAATTCTTATATAATAATTTTGTCTTTTAGAGTAGTAGCTAATAGTTTATATGTTGTGTCCGGCATTGCTACCCCATTGTAGTTGTTGTATTTTGATTTGCCTTTTCTTTTGTTTTAGTATAATTGTTGCTTTAGACCAGGGATCGGCAAACTTATTTTAGAATGGGCCAGATCGTAAAAGTTTAAAGTTTTAAATAAGGTTTTTTTTTTGTATTGCATCAAAATCCAAAAAACCTTGTTGTAACTGTAGTTTAACTTTAGAAAATAAATACGTTGCAATTTTTTTTGGAAATTAGGACTTTGCGGGCCAAATTAAAAAAGTATGGCGGGCTGGATTTGACGCGCGGGCCGTAGTTTGCCGACTCCTGCTTTAAACCATTCTTTTAGATTTTTTTCTAAATTTAATTTATTAGGCCATATATCTGGTCTAATATGATTAGTTTAGTGTTCAATCCTTTTTTGCTGAATGATTTTAATTTTTTTGTTTCATTAGTGTTCTGATAATATCTTGTCTTGTTGGGGGTTCTATGTCTTTAGTACTTTCAGCCTCTTCATTTTTATTTGGTTGGTATTTTTTTTTCTTTTTGTAGATGTTCTTGGAAATAACTTTTCCATCTTTCTAGTAATTGTTCTTCTTTCGATATTCTTTCTTCTTCATTGTTTCAAAAAAAATTAAACATTTTTTTTTCTTGTTTTTAACTTTTTCTGTCTGCTTTACAGTCTCTGTTAAATCATCTGTTCTATCTTACTTTGCTTCTTTTAGTTGTTTGATCTGCTGCGTTTTTGATGCATTCTTTATTACTCTTCCATCTTTTTTTAATATTTGTTGTTTACGGTTTTCCATATTGATCAGTCTGTTTTCAAAGTTATCCCTATATTTCTCTTGACATTCTTTTAGTTTTAATTTTTCTGTGTTGTACCAGTTTTGTCTGCTTCTAATTTTTTTGTTTTTCTTGCAACTCTTTTTTTATTTTTACTATTACTAAATACTAGTCAGAGTTAATATCTCTTTCTCTTCTTGATTTCACGTCTTTCACCATTTTTGCAAATTTGGTTTATATTATTACAAGATCAAATTGTTTTATAATTTTTCAATTTACCCATGTACCTTTATACTTCATTTTTTCTGTAAAATTTGTGCTCATAATTTCATTTTTGTTTAAATTTTGATGTTTACTATAATGGCTAATATTGTCTAAAAAGTGTTTTTTCAATTACTATTTTTACATATTTTTTTTCTTTGGTCGAACATGTTACTCATATTTTTATAAAATTTATTATTAGTTCCTCTTCCTTATTTTAGGTTAGGTTAGGTTACGTTAGGTCTTATGTCTGTTTAATATGCAAAATGTTGTTATCAGTTTCTATTTTGATGCTGAACAATTTTTCATTAATGTAAATGTAAAATTTATTTGCTACCAGGAACTTGGTTTAACAATTTTTTTTTTTAATTTTTGCTATTGTAAAAAATATATTCTTCTAGATTTTTTTTTTAAATTCCCGATTTGCTTTGTTACCTGTATATATAAAATTTACCTTTCATAGTATAGTGTTCTCTTTTGTATTGTTCTTGTTTGTTTTGTCTATTATTATTTTTTTATTCTTTGTTTCTTTCTTGTTCTGATTTTGTTATAGTGTTTTATTGTTTAAAAAGCTCTTTTATTTACAGTTCTTTGTAGATCTAAAATTCTAGTAAGGCAACACTTGTACAATCGTAGAGTTTGGTCAGGTAAAAACCAACCAATCTACGTCTTTAACTTTTTTTTTTGCCGCGGCGTCCGGTGCTGGTTTTTTCTTCAAGAGTGTGCTCAATTTTATATTTAAAGACTGTTCACAAAAACGATTATTACCTAAATTTTGTTTTGGCGTAGGTGGAGTTTTTTAAGCAGAGTAATGACCGGTTGTCCACCTTTTTTCTGGTAGAATACAGAGCTCATTTTGTTGTTACAAAAGTTATTTTAAAAATTAAAATTACCGGGCTTTGGTTGATTTGTAGTCTGGTTGGTAGCAAGCTTGAGATTGTCTAGTCTCTTGTAAGCGTTTGTTCTTGGTTTTAATGTTGTTTTGAACCATAATCTGTGGTGTTTCTTATGCACAACGGTTTGTCTTTAATTGAGCTTCAAAGCACAAGCCAAAGTCTCGTACACTAAAGTTTTTTTTTTTTAGACGTAGTAAGGTGTTGGCTCAAAACAAGTGGCCCTTAAGAACAACTTACGCATAGTAATACCTTCCGGTTTTCTTCTCTGCGCAAATCCTCTTGTTATAATGTCCCTGTCTAAACTAACCTACATTTGGCGCTAGTTTAAGGTAGGCTAGTTTTTGCCTTGCGGATTATTTGTTTTGTTGTCTTTGTATTTTTTGTATATTTGTTTTTGTTGTCTCACCCCATATATTTATTAAATAGTTAATTTTTGATAAATATAGTGAGTTGTATATACTTATTGCAGTTTCATTTGTTATGCATTTTCTGGCTCTATAGACAGCTCCTATTGTTGCTGCACTTTCTTTTAATATTTTCTTTATTTGTGTATCCCATGTTAGTTCACAAACCTTTTTTCGATGTTGGCGTGTTTTATTTTTTTGCAAATTTTTTAAATTATAGGTTTTATGAAAACATCACATGAGCTTTTTAAAAGTTTAAAAAAAATTTTAAAAGTTTTTTTTTATTTGTTGTAAATTTTTGAGGATTTTGTAGTGTTTATGTAGAGTTTAACAAAAGTTTATAAAGATTCAAAACTTTTTAAATATTGCAATTTTTTATTTTCAAGTAATTTTTAAAAACAACTGAGCTTTTTAGAATTTACTTTTATTTTCAAAATTTATTTTGTTAAGCGTTTTTTTTTTAATTTTTTTGGAAATCACAGATTTTTTTAGAAGTTGTAAGAGCTTTTTAAAAGTAAAAAATAAAGTTTAATTATTTTTTTTTAATTATTACATTGTTTGGAAATTATTTTTTTAAAGTTTTTTTAATATTTTTTTTAATTTTTTTAATAATTTGGTTAGTTTTTTTTAAATAAAAAAAAAAGTTTTTTAAAACTTGAAAAAATATGAAATTTATTAGTTTTTGAAATTTGTGGAATTTTTTTATTTTTTTACAGTTTTTTTTGAGTTATTTTTTTTCTTTTGCTTAATAATTTATTTTTTATTAATTTTTTTTTAAACTTAATTTTTTTTTGAAATTTTAGGCAGTTATTTTAGAATCTACAAAGCTTGGTTAAAGGTTACGTATCTTTTTTAAACATTTATGAAACTATTTTATTTTTCCAAAATTTATAGCGTTTTTTTTTTAAATTTTTTAAAATAAAGTTTTGTCATAATTTATTTTTTTTAATTGTTAAAATGTTTACAGTTTTTATTTTATTGGTTTCTTAAAACTTAATTTTTTTTGTAAAAAGATTTTTAAAATGTTTATAAAGTTTTGTACAATTTGAGTTTTCTTAGAGCCTAAAGAAAATTTATAAAGTTGAGAATCTATTAAAGTTTTGCGGTACAGAGAGCTTTTTTTAGAACTTAAAACATAAAACAGTATAGTTTTCAAATTTTTTTATTTTGTTTTCAAAATTTGTCATATGTTATATATGTCACAGTTTATTTGTAAATCTTGAAAGTTTTTTAAAACTTTAAAATCAAAACATTTTTTTTTTAAGATTATTAAAATTTGCAGTTTTTTTGTCTATATAGAAGATTTTAAAAATTGTAAAATTTAAAGATATTTATAGTTTTTCCGGAGTCTACGCAGGTTTTGTTAATTAAGTTTTTCCATAGTTTTTAAGTTGGATTTTTTTTTAATTTTTAGAACACATAGCTTTTTTTTAATTATTATGGAATTTCTAGTTCATTTAAAAAAAAAATAAATTTTGATTTACAAATAACTTTCAAAAGCATATGTTTTTTTAAGTTTTAAGTCATTTTTTTATTGTTTAGTACAAAAAAGTACTTTTAAAGCTTTTAAAACTGTCTAAACAAAGTTTATAGACCTTTTTAAAACGTTTTTAAATAGTCAAAACCATTCAACGTTTTTTGATTTTTTTTTTTATATTTTGCGTTTTTTAATTTTTGGAGCTCTGTTTTTTGTTTGTTTTTATGGCTTCCCTCTATGTTTCTGCTGCATACAGCAATTTGCTTCTTGCTGCCGTTGCTATTAGCCTTCTAGTTTCTTCTCTTGGATCTTTGTTGTTTGGCATAAGTCTACCAAGCGTTTTCTTCATTTTTTTTGTTCCAATGACCGCTTTCTTAACCTGTTAATTTCATTCCTTTGCTTCGAGTGTCACTATGAGATATTTGATTTTTTTTCCTATGGTTATTTCTTGATCTCCCACCTGTATCTTACCTGTCTCTCTATTATTCCTCTTAGTCGATAACTATGCCGCTTTAGTTTTTTATGTTGCTAGTTTTAAACCCTTACTTCTTATCCATATTTGTATCTTATCAATTGCCAGCTGAAATCTTCTTTTTAGTACTTCTATTTCTACGTTTCTACCTACTACTGCTATGTAACTTGTTATAGACAAGGTTCCACGGTTTGGTCTCAGTGCTGAGCCCGGCGGTACCCCTATGGTTAAGTTTGAATTTTCTTTTTTTGGTCACTAGATTTCTGTCCTGTAAGTAGCTTCTTGATTGTTTTTCTGTTCAGTTCTTTCTTCTTTGCCGCCTCTATTTTTGCTGCTTATGAAACGCGTTCTGTATGTCCAACGCTATCATTACACAGTGTTGCCTTTTCATCTGCTGTTTGCTTCTTTTGCTAATGCTTTCACTTTTTCTATAGCTCCTAAAGTTGTTTTTCCTTTAGTAAATCCGTATTGATTTTTTTTCCATCCTTCTTTTTCTTCTATTTCTTGTTCTATTCTCTGTACAATAACTTTCTCCACTATTTTAGTGTGTTCATTAAGCATATTGGTCTGTATGACGTTGCATTTTCTACTTCTTTCCTTTTTTCAATCAGTACCAGAGTGGCCTTTTTCTAACATCCTGGGAAAGTTCCTTCTTTTAGGTACCTGTTGATTATTTGAGTTATTTATACCTCGTTTCCGTCTATAGCTGCTTTAACAATTTCTGTTGATATTTTGTAGGGACCTGGTGTTTTGTTGTTAAGCAATTCTTTTATGATTTCTTTTATCTCTTCCACTGTTGCCATAATTGTTTCTTCTTTTTCTTTTGTTTTTGGTTCTTTACTTGTTTTCTCTTGGAAAATAGTTTTTTAATTATATTTTTTTAAGCAAATTCCTTTTGCTCTTCCACCTAATTTGTCCATCACCATTTTGTACGGCTTTCCCCAAAGATCCCCGTCTATAGTTCCTATCATTTCTTTCAGCATTTTTAACTGCTATCCCTAATTGCCTTTTTTTAAATTTTTCTGTCGTTTTTTAGTTTTTCTTCCATTTCCTCTGTGTTTTTACCTCTTCTTCAATGTCTTTTGACTTTCCTCTCTGTTTGTATTGAGTTTTTCCTGCGTTTTTTTATTTCTTCACACCACCAGTATGGTCCTTTTCGTCCCCCTTCCCTGTACCTAGGAATTGCTTCCTCCGCCGCTTTTCTCAGTTTTTCTAAGTACCTCTCGCATCTTTTCTCAATATTTTTATTTTTGGTCACTTCTTCTGTTTCCATTTCTCTCTTTATATTTTTTTTGTCCATTCTTCTTACGTTCTATTTACCTTCTCTTGTATGCTCCTATTTTCGTTTCTCCTTTGTATTGTATTGTATATGTTTGTGTAGACTCAGTGATTCTTCTTCAGTCACGGTCCATTCATTTATTATTTTTGCTATTTCTCACGTTGCTATGGTAATGCCAATATGTGTTTTTGAGCTTCCTCTTACAACCACTAAAGTTTAGTTTTGTCGTGATATACAAGGGTAGAATCCAGTCAGATTTATGGGTCAACTATTCAGTTTTTTATTTTACATTTTATTTGCATAGTGACTTTGAGACCGCGTTTAGTAGCTGCATTTTTGCTTCAAAAGTATGCTAAACTTTGTAATTAAATTCTGCTGACCGTTTTGTGAATATTATTTGACGTCAGTAAAGTTCTTGAGCCAGAAAATTTTGTCATTTTCTTTATACAACCGATGTTTCCTGACTACTCAAAGTTATTGCCAAAAATTTTAATTTGTTGCTGTGAGTTATTGAAGCAAGAACTGGCGCCTGTATCGGTTCATTGTCACTGAGTGGATTAGAAGTTCTTCCACTGTTTTAAATATCTGCTTGATTTGGTTATTCCACTCAAAGAATCTTTTTGTTTTTTAGAAAGTTAGTAGCGCGTTGATCTTTCCAAAATTTAGCTTTAAAAGAAGTCCGGGATTGCGCCAGTTCAATGTCAGTATTTTACTGTTATGAATGCCTGTTTAGCCTTGTTATCTCACTTGATACGTCTCTTTATTTTTTAGAAAGATTTGTTAGTGGTGCGGCGGCATCGGAAAAGTTTGACATGTATTTAGGCATTTTGAAGCACAAAACGTAGATTAGGCATTAATTTAATATCACTACTCTTTGTGCTTAAATTTCCAAACATTTTTTAAATTAACGGATCTTTTTAAAGGACCAAAAAAGCTTTTAAGTAAAATAAAAAGATCCAACATGCATTCATAGTAGTAAAACAGTAATTTTACTGCTATAAACGCCTGTTGGGTTTTTTATCTTAAAAGCTTTTTTGTTAGTAGTGCGGCAGTTAAAAAAAAATGGTAATTTAAAGCACAAAACGAAGTCCGGCTTTAGGTTGGTTTAGCGTAACTGGTCGGTCTAGTAGTTTGCAAAACTAAAGCACTTTTAGGTCGTTGTGAAGCACCTTTTCGGCCTGCAATAGTAAATTTGGTGAAAAAATTTGAACTGTTAGGACAAGTTTGTGATGTGAAGAATTGAAACTGTGTGCATCGCTCAAGAATACGTGAGAATATTGCTGATGTAGCCAATAGTGTTGAAGAAAACCCAGATTTGTCAATTCCTCGTCAATCTTTGGAGTTAGACATTTCACAAACAACATTACACCGTATTTTGGATAAAAACTTAAGTCTTAAGACTTGTAAAGTTCAGTTAGCATAAAAACTCAAGTTGGTCGATCATCATAAACGTCGTATCTTTGCTGATTTGGTTCTTCAAATGCATCAAAATGATCCGGAATTTCATCGAAATATCATCTTCAGTGATGAGGCCCATTTTTACTTTGGATGCTACGTTAATAAGCAAAATTGAAAAGTCTTTGCATCCTCAACGTGTCACTGTTTGGTGCGGTTTTTGGGCTGGCGGTGTGATTGGACTCTACTTTTTCGAAAATGAAGTTGGTGCAACTGTTACGGTAAATGGATGGCGCTATTGATTAATGATTTTTTATTGCCGAAATTGAAAGATATTGATGTGAACGACGTTTATTTTTAGCAAGACGGCGCTACGTGCCACACAAGCAACAAAACAATCGCAATTTTACAAGAAAAGTTTCCTGACCGTGTTATTTTTTGAAGAGGTGATCACAATTGACCACCAAAATCTTGTGATTCAACACTTTTAGACTTTTTTCTTTAAGGCCATGTGAAAGATAAAGTCTATGATAATGCTTCATAATCGATTCAAGTCCTTAAAGATGGAATTTGTGAAGACATACAGCCGCAAATGTGCGAATTGGTCATAGAAAATTTCACGAAAAGAATGTGGTACTGCAACCGTAACCGTGACGGCCATTTGACTGATATTGTTTTCAAATGTTAATGGCATACCCTCTTCTTTACAATGAAATAAACATTTATTGATTTTTCTTAAAAAATACCCGTTTTTTTTTTAATATCAAAATGAAACCTCTTATTGAAAAACCCTATAAAATAATTTGGATTCTAAATGCATTATTTGATCCATAAATGATAAAAATAATTTTATAATACACTTACATCGATAGTAAAAGGTGCGAATTTTGGGTAATAATAGAAGTAAAGTGCTGTTAAGTGTTTTTAAAAGTTATCTCCAAGGTATAGCAGGTACACTTAGCTATATAAACAAAGTTCTTATGATCACAAATTATTTATATTTTAATTTAAAACTGTTTTTATTTTAATAATTCTATTAACAAATAATTATTTGTCATAAATTATTACCACGCTTCAACAATTCAATTAATAAATACTTAAATTAATTCTGACTTCTAACAACTAATTTTCATGCAATGTTGACTAAAGTTCTTTGCGGAATTGTATAAAAAAATATTAATCCATTAATTAACTTTTTTAATAATGAAAGTTGCAGGTGAATCAAAGTCCTTGTTATAATAACTCGCAAAAGTTCTTAAACAATTTTTAATAGGGAAATAAATGTCTGGGAGGTTTTCTAAAGAAATGTTCCTGAAAACTTTTGACCGAGTTATACGCAATCTAAACACATAATTATACAATTTAAAATATATTTTTATTTTCAGGATGATGGAAAGTTTAGCAACGATTTGCTTCATCTACCTAGCATTGGGTAAGTACAATATTTAACTATCATGTTGTCGCGAATATTGGTAAAGTTTTCTTCAATTATCTTTCCTTACAAAATGGAAATTTTTGGAATAGGAAAACTTTGGTGAATTTTTCATTAGCAATATAATACAGCAGCGGTTTTCATACAAGAAAAAAACTAATAAGCTTTCTAGGAATGTTAAACGTATAAATTTGAATAAGAATATCTGCGGAAATAATAAATAACCGATTTTTCGCGTGCATTAAAATAAAGTTTTGGTTGGGGGAAAAGTAAAAAAAAAGTTGTCCCTTAATGCGATACATTCTACAAACTTTTTATATTATCTCTTTATTAAATACAGAGTGTTACAAGTAAGGACAAGTTTAATAATATGGGGATCGCGCGCGCGAAAGCCTTTCATGGATTTTTTTTACTCTTCGACGACAAGGGCGGAAAGTAATCTTGCTAAACGGGCCCAGGATGGAAGGATCACGTTTACAATTCGTTGTTATCCTCATGCGATGAGACAATGTTAATAATGTATGTTGCTTTGCATAATTTAAATTTAAATTTTAATCAATCGTGATTTTTTTCTCTATATGTCAGCACAATTAATAATCCCCTCTTCAAACAAAGGGGTTGACGAGTATACAGCACCTCTAAACAAAGCCCTCTCGACCTGAAATAATCGCTATCCGTAAAGTATAATAATGCGTGTCATGTCTTTCATATAGATGATGAGTGGTGGCGTAATGATGCTTCAAGTCAGTCTTCATTTCACCGAATATATACTGACCGCTACCAGGCGGTGACCTGGATGATTCGGTGCCGAGTGGTAACACCACTGTTTGTGTCCCCTTTACACATTTATATATAATAAACCATTTCACAATGCTTTGCGTTTCGCTTTGTTAGAGACTTGAATATAGTCACGGGGATATTTTGCACTGTTAAAAGCATGCCGCGTGAA
This sequence comes from Tachinus rufipes, assembly GCA_963932245.1. Taxonomy (NCBI): domain Eukaryota; kingdom Metazoa; phylum Arthropoda; class Insecta; order Coleoptera; family Staphylinidae; genus Tachinus; species Tachinus rufipes. The sequence goes on from OZ010745.1 coordinate 116,926,960, forward strand.
GATTTCAATGGATGCCAATTTACTACCGCAGATAAAAGGTATTTGTATTTTCATCGCAAACAGATTCACAATAGTTTGCAGAATTGTAATATAAAGTATTTCATAACAGTTTTTTCAATCTTTTTAATTAAAAAAAAAAAAAAAAAATTATAAAAAGAATTTTAGACCTTAATCCGGATGTTTTGTATTTGAATTTATAATACATTTTCTATAAAAAAATTTAAAATTATTAGTAAAAAGTTGTTAAATGGTTTTTAGTACTAATTTAAATACTATTAAAAAGATACAATGTTTTATTTTTTGTAAAATTTCTTATGATTTTTCAAATATTCTAAAAGATACTACTAATTTTGTAAAAATACTTTTACATTTTTTGAAAAAAATAATAAAAACTGTTTGAAATTTTTGAAAAATTTTAAAGGTTTTTATATATGCAATGATTAAAGAAAATATTTTGTAATTTTCATTATTATTTTTTCAATATTTTGGGAGATATTAGCAAATTAAAAAAAAAAAAATTTAATTAAAAAAAAAAAAAAAATAAAAACCGTTTGAAAATTTAAAAAAAAAAAATGTTTTTTATATACGTTAAGCAATAATTAAAGAAAATGTTTTATAAGTTTCATTATAATTTTCCAAATATTCTAGAAGAAATTACAAAATTTTAAACATTTTATTTTTAAGTTTTTCAAAATGAGAAATATTACAAATCTTTTTTTGAAAATATAATAAAAGCGGTTGGGAACTTTTGAAAAACTTCAAATGTTTTTTATATGCATATGTTGAGCAATAAATAAAGAAATTACTTATTAGTTTTATTATGATTTTTCAAATATTCTGGGAAATATTACAAAATTTAAAAAAAATTAATTTTGGTTTTTTTAAAAATATAATAAAAGCAATTTGAAATTTAAAAAAAAAGGCCAAATGTTTTTATATGTGTTAAGCAATAATTTGAAAAATATTTTCTAAGTTTTATAATAATTTTCCATAAATTTTGAAAAAAATTACAAAATTTAAAAAAAAAATTGTTTTTAGGTTTTTGAAATAATTATAAAAGCGGTTTAATTTTTGTTTTAATTTTATATATGTTAAGCAAAAACTAAAAAAAAAATGTTTTTTAAGTTTCATTATGATATTCCAAAAATTCTGAAAAATATTACAAAATTTTGAATATTTAATTTTTGGGTTTTTTGAAAACATAATAAAATTAGCTTGGAATTTTTGAGAAGTTTCAAATGTTTTTATACATGTTGAGCACAAATAAAAAAAAAATTTTGGTTTCATTATGATTTTCCAAAAATTCTAGAAGTTATTTCAAAATTTTAAAAACTTTACTTCTGGATTAAAAAAAAATTAATGCGGTTTGAAATTAAAAAAAAAAACAATAATTAAAAAAAAATACTTTGTAAGTTTCATTTCCAAATATTCTGGAAAATATTACAAAATTTGTAAAATTTTATTTTTGGTTTTTATGAAAAAATAATAAAAATGATTTATTTTTATACGTGTTGAGCAATAATTAGAGAAATTATTTTATAAGTTTTATTATATTTTTCCAAATATCTTAGAAGATATTACAAAATTTTGAAAATTTAGTTTTTGGTTTTTTTGAAAATATAATAAAAATTGTTTAAATTTTTTGAAAAACTTTAATTGTTTTTATACATGTTAAGCAATAATTAGAGAAAATATTTTGTTAGTTTTATTATAATTTTCCAAATATTCTGGTAAATATTACAAAATTTTGAATTTTTTTTTTTTTTATGAAATAATAATAAAAGTAGTTAAAAATATTTTTTATTAATTTAAATATTTTTATATATGTTTAACAATAATTATCAACAAATATTTTGTTAGTTTCATTATGATTTTCTTAATATTCTGGGAGTTATTACAAAACTAAAAAAAAAAATTTTTTTTGGGTTTTTTGAAAATATAATAAAAACGGTTAGGATTTTCTGAAAAATTTCAAATGTTTTCTTATATGTTGAGCAATAATTAAAGATAATATTTTGTGAGTTTTAATATGATTTTTCAAATATTCTGGGAGGTATTCCAAAATTTTAAAAATTTAATTGTTGGGTTTATTGAAGAAATAATAAAAACGATTAGAAGTTTTTAAAAAATTCCAAATGTTTTCTTATATAGCATAAATTAGAGAAAATATTTTGTTAGTTTTATTATAATTTTCTAAATATTCTGGGAGATACTTCAAAATTTTGAAAATTTTATTTTTGGGTTTTTTAAAAATATAATAAAATTGGAATTTTTGAAATATTCTAAATGTTTTTATATGTTTAGCAATAATTAGAAAAATATGTTGTAAGTTTTATTACAATTTTTTAAATATTTTGGGAATTATAACAGAATTTTGAAAATTTTATTTTTGTTTTTTTTTTATATAATAAAAACTTTATAATTTTTTGAAAAATTATAAATGTTTTTATATATGTTGAGCAATTGTTGGAGAAAAAAAATTGTAAGCTTCATTATGATTGTTCAAATATTCTGAAAAATATTACAAAATTTTGAAACTAGTTTTTGATTAAAAGAAAAACAATTTAAAATTTTTAAAAAATTTCTATTGTTTTTATATACAATGAGCAATAATTAAAAAAAATATTTTGTTAGTTTTATTATGATTTTCTAAATATTTTAAGAAATACTACAAATTTTTGAAAAATTTATTTTTGGGTTTTTGAAATCATAATAAAAGTAGTTTAAAATTTCTAAAAAATTCTAAATGTTTTTACATACGTTGAGCAATAATTAATGAAAATATTTTAGTAGTTTTATTTTGATTTTCTAAATATTTTGGGAAATACTACAAAATTTTGAAAAAAATATTTTTGGGTTTATTGAAATCATAATAAAAGTGGTTTAAAATTTTTGAAAAATTTTAAATGTTTTTATATATGTTGAACAATAATTAAAGAAAATATTTTGTTAGTTTCATTTTGATTTTCCAAATTTTTTGGGAAATATAACAAAATTTTGAAAATTTTATTTTTGGGTTTTTTAAAAACTTAAAAGTATTTTCAAATTTTTGAAAAATTTCAAAGGTTTTTTATAAATGTTGAGCAATAATTAAAGAAAATATTTTGTTAGTTTCATTATGATTTTTCAAATATTCTGCGAAATATTGCAAAATTTTTAAAATTTTAATTTTAAGATTTTTGGAATAATAATAAAAGTGTTTTAAAATTTCTGAAAAACTCCAAATGTTTTTATAAATGTTAAGCAATAATAAAAAAAATATTTTGTTAGTTTCATTATGATTTTCCAAATATTTTGAAACATATTACAAAATTTTGAAAATTTAATTTTTGGATTTTTTGAAGAAATAATAAAAAAGATAATTTTTTTTTGAAAAATTTCAAATGTTTTCTTATGTGTTCAATAATTAGAAAAAATATTTTTCAAGTTTCATTATGATTTTTCAAACATTCTGAAAGATATTACAAAATTTTAAAAATATAATTTTTAGGTTTAAAAAAAAAATAATAAAAACATTTAAAATTTTGGAAAAATTCTAAATGATTTTATGTATGTTAAGCAATAGTTAGAGAAAATATTTTGTAAGTTTTATTATAATTTTCTAAATGTTTTGGGAGATATTACAAAATTTTGATATTGTAATTTTTGGGTTTTTTGAAAAAATAATAAAAGCGGTTTGAGTTTTTTTTTTTAATTTTATTTGTTTTATACATGTTGACCAATAATTAAGGAAAATATTTTGTGAATTTTATTAAAATTTTTTAAATATTCTGGAAGATATAACAATATTCTAAAAATTTTATTTTTGAGTTTTTTGAAAAAAATAATACTAGCGGTTGAAAATTTAAAAAAAATTCAAATGTTTTTATAGATGTTGAGCAATAATAAAAGAAAATATTTTAAGTTTCATTATAATTTTTTAAATATTCTGGGAAATATTAAAAAATTTTGATAACTTTATTTTTAGGGTTTTTAAAAATATATAAAAAGCTCTAAAATTTTTTAAAAACTGCAAATGTTTTTTATATATTATAGAAAATATTTTGTAAGTTTTATTATGATTTTCCCAATATTCTGAGAGATATTAAAAAAATTTAAAAATTTATTTTTAGGATGAAAAAAAATATTAAAAAAAATTTGAAATTTTTGAAATCAATAGTTAGAAAAAATATTTTGTAAATTATATTATAGTTTTCCAAAAATTCTAAAAGATATTACAAAGTTTTGAAAATTTTACTTTTGGGTTTTTTGAAAATATAATAAAAGCGGTTTGAAATTTTTGAAAAATTTCAAATGTTTTTGTATATGTTCAGCATTAATTAGAAAAAAACATTTTGTAAGTTTCATTATGATTTTCCAAGTATTTAGGGAAATATTACAAAATTTTGAAAAGTTTATTTTAAGATAAAAAAAAAATATTAAAAAATGTTTGAAATTTTTGAAAAATTGTAATTGTTTTTTATATACGTTGAGCAGTAATTGAAGAAAACATTTTGTAATTTTTGTTATGATTTTTTAACTATTATGGGTATATTACAAAAATAAAACAAAAAATTTTTGGGTTTTTTAAAATTTAATAAAAATAATTTGGAATTTCAAATGTTTGTAAAGAAATTATTTTGTAAGAAAATGATACAGAATTTTAAAAATTTTACAATTAGATTTAAAAAAAAATAATTAATGCGATTTGGAATGTTAATTAATAATTAAAGAAAATATTTTGTAAGTTTCATTATAGTTTTTCAAATATTCTGGGAAATATTACAAAGTTTTGAAAATTTTATTTTTAAGTTTTTGAAGATATAATAAAAATGGTTTGGAATTTTTGAAAAATTTCAAATGTTCTTATATATGTTGGAAAATAGTTAGCAAAAATATTCTGTAAGTTTTATTATACTTTTCCAAACATTCTAGGAAATATTACAATGTTTTAAAAATTTTATTTTTAGCTTTTTTGAAAAAAATGATAAAAACGGTTTGGTCTTTTTGAAAAATTCTAAGTGTTTTTATATACATATGTTAAGCAATAAATAGAGAAAATAGTTTGTAAACTTCATTAAAACTTTCCAAATATTCTAAAAGATATTACAAAATTTGGAAAATTTTGTTTTTGGGTTTTTTAAAAATATAATAAAAACAGTTTGGAATTTTTTAAAAATGTAAAATGTTTTTATATATTTTAAACAATAATTAAAAAAAATACTTTGTAAGTTTTATTATGATTTTTCTAAATATTCTGGGAGATATTACAAAATTTTGAAAATTTTATTTTAGGTTTTTTGAAAAATTAATACAGGCATTTTAAAATTTAAAAAAAAATTTCATGTTTTTATATAAGTTAAGCAATGATTAAAAAAAAAATTTTGTAAATTTCATTATAATTTTTCAAAAATTCTGGAAAATATTACAATTTTTTGAAAATTTTCTTTTTACGTTTTTTGAAATACAATAAAAACAGTTTGGAATTTTTGAAAAACTTTAAATTGTTTTATATACATTGAGCAATAACTAAAATAAAATATTTTGTAAGTTTCATTATGATGTTCCAAATATTCTGGAAGATATTAGAATATTTTGAAAATGTTACTTTTGGTTTTTTTTTTAAATAATAAAAACGGTTTAGAGTTTTTAAAATTTTTGAAATGTTTTTTTGATCAATAGTTATAAAAAATATTTTATAAGTTTTGTTATAATTTTCCAAATATTCAGAAAGACATTACAAAATTTTGAAAAATTTTTTTTTGTGTTTTTTAAAAATTAAAAAAAAAAATTTATAAGTTTTATTATAATTTTCTAAATATTTTGAGAGATATTACAAAATTTTGAAAAGTTTTTGGATAATAAAAAAAATAATAAAAATTGTCTGGAATTTCTTTATAATTCTAAATATTTTTATATATGTACATATCATAAGCAATCATTAATAAAAATATTTTGTAAATTTCATTGTAATTTTACAAATATTTTGGAAAATATTACAAATTTTTGAAATTATAATTTTTGGGTTTTTAAAAAAATTATAAAAAGGGTTAAAATTTTTGAAAAAAATTAAATGTTTTTATATACGTTGACCAATAATTAAAAAAAATATTTTGTAAGTTTTATTATAATTTTCTTATTGTTCTAGGAGATATTAGCAAATTTTAAAAGTTATTTTTTAAAATTAAAAATGGTTTAAAATTTAAAAAAAAATTCTAAAAGTTTATTTATATGTTAATCAATAATAAAAAAAAAATGTAAGATTCATTACAATTTTCCAAACATTCTGAGAAATTTTATAAAATTTTAAACATTATATTTTTGAGTTTGTTAAAATAAATAATAAAAACAGTTTAAAATTTATTTTAATTTTTAAATGTTCTAATTTATTTAAAGCAATAATTAGAGAAAATATTTTATAAATTTTATTATAATTTTCTAATAATTTTGAGAGACAAAGTTTTGAAAATTTGGTTTTTAGGTTTTTTGTATTTAAAACAATAAGTATTGAAAAAACAAATGACAAAACTTTGAAATTTTGTTTTGTTATTTTAAAAAAAGTTTTTATAAATGTTGAGCAAGTTTTATTTTTAGTTATTTAAAAAAAAATATATAGACATCCAAACATACACATGGCTTCTCAGTGGTTTGGTGTGTCTGATTTTGTCTACTTAAAAAAATACGTATCCAATACTTTCTTAATAAAACAAGCAATTTTTTATATTTTTATTCACGCACATTTAATGTATAAAACAATTTTTTGGATCAATATTAAATAAAAAATAGCATAAATTATTTTAAGTACTGTACCTAGTTTAAGTAAGCGAAGATGTGGATTGACAGAACGTATTTTAAACTGCCAAAATATTGTCCAATATAAACCGTATTAACAAAATGTAAAACAAATTGTTAAAATGTATTGTCAAACAAATAACCCATTGTCAACTGTCATTAAATACTGCTAAAATTTATTTTTGATCATTGTAAAATTTTTCAAAATTTAATGTCAGATTGTCTGTCAAATTAATGTCATTTATTTTCATCTACCTTCAATTGTCAAAACGTATTCCAAACTGTCTAACCTTGTCAAAATTTTGTGAAGTACTGAAAAAATTAACAAAATGTAATGTAAACTGTTAAAATATATTTATAAATGCATATTCTTTTGTCAATTGTGATATAATACTGCAAATTACTAAGTTTTACTGTTAAGTGTGTAGTTTTTTTTATTGTCAAACTTGATTATAAACTTATATCAACTGCTAAATTAATATCAATTAATAAAACTGTTGTTAATTGTCAAATTAAATTTAATATAATGTCAACTATTATCAAATTAATTTAAAATCTGTCAAATTTTAGATTAAATTCAATTTCTTTGACAAATCAATTATATTGTTCTAGATTGCTGTCAAACCTGTTAAAAAATACTGTCAAACCAACTGTAAAATTTGTGTTAATTAATAAACAAATGTAATGTTTACTGCTAAATAACTTATCCTAAAACTGTCAAACTAATGTCAAGTGTCAATTCAATAGTCTAAGCCGTCAAAATTCTTAATTTGTTGTCAATTGTCATCAAATACTGCAAAAATGTATTGCAAACTACTGAATTTTACTGTAAAGTGAGTTAGTTTTGGTTTTGTCAAACTAATAGTCAAATAAGTATCAACTACTCAACAAATATATTGACTACTATTTAATCTACTGCCAGTTGTCAAAAAGCATCTTAAATTGTTAAACATTTGTCAAATGTTATAATAATTGTCTATTGTGTTGTTGACTTTCAAAAAGTATTGTCAAATGCTTAGTCTATTTGTTGTAACTGGTTACTGTCAAATAAGTAAAATCAACTGTTAAAGTAATGTTAACTAAAAAACAAATGAATTGTTTACTGTTGAATCTACTGCCAGTTGTCAAAATCTATTGTAAACTGTTAAATTATTGTCAAACTAGTAAATTTTACTGTTAACCTATAAAACGTAAGTGTCATAATAGTGTCAACTAGTAAACAAGTGCAAAGTTTATTGGTAGTTATCAATACTTATCCGTAACTGTCAAAATTAAACTATTGTTAAATTTATTACAAAAATAAACTATCAAAATAAATTGTCAGATATTTAAACTACTGTCAGTCGTTGAAAGTTTAAATTGTAGAAACACATTTGTCAAATATCATATTTATTCTTTTTGTTTACTGTACATAAATAAAATACTGCCGAAACGTACTACAAACTACAACATTTAACTGTCAATTGTGTTGTTTCTAGTTAATCTCAAATGAACTGTCAAATAATTTTTAAAAACTAAAAAAACTTTGTGATCTTTAAAAAATCCAAAAATAGAACAAAAAATAATTTTAAAAAATGTAAAATAATATTGTAAACTTTAAAAAAAGTTTTGTAAACTCTGGAAAAAAATCGTTGACTTTACAGTTTAAAAAAAAATTTAAATATAAAGCTTTATATTTTTTTTTTAATTTTACAAAATATAACAATAAAAAAAAATAAACTTTCAAAAAACTTTTAAAGTTCTCAAAATAACTCTGTGGGTTTCACAAACATTAAAAAACGCTGAATATTTTTTTTAATTTTTGACAAAGTTTTATAAACTTTTGAAAAAGCTTTATAAAAGTTCTAAAAATTTTGAAAAAAAAAGTATAATTAAAAAAATGTTTAAATATTTTTTTAAATTTCTAAAAATGCTTTGTAAGCACTAAAAAATTAAAATCTGCTTAATAATTTAAATAAACTAAAAAAAAACTTAAAACATACTAACAATAAAAAATGCTTTGTAAACACTAAAAAAAAAAATCCGTAAACTTCAAAAAAAAATATTTTTTTTTAATTTGTAAAGCTTCTAAAAGTTCTGTGAGCTTAAAAATAAAAAAAAAAACGCAAAATAAAAAAAAAAAAAATTGCAACATATATATAATAAATATTTTTTAGTTTTTTTTTAAACCTTATTAAAAAATTTAAAACTTCCAAAGAAGATTTGAGTGCAAAAAATATTCTGATACACTGCAAAATAAATTAAAAATCATTGTAAACTTAAAAAGAACTTTAAAAAAGTTCGTAAACTAGAAAAACTAAAAAATTAAAAAAATTAAACATTTTAGTTTTTTTTTAATTCCGTAAACTTTAAAATTTTATTTTTTAAGTTTTTGTATTTTTAAAACTTTTAAGAAATATATAATAACATTTTAAACTAGCTCCGTAAACTCTAAAAAAGCTCTGTAGAAATAATTTTTTTTTTTTTTTTAATTATGTTTATTTTAAAAAAAACTTTATAAGCTAGAAACTTTTAAAAATATTTTTTAAAATTTCAAAAAACTTTTAATACATTTGTAAGCTTAAAAAATCAAAAAAACAAATTTTCAAAAACTTAACTATTAAAAAAGAAACTTTTAAGTTTTAAAATTTTGTTTTAATTATTTTTTTTTTAATGTTTTAAACATCTTACGTGAGCTTAAAAAAAACAAAAAGCGTTAAATAGTTTTAATAAAGCTTTTTGTACTTTTTTTAATAGCTCTATAAACTCTATAAATCTTTAAAAAAACAAAATATAAACTTTAAAATGTATGTAGATTAAATTTAAAAAAATGCAAAAAAATGCAAAAAATATTCAAATTAAAAAAAAAATTGTAAGTATTTTTAAAAATACTTCATATTTTAGTAGTCTTTCAAAATGTATTTTTAAATAGCTTTTTAAACTTTTAAAAAGGCTCTATAAAACTCTAAAAAAGCTTTGCAATTATAAAAAAAATAACAAATTTTGAAAAAAAATTGCAAACAAAATTTCATTTACTTTTTGTTAAACTTAAAAAAAACTTTTTGATATTTTAAAAAAACTTTCAAAAAAATATTTTTACATTTTTAAAAATTGTCAATATTTTAAGATAAAAGTTTAAAAACAGTAATATCTTCAACAAACCTTTATAAACTGTTAAAACGTTTTTTAAAATTTTCAAAATAATTCTGTAAACAGTAAAAACAAAAAAAAAATGTGAACATGTAAAAAACTTCAAACTTTATTACTCTTAAAAAACTCTGATCACTAAACTGTTAAAAAAAAAATCCGTAGATTTTAAGGAAACTTGAAAAAAAAATGTTATGTTTTAAAAAGTTCAAAATATTTACAAAAAAAGCTACAATTTTTATAAATTCTTAAAAGAACTTATAAACTTTCATCAGACTTTTTTTATAAAATATAATAAAAAATTATATTTAATTCTTTTTCCAAAAAAGCTCCGTGGTCTCCAAAAAATTGTGAACCATTCAAGAACTAAAAAAATATGATAAAGCTTTTTAGACATCATAATCATCTTTTAAAATTAAAATTATTTTTATTTTAAATTTTAAAAAACTTTGTGAACTCTATATTATCAAAAAAATGCTAAATAATTTTTTAAAGAACTGCAAAATAAATTAAAATAACATTGCAAACCTAAAAAAGCATAGTAAACTCTATAAAAACCAAGTAGATTCTAAAAAAATTATAAGAAATTTTGAAAAAAAAAAGTTGTTAAAAATAAACTCTAAAATTTTTACAAAATTTGTTCTAAAATTTGTAGTATTAAAAAAAAATTTGCATATTATTTGTTAAATTTCATAATATTTTTAAAAAAGCTTGAATGTACTTTTAAACAAGCATTTACTCAACCATCCATCTTATTTTTAATCAGTTTTTTTAATGTTGAGGAAAAAAATGCACTCTCTTATATAATAATAACGAGCTTCCAGCCTGCTAAAAAAATAATTATTTAATCCAGACCACTTTTAATTAAACCACCTAAATCTTTTTTTAGCTCCTATCTTTTCATTCTGCATATGTAGAGATAAAGGTCCATTATTTTTTTATTTGAACTCGAACATACTGAATTTTCCATTTGCATAATCACGTATGGATTTATAACGTTGGCCGGATTTCATATCCGTCCGTGGAATGGATTCGAATGGGGAATTAAAATCGGTTTAAAGGTGGAATGCTATTTGCAAACGTTTTATTCAAATTAACGTTGCGTGAACGGTTAAAAATGAGAAGGATGTTCAAATAAAATTGAATGCTTTCCTAATGACTTACAATAATTGAATTTATTCCAAACCAAACAGTTAATATATAATTCACACATGTTCTAGCGTATGTGGTTTGAATACAATCAAGGAACATTTCATCCACATGCTGCTTAATATCTACGACTATTGCACCGTTAATTAGGCATACATTGCATGGAGTAAATATAAGATGAACTAACTAAATTATGTACATTTTTGTCTCCCCAATATAATTTACATTTTAATCTTAATTTTAAATCTTAAGCACTTTCCCCCATACAACCTTTAATTAAAGTTTATGTCCTTTCCGGTTTTTCTTTTCTTTCTGTACACGATAAGACATCGCGCGGATTAAGCGTGTTGTAACATTATACAAAGTCTGATCGTTAATAATTTTCTTCGAATGGGGTTCTACGCATGGAAGCGGATGTATTTGACAGGGATTGTGTGGATAGGCAACGTGGATTGATTCAATATTGACGAAATAGCGATGCGAATACTCGTTCATGTTTTGCTGGAAGCAACAGTATTGCCTGCAACATTTTTTTTGTAAGCTTAAGTGGATTTGGGATAAAAAATTGATTTGAATTATTTTTTTCTTCGTGTATGGTTATTTGTATGTAAAGATGTAAAGACATTTTTTCCATGTGGATTGATTGTAATATATGTATGTTGATATGAATAACATCTTAAATTTTAATAGAACGTTAGTTTACAGCTTCCTAATAGTAAAAACTTATTAAATATTTTGAAAAACTTAAAAAATAAATTAAAATTATATGAACGGTTTTCAAAAAATCATAATGTTTGAGAATAAAAAAAAAACAAATTATGTAAAAATTTTGTATATATTTTTATAATAATTGAGACTGTAAAATAAAAATGTTTAAATAACATTTTTTTTTTAATGTTGAATATTTTCTGTCTTGCAAACATTTTGTCAAATGTCTTATGTCCTGTACAATCGCATATTCTTCTTATAAATGCTTTAGAAAATATGTAATATAATTTTTATACCAAATTGTATTATATAAATGATATGCAGTAACTCTTTATTATTTATTTTTAGTCCCATAAACTTGGTATTATTTTTTATTAAGAGTTCAAGTGTGCTACAAGAATGCAGATTTATGCACCTCAATCAAATTACTCTCAACAGAAATTTTATTATCCGGTAAAATATTTGGTGCAAATGCGGTTATTACAATGTGCCATTCCGCCCTTAGCGCCCGTAAAACGTTAAAATATTTTTACAGCATAAGATTTTTATTGGCCACTTCTTGGCGCGCATCACGTACGCGATTATAATTTCCGGAGAGAAAAATTGTATATCCCGAAACGTTCCATGCATTTTTGCGCGTGTGCTCGAGTGGTAATTCAGAGAGAGTTAAAACGTTTGTAATTGGATTTGTGCAGCTGCATCCATATTCCTTGTATTTTGCATATTTGGGACATTAATAAAGCATTCCACATAGCAAAGCATTGGGGTTTTGCTTGCAGCTGGGAAAAATAATACAGTCTTAACTGCTTCTGTCTTAATATTAAATTTACCGGAGAATTTCCGCCATTTCGGACAATCCGGAATATAAATATTGAAGTTGCACTTCGAATTCTTATAACGTTCAATATTGAAACAGCTTAAATCTATTTCTATTGAAAATTGTTATTGAATTAAATAAATTTTTATTTTCTTGAAAATGGGATCAAAATTTGATTAACTTTGTCACCTTAAGAGCTGCTATACATCATGCGCTTCACACGTCTGAGTTCTTTTCAGTAACGAAAGAGATGAATATTTCACATGCTAGTGCCTCAAATATTTCATCCTCAAGTATTTCGGGTAGTTTATTTTAGGCTAGCTGAATGTAACAATAACATAAAATAAACATGACCAAAACAACCACGAAATACATCACAAGGACGAATAACATATTTTTTGTAGGAATTCTATTTTATTGATTTATTTATTATTAAAAAAGTGAAACTGTATATTATGATATTTAGTTAGAAACTATTTTTTAACTTGATTAATTGTTATTATTATAAACTTTTGTGGCAACTTTTCCATCGAAAAACATTTTTGTAAAATAAATCATTTCAAAAGTTCTTTATAGAAATAAACAAACGTTGTCTATTGATTATTAATATTGTCTAAACACATATATTTTTATGCTTTAAAGCCGTCTGACACAAAACTGATTTCGGTGCTTATATCAGTACAACTGTGTTGGGCGCCAATTATTAACAAATATTTTAAAATCCAGTGTTCTTAGCGACATATATACATATATACAAATTTATGTGTCAATTATCTAGTAAGATTGAAACAGTAGCAAAATATTTAAAATATTAGCACGGAAAGTTATTGTACTGACAAAAGTAATAAAATCAGCTTTGTGTCAGAAGGATCTTAGAGCAAACAAACTGTGATTGCTACTTACAAATGCCTAGCAATTTATTAACAGTTGCAAGAATCCTTAAACTTTTTTTGATCATTTTTAATTTAAAAAATAACTCTTTACTGAAAAAATACTTTCGAGTTAAAAAACTTAACTATAAAAACTAGAAATCTGGTCATCAATTTTTTAAGTGTTCTCCGAAAGTGTTATTTTGGCCTGACAGTTACAAATCCGGCATATAAAACTGGAAATCTGACAGCCAAGCGTTAATCTTTGCTACTACTGTAAATCTGGCCGTTAAAACTGAAAATCCATCCGTTTAAACTGAAAATCCGGCCATCAACGTCTTAATTTTAGCTCCCAAACCATAATTTGGCCAGAAAACTATATATCTGGATTTTTAAAATGTAAATCTTGCTATCAACGTGTCAAGTTTGGCTCCCAAACAGTTAATTTGACCTGAAAACTAAAAAATCCAGCTTTTTGAACAAGAAATTTGACCACTAAGTGTTAAATTTTGCTGTCAAACTCTAAATTTTGTCTTTATATTATAAATCTGGCTTTTAAAGTACAGTGTAAATTTGCCAAGTGTTAAATTTTGATGTCAAACTGTGAATTTGGCGTGTTAATTTGGCTTGAAAATAATAATTTGGATTTCCAACTTTAAATCCAACCTTTAAATTATAAATCCGGTCTTTGAACCTGCAAACACAGTAAAGTCAGCCACCAACTTGTTAAGTTTGGCTTTAAAACTGTTAATTTGGCCTTTAAATGATAAATTCGGTCTTAAAATTGCAAATCCGGCTGTCAAAACAAAAATCCGGCCGTCAAAACAGTAAATTCGTGTCGAGTTTGGTTTCCAAATTGTTAATTTGATTTCAAAATGATAAATCCTACTTTTTATAGTATAAATCCGGCTTTTAATGTTGTAAATCCGGCCATCAAAACTAAAACTTATGCTACCAGCATGTTTTAATCAGTTCGGCTGTCAAACTGTTAATCCGGCCATCAAAACTGTTTTTTTTTTTAAATTTAATTTTGAATAATTTGAATTTAACTTTCAAAAACTTGACTTCAATAAAATAAATATGCTAATTCAAGATCTAAAAAAGAGTACGAATGGTAACCCTAATTGTAACCACAGCCTAATACTTCATTAAGCTGCTTGTAACTAATCGTAGATAGTTCAAAACATTTAACAAATTTTTATGTAAGTAAAATTGTCTATCCTTAATTGTAGGGTTGTAGTCGATGTTAATACAATCATTATAAAATAAAAAAATGAACTGATTCTACTCTAACAATAAATAATTCTCTAGAATCAATATTTTATTTAAAATTGATTTCATGAAGGTTCCGTTTGCTAATATAATAACACAGTTGCAGGATCACATATTGAAAGTATTAGTAAAAGAAAAAAATTTAATATCATTGAAGAAAACGCTGGATGCTAAGAAGAAAGCCTTACTACTCAGACACACCCAATTGATCAAAACAAGTTTCCAACAAAACTTCAGAAATCATCAAAAAAGAATTTATGCAAAAATGGAACTTCAAAGAACCCACACCTCCCCAAACCCCATTACAAATTGTAATTTCAAGCAAAACGAAAACGACTCCCATAGTATTAGCTAACAGTCCCCCTTCACTCAAACCGGTACCTGAAATAATCTGCCTGGATTCCGACGAGGAAAACGATGATCCACCACCAAAACTACAGTCGGAAGTGGAAACAACAAAAGAAGATTATGAAGATTCGGTAATGTTACTCAATTACAACAATCCTAACAACCTATACAAACGTCGCAGTTCCACAGAAATCATACCAATAATTAAAAATAGTAAACCACCGGTATCTAAAGTGCATGCAAGTTCAACTACTGAAACTCTGCCTGTAGTTAATAAACTAAAATCAATATTACCTAACAGTCCGAAATTCACACTACAACCCGGTCAGAGTCTATTGAAAGCAACACGCACAACATTAAAAGTCAACATTCCCACAACATCAAAACCAGCTACTAGTATATTGAAACCCCAAAGCGTACTTAAACCTAAACCTGCTGTCGTCATTGAAAAAAATGATGTGTCGCATCTGCGTAAAGATCAGGTATTAAGTTATTTAGGCAAAAGCAAATAGCAAAATAGATGTATCTCCTAAAGATATAGCAAGATTGATGGTGTTATCCGAAACAAATCCGAATAAAACCGAATCTAAATCGGATGAAGGGGATGCTACGTCGAAACCGCTATGATCAATCTTTTTTTTGTTTTAGGTTATCCTGATCCTGTGAATATTTATATAATTATAAATTACCGCTCATATTGAACGGTTTTAATTGATGTATATATTAGTTTAAGCAAGCAATACATGTGATAATAGTTTTAATCGTGATGCTCATTATTTTTTGTAAAGCGGTATTACATGTATATAATTAACAAAAAAAAAGGGATACGATCTATGCAGATTTTATCAAAATGATTTTGATTTTGGTTTAATCACATTATGTATTATAGAGTATAGTATATTAATATTAAACCTTAAAATAAATTTCACAAAAAAAATAATCCTTTTTTTAAGTTAAAAAAAAAAATTTAAATTTTCAATAAACAACAAGGGCTCAAAATTTGCTAAACATAAAAAAAAAACTGAAAAAAGATAACGTTTTTTGAACTTTTTAGATAAATTTTAAGACTTTTTAGCATTTTAAAAATCTATTTGAAAACACATTTATTTCAATTTATAAACGGTAATGTTTTCAACAAAACTCTGTAAAGTTTGAAAAATATATTTTAAGCTTTCATAAAACTGTTTAAACATAAAAATCCATTCAAATTAAAAAAAATTAAAAAATTAATTAATTAAAAAAAAATTAAAAATGTTTGATAAGACTGTAAATTAAAAATGTAAGTTTTGAAAACACTACAATACTTTTTTTTTACTATAATTCTTAAAACATTAAGTTTATAAAAAAAAACAAATTTTAGTAAACTTTTCAAAAAGCTTTATAAACTTTTTTTAGGCTCTATAAAACCTCTGCAAATTCCACAGTTAAAAAAACTTTAAAAAATCTTTTTAAACTCCAAAAAATTAAAACAACGCTTTTAGAACTGCAAATAGTTTAATATGCTTTCAAAAATTTTTGTAACTCTAAAAAAAATATTTATTATAATTTTCAAAATTAATAATTTTAAATAAAATATTTAAAAAAATTTAAAAAGTACAAAATAATTTTTAAAAACTTGATAAAATTAAAAAAAATTTAAATGGATTTAACACTTTTCAAAAAAACTCTGTAAACGGTAAATAAAAAAAAATAAGTTTTGACTGTTTTCAAATAAAACTCAAAATCTTAATAGAATTTTAATAAAACTCTATAAACTTTCTTTAGACTCCAAACAAGCTCAGTAAGAATTAACAAAAAATATTTTTTTACGTTTGAATATTGTCAAATAAACTTACAAAAATGTTTAAAAAAATTTATAATGTTCAAAAAACATTTTTTAACTTTATAAAAAACTTTTTAAATTTTAAAGAAGCTCACAGAGCTCCAAAAATTAAAAAACGCAAAATATAAAAAAAAAAGGTTTTGACTATTTAAAAACGTTTTAAAAAGGTCTATAAACTTTGTTTAGACAATTTTAAAAGCTTTAAAAGTACTTTTTTGTACTAAAAAAATAAAAAACATGACTTAAAACTTAAAAAAACATAAGCTTTTGAAAGTTATTTGTAAATTAAAATTTATTTTTTTTTAAATGAACTATAAATTCCACAATAATTAAAAAAAAAAATGTGTTCTAAAAATTTAAAAAAATCCTACTTAAAAACTATGGAAAAACTTAATTAACATTGTAAACTTTAAAAAAATGTTGTGAATGAACTCTAGAAAACCTACGTAGACTCCAGAAAAACTATAAATATCTTTAAATTTTACAATTTTTAAAATCTTCTGAATAGACAAAAAAACTGCAAATTTTAATAATCTTAAAAAAAAATCAATTTAAATTTTTAAAAAACTTTCAAGATTTACAAATAAACTGTGAGTTTTATTTAAATGTTAAATAAATTTTAAAAACAAAACAAAACTACATATATAACATATGACAAATTTTGAAAACAAAATAAAAAAATTCAAAAACTATACTGTTTTATGTTTTAAGTTCTAAATAAGCTCTCTGTACCGCAAAACTTTAATAAATTCTCAACTCTATAAATTTTCTTTAGGCTCTAAGAAAACTCAAATTGTACAAAACTTTATAAACATTTTAAAAATCTTTTTACAAAAAAAATTAAATTTTAAGAAACCAATAAAATAAAAACTGTAAACATTTTAACAATTAAAAAAAATAAATTATGACAAAACTTTATTTAAAAAAAACGCTATAAATTTTGTAAAAATAAAATAGTTTTAAAAATGTTTAAAAAAGATACGTAACCTTTAACCAAGCTTTGTAGATTCTAAAAAAACTGCCTAAAATTAAAAAAAAAAGTAAAGTTTAAAAAAAAAATTTATAAAAAATAAAATTATTAAACAAAAGAAAAAAAATAACTCAAATAAAAACTGTAAAAAAAATAAAAAATTCCACAAATTTCAAAAACTAATAAATTTCAAATTTTTTCAATTTTATTTAAAAAAAACTAACCAAATTATTAAAAAAATAAAAAAAAAATATTAAAAAACTTTAAAAAAACAATTTCCAAACAATGTAATAATTAAAAAAAAAATAATTAAACTTTATTTTTTATTTTTAAAAAGCTCTTACAACTTCTAAAAAAATCTGTGATTTCCAAAAAAATTAAAAAAAAAAAACGCTTAACAAAATAAATTTTGAAAATAAAAGTAAATTCTAAAAAGCTCAGTTGTTTTTAAAAATTACTTGAAAATAAAAAATTGCAATATTTAAAAAGTTTTGAATCTTTATAAACTTTTGTTAAACTCTACATAAACACTACAAAATCCTCAAAAATTTACAACAAATAAAAAAAAACTTTTAAATTTTTTTTTAAACTTTTAAAAAGCTCATGTGATGTTTTCATAAAACCTATAATTTAAAAAAATTGCAAAAAAATAAAACACGCTAACATCGAAAAAAGGTTTGTAAACTCAAATTATGCTCTGTAGACTTCAATAAAGTTTTTTCAAAATTTACATTTTTTAAAATCTGTAAAGTTCAAACTTCCTTTGTGAGTACCAAAAAACGTAATTTTTTTTTAAATGCTTATTACAAAGATACTAAAAAATTAAAAACTATACATTTTTTTAGACTAAGAAATTACAACTATTTTGTTTTAAATTTTATTAAGCTTTTAAGAAACTTTTTAAATAAAAAAAAATTGTAAACTCTAAATTAATTATAAAGCGCTGAACCATTTTCAAAAGCTAAATTATTAAAGATTATGCTGTTTAAAAAAATTCAGAAAATTTAGAGATTACTGCAAAAAACTATTAGCAAAATTTACAGTTTTTAAAAACCTCTAATTAAAAAAAAAAATTTTTTTATTTGCAAAACTGTAAATTTTAAAAAATCTGTAAAAAAATTTAAAAATAAAAAATTTTAAAATCTGTACTATTTTTAAATTTTATAAAAAAATAATTTAATTTTCAAAAACTAAAGTTAAACTACTTCCGCGCATTTAATGAACTAAGTGCCCCGCTCACCCACCCAAGAGTTTGTGAACAAAAAATTGCATCACTAACACTTGGTTGGGCGGAAACTAAAATTAAAAATACTGTCGCTTATTTAATAAACTAAGTGCCCTTTAAAATTAGGTGTTTGTGAACAAGAAATTGGATCGTTCTGTGAGGTCCAAAATAACATTGCAAACTTTAAAAAAAAGATCTAAAAATTTTATAAAAGCTCAGTAGACTACACAAAAACTGTAAAAAAAGTACAATATACAATTAAAAAAAAACAAAGCTTTAGTAAAACTTTTTTAAATTCTAACAAAAACCTTTCAACTATTTTAAAATGTTTGTTTTTTAAAATTTTAAAAAAACCTGTAAACTTAAAAAACAAAACTAAAACATTAAAATATTTAAAAAAATGTAATTAAAAAAATTAAAAAAAAACTTAATTTTTTTTTATAACTTACTATTAGAAGCTTATTATGATTTAAAAAAACGTCAATCTAAAACAAATAAATTAAAAAAAAATCTAAAAAAAAAACATTTAAACAAACTAAATAATTAAAACATTTTACAGGTTTTTTAAAAAATATTCTGTAACTTTAATTAAATTTTGTTCATGTTCTAAAAGCTTTTTTATGCTTTTTAAATTTTAGTTAAGTTCTTAAAAATTAAAAAGAAAAATTTTTGTTTTCTAAACTTCATTTATATTCTAAAAACTGTTTTGTGTTTGTGAATTTTATTCAAAAACTTAACATTATATAAATAAATCATTTGTAAAAATAATTTATGTTCACAAAGCATTAAAATGTTTTGTTAATTTTATGTTTTAAATATATTTACTATTTTTAATCATGTTCTCAAAATTATAAAAGATTTTACTGGTTGCTTGCAGAACAAACTCTGTAAACTTAATTCAACTTTATTCATGTTTCAAAAATTTGTTTCTTGTTCTGTAACAGCAAATATTTTTTTATGTTTTGAAAGTTTAATTAATGTTCGTAAAGCATGTTCTGTATGTTTCAAAATTGTCCACAAACTAAAAAAACTGTATAAAACTGTTTAAACGTTTTCTAAATGTCAAAATTATTTTAAAAACTGAAAAAAAAAAAAAAAAAAAAAAAAAAAAACAAAATTTATTGTCTAAATGTCAAAAAAAAAAAAAATCAAAATTCTTGAAATATTATCTGAATATGTTTGAGTAAAAGTTTAAAAATCTCTTATAAATGTGAAAGTATTAAACATTTTATTTATCTTAATATGTGTTTAAAAATTTCATATAAATGTTATGTTTTACTGTCATATATATGCTTTGTAAATTTTCTTTTATATTCATATTTGTATCACCGTCCAATGATAGTCTTGTAAAGGCTGAAACTAGTTTAAATTAATTATTTTATTTATTTTGTCTAAGTTTGCTAAATGTTGTTAAACTTATCTAAAGTACGTGGTTTAAATTGCTTTTGCTAAAAATAATCTATGGATTAAATTGCATGCCGGTGAACGCATTTAAATTTTTTAAATCATGCTATGAAAGCTGTTAGTAAATTCTCAAAGCATAAAAATGCTTTAAAATTATAGTAGAAAATTCAAACTTTAAATAACATTTTAAAATAATAATCTATAAAATCAACCTACTAAACTGCAGTAAAATTAATAAAGACTTGCATTAATAAGCCTTGCACTCAATGCACACTTCACAACTATGAAATTGAATCATATTATCTCAACTTCTACCTACTTTGAATAATTTTTAAACTAGTTCAAAAACCTCATAAATCTTGGACGTTCTAATAAACTCTTGAAATATATAACTCCCGTGAAACATTGTGCAATATTCATGAAATTCTTATAATAAAAAAGACTGCACCTTTCAGTACTTTTATGCAAAGCAACTGCTGTGATATTTTTCAGCATAAAACTTGTTGATGATGTTATCAGCCAGACAACTTAAGCAAAAAAAGAATGCGTTAAATTAATTAATAGCGTTTTGCAACCGTAGGGCCGCTCTTCCCAAGCTATAAATCCCTACAGGATGCAACCGACCGAGACCGTCCCCGTGAACATTCAATTACCCAAAGTTCCGCAACAGAAATTAATAACGATCAATCAATATTTAGTTAATGCTTTAATAAATTAATATAATATTGTTGCATTGTTGCGTGAAATAATTATTATCACGACCTGTCCGCGAGTCCATACAATTTAATATATCTAGTTTTATCTTTCACTCCATGTACCAATCATTTATTATTTAATTTTATTAACAAAGCAAATCATTTTATTATTACATTAATAATGTTTTTGTTTACACCACACTAGTGGTATAGTTTTATTGATAACAAATATAATATTATTGGTTCTATTAAAAAAATATTCAAATCAATTTAATTATAAATAAATAATTATTTATTAACATGCTTTTATTATTATGAAAAACCTCAAACCAATCTTTGTAAACTTTTTTTTATAAATGCGCGGTTTTATTTCAATATGTGCTATTAAATAAAAATTAGCTTATATTTGATTCAGTATAATACAATAATTAAGAAAAAAATAAATGTATAAACCAAATGGCAGCATTTCATTAATTAAAGGTTAAAATCAATTCAACTGATTGCAATCCTTTACATAATTAAGTAAATGAGTCTATTTATTTGTATGTTAAATGGATAATTAGGCGTTGTGAAAGCGTACAAATTAATCCAATCAAGATCTGTTCTCGGTTTTCATGGTTTCGGATACAAATATATAGGCTACATCACAAAGGACTATCATAGAAAATTGCGCTAGACCTGAAATGGTGTGCGGAAGACCTAGCGATAACACGCAATTATGGGAAGGATATACGAAAAGTCCCTTAGTCTGCGATAATCTCTAGATAGGAATCAGTTTCTCCTTTTCACTACATCCCAAAACCGCAACAAACTTCATTAACACAATTAGAAATAATCTATCAACCAGCTTATGTATTTAAAGAATTATTATTTTATACACAAATAAATTTGCTAATTAATAATTTATGTTCATTTAAAATTTATAATTAAAATCAATTCAATATGAATTAATTAAATTTTAATATTTGCATATGGAAGCAGTACATTGGCTAATGCGATCTACACAATGCAACTGTTTCAGTTTTTAAATACTAGTTTGGCACAAGTTTAAGTTTAAGCCCGGCGCGTTCACCATTTACGTGTTATTACCGCTTAACAATCCGGAACCGCGAAACCGTTACGAATTTAATGCAATAAACTGCAAAGCTAACATTATTAAAGTCTGAACCCACTTACCAAAACAGGATTTCATTTAATTTATTTATTTCTAGTTGTTGCAAGCAAACTCACCTAAAACAAAAAATAAAGAAAATTCATTATAAAATAAATAAAAATTTGAAAAATCTTGAAAAATAATAAATGTACAGTAGATAACTAAGGTTAACAGATTGTGAGTAAAGCAGCTTATTTGTTAAACTTACTTCAGTTAGATTTGTTAAAAAAAAAACACACTCATATTAAATGTAATTATGGTTAAATGAACACTAATCATATATTATAATATATACGTTAGCCTAACGTCTTGAAATGCCAAAATTTCTTAAAGTTTTCTACTGAAGCTAGGGCTCGAACCTGCGACAAATTAAGCGCCAATTTGAGTTAGGCGCTTCAACCAATTAAGCCACTTTCAGATTAGGTTAGGTTAGGTTAGATTTGGTTAAGTTTGGTTAGGTTTGGTTAGGTTTGGTTAGGTTTGGTTAGGTTTGGTTAGGTTTGGTTAGGTTTGGTTAGGTTTGGTTAGGTTTGGTTAGGTTTGGTTAGGTTTGGTTAGGTTTGGTTAGGTTTGGTTAGGTTTGGTTAGGTTTGGTTAGGTTTGGTTAGGTTTGGTTAGGTTTGGTTAGGTTTGGTTAGGTTTGGTTAGGTTTGGTTAGGTTTGGTTAGGTTTGGTTAGGTTTGGCTAGGTTTGGTTAGGTTTGGTTAGGTTTGGTTAGGTTAAGTTAGGTTTGGTTAGGTTTGGTTAGGTTAGGTTAGGTTAGGTTAGATTGATTCAGACCTGATCTTCGTCCAAGACACACGTGTTTTGTGCGGAGCTCTAGTAATAAGTCTTATAACACCAGTTTTTGTAAATTGAATTTTGTGTAAAGTAGCCGGGCACCTTCGGAAAGTGTCCTGTGTGACTTTGTGTATTGTGTTGTGTCGTCAAATCTTTAAGCGCCCCGGTAATTAGTGATTTATTTGTTCGGATGGGTAGAAATTTTTCACTCGTGTCGTAGTATTGTGACGTGTATCGTAGTGTGCGCGATCACGATTTTCTGAAGAAGGGGAAAATAACAGATTTTTAGTTTTTTTTCGGCCAAAAGTCAAAGTATTATTGAAATTTTTGTGGCTAATTGCCAAACTCACAAGGCGGAGGGCGACGGTATCAACAGAAATTTCAATTTCAATATTTTGAGCAAAGCAAATTTTAAACAATTTATGTGCCCGGCCTTCACCATTTTGAAAAAAAATAGATTCTGAAAGCGAGGACATTAGCGTAGGCTCCAATGAATCTGAAGTAGGACTACAAAATAAAAAGTTGAAAGTATGCAACAAAATGAAGAGGATCCCCCTGGCTTAAAAATACCAAAAAATGATCAGCCAAAACAGGCTTCATCATCAGAGGAGAGCGACAAGGAAGCGGTTGTAAACGACCAGTTAACAATCATAGACATAAATGATTCACCGGAACAAAAATTGAAACAAAAAAGGAAAGATACCAATAAACCAGAACGAAAAGAGAAGACAAAGTATTCTAAAGTTGATGCTGTTGAAAGACATCTTAGCGAAAGACTACATAATAAGCAGCACAAGCAAAGACATTAAAACCGTGTCAAGCAAGCTGCAAAACAGGTCCTAGAGAAAAGTAGCGACTCTGGAGACACAACCCAGGCTGTCCAGAAAACCCAGGAAACCCAGACCGTCCAGGAATTCAGAGAAAGCTACCGAGGAAACGGAAACGGCCACAATTTGCACTGTCTGCCAAAAAAAGAAATAACAGCAAAGGAAGAGAGAGAGGTGTCGCTACGAAGGAGATTATATGATTTTGACTTGCAACAAAGCAAGCAAGAAGAGCTGGATAGTTTAATAAAAAAAAAAAAATGGTGGGAAGACATGTTTGAAGTGCCTATAGAAAAAGAAAATCCATTTAAAGGAACAGAAGAAGTTCTAATAATCTATGACAATAAAAGAAAAGAAAGATTTGGCGTAGAAAGACTAACAGCTGAAAATCAGCAAAATTTTGGAGGATGGTTTACTAAAGGGTCATATCGAGACAAGCTACAGCATTACAAAAACAAGTAAAGGGACAACGGAACAAAAAATAATAGCTAGCCAGTTAGAGGTTGACAATTTACAAATGCAAATTAAAATGCTAAATGAAATAAGAACCGAAATGGAATCAAGAGAAAGTAATAAAAACTAGCAGTGGCATCATCAGCAGCTCACAACTGGGACGCACTTAGAAAAATGCTTAGTATCACTTTTAGGCTTACAAAGGTAAACGTGGAGCTGTACGTCCCCTCAAGCTACAAGAAACAAACATAAAAAAAAACAATTAAACAGGTGCAGGTAACAAGTAGTAGTAGTGCAGAGAATAAGAAAACTTTGCACATGTTGAACATTGATGGTGACCCGAACCAGGAAGTTATTCAAAAAGCCATAGGAATAAAATTGATCGAAATTGAACTTCAAAATGTACATTTCAAGATCAAAAATCTAAGACCGACCAGAAGCGAAAACAAAAACGCGACATTGTCAATCAAAAACAAGGCTGCTATGGCCTTAATAAAGACAGATAGAATAAAAATTGGATGGCT
The DNA here is from genome assembly GCA_963932245.1 of Tachinus rufipes. NCBI lineage: Eukaryota > Metazoa > Arthropoda > Insecta > Coleoptera > Staphylinidae > Tachinus > Tachinus rufipes. The sequence goes on from OZ010745.1 coordinate 116,951,870, forward strand.
TAAGTGCTACTTAAGGGAGAGGGTACAAATCGCAAGATGTGCAAACTGCTTAAAGCTTGGCCACGTAGCAGGTTGACAGCCCGGGATACCTCAAGTGTTGCAAAACGGGACATTTGGCAAGATAGTGTTTAAACGCCGCCGACTGCAGCCACTGCAGTAAAAAACACAGGTCAAATTCAAGTTCATGCCCTGTGTTCAGAATACTTATAGAACAGAGCGGGAGAGAGCTACTCAACAAATTGTTTAAAATACTCCAAATTAACTTAAATCGCTGCAAGCAAGCCCACGACCTTCTACAAGCTACCACCAGGACCAAAAAAACTGACATAGTATTGGTAACAAAATGCCGGAGGAACAAACAATTTATGGATGCAAAACCCAAGCAAATCTGCGACAATAATGGTACTTGGTAACACCGCAAAAAGAATCAAAGACTGGGTACGCTCGCGGATGGTATAGTCTGGATTAAAATCAGCGAAATTTATATCTACAGCTGCTACGTGTCACCAAATATATCAATGGATCAGTTTCTCAGTTGGCTTGACAATCTTGAAAACAGCATCCGGAGAACAGGTAGCCGGAAAGTTATCGTAGGCGGAGACATAAATGCAAAGGCAATCCAATGGGGGTCTTGCCTTACGGACCGCAGAGGCGAAGCAGTTATCGTTATGATAGCTAGCATAGGCATAACAGTTTGCAACCAAGGAACCACACCGACCTTCAGAAAGGGTGATATCAGCAGCGTGATCGACGTGACACTGGCTTCAGATAACTTTCTAAAAAATGTGAATGATTAGAAAGTATCAGATCTCAAAGTTTAAGCCACCATCGATACATCATGTTTAGCATTTGCTGCAATGTAGCTACCCAATCAAAAGAAACTGTGAAAGGAGGGTGGACAGTAGACAAACTCTGCAAAAAAAAATTAGTTAAAATTCTGAATAGAGCAAAAACAGTATTAAGCAAAGAGGATACAGAAAAAAATTGTGAAGTTATAATGGGAGCTATACAAGAAGCATGTAAGGCGGCAGTACCAAGGAAAAATGTAAAAGGTTGCCGACAGGTGTACTGGTGGTGCGATAAAATAGTATGCGCAAAAAGCAAATATCACAAAACACGCAGAGAAGTAACCAGAGCAAGAAACAAGAAGACGGCCGCAACAATAGCAGAAACGAAAAAAAAAATGCTAAAACAAAAAGAAAAGACCTAAAAGATGCAATTATTGCCAGCAAAAGAAAATGCTGGAGCAAATTATGCGCAGAAGTAGACAAAAAAAAAATCATAACCAAAAAGATTGGCGCAAAGTCACCAGGCCCAGAAGCTTACGTTTCAGGCAGAACTGCCGCAGTTGTAGAGGCACTTTTCACAACTAGCACAAACAATAAGACTACGATTATAAACCAAGCAAGCCAATTGGAACAGAAACCAAGGAGCATTGAACTAAAATACCTAGTAGTAGCAGCAAAAAGGCTTCCAAACAAGAAAGCTGCTGGACCGGATGAATTACCAAATGAAGTAATTAAAGCAATAGTAGAGTGCTACCCAAAAGATGAAATGTCTAGAGAAAGGCGTATTTCCAGCCAGGTGGAAAGTAGCCAGATTGGTTTTACTAAGGAAAGCAGACAAAGCGCCAAAAGAGCCAATCTGCCTACTTGACGGAACAGGCAAAATTCTAGAAAAAATTGTGGTTGATAGGCTAAACAAAAAACTAGGGATTACAGATGGCTTATCAGATAGGCAGTTTGGCTTCAAAAAAGGAAGATCTACCGTGAATGCAATTTACGCGGTCCAAGAAATTGCAAAAGCGACAAACAGCGGTCCGTTATGGAAAAGAAAACACTGCATCATTGTGGCGCTAGATGTCAAAAACGCATTTAACTCAATACAATGACATGTAATAGTTAATGCACTAAGTAAAATAAATATATCAAAGGGCATCAGGCAATTAATAAGAAGTTACCTGAGTAACAGAAAACTAGAGTACAACGACAGAAATAACGACACGGTAAAAATAGAAGTGACAGGCGGGGTGCCACAGAGATCGGTGCTAGAGCCACTATTATGAAATTTGGCATACGATGGAGTGCTAAGGTTCAAACTACCGGAGGAAGTCCAAATAATAGGATTTGCGGACGATCTAGCGGTAATATCTAGCCACTGGGGTATCGATAAAGTAATCGAGAATGTAAAAGAGGCAATTGTGATAGTGTCAGAATGGCTAGCAACAAACGGGCTAAACTTGGCTCCTCAAAAAACAAAGGCTGCTTGGTTATCAACCAAGCAAAGCGGTCGAAAAGGCGACGAAAAAATAATGGTAGAAGGTAACCTAGTGCCAATAGTTAAAAGCCTTGGGAGTAATACTAAAAGCTAATAAATGGCATTGTCAACAGGTGGCAGCGGCAGCAGACAAAACCTCAAAAACAGTAATGGCAGTGTCTAGATTAATGCCAAATATAGGAGAACCTAGCCAAACAAGCAGAACACTGCTAGCAAGCGTAGCCAGATCTACAAAGAAACATGGACAGGTGGCAAAAAGCAATTCGCGGGTCAGCCATCAAAGTAATAAGAACATATCGGACAATAAGCACGGACGCTGTTGAAGTGTTGGCGGCAGTATTTCCGGGTGACCTTTATGTAGAAGAAAAAAAAAAGAAAATTCTATGCTGTTAAACAAGGACTTCCAAAGCCAGAAGCAATTAAAACAGAAAAAGCGGAAACAATAAGAAGATGGCAGAAAAGGTGGTCAACGACGGATTTGTGCACAGCATGGACACGTCGCCAAATTCCAACAATTAGCAACTGGATAGACAGGAAGCATGGTGGTTGTTCATACCACCTCACGCAGCTACTCACCAGCCACGGATGCTTTGGTAAACACTTATTCCGAATAAAAAAACGCATTAGTGAAAAATGCATGTACTGCGACTCGTCTTGTGACGATGCAGAACATACTCTTTTCCATTGTCCGAGGTGGGCAAATTACAGGTTATTGATAACCAAGACTCTTGGTGAAATACCAACAGCAAACAACTGTTAAGTGGAATGCAGTAAATAAGTTTGCAGTAACAGTGCTAACAATAAAAGATTTGGACGATCAAAAGCGGATCTAAATCAATTTTAAATGTATAGTGACTCCAGAGTAGTGTGAAGTAATACCGAGAGGCAGTTCCGCATTACTGGTAAAAAGAAGGGGTTTTTTAGTTGGTAAAAACCCGACACTACTGCAGTCAGAGCTGGCAGTGTCTTAGCTGAAGATTTTCTTCCTTTGGTTATAAAAAAAAGGTTAGGTTAGGTTAGGTTGGGTTAGGTTAGGTTAAGTTAAGTTTTTTTTGGTTAGGTTAGGTTGAGTTGCTGCAAGATCTTTGTTGTAGACGCACGTGTTTAGACGGAGCTTTTTTAATTAACAGTAAAATTAGTGTGTAGTTCATTGGTAGAATTGTAGAAAGTAGGCAGGCACCTTTGGAAAGTGTTCTGCTTTACTTACGATATATGGCTAATTGCTTCTTTTATTAGCAAGTTACGTTTTTGGAAATTTTCCACTCGTCACGTGGTGTGACGTACTGTTATAACGTTTTCATTTGTTATTAGTGTGTGAAGTAGGAGAATTCCCTTTGCGCGCAAATTATTTACCAAAAATAGGAGAGCCGCAGTGCGCGCAAACTTATCAGAAGTGAGAAAACTTTCCTTTTTTTGATCGCGTAGTTTTGTGGCCAGCATACAAAAAAAATGCTAATTTTATTTGTTGCAAAGTCCGCAAAGAAATTTTTTTGTCCATAACTGACATTTTTGGACAAAAGAAATTTTCTTAAAATCCATCAAAAAAATTTTTTTTTTTTAATATAAAAAAAAAACTGGCACAGAAAGAAGCTTCCTACAAGAAAGAAAGATCCAGAAAACGCAACCATCGCTAAAAACAAAAAAAGATGCAGGTTACTTCCTTTAAGCAAGAGAAAAAAAAAACAAAAAAATAAAGGAAGTGGAAGAAACTTTGATTAAAACGGTAGACACCATCAACAAGGTATTGCTAGAGTTAAACGATAAGATCACAAATAATACAAAGACCAACATAAAGGAGCTCATAACTAAACTTGTGATCCAATGAAATAATGCCTCAAAAGCTTGGCTCAAGAAGCATACATAGAACTCCCCAATGTAAAAAAATAAAACCAAACTAACAAAAAAAAAAACGGAGATAATAGAAAAGAAAATTTAGCGTCGAGCGTGCAGGAGAGTACGGAAGAATGTATGGAGCAGCTACGGCATGTGAGAGTACGTTGCAAAGGATGTGAGTGTGAGGGTATGTGTGAAAAAACAAGGAGAACAGTCATGAGATGTTTTTCAAGAACTTATGCAGGATGAGTGGCCTAAATTATGCAGGATGAGTGGCCTAAAATGGCTTACAGACGGTCACCTTTTCTTTATACTTTTTTTCAAAATTAATAACTGGTGTTGGGCAATTCCAGAATATGATGACAATTGTTTTAATTAAAGTCTACCAACTCGCCAGTATTTGTTATCAAGAAATTAAATTACAAACACTTGGGGGGAGAAGGTAATTAAAAGTTATAAAACATAAAAACACTCTGAAGTTTTGAGAACATAAATTAAATTTGCTGGATATTTTGAAAACATAAATGAGGTTATAAAACATTACAAAAATATTTTAATGTTTGAAAAAGAACAAATAAAGTTAATAAACATAAAAAGAGCATTTTCAACATAAACAATAACATGAAGTTAAATTATGTTTACAAGTATTTTTATAAACTGTTTTAAAAAAACATTAATAAAGTAATAGAACATAAAAAAGCTTTTGGAACATAAATACAAATAGTTTGTTGCTTATACTTTTATACTTTGAAAACATAAAAAAAATTATAAAATTTTGCAATATGAACACAGTTGAATTAAAACTTAAAAATATAATTATTATTTAAGGAACATAAATAAAGTTAAGGGACATTAAAAAAGCTTATGAAACATAAACAAATACAATTATTTTGATGCTTTTGAAACATTAAAAAAAAAACGTTTTCAAGTTTTATAAACATAAAGAAAGTTTGTCTGATGTTTTTCAAACATTTCAATCATGATGTTTATAAAACATAAGGTACAAAAAATTATTTGTGGTTTGAAAAACTTAAATTGCATACCTAGTCACTCCGTTCCTTTTTAGGGTAAGCAATCAAGTTTAGATGCTTATAGTTAAGTTAATAAACATAGAAAAAGATAAATTATGTTTCTTTAATATAACTTTAAATTAAAGAACATATATATATATATATAATAAAATTGTGAATTATAGTAGACATTTGTGAACATTAGTTAAGTTAACAACATATTTTAATGCTTCAAAAACATAGTCATTTAATTATAAATGCAATACTATAATTTAAAAAACTTGATTTTGTATAAAATCAACAATCAAGAAGCTATTCAGTGTTACTGTCTGGAAAATAGGTTTTATCACAAAATAAAAATTAAACTAATTTAAGACTATAGAAACGTGTGTATCTAATCAGCAATAGCAAAGCTTTTTGATGAAATATATATAAATTTTTGAATTATATAAGTTTTTTTTACATAATATTTTTTTGAGTAAATAAAAAAATATAAACAATAAAAAAACAAAATACATAACATATTTTTCTTTTTGTGATTATAAATAAATATAATCAAATTATTATTCTTTTCTTATATAAAAGAAAGTTATTGAAAACAATATAATAAAATAAATATCCACTGACTTCAAACAACACATTGTATTCCAGTTTTTAATTAAATTTTTATTATACTTTATTAATAATGATTAAAATATAATATAAAATGAAATGTACACCCCGTTTGTTTTATGGAATTATTTAATATCTAAACTCAGCTTAATATGTATTACAGTTAGTTGATAAACATTTGCAATAATTTGTTTGATAAATTAATAATAAAATAGTTGGAACGCTGGCTTTTATATATTATGTTGAAACAAAGTTTGAAAACATATTTGTAGTGAACATAATGAAAGGAAAACAACTTCAATGGAATAGTTAAATTGCAATTATACAAATATTTTACACATGAACGAGTATGCAAAGATATTTAACCATTTTGATTGCAAACTAATTTTAATATTCTGATAAAACTAAATTTGATATTTATACAGCACTCGAGTTTATCAAATTAAAACATATCATTCTTACTCTCTTATTCACTTTCCCGAAAAAGGATCTAAATAATTCATACCAAAAGCCGCCGATTTCACTCGCATTAATTAGCCAGAGGCACCGCTTATAGTATAAAAGCCGTCGAATTAATTAACCTGAAAGAGCAACCCTGACTTTAATATACTCTTGCTTGCTCCATCTATTTCATACCACACATACTGCTGCAGGACATTCTCCAAACACGGGGTTTATTTTTGTAAAGGTAAATATAGGTCGGGGATTATATAAAATCGATATTTAATTAATTATTTAGTCCAATAGAAGTTTATTAAAATTTGATAGTTTAAAATATGGATGTAATTGTCATAAATTGAGCCCGGCGCCTCCACCATTACTGCAATTCATTCAACATTTCCCATTAAAATGGACATAAAACCGGTACGTATTACAATAATTAAATCGGCAATAACGTCTGCTTAAAAGACATTACCTCAGCATATTGCCGGAACCTAATCACAAACTCGCTTTGCATAACTATTATGGAATCGCTTTCGAAACTTTAACACAGCGGTGTCGAAACAACACCAATGAATTCTCATCCGAGCAAATCACAATTGGTTTAACCCTAGAAAAAAATAAATAAAAGTACCTTCGCTTGAAATTCAAAGTGGTTAATATCTAAAAGTTTCGTGTATCGTCCCAACACCAGTGCGATTAAATTCCGAAGTTGTCTCCAACATATTTGTAATGCAAAACGATGCAGGGTGGTATCTATATAAAGTGCACGGCGGAGAGGACAGATAACTCGAAGGGTATCGTTTACCTAGCATGTATCGGTTCATGTGAAGCCATCCGCGCGATAAATTCCTAAAATAAGTTTGCAAAAAATATATGTGTATGTAGAGAGAGGGAATTTTCTTCGTGACAGTAAACGCAAGCGAGCGTGGAAATGTTTACACCGTTTTTACACAAAAATAGAATAAATTTTTAAAAATATATAATAATTTATTCATATTATCAAAATTAATGATTTTATTTAATTATTTATTTTATTTAAACATACATGTTTTAATAAATAAAAAAAAAAATATTAATCAGTTTGAAATATTATATTATATTAATACATTAATACATTGATAATGATAATTATTCATCAAAACATGTATGTTTAAATAAAATAAATATTTAAATAAAATCATTAATTTTGATAATATGAATAAAACATAAGAATTTTATAAAATAAATAAAGAAAATATAAAATATAATAATTTATTAATTAATTTTATCAACTTAAATAATTTTTGCATTGGCCTTCTATTAATCAGTTTATTATATTTATAAAATCAATACTGTTTTTTGAAAAACATTTCATTGACACTAGAGAACATTTTTAATTTTTAACAAATAACTATTGATTTTTAGTAACATTGATATTGATGAAAATTGACATTTTTGACATATATGAAAATTTCATAGCTACGAGAGAACATTTTTTTATCATTTATAAACTCATAATTGATTTTTGAGACAATTTTTTGACATTTGAAAAACATTTTATAATTTTCATGCACAGATTAATTATTATATAGAATATTTGTACTAATTAAATTGATTATTTACAAGCTAAATTAACAAACTAATCATAAAAGTTGATAAAGCAATTATATTTTATATCAAATAATAATTTAAACTTAAAGTTATTTGTTTTTTATCATTATAATATATTTATTTTGTATAATCATTATTCTTTGATACATACTTTGCCAATTTAACTTTTTTAATAATCAGTTATTGTTTATATAATTATGTTACAATATAATTTGTATGTGTTTTACTCTTCCAGTATATCGTCCAAATATGAGAAACAGGAAAAAGGAAATTATGTTAAAATGTGTGATATTATTTAGTAGAGCAATAAAGCTACAGCCAGGTAAAGTACTAGAAATGAACATAAAGAAATGTTAGCTACATGCTAGAGAAAATAAAATAGGAAAAATTAAGAGTAGTAGCAAAAAAAATAGCGGTAAGTTATAAGAAAAGACTGAAAAAAAAAACAATAAAGCAAAATTATACAAAAATGTTCAAAAAAATTGAAGTAAAATACAAAAACAATTATTATAATATAAAATGAATATGCAGGTTTGTAAAAAAGTAAAAAATATGAGAGTGAGTGGAACAGAATAGTAATAAGTAGTAATAATTATCATTATTATTTTTTCTTTTTTGGATTTTTAAGTAGAATAATTCTAAATAAGAAGACTTGAACAAGCAAATAAGAACAACGTTTACTAAATATAAAGTTCATCATCCAAAACCTTGTATGCAAAGAATGACACTGCTAAGATCTAAAAGTAGAAGAGATATTAGCAATAGTACATATTACAACAAACAAATAATAGATCCACATCTAAAGGCACATTTACAAAACTGTTATCAAATTTGACAAAAATCTAATGCCTCTAAATCAAGTTAATGGCATATAACTGTATATTATTGTTACAACTGAGATTAAAAAACTAAACGGTCATTAAAAAATCATGGAAAGCACTACTGCCATCTGCACAAAGATTAGATTAATATAAATAAGAGTATCAAATGTGTAGCTTATCAATGGAAAATTGTTCCCTAAACCAGAAGAAACTATAATAAAAGTGTTTCAAAACGACTCAACTATTTCAGTTAAAAATTAAAAAAAAACTTAAAACTTAATGTAATTATTATTTTTTGATGCCAATACAAAATATAAAACAAATTTAAGAAGAAACGTTATCTGCTACTCAAAAGTCAATTTTATTAAATGCTGCATCACCCACATAACCCGTGCTAAAATTAATACTTCTTTAAACTAATTATATATGTTTACCAAGCAAAAAGTCAAATCTAAATAATAAGAGTCACAATTCTACAGACTTACCACATTGCAACAAAAATATTATATAACATGGGATTAGATGATTTTTTTTCATGTGAGCTAAGAATTAATAAATAAAATATAACTATTATTAAACAAAAACCCCCTTCAGGAAGGAGTAGTGCAAAAGAATACTTTAGCTAATTTTTTTTACTGGTCGTAAAAGGCGACTCATAGGCAAAGACATAAACTTACCTGCGTGTTTGTTGTTCTTATTTGTACAACTTCCGCCTCTATTCCTACTTATGGGTAATAACACTATGTGGGTTTCAAGTCAGACCAATGTACAAAGTTGTAACTTGCCAACAATACCAATTTTTTTATAGCTAATAGATTATTTTCTGCTATTGACCTTACAATTTCTTTTCCAAGTATTGCAACAGTGTTGAATTGGGAAGTCTCGGAACATCTTTATAATAAAGAACACTTTATAGTATTTATTCGCGTGCTAGAATTTATAAAATTTATAAAAACATTATCGGAATTGAAAAATAAAAGATGCTGATTGAGATAAGTTACTATCGACATTTTTTTTTTTTTGACGGAGGTAGAATTACTTTACGGATAAAGTGTGAGACATTTCTTCTTATTCAAAAAAAGACAAACCCACTACACCACTCCCCAAATGTAATCAAATTAGGTTCATGTGTATTAAACTAGAGTCATTGGTAACTCGAGTTATTTTTGAAGATTTGAGCCATTTACAACTCAACATATAACAACAACAACAACAACAACAACAACAACAACAACAACAACAACAACAACAGCTTTCATAGCATAATTCCAAAAAAATGAGAACACTCAATAATCAATTTGATTGACGTACTTTAGATAAGTTTTTAATATCCAATGCATCATTTTTAAGTTTTTGAGTTGTCTTTTGTGACCCTTTATAAAGTTACGTTAAGTCAATTAAGTTGAGGTTATGTCAAATTGGGCGTATATATTTAAACCTATTTTACACAATTGGTACTAAAAGTAGTAAAGTATATTGGTACCAATTTGCATCAATATCCAATTCATCATTCTTAAGTAATAATTTTGTCTGTTGTATAGTGTGAAACTTCATGAAGTTACGTCAACTCAATTAAGTTGATGTTATGTTAAATTTGGCGTATGGATTTAAACAAATTTTACACAAATGGTACTCAAAGTAGTAAAGTATATTTATACTAATTTACATCAATATCCAATGCATATATTTTAAATAATACATTTTTGAGTTTATAGTGTGACCCTTTATGAAGTTACGTAAAGTCATATAAGTTGAGGTTATATCAAATTGAGCGTATGGATTTAAACCTATTTTACACAATTGGTACTAAAAGTAGTAAAGTATATTGGTACCAATTTGCATCAATATCCAATGCATCATTCTTAAGTAATAATTTTGTCTGTTGTCTAGTGTAAAACTTCATGAAGTTACGTCAACTCAATTAAGTTGATGTTATGTTAAATTTGGCGTATGGATTTAAACCAATTTTACACAAATGGTACTCAAAGTAGTAAAGTATATTAATACTAATTTACATCAATATCCAATGCATATATTTTAAATAATACATTTTTGAGTTTTTAGTGTGACCCTTTATGAAGTTACGTAAAGTCATATAAGTTGAGGTTATATCAAATTGAGCGTATGAATTTAATCCAATTTTACACAAGTGGTACTCAAAGTAGTACAGTATATTAGTACCAATTTGCATCAATATCCAATTCACTTTTCTTAAGTAATATTTTTTTGAGTTATCTAATGTGACCCTTTATTAATAGTCAATTAAATTGATTTTAGGTCAAATTTAGCGTAGGGATTTAAACCAGTTTTACACAATTGGTACTTAAAGTAATAAAGTATATTGGTACTAAATTGCATCAATATCCAATGAATCATTATTAAGTTTTTTTTTTTTTGAGTTGTCTAATGTGACTCTTTATAAAGTTATGCCAACTCAATTAAGTTGAATTTATGTCAAATTTGGGGTATGGATTTAAACCAATTTTACACAATTGGTACTCAAAGTAATAAAGTATATTGGTACCAATTTGCATCAATATCCAATGCATCATTCTTGAGTAATAAATTTTTGAGTTGTCTAATGTGGTTTTTTATGAAGTTACGTTAAGTTAACTAAGTTGAAGTTATATCAAATTGGGCGTATGGATTTAAATCATTTTTACACACATGGTACGCAAGATTGTGAAGTATATTAGCCCCATTTTGCATTAGCATTCAATGCATCATTTTTTAGTAATGATTTTTTTTTGTTGTCTAGTGTGACCCTTTATGAATTTACCTTAAGTCAATTAAGTTGAAGTTATATCAAATTAGGCGTATAGATTTAAACCAATTTTACACAATTGGTACTAAAAGTAGTAAAGTATATTGGTACCAATTTGCATCAATATCCAATGCATCATTCTTAAGTAATAATTTTGTCTGTTGTCTAGTGTAAAACTTCATGAAGTTACGTCAACTCAATTAAGTTGATGTTATGTTAAATTTGGCGTATGGATTTAAACCAATTTTACACAAATGGTACTCAAAGTAGTAAAGTATATTAATACTAATTTACATCAATATCCAATGCATATATTTTAAATAATACATTTTTGAGTTTTTAGTGTGACCCTTTATGAAGTTACGTAAAGTCATATAAGTTGAGGTTATATCAAATTGAGCGTATGAATTTAAACCAATTTTACACAATTGGTACTCAAAGTAGTACAGTATATTAGTACCAATTTGCATCAATATCCAATTCACTTTTCTTAAGTAATATTTTTTTGAGTTATCTAATGTGATCCTTTATGAAGATACGTAAAGTCAATTAAATTGATGTTATGTCAAATTTAGCGTAGGGATTTAAACCAGTTTTACACAATTGGTACTTAAAGTAAAAAAGTATATTGGTACTAAATTGCATCAATATCCAATGAATCATTATTAAGTATTATTTTTTTGAGTTGTCTAATGTGACTCTTTATAAAGTTATGCCAACTCAATTAAGTTGAATTTATGTCAAATTTGGAGTATGGATTTAAACCAATTTTACACAATTGGTACTCAAAGTAATAAAGTATATTGGTACCAATTTGCATCAATATCCAATGCGTCATTTTTGAGTAATACATTTTTGAGTTGTCTAATGTGGTTTTTTATGAAGTTACGTTAAGTTAATTAAGTTGAAGTTATATCAAATTGGGCGTATGGATTTAAATCAATTTTACACACATAGTATGCAAGATTGTGAAGTATATTAGCCTCATTTTGCATTAGCATTCAATGCATCATTTTTTAGTAATGATTTTTTTGAGTTGTCTAGTGTGACCCTTTATGAATTTACCTTAAGTCAATTAAGTTGAAGTTATATCAAATTAGGCGCATAGATTTAAACAAATTTTACACAATTGGTACTCAAAATTGTAAAGAATATTGGTACCAATTTGCATTAATATTCAATGCATCATTCTTAAGTAATAATTTTTTGAGTGTGAAACTTTATGGAGTTACGTCAACTCAATTAAGTTGAAGTTATATCAAATTGGATTTAAATCAATTTTACACATCTGGTATTCAAGATTGTAAAGTATATTGGCCCCAATTTGCATTAGCATCCAATGCATCATGTTTTAGTATTAATTTTTTGAGTTGTTTTGTGTGACCCTTTATGAACTTACGTTAAGTCAATTAAGTTGAAGGTATATCAAATTGGGCGTATGGATTTAAACCAATTTCACACAAATGGTACTCAAAGTAGTAAAGTACAGTATTGGCCATAAATATTGGAATTTATTTAAAATATTTATCATGTGCAAGAAAATAAGAGTAGCAAAAAACGCAGGTACCAATATTATTTTTTGGTGGTTGAAGATAAGGTTTTTACCAAAATAAATCCTATATTTCTTATCATACTCAATCAACTCGCAAAAAGTTGTTTTTTCGATGGACAAAAATATTGCAACAAAAGAAATTTATACTTTTCAGTTCAGTTTCCTAGCAGTATTCAACTAAATAGACGTTAGTTTATTACTATAAGTGTTGCAGAGTAACAAATAACAATGCCACAAAGTAAAACTTATTTCGCCGAGATTAGATCTCGAATTATTAATTATTTTAAAAAGGGTATAAAACAAATTGTTATTGCTGACAAATTACAAGTTCCACGATCAACAGTATCGAGAATAATAAAACGGTTTTTATTTACTGGAAACTTAACACCAATTAAAAACTCTGGGAGGCCAAGATAATCTTCAAGGCGACTTGATAGAAAAATTATAAAAATTGCTAAACAAAACCCATTTTTATCTTCGGTAAAAATATTGTCGGAAATAAATGTATCAAGATCAGAACCATCAGAAGAAGGCTGTGTGAAAGAGGGTTAAGGAGCTACAGACTTGCTAAAAAACCTCTTTTACAGAAAGCGAATGTTGTCGCCAGATTAAAGTTTGCACAAGATCATATTAACTGGACCCCCAAAGATTGGAAAAAAGTGGTGTTTAGTGATGAATCCAAATTTAATTTGTTCAGAAGCGATGGTGTGATTCACGTAAGACGCCCAGCAGGTAAAAGATTGGATCCTAAGTTTGTTTGTCCCACAATGAAGCATGGAGGTGGATCCATAATGGTATGGGGTTGTTGCATGGGACGATTACACAGGATAGAGGGAAAAATGGATCGGTTTATGTATCTAGATATTTTGAAGAATGTTTTGGAACCATATACCGATGAAATAATGCCTCTACGGTTTATATTTCAACAGGACAATGATCCAAAACATTCCTCTAAGCTAGTAAAACATTGGTTACAAGAGGAACAAATTAATACAATGAAATGGCCATCTCAAAGCCCCGATCTCAATCCTATTGAGAATTTGTGGGAGATATTGGATCAAAAATTTCCAGACAGAATCGTTAAAAATGCTGCAGAATTGTTCGAGAAACTTTCGAAAGCCTGGTCCAAGATGGATATGGATATTGTCAATAAATTAATTAATTCGATGCCTAAAAGAATGGAAGATGTTATTAAAGCTAAAGGCTATTATACAAAATATTAAGATTATGTTCATTTAGTATGTATTAATAATTTTTTTTTAAATAAATATTATGTTGCAATATTTTTGTCCAACACAAAAATCATTTTTTGGGGGCCGAGAGAGCATGATAAGAAATTGGGGAACTGGTTTTAGCAAAAATGTTATCTCCAAGTAAGTAAAAATAACATCTACACTTGCATTTTTCATTAGTCTTATTTACTTGCACGTTTTAAATATTATAAATAAATTCCAATATTTATGGCTAATACTTATTGATACTAATTTACATCAATATTCAATGTATCATTTTTAAGTAATAATTTTTTGAGTTGTCTAGTGTAACTCTTGATGAAATTACGCCAATTCAATTAAACTGAGGTTATGTCAAATTGAGCGTATGGATTTAAACCAATTTTACACAATTGGTACTCAAGATAGTAAAGTATATTGTTACCAATTTGCATTAGCATACATTGCATAATTTTTTAGTAATGATTTTTTAAGTTGTTTAGTGAAACTCTTAATTAAATTTAACATTTTTTATTCATAAATAATATTATTTATGAATAAAAAATGTTAAATATAAAAAATTTCTACAAAATAAAAGAAGAAAATCTTAATTAAATTACGCCAAATCAATTAAACTGAGGTTATGTCAAATTGATTGTATGGAGTTAAACCAATTTCATACAGTTGGTACTCATTATAGTAAAGTATATTGGTACCAATTTGCATCATTATCTAATGTACCGTTTTGTATTTATGCATTTTTGAGTGGCTCCTTGTGATTCTAGACTTAAATAAGATGGTACATTGTTTAAATAAAACCTTCAGATTTACAATTGCAATTTTAGATATTTGCGAGAGTTTCCATCTACCCAAGAAAAACGTTTCAAAACATTAAATATTATTTTAATTGCTAAAAAAAAATTAAAGCCAAAAAGTAAATTAAAAAATTGGTAATTTAAAAACAAAACAATATAATAGTCGACAAAATATTAAAAATTTGTGACTAAGAAATCTTTTTTTAATAAATAAATATTGTACGTACTTTGTGCCACTAACTAACTTCTATTTGCTAAATGCATTTCTGTCTACAATTTATGATAAATTACAAATGATTAACTCGTTCAATGTGAGGCAATTTTGTATAGCGTTAAACCTTTAGTAAATTAAAATTATGTATACAAATTGAGTGCAATTTCAGCACTCAATTTGTATAGATAATTTTAAAACGCTATTTTTAAACTCGTTCATATTATTTGCTTTTATTTAATCAAACAAGGAAACAAAATTTATCACCAAAACAAGTTGCAATTCAAGAATAAATGCATATGTTAAAAACAAATGCATTCAATTACATTAATCCCCGAGTCACGATAAGCGTGTTGGAATTTGTCTAAGTTTCGACTGTAATCATAAATTAGAAAGTTGCACGTGGGAAAAGAGTAAACCGGTCTTCTTATTGTTTGGCATAAAAATAATATTGTCCTATAAAAAGTGTTGTATATAGCCCTCGACCTAGATTTCCTGCTGCTAATGATAACGGTAGAAGCAAGAAGAAAAAATAAATAGAAAGCACCATCAGGAACATTCTGTGCTTGAAAAAATTACCCCCTCGTCGTATCAAGGCAATTAAATGTAGAAAGTTAATTAATTGAATATATTAATTTAATTTGTAAGTAATTTTGATGTATAACTAATAAAATCAAATTTTATATTAATACATTGAAACTAGTCTGTATTAAATTTTATAAAAAATATTGATTGAAATAATGTTGAAAACAACATCTGAGGTAGAATTCATTTCCTCAAAGAAATGACTTGTCTTTGCACAATATTTCATCCAAAAGCAAGATAAAAAATAGATGATGAGGACACATGTCTGAAGGCGATGTAACTAAAGATCAAGACGACAGACGCGCTGATAATTTTGGCGAATGTCAAAGGCTCCATTATAAACCCCGGGGCTCCTTCTATAAGAAACCCTTCTCCCCCATTTAACAACGCTTTGAAGCTCGGACGCAATTTTTAATATTTCATCCTTCGCGAATCAATCATGAAAGAAATAGGTGTAGCGATATGACCGGTTATACAAGAGGAAAATAAGTAGCGTGCGATATATCAAAATATTTCAACAATTTCTATAAACGCTGTCATAATATGGGACGCTGTCAACATGTCCAAAGAGGTGATATATAACTCTGTTTTCTGATACTTTTTTCTTAAAGATTTCTCAGTATCATTGCTGTTATAAAAATGCACGCTCTATCGATTTGTAATGCCCATTTCAGTAACACCCCAACCTCTTAAATATCTATACAATATTTCTGTGTCAGAAACAACACCGACTTGAAATACGAGTAGTCGTAATTCTTCCGCATTCAAATTTAAATCACAACAAGACAAGTTTCGCGTTTTCTTTTCATGTGAAATATAGCAGCCGTTTGGTTTTCTTCTCAAGTTGTTTTTTACAGGCTCAAATTGCAGGCATTTAACAATAATAAAATCTTCTGATCTACATTTCTCACAGCTTGGTAATGTTAATATAATGTGCACTTACAAATTTCAAATGCGTCGTTTTTTTGCCGGTGCGCCGGTGTGTAATATCCGTGCTATGATGGACAGACAGAACGTGCACGGGATGTCGAACGTACACGCACATTACTAGCCATGTTTTATGCAGGACGGATCGTCCCGGATGAAATCCGGGGGACAATTCGACGCCGAATCACGTCCCTATAGGAATTAACGGCGATAAGAGATAATCTGGAAAACAACGGGACCCACTACACATTTTTTATTTAGATTAATCTAAATTATTTCTAAACCGAACCTGGACCAAATTAATTTGGCTTGAATTAATTAAGTAAATTTTTTATGCAGCTGTAATGGTAAATACATTAAAGTAAATTAAGTATTAATATTATCAATTATTTAGTCATAAAAAAGTTTTAAACCAAAGTTAACCAGAATGTAATTAATTTATTTTTATTTTTCAATCTAATAGTTCTTAAATAAAAGTTTACCAAAATGCAATTTAAATCGCTATTGAGTCTAAAATTTAAAAAAAAAGTTAAAGATTTGTTTAAATTTTATAAAATCTGTTATATAACGTTAATCAATTTGATCTTATTTGTTTTTTTAAACAATTATTTTGTGAATTATTTTTTTAAATAAAAGGATTAGTTAGAACATTCTAGGAACAATTTTGGCAGTTTAGATTTGGTTGCACATAAAAACATTGATGATAGTTTAAGAACATTTTTGTTATACTTTGAAACATTTCAAAAACATTTTTGTCAGTTCAGATTTTTTTTGCACTTTAAAACATTTTAGGAATATTTTTTGCATTTAATAACTTATTAGAAACATTTTGGACAGTTAAGAAACATTTTATGCAGAAATTGGAACAATTTAAATTTTTTCTGATAGTTTAGGAGTTTTTTTTAGCACAATAGATCATTGATAACATTTTAAGAACATTTTGTACTTTAAATTAATTCAAGAACATTTTTTATAGTTCATAAATATATCCTGTATTTAAAAACATTTCAAAAATATGTTTACCAGTTCAAGAGCATTTTTAAAAGCCCAAGAACATTTTTTGCACTTAAAAACATTTTAGGAACATTTTTGACAATTTAAAATCATGTTATTTCAATTTAGAAACATTTTTGACTGTCAAGTATTTTTTTTTTGCATGTTCTAAAACTTTTGACAGTATAGAAAGATTTTTTGCACATAAGAAAATTGATAATAGTTCAAGAAAAAGAAATGTTATATTTTGGAATATTTCACAAACATTTTTGACAATTCAGGAACATTATAGCATTTTAGAACATTTAGGTGCATTTTAGTTTATTTCAAAAAACATTTTTCAAAAACATTGTTTTCCTTAAAGAACATAATAGAAACTATTTGTTGCAAATTAAAACAATTTAGAAACATTTTTGACAATTTATGTTTTTTCTTGCACATTAGAAAATTTTTGACAGTTAGGAATTTTTTTGACAGTTTAGAACCATTTATGACTGTTTGGGAATATTTTTTGCACAATAAAACATTGATAACAATTTAGAAAAAAAAAATAGTACTTTTTTACATTTTAGAACATTACCAGAATATTTTTAACAGTTCAAAAACATCAAAAAATAAAAACTTAACATTTTCTGCACTTTAAAATACTTTATTAACTTTTTTGATAGTCCAAGAACATTTTTTGCACTTAAGAACATTTTTGACTTTTTAAGAACATTTTATTTGCTTGAGTTCAGGAATTTTGTTTGCACAATAGATCATTGATGACAACATTTGTTTGTACTCTAGATCATCTTAGGAAATTTTTTTACAGTTTATGAATTTTGTTTGCATTCTATTTTAAAACGTTACAAAATATAACAAATTTTTGGGTGGGTGTGCACTTATGTTTAAACTACTCGCTGGTTATCATGATTTGCCCACCCAAGTGTTGCTCATTATGAGATTAGATATAACCTTATATCCTATTATTTAAAGATTTCTAACGCTTGCAAAAGAAGAAAACTTACAATTTTTTGACAACAAACTCTTGGGCAAGTGTGCGGGCACTTTAATTTAAACTACCCGCCCAAAAGTTGGTCAAGTGGTTAGTACCAACAACGCCTCCTCTTCCTCAGACTTACAGACTTCAAACAAAACTTCCAATTTTTTAATAACAATCTTAGGTTGTTAGGTGGGCACTCTAGTTCAAATTACTGACATAAATACTATTTGTATTTAAGAACATATCAAGAAAAACATGTTTCTGTACTTTTAGAAACATGTTTTGCTTTTTAGAAAATATCAGAAAAAAAAATCAACAATCAACATTTTTGATAGTCCAGGAACATTATATGCACCATCGTTGTGTATGTTCTTAACATATTAGTAACATTTTTAACAATTTAGATTTTTTTTTTTAATTAGAATATTTTAGGAACATTTTTGACAGTTCAAGAATTTGTTTTGCACGTTTGAAAGTTATTTTAAATTTTTGGAACAGTTCAAAATCATTTTTAATAGTTCAGGAAATTTGTTTGCACTTAAAAATATTATAATATAATTTTTGGACAATTTAGTACATTTTTTTGAAAATTAGTATATTTATGAAAAAAAAATTACAGTTTTATGGCCTACTTATGGCATTTTTGTTGTACTTTGGAACATTTTTGCTAGTTCAGAAAATTTGTATGCACTTTATGTCATTTCAAAAATATTTTGTACAATTCAGGAACATATTAGTAACATTTTGGACAATTTTTCCAAATTTTAAAACATTTCAAAATCATGATAATTTAAGACTTTTTTGCATATTAGAACATTTTTGTCAATTTAAGAACATTTATGACAGTTCAGAAACATTTTTCACAATTCATTAACGTTTTTTGCATTTCAGAATGTTACAAAAATACTTTTAACAGTTCAGGTGTTTCTCATTAAGAGATTGGATTTTTTTTTTCTCCTTTGACTTAATTTTTTTTACAAGGGATAGGGCACTATAATTCAAACTACTAGCTAATAACCACTCACTCACTTAATAAGTGTTGGTCATTAAGTGTTTAGTACCGTTAAGTGTTATGACTATTTGCAAAGTAACTATTTGTGTAGGTCTTTTCTTAGGGACTAACTCAAAAAACTTAAGGACCTTCCAAAGAAACTGGAAGAAAAGATAAATGAACTAAAGAAATACCTTATAAGTATTAATTATCAACCAAGCCAACAAAATCAATCAAAAAAGGCTGGAGACTTTCTTTGGTCAGCGTAAGAATATTACGAAAAAAATAAAAAAAGCAAATTACAATATTACTCATTGTCAGGCAGAATTTCTAGCCAACCAAATCACCAGAAATTTTTGCCTAGTTTTCATCGTAAGGGGCGCCAATAACCTTAGCGTCTTATCCAGCTACTGCAGTTAAAAGGCTTGCCGAGAATTTGGTTGGCACTTATAGCACCGGTCAATTTCCGCGTAAGCTTCTACACGACACCGCGCCTAGCCTATGATTATCCTGCCTATATCCAGCAGTTTATCTTGGGGACTTTTCTCCAGGAAAAGCATTGCAAATTGGTCCTGTCGATCATGTCTACTTGTTTGGTTCTTTAGGGTAGCCACCATGCAGCATTTTCCCCTTTTTGTCCTAACCAATTTGTCAATAGTCTCTTTGACCTTTTTTGCTTTTATGCATTAATAGTCTTTTGAGGCTAATATGCCAAAAATCTAAACTAATCCCCTTTTTATCGCCACATCGATACCCCAAACCAGGACTTTTTCTGTTTTTTGAGAAGTTTTACCGTAACCTGTCCTTTGTCGACGGCCTTCCTGAAGGCAATAAAAAAAAAATTCCCCCAACCTGCAGAGTGAGCCTGGTTTAAGCGCTCTCGTTTTGCGTAAGTTATGCCCAGTTTTTTACCTTCGACCAAGAGATCTACGGTTCTTCTTTGAGACCCACCCACTTTAGCCCAACTATCTTTTCCCCTCTTCTTTTGTAGTGCGGGTTTTACCTCCGCTTGTTTTAGGTTGGGAGTATAGATTGTCAACTAAAGGTTTGTGTTTTCCAACGCCCATTCTACCACTTTATTCACCCCTTCTCTATCTCTAGCAGAACCCACCACCACTGACATTTTTTTTACGTCCTTCCCTTTTACTACAGCGAGCGCCTTAGTGACCATTCCTAAAAATTTCTCCGTTTTGACGTTCTGGCCTTTGTCGGCACTTAGTAGGAAAGTAATGTACTTTTTGCTAACAAGTTTCCTCCCTACCCTCTAGCATAGCGCTGGCTTATTGTGCTATACAAGCCATGTTGTCGACGACTAATTTACTTCCTACAAAAATGTCTTTAATAACAGCTCTCTTTTTCCCGTAGAGCTTCGTGATAAGGTTTTTTTTTCCCCTACGTCGACAATAACTAATACGTTCTCCTCTTGTTTGGGCATTCTAACTTCTATTTTAAGCGGTAAATCAGGTGGCACTAGCGTCAAATCTTGCGTGTGCATGTAATTGACGGTAAATTTGATGGATTTGGTGTTTGGAAGAAGAAGTGTATGCAAAAAGTAGTTTTACATTTATTGACTAATCATTATAGTATAGAGTAAACCACCTACCCACCCAAGTACTCGTCATCAAAAGATTGCATGTTTGAATTTTAAAAGTTAGAAATCAATTTGTTTCAAAAGAAGGTCTAACACTTGAGCGGGTGAGTAGACTAATCCAATCTAAACTATTAACTAATCATTATGGTATGGAGTAAGGGGTGATAGCACAAAAATAATTAGCCCAAGTGACAACCTTGCTTGCACGTGGTGCACCCTGCTATCAAACTAAAGAGGCTCTGTCAACCAAAATTAGAAGACCCCTCTTGATGGCCAACAGCTTTGGGTAGAAGAGCCGGAAAGAGTAAGAGCACTCTCTTGCCTTTAAGAAGAAAAATCTTCCCTAAAGGCAAATGAGTCAGAAAATGACCAACGGCATGGGTATGCATAAAGCAACGGGAGACCACTGCATTAAAGATACTTTTTAGTAAAACCACATGTATAACAAAAATTATAGAAAATGTATGCAATATTGTCAAGAAGAAAACATGATGATTAGTAAACCTGGTTCCAGCACTCAGCAAGACGCCTAAACACGTAGAGATTGCCACAAAACACAAAGAATCATCTGGTCAAAAACCAGATGAATTACGTTATAGTGAACAAACAATTTTGCAACACAATAAAAAGACATCGGCTCTGATCATAATTCGGTTGCATCCGTTCGATTCTTTTTAAAAACTTTGCATGCAAAAAAAACATCAAAAAAGTTAGAATACACCAAACTTAAGGATCCGGATATTTCAAAAACCTATGCTAACAAGCTAAATATCAAGATGAAGAATACAATACCAAACAAGCGTTCATGACTTTAACTCTGCGTTCTTCTTTGGGTATGTCTCTTGTTATCTTTGTCTCAAATAGGTCTGCATAGAATGTTTGTACCGTTTTTATAATCTCTTGTCTCCCTTTGATCTGTTTATCTTCTTTGTTTTTGATTCTGACAATTTCTTTCTTTGTGTTTGTCGATTCTTTTTGTTTCTTTATTCTTGAACTTTCTGCGCAATTCGAGTATTGTGGATTCTGATGTCATCCTTTGTAATTTTTCTGGTAGATTTGTTTGTCTCGACGTATTCTATTGTTGATTTTTTGATGTCTGCTATAAGTTAACGTCTTTTTACTAGCATGTTTAGTGTTGCCGCACTTAGTTTAATTGTGTTGTTAATTTGTACGTATGCTCCTGCTGCTTGGTTTAGTGTGGTTGTAATTTTTTGTTTACTTTGTTTATGTCAGCAGTACTCAGTATCTGAATTTATTATACAGGTCCGTTTGGAATTTGTTAGGATTTTGTTGAAGTTTTTCTCTGTCTATCTATATTTGATTTTATTACTTTGTTCTAGTTTTTGGTTGATGCATATCGTTGCCCTTACCAAACGGTGATTGCTGCCCGTATTAAATCTTTTTAGTACCTCGACATTATCGCGCACCAAAAACATACAAGAAGGGCGCCAAACACTCATAGCTAGTATGGCACTATAAGAAGAGAAAAGTACCTCGACATTATGTACTATATGGGTGTTGTTTGTTAGAATGTAGTCAATTTGGTTAAACGTACGTCCGTCTGAGTTTGCCCAGGTCCATTTGATTTTTTTGGAAGAAGGTGTTAGTATTGTACAGGTGTTCTTTTTTTATAAAGTTTGCGATCATAACACCCCTGGGGTTTCATTTGCCTAGCCCATGTTTGCTTAAGTATTTTTTGTCTCGGTCTGCTTGTCTTTCTATCTTATAGTTGAAAGACTTTTGAAGTTTTGTTTTCACGCATTCCTTCAAAAATGTTCTTGTAGAATTTACTAATTTTTTTGTCTTTGGCGGTGCTTGTTAAAGCTTAGGTCTGGATTATCTTTAGTGTTTTCAGCTTGTTTATTTGTATTATTACGAGTATTACTCTTTTGGATTTGTATGTATATCTGTTAGTTTTCTGTGTATTAGTATTCTTACACTTTCTATGATTGTTTTTTTTTTGCTTTTATAGTAAAGCTTATGTCCTGATTAAAGTTTGGTGTAGCTTTCACTTCATTTCCTTGTTTTACTTATGCCTGTAATGTCTCATTTGGTTTCTTCTAGTTTGATTTCTAATTCTTCTGTTCTGTCTTCCGACGCCCTTGATCTTGTATTGTACGTAGCTATGCTCAACTTTGTGCAGCAGCCTAATCTCTTTCAGTAAATCTTTGCAGCTTTTGCAGTTCCATTCTGACTACAGCTGCAGTTGTAGAGAACTTTTCAGCTTTTGGTTTGTGTTTCTAGTCATTGTAAGGGTTTTTGACATTTAAAAAACCAAAACCACTTTTGCCGAGCGGGTTGGTGAGTGTATATCAGCAGCTCTTTTGGAGCGCTCCCAATTGAAATGTAAATAAAAGCAATTGATGAGATATCAAAGATCTGTTTATTGTGGGTTGAAGGTATACCATTAAGAATGAAACAGAACATCGAATGGAGACGCTGGACCCAATTTTCCATCACTTTTTCACACAAATCTGGCAATATGTCAGCAATGGCTCTTTCAATATTGGTCTGGAGCTCCTCAAATGTTGTTGGTTTGTTGCTGTAGACTACTAACTTAACGTACCCCCAGAGAAAAAAGTCTAGGGGCGTTAAATCGCACGAACGAGGCGGCCAATTAGTTCAGCCGTGTCTTAAAATAACACGGTCTCCAAACTTGGTCTTCAATAAATCGATTGTTTGGCCGGCTGTATGGCATGTAACCCCGTCTTGTTGGAACCACATATTGTCCACATCAAAATTATCCAATTTGTCCCAAAAATAATCGGTTAACATGCCCCGATAACGATCGCCGTTGACCGTGACGGCATTTCCTGCATTGTTGTAAAAGAAATAAGAGCCAATGACTCCGCCGGCATGAAAACCACACAAAACAGTGAGTTTTAATGAATACAAAGGTGACTGGTTGATTTCCTGAGAATTTTTGCTTGCCCAAATGCGACAAAAATGAGTCTCGTCACTGAGGATGATTTTTTGTTGAAAATCATTATCCATCTCTATCTTGTCTAAGGCCCAATTGGTGAAATTTCTGCGCAGCAAATGGTGATTTGGCTTCAATTCTTAGGTTAGAACAATCTTATACGGGTGTAGGCTAAGTTCTTTTTTGGCAAAATCCGCCACAATGTTGTTTGGCTGACCCCCAACTCCTGAGAACGGTGTGAAATCGATTGTTTTGGTTGTTCGGCTACAGAAGCTTGTACAGCGCCAACATTTTCTTTGCTCTTGGCTGGTCTTGCTCTTTTTGGAGGAACATCCAATAATGAGTAGGTCGACTCGAATTTAGCCACTAAACGAACCACAGACCGTTTATCTGGACAACGCACGTAAAGTTGCGGTGACCAAACTCGAATGTTTGTAATAAATTTTAATAAATTGCAAACGTTGCGCTCACGTGACCATGATGAAATGGTATAATGTCTCAAACAAATGGACGTTTATAATATGGAGCTAACTTCACACATGTTCAAGTAGCAGCTATTCAAAACAGGAGCGTCCCTATTGAAAAACCCTTTAGTTTCTAGCCGCTCATTCTGGGTCAGTCGCTACTGTACTAGTTTTGGTCAGCCCCAAGTATTTTATTTCCTCAGTACCACCTATATCTAGGAAGCTTTTCCCTATCTGCCACCTAGATAGGTGCCTAATAAGGGACTAACAACCCCTCAAGAAACTTAAATTAAAATAATTGTTTGATGTATTGCAAAAAACCGATAATAATTCTCTTGTTAAAAATAACAGCAGGAATACATGAAGTAGATGAAGTAATAAATCCTTTGATCTAATTACCAACACCTGAATGGGTAGGGGGTCTATAGTAGAAAAAGTTACTTGCCCACAACTTAAACTGAGTTTTGCCCACTCACCCAAACGTTTGTTGTCAAGGAACTTAATGTAAATTAGTTTGATGTATGGCAAAAAACTGATAATTATTCTCTTGTTAAGATTAGTAACATAAACACAAGAAGTAAATGAAGTAATATATTCTTTGATCACCAACACTTGGGCGAGTAGGTAGTTCATAGTAGAAGAAACTATCCGCTCACAACTTAAACTTGGTTTCCGCCCACCCTCCCAAGCGCTTGTTGTCAAGATTTATTATAAACTAATTGTCTGTTGTATTGCTGACAACTGATCATTAATTTTTTGTTAAAAATAGCAGCAGGAACACAAGACGTGGATGAAGTAATAAACCCTTTAATCACCAACACTTGTGTGGGTGGGTGGACCATAGTAGAAGAAGCTATCTACCCACAACTTAAACTTGATTTCCACCCACCCACCAAAGCGTTTATTGTCAAGAAACTTATTATAAACTAATTGTCTGTTGTATTGTTAACAAGTGACAACTATTCTCTTGTTAAACAGAGTAGCAGAAACACAAGAGAAGGATGAAATAATTAATCTCTTAATTGCCAACACTTGAGCGGGTGGGTGGACCATAGTAGAAGAAGCTACCCACCCAAAATTTAAACTTAGATTCCTCCAACCCACCCAAGCGTTTGTTGTCAAAGAATTTATTGTAAACTAATCGTTTGTTGTATTGCTAACAAATGACAATTATTCTTTTGTTAAGAACAGCTGCAGGTATACAAGAAGTGGATAAAGTAATAAACCTTTTAATTACCAACATTTGGGTGGGTGGGTGGGCTATAGCAGAAAAAGCTATCCGCCCATAACTTAAACTTGGTTTCCGCCTACCCACCTAAGCATTTATTGTCAAAGAACTTATTGTAAACTAATCGTCTGTTGTATTGCTAACAAGTGACAATTATTCTCTTGTTAAACACAGCAGCAGGAGCACAAAAGGTGAGGAGGGTTGGTGTATGAGCCATAGTAGAAGAAGCCACCCTTGTACAACTTAAATTTGGTTCCCGCCCACCCACCCAAGCGTTCGTCGTGTAGAATTTTGTAGTAAACTAATTGTTTGTTGTATTGCTACTAAGTGGCAATTATTCTCTTTAAGGTTAGGGTATTTTAATAAAAATTTTATACTTTAGCTGAATTTACTCTTTTATATATTAAGACCGGTTTTGGCGGTTAGGCCATCATCAGTTTTTTTTTTTCACAGGTGTTGTTGTGTGTTGCGGGTGGTGTGAATTCACAGAAGTGGATAAAATAATAAATTCTTTGATCATCAACACTTGGGTTGGTGCGTAGCTGGGTCATAGTAGAAGAAATTAACCGCCTACCATTTAAAAAAACATAAAATGTTTCCAAGTATAAAACAATGTTTTCAAATATCAAATACTGTTTTTCAATACCAATAGAATGTTCTTAAATGCCAAAAATGTTCTGAAATGTAAAACAATGTTCTCAAATGTCAAACAATGTTCGATAATAATTTTATAAATAAAAAAATATTTTTTAATGTCAATAAATTTTAAAAAAGTCTACAATACTAGATCCAAAAATAATGTTGCTTACTAACAAAATAATATTTAGATTACTTTAGTCTTCTATAGTACCAGATCTATTTGATTTAAACCAAAAATAACCAATGTAAAGCAAATCTGTAAAAGCTATATTTTTGATAAACCATAACCATTATTAAATTAAAAAATAGATATTATTAAAGCATTTTTTAGACAAAACATGCTAAATATAATTTTAAAATTATAAAAAACTACAAAGATCAAGTATAGGGACCATAGTAGTCAATATTTTCATCCAATTTTTTGAAACATTTTGTCAAAACATTCAGAACCATCATTTATTATAAAATTTAAAAATAATTTTGAGAAAAACTAAGATTTCTCATCAAGTACAGGAAAGATGGTAGTTAAATTTTTTTTAAGACATTTAAAATTATTACCCAACATTAATATTTGAAATCAGTCAATGTTTTGAAAAAAATATCAAGATTCGTTACCAACTATAGAAAAGAATTAGTCAATATTGTATTCTAAAACTCAAAAATAGTAATAGAACATTCTAAACTGTTTTTAAAAAACATTTAAAAAATCTTTATTATATAAGTTGTTTGAAAAAAAAAAAAAAAAAAAAAAAAGTATATTTAAAAAAAAATAACTAAAAAATAGATTATTGTATGCAGTTTACAGCAAAAAAATTTAAAACTATCACATATTTAGCGTTAATTTAAGACTATTGAACAACATGTTTATAACAAAACGTGAATCAATAATTTTTTAAAGTATTTGTATTCTAGATTTTATTTCAGTAAATAATAGGATTTTATAATTTTTTTAACAAGCTTACAACGTAAAATAAAGAGATTACAGATTAAAATTGTATTATAATTTGATACAAATGTTCCATGCAGAATTTATTCATAAATAAAATACAAAACTGACAATCTAATTATAAAACCCATCTGAGCAAAGCTAGTTTCCGTATGAAAACTTTATAAAAAACAAAATCAATTTTTATTTGCTTGAAAACTACTTCCTCACATAGATTTATTACTTCGTGCTTATATTAATTATCCCACGGGACTACCAAAATACCCCCCGCGGAATTTATGACGTACCAAACAATTACTTCCAAAACATGATTTATAGCAAAATTAAACACAAAAAAATTCAAACCCGCTGATAATTAACAGCACATATTCGGGACGAGCAAAAAATCTCCATTAATTAGAATTTATGGTATTCGATTGTGTAATATTTTTTTCAACAAAGTTAAAATTTCATCATTAAAAAAATTAGTGGAATTTTTCATATAGAATAGTGTCGCCTTTTATTTTTTTATAACAATGCGGGCGCATTTTATGCATCGAATGGGAGGCATTTTTCATCGGGGGCGTTAATGAAATTTTTATGATATTTACGGCCTGTCCGTGAGCTTTGCAAATTAAAATGCAACGAGGAGCTTAATCAATGCAAGTAGGAACCGCGGGGTATTTTTTAATAATTAAAATGCTTTATGAAAATTCTTTGTGCAAAACCAAGTTACTCAAAATTAGTTAAGCTATTGATTTCTGTTTACTAAAATATTATGTTACAAGAAATCAATATTTAGGGGTGGCTTATAACAATACATATTTATATCCAACCCTCACAAACATGATGATGATAAATTTAGTACAAAAGTCATTATTTTAAATTTGTTTTGAATTAAGTAGAATCACAAAGAGAATTGTTACTCATATTTGACCCATTATGCACGTGCTTAGTTTTTACTGTTTCCAAGTAGTTATCTATTAATTAAAAATTATTTAACATCAAATTACTCATTTCCATAAATGAAAAGGAAATCCTGCAATCACAATTTCGTTGCGCTAGGCAATTCTCAATAACTCAAAATACAGAGATTGCATTAAATTATCCGGCAAAGCGCGCGTAGTATAAAAAAAGGCAATAAAAAAAATGTAAACTCGGACGGAGAGTGCATCCAACTAGTTTTCTCGCGCGCTCGTCTTTTTAATTAATCTCTCCAACCAAATTTTTTATCTAAATAAATTTAGTACAAAAACCCAAGGGAGATAACGAAATCCTCTTTAGCAGTTGCATGTCTCTAGGCAGCAAATAAGTTACTGAAGAGACAAAGAATGTGCTCCGAGATATTATAGTTTTCCAAGTGTATTCTTTTTGTTCTTACAAAAGTTTCTGAATGATTTATAGAAGATTTTTTATTATTGTTAGAAACAATTAATTAATTTAATTCTTTTAGCACAAAATACTATTAATATCGATGAAATATTTTTGATGTAATTCCATGTAAATTAGATCACGCTTCCCCTTTTCACCATTAATGAAATTATTTGATGGGATAATATTATAATAAAATAGGGAGGGTTCAATAAAGGAACTAATTTAATAATCGCATCACGCTTTCTGATGTTTCATTTAATAACGAATTTATTAGAAATCAATAAGATACCCCCTTGAGGGTTGGCAAAAATATAAAGATGCTTTATAACAAGCACACAAAATTAATATTAAATCTGCAAAAATAAAATTGTGGTTTTATCTTTTTCATAGACATGATACGATATCGAGTCTTATCCTTTGACTGTATCCGCATTTATCACAAGCTAAATATTGAACGAGGGGTGTATAAAAAGGAAAACTGTTGCGCGTCTACTAAAAAACCCATACCATTCGGCTAGGAAAACAGACAGCACTCGAGATATAAATCTCCCCAGATAACATCTTCACCGGTTAAACGATAACAAAGTATGTGCACTCCTAACTGAAAGAATTACATTTCGTCTTCCTTATTTTGTGTTCCGTTGGGCGTATCATTCCGATACATCGAACCGAATGACAGCTTTCTTATAAAACCCTTCATCACATTTTTATTCTTTTATTGATGCTTTGTCCCAACATCATAAACAACTTTTCAAATAAAATTCTATTGTGTGAAGATTTTACTAATTATTATTTAAAGTGGTTGCAACTTGTGCAATCTTCTTCTCCGGACAGAGTTAATAAGTATGCAGCTACGTCAATTACGTAAGTTTAATAATATAACTAAAACTTTTAATTGATTCTCTGGCAATTATATTTAAATTAATAAAATGAAGACAGCGATTTACACATTCATGTAGTGATGAAATAATTGCAATATTTAATTTAAAAAAAAAATTTAATTACTTTTTTAACATTTCTTTAATATAAAAAGTTTTAATCTAAAATTACACAGAGATATTCAACTATGACAAAATGAAATTTTTAATTAGAAACTATTTTATATTGAGTTCCAAACAAAATATGCCGCGGGATAAAATCACTGGGTAGTTGTGAAAAATAAAGTAAACAAATATTGTTGCAAAGCATGCATGGAACGCAGCAGAATTTGATATAAAAGTGCGGGCCTAATTTGTTACACGATGTGGTTGCGCAATTACGGACAAAAATGTACTCGGCTAAAAAACATCGAACATTATATTTATGCTTGCGTTTGTATATAGTGCAAAGCCTGCATGAAAATTAGAATGAATAAAAATAATTTTATTAATCAAATAAATAATTGTTTAATTTTGCAAACTGAAAATGATAAAACCTGTTTTATTATTAAAAATTGATATTTGACATAAACCAAAGAAACTTCTTTATTGCTTTAGAGTACACTTGTTGCAGGTCTGATTTTTTTGCAATGATCAGGTAATTTCAAAATTATTTGTGAAAGTCTGTTTAATAAATAATAGTTTGGAAAGTCTTGACAATGTTTTTCAAAAATGTAGATTAAAAATTGACTATTATAGCCTTAGTCTATTTTTCAAAATATCGACTAGTCTCAAAAATAAAAAAAAAAAAAAATTAAAAATTATTTTTGAATAACCGTTTAGTGAATAATAGTTTTTAATGTCTTTACAAAATATCACAAAAATATTGAAAATAGTCTTTATACTTGATATTGTATCTTAGCAATTTTTCAAAATTTTGACTAAACTCAAAAATTAATAAAAAACCAAAATTATTTTTAAATGTCCGTTTGGTAAATATTGGTTTTAAATGTATTTAAATCTTGTCTTTCAGAAATCTCTAATGTTTTTTATATGTTTTTATATTTTTTTGAATCTCATTATAAATTTTTAAAACATTTAAAATTAAATTAATTCTTTTTTGAACATTTAGAACATTCTGGCGTTGTTAATAAATCATCTGGGTTCTTCAGATATTTCAAATAATTTTTTTTAATTGGTTCATAGTTATTGCGTGGTTTTAAGAATATTTTTTTTTATATTTAACATTTTTTGAACCATTTACATTTTTTTATTTCAAAAACTTTTAACTTAACTAAAAAAAAAGAACTTTTTAACACATTTTTTTTAGATATTTCTGATGTTTAAAAAAATGTTGTTTTTAATTATTTCAGAGTTCTATAGTTTTTTAGAAATTTACTATTTTTAGAAACCTTTAAAACTTGAGAAAAAAAAAACAAATTTTAAAGTTAGAAAAAAACTTTTTTGCAGCTTTTTAGATATACCCAATATTTTTTAGAATTTATTTAATAATTCTTAAAAATAGTTTTTTATTGTTTTTAAAAGTTTATATCTAAAGTTTTTAAACTTTACATTTTTGGAAGAATTTAGATTAATTTTTTATTTATAAAATTTAAAAAAAATAACATCTTTTAAAAACTACAAACTTTTAAAACTTTAAAAATCAAAAGATCCTTTTAGAAGTGTTAAAAATTCTTTTTGCTGTTTTTTTTTTTTAATTGCTCATATTTACAACCTTATCGTGTGTTTTAGAAATATTTGAAGTTCTTTATTTTTTTTTTGTTTTTACCAAAAAATTCAACTTTTAGAACTTTATCATTTGTTGAAGCACTTCAAGTTTTTATTTGTTATTTCAAAAAGCATTTTAAAAGTTATTTTTTTTTATGTTAAATTTTTTATTTTTTATATTTGCATTTTTTTAATGTTTTTGATACTTATTTTTTAAAAATCTTTTTAATTTTTTTGGCGTTTTCTGTTATTTTTAAAAAACTCTGATCTTTTTTAGAAGTTTTTGACGTTTTTAAAAGTCAGCCTTATGCATTTAACTTGTATTTATTAATTTTTTTTGTTTTTTAGTTACCTTTAAATAAAATAAAAAAAAAAAACCTTTTTAATTTTTTTAAATTGTTTTATTGATATTTTAAGAATTTCATAAGTTTTTAAAATGTCCAATCAGCAAATAATGATTTTAAATGTTTTTTTAAACTATTTCCAAAAAATTGGATTAAAATATTTTGTATTGTTCCCAGTTTTTAAAGTATCGATTAATTTCAAAAACTAATAAAAAATATTTTTAATGTCTTTTAGAAAAAAATTTTATTAAAAAAAAAGACAGAATAAAATATTGACTTTTATGGTCCCTATACTACACTGTGAGTTATTTTAACAATTAAAAAAAAAATTAAAAATTTAAAAAAAATATTTTAAAATTATTTTTGAATAACCGTTTAGTAAATAATGGAATGGTATTGAATGTCAAAAAATTGAATTAATATGTTGACTACTATAGTCCCTATACTTGGTAAAATATCTTGGCATTTTTTCAAAATTTTGACTGAAATCAAAAACTACTAAAAAACCCAATCAAAATTATTTTTAAATGTCCGTTTAGTAAATATTGATTTAAAATGTCTTCACATTATGTGTCAAAAAAATTAGATCAAAATATTGACTACAATGATTCCTATTCTTAGTAAAAGATCTAAGCATTTTTTTCAAAATATTGAAAATTTCAAAAATTAATAAAAATATTTTTAAAATTAATTTTAATTGTCCGTTTAGTAAATAATGGTTTTAAAAATCTTAAGAAAAATGTTGATTACTATGATCACTATGCTTAAAAGTTATTAATAAATTAATACAAAATTATGTTTAGTAAATAATGATTTTAAAGTCTTAAAAACATTTATTAAAAAAAAAAACATTAGAATTTACAGACATTTTTTGATCTTATGTTCTTCTTTGTTCAGAAATGTTTGAAGTAATTTAGTTTTTTATGTTATATTGGAAGTTTTTGACGTTTTTAAATTTTTAAATTTTTTTTTTTAAACATTAAAGATTTAATGTAATTTTAAAATTACATTAAATCTTTTTTGAACATTTAGATTTTTCTGAGATTTTTAATTAATTTTTTGGGTTTTTTAGATAATCCAAATGTTTAACTTTTTTTAATTAGCCCATAATTTTTGTTTTTTTTTCTAAAAGATTTTTTTTTAAATATCTGAAATATTTTAAAAATATTCAACATTTTTATGCGTTTACATTTATTTTG
The DNA here is from genome assembly GCA_963932245.1 of Tachinus rufipes. Lineage (NCBI taxonomy): Eukaryota > Metazoa > Arthropoda > Insecta > Coleoptera > Staphylinidae > Tachinus > Tachinus rufipes. The sequence continues at coordinate 116,984,760 of OZ010745.1, forward strand.
CTTTTTAAAAAGTTTTAAAGTCTAACGTTTTTTAGATGTTTCTGATGTAAAAAAGATGTTTTTTTTGTTATTTCAGAATTTTATGAAGTTTTTTAAAAGTTTAACATTTTTAGAAACTTTTAAAAAACAAAATTTAAAAATTATTTTTTTTTATTAATTTAAAAAATTTTGCGGTTTTTTAGATAAGCCTAACATTTTTTTAAAATTTATTTGATGTTTTTTAAAAACAGTTTAGAATTGTTCGTGATTTTTAAAAGTTTTTCTAAAATCTTTAAATAAAATTAAAAAAAAAAATTAATATTTTTAGAATATTTGGTGTCTTTTAGAAGTTTTTGTGGTCTTTTAGATTATTTTAATTTAAATATTTCTTTCTTTAAAAAAAATATTAAACATTTTTAGTAATTAAAAAAAAGATAATGTTTTTACCAAATGTGTCGGAAGTAAGACATTAACTTTTAAAACTTTTAAAAATGTATTATTTTTTTTACATCTATTTTTAGTTATTTAGAAATTTTAGGTTTTTATTTGTAATTTCAAATTATTTTTTTAAAGTTATTAACATGTCTGACTTATGTTTTTAAAAATCTCTTGAATCTTTAAACTTTAAATTTCTGCATTTTTAAATATTTTTTTAAAAATCTGTTGACGTATCCTGTTATTTTTAGAGAATTATAATGTTTTTAAAACATTTTTTAAAAGTAACTTGTTTTTTTAAAAGTTTTTTTTAAATTTTTTAATAAGTGATATCTAATCTTTTGTTAAGCGACACTTGGAAGGGTAGGTGAGCCATTCCAATTCAAACTACTGATTGGTTATCATGGTTTAGAGTAACCTACTCATCCAGCCAAGTGTTTGTCATTAAGAAATTAAAAGTTTGTCTTCTCTGCAAACGTCAGAAGTCTTTTTGTCACAAAAAAAGAAGGTAAAATTAAGTCATTTAATAACTAACACTTGGGTAGGTGGATGGATGAAACCAATCCAGTTCAAACTACTGACCGATTATCATAAATTGGAGTAATCCACCCTAACGCCCAAATGTCCGTCATAAAGAAATTGGAAGTTTGCCTTCTTACAAAAAGACTTCTGACTTTTGCTGAGAAGGCAAACTTCCAATTTCTTTATGACGAACACTTGGGCGGGCTGGTGGATTACTCCAATTCATGATAATCGGTCAGTAATTTGAACTGCATTGGTTCCATCCATCCACCTACCCAAAAAGAAAAAGGTAATATTAAATCTTTTGATAACTAACACTTAGGTGAATGGGTAGGCTACTTCACTTCAAACTACTAACCGGTTATCATAATTTGGAATAACCCAACCACCCACCCAAGTGTTTGCCATTAATAAATTAAAAATATGTCTTTTTTGCAAACGTCAAAACTTTATTTGTCACAAGAGAAAAAGGTGATATTAAATCTTGGGAGGGCCACTCCAGTTTAAACTACTGACCGGTTATCATAATTTGGAGTTACACACACGCCCGCCCAAGTATTCGTTATCAAGAAATTAGAAATTTGCCTTCTCTGAAAACGTCAGAAACCTTTTTGTCACAAGAGGTTTATATGGTGAACTTTTATAAACTTCAAACTATTGATTGATTATCAAAATTTAAAATAACCCACATACTCGCCCAAGTGTCGGTTATTAAAAAAATAAAAGTTTGCTTTCTCTACAAAAGAAGGAAGTGGTATTAAATCTTTTGATGACAAACACTTGGGTGAGTAGGCCACTCTTCTTCAAACTACTGACCGTTATCATGATTTTTAGTAACCCTTTCACCCATCCAAGTATTCGTTTTTACAAAATTTAAAGTCTTCTCTGCAAACGTCAAAAGTCTTTTTGTCACTAGAGAAGAAAATGATATTAAACCTTTTGATAATTAACCCTTAGGTGGTTTAAACTACTGAACGGTTGTCATAACTTGGAGCAACCAAGTGTCCGTTATCAAAAAATTGGAAATTTGTCTTCTCTGCAAACGTCAGAAACATTTTTGTCATTATATGGTAAACTTATATAAATAAAAAAATCAAATTGAAGAATTTTTGATCAATTTACAATAAAAAGGAGTTTTATGAGTTTTTTTTGCATTTTTTAGAATATGAAGGTTTTCTGAGTACTTTTTGATAAGTTTTTCATTAATTTTGTTTTTTGATCTATTTACAGAACTAAAAGTGTCTTTTGGGCAATTTTTGATAAATTTGTAATCAATTTTGTGCAATTAAAATGTATTTTGATCAATTTTTTTGTTTATTTTGCGTTTTTGTCTTCTGATTTGTTTGAATAGGGTTGATGGGACCAACGGCTTATTAAGTAACTTTCGATACACCCCGGTAGATAAAAAGCAAGTTTATATTTAGTCATATTATAGGGATCAAACCCTGAAATGTTAGCGTGCAAACAGTAATAAATAAAAAAATAAAAAAAATAAATTAAATTTAGAAAAAAATCTAAAAGAATGGTTTAAAGCAGGAGTCGGCAAACTACGGCCCGCGGGCCAAATCCGGCCCGCCATACTTTTTTAATTTGGCCCGCAAAGACCTAATTTCCAAAAAAAAATTGCAACGTATTTATTTTCTAAAGTTAAACTACAATTACAACAAGGTTTTTTGGATTTTGATGCAATACAAAAAAAAAACCTTATTTAAAACTTTAAACTTTTACGATCTGGCCCATTCCAAAATAAGTTTGCCGATCCCTGGTCTAAAGAAACAATTATACTAAAACAAAAGAAAAGACAAATCAAAATACAACAACTGCAATGGGGTAGCAATGCCGGACACAACATATAAACTATTAACTACTACTCTAAAAAACAAAATTTAAGAATTTAAAAAGAAAAAACTAGAAAAGATCAGGATTTATACCAGACCGCTCAGTCACAGACTCACTATTTGTACTAAAAGACACTCAAGCCAATAGGAAAACTATACAAGCCTAAGCATTCCAAAAAAGTTGATAAGATTACTGCAAATGACGTTAATGAATACATCTAATAGAGTTTAGTGGATTTGGAAAAAGTCAACAAGTTTTAAAGTATACAACAGAGTAAGACCACACATTTTGCTAAAATACGTCATCAAAATAAGCACACTGAATAGATTAGGCAGTATAATCAATGCAAATTACTAGTGTATAGTTTATGTTTAAAAAAAACTTATAAATAATAACAACTTTGGAGAAAAAGCGCCCAAAGAGTAACAATATATTTTTTTGGCCATTCTTTGCAAAATTATGAAAAACAAAACAAAATTTTTTTATAACTGCAAAAAAAGTCCAATAAAACTAAATTAGTGTAATAAAAAAAAAAATCTTGTAAAACGCAATCTTGTTCGTTTTTAATTATTTTTTTTAACCGAAAATATAATAAATTTACAAAAAAATCGAGAAAAATCCCTTAAAAGTAACCTATTTTTAGCAATTATGTGTTATATTTTACCCTAGGTTTTTTATTCTTGCGATCAAAAGTACTAGAATTTAGAAGTATCACATTCAAATTTTAAGTCTATAAGTGTAGCAGATTCAAAGATATCAAATTTTTAACAAAACGGTATTTTTCCTACTTTCAGCAAAAAATTTCAGAAAACCAAGGGCGAGATCATGTTTGACGGAAAATGTCCTATAAGATACATCTTCTTGAATCGTCATATTTTGGTACTTCAAACACGTGTACAAAATTTGGGCAAAATCGAAGATGTCAATGAGAGAACGTTTGTACGAACTATCGTGGAATTACTCTTATGGGTAATTTTATTTTTAAAACGGAAAAGAGCTGGGGTGGGAAGGAAAGATGCATTGAAAAATTTGCTTTAGTAATTTTTTTTAGTTTTTATAGTTTATTAGTCTTTTGATCGGTTCATGAGGATATGAAACCCCTAAAAAAATTTTACTATTTTTTAGTTTTTTTATCGTTTTATAATTTTGACTTTAAAATTGCATTTTGTGTTCAAAAATCTTAATTTTAATGATTTTTTTTAAATCCATTTAAGTCTATTCCCTGTCTTTAAACCGCAAAAGCCGTAAATTCAATTTTTGTTTCCGGTGAACTGAGTAAAAAAGGAGCATTTTTTGGATTTCTTTTAACCGCCTAAGATTAATGCATTATTTACAAATTTTTCTAAGAAACATAAAAGCGTTTCAAATGGGATAACAAGTCTAAGCAGGCATTTAAAGCAGTAAGAGAATTTCTAGACCGACCAGTGAACTAAACCAATCTAAGTTCGACTTTGTTTTGTGACTTAAACTGACGTTTGCTTAACGATTACAACAAGAATAAGTACTGTAACAGAAAGCAAAATAACACAAGCGCCAGTTCTTGCTTTAACGATTCTCAACAGCGAATTGAAACGCTTGGCAATAATCTGAATGGTCAAAAAGTATGGGCTTTATATTAAAAAAATACTATTTTTTTTTTAAATAGATAACCAAGTATTTGTTTGTCTAAAAAACTCTATTGATGCTCAAAAAATAATAATTACAAAACGATCGTTGTTGTTAGCAGAATTCAACTACAAAATTGAACACACTTCTGAAGCATAAATGCAGCTGCCAAAGGTCGTATTATGGTTACCTGGCAAAGAAATGTAGAAACAAAACTGAAGATTGGTTGGTCCTTATCCGACTTATAAGCCTAACCAGACTTTACCATTTTATATTACGATAAAGCCAAATTTTGGTGGTTGAGACCTTAGATGTTCTTTTGAAGCTATACTAAGTGAAAACGTACAAAACACTACAAACCATGATTTTAAACAACGTCAAAGCAAGAGGTCAGACAATATCAAGCTTCTTATCGGAAAAAAAGTTATCTACGCCGGAATTTTCTTAACTTTTGACGTGAATTAACTCAACATTGACATCTTAATTTTTTTGGCGATGAAATACCTTAATGGATTAGTATTTATTGATAATTTATTGAATTCAATCATGGCCATAGTTTGCTTAATGACAAATTTGGTAAAAGTTGTTCAAAATTGGTTGTTACAGAAAACATTGAATTGATACTACTAGATTGTCATGTGACTTATTGTAAAACTAAAGAATTCTTGGGCGTTAGTGGGACTAGGATGCATTTAATATTGCTCGGACGGACGCACCACTATCAAACTACTAGTTCAATATTTATAAACTGTGTTACCTCCCACCCGCCCAATTGTTTGCTATCAAGAATTTGTTTACGTCACTTCCTTCTTTTATTTTATTGACGTTTGTTGGTCTTTTTGTCATGTTTGTTAACTGCAGGAACAGGTGGTTGTAATTTGCAATTTCTTGATAACAAACACTTCGGCGGGTGGGCGGGAACACAATATTAAATCACTAATACTAATATTTATAAACTGTGTTCCCGCCCACCAGCCCAAGTGTTTGTTGTAAAGAAATTGCTTACGTCACCTTTCTTTTCCAATTTATTAATTTTTGCTGGTCATTCTGTCATGATTGTTAGCTGCTGGAACACGGGAAATGATTGTAATTTGCGATTTCTTAGTAATAAACAGTTGGGCGGGAGGGCAAGAACACAATAATAAACTACTGGCCAACTATTTATAAACTGTATTCTCGCCCACCCTTCCTAAAACCAAAGTTTATTAAAATATAATTTTAAAAAACACCAACATTGGGCCATAGACTGGTAAAAATGCAAAATTAAAAATAAATAAATTCTGAGCAATAATCATCTAAATATTGTCAAAAATTACAAAAATACGGGAGTTGGGTGGGCCACCCGTCCAATTATTTGTTATCAAAAGATTATTTTACAAACACTTGTGCGGGTGGTTGAGCAACTCTAGACCATGACGACGATGAATAGTTTTAACTGGAGTTGCCCGCTTACCCGCCCGAGTGTTTGTTATTAAAAGATTAGTTTACAAACACTCGAACTGGTAATTCCAGAACATGATGACAATTTTATTAATAGTTTTAACTAAAATTGTACATCTACCCGCCTGAGTGTTTGTAAATAAATATTTTAATAACAAACACTTGAGTGGGTAGGTGGGCCACTCTACTTCAAACTACTGACCGTTATCATGATTTTTAGTAACCTTTTCACCCATCCAAGTATCCGTTTTTACAAAATTTAAAGTTTGTCTTCTCTGCAAACGTCAAAAGTCTTTTTGTCAATAAAGAAGAAGATGATATTAAACCTTTTGATAATTAACCCTTGGGTGGTTTAAACTACTGAACGGTTATTATAATTTGGAGCAACCAAAATTTAAGAATTTTTGATCGATTTACATTAAAAAGGAGTTTTATGAGTTTTTTTTGCATTTTTTTGGACTTTTTGTAGAATAAGAAGGTTTTCTGAGTAGTTTTTGGTAAGTTTTTGATTAATTTTGTGCAAAGTGTTTTTTGATCTATTTAGAGAACTAAAAGTGTCTTCTGGGTAATTTTTAGTAAATTTGTAATCAATTTTGTGCAATTAAAATGTGTTTTGATTAATTTTTGTGTTATTTTGCGTTTTTATAACTATTTTACATCGCCCCAGAAGTCTTCAGATTTGTTTGGAGAGGGTTGATGGGACTAACGGCTTATTAAGTGAACTCCGGTAACAAAAAGTTCATATTTAGTCATAAAATAAAAATGATCAAATCCCGGACTGTTAACGTGTTTTTTAAATAACTATAAGGGTTATGAGCAATTTTTGCTTTATTTTAGACATTTTGTAAAATATTAAAGGTTTTGGTAAATTTTTGTTCAATTTTGTGCAATAAAAGTATGTTCTTATAAATTTAATTAAATAAAATAGTTTTATGAGCAATAAAAGTGGTTTTTGATAAATTCAGGAAAATGAATGATTTTTCTAAGCAATTTTTGGTAAATTTTTGATCAATTTTGTGTAATTGAAGAGTTAAGTTGAAAAATAAACGTGTTTTGAAGCGGTTTTTGCGTTTTTTTTTTTAAATAAAAACCTTTTTTGAGTGGTTTTTGATCAATTTTGTACAATAGAAGTATTTTTTGATCAATTTAAGACATTAAAAAGGTTTTTTAAGCAATCTTTGGTAAGTTTGTAATCAATTTGGTGCAATTAAAGTGTGTTTTGATTAATTTATCTGAATAATTTTTTTTAGCGTTTTTTTGAATTTTCTTGTACAATTTTTGAAGTATACAAGTTTTCTGGGAGATTTTTGTACAATTAAAGTGTATTTTGATCAATTTAGGAAAATAAAAGTGTCTTGGAATGATTGTTTTTTTTTAATTATTGTGAAACTTAAAAGTTTTCAGAGCCATTTTTGGTAAATTTGTAATCAATTAAAATGTGTTTTGATTAATTTATCCAAATAAAAGTTTTTGTTAAGCGTTTTTTGCATTTTTTGACATTTTGAAAATATTAGTTTTGTTTTTAGTAAATTTTGTGCAAATAAAGTGTTTTGCTCAATTTATTTAAATAAAAGGGTTTAATGAGCTATTTTTGCATTTTCTTGTACATCTTCTGAACTATAAAAGTCTTCTGAGCGGTTTTTTGATCAATTTTATGTAACAAAAGTGTTTTTTTTGTTAATTTATAAAAATAAATGTGTTTTAAAGCAATTTTGTGAAAGAAAAAGATCTCCAGTTATCAATAATTTTGTGCAATTATATTGTTTTGGTCAAATATTCAATCTTTTAAGAACTAACGCTTGGGTGGGTAGATGGGCCAGTTCAATTCAAAATACTGATCAATAATCAAGATTTGAAGTAGCCCACCCATCCGCCCAAGTGTCGGTCATCAAGAATTCGTAAGTTTGTCTTCTTTGCAAACATCTAAAGTTTTTTGTCACAAGAGAAAAAGATGATATTTAGTTTAAACCACTGACCGGTTGTTATGATTTGGAGTAACTCAACCACCTAGCCAAGTATATGTTATTAAAAAATTAAAAGTTTGCTTTCTCAAAAATTTTTGGTCACAATAAAAAAAAGTAATATTAAACCTTCAAACTACTACCGTATCATGATTTGGAGTAACCCATCCGCCCGCTCAATTGTCCATCAACAAGAAATGAAAGTTTGCTTTCTTTACAAACGTCATAAGTTTTTTTGTCACAAAAGAAAAAGGTGATTTTTAAACTACTAACCGGTTATCACAATTTGGAGTAACCTAACCAAGTTATTGTCATTAAGAAATTGAAAGTTAGCCTTCTTTGCAAACGTCAAAAGTCTTTTTGCCACATGAGAAGAAGGTGATATTAAATCTTTTGATAACTAACACTTGGGTAAGTTGGTGGAATACCATAGTTCAAACTACTAATCGGTTATCATGATTTAGAAAATTAAACTTTTGTAAACCGAATTGTTTAAATTTTTATTTGTTATTTCAAGAATCTTTGAAGTATTTAATTTCACGCATCTTCATGACCACTATGATCTCTATACTTAATATGGTATTTCAGTAAATTTTTAAAATACTGATTGATTTCAAAAACTATTAATCACAATTATTTTTAAATGTCCTTTTAGTAAATAATAATTTTGAATGTTATTACAAAATAATTCCAACAAATTAGATTAAAATATTGACTACTATGCTTCCTATACTTGATAGCCATCTTGGCAAAAAAATTATATTGCCCAAAATTGTCATTAGTGAAATGAATGTTTTTACAAAAATCTAAGAAAAGCCTCAATAAAGTCAAAAGTATTTTTTCTAATATACTAGCTTTGGTTTATCATTATTAGAATTTTTTCAAATTTTTCAAATTTGCTTTATATTGACTAATTTATTGTTTAAATCACCATAGATCTGCTATTGTAGAATTGAATGACCAAAATGTTATATTGTTAGGAAGCAACGTTATCTGTAACTGCACTCTATCAAACGTAATTTTTGCCAAGTTCAATAAAATGATCAATTTTTAGCATGTAAGGTTTCTTGTAAGATTTTCTTAGTAGCTTGACATGCAATGGTACACTATATACCAATATAAAGCTATAAAAATAGAAAAAAACCTTTAACTTTATTTGCTTGGAAGTATGGTATATGGTTTTTGTGTTTTTTACATAAATTATATTATCTTATACAAACAAAAACATAAAGATGTGAGTAAGCAACCAAAAGTGTTAATTTATTGCAATTTTGATAGATATTTAGTTGCTGGATTTGTGAAAACTGCAATAAAACTAGCAAGCTTAATTCATGCTTTTAAATTTTAATAACTCTAAAAGTTTCTACTATATTCCTAAAAACTCAAAATATTGCCAAAATCCTGTTATAAAATAAAAAAAAATTAAAAATCTCAAAAATAGCAAAATACGGCTATAAAATATTAATATAAATAGCAAAGTTTAGCAATAATCTGTTGAAAGTGGCAAAATTCTGTTTATAGAATGTCAAAAACAGCAAAATCTGGTAAAATGTATGAAAATATTGCAAAAAAGCACCAAGATTTGATCAAAAATTGTTTAAAATGTAAAATTTATAACGTTTTACTGTTACCTAAAAATTTAACGTCGGTTCCAATGGCTCCAGCTGCTTAGTAGTTGTGGGTAGATACGATTCCAAGATTTGTTTGTTATAATTAGCACAATTAACATATACATTTTTAACTTTATATTTTGCATTTAATGGGAATATAGTTTCATATTAATTATAATTTTTTGCTTTGCAAATACAACTTTTCTCTTTGATAAACTGATAAGTTATGGTTAACCCTTAATTTAAAGAGCTTCTTGCTCTAGCTATTAGTACATTTCTCTGCGACATGAATCTGCGGGAAAATATTTATTGAATTTATAGTTGCCTACCATATATTTAACGTTTAAGATAACAAAAATTATTTATAAAAAGTAAAAAATGACAAATAACGGTCATAAAAAAATAACATTTTCAAAATAAAGGGCCAAAAACGGTTGAAAACTACAACATTTTGTTTATACAGTGTCAAAAATATCAAAATTTTGACTTGATTTTTTTTTGCCAGCAGGCAATTGATGAGTTTTTCTGGACACAGCCATTGACATTTAAAAATTCGGTTTACTTTTTTATAAAATTCTTCTATTTTGTTTAATAATTGAATTGACAATGACATTGTACAACTAAATAGTGTTGTTTGTTTATGTTTTGGTTGAATGTTATTTAAACAGAATACGTCCACAACCAAACATTTTTAAGTAAGCTCAGCAAATAAACATCAATTAAAAATAGTTCTGTAATTATAACCCTGCAGTTGTTAATAAAACTCTTTTATTATTTTATGCTATTTTACACATGAGATTCGTACATTTTTTCTGTATTCTTAATAAATATTCATGCAATGCTTGCAAAATAATATGATTTCAAAAACCTATTACAATGTTTTCATTTTATTATATGTAAAGGTGAAATTGCTGCAAACAGTAGAAACGTTCCAGATGGAATCTGTCCATAATCCACCTCATAAAACTATATTCCCATTATACCTCTGCACCTCATAACATTTTATAGCTTCCGACACATTTCCACCTATTTAATTTTTAAACGATCGCATGTACGAATCTATTTAGCTAATTAAAGATCATACGAGCTTGTTGGGAAAGCTTAACTCAATGTAAACGTGTTCAGTTTACTCAGGTTGTCTCTCAAATACGGATTCAAATTAGCAAATCGATACACTGAAACCGAGCGCCTGTTTTAATTACAATATTAAGACAAACGTCTCGTAATAACAATGCACGATGTCGCACAACATGCATTAATGGGAATTATGAATTAATTATATCCAGAGCAAAGCACCAATTTTCTGTGTGATTTAATCATTGATTTATACCAACAAATTAATCATTCAAGGGGGCGTATATTAACATTTTTCATTTGATTACAATCTAAATAAAATTATTTTATTGCGCCTAAAATACTAAAACCCATCCGTTTTATTAACACACGTGTTTGAGATTAATTTATATAACAATCGGGACGAAATTGTTTGCCCCAAACTATAAAGCACGTGCTTATTGTCCTGCGAACTCTATTACTACACGATGATATTGCCCTGAAAGGTCACTAATGAAATCAAATACTCTTCACTGAACCCCATCCTGACAACATCACAAGAATATGTCGTTTTAATTATTTCACCAATAAATTAATTCTCTGAAAGCTTTTCTCTCAAAAAAGTTTTTGTACCAAAACGGATTAGGCTTTGTCAAAGAAGTGTATAAAAAAACTGTGCAGTAGTACGCATTAGGGGTAATTTATTTATAAAAGATCGATTTCTTTTTCAGCAAGGGTAAGACAATTCGTGTCGTGTAAGGGGGATGTGAATTGAGTAACAATAAGATGATGCGAGTTGATGTTGAAAGAAGGGCTTGTTTCTTCGGATATCCATTTCTTAGTGATTGATTTATTGAAGCAGGTGGTCGTTGATGGATGGATCCGATGTTTTATAAACGTAGCATGGTCCACTTTATATTTATTGAAGTTGGTGCAAGATCTTAAAAGCAATGTTTGAATGCATTCAATAGTTTGAAAATGATGAATGTTATTTCTATATAATAAATACCGCAATGTTTTCTATACTTTTTTTTATTAGAACAATGAAACCCAATTAACGAGCGTATTGAAACTTATAAAAATCAATATCTATTCTATTATGAGAAGCATTGAATTTTTTAAAAAGCCCACAGCTCTATTTTATTATCTCTTGAAATTACCATTAAATGCAGATCCTACTTCACAATAGAATTATCCAGCACGCGTAAAAATTCCAATATAAAAATCAGCACTCGCTTGGAAAAACGTATAAGAAGAAAAAAACACTATCCTAGTCGCGAAATCATTTTAAATCCTGAGAGATGGCAGATATTCCGAAACTGTTATAAAACCGAACGGTCCTAAAGCGTGATTTAACAAGGCAATGGTTACATTGTAAACTCGAAGAGAAATTTGAAGAAAACCTACAGAGTTTCAATCAGCTGGATAGCTAGCAGCATCAGAACATCTCGCGCGCGCTCCGCAAACATTCAAACCAATTTAATAAAATGTTTGTCTAAATGAGCAGAGGTTTTAATGCGCCTTATTGGCCGTAACATTTCCGCAGCTTATCAAATTAATTGCGGTAGGAAAAATTTTAAGCTGCAATCAAATTGTGCTGGGAATTATTTAATTTGTAAGATTTATAAGATTCGTATATAAGATGTAATTAATATAAAATCAACTTGAATATGTCTGGAATTTAATTATTTTTTTTAAACGTTCTTATATTATAAATTATGTCTTAAGGTGTAACCATAATTTTATTATATTAGAATTGTTTTATCCATAAAAATATATTTTTCACATTTTTAATTTTGTGTTAGTGATTGTAGTTTGTGGTCATGACTACCTCGCATCTTTAATACTATAGCTAAATCAAGTTTACAAAATGTTCTGCAGGCTTTGAAATATTATTGTTCAAACCATCCGTCCGTACTCATGTTCTGGAGTGACCAAGTGATCAAAGGAATGGAAATTACCATTGCAATATTTATATATAATATAGAATTTTGCATTTTTCAACAGTTTATTATCAAAGTTTAATATTTATAACAAATGTAACAGCAAAAAAATCACAACCAATTCTCATAATAAAACCTAACATTCTTAGAGATCTATTAGTATTATTGTTGATGTGTGTCAAAAAACTAAGATCTTTTTCAAACAATACCCCCAAATCTTTAATTTGAGATACACAATCTATGGTTATTCCACTAATTTAATAAATGTTATTAAATATTTGTCTACCTCTGTAAAAGCTAATGCTGAAACATTTTCCTGCATTACAATATAATTCATTATGCTTACATCAAGACTCAATCCTTTGTACATCATCTTTCAATAGCTTAGTATCAGCAACAGTCTTAATAACACGATACAACTTAAGATCGTCTGCATAAAAAAAAAATTTGCTATTTTGAATATATTTCCTAATATCATTAATAAAAATGTTAAAAAACAAAGGCAGCAAATGAGTGCTTTGAAGGACCTCAGACATAACCGGTATTTGATTTGAGAGACATTAACCCAAACTTGCTAAATTCGAGAAGTTAAAAAACTAGAAATCCAATTATTAAACATAGTGTTAAAATCAACTTTGTTTAATTTATTAATTAAAAGAGCATAATTAACGCTATCAAAAGCCCTGGAGAAATCAGTGTAGATTGCATCAACCTGACACTAATCCTCCAATGCTTCTAATAGATCAGACTGATAAGTAAGAAAATTTGTAGTAGTTGATCTCCCAGAATAGAATCCATGCTGTTCGTCAATTATAATATTTTTACAAATTCAGTTAAGTTGTAAGCTTATACCTCTATAGTTGGTGATGTTTGACCACATTTATAAATTGAATTTATAAAGCTATTTTACTAAATTTTAAGAAACAGTTCATGAGCTAATGATTTATTAAAAATGCAAGTCATTGGTTTAGTTAAAATGCAAATACATTTTTTTAACAGCAAATTTAGTACACCAACAGCGCCAATAATGGCTTAAATTCATGATTGTTTGATATCTCAAAGTTTCATCAATCCTTAAAGTCAGACAGTTTATGGCTAGATTTTGGTTCTTTTTAACAATAAGTTGATTATTCAAAGTCGGGTTTTGCTAATTTTAAGATTTCATTTAAAGAATTTTAAACTTTTCAACAGTTTATGGCCGAGTTTTAACGCTTTTTGATAATATTTTAATATTTTGTGGCTGGATTTTGTTATTTTTGATATTACATGAATGAATTTAGCACTTTTAGTCAGTTTATGGTCAAATTTTAGATTTTTTTGACAATATTTTAATATTTTATGGCTAGATTTAGTTATTTATGACATTCCAAAAATAAATTTTGCAGTTCTAGTCAGTTTATGGCCAGATTTTAGTTTTGTTTGACAATATTTTTATATTTTATGGCCGGAATTTTTTACATTTTTTAACAATATTTTTAAAATTAAAATAAAATAATTTTAAACTATTCAACAGTTTATGACTAAATTTTGATGCTTTTTGACAATATTTTGTTATTTTATGGCCTGATTTTGTTATTTTTGACATTCTATAAATGAATTTTGCACTATTAGTCAGTTTATGGCCGAATTTAAATTTTGTTTGCACTATTTTGATATTTCATGGCAGGATTTTGTTATTTTTGACATGTTATGAATAAATTTTGCAGTTTTAAAAAATTTATTGCTATTTAAGGTTTCAACAATATTTTGCTATTTTTAAGATTTACTTAAAAGAATTTTAAACTTTACAACCGCTTATGGCCAAATTTTTATGCTTTTTGACAATATTTTAATATTTTATGGCCTGATTTTGATAATTTTGACATTCTATAAATGAATTTAAATTTTTTAGTTAGTTTATAGCCAAGTTTTAGTTTTTTTTCACATTATTTTGATACTTCATGGCCGGATTTTATTACTTTTGACTTTCTATGAATGAATTTTGAAGTTTTAGTCAGTTTATGGCCAAATTTGGTTTTTATTTTACAATATTTTGATACTTTATAGTCAAAATTTGTTATTTTTGACTTATTATAAATGAATTTTGATGTTTTAGACAGTTTATTGCTATTTAAATTTGTTTTAACATTATTTTGCTATTTTTTACATTTATTTAAAAAAATTTTAAACATTTTAACAATTTATGGCCGGATTTTTATCTTTTTTGACAATATTTAAATATTTTATAACCGAGTTTTGTTATTTTTGTCATTTTATAAATGAATTTAAATCTTTTAGTCAGTTTATGGCCAATTTTGTTTTGTTTTTTGACAATATTTTAATACTTTATGGCTCGATTTTATTATTTTTGATACTCCTTGAATGAATTTTGCAGTTTTAGTCAGTTTATGGCCAAATATTGGTTCTTATTTTACAATATTTTAATATTTTATAGCAGAAATTTGTTATTTTTGACATTTTATGAATAAATTTTGCTATTTTAAACAGTTTATGGCCAAAATTTAGTTCTTTTTAATAATATATTGATATTTTTTAAGGTTCATAAAAAAAAATTTAAACTTTTTAATCGCTTATGGTCCGATTTTGATGCTTATTGATATTTTTAATGTCATGGCCGGTTTTTAGTCAAATTGATATTGATAGAATTAGATTTTTGTTTTTAGCTTTAAAAACATTATTAAAGCATTTAAAATATATTAAAAACTATTGGAACATAAATGACGCTTACAAACTTTTCAAATTTGATAAAATGTTTCAGAAAATAGTAAATACTTTCTGAATATTTGGAAAATTCTAAAAATATTTTTGAAATGTTCTAAATAAATTTTTAAAATTTAAAAAGATAAAAAACTGTTTTCATAAATCTTTATTTTTTGTTAGCATAAGATCTTTTTTTTGTAAATAACACAAAACGTCAATAACTTTGCCATTTTTAATCAAATTGTAGGAACACAAACAATTTTTATATGACATATTGTAGTAGTGCTTGTTTTAAAAATACAATTTTTTTTCCAAAATTTTTAAATTTAATTTTTTTTTTATTTTTATAAATATTAAGACAACACAAACCACAAATTAAGTAAAACAATCTGAATTTATTACATTTAAATAAAAAAAATTATCTACGCTCCTGAAAAGCAGTGGCGTTACAAATTGAAATTTATTTTTTACAAAACAAATTTCATAATTTAAGATAAGCATTTTTTTTTCAAAAAAAAAAATTGTATCATAAATATTTTTTTCTTTTTAATTACTTTTTATCAAATTTTAAATATTTTCTAAAACTTGCCTTAAGGTACCTCAACAAAGTATAATTTGCAAGCGAGTTACTTTTTCAGATGCAACCCACCCACCCGCCCTAATGTTAATCATACATTTTTTTATTTGTCCCACTTTTTGTGTGCTTTCATTTATGTATGAGAGAATTGTTTAACAATAAATTTGTTGATAACTACTGCTTGGATGGCTGGGTGTTACCAAATTTTGAGTTGTAGTCAAATTACTTTTTCTACTGTAAGTGTTGGTTATCAAGAGGTTTGATATTTGTCCCACCATTTGTGTGCTTGGAATTAGATATAAAAGAATTGTTCAACAGTAAATTTCTTAATAACCAACGCTTGAGTGGGTGGGTGGAAACAAAGTTTAATTTGTGAGCAAGTTACTTCTTCTACTGTGACTCACACACCCGCCCTAGTGTTACTTATCAAAGGATTTATTATTTGTTTCACCTTTTGTGTGTTTAAATTTAGATATGAAATAATTGTTTAACAATAAATCTTTTGATAATTAACGCTTGGGTGGGTGGGTGGCAACAAAGATTAATTTGTGGGCAAGTTACTTCTTGTATTGTTACCCACCCACCCGCCCTGATAGTAATCATCAAAAAATTTATAATTTATCTTACTTTTTGTGTGCTTGGATTTAGATATGAGAAAAATGTTTAATAATAAATTTCTTAACTAACGCTTGGGTGGGTGAGTAAGAACAAAGTTTAATTTGTGAGCAAGTTATTTCTTCTACTGTAACCTACCCACTTGCCCCACTGTTGGTCATCAAGGAATTTATTATTTGTCCCACCTTTTGTGGGCTTAGATTTAGATAGAAGAGAATTTTAACAATAAATTCTTAATAAGTAACGCTTGGGAGGGTAGGCGGGAACAAAATTCAAATTGTGGGCGAGTTACTTTTTCTACTGGTCACAGTATATCCGCCCTAGTATTAGTCATCAAAAAATTCATTGTTTCTCTAACCTTTTGTGTGCTTGGATTAAGATATGAGAGAACTGTTTAACAATAAATCTTTTAATAACTAACGCATGGGTAGGTAGGTGAGAACAAAGTTTAATTTGTAAGCAAGTTACTTTTTTACTGTGACCCACCCACCCGCCCTGATGTTGGTCATCAAAAGTTTTTATATTTGTCCCACTTTTTGTGTGCTTGGATTTAGATATAAGACAATCGTTTAACAATAAATCTCTTAATAATTAACGCTTGGGTGGGTAGGTGGAAACAAAGTTAAATTTGTAGGTGAGTTATTTCTTTTACTATGACCCATCCACCCGCCCTAGTGTTAATCATCAAAAGATTTATTATTTGTTGCACTTTTTGTGTGCTTCGATTTAATTATATAAGAATTCTTAACAAAAAATCTTTTGATAACTAACGCTTAAGTGAGTGGGTAGGAACAAAGTATAATTTGTAAACAAATTACTTTTTTTTATTGTGACTCACCCACCCGCCCTAGTGTTAGTGATCAAATTTTTTTTTCTTTGTCGTGGGATCTTATGTGCTTGAATTAAGATATAAAAAAAATGTTTAACACTAATTTTCTTGATAACTAACGCTTGGGTGGGTAAGTGGGAACATAGGTAAATTTGTAGGCAAATTACTTCTTTTACTGTGATCCACCCACCCGCTCAAGTATTAGTCATCAAAAGATTTATTACTTGGTCACCGCTTGTGTGCTTGGATTTAGATATAAGAGAATTCTTTAACAATTAATCTCTTAATAACTAACGCTTGGGTAAGTGGACGGAAACAAATTTTATGTTGTAGGCTAGTTATATTTTTTCTTGTGACTCACCCACCCGCCCAAATGTTAGTCATCAAAGAATCCTTTGTTTGTCCTACCTCTTGTGTGCTTGGATTTAGATATAAGAGAAATGTTTAATAATAAATCTTTTAATAACTAACGCTCAGGTAGGTGGAAACAAATTTTAATTTGTAGTCAAATTATTTTTTCTACTGTGACCTACCCACCCGCCCAAGTGTTAGTCATCAAAGGATTTATTATTTATCCCACTTTTTGTGTGCTTAAATTTAAATAAGAGAGATTTGTTTAACCATAAATCTCTAGATAACTAACGCTTGGGTGGGTGGATGGGTGGGAACAAAGTTTAATTTGTAGGCAAGTTACTTCTTCTACTGTCATCCACCCACCCACCCTGGTGTTGGTCATCAAGGGATTTATTATTTATCTCATCTTTTGTGTGCTTAGATTTAGATATATGAGAATTGTTTAGCAATAGATCTCTTGATAACTAACGCTTGGGTGAGTGGGTGGGAACAAAGTTTAATTTGTAGGCGAGTTACTTTTTCTACTGTGACCTATTCACCCTCCCTGGTGTTGGTCATCAAAAGTATTTTTATTTGTTTCACCTTTTGTGTGCTTGGATTTAAATATAAGAGAATTGTTTAACAATAAATCTCTTAATAACAAACGCTTGGGTGGGTGGGTGAAAACAAAGTTTAATTTGTAGGAAAGTTACTTCTTTTACTGTAATTTACCAACCCGTCCAAGTGTTAGTTATCAAAGGATCTATTGTTTGTACTACCTCTTGTGTGCTTGGATTTAGATATGAAAGAATTCTTTAACATTAAATCTTTTGATAAATAACCCTTGGGTAGATGGGTAGAAACAAAATTTAATTTGTGGTAATTAGTGTTACTCATCCAAAAATGAATTATTTGTCGCATCTTTTGCGTGCTTGAATTTAGTTATGAAAGAATTCTTCAACATTAAACTTCTTGATAAGTAACGCTTGGGTAGATAGTTGAAAAAAGTTTAATTTGTGGACTTTGACATCAGAGAATGGTTTAACCACAAATCAATTAATAGCTAACGCTTAGGTGGAAAAATGGAAACAAAGTTTAACTAACCAAGTGTTAATCATTAAAGGATCTATTGTTTAACCCAACTTTTGTGTGCTTACAAATTAGAAATCAATTTTTTTTACAATAAATTTTATGATAACTAACGCTAAACAAACCAAAATATTCTTTTTATAAAGTTTTTTTTTATTTATTTTAAACATTTTTTTTGTACAGTAGCGTTACCAAATAGTTCTAGTTAAAGTTGAAAAAATAATGTTTAAAAAAAAAAATTACAATTATCTTGATATTTTTATTTGCAAAAAAGTAAAAGACAAACCAAAATGTTCCTTTCAATAAGTTCTTTTTTATATATAATAGGCTTTATTTTTTGTACAGTGGCGTTACTAAATGTTTTCAATTAAAGCTGCAAAAAATTATGTTTTTTTTTTTAAATTTAATAATAATCTTAATATTTTTATTTGCAAAATGGTAAAAGGCAAACATCAAATTAAATGGGAAACCCTATAGCAGATTTTAAAGCAAATGGAACCACCTCCCCATTTAATACAGCTTATAAAAAAAATGTATACAAACACAGCATAGCCAAAGTCAGAGTAGACCAAATGTACTCAGGCAATTTTGATGTCAGATCAAGGGTGAGACAAATCTGTATCTTATAAATTATGCAAAAGGTGCTGGACAAGTGGCATGAGTGTGGCTGTAGGAAGAAGACCCATTAGTAACCTTAGATATGCGGATGATACGCTTATTATAGCGTCGGACCAGCCTGAACTAGAAGTTATCATAACAAGGTTGCGCAACATCAGCAAAAACTATAGCCTAGATTTGAATATAGGTAAAACAAAAATCCTAATAGTTGACCAAAAAACAAACAACATCCCAACATATCCAGCAGGTGGCCAGTTTTGATGTGATAGATAAATTTATATATCGGTCACTAATCACCAATAATGAAGGCAGCAAGAACGAGATAAAACGCCGGCTAGCAATAACAAAAACAGCCACAGCCAAACTAACGCGGATATGGAAGGATACGGCAATTAACGGAATAACAAAGCTAAAGTTGGTCTCTAAATTAATCTTCCCAATCGCAACATATGCATCTAAAACCTGAACCATTAAACAAACAGAGCGCAGAAAACAGCAATGCATCTATATTAGAAGATCTGAAATCAAAAACTGACTTTCTAAGAAAGTGAACCGTTATTTTAGCCACGTATCCAGAAGATCAGACACTCTAGAAAAATTAATGATCCAGGGAAAAGTTGATGGACAAAGATCACACGGAAGATTGCCAACTCGGTGAATAGACGGTGTTTCCTGGCCGATTGGTCATACTATGCATGAGGCTCCTAAGACAGAAGGCATGAAATAGTCGTTGTTGATATGATTTCATAATAGTGCCACCAAACCCTCACAAAGAGTACAAGGATCAAGGAGAAGAAAAAGGCAAACTAAAATGTTCCATTTATTAAGTTATTTTTCATATATAATAGGCATTTTTGGTACAGTGGCGTTGCCAAATGTTCTTAATTAAAGTTGTAAAAAACTATGTTATTTAAAAATTTGACAAATATCTTAATATTTTTATTTGCAAAAAAGTAAAAGACAAATCAAAATACTCCTTTTATTAAGTTCTTTTTCATATGCAATAAAAAAAACTTTGTACAGTAGCGTTACCAAAATTGTTTAACTTAAACATGAATAAACTGTTTTTTTTTTTAATCCAAAAATTAACTTTTAAATTTGAATAATTTAAATTTTTTCAATTTACTTTTTTGTAAAAAATACAAAAAAGTGTTTTTCTTAAAAAAAGAAATGAATTAAATTATTTTAATTGCAAAAAACATTTGTTTTGTTAAGTTCTTTCTCATATATTTCCTCCATATTTTTTTGTACAGTGGCGTTTCTAATTTTTTTTAACCAAAACAAAACTTTTTCTTCAAATCCAACAAATAATTTTATACAACTTAGTTAGTAAAAGACAAACTAAATTGGTTTTTGTCAAGTTTCTTATGTATCATATATGACATTCAGTGGCGTAACAAATTTTTTTTTTATCAAATCAAAGATAATTATAGATCTGAGTCAAAAAATGTTTCAGTTTTTCAAAATAAAATTAGTTGTAAAGTACGTTAAGTAAATTTTATTCTGATTGATGCCTTTGTTAAGCTAACAATGACGTTCTTAAAATGGCAAATAAAGATTTAATCCAGTTGCAAAAAACGTGCTAACCAATAACAGCAAACCCTACTTTTCTTACAGTTTTTAAGATAAAAATTTAAGCACAAATTTATTTAAAATTAGCAAAATAAGGCGCAAAATTTTATTAAACTGTTCTTACAACAATTTTTTTCAAAACAATTGGACCAATTTGTTGATAAGGTTAAACATTTTTCAGATTTTTAAACGACAAAATACAACAAAAATAATCAGAAAAATGATTTTCTTGATAAAAATCAAAAACATTGGACGGCAACAAAGACTAGTTTTATTGTTTTCAGAAAGTATGAAATAAAATGTTTATTTATTATATAAACAAATGCAATTATACGGTTTATTAAAAGCGTTCCAGCAATGTAATACAAGTAGATTGTTTTAATCATTTTGATTCAAGAAAAAATATATTAAATACAATAATTGCTAAAACTTTACGCAATTCCTGCAGTAAAAAAGTCCACAAAATATTATAACAAAGTATAAAACTTAATTTTAGAATCTCCAGCAGTAGAACCAAGCACGCAAACGGCTAACTCAATCAAATATTGCTTTTATAAACATTTTTCCGGAAGTGCTGTGTGTAAATATATTAACTCCATTAGAATAAAATGTGTTAACATAATAATCAATAGTAAATTATGACAAAAAATACTATAAATATTTTTATAATAATATAATTTTTTTTTAATTAACAAAAATAAACATTAAATTTGCCCTACTTCACATAATAAGTTTAAAATAAATTCTACGCAAACGAATTTAAATTTTCCCCATGTTATTTTATAAAACTAGTATTTACAATTCGTGAAAAGAACATCTTTAGTGCGCTTAATTAAATCGTATTATTATACAAAAATAAAACAATTAAACTAAAATAAAGTTGGAAATTTCCTACAATTCCAAAGCAATTAATTTAAAGTCTACAACTCAATTAATTTAATTAGAGAATATTAAAAAAAAAATTACTCAATTTGTACTGTTTTAATCGTATCTAATTAGTGAAGATATTTACCTGAAATAAAAGAAAAAATTAACAAAATTTACAAAGAAATTAAAGTATTCATTTTAATCTTATTACTGTTAATTGGAATGGTTAGTGGTTAAAGGTTTTAAGTAATGTAGCTTCAAACTTTAACTTTTTTAATTGTCAATACAATTTTTATTTTGATAAATTAATTAATAATTTCAATAAATCTGTTAATATATTGTACAACAATATTTCCACATATTATGCAATAAAATATTTTCTAAATTGCATTCGTTTTTATCACAAAACAATCGTTGCATGCAACACATGCCAAAATCATTCAACCATCAATTTTTATTCCCCGCTTGAAATATCCAATAATTGTATTTATTGTTGTGCATTTTTATCATTCTACATGCAATCCCTTGTGAACGCTGCATATAAAGATGCTGGCAGGCAGGACCACGGTCAGTTTTACTGTTTTTCCGATGAGTGGGTTTTCTGGAAGCCCGCCAGAACGGATAATACTATCCGACTTTTGCCTCGATTTAAGGAAATTGCATGCGCAAGCTTGCACGAATTGTTCAATAAATATAGTTACAGAGATACAATTAAAAGAAATTATTTAAACGGAAAATAATTATAGCTTAGTTTCGGTATTAGTTTCAGGTCTTTGACTAAAGTTTGTAATAGTTTCGAGTTGGGTTGTATAGTTTGCCTGCATAATATGTACATATTTAATCATATGAGCTTATTAAATTTGTAAAGTTAACAATGAAAGACAATGTCGAATCATTTATAGTTTTGCAAACTGAATTTAGAGCTTATAGTCTTTTTACAGCATACTTAAATAAAATTAAAAACAAATATTTAATTTCTATGTTAAAATAAAATATATATAAGGTTGCGGTCGCGGTGGCGGTCGCGGTGGCGGTCGCGGTGGCGGTCGCGGTGGCGGTCGCGGTGGCGGTCGCGGTGGCGGTGGCGGTCGCGTTCGCGGTGGCGGTCGCGGTTGCGGTCGCGGTCGCGGTCGCGGTGGCGGTTATTTGTAGTTTAAATTATAAATTATAGGTATTTTTAAACAAAGCCCAGACTGTATAAAAATTGACTATTTTCTAAACTCCAAGACAAATATCAATATTTTTACATACTTTTTATAATTTTAAATTTACAATGTGCTCTTTAAGTTGGTTAATAAATAAATAAAGTTTAAATTTGTTTAGTTTATTATGTAAAATCTATTTTTTTAATAAAATGTAATGTATAAAGCAATAAATATAATAAATTAAAAGTAAAATCGGAGGTGGTAAACTGTGTTTCAGGGTATACATCTATCATCAGTGTGCCTAGCATCTCTCTGGTCAAGAAATTACAATTTACAGTCACAGTAACTATTAAAAAGATTATGTTTAGTAATGTGTCGGAGTTAGTAACGCAATATGTGTCTCACACTAGACCGACAAAAAATGTACATAAAATAAATCATTTATTAAATTTAAAACGAGTAAAATCATTTATATTTTATTAAAAAAATGAATATTTAAATCAATTATTTAATATTGCTATCTTAAAACATGTTAAAAACAAATTTCAGCATCCAAAAACTATCGATTAATGTTAAATATTCTTTAAACATTAATTCCAATAATAGATTTCTAGAAATAGATGTTATAATAATAGTTTTCTTGAACGGTTTTGGTTGTAATTTATAGGAATTACCTAAAACATTAAAATACGCTTTTATATATGAAAATCGAACCGCATATTCCGACTGGTGATCAATCATAGAAAAACTAATATAAATCCAGAACCGTCAATTATTGGCATTGTTCGGACGATTGGTAACCAGCTCACGTAAATATTACATCGTTTATAAACCACTTTAAACAATTCAGCGTACAATGTTTGCGGCAAAATCATTTCCATATAATTCCAATTTGTAAAACCTGATCGGGTTGATCAAATGGTGCGAGTTGAATCGACCACACTAACCAAGAATTTTTATTTAATTAATTTTATTTTAAAGTACGTTTTCTACTAGGAAACATTTCCTGCCACTAATGTGAGAAGACATTAGCGCTTAAATTAACGACAATTAACCTGGAGAGTTCAGTGGAAATTGTCGAAAACAATTTCTGCTGAGTGCAGCATGAGGCGCGTTTTCCATCGTTTTCACAGCGATAGTGCTAGCTAGCTGGGAAATGCGCGACCGTCGAGGTCTGCCATAATTAACCTAAAACACTCCACATATACCGCTATCCAAAACCTCATCTCTTTCTAGTAAAGAAAATCATTTTCACCTGAATTATTTCATTTGCAATATGAGAAACTATAAGCCATTTGTTAATTGAAAAACATTTTCTAAAGATCAAATACAAACTATTTTCGGTATTTTAATATCGAAATATTATATTGCTATTCAAACAAACAAAATATTAAACAAATTTAACTAAAATATGAACATTGATACCTTAATCCTTGTTGTATCCGGTATAAGAAGTTTCTAAATTGACACTTATCACTATTAACACAGTTTAATAAACCACTAAACACTTCCAAAATACATACAAAAGCACCACACACATTTGTACATTTTATTGGCAATTATTAATTATGTTTAAACATAATTATAAGCAATAAATCAATTAGTATAAGGGCGTATATTGTAATGCATCCGTATATGTTAACAATCACTGCACAACTGCTTGGGTTTATCTGCAAAGTCACTCGTCTTAGTCATCTGCGCCGTATTGTTCTTTGCTTATCGCTCCGACAAGATAATAATTTTACATTGAATTATTTTATTTGGATTAATGGAATTATTCAAATTTATTTGTTTTAGAAATATGCATGACTTGCAGACGGTTTCAACGAAACCATATTTTAAATAAACAAGAAAATTCATTAACCATTTTTAAATACTTGATTGGGGCAATCTTTTGATTACAACTAATATTAATTTACTTTATTAATTAAAAAGAATATAATTAATTGATATAAAAAAATTGAAGCTAAGAATAAGTTAAATGACGATATTCTTAATGCACTTGATGCATTTGAAAGTAAAAAGTATGCTTTATCAATTTTCCAGGATCTAACAAAAGCGTTCGACTGTGTGTCACATACAATACTCCTCTGAAAATGGTATTGCTACAATTTTTTACCAAATTCATGTAGATTGATATCTTAGTAATAGAAAGCAAGTAGTATCTTTCAATGATCAAATTTCCGGTGAAGTTTTAATGGAGTATGGTGTTCCACGGGGTTCTATTCTTGGATCACTGCTATTTTTAATATTTATTAAAGATTTTCCAATTGCATTAGAGAACACAAAGATAGTATTATTTGCTGATGAAACCACAATGTCAAATGAAAACAACTCATTGGCAAATTTGTTGGAATGGGAAGAATATACATAACTTAAAGCGTTTGGTTGGTATAATGACAATAGACTATGCTTGAACCTGGAAAAAACGGTAAAGCTTCTTCTTACTTTAAGAGAACATCAAAATGTAAGCACTGCACCATTTTCTAAGTTTTTAGGAGTGTATATTGATCCAGTGCTACAATGGCAAACACATGGTGATAAGTTAGCCGGAAAACTAGCTAAAAATATATTTTTGCTTAAAAATTTGTCAAGGTGTGTTTCCAAAAATGTACTTTTGACTGCTTATTATGCACTTTTTCGTTCACATTTATTTTGTGGACTGGTTGTTTGGGGTCATACAGCTATTAGAAATAAGATATTTGCACTGCAGAGAAGGGCAATTTGAGTTATAGCTGGAGTTGGTTATACCGAAAATTGTAATCACTGTTTTCAGCAGCTTAATATTTTAACCTTACCATCTATGTATGTACTTGAATGTCTTATGTTGGTAAAGATATCTAAATAATGATTTTTTTTACAACTATGATACAAGATCAAAACATGATATACGTCCATCTCAAATTAGATTAAAAAGGTCTCACAACAGTACCAGATTTTTTTTAATTAAGTTTTTTAACGTTTTACCTCAACGTATCAAAACTCTTGAGACAAAATATTTTAAAGAGAAAATTAAAAAATATTTAATTAGTAAGGCATTTTATTGTAGACTTTTTTTAAAATGTATTGTATAGTTTTTCTATTTATTTATATTTAGTAATTGTTTATTGTTTTTTAAATTGTTTTTTTTTAAGTGTTTTGTATAGTCTTTGTATATCTTATTTTTTTTGCAGTAGTAGTGTATTTATATTTTTATTGTAAAGAGAATTTAGGCTGATCTACATATTAATTTTGTATAGTTTTATTATTATACCTACCATGTACTTGACTTGTACAAACTGTATTGTATTAGCATGTTAAATAAATTGAATTGAATTTAATTCTATTTATTTAAAATGCAGAAGAGCCAACAAGGTCCCCCTAACATTTTATGAATACAATTTTGGACATTTTATATTTTTTTACAGTTGTTAAATGTTGATGCTTTTCAACAACATTTTGATGTTTCAAAGCAAGAATTAACTCTTTTTAATTTTTAATAATTAATTTTTTTAACTATTTAACATTTTTCGCTCAAATTTTAATTCTATCTAAAAATATTTTAATGTTTTATGGCCAAATTTTGCTATTTTTAACATTTTATAATAATAATTTTGCACATTTTAATAGTTTATGGCTAAATTTTAATGCTTTTTAACAATATTTTAATGATTTAATGCCAAATTTTAGAATATTTTGATAATTTATTACCATATTTTGTAATATTTTTAACAGTTTTATGACCAAATTTGTCTGTTGTTGACATTTTATGATAATAGTTTTGCACATTTTAATAGTTTATAGCCAAATTTTAGTACTTCTTACAATATTTTAATGTTTTAATGCCGAATTTTAGATTATTTTGATAATTCATTAACAAATTTTGTAATTTATAATGTTTTAATAACTTTTTTTTTACTTTTTAACATTTTTATGACCAAATTTGGCTGTTTTTGATTTTTATGATAATAATTTTGCACATTTTAATAGTTTATAGCCAAATTTTAGTACTTTTTAACAATATTTTAATGTTTTAATGCCAAATTTTAAATTATTTTGATAATTCATTAACAAATTTTGTAATTTATAAAGTTTTAATAACTTTTTTTTACTTTTTAACATTTTTATGACAAACTTTGGCTGTTTTTGACGTTTTATGATAATAATTTTGCACATTTTAATAGTTTATGGCCAAATTTTAGTGCTTTTTAACAATATTTTAATGTTTTAATGTCAAATTTTAGAATATTTTGATAATTTTTTACAAAATTTTGTAATTTATAAAGTTTTAATAACTTTTTTCACTTCTTAACAGTTATATGACCAAATTTGGCTGTTTTTGACATTTTATGGTAATAATTTTGCACATTTTAATTGTTTATAGCCAAATTTTAGTACTTTTTAACATTATTTTAATGTTTCAATACCAAATTTTAGATTATTTTGATAATTCATTAACAAATTTTGTAATTTATAATGTTTTAATAACTTTTTTTTACTTTTTAACATATTTATGACAAACTTTGGCTGTTTTTGACGTTTTATGATAAAATTTTTGCACATTTTAATAGTTTATGGCCAAATTTTAGTGTTTTTTAACAATATTTTAATGTTTTAATGTCAAATTTTAGAATATTTTGATAATTTTTTACAAAATTTTGTAATTTATAAAGTTTTAATAACTTTTTTTCACTTCTTAACAGTTATATGACCAAATTTGGCTGTTTTTGACATTTTATGGTAATAATTTTGCACATTTTAATTGTTTATAGCCAAATTTTAGTACTTTTTAACATTATTTTAATGTTTCAATACCAAATTTTAGATTATTTTGATAATTCATTAACAAATTTTGTAATTTATAATGTTTTAATAACTTTTTTTTTACTTTTTAACATATTTATGACAAACTTTGGCTGTTTTTGACGTTTTATGATAAAATTTTTGCACATTTTAATAGTTTATGGCCAAATTTTAGTGTTTTTTAACAATATTTTAATGTTTTAATGTCAAATTTTAGAATATTTTGATAATTTTTTACAATATTTTGTAGTTTATAAAGTTTTAATAACTTTTTTTTTACTTTTTAACAGTTTTATAACCAAATTTGGCTGTTTTTTACATTTTATGATAATAATTTTGCACATTTTAATAGTTTATGGCCAAATTTTAGTGCTTTTTAACAATATTTTAATGTTTTAATGTCAAATTTTAGAATATTTTGATAATTTTTTACAATATTTTGTAGTTTATAAAGTTTTAATAACTTTTTTTTGACTTTTTAACAGTTTTATAACCAAATTTGGATGTTTTTTACATTTTATGATAAGAATTTTGCACATTTTAATAGTTTATAGCCAAATTTTGGTACTTTTTAACAATGTTTCAATGTTTTAATGCTAAATTTTAGATTATTTTGATAATCCATTAACAAATTTTGTAATTTATAAAGTTTTAATAACTTTTTTTTACTTTTTAACATTTTTATGACAAACTTTGGCTGTTTTTGACGTTTTATGATAATAATTTTGGACATTTTAATAGTTTATGGCCAAATTTTAGTGTCTTTTAACAATATTTTAATGTTTTATTGTCAAATTTTAGAATATTTTGATAATTTTTTACAATATTTTGTAATTTATAAAGTTTTAATAACTTTTTTTTACTTTTTAACATTTTTATCACCAACTTTGGCTGTTTATGACGTTTTATGATAATAATTTTGCACATTTTAATAGTTTATGACAAAATTTTGGTGCTTTTTAATAATATTTTAAGGCTTTAATGCCAAATTTTAGAATATGTTGATATTTCATAACCAAATTTTCTAATTTTTAAAATTTTATTAAACAAATTTTGCAGTTGTTTACAGTTTATGATAGATTTTGGTTCTTTTTAAGATTTTTGTTGATACCTTATAACTAGATTTTGAGATTTCATAAGAATGTTTACATTTTTTTGACAGTTTATAACCAGATTTGGATGCTTTTTAAAAGTTCTTTAGAATTTTAAAACCAATTTTGTACTTTTTTTATAACCGATTTTTTATAAACTGATTGTTCCAGTTTTTAACAGGTTATAGTAAATTTTACTAGTTTTTGACAATATTTTTATACTTTATAGCAATGTTTGAGTTTTTATAAATAGAATTTTGCACTTTTAACAGTTATTGGTCAATTTTTAGTGTTTTCAACAATATTTTATTGTTTCAAGGCGGAAATTAACAAATTTTGACATTTTATAGACAAAATTTTAAACATTTAAACTGTTTTTGGCCGAATTTTAGTTTTAGCTAAAAACATTTTAATATTTTATGACCGGTTTTAGCTATTTTCAACATTTTATGAAAAGAGTTTAGCATTTTTCAAAAGTCTTTGGCTAGATTTAAATAATTTCTAACATTATATTTATATTTTATAAACAGGTTTTTTTTTAACAATATGTTGATATATTATGGCAAGATATTGCTATTTTTAACATTTTATTAAAATAAAATGGCATTGGCATAATAATTTTGTTTTTGTTTAACAATATTTTTAATACTTTTTAGCTAAATCTTGCTATTTTTAAAATTTTATAAAGATTTTTACACTTTTCCAACATTTTATAAAAAGAATTTGCATACTTTTACCGTTTTTGATCAAATTTTGGTTTTTTATAAAAAATAATTTAATATTTTTTTGACCAAATTAGCCATTTTTAACTTTTTATTGTATGTTGCAATTTTGCTGCTTTCTAACAATATTTTAATGTTTTAAATTTTGGTATTTTTTTAAATAGATTTTTTACTTTGCATAGTATATGGCTAAAATTTTAATTTTTTGTAGCTAAATTTTGCAATTTTCTAAAATTTTATAAATGTTTTCACATTTTTTAACAGTTTTTGGCTCGATTTTGGTGCTTTCTGACAATATTTTAATGTTTTAAGACCAACTTTTGGTATTTTTAACATGTTTTAAATAGAATTCTACATCCTAAACCGTGTTTGGGCAAATTTTAGTTCCTTCTAAGCATAAAGTAAAGAGTCTAAAAAAGGTTTTAGAAAAAAAAAAATTAAATACCCAAGTGCACAAACAAACAAGTTAAGTGTTAACTAACTCCAAAAACAAACAAAAATTTAAAAAAAAGTTGTAAATTAGTTTAATGAGATTGAGTAAAAAACAAAGAAACAAAAAAAATAACAAAAATCTCAGAAACATTCAAACGTATTGCAATAAGATTATACAATTGCGGCCAAAGAAAACAAAAAAAATACACGAAAAAATCTCAAAAACGTTAACAAAACAACATTAAAAAATCTACGGAAGAATGTAGATACTGTTAGCATATAATAGAAGAACGTGGACAAAATTGAAAAACCTATACCCAAAAAAGAATAACTAAAGATTAACAAAATTGAAAAAAAATACCAGGCAAAACCAAAAAACTCACAAAAAACAAACAATTCATCCTGAAAAGGACGCCAACCACTTGTGGAATTATTGTGTTCTTTAGCACTGAAGCGCTTTTTCAATAACTTGTGCATCAGATTACTAAAGATTTTAAAATTGATTTAAAACTTTACCGTCATGGCTTCTTATAAAGCTAGCAAAACCTATATTGTTTGTCTCCTTCGAGACCCAACTATAATATAAAGCTCTAAAAACGTAAACAAAGAATAGACTACAAATGACGCTCTAGAATACAGATGCAAATTATGATTTTTTTATAAACCTTAAAAATATTTACAAAAACATTTTCTTTATCTTATTAATAAAGAAAATGTTTTTGTAATAAACTTTTATTGAGTTTTTTTTTTTAATTTGTTTATTTTTTTCTTTACTGACGGCAATGTATGGAGACTAGTGCCGTAACTAGAGCGGTGCCGTCGGTGCCCCGCAGCGGGCGCAGCTTGGTTAGGGCATAAATAATCATATAAACTTCATAATTTTAAAGTTTGAAGGGCGCAAAATGACGCTTTTGCACCGGGCGCATCAGAAGCTAGTTACGGCACTGAGACCAATGAGCACTAATTAAGATGGGGCAATCAAAGTATAAGGATCACAAATCTTTTTAAAGTTACGCTTGACAAATCCTAAAAACTGTTAAGCCTTAACCACGACAGTATCAATATGTAGTGTAAATGAATAGATCAAACGTAATGCTTAAACTACAAATAGTGTTAACTTTCAACAGCATTTTATTCATGAAATAATAACTATACACCACTGTAGACTGACGTCTAAAAAAATTTGGTGCTTTCTGACAATATTTTAATGATTTAAGACCAAATTTTGGTATTTTTTACATGTTTTAAATAGAATTTTACATTCTAAACCGTGTTTGGGCAAATTTTAGTTCCATCTAAGCATAAAGTAAAAAGTCTAAAAAAGGTTTTAGAAAAAAGGAAAATATGAAGTACCCAAAAAATGTTATTACATTGAATTTAAATTTTTATAAAGATTTTTATACAATAAACAACGTGCATCAAAAAAACATGTTACCACATTATTGATAGATATTGAATAGTAAAGGTCCAAGATGTGACCCCAGTGTTGTAACATCTTATTTTTTTTATTTTATGCAAATTCTTTATATTGGTGCACAATAGAAGTTTTAAACTGGTTAGATTTGGTAAAACAATGATTTATAAACATTTTAGAAAACATAAGAAAAGTTTGGATAAACTTAGAAACAAAATAGTAATTAAAACAAACAATAGAATTGTGTCGTATCAGTATAGTTTTAAAAAAAAGTAAAGAAATCTAAAAAACGCTAAAAATCTTCTAGAATAGCTCAGTAAAGATTTGGAAAACTTATTAAAATATAACATTTATTTAAACTTAAAATATTTGCTCAACCAGTGCTTGGGTGTTTTTTATAAGCTGTTATTATTGCTTTTTGATGAAGTTAGCCGACAGATGTTTATAAAGTAGTTTTTTTTTAAGACGTAGTTAAATGCCTTAACAAGTGGGTCATTGAGAATGACTGGTGCATGGCAATACCTTTTGATTTTCTCTGCGTTGGTTCTGCTGTTAATTTGTCCTTGTCATTGTTACTAATGTGGTACTAGTTTAAAATAAACTGGTTTTGGCTTTGCAGAATTCACACAGTTTGCTGCGGCAACACATGCTGCCTCCGGTCCATCTCTCCCTATACCCTTTTTTCTGCCCTACATCCTACATTAACACCCATCTCTCTTTTTTCCCATTTTTTTAAATTTGCCAGTTTTTAGAATTTCCATTTAGAATTAGTTCTTGATGTTCCCTGCTTGTCAAATATACTCTAACCATTTTAAAAGTTGCATTGTCTGTCAACCTCAAGATGACGTATCTGCCGTATAAAAATTGCTTAGTTAATGCATTTAGTTTGCTTTCCTTGAGCAGTTCTTTTCTTCTTCTCCTTATCTTTGCAATTTCAGTTAGTACTAATGTTTCAGTAAATGTTCTTTTTTTGTCTATCCTTTTACCGTCTATTCCCTGGTAGGCATAGTTGTTTTGGTCTTCTTTGTATTTTTGCTATTATTTAACTTCTTGTTCTGCTTTTCATCTGTGGCTTTTAATTTATGTGTTTCTTTCCATTTTGGTTTATCTTAATCTTAAAGCTTTAAACTTTTTTAAAATTTTTTTCAGTACTCTATTTGTTTTTGTCACTCAGGCATATATTCTGATTGTTGATTTGTTGATCTTGATTTTCAATAACTTTTTTTAACTCTTTTCTATCTTCCTCCCACGCTTTGCACTCACTAGCGTATGTTCTGCGTCGTTATGCGTGTTTTTTTTACAAAATATAAATCTTTCTTCTTATTCTATCTTATTTATATTTTGTAAATACGTACCAAAAGCTCCATGTTTGGTGAGTAGTTGTGTTGTATAGTAATACGTTGCTGGTTTATTCTTTATCTAATTTTTTTAATTTTGGTAGTTTTTTATCATTCCATCGTATTTTCTTTTGCCCATCTCTTTGCGTCTTATTTATTAGTTTCTTAATTTACCAATTTCTTTATGTCTAATCGTTCTTTTGCCATTAAATCTGCGTGTAGTGTTTTCGCAATTACTTTCAGTGCTTCTTGTGACACCGTCCTGTAGGCCTTGCAGATCTTTAAAGAGCTTGATTTTGTGAATCTTCTTATTTTTTTTTTATCTTTAAAGCGTCTCTCTATGTTTCTGCGGCGTGCAATAGTTTACTTTTAGACGCCGTTGCTATTAGCTTCTTTGCCCTTTCTCCTGTTTAGCATGAGCCTACTAAGCATTTCTTCCATTTTGATTCTCTTACCGCTTCCTTAACCTGTTTGTTCCATCACTTTGCTTCCAGTTTAACTCAGAGGTATTTAATTTTCTTTTCTATGGTTATTATTTGTTCCCCTACCTGTATTTTTCCAGTTTTTTGCGGAGCCAGATGTAACCCTTTATTTCTCATCTAACTCTTTATCATATCTATTGCCAACTCCCACTTTATCTTTAATACTTCTATGTTTATATTCCTACCTACCATAATCCGCAAATTCCATTATTGTCACTCCTTACGACAGCAAGGTGCTTGAGTAACTCATTATAGACTAGATTCCACAGTTTAGGTCTTAGTGCAGAACTCTGTTTTCATTCTTAGTCAGTAGATTTCTCCCATAAAAATAAATTTGTTTTTGCTGCTTTTATAATTGCTTCCTATAGTATGCTACTGCAAGCATAAGTTGTTGTTAGTTAAATCTATAACTATTTGCAAATTGTTTATTTTGTTTGCAAACTGCCGACCGTTTTCTCAGTGTAGTTCCAAAAGTTATCTAAACTGTAAAAAGCGGATGGAGGATTTGCTGTCGCAAATTGCATTATTTATTAAAAAAAATACTTTGAATCTTGCCTTTTTTGTAGCTTAAGGCCGTTTTTATGGTTGTTAATTTGCATCATTTAAAAAAAAAAAAAAAAAAAAAAAACATTAAAAAGTACAAAAAACTTCTGAGGTTCTTGAAATATCAAATAAAAACTTAAAAATCCAGAAGTTTTAAAAAGATGCAAGAAAAAATTTTTTTTTAATTAATTAAAAACCAAAAAAGTTAAAAAAAAAATGACTTGGCATTCGTTTATTTTTAAAATATGTTAAAAACTTAAAACTTAAAAAAAAAAACAAAAAACTTTAAAAACTTGCGTCAGACTTTTAAATAATGATAAAAAAAAATTTAAAATGTTTGAAATAATAAATACTTTTAAAAATTTTGAGAATTTAAAAGGTTTTATACCATTTAAAATTAAAAAAAACGTCAAAAAATTTAAAAAAAACATTAACAATATTTTTAAAAATTGCTAAAAACATCAGATTTTTTTTAAAGATAGATATTTAGTATAAACAAGAAAAACTTTTTAAAAATACAAAAATATTCTAAAACATTTTAAAATAATATCAATGATCTAAAAAACACTAAAACCTAAACTAACTTAACCTAACCTAATATTAATGTTAAAAAAAAACAAGCCAAAAAGTTTAAAAAAATTTAAAAACAGTAAAAAAATTTAGTATAAACATCACTAATTTTTAACGTGAAAGACTTAATCTAACCCAACATCAGTAATTTTTGAAAAAAAAAACAAGTCAAAAAATTCAAAAATAGTAAAAACTAATTTAAAAACATCACTAACTTTTAGAAATCAACAAAAAAGCTTTTAAAAAAGTCAAGAAATTTTCAAAAGCATGCAAAAAAGTTCTAAATCACTAAAATGATCAAACATTTCTAGAAAATATTTAAAAATATCTTAAAAATCCCAAAATCTTCTAAAAAATTTGTTACGTATATTTAATATTGAAGTTAAGAGATATTAAATACGACTTAAAAACTTTATAAAATAACAAAAATATCTAAAAGAATGTTTCAAAGACTAAAAAAATTATTAATTTTTAACGAGATTTCTGAAAAAATACTACAGACATACACAATAAAATTCTTAACTTTAAAAAATGTTAAAAACAGACATTTTTAAATTTACCAAAAAAAAAACAAATAAAAGATTTCAAAAACGCCAAAAAATGATTATTTTTTTTTTAAACATTAGAAACACGCTATATTAAAGCTATTTTATAATGTTTTAGAAGAATATCTAAAAAACACAAAGAAAGTTGTATTTATTCCGTAGTTTTTGATTGTATTTGTGGTCTCTCAAAAGCTTCTTTTAGTAGAAAAACCTGCTGTAGTTTTAGTAGTTTTAAATAACATTTTTTTATTAGTTTTTGAAACCAGTTAATTTAAAAAAAAATTAAGTTACTTTATCATAGCTGCCAATATTTCAAGTCATTTTTTTTAAATGAATTTAAATAATTTATAAAAACGTAAAGTTTTTTGAAGAGATAAAAAAGCACCAACAATTTTTTTTTAAATACCAAAAACATTTGAGGTGCCTGAAATAACAAATAAAAACTTATTGAAGAATTTCAAAAGTTTTTAAAAAATGCCAAAGTTGTTTTTTTTTTTTAATTTCAATAATTATAAAAAACCAAGAAGTTTATAAAAGACATGCGTTAGACTTTTGAAAAATGTTAGAAACAAGTTTAAAAAAACTTATTTTTTTTTTTAGTTTCAGATGATATGCGTCAAACTTAAGAAACATTAAAAAAAAAAAAATAATTTTGAAAAACTGAAAAAACATTAACGACATTTAAAATGCTTTAAAAACAAACGTTACAAAAATTAATATATTTTTAAAAGTTTCTAAAGTTTTTAAGGTCAGACTTTTTAAAAGACAATAAAAATATTATCTAAAAAAACAAAAACAAAAACTTAAAAATAAAATCTAAAATAAACACAAAACACAAAAAGGTAGAAAGCTTTAAAAAGCAAAATACTAAATAGTTTTCAAAAACGTCAGACATCTAAAAGGTGTCAAAAATCTAACCTAACGTAACTTAACATTAGTAATTTTAATAAAAAAAACAGAAAGTTTAAAATAATTTAATAAATAATATAATTAACAAAATAGCATTTAAAAAAGTCAAAAGACAAAGCATTTTTAGAAAACATCAGAAAAAACCTATAAAATTTCAAAATCTTCTAAAAGATAAAAAAAAAAATCAAATTGTTAATAAAAAAAAAAAATTATTAATTGTTTTTTTATAGAAGTAATAAATAATATTAAAAACTTTTTAAAATAACAAAAATAATCTAAAAAAATGTTCCAAAGACTAAAAAATCAATAAAACAAAGCATACACATAAAATTTTAAAACACATTTAAATAATATTTTTTTTCCAAAATAAATCAAAATTGTACAAAAACGTTTTTAAATTTATTTACTTTTAAAAAATGTTAAAATGTAAAAAAAATCTAAATTTACTAAAACAAAATAAACAAAAAATTCCAGAAACGCCAAAATATTTTAAAAAAATATGTTTTTTTTTTAATATTTGACATTTTTTGAAAAACTACAAATTTCTAAAAACCACACTAAACCTTTTTAAAAAAAAATATTAAATAAATTCAAAAAAACTTCTAAATAAAATTTCTAAGAGATTTCAAAAACTTAAAAAAAAATAAAAACTATAGTTTAAAATAACATTGAAAATTTTTGAAAAAAAACAAAAAAAAGTAATTAAAACAATTTTTTTAAAAAACGTCAGAAATATTTGAAAAATATCAAAAACTTATAAAAAACCTCAGCAAATTATAAATGTTTAAAAACTTAATTGTTTTTAAACGTTTTTAAAATTTAATAAGACGTTAAACTTAGAAAAACTCCAGAAACTAATAAAAGACGCTTGAAAGATCAAAAAAACTTATTTTTTTTTTAACTTGTGTAATTTTTTAAAAATTAAGATCATCTAAAAATCCAGATAAAGTTAAAACATAAGATTTAGTTTGTTTTAAAAAGTTTTATAAATTTTTTAAGACGCCGGACTTCTAAAACATACCAAAAACATATAAAAAACATCAACAATTTCTAAAAAACGCCAGAAAGTTAAAAAACATAAACTAAACATTTGCAAAAAATGCCAAAAAATTTCAAGACATTTAAAGAAACTCAAAGCAATTAAAAAAAATAATTGCCAACAGTTCATGTATAGAAACCATAGTAATCAATATTTTAACCCATTTTTTTATAGAGAAAGATTGTCAAAATGTTTAAAACCATTATTCACTAAACAGACATTCAAAACTAATTTTGAAAATGTTTTTTTTATTAATTTTTGTAATCAGTCAATATTTTGAAACATTTTCAAAGTACCATAGCAAATATAAAGACCATAGTGGTTAAGATGTCAATCTAATTTTTAGATAAATATTGTTAAGACTTTTAAAACCATTATTTACAAAGAGGACATTTAAAAATAATTTTGAAAATATTTTTGAAATCTCTTAATATTTAAAAAATTGTTCAAAAAGTATAGAAACTATAGTAGTCAATATTTAAATTCATATTTTTTAGAAAAATATTGTCAAAACTTTTTAAACCATTATCCACTATGCGGACATACAAAAATAATTTTAAAACTTTTTTTATTAATTTTTGAATTAAGTCATTAATTAAAAATTTATGTACTACTATAGTAGTCAAACATTTTAATTCAATCCAATTTTTTCACAATTTTTTTTAACTTTGCAAATGATCAACATTAATTTCAGTTTCAACTTAATAGTTTTTATTCTCTCGCAAATAAAAAACAGATGAAAATTAACTGCAATCAGTTTATAGTTTTTCCTAGCTATAATTGCTTTCCTTCCAAATGATTTACTAAAAAGAATCAAAGCTCTCATAAAGAAAAATTAAATTAAACTTAAAATAAATTATTCTTAGCACGACAGCAATGACTTTATTATTAAGACACATTTATATGTTTTCCTTAAGACAAATTTATCCTTCTAAATCTTTCAATTCGTTTGTCCTGAAAGTGTAATTAATGTTATCCCATGATTTTTCTTCCAGTTGCGGCCGCATCTGGGATCCATCTATCTCACGAGAGTGCTATTAAGCATCCGGGCGACACGTTCTTGGTAACATGTAAGGATGAGAGCGGGAGAGCGGTCGCGTGGTCTGGAGCAAGAGGCCATCTAGGCGCCAACACACATCCACGCGTCGCTACCGCTTCTTATGGAACGTCCATCTACTTTACCGAAGTTACTGTCAAGGATAGTGGAGAATATACATGCAGTGCTGGGACCGATAAGAAACATTACCATTTAACCGTTGAAGGTAAATTAGTTAAATTAAATAATCTATAAAAATAAATTTTCATATAAAATCTGGAATAATACTCCAATATATTCCACAAAATGTAATTACCGGTTGTTAAAACATAAAGCCAATTATTTATGAAAATTTTTAGTATTGAAATTCCGTGCGCATTTTTTCATAATTTAATCCGATTAACAATCAATACACACAAAAAGAGAAAAAATGTCCTTTACAATTCCATCCTCTCTGATAACAAAGAATTCCTCACGTTTGTAAAATAAAACTAAGGATTAGATTACTTTTTTTGTGTTAAAGTTTACAAAAATAATAAAATATAACCCAAATTAAATCGCGTTAAATTTCTGCAGCATCGATAAATCCAATATACATCTCCCTGCGGGGACATATTAGCGTCTACTTTTGTTTCACCTCGCTGTAAGCGATGGAGTGAACTTCTATAAACGTCTTCGTATATCTTAGTCGAGTAATTGAACACGAAATCATTTTATGGCTGCGATTGTTTGGCTTTGAAGCTCTCTAACGAGATCCCTTCCTCATCAATCATTTTAATTGCTCCAATTTTAAACAATTTAATGATTATTATGCGGTACCAATTATTAATATGAATTTCATTCATCAATGCAATATAATAATGCATTTCATTAATAATCGATAGCAATTCTCTAATGGGACAATGTTAAAATTATTGATAATCATACTAATTGGTTTGGTACAAGTTCAGATACATATGCAATAGTAATTATTAGTTAATATATTGTAATTTTATTAATGGTTTTATTTGCATAATTTAAATATGTAAATTACAAACAAAATTTTAATAAAAATATCTCTAAAATTAAGACATATCTAATATTATTATTTAGCTTATAATATTAAATAAACAAAAAAATCAATACTAAAAAATCTAACAAACATGTTATGAAAAGTAGCTTCATAATAACACAAATATTCAGTCGGCGCCCAATTGGAAAACATTTATTTCAAGACTGGCGCCTCCACCATTTCCACTCTCCCGGTTTCTGAACGCATTAATGCGAATTTTCAGCGACAATGAAACATGTCTCTTGATGATAAAATTTCTCGCATTAATAATTTCAAATTGTATCTATTAAATTTTGTCTTTGTCAAGTCAAGTTTATTTAAAGTCAACGATATACTATTTTAATAGCTAGCTTTCATACTGCAACTAGTTTTTAATTAAAATTATGGATGCATACAATGTAACAATAATAATGGCTGGAAGGGCTTTTAATAACGTGGGAATTAGTCGGAGTTTATGTTCCTTTGTGTATTTATATAGCTTCAATAAAAGTAAAAAATGTGGCTACATATTTTATGTTGTACAATCAAAGTGAATTTAGTTTTATTGTTGTTGAAAATAGTTATGGATGCTTTGTAGTCAACTAATTTAATTACATGCATCAAATTTAATCGCATATTTCACGTTTATTTTATATCGGTAGATGTTTAAAAGTTATTTATTAATGTTGCCAATAGAAGTGGTGTTGTGTGTTAACAAGACTGTTAAAATTGTTAAAGTAGTTTAAAATTACAATTATAATTTAAAAAAAAATAAATGATGTAGTGGATATTGCCTAGTTTATTTGAAATTGATTTGCTTAAAGTTTATTGAAAAAATTGCCATGCAATGCGGTTTAAGCTTAATTATTTAAACATTTTAAAAATAAAAAAAAATAAATATTTTTTTAAATTTTAAAAATTATTAGAAAATTAAGAAGTTTTAAA
Source organism: Tachinus rufipes (assembly GCA_963932245.1). Lineage (NCBI taxonomy): Eukaryota > Metazoa > Arthropoda > Insecta > Coleoptera > Staphylinidae > Tachinus > Tachinus rufipes. Next base: position 117,024,369 of record OZ010745.1, read on the forward strand.
AAAATACGTTTCAACAAAATCATGCTTTTGACATTTAAAAAATGTTAAAAACCTAAGATTTAAAAAAACAAAATCTGGCTGTAGTAGCTGTTTTAGTTTGTTCGTAGTTTTTGATTGTATTGATGGTCTCTCAAAAGCTAGTAGTAAAACCGACTCTAGTTTTAATAAACAATTTTCTATTAGTTTTTGAAATTAAATAATATTAAAAAAAAATGTAAGATACTTTATTAATTAAGTATAAAAATTATAGTAGTCAATATTTAAGTTCATTTTTTAGAAATGTATAAGATTTGTAAAAAACGTCAATTTATTTTGAAAAAAAAAACACTAAAATGTACAAGAAAACTTAAAAAAAAAATCAAAAAAAAATTACAGTTCCTAAAGTAACAAATAAAAAAAATTTCTAAGAGCTTAACATAAAAAAAATTATTCTTTTAGTTTCAGAGATTATTAGAAAATAAAAAAAAAAAAACAATTTACACTTACAAAAGCTTGCGTTAGATTTTTGAAAATTGTTAAAAACATTAAGAAATTAAAAAAAAAACATAAAAAATTTCTAAAAAATATCAATAATTAACAGAAAAGTTTCAGATAAACTGAATAAAATTTATAAGCCATGCTTTTTTTAAAGGACTAAAAAAAATTGAAATAATAAATACTTTTAAAAATTTTAGAATACCAAACAGTTCAAATAAAATTTCAAAAATTATCAATTTTTTTTTAAAACATGAACGACATTTAAAATACTTTAGTGGAAAGCTTCAGAAAGCAAAATACTAAATGGTTTTTAATAACGTCAGACACTTAAAAGATGTCAAAAAACTAACCTAACCTAACAGCAATAATTAAAAAAAAAAAGACAAAAAAATTAAAAAAAAATCTAAAAAAAGTAAAACAAAATGTAGTTTTCACAAATTTTTAGAAATAAACAAAAAAACTTTTAAAAATGTCAAAAGACTTCAAAAAACATTTCTTGCAAACATCAGAAAAAATCTGAAAAGTCTTAAAACCTTTAAAATTAAAATGTAAAAAGTTAAATAACTTTTTGAAACAACAAAAATAATCTAAAAGAATGTTTCAAAAATTAAAAAATCTGAAGAAAACTACAGACATACACAAAAACACATTTAATAATACATTTTTTTCCAAATTGTTAAAAAAAATCCCAACATTTATCTAAGTTAACAAAAATATTAAAAACTGTCAAAAGATTTCTGAATTTACTAAAAAAATTAAATAAGACTCCACAAAAACGTTTAAAAAAATTATTTTTATTGTAATCTAGATATTAATTTAACTTGCAAACATTTTTAAATATCTTCATAATCCTGCTGTCTTGAATCAGTTTTTTAAATTTAAATTCTGAATGCAGTTGATTTCTAAGTTAAACCAAAATAGTTGCGTTTTTATTTTTACTATTTATTTGATTGTACTTTGTATCAGCTCAACAACAAATCTAGTAAGTAAGTCTTCAGCAATAAGACTAAGCTAGTTTACGCAAATAGACCCAAAATGTAACTGCTCAGCCAGAAATGCTTCCAATCTAAACCGATTTGTCATCACGCTATAGAGTGTCCCACCTACCCACCCAAGTGTTCGTCATCAAACGATTTAATGTTTTTGTGCAACAAATCTTTATTATGTAAAATTTTTGATTGATCTTTCTGCAAGTTTTTTTGTAACATTTTTGATAAATATTGTGTATTCAATAACTTTTATGTAAGATGTTTGGTTGGTTTTGTGCAATAACCAGCATTTCTGTAAAAATAAAATTAATTTTTAGCATTTTTTTTAAGCTTTGGTAAACAATTTTGATAAATTGTTTTAATAATTAATTATTAGTCTAATTTCTGATTGATTTATTACAATAATTAATATTTAAGTGCAAATTTTGATAAAATTAGTGCAATTAATAACATTTTACACAGTTTTTAATTAATATTATGCAATAAACTTTAATTTGCATTTTTTACTTAACTCACTTTATAAAAAGGTTTAAAATTTAATTGATTTTGTGTCGTTAATAGCTTTTTTGATTAATTTTAAGCAATAGATGGTTTTTCTGCAAAATTTTTGATTGATTTTGTAGAATCAATGTTTATTGTGCCAAATTTAAACTAATTTTAAGCTTTAAATAAAAAAAAAAAAATGTGCACAACTTTTGATTGTTTTTGTAATAAATAACTTTTAATAAGTTGTGCAATTTTTGATTAAATTACAAAAAAATCATTGATTATAGCAATAAATTGTTTATTTTTGTGCAATAAATAGCTTTTTTGCATTGATTTTTTGCTTTAAATAACATTTCTATGCAATTTTTACTTAAGCTTTTTGGTAATATTTTTGTTTAATTTTACACAATCAATATTTTTTGTGCTAGATTTTAGATTGGTTTTGTGTGTTAAACACATTTCTTTTACTAATTTTTATTTTTTTTTCAATATATAAATTATTAACAATTTTAAACAATTTTTGATCAAATTTGCAAAAATTTCATTAATTATGTGCAACAAATTGCTTATTGTGCATCTTTTTATCAATTTTGTACAATAAATGGCTTTATTTTTTTTTGCAATAAATGAAACTTTTGACTTTTTAATTGTTTTTGTGCGCATTATTTTTTGTAATAAATAGTTATTGTACAATTGATTTATTGCGTAACTTTTGACTGATTTTTTTGTAATAACCTCAAATAAATATTGTGCAATATTTGGCTTTTGTGCTCAATTGTCTACAAATTTTTATAATATTAATTATTTAAAAGTTTGGTTTTGGCAGTGCATTTTGTGCAATAAAAGGTTTTGTTACTATTTCTGATTAATTAAATTGTTAGTATCCATTAAGTGCAGTTTTTATAATAAAAATAAGAAATAAATATATGACATTTAAACAAAAATTATGATAAATTTGCAATTATAAACTTTTGTTAAAATGCTACAATATTAAACTTTTCTGCACAATTTTTAATTGATTAATGTTGTGCATTTTTTTTTTAATTTTATGTAATAAATAGCTTTTGAGTACTATTTTTGATAAAATGTATGCCGTAAGTAACATATTTGCTTAGTTTTTTGTTGAATTTAAGTAATATATGGCTTTATTGCATGGTTTTTGATAGATTTTGTGCATTTATTGGTTTTTATGCTAGATTTTTAATTGGTTTTGTATAAGGCAATTTCATTTCAATCAGCCAGAGCAAAGGTAAAAAGTGCGCCAAGAAACTTGCTTTATTATTTTCGTTTCTATAAATTAGTAGTAAATTCTACAATTCTTTTAAGTTTTTTTGTCGTTTTTCAACTTTGACTTTGCAAGTTTTCTTTAAAAACTTTAACGGTATAAAAAAATACAAAAACGGTTTTTTTGGATTTTTCAGCATATAGGATGTGGACTAAAATAGCGTCAGAATTCGGTCCTACAAAAAAATTCTGATGGTTTGCATTTTTTCATTTCATTTTCATTAATTATGCGCAATAAATTGCTTTCCTGTAATTTTTTTAATTTTTATGCAATAATAAAATTTTGTTGCTAGTTTTGATTAATTTTGTGCAATACATGATCTTTCTGTGCACTTTATGAATAATTTTGTGCAATAAATGTGTAATAAACAATTTTTGATTGATTGTTATTGATTTTAATTGATATTGTACAGGTTGCAGAATGTTTAATTGTTTTTGTAAAATTAATGGTTTTGGTGGGCAGTTTTAAATTTTTTGTAATAAATAGATTTTTTGTGTTAGTTCTATCTAATTTATAGCAATAATTGTTTTTTTTATATAATACATTTTTTTGTGATTTTTGTGTGCTTGCTAAGATTTTGTGCATTTACCTACAAAATTTCATAAAAATTGACAAAAAAACTAAATAGTCTTAGAATATTTTTTAAAGGTTTTATACCCTCATGAACTAATCATAAAACTACTAATAAATTATAAAACCTGCTTTGGTCCGTTTGAAATAGAATTGCCCATATATTAAATTTACAAAATATTGCAATTATCTGATTTTTGAAATTCTGTAATATTTTGATATATTCCAATTCAATGATTGTAGGCAAGTAGTTATAGTTTGTTAGTACGTTAGTGCTCTGTCATCTGTCGTTTTATTGAAAGAAAAAAAACAGATTTAGTTTTTTTTGGGCAAGCAGGGCACTTAGTTTTTTGTTTGAAAAGAAGTAAGTGAATTTGATGTTTCTACTCTTTGCAGAAGTCAGTTGTGATTTTATAAAAAAAATAAGGATAATGTTGTAATATTTTAACAATAAACAATAAGGTGGATGGCCAAGAAAACACTTAAATTATTGCTTAAAGGCTAGTAATTTTAGTTGAAATGTCTTAACCACCCACCTCAGTAATTAGATGTTTCTACTCTCTGCACAAATCAGTTGTCATTTTATAAAAAAATGCAAAAAAAATTTAATTTTTTTATAATAGAGTAAGTTTAGGTTAAGATTCTTAATCTCAAATTATTCAACAAAATTTTCTATAACTTTCTTCGTCATCTTAATAAAAGCAAAAAACTAATAACTCAGCTTTTCGAAGTGAAACAAAAATTGCAACCATATAATTTATTATTGCATTTATTTACTGTCTATAATTTAGAAATAATAATAAAACTTTTTTGCCTAGTAGAGATTGTTATTGAGATATTGAACAAGGAGACCAAAGTAAAGCTTAAGGCACGTTATTTTATATAACATGAGACACAAAATAAAGGAAAAAAACATGATTGTTTCCATAAACTACATCTTTTAAATTTTTTAAACCTTACAATAACGTTTTTTAAATTTAATTTTGGATTAACGATTTCTACAATGTAGCAAGCTTTTGTTTAGTATAGTAGTTGATCAAATGTAACAACAGAAATAATTTTTGAGTGTTGGTTGGTATTGCATATTGGCTGTTATTTTTCAAGAATTCTATTTACCGTAAAACCAAATTAAATCTGGGATTGTAAATACAATGTCGCGTGAAAGTTGACAAAGAATTTTGACATTAGCAAAGTTTATGGATAAATGACAGTTATCACTAATACGTCAGAAGTGAGCACAATAACAAATTTCTTGATAACTAACAATTGGGCGGGTGGGCGGGAACACAATTTATAAATATTAAGCCGGTAGTTTAATATAGTGTTCCCGCCCACCCGCCCAAGTGTTTGTTATCAAGAAATTTGCTTATTCTTACACTTGTTGCGTTTCTGATGGTTTTAATAAGACATATTGAATGACAGTTGTCACTAATACAACAGAGATGAATACATTAACAAATTTCTTGATATTCTCACACTTGTTGCGTTGCTGCTGTTTTTAGTATGACAGATTAAATGACGCATAGATTTATGTTTTCTGTAAAAGAATCATGCTAAATTGTGCAGTTTCTGAAGCCAATTTAGTTTTGTGAATACAAGAAATTACATTTTCTCGTTTGGTAACAGTGTTTTGAGTTTAGTAAATTACCTTCTATTGCGTGAAATGTTCCATGACCTTTAAAGTTAAACATAAATTAAGAAAACATATTAAATTCAACTCAATGTATACACAATTTTTCAAATTTTTGATTTTTTGTTTGGTGCACAAAATTTCATAGTTTTATATAAAAAAAACTGTCTTTTATTTCTATAGCTTTTTTAATAAAACTTCAAAAAGCACACAATTATATAGCAAGACTGTACCGTCAACTTTTTAACAATTACATTGTAGGTATTAACATGTTCTACAAGTTTGATAGTCAACATTTATTTTGATTTATTACAAGATGGAAGAATACAGCAAAAACCAAACCTAATTTTAAGAATTTTTTTACATTCTTGTTCAATATCTTAACAAAAAATGTACATAAAACAGTAAAACTTAAATTGTAAAGTGTGAAAAAGAACCAAAAATGTAAGGCTACAATTTTTCTATCACGTTGCGGAGCTGAGTTATTATATTACTCCGTTTTTATTAGTATAGCAAAAATGATAAAAAACTTTGTTCAAAATTTAAAGTTAAACTTTTCTAACCTTTTCCCTTTTATATAATTTAAAAAAATTGAGATTTTTGATTAATTTGCCTATTTTATAAATATATTGACTAAACTAAATAAAGTGGGTTAACCAGGACTCAATTTATTGAATGAGACGAGTAGTTTTAATTGGAGTTTTACACCCACCATAAAATTAGATAATTCTACTCTTTGCAAAGATGAGCTGTCATTTCAGAGAAAACAATTCTGATAATAAAAAATTAAATAACCACAAACATACTTTAAAATATGTAAATATGATCTTATTTTATAGCTTTTCTAATTACTATTTTCTTTTATTATATATACAAACAAAGTGCAATATAAAAATTAACAATAATTAATTAAAGTAAAAGAAGTAAATTGATATTGTTTAATAAGTTTAGAAATAATTAAAAAAAACCTAATTTAAAAATAGATACACAATATAAAGTTTATTAGTTTCATTTCTGGTGGTGTGTAAGTTTTGCTTTGTAAGTAAAGTTGATTTTACAGACTGTGGCGGTTAAAAATTATAATTTTTTGGCAATGTTTTGGACACAATGTGTTATAGATTATTGTAAATTTGTAGTTGCTTTTTTAATTCTTAAATAAATCAAGTTTTGTTTGAACTGTAGTTTGACAATGATAGCATTTTCCGTTGTAGTTAAACCCGGTTTGGTGACCAGCCCCAAAAGCAATTGCGTTTATTTTTTTAGCCTAAAAGTAACTTTTGTCCAATAACAGCAATTATAACATTAGACTAAATTTTTTGAATATGAAGACTTTAAACTCTAGACGGGATATGTCTGATTTAACAATTTTGTTTAAATTAATTTATAGTTATATTGACTCATCTACAATGTATTCGATGATTAATTTATTATTTAGCGGACGTCTTACACAAAATGCTTCTTTGTTTAGAGTTCCATTTTATATGACTAATTATTTATAGCCGTCTAATGCGTTTAGGCAATAAGTTTAGAATAGATTTTTTTGTTAATTCATTAAGTTTGTTTAAATCGTTATTAGTTAGAACACTTTAATTAATTGTATATTATATTATGTTTGTTTTAAAATAAAATGTTTTCATATTTGTAATACTTTACTCTAAATTATGTTAATTTTGCTTTAAATGGGTGTACTTTAAATAAATAAATAAATAAAACGTGACAAATTTTGATTGATTAGTTTTGAACAAAAATTTTCTTTTTTTGTGCTATGATTGATTTTGAGCAATAAACTTTAACCAAAATAGACACTATTTTGCTTTTGTGCTCCAATTTTGTGCAATTGTGCAATAATTAAGTTTTTGTACAATTTTTGATCGATTTTGTGTGACAAATAATTTTTTTGAATATTTGCAAACTTTTTTATTAATTAAACGCAATAAATTGCTATTTTGTGTTTTTTTAAATTTGATTTTATGCAATAATTAATCTGTTTGTGCATTTTTGATTAATACTGTATTTCTCTATAAAATTTTAGATAACTTTTGCTGTTTTGTTGCAGATTTTTTAAGTGTTTTTGGTCAATCAATGGTTTTGATGTGCAGTTTAAATTTTGTTGTAATAAATAGCTTTTCTGTATTAGTTCTAATTAATTTATTGAAATAGTTGGTTTTCTTTATATAGTAATTAAAAAACTTTTGATAATTTTTGCTTATCGACATTTTGAGCATTTCCTTACAAAATTCCATAAAAATTGCTTTACTTAGTTTTTGTTTTTCATATTACAATTTACAAAATATTGCAATTATTTGTTAATTGTGAAAATAAAAACAGTTAATAAAAATTGTTTATTTAACATTTTAGAGATTCTGTTCTGTTAAAAAGGCAGGGCAACCAGTTCATTGATTTTAGGCAAGTAGCTTTAGTTAGTTAGTGCACTGGTCACTCACCCATCTGCTTTTTTATTCAGAAATAGTTTGTTTCTACTCTCTGTTTAAGTTATCTGTCATTTTATAGAAAAATGGCAGATTGGAAAACTCAATTTGCAAATAAGTAGTTTTAGTTGCAATGTATTGCTCACTTACCCAAATGTTTGTTATAAAAAAAATATTTTTTGCAAAAGTGAGCTGTCATTTTATGAGTTGATAAGAGTAGCAGATCTAATTTTTTGATAAAAATTAATTAAAAAACTATAATAATATACTCTAAATAATATAAAACCCTAGTTTGTATACATTTTTTGATGTTTTTTGTAGCATTTTGCTAAACTGAATTCTGATTTTCCACACATACTTTTAATAAAAAGTGCAACTTACAATAAGTAAAATAAAAGAAGTAAATTGATAATTAAACAGTATTACAAGTTGAAAGGGTTCTTAAGGGCTCAAAAGTTTTGACATTTAAAAGCAAATCTAAAAATAAATTTAAAAAAATGTACTTTAGAAATAAAAATACATCTCGACCTTTTATTATTTTTGTTTCTAGTGCTTTGTAAGTAAATTGTTAAAAGCTTTAAACTTTTAACGTCATCAAGATAAGTTTGAATTGTAGATAAGCACTGGTAGCACTTTTTGTTGTAGTTAAACCTATGACAGACTTCTGGTTTGGCAAGACTTTTTCTGAGTTTAGTGACGAGCTGCAGTATTAAATGCCTTTTTTTTCTGTTGCCAAAAAGTAGTTTTGTTCTCTAGAAAACATTATATTGTTGTTTAGCAATATTTTTTTTTATTTTATAAAAATAAACTTTTTTTTTTGTTTGTTAATTAAAAATGTTTTGATTTACCGATTTCCCACAACAATAATTGTATCTCAAGTTAGTTTTATGTACAAAGTTTATCGAAAAAATTATGACTACAAATTTTGTTTAAATTAAGTGAATAATATCTAAAAGATAATTCCGGATTTATAAATACTTATAAATTTTTGGTATAGCAAAGCATATGCTGACTTTTTTGTTGTCCAAAATGCAAAATGATAAGTTTTGTTGATTTTTTTAAACTATTTTTTTTTTATATTATAAATATCATTGCAACTAACGGTCTAAATTTTATGCAAAAAAGTACAAAAAACAACGCTTACCCAAACTCCATTAATATTCATATAACTGATATTTTTTATTTTCAAAGAACACAATTTTTTCTTTGGTAATACATTCGACCCCGGTAGATTTGTTTTCTCAAACCACCGTAGTCCTGCTTCCAGCTAGAAGTAAGCCGGTTTTACATTCTATTAGCACACAATTTTTTTTTCAATTCAAGAAAATTTACTACAATTACAAAAAAAAAATTTTTTTTGTTGCATATTTGTATGTACGTGCGTTTGCGGACAAGCGAAAGCGGTAAACTTTTTTGGCATCCAAAATGCTTATAAATGCATTTACTAAAAAATATCACAACCAGACCTCCAAAATTGCAAACAGTAATCAGAAAGTGTTTACAAAAAAAACACAATACTTTTTAAATTTCATAAAACTGATACCTATAAGAGTTAGTTGCTTGCTGCAGGAGCAACCGCATTTCTGTTCTCTATCTGGAAGTAAATTTGTTTAAAATTAATTTACGTTTTAAAGACAAAAGAAACAAAAAAAAATTTGAATTAAATTTGAATTTTTGACACAAGCTATGTACGCATGTGTTTATACAAAAAAAAATTGATTACCAAAAGAAAAAACGGATTTTCAGTTTGTCAGGAAATTTGCTGAATCATCAGCCGTAAAAGCAATTACGTTTCTTTCCCTTGATATAAAGTGTATTTTTAGATCAAAATTGTAATTAAAAGAAAATTTAACGTCAAAAAGTACAAAAATATAGCACTTTGGAAGATTTGTGGCATGTCACTTCTTTTTAATTCATTAATTTAACGTCAATCTATTTCTGACGCTAAAAATTAAAACAAAATTCAGCCGCAAACTCAAAAATTTCAATTGGTGGTTTTGAACAGAATCGAGAACTCCACGGAAGCTAACAATCCCTCCACCCCTATTAACATGGATTTAGATGGGAATATTCAGCTGTCCATCTACTTTATAGTCAAAAGATTTAAACTAAAGAAGATTATAAAGGTGATATTTTTTGACGTCAAAAAATTCTTTAAGAAGGTATTTCATGGAACTTTTCTACAAAATGTACAAAAACAACTTTCCTCTGCGTATTGTATTGCCTCATATCTAAATTGCAGAACTTTGGCAGTAAAGCTCAAAATCTACCTTACAGCAGATTACAGCAAAAGTTCCTTAAAAATCTATTTTTTTTACAGCTATTTATCTTATACGTAGCTGATATGCTTTCGGAATTGACGGATGGAGTTAAAATGGCACAATATACACAATGGTCACTTCAAAACTACAAAAAGCCACCGCCAACCTTAAAGAATAGTTGAACGAGTGGCAAGTCAAAGTAGATCCAGAAAAAAGAAAACTTTCTTTTCACCCAAAGACAAATCACTCCTGATAAGAACGTTTATTTTAACAACTTTCCCATAACGTGGTCCAATACTGCCAAGTGTGTAATGATTACATTCAACAAATTTTACGTGTAGACTATTTTTGATAAAGGTTTGTTGCTCCGGAACAAAACCCGGCTTTACACATCTACCATCAGACCTACGCTCACATATGCGTCTCTAATATAAGAATTGGCTGCAAACCGTCACTTCTTTTTTTTCGAGGTTTTCTAAAGTAACATTTTAAGAAGGTTTTTGGTCTCCAAAATAGGAAAATTTGGACAGACCTTAGAATTTCTCCGCCCGGCCAACACATCAAAACTTTGGCCATAAAGTATTCTGATAATCTTGCAAATCATCCCGGCCATAATCTAGCCCGACTTACCAAGCCAGACAATTTTTTTTCTACACGACAATGAACTGTAAGTCATGTAACTATACCCTAACCTAAAATAGATAACTATTTTCTAAATCTCGATCTTTTAATGGAAGGATCATGAGCAAAAAAGTATGGAACTTCCAACTATTTAACTCGCGGAAAAAAAGGGAGGTTGGAGTTAGTTGGTAAGTTTTGTCGTAAAAATGTATCCGCAACAAAAACAAAATTTTAAACTAAATTATCAAATTCTTTACCGTGCATGCAACACATTTTTTAACCAAAAAACTTTTAGTGTAGCAGTCAAGTACTCTAATCACAACACCATTTAGAAATAAATTGCCAAGTCAAACTAAATTTTGTAATATAATAACCAAACTAACAATGCTATAGACCAGAGCTATAACAAACTACAATTGTGCAATTTTAATGTCTGTAAAGAGACTTTAGATCAAGAGCAGCATGCTGAGTATCAACAGTTACCAAAAACGGCGCTAAAGCTCTGTCAAATAGAAATAGCTAAGACTAAAATAATTAAAAAAAAAACTAATCTAAAAGTAACAATTTTTCAAATCTACTTCAAAATACAAATCAACTTAAATAACAACTAGGTTTACAAACTGAACACTTTTTTCAACATGGAAACACATCGCAAACAACATGTCAAAATGTCTAAAGAAACTCCAAAACCTGCATGCAACTAGCAGCAACTACAACATTTTTTTTTTGTTAGTTTCACACAGCTCAATCCAACCTAATTTTTTAAATATTTTGAAAAAGGAGCAACAAACAGATTCTACAAAGCAATAAAATGATCTAGGTAATAAACTATTTTTTAAAAAAAATTAATTTTATTTAAAAACAATGTTTAAATTTATTTTTATTTCAAAAAGTCATAAATTAATCCCTAATTAACTAATTTAATAACATTTTTGGTTTCTAGTCAATTAAATTGAGTTTCTTAAAATACTACTAATTATTTTGAGTTGCAAATTAACAGTTTAAATTAAAAAAAAAAAAAAAAAAAACTAATAAAAAAATTATAAAATATGTTTTTTTTTTTAATTAGAATTTTGGCATTACTAATTTTATATTTTTTCTTCTTTTTTAACTATTAATATTTCTGAGTATGTCAATTAATAATTTGAATTCTTAAAATTAATTTTAGTTAAAAATAAAACTTTATCACAATTTCAAATTACAAATGATTATTTTATAAATTATATTGACTTTTTTTAGATATTAGAAATAAGAATTTTAGTTTCAGACTTAATTTTACTTAAAAAAATTATAAAATATTGACTCTAACTTTTTCTTAAGTTAAGTTTTAAGTCACTTAAATTAAGTTTCTTGAAAAAAATTAAGGTTTTTGGTTTGCCAGTTAACAAGTTAAGTTCTAAAAATTAAATATTATTTAAAAAAACTATAAAACATTTTTGTAACTAACAATTTTAGCATAAATTAATTCCAAGTTAACTTATTCTTAATTTATAGTAAACAAAAATCAATTAATTTTTAAGAAAACTCTCAAGATTTTTTAGTTGCCAATTTTTAAATTAAATTTAGAAAACTTAGATTTATTAAAAAAAAATTATACAAAGAATTCAACTAATTTAATATATTTTTTGAATTCAAGTTATTTAAATTGAGTTTTTTAAAAAAATATCATTTTTTTTTTATTTCCAGTTGACATTTTAAATTAAAAAATCAAAATTTTATTTAAAAAAGTTAAAAAACATTTTTTTTAAGTTGTAATTGACTCCAAATTAATTATTTTTATAGAACTCTTAGGTTGAAATGAATTAAATTATGTTTTTTTTAACTATCTAATAAAACTTGACATGTTGAGTTAAAAAAGCTTAGTTTTATAACAAACAAAAAAAAAATTTAACTAATTATTTATTATTTTTAGTTTCAAGTAAATAAATTTGAGTATTTTTAGCAACTATTAGATATTTTAAGTTACAATTTAAGTTAAATTTTGTCATAAAATTGCCCTAATTTAAATTTGTTAGCCAAACATTTACAAACCCTTGTTGACCTCATCTTCAGCAACTTGTAAATGACGCATGCAACAACGTTTAAATTTTTTATATGTAAAAAACGCCGTTAGAACTTGATTAAACATAAATTTTATATTTGCCCCTGACAATACAATACGCAATAATAGTATTAAAAATTAATATATCTACCTTGATAGCACTTAAGTCTGAACAAACTCTCATTTAAATAGAAATTTTAAAATGTTTCTTACAATTAAGCAAACATTTTTTTTACTCTATTATCATACTTTTAACAATTTTATTAACGTATTGGGTTTTATTAATGCTAATGTGTTTCAGCATTAATATTAATAAAACTCAATAATATATAAGCAAAAATGTTGGTACTTTTTTACAATTAGTGCTATATGCAATACAAATAACAGAATCAACATAAACTATGATTAAAAACTTTAATAATTAGTAGAAATTAATTTAGTTTGTGATAAATTACATCCTGCAAGCATAAACAAAATTCACTAAAGCATATAGCTAAGATAAATAATATCAAAGCACTTTTATTTGTTAATCTAAAGTAAAAGAAAGTGCGCTTCCTAATTGCAAAAGCGAGTTCGCATTTAATTTGTTGCAATTTATTTCCCTCTAGTGAATTTGGAGTGCGCTAATTTATCAACATGTACATATAAAGCAAAATTGCAGCGCAATTCGATGCATTAGCGAACGCCCGTTTCCTATACCATCAAAAGAAAATTGCATCGAATATATCTATATAGTTTTTGAGTAAATTGATTTTACCCGCAATTACAATAATATTAGAGCATTTTCTCCACCGACAATTTCAACCTGAATAATTCATCCCTTTCCCTTAGAATTCTTTGAATAATGCACCCACGGTCGCATGCTGCACACTGCATCTATATATAATTGAAAATTTCGAATGCAATATTAATTTCGGATGGCTTACAACTTGAAGTGCATGTTCGCTCATGCATATCTCAATTAATTAATTCTATCTGAATTGATATATTAAATACAATAACAAAAACGAACACTTACTCTAAAACACGCAACAAATTCTCATTTTATGGTACTTTCTCATTTATTTCCATTTTAGACACACCCTTGTTTGCCCCAACACAACCCACGACACTGATACATAGACATAATGGAAAAGTGGACTCGGCCACCACAAAGAAGAGAAAAAAACAACCTAAGAGTTAAGTAATAGCAAATACACGTGGCTGCATTTTATTAGTCCCGAGGCAATATACATAAAATATAATCTAAAATGCATGCTGCATTAGTTAAAGCTATATATGTTATTAATTAGTACTGTTGAAAGCAATTATAAAATTAAAAATTTAATCACTTTTGCAATAATAGGATCGGACGGAATTCTTATGGCTTAATACTTTGTGCAATCTTTTTTTCTTTCATTTTACTTCGCGTGCAATTAAATTGAAACGGCTTTTAGTGTGCAGTTAATACTCAATAAAAGTAGCCGTTTTATGTTTGCAGAATGTGTTTGATTGAATAAGTAAAATTGTTTCAAAAAGATTAAAATGAAATGCATGCGAACGTAATAACATTAGACATAATTTTTTGTGATTAAATCAATATTTACTGATATTTTCTTAAATTGTAATTTTACATTTTAATAAAATTAATTTTCTAAAACATATTTTAATAAATGGGCACAATATAAGTTTTTGTATGTAGTTTTGATTACTAAAAAAACTAAAGTTTTTTAATTAATTTTAAAAATTTCCTGACTATATTAACATTTTTAGATCAAATTTGATTTAATTCAATTATGTCTAAGTTTGGTGAGTTTAAATTTATTAATAGCGCTTTGGTTTCAGCCAGTATAATTGAATTAAACTAATATTGTTTAATTCTAAAATTCAAGTGGTTGAAAGGTAAACCTAATGATTTTCAAAAATTTGATTATCAAAAGTTGCTATTTACATTTTTGTTTGATCGTTTACGTTTAATCTGATTAGGTTAGATTATAAAGCAATCTAAGAGAAGAATGTACAAAATGAGTATTCTATAAATTAAAAAAAAAAAAAATTTAAAACGATATCATACAGACAATTTTTTTTCTGAATGATTTTAAATTAAAAACTAGAATTCTAAATTAGTTTAACAAAATTTAAAAAAACAAAAGGTGTACCTTAAGGATCATTTTTAGACCAACTTTTATAAAATTTGGTGGTAAGCTTACTGTATCAATTTCTTAAAGCAAGTTGCACACAAAAAAAGATATTAGATATACTCGTGCTTGGCTGTACATTAAAAGAAACATATAAGATTAGATAAAAGTGTATAAAAACTTTGTAACATACAAAAAAAGATTGAAATAAAGATCATGAAATTATAATTAATTGCTAAAACATTAGTTATAAAAAAAAATCTCATATAACTTAAAAATCATTATCACAACCATAAAACAAGTCATAACTTAGAAATTGATCAAATTTGTTACTAATATAGTAATTTATTACAATTAGTAACTGTGTAGAATTTATTTAAATCTATACGCTCAATTTTACATATTTTCAATTAAACTCATCTTATCTCATACAACCACAAAATATAAAAAAAAAAACTAAAAGAAACTTAGATGCAAAAAATTGGAAATTGACAAAATTTATTATAAATATATTGCTTATTGTGTAAATTTGTTTTATAACCAAATTTTAGTGTTATCGCCATTTTACCAGCCAGATTTTTGTAATTTTTATTTTTTTTTAGAATTTAGTAATTTCTGGCACAAATTTAATGTTTTTACATTTAGTTTTTAAATCATTTATGTTTCATGGCTAGATTTTAGTGTATTTTGGAATTAAAAGTCAAATTTTTGTAATTTAAAAAAAATATTGACCGGATTTTTGATATTTTTGGCCAAAATTTTTATTTTATGACCAAATTTTGTTTTCTTTTGTTAATAACCATTTTGGTAATTTTGAAAATTTTTGGCCAATTTTTGACAATTTTTGACAAAAGTTTATTATTTTAAGATTAGATTTTTGCACTTTGCATACGTTCAGTATTTCAAAACAAGACATTAGTGGTTTTTGACATTATATAAGCAGTTTTTTTTTAGTTTTGAAAGTTTTTTGCAATTTATAACAAGAGTTTTGTAGTATTAAAATTTCTTGGCCGGATTTTGATAAATTTTGAAACAAATCTATTATTTTAAAATTAGATTTTTATACTTTATACTCATGTTTTATATTTTATGACCAAATTTTGTTATTTTTTTAGGATTAACAACAAAATTTTTATAGTTTTCAAATTTATTTGATTAACTTTGGTAAATTTAATATTTTGAGTTTGGATTTTTGCATTTTATTGTTATGTTTTATATTTGATGATCCAATTTTAATTTTTTTGCGTTTTATAATTGCCAGATTTTAGTAAATTTCCAAAAAAAATTATTTTTAGTTCAGATTTCTGCACTATATGTTTTATATTTTTTGGGTTTTGAAACAAAATTTCTGTAACTTTGTAAACTCTTGGCCAAATTTTGACAAACTTTTGAACAAATTCAATAATTTAAGTGTAGATTTTTGCACTTTTTGTTCAAGTGTTATATTTATTGACCAGATTTTAATGTTTATTGCGTTTTATAATTCAATTTTTTTGGTTTTGAAAAATATTAGCTCAATTTTGGTAAAATTTGGAACAAATTTTTTATTTTGAGTTTGGATTTCTGCACTTTATGCTATAAAGGATTTTAAATGTTTTTGCGTTTTAAAATAAGATTTTTGTAATTTTGGAAAGTTATTGCCCAGATCTTAATGTTTTTTACGTTTCATAACAAGATTTGGGTAGTTTTGAAACTTCTTGGCCAGATTTTGGTAAATTTTGAAACTAATTTATTATTTTAAGTTTAGATTGTTTCACTTTAAGCTTATGTTTTATATTTTATAAACGGATCTTACTATTTTTGCGTTTTAAAACAAAATTTCTGTAAGTTTATGACCAGATTTTGCAAAATTTAGACAAAATTTTGTTACTTTGAATTTGGCTTTTTGCACTTTATGCTCATAATTTATAGTTTATGACCAAATTTTAATGTTTTTGACGTTAAATAACATGATTTTTGTAGTTTTAAAAATTTTTGGCCGGATTTTTATAAATTTAATTTTCATTTGGAGTTTAGATTCTTGCACATGTTTTATATTTTATGACCTAATTTTAATGTTTTTAGCGTTATATAACAGGATTTTAGTGGTTTCAAGAATTTTTGGCCAAAATTTGGTAAATTTTAAAACAAATTTATTATTTTTAGTTTGTTTTTTTGCGCTTTATAACAAAAATTTGATATATTTTATGCTTATATATTATATTTTATAACAAAATTTTAATATTATTGGAGATTTATTATAAGATTTTTGTAGTATTAAAAAATTTATGGCCGGTTTTTGGTAAATTTTGGAACAAATTCATCATTATTTTATGAACGGATTTTAATATTTTTGGCATTTTATAACAAAATTCTTGTAGTTTTGAAAGTTCTTGGTCAGATTTAAGTAAATTTTGGAACAAATTAATTATTTTAAATTTAGATCGTTTTATAGATCGATTTTTGTGGTTTTGAAAGATTTTGGCCAAATTTTAGTAAATTTTGGAACAAAATTATGAATTTAAGTTTAGATTTTTGCACAAAATCTTTATGTTTTATGTTTTATGAACGTAATTTAATGTATTTTACATTTTATAACAAGTTATTTGTAGTTTTTAAAGTTTTTGGCCGGATTTTGATAAATTTTGGAAAAAAAATTTTACTTTAAATTTAGATTTTTGCATTTTATGCTCTTGTTTTATATTTTCTGACCGGTTTTTAATGTTTGATAAATTTATAAACAAGAAATTGTAATTTTCAAATTTTTTGGCCAAATTTTGATAAATTTTGGAACAGATTGATTATTTTGAGTTTGGATTATTGCACTATAAGCTCATGTCTTATGTCTTGCAACCGGATTTTAATGATTTTTACGTTTTAAAACAAAATTTCTGTAGTTTTGTAAGTTTTTGGCCGGATTTTGGTAAAATTTTAACTATTTTTTTTTTTAAGATTAGTTTTTTGCACTCAAGTTTTTGGCCAATATTTGATATATTTTGAAACAAATTTAACATTTTAAATTTAATTTTTTGTAGTATTTGCTCATATTTTATATTTAATAACCAAATTTTGGTAGTTTTGAAAGTTTTTTACCGGATTTTAGTGAATTTTTAAACAAATTTAATATTTTTAGTTTAGGTTTTTTCATTTTTGCTTATATTTTATATTTTTTTGACAGATTTTAATGATTTTTGCGTTTTATAAGAAAATGATTGTAGTTTTTAAAGTTTTTAGACAAATTTTGTAACAAATTTATAATTATAAATTTAAATGTTTGCACTTATACTCATGTATTATATTGTATAACCGAGTTTTAATGTTTTTTGCAATTTATATCAAAATTTTTGTTGTTTTAAAAGTTCTTGATCGGATTTTGTTAAATTTTGAAACAAATTTATTTATTTAAGTTTGGACTTTTGCATATTATGCTTATATTTTAAATTATATAACCAAATTTTAATGTTATTAACTTTTTATAACAAGATTTTTGTAGTTTTAAAAGTTCTTGACCAGATTTTGGTAAATTTTGAAACACATTAATTCTTTTGAGTTTTGATTTTTTCACAATATGCTCATGTTTTATATTTTATAAACAAAATTAACTTTTTGCGTTTATATAACAACTTTTTTGTGTATTTAAAAGTTTTCGGACGGATTTTGTTAAATTTTGGAAGTTACTTAATATTTTGGATTTTATTGTTGTTGGATTTTGCACTTTAGTTACATATTTTATATTTCATAACCGGATTTTAATGTTTTTTGCGCATTAAAACAAAATTTCTGTATTTTTTTATATTTTATGGCCAGATTTTGGTAAATTTTGAACTAAATGTCTTAGTATGACTTTGAATTTTTCCACTTTATATTCATGTTTTATATTTTTTGGCCGGATTTTAAAGATTTTGCGCGTTTTATAACTAGATTTTTATAGTTTTAAAATATTTTAGCCGGATTTTGGTAAACTTTGGAACAAATTTGTCACTTTAAAATTAAATGTTTGCACTATTTGCTCATGTTTTATATTTTTTAACCGGATTTTAATGTTTATTGCGTTTTATAATAAGATTTTTGTAGTTTTTAAAGTTTTAGGTCAAAATTTAGAAAATTTTGGAACAAATTTATTATTTTAAGTTTAGAATTTTGCATTTTATGCTCGTGTTTTATATTTTATATTTTATTACCAAATTTTAATGTTTTATAGCATTTTATAACAGAGTTTTTAATAGTTTTAAAAGTTTTTGGCCAAATTTTGGTAAATTTTGGACCAAATTTATTACTTTGAGTATACTACTTATACTTTTTGTACTATATGCTTATGCTTTATATTTTATAACCGTATTTTAATGTTTTTTGCGTTTTATAACAAGATTTTTGTAGTTTTCAGAAAGTTTTTGGATAAATTTTAGTAAATTTTGTAACAAATTGATTATTTGGAGTTTGGATTTCTGCACTACATTATGCTCTTATTTTATGACTAAATTTTTATATTTTATTTGTTTTATAACAAATTTTTTGTAGTTTTCAAAGTTTTTAAACAAATTGTGGTAAATTTTGGAACAAATTAATTATATTGAGTATGGATTATTGCTCTATATGCTAATGTTTTATATTTTGCGACCAGATTTTAATGTTTTTAGCGTTTTAAAATAAAATTTCTGAAAACTTTTGAGCAGATTTTAGTAAATTTTAAAACAAATTTATTATTGTCAGTTTAGATTTTTGCATTATATGCTCTTGTTTTATATTTCATAATTAAATTTTAAAGTTTTTTGCGTTTTATAACAAGATTTTTGAAGTTTTAAATTTTTTTTGGCCGGATTTTGGAAAATTTTGAAACTAATTTAATATTTTGGGCAAAAACATTTGGAGTTTATGCTCATGTTTAATATTTAAAGACAGATTTTAAAGTTTTTTTGGGTTTTATAGAAATTTTTTTGAAGTTTTAAAAGTTTTTGGCCGGATTCTGTAAAATTTAAAAAAAAAAGTTTATTATTTTGATTTTAAATATTTGCATTATGTGCTCATGTTTTATATTATTAGAACCAATTTTCATGTTTTTGTGTTATATAACAAGATTTTTGTAGATAAAGTTTTTGGACAGATTTTAGTAAATTTTGGAATAGATTTTTTTTATTTAAGTTTGAAAAGTTTTGCACTATTTGCTTATGTTTTATATTTTATGACCAAATTTTAATAATTATTGCATTTTATAACAATATTTTTGTAATTTTAAAAATTTTTGGGTTAATTTTGGTAAATTTTGGAACAAATTTATTACATTGAGTTTGGATTTGTGCATTATATGCTCATGTTTTGTATTTTATGACCAAATTTTAAAGTTTTCTGCGCTTTATAACAAAAATGTAGTAGTTTTGAATGTTTTTGGGCAAATTTTGGTAAATTTTGAAAATAAAAAAAAATGTTGACTTAAAATTTTTGCATTTTATGCTTATAATTTATATTTTTTTACAAAATGAATAAATTTTGGTAAATTTTGAAACAAATTTATCATTTTGAGACTATTTGCTTGTTTTATTTTTCATGATCAGATTTCAATGTTAATTGCGTTTTATGCTCATGTCCTATATATTATGACCGGATTTTAATATTTTTTGCGTTTTATAATGAGATTTTTGTAGTTTTAAAAATTCTGGGCCAAATTTTAGTAAAGTTTGGACTAAATTTATTATTTTAAGTAAGGATTTTTGCTCTATAGGTTACGAAGTATCAAATACTTCGTAACCGGATTTTAAAGTATTTTGCGTTTTATTACAAGATTTTTGTAGTTTTGACAGTTCTTGGCCAAATTTTGGTAAATTTTAGAACAAATTTATTATTATTACTAAACGACCCCAGTTTATACTATCCGCACATATTCATGTTCTAGAAAAGACCATCCACCCACCCAAATGTTTTGCCATCTAAAAATTAGATACTACCTTCACCTAGTGACTAAAAGACTTTTAACGCAACAGAAAAAGGTAACTTTAAATTTCTTGTTATCTAACAATTGGGCGGATGAGCGGTAAACCTAGTTAAAATTATCCGCTTATACTCATGTTCTGAAGTAGTTTACTCACCCACTGAAGTATTTGCCATCAAATAATTAGACGCCACCATCACCTATAGTAACTAAGACACATTTAACACAGCAGAGAAGAGTAATTTTAAATTTCTTAATATCCAACACTTGTGCGAATAGGTGAGAACCCGAATTCAAATTATCCGCTTATACTTATGTTCTGGAGTAACCCACCCACCCATCCAAATGTTTTCCATCTAACAATTAGATACCACCTTTACTTCTAGTGACTAAGAAACTTTTAACGCGGCAGAAAAAAGTAATTTTAAATTTCTTGATAACTAACACTTGGACGGGTAGGCGGGAACTCCAGTTTAAACTATCTACCCGTACTCATGTACAAAAGTGACCCATCCACCCACACACTCAAGTGTTTGTCTACAAATAATTGATATAATCATCACTTCTATAGTGACTAAGACACTTTTAACGCAGCAGAAAAAAATAATATTAAATTTTTTGATAACTAACACTTGGACGGGTAGGCGGGAACACCAGTTTAAACTATCCACCTGTACTCATGTTCTGGACTAGCCCACCTACCCAGCCAAGTGTTTGCCATCCAAAAATTAGATACCATATTCACTTCTAATGACTAAAAAACTTTCAACGCAGCAGAAAAGCGTAATTTTAAATTTCTTGATAACTAACACTTGGGCGGGTGGGTGGGATCCTCAGTTTAAACTATTTGCTTATACTAATGTTTTAAAGTAACTCACCCACCCATCTAAGTGTTTGCCTACAAATAATTGATATAACCAATACCTCTAGTAACTAAGAGACTTTTAACGTAGCAAAAAAGAGTAATTTTAAATTTCCTGATAACTAACACTTAAGCGGGCGGGCGGAAATTTCAGTTTAAACTATTCTTCCGTACTCATATTTTGGAATAGCCTACCTACCCACCCAAGTGTTTCACCATCACTTCTAACAACTTAGAGTTTCTTAACGCAGCAAAAAAAAGAAAACAAAAATTTCTTAATATCTTACACTTGAGCGGGTGGACAGAAACCCTGATTTAAACTATCTGCTCATACTTATAGTCTGGAGTAACCCACCCACCCTCTCAAGTGTGTGCCATTTAAAAATTAGATACCACCAGACTATTAACGCAGCAGATAAGAGTAATTTTAATTTGTTTAACTACTAACATTTGGGCGGGTGGGCGGAAGCCCCAGTTTACACTATCCGCTCATACTCATCTTCTAGAGTAACTCACCCGCCCACTTATGTGTTTGCCATCTAAGAAATAAATACAACCATAACCTCTATTGACTAAGACACTTTTAACGCAGCAGAAAAATGTAATTTTCAATTTTCTAATAACTAGCATATGGGCAATTGGGCATGGATTCCAGTTTAAACTATTTGTTTAGAATCATATTCTGAAATAACCCACTTATCCACCTAAATGTTTACCATACCACCATTACCTTTAGTGACTTAGAGACTTTTAACGCGGCAAAAATGAGTAATTGGAAATCCCAGTATAAACTATCCGCTCAAACTTATATTTTAAAGTAACCCGCCCATCCACCCAAGTGTTTGCTATCCAAAAATTACATACCTCCATTACCTTTAGTAACTAAAACGCTGAAGAAAAAAGCAAAATTTTAAATTTTTTTTTACTTTACAATTGGGCGAGTGAGCGGGAACCCCAGTTTAAACTATCTCCTCATTAGTTAGTTAGTAAATTTTTGGCAAATTATTGATAGACTATATACACATGTTTCAACTTTAGAACTAATTTATGTCAACTTATGAGTAGTTCTAGAAACTCCTAAAAAGTTTCTAAATTATTTGATCTCAAAACCTTTGACTAACTGGAAAATTTTTAGAAACATTTGTTCAATTTCTTAAAACTTTTAAAATAATCTAAAAAGTTTGGCAAATTTTTACCATTAATTTTTAGAAACTATTGAGTAATTCTAGAAATCTTTATTTAAATCAAAGTGATCTAGAAACCTTTAGTCAACTCTAAAAGCTTTTTACTAAACCTTAGAAACCTTTGACAAATTTTAAAAACTACAGATAAATTTCAAAAACATATAAGTCAGTTCTAGAAACTTCCAAAAAAATCTACATTCTTTTGGTTAACTCTGTAAAGCTTTTCACTTAATTCTGGAAATTCTAAACAAATTGTAAAAACCTTTTATTAAATTTAAAAAAAAACTCCTAATATATTCTGCAAATCTTTAGCCAAGATTATTTTTACTGAATTTTAGAAATTCTTGAATGTTCTAAAAAGCTTTGACTAGTTCTAAAAACTTCTACAACAATTTAAACCATTTAATAAATTTCTTAAAACCGTTGAATTGTAAAAATCTTAAAAATGTTTAATTATTTTTAAGAAATTTCTAAAGTGTTCTTTTTGGTCAACTCATAAATAGTTCTAAACACCAACTCTAGAAATTCTTAAAAAATTTAATCAAAAATAATTGGACTAACTGGCAAAATTTTTGATTATTGATTGATGACAATATAAAACATAAGCAAATAGTGCAAAAATCCAAACTCAAAATAATAAATTTGTTCCAAAATTTACCAAAAGCCAGTCAAAAACTTTTAAAACTACACCAATTTTGTTATAAAATGCAAAAAAACATTAAAATCCGGCTATAAAATATAATACATGAGCATATAGTGCAAAAATCCAAACTCAAAATGTTACATTTGTTTAAAAATTTACCAAAATCCTGCCAAAGACTTTCAAAACTACAAAAGTCTCGCTATAAAACGCAAATAACATTAAAATAAATTATAATTCATAAGCATATAATGCAAAAATCTAAACTCAATAATGAATTTGTTCTAAAATTTACCAAAAACCGTTCAAAAACTTTCAAAACTACAAAAATCTTAAAATCCGGTCATAAAATATAAAACATGAGAATATAAGCAAAAAATCAAACTAAAAATAATAAATTTGTTTCAAAACTAACCAAAATCCAGCCAATACTTTTAAAACTACAAAAACTTTGTTATAAAATGAAAAACACAAACTCAAAATATTGATTTTGTTTCAAAATGTACCAAAGTTTGACCAAGAACTTTTAAAACTAAAAAATTTTAATCTAAAAAGCAAAAGACATTAAAATCTAGTTACAAATTATAAAACATTAGCATATATTGCAAAAACCCTTACTCAAAATATTAAATTTGGTCCAAAATTTACCAAAATCCGGCCAAGAATTTTCAAAACTACAAAAATCTTGTTATAAAACTCAAAAAACATAAAAATCAGGTCATAAACATAAGCATAAAGTGCAAAAATTCGAAGTTAAAATACTAAATTTGTTTCAAAATGTACCAAAAACCGACCAAAAACTTTCAAAACTACAAAAAAATTGTTTTAAAACGCAAAAAACATTAAAAACTATTCACAAAATATAATACATGAGCATATAATGCAAAATTACAAACTCAAAATAATAAGTTTGTTCCAAAACTTTCCAAAACCCGGCCAATACTTTCAAAACTACTAAAATCTGGTTATAAAACTTCAAAAACATTAAAATCTGGTCATAAAATATAAAACGTGAGCATAAAGTGCAAAAAGCTATTCAAAATTTATTAAAATTTAGCCAAATACTTTCAAAACTGGAAAAACCTTGTTAGCAAATGTAAATAACATTAAAATTTAGTCATGAAATATAAAACATAAGCATAAAGTGCAAAAACACAAACACAAAATAATAATTTTGTTTCCAAAATTTCATAAAAATTTAATCAATTTTTTTTTGACTAACTAGTCAAATTTTCCAGTCATTTGATTACATTTTTAAAAACTTTTGGCAAAACTTTTTAGTTGCTTGAGTAATTCTAGAAATCTTTGACCAATTCTTGAAACCCATTAAAAATAACAGCGTTTCTGTTATTTTGATCAAATTTTAGAAACCTTTCACTACATTTTATAAACTTTTGAATAGTTCTAAAAACCTCTAAACACTTTTAAAAATTCTTTAAAAAATTTAGAATTTTTTTTTATTGTTTCGAAACTTTTTTACTAAACTCTTGAAGTTTTTGACCAGCTAAAAAAAATCCGTTAGTTAACTTTAAAAACCTTTTACTAAATTTTAGAAATTTTGCCTTACTCCAGAAACTGCTGCAAATTAAAAAAAATATTCAGTTCAATTTCAAAAGTTATAAACATTTAAAAATTAAATCATTTGCTTATCTACTGAATACGTTTTATTTATTATAATTGAAAATACAAAATACATTACAAATTATAGCGCTAATTACAAATCAATCTATCCATACAAAATAAATTAATTTAATGCTTTATTAATTAAAATAGTTAAATCGAAAATTGCGGTCCGACAAACACAGAATTTTAATAAAGTGCACAATATTTTTCCTGGATTTAATTAAATATTGATTGCTTAATGCAATTAATAATAAAATTAATGGAAATGCCAAAACTCATGTCATATTTGTTTAATTCAACAGAATTAATTTGCACATTTGGAACAAAATTAACAGAAAAAAAAGAAATTATATAATTGTTGTATAACAGCAAAATCTTGTAATTTTTTCTAACTATTTCTAAACAATACCTGCATACAAATCCCTTAGTTTCTGCCAGGGAAAGTTTATCATAGTTTCAGATACTTCCGTAAATTATTACTGGTAATTATACTGCAAACATAAAATAAATTGCCATGGCTTATCAGGCACAACTAAACAACGCCAATATATCACAGGATCCTTTATATAATAATGGATTCTCGACTGCACAAAACCTTAATGCACTATAAACAGCTTAATTTACGCGCCATATTGATAATTAATAGTGCCACCCACAATTAATTAACATATATCCGGCCAAATATTATAGCTATGAATGAAATGAAGTGAGCAATCGAGTTTGGTTTAGTCTTAATTATGTTTTTTTTTTTAATTTGTTATAGAAATACTATTAATATATTTTATTATTGTTTAAATTAGTGAGGAATGGTTACAATCTTTAGCAATTTTTGTATTTGAGCTAGTATGTGTGATACATCTTTTTTATAGGTTTTGTTATTAATTTGAATTTGAATTACCATACATTTTTCCAATCCAAACTCTATCCCAATGCTTGCGTAAACAACTTTTTACTTTGAACGTAAATCTATGTATAAAAAAAATGTAATTTTATGATTTCTGTTCTTCTTTTTGATTCCTTTTACTGAATGATTCTTTACTCTTTTTCTCTTATTGAAAAAATCAGTTTATTATAGTTTTAAAAATCCAGGTAGCACTTTTTTTCTTGATTAATAAATGATGCGTTATTGTCAATCAATCAATTTATTTTAACGAAGTAGATTAGAAGGAATTTAAGCTATTGCCAGTATTTAAAGCATTTTCAATTTTGTTATTTACAGAAATTTGCATTACTTTGTTTGTTCATGTTCTAGTTTCCAATTAAACAATTAGATAAAATGTCCATAAACCTATTACACGCCAATAAGATATTCTCCAGAGGTGTTATTACACATAAAGCATGAGCATAATCTATTTTATGTTCCGGGTGTCGCGCATTTTCGGTGGAGAAAAGGTTGCAGCCAACTCTACCACCCAGCATATTCCACAGGGAGGAATATGTGGCATCGTAATAGCAGTTAAATGTAAATACGAGTAGCGAAAAAAGACAACGAGATGAACGATAAAGATGATATATTGCAATGGCGTTGAGCGTATGTACGTATTTTTATTTTTCGAACAGTAATTACTTGAATGTGTTTCGCATTTCTGTGGGTGTTCTAAGAAATAACTATGATATATCGGTGCCGTTGGGACGGAAGCGGAAAAATCGCGTTTTCTTTCATTTTTTTGTGCGAAAACTAGTGAAAATAAAACTAGCGACGTCGCGGAAAAACGGACACGCGTGACGGATTTGTAAATGTGATTCAGGAGGGTGAGAAAGCAAATAAAAAAGAAGTTGCATTAATACTGCATTGAGCGGAAACACGACGGGAAATTTGATGTGTTGGATCATTAGTGTTATGAATTGGATTTTTTTACTATATCAACTAAACTTTACTTCTTCAGCAGTAAAATTTGATTGGCGTGATTTATAATTTTCTATGAGTTTTTATTCATATCCATATTCAAAATAATTTTTGAAATTATAATACAAAATTGTTGATAAAATCTAAACTGATTCAATTATAATTTACGACTTGATTTGACCGAAAAAATTATTTCCGTGCCTTATTATTGTTATTATCTTAATAAATGCTTCCTGCTTGCATAAATAATAAAGGCACACACGAGAATAAATATTCAGGGAGACGCCTGAACTCGCATGATTAAACTTAATAATACTGGAAAAAAAAAGGTAAATTCACTTATTCAACCGGGACCTTCACCTCATTTGTAATCTATACCTACACCATTTGCATCACACACACAAACTTTTTTCTTTCTGCTATACATTTTCACACCCTCGTTGATCATATATTTGCACAATGGTGGGTGAGAGAAGAAAAAAAGAGCCTGCCTGCACACAACCGGAATTTCCATCCGGAGTAAAGGAAAATACAAGCGTGACGTTTGGGGAAATATAAATTCCATCCTGTTGTGTACATTTATTTTTATTTTAAGGAACTTAATGCTGCCTTGGGAGAGTATAATTTACACATTTATATAAAAAAATTGTATAATATAAACTTAATTATCAAGTAATATACTCAAGTTATTATTAATTTGATATGAAATTAATTGACCTTCCATTAAAGAGGCTCTGAACCAGACGTGCACGCCCACGTGCTTGAATCTGTCGATAAAATCTCATGCGATGTGGAAGGGTTGCGGTTGTTTGATATTGATGGCACGAGTTGTGTACAATTAATATTTGCAAGATATTCATTGCTGACGTAGCAAGAGGTAAAGTAGCAGATATGCAAACAATAATCTATTCAATTGAATTAAATTGGAAATGATGGTTAATTTAGTTACTGCTAACTAACAATTATCTATTGTTATAATGTATTTAAACATATCGAAGCTTTGAAGTTTAGAAACTACTTAGTAAAGGCTTATTTATTAATCACATTTCCATCCCATTACATTTTTGTTTTAAATATTTTGATAATACCAAATGCTTACAAAATAATAATAAAAAATAATTATTGATACTAGTAGTCAATGCTAAAAAAATTAATATTAATAAAACTTGTTCTTAATTAGATACTTTTAACATTTTTTATAAAAAAAAAAAAAGGTTTTTTAACATATTTTTAGGTAACATACTAAAATGTCTGTTTCTTTCAAAACTAAACAAAATTTTGGTCACGTAGATGCTTTTTGGTAAACAAACAAAATTTCAATTTTATAACTAAAAAAATTAAGTTGTTTAAAAAAAAAAAATTTACCAAAAAATGCAATCAAGAAATTTGTTTGACAAATGTTTGATATTAATCACATTTTTTGAGCTCAAATTTTAATTGAATTCTAGAAAGTATTATAACATTCTAATATTTTGACAAATTTTTGAATAGTCTAGAATTTGGGTGATGGTTTCAGCAAGTCCAAAATTATTGAATTAGAAATTTTCAATCCAAAAAGCAAAAAAAAAAACTTATAATAAATACTAGTGGTGTTTGGGCCAAATTTAAGTTTTATTTTACTAAATTTTGATTCAAATTTTAGTCCATTTATTTGGAATTCAAATAATTTTGACAATCAAAAACAATGACTATTGTTTACATTAATTGTTTAAATTTTAACTTGAAATCATCTTTAGTTTGATTAAAAAAATTGATCTAGTTTTAAAATCTTAAAAGCTGTGTTTTTCTAAATTTAGGTTTGGATTGGTCTTTAATTTTACAGATATTGCAATAACTAAAACAATTATTTGCCCCCCCCCCCCTCCAGTATTTTTTTATCTATCCTGTCACTCCGTCCTAAAAAAACATACTTAAAATTTCTCTAGACACGGACCCTGTGCGTATGCATTTATAAAATATTTACACCAATAATGTATTAACATTTAGAATAATTATTACAATTTTGCGCCCATCTTCATAAAAGACTTGTTTATAATCATATCATGAATTAACAATATAATAATAAGCACAACATATCAAAATCCTATTAATATTAAGTATAATACAAGAAAGCCATTTTGTTGATTTCTCGGAACTACTTTTAGGTATAAGAACAACACATTACATAACTCGGGTACCACATGCAGCACGCATTTTACAATTATCGTTAATAATAACTACCGAATATGATCACAATATTTCTATAACTCTAAACACCAAAATTAATAATAAATGATTTACCATATAAACTCACATTGTTGCAGAGGTCATTGAACTCCCAATCCATTTATCCTACATTTCCATAGAAATCCATTCCTTATCCTCGCAGCACTTACACACCATTACAAAGTCACTTAAGTCAACACAATTCACACAAAATTACACCCCAAACCGATTAAAAATGACGAAAATTTGATTAATTTATGCACAAAATTAAAAACTACGTATCACCGCAAGAGATGCCATTAGGTACTGACATTCATACGCCATGCTTTAGTATATGATAAAAAGCATAATAATTGTATTTACCTTTATTGTAATACAGTGAATACTTATAGTTCTTGTTAATATTAAGAAATTTTTGTATTATTTTTAACAATTGAGGTTTGCTTTAAATTGATGGATGCATCATGGTACTATATTTTGATGCTGAGTCAGTCATGAAGCAGTACCAATATTGTTTTATTTTATAGAAATGATTAAATAATAACTATAAAAGCAACGTAACAATATTTAAATAAATAAAGTAAAATTATTATAATATTTTATTAAATAACAAAACTAATTTGTGTATTAACAATTTATTCAGTCTTTTAGAAATATAAAAAATATTACAAAATTTAATGGAAAAATGATTTATAAGCTTCAGGATAGTCTATAATGCAACTGTAATTTGTTCGGTGTAAACTCAAAATAAGTAATGAGTTTGCAAACTTGCTGTAATAGATAGAAAGCTGTGAATAAAGAAACATTTTAAATAGTCCAAAAATATTCTACAAGACTTCATGAAAAAAATAAAAGATGATTAATTTCATTAAGAAAATGTTAGAACAATCCTAAAAAGCTTCAAACTAATTTTAATTTTAGTATGATCATGACCTGCAAAACACCTGAAGTTATAATTTTTTAACCATTAATAGTTGGGTGGGTGGGTGCGCTACAATAAAAGAAGCTACACCCCTCCCCCCCCACAATTTAAACTTATTGTAAACTAATCGTCTGTTATATTGCTAACAACTTACAAATTAATTTCTTATTAAAAATAACAGCAGAAACACAAGAAATGGTTGAAGTTATAAACTTTGAATCATTAACGCTTGAGTGGGTGGTTAGGCTACAGTAGAAAAAGCTATCCGCCCATAATTTAAACTTGGTTCCCGACCACCCACCCAAGTGTTTGTCATCAAAAAACTTTTGTAAATAAAATGATTGAAGTTATAAACTTTGAATCACCAACACTTGGGTGGGTTAGTAGGCTACAGTAGAAGAAGCTACCTGCCCACAAACTAAACATAGTTCTCGCCCACCCGCTTAAGCGTTTTTTATCAAGAAACTTTTGTAAAAAGAGGTAGCAAGAGAAGCTACCCGCCCACAATTTAAACTTGGTTAACGCCTACATCTAATGTGCTACAAATAGTTACTCATTTGCCATCAATTGTCTTAATAAGTCACAAATAACTAGATACAAATGTGTCACAAATTTTTTACAAAAACCACAAACAGTGTCTCATGTGATACCATTAAAATCAATAAAAATATATCAAAAACTTTAAAGTTGTTTATCAAAATTCTCTTACAAATGTCAAATTTGTTAATTAATAGTCACAAATTGTGTCTTATGTCACAATGTATGTCTTATGTGTCACATATAAAATTATTTCAATAGTCACAAAAAATTCTGTCAAATAACTATTCTCTACAAACATCACAAATTGTCACATGTGTCTCATATATGCTACAGAAAGTCAAAACTTTTGAATCGAAAAATGTTACATTTGTAGTCAACAACATTTAAAGTTGAATCAAATCTAATATGTCAAAAATATTGTGTCTCATGTTACACAATATACGACACACAAACTGACAAAAATTCTGTCACCGCTAAAACATGTTACAAATTGAGTCTCATGTGTCACAAATTATGTCTCATGTGTCACAAATAAAATTAATTCACAATAGTCACAAAAAAAATGTTGCATGTCACAAAACTGTCAAAGTTCTCTACAAATATCACAAACTAACTCATGTAGTTATTTTCTTTTAGTTTTGGCCCAAAAATTATATTTTGTTTCCAAAAAAACAGTTCTAAAAAATTAATAAATCTCAAATAATGTTTTTAAATACTATTTTGTTGGTTTTAACCTAAGCAATGTTCAGCAATTTTGGCAATTATTAATCAAATTTTTTTGAAAAATTTTGACAATCAATTTTTATTAACTTAGTAACAAATAAAAAAATTTAATTTATTTTAAGCTGTTTATAGGATTGTTGCTAGCTGTTTATGGTATTTTGTGTAATTTTTGAGAAAAAAATAGATTTTTAAGCAATTTTCAATTAAATTTACGATCTAAACAAATTTTCTAAAAAAAATTGTTTGTTAAAAAGATTATTTATTAATATTTAATATTTTGTACAAATTTAAGCAACAATTAAGTTTTTAAGCGTGTTTTATTAAAGTTCACAAAATAGAATTTTATAAAAAATATCTCTTTGCTGTTTAAATTATTTTTTAGTAACACATAGATTTTTTTATGCAACAAAAGTTTTTAAACAGTTTTTAATAATTTTTGACAGGTTTTTTAAACAATTTTTAATCAACTTTACTTTGTTAATAGGTTTTTTGAGATTTGTGTAGCTTTTCTGTGCATTTTTTTATACATCTTTTTAGCTACATTTTTTTAAAATTATATTTTGCTTTATTTTATAGTATACATAAGATTTTTTTCCGTTGTTTAAATGTTTTTTTGCATTATATGGTATTTTGTGCAATTTTTAAGCTACAAAATGAACAAATTCAATAAAAACGTTTTAAATTTTTGGTGCAATTTTTATACATTTTTAAGAAACATTTTTTTAAATTAATTTTTAATCTATAAGTTTTTTAATAAATTTTTGATAATTCAAATTATTTTTGTACAATTTTATAAATATTTTAAATCAACTTTGCATTTATTTTATGCTATACATATTTTTTTTAATATTTTGTACATATTTTTAGCAAACAAATATATTTTTTATGACTTTTTTTGTGCAATTTTTGTACACATTTGTGAGCAGCAATTTTTTTAAATTAATTTTTAATTTATTTTATGCTCTTTATCTATATTTAAAAAAAATGTGTTGCAGTATCTGATATTATTTGTAATTTTTGAGCAAAAAGCTGTGTATTTTTTCTGTGTATACATTTTTAAGCAAAATTTTTTTTTGCTTTTTGTGTTAAGCAATTTTTAATTATTTTTTTTTGTAAATAAAATTTTACAAAAATGTTTGCTTTTTTTTTAAAGAATACCTTATATAATTTTCTGTAATTTTTTAGCAAAAAAATAGGTTTTTAAACAATTTTTACTAAATATTTAATTTAGTTTTTTGTGCATTTTTATAAACAATTTTGTTTGATTTATTTTTCTACTCGCTGTTTGAAAATGTAACTGAAATGAAATAGAATTTTGTGCAATTTTGAAACAACAAATAAATTTAAAATTTGTTTTTTTCTCAGTTTTTGAAAAATTGTATATACACTGCGCAGAAGCCACATACTACATTTTCAAAAAAAAACTAATTTTTTATGCAGTTTCTTATTGATCTTTAATCAACAACTTATTATGGTTCATTTTCTATTTGTGTTTGAAGAATTTTTTATAATATACGGTACTTTGAGCAATTTTTAAGCAACAAATAATTTTCTTAAACAATAAATTAAATAAATTTTTATATAATTTTTGGGCAACAAGTTTTTTTGATAAATTTTTATTTATTCCTGCTATACATAAAAATTTTGTCCGCTTGTATAATTTTTTGTGCACTTTTTGAGCAACAAGCAAGTATTTAAAGTATTCTTAAAACATTTTATGTGTTGTTTGAAAAAAAATATTTAAATCACTTTCAAAAAAATTAAAAAAAAAACACTACTTATGTCTTTATAACTGTTTTAGTAAAAATAATATTCAAATAAAACATTTAAGTTTCTAAATAGTTCATATTTTGTTCTGTTAAACAAAAAAAATAAATAATCAATTTTGCTCAATTTTTTTAAACATGTTTGGAGTACCAAAATATGATGATTCCTAAAATGTTAAATCTCTTGATGCGAATCCAGTTTTTTTTAATTTTTGCATTTAAAAGTACTATTTTCAAAAATTGTAGAAAACCAAGGGCAGAATCGTGTTCTACAAAAAAATTCCTACAGCACAAAAACTGAAAGAAAACAAAATATTCCCAAACCGTTAAGATAGCCGCCATTTACACTGTATTGCACCTAGAGATCTAAAATTTTAAGAATTGTCATATTTTGGTACCCCAAACATTTAGATGTGGGGATGATTGTCCAAACTATCGTGGAATTACCCATAACTGACGTGCAAAATTACAAAAAAAATTAATATTTTCTGCAATTCTTAAGCAATAACTAGGTGTATAATTAATTTTACGTTAACGTTTAATAAGAACTGTTTTTTAAAAGTTTTTAAGACATTTTTTTTGTAAATAAGTTTCATAAGCAATTTCTGTTTGTTTAAAAAAAATCGTGTAAAAAATTATATATTTGAGATTTTTCAAGTAATTTTTATAACATTTTTGAGCAATTTTGATCTATATCTCTTTATTAATTGTCAATTTTTTTAAGCATAAAATTTTTGCTTACGCAGTTTTTTTTAAATTTTCTGCTTGATGTTTTAAATTTTTTTGTAAAATATATTATTTTGTGTAACAAATAAGTTCTTTAAACAATTTTTATTAAATTATATAGCATTTTTGAGCGTTTTTTATACTTTTGATTAACAAGTTTTAGTTATCAATTTTTAAATTGAATTTCGTGCAATTTTTGAGCAACAAATAATTTTTTTATTTAATTTTTAATAAATCTGTAAATATATATTAATTACTAAATAAGTTTTTTGACAAATTTTTACTTGTTGTTTAAATAACTTTACAGTATTTTGTGCACTTTTTGAGCAACAAACAGGTTTTAAAAAGCAATTTTTGATAAATTTAAATGCTTTATTGTTTATAGTTTTGTACATAATTTAAAACAAAAAATTTTTTAATAAATTTTTATTTTATTTTAAGCTATACATTAAATTTCTTTTCATGTACAGTATTTTATAAAAATTTTGAACAAAAAAACTTTTTTTTTGCAATTTTTGATAACTTAAATTCTTTTTTGGTACAATTTTATATACATTTTTAAGCAACAACTTATTCTAAATAGTTTTTAATTTATTTTATAACTTTTTTGTCTGCTGTTTAAAGAATTTCTTGCAGTATACAATACTTTTCAGCAACAAATATTTTTTTTTGAACATATATAAAAAACTTAATAGCTTTTCTATGCATTTTTTGTACGTTTTTGAGCAATAGTTTTTGATTTATTTTATGTTATAGTTAAGATTCGGTAAACAGTTAATTTCACGCCTTGAACCGGTGAATTGGCCGCTCATGTAATATTGCATTTCTATACTTTTTCTTTTGGGACTACGTATAGTCCAAAGTCTACATGAATAAACCGACTACGATTGGAGAATTGGAAATCAACATTACTTTCGTCATTTGTCAAATACCACTCAAAATGCTTAAACGCGTCATCCAAAATTGGAACTTCTAAATGAACCATGTTAGCCGTAGTTACAACCAACATTTGGTTCTTTTGTATGATCATAAAGATTACACAATAAAAATGATTTTTTTAGTTTTTAAAAAAAGTATCACTTTTTAATTGAATTATCAAATTTTTTTTAATTTAAATAACTAGTGGATTTTAACTGTTTACCAATAAACTTATATGTTAAAACAATACTGAAATATTTATGTGCAAAATATATTCGGAAGCGTCGAAATTTGTGCTGCAATGCAATTCGCAGCGCCTCGTCCTGGCACCACTCATCATCGTCATTTATTATCAAAATATGAAACTTTCCGAATGATTCCCGTAATATATTGGGCTGTTTTATACACGGGGTGGGTGTTGTATTTATACGTCTGACATTCGGCGACGCTGATGTAACGAATGTTTTCCCATTGGGAAAACTGCCAGGAACCAAGGTTGAATGGATCCATGGACCACCCGCCCGCCCGACTCCTGTTATTCCCACACAGAAATCTAGAACGCCTGTTTTCTCTATTGCGGCTGAATTTATTGCGCAGATATATTTTGAATAATTATCAGATTACGTCAGAATGTATAATAATAATCTTTATTGTTCCATAAAATACTTTTTGCAAGACACATATCGATATAACTGACAGCTTTAAAAACCGCCTCCATTACGATCATAAACTGCCATACACACAATTCGAACGTCCATAAAAAATTTACATAATAATATCGAAGCTTGAATTTATTGGAATTTTTATTTTTAATCATCTTTATGTCACGATAAAAATTATTATTGCAAATCAACATTTATTTTTTTTTATTTTTTCAGCACCCTTAACGTTTATGGATACTTCGCCAGAGCAGACCGGAAAGGAGTTTACGGATGTGACTTTGCGATGTGAGGTAAAAGGAGGCGAAGGTGGATCTGATAAACCGTTGGTGACGTGGAGCATCGAGAAAGGCGATCTGTTCAGTGGTAAATATTTATGTATTGATTGATCGCTTGTGATAATGTGAAATGCTCTTATATTCAGTTTCAAATTGGGTTTCGAATTTCTTAACGATAAAAGGCTTTTTATATCTCAATTCATGTAGTAAACGAACGTATTGTTGATAGCAAAAATAATGTTTATATTTTTTTTTAGATTAAAATCAAAATTGCTAGTTAAAAGCACAATTAATTAAAAATAAATATATAAAATGTTTAATATCAGTTTCGTATACGACAAGAGTATAAATTGCAACTATTATAACACAATTAATAATTCCTCTAGGACGCTCTAACAGACGCGATTAATCCCAAAGGATTCGTAGCGATCAATTTAGCCGATTCCTCGAAAACGCCTTGTCAAACTTAATAGGCGAACATGCAGATTCCACTCGGCAAACATGCGTTATTAAAACGTCTATAAAGATTAATATATTGCGAAATTTATGTGCCCGCCCGTCAAGCGGTCTGCGGAAAATTTACGTTTTAATTACCCGATGACGTATCGCCTATAGCTAATATTCGAATGGTGCTAATTTCACAATCATTCATTTCACCACAAACGTGACAAGCTGCGGATGCTTTAACCAATTTAATTATACTGTCAGATAAAAATAAAAAATATAGTAAAAACTTTTTAAAATAAATATTTTCCAACTTAATTAAAGGAAGTTGATTAATTATGTGACACTTGAAAGTATGTTCAGGCTTTTTAATTAACTTCTAATCGCCCCGTCAAACTGAGTTAAATTCCTCAATAAATTGATTATTAATTAATTTTATATTATTTTATTCACCTGTAAAGAAATGTTGAAGTAATTACAAAGTTTTCTCTCTGCTAATTACAGTTTGCTTTGTGTAAATTGTACGATGCAAACAGAGTGCCTTTATAATGAAAAAAACTGCATTGTGTTGAGTTTAAATTATTTAATTTCAGTTACATCAGGGAGATTAAAATGAATTTTATATAATTATATAATTAAAGTTGAAAATTAAAATTAGTAAATTCCATTGTGTATTCTTGCCTGTTTTATATTATAATAAGAAGTAAGAAGAAAATTATATTTAGAGTAATAGAAAACATTTCTACATTAATGCTAGAGAATTACAGGGTCCTGTTGTGGTGCCACTAGTAGTATTGTTATGGAAAAATATTAAAATCTATCACATCTACGAGAATACCAGTGAACCTTTCTCTTTAGAAAAATATTGACACGTACAGAGCCGTATTTAAATTAAAATTGGTTCTTGTAAGACAAAACGCGAACCAACTCTATATCCAAACAATAAAATTTTAGTCATTACTCTTTACATATGTTGAACTACATACAATATTCTATGTCTTCATGTTTTTGGTTAAAGATTTAAAGTTATATTTTAAAAGTAAAAAATTAATAAAGAACTAATTAAAAACGTCATTTTTTAAAAATTAATTGCAAAGAAACGACTTATTGCATCAAATTTCTACAAATTTGAGGACACAGAATAGACTTTCTTCTACAATATGTAAAAATTTTATTCAATTATATTCAGGCGTTTTCTTGCCGAGTTTGATGCTGTGAACCCCTATAATAGCACAACTATTATATTTAACACAATTTTGATTATAATTTTTGTTCATAATGTTGAATTAATATAATCATCCACTCTAATAGAAAACAAACTTTAAACATAATATTCGATAAATTAACCACTGCCATGCATACAATTATGGCCGAATCAGCATTAACCGATTCAATTAAATTAGTGTATGAACAGCTGACCAACACACCCGAGACCTGAAAAAATCGCTAGTTGTTGCATCTGTCCCAAATCGGACGAATAAAATTTGATGGTATTATATTTCGTGACACATTTCATTGATTTCGAATGTTAAGCAATGATATCATTGTGACAGGGACGCGCCACTGCATTTTAATAACGAAATTAATTATGCAATTATATATTAATGGAAACGTATATTAATCGGAGTTGAAATAAAATTGAATTTATAAATTGACGTGAATTATATTTCAATGGTTAAAATTGTTGCCTACTGAATTATAAATAAAGAATTATGAAATATGCTAAAAATATCGAACTAAATTAGTGAATAAATTTAATAACTGCAAAAAAACTCTAGCTCTAATGTTATTAGTTGTAAAACCAAAACTAATCACACAACTGCAATAAAATCTGTAGATATATAGCTATATTAAATGCTTAATAATTTAAAACCATAAATACTACAACAATTTTAGAATAAATCAGGTTTAGCAAACATACTGGGCAAATAAACTGTAATATTTATTTTTAATATTATTCAATAAAACTTCTTAATGTAGTACCATAAAAAATTAAACGTTTACTACTAAAACTAAATTAAGACACTAGTAATTGATTAGTCATCAAATATAAATGAGTAGTTTCATTACTTTTCAACTAATTTTGATTTTGCTCAAATTTTCAGGGATCAAAATATGGATGAAAAAAATAAGATTTCTAAAGTTTTGGATCTTAAAATATTGCTTGTTCAAAATGACACACATTTGAAGGTCAGAAATTTTACAATAAAACTTCTTTTTTAGCTTATTTTGTATCTCAGTTTATGTGAAATTTCTGACCTTCAGATGTGTGTCATTTTAAACAGGCAATATTTTAAGGTCCAAAATTTTGAGATTCTTATTTTTTTCATCTGTATTTTGATCCCTGAAAATTTGAGCAAAATCAAAAATGTCGACTTTTTCAAATTAGTCGAAAAGTAATGGAATTACCCTTATAGAGATAAGCATTGTGCTATCTGTGCTTTTTGTAAGGCACCATTCATTAGTGGTTTTTAGCTTAAGCAGTGGCCGTCGGGGTAAACCGTCAAAACCTTGAAGCTGTTTAAATAGAGTTTTATGCGTTGTTGAGAATACATGTTGAAGCTTGATTTTCTTAACAATTTTGTCATTGGTTTTTATAAACTCACTCAACCAAGTGGGTATTTCTATTTTACACAAACCATAACAAGTGGGGCATTGAGAAACTTGCTTTAGTATTTATTATTTGTTTCTATAATTTATAAGTAATGTAGTTATCGGTTCATCAACTCTTAAAAAAACTCAATTTTTTTTTAGTTTTTTTGTCGTATTTTTACTCCTGTTTATACGCCACAAAACCTAAAAAAACAATATTTTGGTCCCAGTGATTTGGGTAAAAAAGAACATTGTAATTTTTATTAATCCGAAGTTAGCATATCAGCCTAAATAGACCATTCATGCTAATTTAACACAAAAAGGTTTAAAACTAAAAAAAAAACTTAAAAAATAAGCTTAATTTTCAACATTAACAAAAACACGTTTAGCAGCTTCTCAGAGGTATTATACACCAAATATTATTAAAAAAATTAATTTTGCAGACAATTTTACATAGAAAATAGTTAGTGTCATGCTCATCGGCCGTAGAAAAGTCCATCTAATAGTGGTGTTGACTATGCTTTGCAAAGTTGTTTAATCAATCTGTATCTCAAGAGCATCTCTAATCTGCTTTTGCTTTGTGCAAGAGTATTTGTTATTAGTTTTTTAGTTGTTATATTTTAAGGCCTGGTTGCGCCGTGCAAGTTTAGTCAGTTACTGCAGTGCAACTACACACGGCACGAGTATCTGCACTGCAGAAACGGATGCTAGCTCGCACTGTGTAACCAGGCTTTTATTGTATTAGGAGTGCTGTCACGGTATACTAACGCAAGCAACACAATTTCAAATCTATGACTAATCAATCAACACATACTTAAAGAGATAGTTATATACATTTCCCCACCAGTAGCCTATCTAGAATTTTTGGGTTCTACCGCACAATAATAAAAAGAGTTCTCTTAGAGAAGGTTTTGGAAAAAGCAAACTTTATTTTGTAACCGTTTACTTCTAAATTTTTAAAATAAACATAGGAGGCGATGTTTGTGTACTTTTTTGTATTTCAAACCCTATTCTCAAATGCCGAACTCTGTAAACCACTAGACTAGTTTTAATTTTAAAACATTTTAGTTACAAATAGCTACACCACTACCTTATCATTTTGTCACAAAAGAAGGCTGTGATCCAACCTCTTGATAACTAACATTTGAGTGGGTAGTAAAGCCATTTCAATCCAAACTACTATGTCGTTACCATGCTATAGAGTGACCCACTTACCCACTCAATGTAAGTCTTTAAGAGATTGAGTGTTTAACCTTCTGCATTTAAAACTACTGACTGGTTATTACGCTATAGAGTGTTCCACCCACCCACCCAAGTGCACGTCATTAAGATATTGTATATTTGACCTCTCTGCGGACGTCAGAATTTATTTTTTCACAAAAGAGAGTTGTGATACAACGTCTTGATTAATAAAATTTGGCTGGGTGCGTGGGTTACAGTCTAAATTGCTGACTGGTTATTATGCTTTGCAGTGTCCCACCCACCCAAGTGTCCGTCATTAAAAGATTGTATGTTTGACCTCATTGCGGACATCACAATTCATTTTGTCACAAAAGAAGGTCGTGATCCAAAGTTTTAATAAGTAACACATAGGTGGGTGGGTGAGTGGGTGAGTGGGCTACTGCAATCCAAACTATTAACTGGTTATTATGCTACGGAGAGTCCTACTTACCTAAATGTCCGTCATCAAGAGATTGTATGTTTGACCTCTCTGCAGACGTCGTCAGAATTCATTTTATTACCAAAAAAAAAGATCGTGATCTAACGTCTTAATAAGAAACATTTGAGTGGGTGGGTTGGTTACTGCAATCTAAACTACTGACTAGTTATTATGCTATAGAGTGACCCATCCACCCTACCAATGTACGTCTTTAATATATTAAATGATTAACCTTTCTGCGAGCGTCAGAAAACATTTGTTACAACCAAAGGTTATGATCCAATTTATTGATAAATAATACTTGGATGTTATCATGTTATAGAGTAAGCCAATCACCTACCCAAATGTACGACGTTAAAAAAATTTACTTTCCTGCAAGCGTAAAAAAGATATTTTGTTACACAAAAAGTTGTAATCCAACCTTTTGATAACTAACACTTGGGTAAGTGGTATAAATACTCCAATCCAAACTACTGACTTGTTATCATGCTCTAGAGTAGCCCACCCAACCACCCAAATATCTGTCCTCTCAGCAGGTGCCAGATGTCACTTTGTCTCAAGAAAAGTCTACATTAAATTTAGCGTATTTTAAATAATTCTGTTTTCAAAAACAATATTTGACTACCAAACTAAAGTGACTAAATAAATATTTAAATTTATGACTATTTTTTGCATTTAATTCTAAAACTTTAAACTGTGCATTCAAAAACCAACATAATCAAATGATAATTCATTAAATTTTGCATCTTTTTACCATAGATTCAATTTGCTTAGACAGTTTTTGATTTCCAAATAAAGTAACTAGAGCTGTGACTTTTTGACAGTTTTTTTGCGTTTTACTGAAAAACTTTAAATTACTTGTTATAAACCAACAAGACTCCATAAATTAATAATTGGTTTTAAATATTTTTACTTAAATTTTAATTTGCTAAGACTACAATTTAATCTAAACAAGAATAGCTTGCAACAAAAATGCAACTTTTTTTAAGTTTTTTGCATTATACTTAAAAACTTTTAACTGAGCCTTTTTAAACTAACATAATTTTGTGAATTGTCAAAAACCAACATAATCAAATAATTATATATAGACGCATTAACCATCAATATAAAGCCCAAAACAGTATGTTGTGCTGATGATACCAAGCCCACTAAAGTTTTACGAAACCCGTTTTGGGCTTCCTAAAAATTTTCATGTATAATGAACAGATATGAAAAATGAAACTATTCTGTACTTTTTGGCAACATTTATTGGGCTTCCTATGTCGGTATACTATCGCAAATTATACACCTATAGTTCATTATATGCAACTATAGAGGGCTTACGTTTTAAACTGCATATACAGTACATATGTTTTACGGATGTCAGGAGCCAATCATGTTTTACAAATTATATGAAGCCCTTAAGATTGGCATCAGTGCTTTTCTATAAAATAGTCTATAACAATAAAATGTTTGAAAAATATAATTGATAGTTGTGACCTCTACTACGTGATAATTCATGTTTATGAAATAATAAAACAAGTTACTATTTTTTTTATCACAAATTTATTCTTACAAATACAACAATAGCTTTGGCACTACTAGAGCCTTCTACAGATGTAATAAGTTATATAACTATAAGTAGAGCCAAAACTAGTAATGTATTCATAAGAATAAATTTGAGATAAAAAACATAGTAACTTGTATTATTATTTCATGTTTGAAGAAGTAAATACACAATATATTATTATTATTTTTTAATTTTTTATATGGTTATGTACTACGTTTAAGTAATTGTTTTTTTTTTAATTTTACTATGTTAAATTTAATGCTTGCATTACTTTCTAAACTTATCAATCACCTTTAAACAAGTTGTAAGACTGTAGTTATAGCAGTTTAAAAAAATAATTAAATTTTGTATGGCATGTGCTATCAAATTCAGTGCCGTAACTAGCATCTGATGCGCTCGGTGCGAAAGCGTCATTTTGCGCCCTCTAAACTACAAAATTGTAAGGCATAGGTGGTTTTCTGCGCCACAACCAAGCTGCGCCCGGTGCGGAAGCACCGACGGCACCGCCCTAGTTACGGCTGTGATCAAATTGTCAATTAATAACAACATAATACTGTCCAAAGATGTTGCAATAGTTAGACTTAATATAGTAAAGAACTTGTTGCTTTTTTGAGCTTTGTTGTGTTGCAAGTGAACTTGTTTGTAGAGGAATATAATATTAAGCAGGAATTCTTTAACAAAAGGTCATCTATAATGCTTATTTTAGAATTCCAAACATTTTTCGTACATTGTTACAGGTTTCTTCTTAGATGGTTTTTAAAAGTTGATGCTGATGAGCTACGGTTATAATTTGGAAAAGTTACGTTTTAACCTTACTCCGTTGTCTTAGCATTTAACTGATGTATGCAAGTACACCGCTTTGAAAGGTCTCCTCTTTACTGGCCATGTCAAGCCAACAACTTCTCAACATGGACTCTCTATTGTATGAGAGAGCCGGGCATCTACATAGCACCTGCTCGATCGTCTTGTCATTCATTTCACATTTTCTACATGTTGGATTATCTCCAATACAATAGAGTGCATGTGTTTTCTTAGTTGGCAGTGTGACAGTCACAAATAGTAATCGGCTGTCTTAGCATTTGAGGTAGTCATTGTTTCCTTTTCCTGTCTACAGCCAGAAGTGTCATCTCAGCGTCTTTCCAGTGCGTTGTGTGTGTGTTAATTTTTAGGAGGTTATTTAAACTTTTGAGTGTTAAAGAGGTTCATGGTTCAATGTTACCTACTTTGTTGGAATGTCCTTATACCCAGAGCAACTTGAAGTTATTTCCACAGGCTGCTAAAGTAAGGTCACGATGACATTCAAAAATTAGCTTCAATGTGATTTTAGGCTTGTTTATAGCAATTAAGACCGCTCTACTGTCTGTTAGAGTTTAGGCATTCTTGTTAGATATTTTGCAAGTTACTTTTTTCATAACCCCATAAGTTGTACTACTTCTGATTAGAAAATAGATGTGTGCGTTACTAGTGGTAAAGATATTTTGAGATCCAGATTTTGCGAGAAGATTCTCGCTTCAGAACTTTTATTGGTTTTTGGACCATCCGTGTAGATTCTAATCGTATCATTGACCTCGTTCTGCTCATCTTGTTTATGTGTGCAAAAGTTTAAGGTTTATAAAACACAAAGAAGAATGACATGTTATCTGTTTGCGCTTTTAACAAAGGTGTTTTTTTAACAGCTTCTTCCAGGAGAGTTTAGCCCTCCCTGCAGTGTTAAAGTTTAACTGCATTTAGAAGCAAAGCGTATTGGTTGAGTGGTGGCAAACAGATTATTGACAGCAGGTGGCAATGGTTGCAGCGCTTGCAATAGATGATCGGGTCGGCGTCTGTGTAGGTAAAGTGTTTATTTGTTGCAAAGTGTTTGTTTTTGTCTTCTCATTTTAAAATTAAGAAAACTTTTGGGTATATTTAACAAATTAGTATAAAAATAATGTATTAATTAAGTTTTCTAAATTTTTGCATAAAAATACAAAACTCCGATTTTTGTTGTTGTAAGATAGTTTCTGTGGGTTTAAACAGAAGGATTTGTTCTGAGTTTTATACAAAAATTTTTTAGATTTAACTCTAGTTAGTTGAAAGGAGCCCATATCTGAAACCATGTTGATGATTTGGCAATAGGTTTTTAACTTCCGTGTGATTTCTGATTTTGTCCACGGTTATTT
The DNA here is from genome assembly GCA_963932245.1 of Tachinus rufipes. Classification (NCBI taxonomy): domain Eukaryota; kingdom Metazoa; phylum Arthropoda; class Insecta; order Coleoptera; family Staphylinidae; genus Tachinus; species Tachinus rufipes. Next base: position 117,068,473 of record OZ010745.1, read on the forward strand.
TGAGAAAAATCTCTCAAATTTTATTAGAATTTTTTATGAATACAAAAATGTGACGTTAGCATTGTACTTGTACTGTAAGTGGGAAACTTTACAACCTTGTAAGAAAATGCTTTCAAGCTTTGTTTAGGACCTAGTTCTAATTTTGGTTTGAAATGAGGAAACATATTTCTTTCTTTCGACGTCCAACCCAATTTGAAAAGTCAAGCAGAATTAGTACGTTTCCAACAATATTTTATTTTTTGTGGATTCTTTTTAAGTGATCCAAATCTAAGTTTTTTTTGTAAAACGGCGCGCATTAGAGTTGTCAGCAAATAATTTGGCTATGTTTTCTAAAGTATATTTAAAGCTTCTTTGTCATAAATAAGAAGAAACGGTCTACGCTTATTTTTACACATTAGATTATCTTTGTGGAAAAAATTTAGAACGGATTTTCAGCACTGATTTTTGTACTTTTTTATCTCACCATTGAGTTAGTTTAGGTTTTTGGCTTATCTGCCTAAAAAATAACCTCATCATTGAACTGATTTAGTTTGTTTTGGTCAATTAGGTCATAAAATTTTGTTATTTAAAGTTAGATGAGCTGTCTGGTTTTCTATTGAAACCCAATTTATTTTACTTTTGGCAAAACCTGTAGACTTTTCCATTGCTAGCGAGATGAGTCTAGTAAAGTCAAAGATAACGCTGTCAACTTTTTTAATTGTTTGAATATTAAGAAGGGATGTGATGCTCTGTTCTAAAGTGTGAGAAAATCGTCTAATCGGTCTTATAGACCGACTCTTAACTTTCTGTTCATTCCTCCCATAAAGATTAAAGACTATTTGGCTATAGCCTGAGCTAATGAAATAGTAGTTTAAACTAAGAGGTTGTTGAGTAAAGCAATGTCACAAACATCTCCAAAGGCCATTATTTTTAACTAAACAAATTATAAGTATTGACTATAATAACCAATCAAAAAGCTTTATTTACATATAATAATAATATTTTTTTAAATATTAATATGTAATATTAAGAAATTACTTAGTTGTCACAACAACAATAAGGTATTGTTTAGATTTTTTTTTTACAATGATCTATATATAGCATTAGAATACTAATATTATATTATTTATTTAAAACTATTATGTGATAAATTACTTATATTCAACAGCCACATTTCTTAAAATATTTGTCCGATTGATTTTCTAATATTTTATGCGGTTTAATAGCGAAAAAATTGGCAACACCGTTGGGCGTCAAATAAACCGTAGGCAATATAAACATATGCACTTAGGCTTCGCAATATCCGTGTTGTCTCGTAGGGCTAGCATAACCTGACAAATTTATACAAAATAAATTTCTATATAAACTTACCCCTCGCATATCAGATATAATTATATTCATTATTAAAGAGTAAATTTGCAAAATATACAGCAAAACTGTTTTTTTAAGACCGGGCTTCTGGTGGCCTGTAGTATATACTGGGCTTCGCATCATCCGCGAGGTACGTATATATATATATATATATGTATATTAAATTTTGCATCTTTTTAATATAAATTCAGTTTGCTAAGACATAGATCTAATTTTCAACATTTCTGTTAATATATATTTAGTATAATCTTTCAAATGCAGTATTATATGCAATAAATTACTAGTGCAGCTTTCAAGCAGATGTTAACGGTTTATGTAAATAGTGCATTAAATATCATTTACACGGAAATTTTGCAATAATGCGCATAAAATGTTAGATTCTATACTAACAAATCTACACAATTTTTCACAAACTTAACTAATAAAACAGTTTTAAAGAACATTGTTTGAGAAACTCAAATATTACATAAACTTAACTTTTTGAAATTTTAAATTAAAAAAAAAAAAAAAAATTGTTTTAAATTTTATGTTATAATGATATTTTTGCATTTTTTAATGAATTTTGTTAGTAAAAAGATAAAAAAGTCTGTACCGCAAGTTTTCTATAAGTTTCTAAATTGTTTGTTTACTAGATCTTCAGCAAGTTTACAATTTTTTTAATAAATTTTATACGTTGAATAAATTTTCATAATTTTTAAATTTTTGCTATAACTAAATTGTCTATGCATTTTTTCATAAATTTTTTGCAATAAAAAAGTTTTCAGCTCAAATTTTTATGTTTTTTTTTTGTCAAATTTACGGTATTTGTGGAAAATTTGGTTCAAATATTGATTATTTTTTGCAAAAAAAATGTTAATGTGTAATTTTTGGTTTTTGTTGAATAAATTTCCCAATTTTTTTTTTTAATTTTTGTGCAATAAATTAGTTTTTATAAATAAATTTCATACTGTTCATAAGGTTTTTAGCAATTTTTTGGCAAATTTACGGTTTTTGTTGACAATTTTTGAATTAATTTCTACTTTTTTTTGTGAAAGAATTTCTCAAAGTTCTTTTTTAATTTTTGTGCAATAGTTAAGTTTTTGCTGCAATTTTTAATATTTTTTATGATAAAAGTTTTATAAAAATGCTAACAAATATTTAGCGTTTTCTACTAATTTTGAGTCTTTTTCTTCATGTCAGTTTATGCTGAACTCTGACCAATAAATAGGTTTTTTGTGTTTTCTATAAATTTCTATAATCAAATTTTTATTGTTTTTATGGATATTTTTGCAATAAATAAACTTTCTATTCAATATTGCATAAATTTTTTGCAATAAAAAGGTTTTTATCTCAGATTTTTATGTATTTTTTTTTTCAAAAAAATAGGTTTTTTGAAAAATTTACCACCTACTAAATCTTGCTTCCAAAACAATAGTACTCCTAACGTAGTAAACCATCTTCATTTTTAAGGTTTGCCATTGCACCCCAACATTATTAACGTTGAAGTTGATTATAAAATTTAAAAAAACAAAACCAGGTTGGAAAGTTATTTTACATATTCCCAATTCTTGCTGCATTGATTTCTATATTTTTGATAGCATAACAATTTCTAAAGAATATTGCTAACTGATGTATTTGAAATCATGATTTTTAAATTTAATAAAAATGCAAATATACAAATAAATGAATTAAAATGATAATATAAAAAGAAAACTAGAAAACGCGCGCTATAATATAAAGCAAAATTTATTATTAGCAATAACCATTCACAAACAAATACGGAAATATGGTTAACTAGAACAAATTAGATGTAATCTAAATAATGGTGCTATACTGTCATGAAATATAAATATTGATAAAAAATTGGAATACATTTCCGTATAATTACCACCACGTTTTGTGTAATCCCCCACATACGCAAATACGGCTGCAACAAACAATCCATCCATCATCAATCGATCGAATGAAATATACGGATTTTATTCCGACGGATAAAATGATCCGTAAATATCCAAAAAACATATATAAAGGTGCGGACGTGAAAGCAAGACAAGCGGAAACTCACAATCGAATATGAAATTTATTCCTGCATACTCCGACAATTTAGCGTGTTTACATCAGCCAGCAATTTTTATATTATATACATTTCTGCTGAGATATATGAAATTTGATGTGCGATTCATTTCGACACGTCCTTCCGACTAAAGTGTCCCATCGGTATTGTCCTAATGTGTCCCCATCGATTTTTAATAATGTCTGTTGGAGGACGTGACCGAAAGAAGTAATCAGCAAAGACGGGAATCGAATCAGTGGAATGAAGGAGGCGACTAATTACGCTTTAATAAATATGTCTTCTTACATTTCAATATTCGATGAATGAATATTGCGATTGCTTTATGTTGCATACAAATGTGTTAATGTTTATTTGGGGCACGTAGGGTTAATAGATATTTAATCACAATAGAAAGCGTGCTGTGGTTTTTATTCTGATGCTAATTTTCATTTGCATAGTTTTTTTGTTGGTCGCCAAAGCAGATTTAAACTTTCCAACGACTTTTGTTTGAATTTATTCAGGAAGGAAGTGAGATGTTTGCACAATACAATGACTTAAAATACCATTTAATTATTTTTTTAATAAATTGAAACGTTAAGTAAAATGAATAATTAACTATAATATACGATCAATGTGCATGATTAACTCAACATAGTAATTCAATTAAGCTACACTAAATTATACATTGAATTGCATAATAAGTTATTAATTCCAAAATAATTAACGTTTAAATAAATAAATCCTTTCATCTCAATGCTTAAAATATTTGAACGAATTAATTCAATTTTACAACCCGGTTTATTAAATTTGCATTTTTTTGTTGAAATATGTGGATGAAAATTATTGTACAGCTCTTCGTCATACATGACATAGTGTGTGCATAGTAAAAATCTATTAATGTAGTAATTGTTTGATTGAACTCGACCGGAACAGATTAATTTTAATTTTTAAAGTTGACATGAATAATTTTATGTTTTATTTGTGTCATGATTTTATTATTGAAAAATGTTATGGAATTTTATATGATATGTTGGAGTGTACATTTTGTTCATTGTATATTCTTTTGATAAATGTTTGTTTGTTAAAAAAATATGTATTCAGCTTCATTTTATTTTAAATTGTTAATTAACTAATGTTAAAAATTTAATTCATAATTAAATACATTTTTGGTGATACTATACAGTACACAAAACCAATTTTCTATTTATCTCTTTCGTTTGGAAGTCAAAAATTGTCAATGAAATATACAGTTAATGTAGATTTACTTAATATACTTAGTTCAAAGTTTTTTTATTAAAATACAACAACAAAAAAATAGCATTTTGTTTTGTATCAAATTTGTTTGGATTTCAAAGTCAAAGGATACAGAATTTAATATAGTTTTATAAACCTTCTTTAAAGTTTTAAGAAAAATACAAAAAGTTGTATTTTTGTTTCAATTTTTGTGTTTATCCTTCTTGTTTAAGTCAAATAATATCTTAACAAACTAAATCTATAATCAAAAGAAGCAAAATTTAATGTACAATTATTGATTAGGTTGATTTACAAATACCCAGTTAAATTTTTTAAGTAATATTTGAAAAATTCAAAAAAAAACAATTCAATTTTATAAAAAAAAAGGTTTTTTTGCGCAAGTTTAACGTGATTATGTTAATTTATAAAAAATAAGTTTTTCAAAAAAATGCAAAAAACTATACAAAATTTAATTTTAGTTGCTAGATTCCATTGGTCAAATATTGTAGATTTACGTAAATATGTTTGTTTATAAAAATTTAGTATACAATTTCTGAGTAAAAAAGTGTTTAAAAATCTTTGCAAATTAAATGTAAATGTTGAATTATATCAAGCTAATTTAATGCTTTTGAGTGAAATCTAAAAAAAATTAAAAAAACGACAGAAAATTGCATTTTTTTTTTGTTTTTCTTTTTCGGAAGTCAAAAATAATCTTAACGCAATGATATTGATGTCAAAACGCAGATATTAATGTAAATTTACAAGATTATGTTGATTTATATAAACCAAGTTCAAGTTTTTTGACCAAATTGCAAAAAGCTGTAAATAATTTGCATTTTTGTTGTATATTTTGTACTTTGTACTAAAATGATATTTTAGCAAACTAAATTTTTAATCAAAAGACGCGTAATATATGATAGATTTACGTCTTTATGTTGATTTATAAAGGCCATGTTTAAAGATTTGAGTAAAATGCAAAAAACTGTAAATGAATCAAATATTTGTTGCTAGTTTTGTGTTAAATAAAGGAAAAATATGCAGAATTTAAAAGAAATTTACGTTATTATGTTAGTTTACTAAGGCTTAGTTTGTAGATTTGATTAAAATTTAAAAAAAATTGTAAAAAATTGCTGTCTTTGTGTTTGTTATTTTTGTTTGTTACTTAACTTCTTCAAATGTCAAATATTGTTTAAAACAAACAAAACTTTTAATCAAATTATGTTAAACTTAATGTAGATTTACGTAGTTATGTTAGATTAAATCAAAAATGTTGAATAAAATGTAAAAAAAAATGTCAAAAAGTCAACAAGAAATTTTGTGTTTGTCCCTTTTGTTTAAGTCAAACATTATCTTAATAAAATAAATGTATAGTCAAAAAATGCAAAATTTAAAACAGATATACGTAATTATGTTAGTTTTTCAAAACCCAGTGTAAGTTTTAAAGTAAAATGCAAGAAATTGTAAAAAATTGCTTAATTTAATTTAAAAGTCAATATTGTTTTAGCAAACTGAATCTATTGTTAAAAAATGCAGAATTTAATGCAAAATTATTTATTAGGTTGATTTAAAAATACCCAGTTAATATTTTTAAAGTAAAAAAATACCAAAAAAAAAAAATTCAATTTTTTATTTGAAATAAATAAATTTTCTGTGCAATTTTCTATTAATGTTGTGCAATAAAAAAGTTTTCTGCGCTAATTTAAATTGATATCTTGTGATAAACTGATTTTCTATGGTTTGGGGAAATTAAACTCATAATTGATTGTTATGTACAATTTTAATGGTATTTGTGTTATAATTTTGTTTATGCAAATTCTGATTTTTAATGCAATACAAAAAAAAATTGTAAAATTATTATACACTGCGCGACAAAAGTCTGGGTTCACTAACAATTTTTCCGATTTTTCGTACAGAATTTTTTTTATCCAGCTAAAACAAAATGTTAATGCTTATTTATCAAAAAACAAGTTTAATGACGTAGTCGCCAAATGCATAGCCGTACAATTTTTAATATAGTGCATGTTTTCCTTCTAACGTGCCTTATTCAGATTTTTGAGATTTGGTTAACAATTAAGTAGGTGTTGTCAGGGATTTGTTTATCATGCTTCAAATGTTGCTGGCAAGTGTCAGTGTGTGCTGAAATTTAGTTTTGCGATCAAAATGCCGATATCTCCAGTAAGATGTGCACGGATAATTGCCCACATTGAAGAAGGACATAGCCAGAGAGAAGCAGGCCGTAGGTATGGAGTTTCTCAAAACGGGGTCCGAAGGATTTGGCAGAGGTATGAGGTAGATGGTCTACTAACAGCCAGAGCACGGTCAGGAAGACCAAGAAAAACTAATGCTCAAGATGACCGATTTATGTTGTTACAATCTTTGAGAAATCGCACTGAAACTGCAACAATTACAGCTAATGAGCTTGCTGCAGTCAGAAATGTTCAAATATCGGCACGTACAGTTCAGCGACGACTTCGAGAAAATAATCTAAAGTCTTATCGGGCTGCCACTGGTCCAAAACTTACGGTTCGTCACAAACAAAACCGACTGAATTTTGCTAGAACTTATCAGAACTGGGGGGCTGCCGAGTGACGACATGTCTTATGGACTGATGAATCCCGTTTTACGTTGGATGCTCCAGACGGTCGTACACGGGTATGGAGAAGACCAGGAGAACGATACGCAGCATGTACCATGGCTCCTAGATCCAATTTTTTCGGAGGCTCTGTAATGGTATGGGGAGGGATTTCTGTCGAGGCTCGTACAGAACTACATATTTGTGATAGAGCAGCCCTTAACGCAGATAGGTACATTAGGGATATTGTAGAGGAACATGTTGTACCATACAGTCACTTTACTGGAGAAAACTTTCAATTAATGCAGGATAATGCTCGCCCACATGTGGCAAACATTACCCTCCAATATTTTAACGAAGTCGGAATTAGGTGTTTGGATTGGCCTGCTTGTTCACCAGATCTGAACCCTATTGAGCACGTGTGGGACCAACTGGAAAGAGCCATTCGAGCTCGCCCTGATCGCCCTCGGACCTTAAGAGACCTTGCAGCATGTTTGGTTGAAGAATGGGACAGACTGCCGCAAGAAAACTTTGCAACGTTGATTAACAGCATGTCTAGACGTCTGGACTGTGTTATTAGGGCTCGTGGTGGAAACACCAGATATTGAAAGTTTTGTTCGTACCCATAGCTCGTGTTTTTCACTTTTTTTTATAAACACTATATTTCTTTAGTATCCTAAAATGTAAGTAAATAAAGATTAATTATTAATTTATCACCAAAGGTGGGTTTTCATTTTTGTTTTTTGATAAACAAACATTAACATTTTGGTTTATTTGAAAAAAAAAAAAAATAGGACGAAAAATCGGAAAAATTGTTAGTGAACCCAGACTTTTGTCGCGGAGTGTATATACTTTACAATGTTTTAAAAAATTGTAATTTTTAGGCATTTTTTCATTAATTTTTAATAAATTTTTTATAATAAAATAAGCTTTTTTATAAATTTTAGTTTTCTGTGCAATTTTTTATTAATTTCTTACAATAGAAATGTTTTTGCGCAAGTTTTTATATTGTTTTGCAATAAATAGAATTCATACGTGGTTGTGGAATTATTTTAATTAAAAATTAGTTTTTATGTAAAGTTTTTAACAAATTATTATAATTTTTTTACATTAAAAGTGACTTTTGAAATAATTTTCATTAATTTTTGCGGTAAATGAATTTTGTTTAAGATTTTTGTACAAACTTACGGTTTTAATAACAATATTTGATAAATTTTGTACAATAACTGTTTTTTGTGCAATTTACACACAACAACACATGTGAAAAGAAAAGAAAAAACTGATGATGGCCTAACCGCCGAAACCGGTCTTAATATATAAAAATAAAATCAGCACAATAAAGTATAAAATTTTTATTAAAATACCCTAACCTCAATTAAATTATTTTATGTACAATTTTTGATAAATGATAAAAAAAAAAATTATAAAATTTGTAATAAAATTAATTTTTATGAAATTATTTATTGTTTTCTTGCTTTAAATTAGTTTTCAATAACTTTTTTTTTATTTAAGTTTTATATGAACAGTTTTTGTGCAATAAATCGTATTTTTGATAAAATTTTTGCAAGAAAAAGTTTTTATGACACTTTTACAAATTTACTATTTTTATAAACAATTTTTTATAAATTCTGTGCAATAAATGGTTTTTATAGCAAATTTCTTTTTTCTGTTTTTAGCAAATTCCACACATAATCTTGTATAATTTTTTATCAGTTTTGTGCAATGAATGAATTTCTTAGCAAAATTTAACAAATTTTTTGCAATCAAAGTGTTTTTTGTAAAACTAATCCATTAATTTCTTACATTAAATAAGTTTCTTAAATTTTTCTTTGTAAATTTTATGCTATAAATCATTTTTGTGTGTTATTTTCCATATTTTTTTCTTTTGGTGAGTAATTTCTTTTTGTTTTGTTTACGGTTTTAATAAACAGTTTTTGAGCAATAAATGAAATTTTTGATAAAAGATTTTTACAGATTTACTGTTCTTATAATTAATTTTTGATAAATTCTGTGCAATAAATGGTTTTTTATGTAATTTTCTTTATTTTTTGCAACAATAGTTTTTTTTTGACTTATTATTAATTTTTTTTTGGTAAATGAATGGTTTTTATGAACAATTTCTTAAATATTTTGTGCAATAAATAAAATTGTACAATGTTTGATAACAAAACATATGTTGCAATAAATGTGTTTTTGCGCTAATCATTTTGTTTTAGTGCAAGTAATTCAAGATTTTAGAAAAAAGTTTTGTTAAATAGTTTTTTATAAATAATTTTTAATAAAACTTATATAAATTTAGGTTTTTATTGACAATTTTTGATAAATTTTTCTTCTTAATGCAATAAATGTTATGCTGTTTTGTCCAAATTTTAATATTTTTTGCAATAATTTTTATTTCTGTTTAGTTACTTACTTTTATAAAAGTTTTTGCAAGTTTACGGTTTTTGTTAACAATTTTTGATGAATTTGGTGCAATAAATAGATTATTTTGTCAAAATGTTGTTATTTTCTGCACAGTATTTCATATAACAAATAGTTTTTATAAAATTTGTAGCTAATTTACAGTTTTTGTTAACAGTTTTAAAGTTTTGTGCAATAAATGGTCTTTAGACTTTTAATACTTTTTCAACAAAAGGTTTTTTTACACAGTTTCTTTTTTCTCATGCAATTAAAAGTTTTTTACAAAATCTTTGTTGACAATTTTTGATAAATTTCATGCAAGAAAAAAACTGTATTGAATTTTTTTTTTCAAAATTGTTCAAAGAATCATTTTTTACAGTCAAAAGAAAATTTTGCAGAACATTAAAAAAACAATTTTTCTTATAAAAAGATGACGTTTTTTTTTAATATATATAATATATGTGCAAAAGATACTTTGAAATAAGTTGTAAAATTTTTTTCTTAAAAATGCAGCCTTGAGAAGTTACAAAAAATCATAAAATGTAAATTTTATTTTTAATCCTTTTTTTAAGTATTTCTGTGGATACATTGTAAGTTATCTTGGAACGTAGCACACGGCACTTTTTGAAACTTACTTCTTCTTCTTTCTTTTGCACATATAAAAGCACGTTTTTATCCATATTTAAAAAAAAGTCATCTTTTTATAACAAAAAATGTTTTTTAAAGTTCTGCAAAAGTTTCAAAAATAAAAAAAAAATTTGGCTGCAAAAGATGATTCTTTGAACAGTTTTGAAAAAAAGTTCATTACAGTTTGTTCATAAAATTACTCGAAAATGGCTTATTAAAAAATTCTAAAAAAATTTACAAGATCAGGACTTATGTAGAAAAAGGCATTTTCAGTGATTTGAGCAAAATCAAATTTTTGTTCCGTTCACTTGACTCAGATATAACCATATATATATAATATAAACTTTTGTAAAAAAAAAACAAGAAAACGATTAAAACAAGATCAACACCACTGTTTTATATTATAAAATCGCTAAAAAATACACAACAAACAGTTTACTATCAAATCTCTTAAATATTAAAACCAAAAAACATTTTTTTATGAGAAATTTATTTAAAATTAGCGTATAAAACACATTTGTTGCAGAAAATGTGCAAAACAATGTTTTTTAATTAAAAACTGCATTTATTGCAGAAAAACAAAAAACCGTTACGCAGCAAACATTTTTATTTCAAAAGACTATTAAAAATTGCACAAAATTTCATTTATTGCACAAAATTGTTTATAAAAACTGTAAATTTGACAATATTTTTATAAAAAAACATAAATAATTATGCAATAAAAATATATTGCAAGAAATTAAACAAAAAACTGCATAGAATTGCATGAAACATGTCAAAATTAAAAAAAAAAAAACGTAAACTTGCTGGAAACCTATTTTATAAATGCATCAAAATTTGCACCAATAATTTTTCTACTGTAAATAAATTGATCATAAATTCCACAAAACTGTAAATAAAAAAACCGTTAAACTGCACTTACAGTAACAAATCTAAAAAAAAACTTAAGAAATTGATCAAAAATTGACAAACAAATACAGTTAAATTTATTTATGTATATAAATTTGTCAAAAACTAACCATAAAACTTGTTCTATTAGCAAAACATTGCTAAAAAATTGCACAAAAAACCTAAGTATTACAGAAAATTTATTAAGACTTAATCATAAAAGCTGTTTTACACCTTAAGTTTATTAAAAATCACGCAAAACCCATTTTGCCAACAAATTTTTTTTATTAAAATCAGCATTATTAGACAAAATAATTAAAAAACCAAATGTATTGCAAGAAAACTTACGTTAATTATCAAAAATTGCACAAAATTTAATTTAAGGCACAATTTATATCAAAAACTGTCAACAAAAAACCACAAATTTGATGAAAATTAGCGTAGAAAACAAATTTTTTGCATAAATTGTGCAAAAACGCGTTTTATTGACAAAAATTGCTTAGAATTATTTATTGCAGAAAACTATTATCACTTACTTAGCAACACTTATATATTAAGAAACTCAAAAGTTACACAAAATATACCACAAATTTGCTCAAAATTATGCAGAAAACCCATTTATTGCTTAATTAATTATTGATAAAAAAGAGTAAACGTAAAGTAGTAGTTTAAGCATCCGAGAATAAATCTGTCTAGTGGATCGGAATCTACTCAAAACTCTACGTCCACCCGTAATATATGTAGCCAACATAACAAGCAGAAAAAAAAAATGCCCAGCATGTATAAAGTTAAAACGTATTGATAAAAAATGTACAAACAAAAAATTTATGCCATAAAATTTATAAAAAAAACGAGAATTTGCTAAACATTTTGTAAAATCATCAAAAACTTGCGCCAAAAACTGGAAAAAATGTAGGATAATTATAATGATTATAAATTTCATGTAATAAATGAATTGTTTGTGCAATTTTTTTGAATTTCTTACAATTAATGAGTTATTTGCAAAATTATTTATTATTTTGAGTTTATGCAAGAGTTTTGACAAATTTATGGTTTTTATAAAAAATTTGTAAAGTATTTTGTGCAATTTTAATTTTTTAAAATGTGTAAAATTTTGATGTTCAAGTTTTAGTAAATTTTATTCAATAAATGAGTTTTTGTGCAACTTTTTAGAAAAATTTGTTTTTTTAAATTAATAAATATTGCAATAAATAAAGTTTTCTACGCAATTTTATGTTAATTTCAGGTATATTACATCAATTTTAGATACATTCTTGCTAATAAATAAATTATTTTGATAAATTTAAAATGTAGGCGTATAGCTTCTTCTACTATGACCCATCCACTCACCCAAGTGTTAGTCATCAAAAGAATTAATGTTCTTCCCTTTTTTGTGTTCTTGTAGCTATAACGTACAAGATAATAGATGTTAGATATCACTTAAACATCAAAGAATGGTTTAACAATAAGTTTCTTGATAACTAACGCTTGGGTGGATGGGCGGGCACCAAGTTTAAATCGTAGGCTGGTAGCTTCTTTTACTATAACCCACCCACCCACCCATGTGTTAGTCATCAAAGAATCTATTACTTCTCTTATCTCTTTTGTTCTTGTAGCTATTATGTAAAAGACAATGAATGTCAAACGTCACTTAGTCATCAAAAAATTGTTAAATAATAAATCGCTTGATAACTAACGCTTAAAGTTAAAATTGTAAGCAGATAGAATCTTCTACTGGAACCCACTCACCCACCAGAATACTAATCATCAAAAGATTTACTACTTTTTAAACTTTTTGTGATCTTGTAGCTTTTACGTTCAAGACAAAAAACGTCAAATGTCACTTATACATTAGAGAATTGCTTAATAATAAATCTCTTAATAACTAAAGCTTGGGTGGGTAAGCTTGCCCTAAGTTTAAATTGTCAGCGTATATCTTCTTTTACTGTAACCCACCCACCCGCCCCAATGTTAGTCATCAAAGAATCTAATACTTCACGCAGCTTTTGTGTTCTTGGAGCTATTATATCCAAGACAATAAAAGTCAAAAGTCACTTAGACATCAGAGAATGGTTTAACAATAAATCCCTTTATTTGGGAGAGTGGGCGGGCACCAAGTTTAAACTGTAGGCTAGTAGTAGTAGGCTTCCTCTACTATGACCAACCTACCCACCCAAATATAAATCATCAAAGGATCTATCACTTAATAATAAATCCTTTGATAACTAATGCTTGGGTGAGTAGGCAAGCACTAAGTTTAAATTGTGGGAGGGCAGCTTCTTCTATTCTAACCCACCCAGCTACCCACCCAAGTGTTAGGCATCAAAAGATCTATTAGTTCACCCACCTTTTGTGTTCTTGTAGTTATTTTATACAAAACAATGAATGTCAAATGTCATGAGAAAATTGTTTAATAATAAATCCTTTGATAACTAACGCTTAGGTGGGTAGGCGAGCACCAAGTTAAAATTGTGGGCGGGTAGCTTCTTGTATTAAAAAAAAAATGTGTAATTTTCTATCAATTTCTTAAAATACGTTGTTTTCTGTGCAAAGTAAATTGGTTTTTTAAACATTTTTTGCAAATTTACGCTATATGTTAGGTTTTATGATCGATTTTTGATAACACCCTAAGGATAAATAGTTTTATTTTGTTTTTTTATCAATTTTTTGTAATAAAAACTATTTAATAAAATGTATACTCTTAAAAAATGAGTTTTTGATTTTTTTTGCCAATTTACGTTTTTGGGTAATTTTTGATAGTTTTTTGGGCAAATTTTGATAAACACAAATGATTTCTGCACAATTATTCATTGGTTTTATGCTATAAATGATTGTTTATAAAATTATTAGCAAACTAACAGTTTTTATTAAAAAAAAAAGAATAATTTTTTTGCAATCAATTTAAAAAAATTGTAAAATTTTTGACTATTTTTTTGCAATCAACGTATTTTTTGCAATATTATTTATTAAATTCTTGCAGTAAATAGCTATTCTACTAAATCTACGGTTTTAGGTACAATTTTTAATAAATAAATTGTACGTTCCCATAATCTTAAGCTTAGTGTCTTGTTTCCTTACAAGATGTTTGTTATCTAGAAATTATTAGAATTACAAAATATAAATAAAGAAAAGAATAAAAAAACGGTTAGACTTCAAAGATCCTGACAACTTGGGCAAATAAACAGGCCATTTTGTTTATAATTATGAGCATATAATTTATATTGTGTAGTTTAACTCAAGTGTTTGCTATCAAAGGATTGTAATACAAAATTCACTTTCACAAGTTTCTAGCCATTTGTTATTAAATTATTAAATTAATAGTTATCATACCTTACTGCTGCAATTTAATGTCACTTGATATGCATTCCTTTAAAATTTTAGATAACAAATACTATTATTTATTTTAATTTATAATTTGTTTGCAAACAACACCAATAATATGTAAACTTGAATACATTTTTCAAGTCAAGTAAATATAAAATCTCTTTAACGTATAAAAGACAAACACAAAAGAAAAAATTACTCCTGTCGTATTCAATAAAAATTTCAGGATCCTCTAAAGAGATTTAATCTTTAAAACTTACAAAACTCCCCAGAAACAGATAAGAATCAAATGTAAAATTAATACAACATCTACTGAAGGCAAACATAACAAAAAAGAATGTAATCTCTTTCTCCAATTTAATCATGGCAAAGTGTGGCATTAAAATTGCCTCCCATTTTCATTACCCAATAAAAATTTACTACTACAATTCTAATTTAACTCAAGCGACACCCTTTCAATATAGATTAAATTGATATGCATCATTACCTAAAAAAAAACTAGGTCAATTCTACTTAATTATTATAACAAATTGTTCGGTGGATTTTCTCTCTTTGAATGGGTTTCATTGTGCACATTTCGTTGCTATAAGCTATTAATAATGATTGATGTTTTCTTTTTCAGATGAACGGATACAAGTAATGGGTGATGGATTATTGATAAAGAATGTTACTAGAGAGGATAGCAAGACGTATATATGCAAGGCTATGCAGACGAGCACTGGGGATTTCAAGGAGCAACGAATACAACTTAAAGTGGAACGTATGTAACATATTCAATTTTTAATATAGTTTATGAGACGGAAACTATTTTAGTTATTGAAATTAGTAATTAACTATTTAAAGAATGCAAATGTAAATATTATGTAGCTTCTTAATGATTTTAATTAAAACGCCTGGAGTGCTGAAAATATTTTGACTACATGCAGCTGGAAGGATACATTCTGTAATATCTAATGAGCCTTGTGTATTGTGCAATGGGAGCATGCAATATCTGGCTAAATTATAGTGTTTTAATTGATTTGGATGTATAAATATGTAAATTAGCTTGCGAAAATCAAATAGTTTAATACTTGACTATTTATAACACCACTCATTTAACAACATTAACTATGATACTAAAACAATATTAACTGCCTAAAATGCATATCCGGATTACACTCGAAGCAAATCCTTTAATATATTACGCGTTATTTGTTTGCTTTTATTTGTTGGGTAAAATCCGTGGGAAACCAGGGATGATCTTACATTTTTAATGGGGGCGGACCAAGGGCTTTGCATAAATAAACAATTAAATGGACTTGCATTCTAATGAAGATTTACAACCGCCTCACCACCATACCCATTAATAAATCACGTGCAAAACTCTATAAAAAAATAATCAAGTTTGAAAAGAAACAATTTTACGTTAATTAAACAAAAGTACATGAAAAAAACATAATCTAATTGAAAAGTTTGTAATCGTACGGCTAGTAAACCAGCTGAATATTATCAGGATCTCTTTGAAATTCTGCAGCAGCTACTTTGCTAATTAACCTGGCGACACAGAACAATGTCGTTAATTAATTAAAATCGTTTTTAAAACAAAAGCTCTTTATGAAGTGATTTTCCTGTATTATGTTGCATCAACAACATATTGTTATCTTGGCCACAGTGTAATTGTTAAATTTGACAGCGACGTATCAATCATGTTCCACAAACGGCCGGACGACCACCTCAGCGATGATTAAACGCATTGTAGTCTTGTTAACAGACGTCAGCTCAATTCACACGGGGGAAATAAATTAGTATTCCGTGTGTCTAGTTTCCTGACCCTCTTCGAATTCATCGATGTTAATTAATTATTTTAATCCACTAATGACTTCTTTCATTACATTTACATATTTGCAAATTCAATTTAATTTAAATAGTGAATGGTACGATTGTGGCACAAATCTTAAGCAACAGTTTACAGAAAACCCAATTCCGTTTCTATTTATTGCATTCGGAAGACACGAACATTCAACTTTTCAATTTTCGCGTCAACATGGCCCGCTTCTACTACCTACACCAATCACGAAACGCGATTTAACGAGTTGATTAGTTGATATTGCTTCCTCTAAATCAGACACGGAAATGTAACGTGAAAATTTTCACTTTATTATATAAAACTACCAACTTAATAAATTCAATTTTATGTATATTAAGGTAATATAGTTTAAGTATAATTTTTTTGTTAATGTATGAGGTGAGTGGTGTAATAAATAAAAGTATTTTTGGAAGCATTAGCAAAAAGCATATTTATTGTTATTAAACTAATAAGTGCTCATTTTATAACTGTAAATTATTGATAAAAAGTATTTTTTTATGCTAATGCAGGTTTTTAAATTTATAATGTTTCCAATTTGCACCAAGGTGGTGATGTTAAAAGATAGTTTTTATTTAGTAATTAAGCATTATTGTTTGTAAAAATATTTTATTTATAAATGACGCAAAAAATGCTCTGCTTCCCAAACACCCACCAAGCATCTACAAAGAATATTACAAAATTAGTATTAACTAAAATTTAGCAAACTAGTAATTAATGTCAAAACTTTGCAATTAAACAATTTTGAAAAACTATCACATTTTTAACAAGTTTTGGTACCAGAAATACAAATTTAGCATTTAAAAATTGAAATAAAAAATTCTTTCGTATTTTTTTTTTTTATAGAAAGAATTTGGTCTACGTTAAAACAAATTAATGCTCTATAATCTATAGAATAAGAACATAATTGGTAGTAGAAGTAAAACGTTTGTTTAATATTATGCACAGTTTCTTTTCGTGCCCAGGTTAACCAATACAATCTTAGAATGCCACTATAAAAAAGAAACTTTAGTTAAAAAATGTCCAAATTTCAATTTTAATAAATTATATGCAATAAACGCTTTTCCTGTAATTTTTTTATTAATTAATATATTAAGACAAATAAGGTTTATGCGCAATTATTGCACTATTTTGTCTAAAGATGTTTTTTTTTTGTAAAATTTATGATAAGACTCTTGAAAAAAATTGATTTTTTTTACAAATTTTATAGATTTATTAAAATTTATGCGCGTTTTGGCACTATTTTACTCAATAAAAGAATTTTTTACTAAATTGTTTGAACTAACTTATGCAATTTATTGTGCAATTTTATGTAAAAAATGTTTTTTTCTGTAAAATGTAATAAATTTACTAAGAAAAATAAAGTTTATGCACAATTTTTGCATTATTTTATAGATTTTTAGTAGTTTTTCAACTATTTGATGCAACAATTAAGTTTTTTGTGCAATTTTTAATCAATTTCAAACAATTAATGCATTTTATGTATGATTTTGAATGCATTTACTAACACAAATAAAGCTTATGCAATATTTTTGCACTATTTCATTCAATAAATTATTTTTGTGATAGCTCAATGGTAGAGCACTTGCATATCATGCGAGCAGTCCGGGGTTCGATCCCCGAAATATGACTGAAATGATAACTTGCTCTTTATCCACCAGCGTGGTTTGGAAGTCACGTTTTAAGCTGTTGGTCCCATCAAACCACTTTAAACAAGTCATAGACT
Source organism: Tachinus rufipes (assembly GCA_963932245.1). Taxonomy (NCBI): domain Eukaryota; kingdom Metazoa; phylum Arthropoda; class Insecta; order Coleoptera; family Staphylinidae; genus Tachinus; species Tachinus rufipes. The sequence goes on from OZ010745.1 coordinate 117,086,468, forward strand.
TACTGTGGCGATGTAAAATAGCCGTAAAAAGCATAATAAATATAAAAAAAAAAAAATAAAAATCATTTGAACTATTTTATGCAATAAATAGCTTTTTGTGCAATTTTCAATCAATTTGATGCAAAAAATTGTTTTTTTTTTAATTTAAACACACATATCAGGACTATTGTAATTTTTGCATTAAATAATACAATTAATTGTTTTTTTTTTCTGCTCAAATAATAGACTAATAAATATAATAAATGCTTTTTCTTTAAATTTTTTGAGAAAAATAAATCAGATGCACCATTTTTGCACTATTTTATGCAATAAACGTTTTTTCTGTGCAATTTTTAGACTATTTTATAAAATAAATGTTTTTTTTTTGTGCAGTTTTTAATAAATTTTACGCAATTAAGGTTTTCTATACTTATTTTAATAAAATTACTAGTACTTTATGCAATACATTTTTTTTTCTGTACATTAAAAAAAACTAAAACAAATAAAGTTTTTGAGCAATTTTTAATTATTTTTATGCAATTAATGCCTTTTTAATAAATTTACTAAGAAGACAAATATAGTTTATGCGCGAACTTTGCATTATTTTATACAATAAATTGTTTTTTACAATATTTTAACTACATACTTTTAAGTTTCTTGTGCATAATTCGATAAATTTTATTATTATATTTTTTTTTTTTTATTATTTTACCAATATCAGATGCAAACCACTGATACAGTAGCACAACATATTGCAAAAATAGAATTCTTTGCGCGACAAATTAAGGAGTCAGAAGATGCAACTAGTGATGTTGCAATCGTGACAAAAATCGTTAGTACGTTGCCTAGCAAATATCACGTTTGATGAGACTAAGCAGACCATAGTGAATTTGACGGCAAGACTTCTCGACGAAGAAAGCAATTTAAACCGCGGAAATGAAACCGATGGAGCCAGAGCAATGACAACAAGCGCAAACAATCCGCATTCGACCAAGAAGAAATTTGATAAGTCAAGAATAACGTGTTTTAATTGTTTCAAGAAAAGCCATTTTGCAAGCGAGTGCAGGGCGCCATTGAAAAAAGGACAAGAAACACAAAGCACAAACAGAAATCACCCAAAAAAACAAGGAGGTGCTTTCAACGTGGAAAGAAACCAACAAGCACTGTCAGCAGTCGAAGAAAGAGAAGAAATCTGGCTGCTCGATAGTGGTGCATCATGCCATATGTCGGCCAATAAGGAATGGTTTGAAGACATGACGCCACTAAATGGAGTCAATGTCAAACTAGGGAATAATACCATCCTTGAAGCAAAAAGGACAATTAGATTCAAAAAACAAATTGATGATGTTTGGTATGAAGGACAAATGTATGATGTGTGGTATGTACCAGATCTAAAGCAAAATTTATTTTCTGAAGGTCAAATCACAAAGAAAGAGTTCTCAGTCATCAAAGATAAATCGACGGTTATAATCTACAAAGGTAAAACTGTTTTTGCAGAAGGTTGCCAAACTGACAATAATTTGTATAAGATGTCATTTCGTAATTCAAAGAGACTTGATGCAGAAGCAAATGTAGTGAGTGATACTTTCAAGCAGTGGCATGAACGCCTCGGACACGTGAATAAAGAAACTCTCAAGAAAATGCTGAATGAAAACTACGGAAATATTACAGCTACAAATCAAGAAGACTTTTTTTGAGAGAGTTGTGTCTTGGCAAAACAACACAAGCTCAAATACAACAAAATCGAATGGTATAAAACGCAGCCCGGTAAACTCATTCATTCAGATGTGTGTGGTCCAATAAACGTGAAATCGCTCGGAGGCGCAAAATACTATGTGCTATTTAAGGATGATTGCACTAGTTACAGAGTAATTAAGTTGCTGAAAAACAAGAGCAATGTTTTTGCAGCATTTAAAAACTTCACTAAGATGTGCATCACACAAGGTCACAAAATAAGACGTTTGAGAATTGACCGTGGCACTGAATACATAAATGATCGTATCACTTCATTCCTTAATGATGAAGGCATAATTCTAGAAACAACCGGACGATACACGCCGCAACAAAACGGGAAAAGGGAAAATCGCACAATAATGGAAAGTGTAAGAGCAATGCTCTTCACCAAAGAACTACCGAAGGAATTGTGAGAAGAAGCAGCAAACACAGCAGTGTACATTCTCAACGGAACATTCAACAGTCAAATCAAGGACGGAACACCCCTCAAAAAGTGATGTGGCAAGTAACGTTTCATAACAGTGGAAGGTAAACGAACTTTCTTTGGATTATTAAGAAATGCTATATGGGATTTAGATAATTCTTTAAACTCATATACAAGCTGTAATGTGTTTACAAAAGAGTTTTTAATACATTATAATGTAAGCTTTCCATTAAAACTTACACGTCAAAAAAATAATATAGAACAACACATTTCATGGTTTAATGATACTTTACGTACCATGAGAAATAATCTAAATCTTATCTCTGATTATTATACACAATCAAAAAATCCTAACTTATTAGTACAAAAAAATAACTATAGAAAGTTGTACAGAAAAAAACTAACAGAAAGTAAAATAATTGCTAATAACAATTATATCACTAATAGTACCAATAAACCAAAAGCAATGTGGAACGTTATAAATAATTGTATGAACAGACCGTTGGAAAAAAAGTCATCTATATCTGCTAATGATTTTAATTCATATTTCACTAGTGTAGCTGAAAACATTTCAATTTCAATGCCTAAACCTAACATTAATCCACTCATTTAACGTGTAATAGTGTGTGTAATACTAGCAACTACTATTTTAATTTTGTGGAAATTAATTGTAAACATGTCTGTGATATTATTAGTAGTCTAAAAAAGTCCAATAGTAGAGATATCTATAAAATAAACTCAGAAGTTGTAATAGACGTTGTTAAATTTAATTGCTCAGCCTCTAACAACGCTGATAAATAATTGTATCAGAAATACCATTTTTCCTGATGCTCTGAAAGCTGCAAATGTAATACCAGTATGCAAAAAAAGTGATGTAAATAATCCCAGCAATTTCAAACCAATTGCTTTACTACCAATCTATTCTAAAGTATTAGAAAAAAAATTAAAAATAAAAATCTTGAAGATTGTAATTTGTTAAACCAAAAACAATATAGTTTTAGAAAGAATAAATGTACTTCTGATGCAGTTTTAGATTTTATAGAAAACACAATTGAATGCTTTGAAAATGGTTTATACTCGTTATCAACGTTAATGGATTTGTCTAAGGCATTTGATTATGTATCACACGACATATTGATAAGAAAATTATATGCATATAATATTCACCCTAAAAGTTGTAGGTTATTAATGTCTTACTTGACAAATAGGACTCAAATTGTTAACGATGGTGGTAACAGATCAACTAATTTAAACATAACTCAAGGTGTTCCACAAGGCTCAATCCTAGGATCACTCTTATTCCTAATTTATATTAATGATTTACCGCATTGCAATCCTATAGCAAAAATTATACTTTTTGCAGATGATACCACAAAGCGAAGTTGTTTCTAAGCAAGAACATGCTGAATCAAAAGCTTCAGAATGGTTTTTAAGCAACAGGTTGTGCTTAAACAATAGCAAGTCATCAATGCTATTATTTACGTTAAAACATTGTGAAGTTAATTTAAGTGCAAATACAAAGTTTTTAGGTATTTATTTAGATAATAAATTATCATGGTTGTATCAAGGTGACGCAATTGCTAATAAGTTAAGCAGTAACATATTTTTGCTTAGAAATCTCAGTTGTGCTGTTTCTAAAAGTGTACTTAAAACTGCCTATTTTGCTATGTGTCACAGCCACATATCTTATGCTCTTTTAGCTTGGGGCCATCTAACATTAAAGAAAGAGTATTCAAACTACAACGACGAGCTGTGAAGATAATAGCAAATATGGGTTATCAAGAACATTGTAGAGAGCAATTTAAACATCTTAAAATTTTAACTTTACCTTGTCTTTACATTTATAAATGTTTAGTATATCTAAAAAAAAACTACACATTATATGCCCAACACTCAACTAATCATGAATAAGAGCAACTTATGTCCTAAATTTCTACGTTTATCAAAATCACAAAACTGTCAAAATTACTATGCATCTAAGTTTTTTAACAAACTGCCTATATATTTAAAACAATTGCCGCTCAATGTTTTTAGATGTAAAATAAAAGCTATTTTACTATCTAATGCTTTCTATAATATTAACGAGTATTTTAATCACAATTTTAATTAACTTATTAAATTTTAATGTGTTGTCTTTTAGTAGTTGCTAGTATGTATTTTTAGCTGCCTGATATGTATAACTAAAATTTTATCTATTGATGTAGTCAAATTATTATGTAAATATAATGTTTTTTTTAATGCTTGTATATGTTACTGAAAAAAACAGCTAGTTTTAGTTCTAAGTATGTTTAAATTAAATCTTAAAATAATTGTATGTGCATGTATTTTATGTCATATCTATGTACCTTTGACCTGTGTAAAACATTTTAGTTATCACTCACATATATATATATATATATATATATATATATATATATTATGTATATATTTTGCATTAATTTATACAATAAACTTGTTTTCTGTGCAATTTTTAGATTTTATGCAATAATTAAGGTGTTTCTGCAATTTTTAATTAATTTAACGTAATAAATGTTTTTGTTGTACAATTTTTAATTAAGTTGTTTTTTGTCCAATTATTGGAGTATTTTATTTAATAAATGTGTTTTTGTGCATTTTTTATAAATTTTGTGCAACAAATATTTTTTCTATAAATTCTTTCATAAATTAAACGTACGCGCAATTTATCCTCTATTTTATTTAATAATTATTTTCTTTGTATAATTTTTAAACTATTTAATGCAATAAATGCCTTACAAAAAAGTGGAAAAACAATAGAATAAATAAATAAATAAATAAATAAATAAATAAATAAATAAGTAAATAAATAAATAAATAATGCAATAAATGGTTTTTCTCTGAAATTTTAAATAAATTTTATGCAATAAAAAGCTTTTTATAACTTTTTTAATAAAATAACTACTAATTTATGCAATAAATAAGTTTTTGATAAATTTTATGCAATAATTGTATTTTCTGTACACTTTTAAACAAATTTATTAAAGCAAATAAGGTTTTTCTTGCAACGTTTTATGCAATAAAGAGTTTTTTGTGCAAATTTTGGAATGCTTTAAGCAATAACAAAGTTTTCTGTGCAAGTTTTAATAAATTTTATGCAATAAATGCTTTTTATGTACATTTTTTAATAAATTTATTAAGACAAATGTGTTTTATGCATTAAATTATGCAACAAATAGTTCTTCTGCTCAATTTTTTAATTATTTTATGCAATAAATAGGTTTTTGTGCAATTTCTGATGAGATTTATGCAATAAATGTTTTGTCTGTAAATTTTTTAATATATTCACAGTTTTTTGTGCATTATTTCATAAATTTCTAGCAATTAATAGCTTTTTTTTAATATTTTACCACTACTCTATGCAATAAATAGTTTTTTTTGCAATAATTGTATTTTCTGTAAATTTTTTAATAAATTTATTAAGTCAAATAGGTTTTTTGTACAATTGTTGCACTATTTTCAGTTTTTTGCGCATTTTTTGATAAATTTATTAAGACAAATGTGATTTATGCACAATTTTATACAATAAATTAGATTTCTGTGCAATATTTGATAAATTCTAATCAATAAACACTTTTTGAATCAAATTATAATTTTTGGATCTATTTAAGCAATAAAACAAAAAAATCCTAGATTAGTTGTTGTTTTAATTTAAAATTTGCAATTTAACAAACTCTATTAAGTTTTAAAAAAACTACTTTTAAAATAAAGTTTGACTTTGTTAGCGTTTTTATCATTAAAAAATTAAACAATTAAAACAAAATTCAATTATTTTTTTGATTTATTTTGCAATTGCAATTTTTCCAAAAATGCTACCCGTCTACTCGCCCACCTACTCAAACGTTAGTTATCAAGAGATTTATTGTTAAACAATTTTCTGAAATCTAAGTGCTAGCACACAAGAGGTAGTACTAATAATAGATTCTTTCATGACTAACAGTTTTCTAATCTATTAAATTAACTCTATATTCATTATATTTAAATGTACTTTTAATTAAAATACATATAATAATTTGATGGGTGGGTGGGACACAGCAAAAGAAACTACCCTTCTACATTTTTTGCCCACCCACCCACTTTTCAAGAATTTTATTCTAAAACAATTTTCTGATATCTAAGTGCAAGCACACAAAAGGCGATACAAATAATATACCCTTTGATAACTAACACTTAGATGGGTGGGTGGGTCATAGTAAAAAAAGCTACCTGTCCACATTTTAAACTTGGTTTCCGACCACCCACACAAGCGTTAGTTATCAAGAGATTTATTCTTAAACAGTTTTCTGATATCTAAGTGCAAGCACACAAGAAGCGGTACAAATAATATACCCTTTAATGACTAACACTTAAATGGGTAGGTAAGTCATAGTAAAAAAAGCTACCTGCCCACATTTCAAACTTAGTTTCAAACCACCCACCCAAGCGTTAGTTATCGAGACATTTTTGGTAAACAGTTTTCTGATATCAAGTAGTGGTACAAATAATAGATCCTTTGATAACTAACACTTGAGTTGATGGGTGTGTCATTGTAAAAGAAGCTACTTGCCCACATTTTAAACTGCCCATAAAGTTTCTTAAATAATATTCCAAAGCTCAAAACAATTTTCAAAAGAGCTCCTAATAGTCTCAACGGACACAAACATATTCAAAAATTTCTCAATACTCCAAAAAGTTTTTTAAATATTTTTCTATATCTAAAATTTTTCATAAAAGTTTGTAATTTTTTTACAAAAAACGTCATTAAGCATCAAAACAAATTCTATACCAAAACTAAAATATTAAAAAAAAAACAAATACTTTTGTATACATAAAACTGCTCACAAAAATTTTAAACATTTAATAAAAAACTTCAGAATGATTTGCTAAAAATCAAATTTATTTCTAAACTTAAAATTGTTTAAAAAATTTTTTGCCTGATACAAATAACGCCCTAAAATTCAATGGCAAATTCTTTTAAAACTGCAAACGCTTTATAAAAGTTTCCCAAAAAGCTCTTTGTATAAGCAATCAACTATATGTTTATCCCTAAAATCTGCTCACAAAGCTTTTCAACTTTTTACAATTTATTTCTTAAAGTTTAATTCAAATTTACAAATATTTTACCAATTTTGATAACTCAACGTTATATACTGCTCATAAAGATTTTTCAATCTTTAAAAATTAATATTTATAAGCTCAAAACTTATTTTTTATATGCTTTAAATATCTCCACGCAATCACAAAATATTTAGTTTAGTTTGCTAAATACACATAAATATTTTTTCTATACCTAAAACTGCTCACAACATTTCAGTCTTTTATAAATAACGTCTCAAAGCATAAAACAATTCTTTAAGTTTTCTAAATGTTTCCTACAAAATACTTTCTTACATCTAAAACTGCTCACAATGCATCTTAATCTTTTAAAGAATTTGTCCCAAACTCTTCAATGTAAACCAAAACGTTTAGTAAAATTACTTAAAAATCAAATAATTTCGTGGATTTGAAACTGCTTAAAAATTTTTTTTAGCAGTCACACATGTTAGTTCTTTAATCTTAGTAAATGCTTCTGAAGCACACTAAGCATTTAAAAACAGTTTCTTAAAAACTGCAAGTATTTGTCTATCCCTAAAACTGCTACAAAGCTTTTAAACCTTTTACAAATAATGTTTTAAAGCTTTAAACAATGTTTAAAGTTTACATTTAAGAAACTTTAATTTTAACTTTCTTAAGTTAAAAATGCAAACAAAAATATTTAAAAAGTTTTCTTAATAAAATAAACAAGAATAGTTTTTTAAAATCCTAAACTATTCACAATTAATTTTATAAAACTCAAAACAATTCCACAAGTTTTAAAAATACTTTTAAAGTTTACAATGCAAAAATAAATAGTCAGAATGTTTATACAATATTCCAAAAAGCATTCCCAAAAACCGCACATAATTTTGTGGAACAAAAACTGCTTTCAAAGTTTCTCAACTTTTTACAAAACAATATCTTAAAGAATTCCTAAAGCTCACAATCAAACAAAAATATTAAAAAAGGTTTTGCAATACCCTAAAAAGTTTCTTAAATCCCACACTCTAACAAATAAAAGTTTTAAGTTCCAAATGTATTTAGAAAGTTTCCCAAGTGCTTTAAAAAGTTTATCTAAAGCCAGACTTAAAACTGCTTACAAACATTAAATAAACTTTTTTTTTATTAGCAATAACTTCGTTTCACAAATTAAATTTTTCAAATACTTCTAAGCTCCAAATGCAAATAAAAAAATCTTTAATATAACAAAAATCTATATTTTTATATATATTATATAACTTCTTAAAAAGCTATTTAGTCTTTTATAAATATTATACAAAACCCCAAAGCAATTTGTTAAGTTGCCCAAATAATACATAAGATCTCAAAACAAACAAAAATATTTAAAAAGTATCCAAAATACTCTAAAATGTTTCTATAAAAAACATGCATATTTTCGTAAAGCTTAAAATTGTCCACTGAGCTTCTATAAGCCTGTGAGCAGTTGATACTTTTTACAAATTTTATCATAAAGCTCAAACAATTTTCAAAATTAAAAATACAAACGGAAATTTTGAAAAAAAATACTGTTGAATTGAATTTGATTTTTTCATAATCTAAATAATTTAAGCATTGATTAATATTTATTTACAAAAGTTTACAGCAAAATTTAATTATTGACTTTTGTTTTATTTTACAATTAGTGATTGAAGTCCAAAATTAGCAATTAAATAATTTGATAAAATTTAAGAAAATTATTGTTAAATTAAAGTTTGACTTTGTTATCAATTATATATCAGTAAAACATTGATTGACAATTATGTACAGAAAATTATAACAAAATTCATTGATTAGTTAAATGTTATTATGTTAACATAACCACAATAATGTTATTTAGTTTTAATTTAATATTAAATTAAAAGCAATTTTTAAATTATTACCAATGAGAATACACCCGTAAATCATTTAACAATTAATTTCTATCAATATTACATTTTCATACCTTAAAAACGTCCGCTTTTCCTAACACATACTTCCCATCCATTCTCTTTACTACGCACTTACTTTTAATTTTAATTAACTAATTATTATTATAAATAATGCACAAGTATTCACTTAATATTGAAACACGCTTTACAATGCAGGTGACTCAGAGTACTGTATGTGAGAAGAATGTAGTTGAGCGCTATCGCATTGCGCACGAAGAACAAAGTCGAGATAAGCCGCTTGGTAAAAAAACTGTTTATGCATAAAATGCGAGTCGAATATTTTTTTCTTATGTATTGATAAAGTGTTCTTCTAAAAGTTTCTGATAATATATTGAAATTATTTTGAATGTACATAAATATATTTGTTTCAATTATAAACTGAATTTATTTTATTTTATAATTTATTAAATTAGTAATACTAATTAATTTACAATTTTTGATAAATTTTATAAAATAAATGTATAGGGAATACATTTATTTTATACACTTTTTATTAAGCGCAAATTTTGGAATATTTTATGCAATAAATAAGTTGTCTCTGTTTTAATAAATTTTATGCAATAAATGCATTCTCTGTACGCTTTTTTATAAATTTGTTAAAACAAATGTAGTTTATGCATTAATTTGTGCAACAAATTGTTTTTTTGCACAAGTTTTAAATTATTTTATGCAATTAGTAGGTTTTTTTGCAAATTTTGATAAGATTTACGGCATAAATGTTTTGTCTGTAAATTCTTTAATAAATTCACTAACAAATATAAAATATATGCGCAATTTTTGCACAATTTTTGGATTATATTAGCAATAAATAGTTTTTTTGTGAATTTTTAATTTTCTGATATTTAAGTGCAAGCACACAAAAGGTGGTACAAATATTAGATCCTTTGATAAGTAACACTTGAGCTACCGGCTCACATTTTAAACTTGGTAAACTGTATCCGCTCCCTGCTGCAAATCCCCCCATTAAAATCAATCTTAATACCACGCATATTAACACCAATTTCTCAAGCATAGTACTAGCTCAAAGAAAGTTAAGATTGTAACAGTCTTACCCACACTCTGCATCACATTAACACCTTACTAGAAAAAGAAAACTAGTGTTTCGGCTGCTAGGCGGCGCTAACCATTGGTAACACATAACTACTTCAAAAAGCGCTTAACCAACTACAAGCAAACAAAGAAAAATAAAAGAAATTTGTGCAAAAGTTCTACAAATAGCTCAAAGTTTAGTGACAGTAGCACCAAATTTAAATTAACTCTCAACAAATTGCTTCGCTGCGGGCTGCGCCAGCTAACCCGCAGCATCCACTTAACGTTACTTATTATATATTATATTAATAATTAATTAATTAACTACAATCAAAATAGGCAAAGACAAAGATAAAAACACCGACCAACACATTACCAGATCTTAGCTTGCTGGGTTTATACGGTTCATCTCGAAAATCGTACCTTCATTAACTCAAACCACTACAAAAACCATGAAGGAATTAAAATCGCTCCAAACTAAACTCCCAAGCATCATTTCTTGGCAATCCATTGTAGAAAGCATGTCTAAATCAAACAAACTTGACTCCGACAACTTCAAATACGATAAATCCTCGTACAATAAAATATTCAACCTCAGAAACCAAGAAAGAAAACGACCCCAAATGAACAATTTCCTCCACTGCCAACCAAATATTCACCAGCATCCACTCAATTCTCCACCAATCCCAATCCGGTTTTTTTAACACTTCTGCCAAACACACTAAAACAACAAACAAATCCAATAAACTTACTTCCCAATCTTCTGACATCCAGTACCAACTTAACACAATACATTCAATTAATGAAGCAGTTTAAACAAATGGAAATAAAAGTGCTGCAAGCCACCAATGTCAAGGACGGATTATGACTTCAACCAGCCACTAACAACAACTATCATTAAACCAAAAGCTTCCACTACTTGTTCTAGCCTAAAAAAAAGCAATCACTAAAAATAGTACTCCGCCATATACCAGAAAACATATCCGATACAGAAATCAAGACCAAACTCGAAGCTATTCATTTCAAACTATCCCTTAAGCGAGTAGGCAGAGATAACATCAACTACCCTCTAATGTATATCCAACTCTCTCAATGCAACTAAAGCAAGAACATATTAAAACTGACTCGTCTCTTCAGCATAATAATTAAGATTGAAGCTAAAAGAAAATCACACTTCATTTTACATAACCACCGATGCCAACAATACCGTCTGACATAAAATTATACTACCCAAAACAAATCCTACTCCACCATATTTAATCCTAGTCCGCAACCAAAACAAACTTATAATTCCTCTCAACCTAGAACCACAAATCGTTTGTCACTACAAAATCAAATATTTAATGACCTGGCACGCAACAAGGACAGTGATTTTTCTCTGTTCTAATCGCCTTGCTGGCAACCATTCAGCAAAACTACCGTTAGCAGTCTAACCGCTTTCAACATCCTAGAATCAAAAAGTTAACTACGTAAATCATAACTACTAATCTGCCACAACTACTGGTATCGTACAAAACGCATAAAATTTAAAGTCAATAAAAGCAGAGTTAGGAAGTTAATTAACCATTGGTCACAAACTTTGAACACTTTTAAATAGAAGGGCGTTTCTCAAGCTGTTCCGCAGCAGCCTTGTTACTAGAGACCGGAATTCCGTCTTTAGCAAACCCTTCCAAACTGCAATTGCTGCACGAAAAGTTCCAACAAAACGACAAAAATTTCACGCAAAATAAACTTCCCACTTAAAAAACAATTGCATTGGATTATATTGGTGAAACAAGTTAAAACTTTACTACTTTGACTTGGCTCTCATATTAATTGAACGTAACTAGTGCAGCCTTCAAAGTTGGATAAAATTTACAGGAAAAAAATATATCTTTAATGCGTGTCAAACAATCTAAAACTAATACCAAGAAGACAAAACTAAACATGGTCAAAATGTAATTCCAGAACAAATCATAACACAAATAACCACTGTGACGTTTTGCAAGAACAAAATCAGTCTTTTTCTGTGCTAACTTATAACTATAAAAAAAAAAAAAAACTAACCAAAAAACAAAAAAAAACGAAAAAAAAATTTGCACATATCCTTGTTTGCACCACCACTTTCAAAGTAAAAAAACATCTATAATCAACTTACTCAATAAAAAGAACTAAGACTTCAATTTAGACACTTAAAGGCACCGTAAAAATCTGTTAGAAATCAAGTACCAATCTAGCAATACAATTTTGCAACCTATAGGAAACTTAAAAGATTGTATGTTTGACCTCTTTGCGAACGTCAGAAGTCATTTTGTCACAAACAAATTCGTGATCCAACCTCTTGATAAGTAACACTTGGGTGGTTGGGTAGCCAATACAAACTATTGACTAGTTATTATGCTATGGAGTGTCCCATCCAACTTTTTGATAAGTAACAGTAAAGTTGGGCACGTTTTTTTTTTCAAACTTAAATACATTTATTTGTATATCTTTTTTGTGCAATTTTTGATCAATTTCAAACAATTAATACTTTTTATGTATAATTTTTAATGAATTTACTAACACAAATTATGCTTATGCGCAGTTTTTGCATCATTTCATACAATAAATTGTTTTTATGGGCAACATTAGGAACTATTTTATGCCATAAATGGATTTTTGTTTGTTTCTTTATAATTTTAAAAAACTTATTGTTCTGATATATTGTAATTTTTGCACTAAATAATAAAATTATTTGTTTTTCTGCCCAAATAATAGACTAATTTATGCAATAAATTGATTTTTATTCAACTTTTGACAACTTTTATTGCATTATTTTATGCAATAAACGTTTTTTTGCACAATTTTTGGACTATTTTATCAAATACATGTTTTATTTTGTGCAATTTTAAATTTTATATATATATATAAGACAAATAAGGTTTATGCGCAATTTTTGCATCATTTTAAGCACAATTTTTGAAAAACCTTATGCAATATATAAAATTTTAGTGCAATTTTTGATAAATTTAATGCAATTACTGTTTTTAGCAAATTCACTAAAACAAAAAAAAGTATATTTTGCAATATTTTATACAATAAATGTTTTTTACAGTATTTTAACTACTTTATGCAACAAATAGGTTTTTGTGCATTTTTATGCAATAAAGTGCCCAATTGTTTTTGTGCAGCTTTCAATAAATTCTATGCAATAAATTATTTTTCTGTACATTTTTAAATAAATTTACTAAAACAATTAAAGTTTACAAGAATTCTTTGCACTAAATCATGCTAATAAATCATTTTTTTACGCAATAAAAAGACTGATTTAAACAATAATTGAGTTTTGATAAAATTTAGGCAAAGATTATGTATATATTTTGCATTAATTTATACAATAAACTTGTTTTCTGTGCAATTTTTAGATTTTATGCAATAATTAAGGTTTTTCTGCAATTTTTAATTAATTTAACGTAATAAATGTTTTTGTTGTACAATTTTTAATTAATTTATTAAGACAAAGGTGGTTTATGCATTAAGTACTGCAATAAGTTGTTTTTTGTCAAATTATTGGAGTATTTTATTTAATAAATGTGTTTTTGTGCATTTTTTATAAATTTTGTGCAACAAATATTTTTTCTATAAATTCTTTCATAAATAAAACGTACGCGCAATTTATCCTCTATTTTATTTAATAATTATTTTCTTTGTATAATTTTTGAACTATTTAATGCAATAAAAGCCTTACAAAAATGTAGAAAAGCAATGGAATAAATAAATAAATAAATAATGCAATAAAAGGTTTTTCTCTGAAATTTTAAATAAATTTTATGCAATAAAAAGCTTTTTATAACTTTTTTAATAAAATAACTACTAATTTATGCAATAAATAAGTTTTTTGCAGTTTTTGATAAATTTTATGCAATAATAATTTTTGCGCTTTTTTTGATAAATTCATTAAAACAAATGTGATTTATGCACTATTTTGTACAATAAATTAGATTTTTGTGCAATATTTAATAAATTCTATTCAATAAACACTTTTTGAATTAAATTATAATTTTTGGATCTATTTAAGCAATAAAACAAAAAAATCCTGGATTAGTTGTTGTTTTATTTTAAAACTTGCAATTTAACAAACTCTATTAAGTTTTGAAAAAACTACTTTTAAAATAAAGTTTGACTTTGTTAGCGTTTTTATCATTTAATAATTAAACAATTAAAACAAAATTCAATTATTTTTTTGTTTTATTTTGCAATTGCAATTTTTGCAAAAATGTTACCCGTCCACTCGCCTACAAACTCAAACGTTAGTTATCAAGAGATTTATTGTTAAACAATTTTCTGAAATCTAAGTGCTAGCACACAAGAGGTAGTACAAATAATAGATTCTTTTATGACTTACAATTTTCTAACCTATTAAATTAACTGAATATTCATTGTATTTAAATGTACTTTTAATTAAAATACATATAATAATTTGATGGGTGGGTGGGACACAGCAAAAGAAACTACCCTTCTACATTTTAAACTTGGTTTTTGCCCACCCACCCACTTATCAAAAATTTTATTCTGGAACAATTTTCTGATATCTAAGTGCAAGCACACAAAAGGCAGTACAAATAATATACCCTTTGATGACTAACACTTAGATGGGTGGGTAGGTCACAGTAAAAGAAGCTACCTTCCCATATTTTAAACCTGGTTTCCGACCACCCACCCAAGCGTTAGTTATCAAGAGATTTATTGTTAAAGAGTTTTCTGATATCTAAGTGCAAGCACACAAGAGGCGGTACAAATAATATACCCTTTAATGACTAACACTTAAATGGGTGGGTAGGTCATAGTAAAAAAAGCTACCTGCCCACATTTCAAACTTAGTTTCCAACTACTCACCCAAGCGTTAGTTATCAAGACATTTTTGGTAAACAATTTTCTGATATCAAGTAGTGGTACAAATAATAGATCCTTTAATAACTAACACTTGGGTGGATGGGTGTGTCACTGTAAAAGAAGCTACTTGCCCACATTTTAAACTGCCCACAAAGTTTCTTAAATAATATTCCAAAGCTCAAAACAATTTTCAAAAGAGCTCCTAATAGTCTCAACGGACACAAACATATTCAAAAATTTCTCAATATTTTTCTATATCTAAAATTTTTCATAAAAGTTTGTAATTTTTTTATAAAAAACGTCATAAAGCTTAAAACAAATTCCACACCAAAACTAAAATATTTAAAAAAAATCAAATACTTTTGTATACATAAAACTGCTCACAAAACATTTTAAACTTTTAATAAAAAACTTCAGAATAATTTGCTAAAAATTAAATTTATTTCTATACTTAAAATTGTTTAAAAAGTTTTTTGCCTGATACAAATAACGCCCTAAAATACTTTTTTTGGCAAATTCTTTTAAAATTGCAAACGCTTTATAAAAGTTTCCCAAAAAGCTCATTGTAAAAGCAATCAACTATATGTTTATCCATAAATCTGCTCACAAAGCTTTTCAACCTTATACAATTTATTTCTTAAAGTTTAAATCAAATTTACTAATAATTTACCAATTTTGATAACTCAACGTTATATACTGCTCATAAAGATTTTTCAATCTTTAAAAATTAATATTTATAATCTCAAAACTTATTTTTTATATGCTTCAAATATCTCCATGTAATCACAAAATATTTAGTTTAGTTTGCTAAATACACATAAGTATTTTTTCTATACCTAAAACTGCTCACAACATTTCAGTCTTTTATAAATAACGTCTCAAAGCATAAAACAATTCTTTAAGTTTTCTAAATGTTCCCTACAAAATACTTTCTCACATCTAAAACTGCTCACAAAGCATCTTAATCTTTTAAAGAATTTGTTCCAAACTCTTCAATGTAAACCAAAACGTTTAGTAAAATTACTTAAAAATCAAATAATTTCGTGGATTTAAAACTGCTCAAAAAAATTCTTTAGCAGTCACACATGTTAGTTCTTTAATCTTAGTAAATGCTTCTGAAGCACACTAAGCATTTAAAAACAGTTTCTTAAAAACTGCAAGTATTTGTCTATCCCTAAAACTGCTCACAAAGCTTCTAAACCTTTTACAAATAATGTTTTAAAGCTTTAAACAATGTTTAAAGTTTACATTTAAAAAACTTTAATTTTAACTTTCTTAAGTTAAAAACGCAAACAAAAATATTCAAAAAGGTTTCTTAATAAAAAAAAACAAGAATAGTTTTATTAAAATTCTAAACTATTCACAATTAATTTTATAAAACTCGAAACAATTCCACAAGTTTTAAAAATGTTTTTAAAGTTTACAATGCAAAAGTAGTCAGAATGTTTATACAATATTCCAAAAAGCATTCCCAAAAACCGCACATAATTTTGTGGAACAAAAACTGCTTTCAAAGTTTCTCAACTTTTTACAAAACAATATCTTAAAGAATTCCTAAAGCTCACAATCAAACAAAAATATTAAAAAAGGTTTTGCAATACCCTAAAAAGTTTCTTAAATCCCACACCCTCACAAATAAAAGTTTTAAGTTCCAAATGTATTTAGAAAGTTTTCTAAATGCTTTAAAAAATTTATCTAAAGCCAGACTTAAAACTGCTTACAAACCTTAAATAAACTTTTTTTTATTAGCAATAACTTCGTTTCACAAATTAAATTTTTCAAATACTTCAAAGCTCCAAATGCAAATAAAAAATTCTTTAATATAACAAAAATCTTTTCTAAAGAAGTAGCAGATATTTTTTTATATATTATATAATTTCTTAAAAAGCTATTTAGTCTTTTATAAATATTATACAAAACCCCAAAGCAATTTGTAAAGTTGCCCAAATAATACATAAGATTTGAAAACAAACAAAAATATTTAAAAAGTATCCAAAATACTCTAAAATGTTTCTATAAAAAACATGCATATTTTCGTAAGGCTTAAAACTGTTCACTGAGCTTCTATAAGCCTGTGAGCAGTTGATACTTTTTACAAATTTTATCATAAAGCTCAAACAATTTTCAAAATTAAAAATACAAACGGAAATTTTGAAAAAAAATACTGTTGAATTGAATTTGATTTTTTCATAATCTTAATAATTTAATCATTGATTAATATTTATTTACAAAAGTTTACAGCACAATTTAATTATTAAATTTTGTTTTATTTTACAATTAGTGATTGAAGTCCAAAATTAGCAATTAAATAATTTGATAAATTTTAAGAAAATTATTGTTAAATTAAAATTTGACTTTGTTATCAATTATATATCAGTAAAACATTGATTGACAATTATGTACAGAAAATTATAACAAAATTCATTGATTAGTTAAATGTTAAATGTTATTATGTTAACATAACTACAATAATGTTATTTAGTTTTAATTTAATATTAAATTAAAAGCAATTTTTAAATTATTACCAATGAGAATACACCCGTAAATCATTTAACAATTAATTTCCATCAATATTACATTTTCATACCTTAAAAACGTCCGCTTTTCCTAACACATACTTCCCATCCATCCATCCTCTTTACTATGCACTTACTTTTAATTTTAATTAACTATTTATTATTATAAATAATGCACAAGTATTCACTTAATATTGAAACACGCTTTACAATGCAGGTGACTCATGGTACTGTGTGTGAGAAGATTGTAGTTGAGCGCAATGCGATGCGCACAAAGAACAAAGTCGAGATAAGCCGCTTGGTAAAAAAACTGTTTATGCATAAAATGCGAGTCGAATAGTTTTTTCTTATCTATTGATAAAGTGTTCTTCGGCTATTTATACATTTATCGAATTGTTCTAGAAGTTTCTAATAATATATTGAAATGATTTTATAGTAAATATATTTCTTTCAATTATAAATTGAATTTATTTTAATTTATTAAATTAGTAATACTAATTAATTTGTAATTATTATTAAAAATAAAATAAATGAGTAATTTTTAAAACTGTAACAAATTATGAGAAAATTTTGTTTTACTTTAAATCGACGTTTATGTATAGAACAAAGCAGACTTAACTACAATAAATCTACCCATAGCTTAGACTCAACATTGATAAACAAATATAAAATCAAACTCTACAAGCAACAAAAGCAAATTGTACACAAACTGACATCTCTATAGTACTATCAAGATGTGGAGAAACTGACACTGAGATATAAATCTGTTAAAACAATATTATCAAAAGTAAACTGTATATATATAATAGCTTTTCAGACTTTTGTGAAGTTTCAAAAAAGCTCCGTAAACCTAAAGAAAATTTTCTTAATTTTTTCCTCTAATTTTAATAATATTAATTTTAAATTTGAGTAGTATTACAATAGATTTAAAAAGTTATAATGCCGTCCAAACACGTATCAGCCCATTAATTCAATAATTAAATTTTATTTATTAATTACAATGAACCTAAAATTAATTTTTTACAACTTTTACCGGTTTTATAGAGCCTTCCCAAAAGCAGACAATGGCCTAATTTCTCTACAATAAAAAAATATTATATACAGTAACGAATGACATTGATTGATTGCAGGTTGTAAAAAAACCTCTGTTATTATTATTTAATCATAATATATTTATTTCCTCCAAAACAATTAAGGAAAAAAATATTAATACCGAAACCCTTTTCTGCCACATAAAGACATTATTAAGTTCATTAATCTTTGTAGCTTGGGACTGTAATTAGCATGTTACTGGAAGTTGTGTTGGGATACGTTTTTTAGTGCTAAGTTACTGCTGTGTGTTGTAGACGTGTGCCATTTTCACTTGACCTTAACTTTAACAAGTTTTCCCAAACTAAAACAACCACGACTGCAGTAAGAATTGAATATGTATAAATTCAATATTGATTGCTAAGTTTAATTTCCATTCATAGCCACATAAATTCAAATCATGCATTATTTAAACCAACCACGTCATATATTTTATTATAATATTTGAAGCAATATAAAATATAATATCGCATAACATCTAGATTTATTTTGTGACATATTGCGAAATATTCGAGGGTGCCGTCGCGGTGCCGGCCCTCCATGGCGCCCTATTTCATCTCTTCTAGCCGAAACAGAGTTCCCATTTGCGTCGATAATCAGTCCCAATTTATTCAGGACAGTTCTCTATATATATAACAACTCTGTTTAGGATTCTTGGCGGGGAATGAAGCGCCACGGACAAGAGAAAGAAAGGAACCAAGTTCCAAGGTAATTTATCTAAACTGGAATTACATTTCAACGCATAAGATCGGAGTAATATATCAAAACAAATCTTTCCGTGCTTGGTAGAACAAGAGTAAGGGCTTAATCCAGTTAAAGGAAATGTTTTAGTGTTATTAGATCTATGAAATATAATTAGGTCTATATAATTAGGTTTTATTTTTATTAATAAAAATTGTAAAATTAAGAGTTGTTAAGTACAATTGCATTTATGATAAACAAATAATTTGTATTAAAGAATAATTTAATCTTTAATTAGTTTTATATAAGAAGTCATAATTAGTCAAATATGTTTGTACTGAAAATGAAATTTATTTTTAAAGTTTAAACTTTGCTTTTAAAAGTGACAATAGAAAAAAGCAGATTTTAATCGTCTAACTACTATAATAAGATATAAATATCAGAAAAGTTTGACTGTAATTTAAGTTTTTAAGGCGACATTTCTGGGTCGCATGAATAAAGGAATATATTGCACAGACGAGCCGCCCAGATCGTACAACGAACGACACAACTATCCTCTTATTTCACAATAAATAACTAGAGAAATGATAATATACTGCTACGTTCTGGTTTGTTGGGAGACCTGAACGGCATTAAACAATAATAAACAGCTTTTATTAACTGCATTTGTCATCGGTTTTATTTTATATTCTTTTACAATTCACATGATACTTGATATAAATAAATTAATGCAGTTTTATAAAATTAATTGGAAAGATAGTTTACATAAAATTTACATTAATTCTTGATATTTTTTATTAAAAGTTTATTATTGTTTACTATTCATTCCATAAATGTTTTTCTCATATAAATACCCAACAAATAAATTAAAAAAAGTTTACGCATCTGTTTTATTTACAAACAAATTCTTCTTTGAATGTATTCAAATGTATTATTGATTCATTAACAACCTCCTGAGTATTATTCTGAATGTAATTGCTCTCTAGGTAAATGTTATCCTTGCATAATTTATAACTAGTTAGTTTCCATATTTATGCTTATATATAATATAACATTTAAGGGTCGCTTTACTAAATATTTGCAAACGTCTAAAAGCGTATGTTTTTCCTGTCTAGGTCAAACGACTCACACATACAAATGAGTTTCTGTTAACACATCAAATAACTAGTTTGCTAATAGTGTTGGAGATGGACGGAAATTACATTTACATGCAAATACATTTCGTCATATTACTGATAAAAACCATATGGAATATATTGTTTTTGTTTGCGGTTAATTCTCTAAATATGCAACTGAATTTTCATCAAAATTAAAAATAGTTATTCAATAATGTTTGAGTTATGAGGTTGTAAATATACTTTTAAAATAACAGTCGGTTTAATAAATAATTCAAATTATATAGTAAATTTTGTTATAAATTTATAATATTATATAGAATCATAAAATGGGTTGTAGTAAAATATTTAGATAGTATAAATAATGCATAATATTATTTATGGCTTGAAATATTGTTCTATAAAATTTAAATGTAAATTTATCAGAAGTATATAAAACAATCAAACAAATTTGAATAAAATTTAAAAACCAATTGGCTGTAAATATAAAAACTTGCAAAAGTTTTTGTGTATTTTGTATTGTTTCAAATTTTATGATGGCATTGTTTATCTACTGTTAAAATGTGTGGATGGCAACTTTTCAAAAACAAACTTTTTTTGCTAGAAATTTTCAACTCAGTCTATAGATTTTAATTTGAATATTTTGCATTACTGTAAATGTCAGTTGTCGATAAGTTAAGTCAGAAAGCAGTTAAACCAAACCAAATATTTTCAAAAAATACC
This sequence comes from Tachinus rufipes, assembly GCA_963932245.1. NCBI lineage: Eukaryota > Metazoa > Arthropoda > Insecta > Coleoptera > Staphylinidae > Tachinus > Tachinus rufipes. The sequence continues at coordinate 117,107,607 of OZ010745.1, forward strand.
AAATTTGGGTCATAAACTCATAAAAATGCAAATTTTATTTTTAAAGTATTTAAAATTTCAAAAGCCGGTCATAAATTGTTAACAATTGCTAAAAATACCAAAATTCTAATCTAATTATAGAATTGTTGAAAATGTAAAATTCTACCTATTAGATGACAAAAATAACTAAATTTGTTTTAAGAACATCAAAATATGATTTTAATTTAAAAAATTCCAATATCTGAATAAAATAGCAAAATATTGTTAAAAAAGACAAAAAAAGCTATAAATTTTATAAAGCGCAAAATTTTATTTGTAAAAAATCCGCAGTAAGTTAATAACATTAAAATATTTTTAGATAGAATAATAAATTAGCGTAAAAGTGCAAGATTTCATTTATAAAACGTCAAAAATAGCAAAATCCGGTCTTAAAATATTAAAATATTGTGAAAATTATCAAAATTTAGCTATAAATTGTTGAAAAACGTTATTATTTTTTTAATTTAAAAAAATGCAAAATTTAGTTATGAAATATAATAATATTTTTAAAAAGCACAAAAATCCTGCTATACACAGTTCAAAACTAAACTAATTTTTATAAAATCTTAAAAATAGCAGAATCAAGCATAAAATATCGAATCATAATGTCAAAAATAGCAAAATCTGATCATATAATTTAAATATTGTCAAAAAACACTAAACTTAGGTCAAAAACTGATTAAAATGCTAATTTAATTCTATAAAATATCAAATTTTAAAATATCCGGTGATAATTATAAACAATTTAAAAAAATACAAAAATCTAATCATAACACTGTTAAAAAATACAAAATTTTACTCATTAGATGACAAAAATAGCTTAGGCTGTTCTAAAAACATCAAAATATGGTTAAAAAAAACCAAAAGTTATCTTGTGTGACTTTTTATAAAGTTACGTCAAGTCAATTAAGTTGAGGTTATGTCAAATTGGGCGTATAGATTTAAACCAATTTTACGCAATTGGTACTCAAAGTAGAAAAGTGTATTGGTACCAATTTGTATTAATATATAATGCATCATTTTTAAAAAAATAATTTTTTGAGTTGTCTAATGTGACCCTTTATAAAGTTGAGGTTATGTCAAATTGGGCGTATGGATTTAAACTAAATTTACACAATTGGTACTCAAAGTAGTAAAGTATATTGGTACCAGTTTGCATCAATATCCAATGCATCATTCTCAAGTAATAATTTTTTGAGTTGGCTAATATGACCCTTTATGAAGTTACGACAAGTCAATTAAGTTGAGGTTATGTCAAATTGGTCGTATGGATTTAAACCAGTTTTACACAAACACAAAAGTATTCAAAGTTGTAAAGTATATTGGTGCCAATTTGCAATAGCTATAAACTGTTTTCAAATGTGAAAACTTCTATGAAATTTAAAAAAATTCAATATCCAGCTATGAAATATTTTTAGAAATACCTGGCAATAACATAAACTGCTTAAAGTGCAAAATTTTATTTAAAACATGGAAAATTAACTTTCTGCAGTCATAAAAACTTAAATTATTGTCAGATAAAACCAAAATTTAGCCAACAACAAATTAAAATTGCAAATTTTTACAAAACGTTTAAAATAGCAAAATCTGGTCTTAAATATTAAAATATAGTTAGAAAACATTAAAATCCGGTTAAAAATATAAAATTTTATTTAAAAAATGTCAAAACCAGCTAAATTAGCCAAAATCTGTCCATAAATTGTTCAAAAGTGTAAAATTTTCATTATCAAATCTCAATAATAGTAACATCCGCCGATGAAATATTAACATATTGTTAAAAAACAAAATCTATTTAAAAAATGTTTAAAGAAAGTAAAAAATAACTTAATGCGGTTATAAAACATTAAAAAAAATTTGATAAAATCAAAATTATTTATAAAACATCATAAAATAGCAGAATCTGGCCTTAAAACATCATAATATTGTTATAAAACACCAAAATTTAAACATAATCTGTAAAAATGTTAAAAATCATTATAAAGTTTTAAAAACAGCAGAATCCTGTTATAATATATTAAAAATATTGTTAGAAAGATTCAAAATCTGATCATAAACTAAAAAATGCAAAACTTTATTAGTAGAATATTAAAAATAAGTAAATCTTTCTATAAAGTATAACATTTTTGTTAGAAATTAACAAAATTTAGTCATAAATTGATCAAAAATATTAAAAGATTATTACAAAAAAACTAAAAAAGCAAAATCTGGTTAAAAAAATATTAAAATAAATTTAGATATAACTAAAACTCTTTAAAAAACAGTTAAAAAATGCAGAATTTTGTTAAGAAAATGTCAACAAAAAAAATGGCTTTGAACTTTTAAGCAAAAACTTTAAAATACCAAAACTATTAATAGAATGAACCAAAATCCGCATAAACTATTAAAAATGCAAAATATATCTGTAAAAATTTAAATAGTTATCAGAAAGTACTAAAATCCGGCTATAAACTCTTACCAAAATGAGTAGGAATTTTAATAAAAACACCAAACTTCAACCATAAAACGGTTGAAAATGTAAAATTTTAAAAATTGTCAAATTCGTTCTTATTACATCAAAATATTGTTAGAAAACACTAAAACTATTAAAATTTGCAATATCTGGATAAAATAACAAAATATTGTAAGAAAACGCAAAAAATCGGCTATAAATTCTATAAAGTGCAAAATTTGTTAATTAAATATTAAAAAATTGTAAAAAAAACTACAAAATCTATCCATAAAACGATTGAAAACTGTAATATGTTACCAATAAAACGTAAAAAATTGCTAAATTTGATCTTAAAACATTAAAATAATGTTAAAAATGTCCAAAATTTGATAATAACTGTTAAAAAAATTTGAAAAACTGCAAAGTCCGGAAATAAAATATCAAAGTATTGTTAGAAAGCACAAAAATCTAACCATACACTGTTTAAAAACTAACAAATTTTCATGAAATATCAAAAATAGCAGAATCCGGCTATAAAATATTGAAGTATTTTTAGAAAACATCAGAATTCACTCATAACCTGTCCAAAAATAGCAAAATCTGGTCAAATAATTTAAATTTTGTCAAAAAACCTCAAATTTAGGTCATAAACTGATAAAAAAATAAAATTTTATTCTATAAAATATCAAAATTTAAAAAATCCGGTCATAAACTATAAACAATTTTAAAATTACACAAAAATTCTACCTATTAGATAACAAAAATAGCTAAAATTATATAAAAAACATTTAAATATGGTTAGATATTACCAACATACGGCTACAAACTGTTTAAGAAAGTATTTTTTTATAAAATTCTAAAACTGCAATATCCGGCTATGAAATATTAAAATATTGTTAGAAATTGCAAAAATTCGGATAAAAACTCCTTAAAGTACAAAATTTTATTTATAACATGTATAACTAACTTTTTACAGTCATAAAATTATTGTAATATAAAATCAGAATTAAGCCAACAACAAATTAAAATTACAAAACGTCTAAAATATCAAAATCCGGTTTTGAAACGTTAAAATATTGTTAAAAAATATCAAATCTTGGCTATAAACTAATGTATAATGTAAAAAAATTCTAGAAATTTTAAAAACTGCAAAATTGAGCTATATTATATTAAAAAATTGTTAATAAATACTAAAATCTGGCAAAAAAATGTAAAAAATTGTTCACAAACAGCAAAATCTGGAAATAATAAATCAAAATTTGGCCATAAACTGTTAAAAAATGTAAAAAAAATATTATTAAATCTTAAAAATAATAACATCCTCCCATAAAATATTAATATATTATTGAAAAAACTAAACTAATAAAAAATGCAAAATTCTATTAATAAAAAGTCAAAAATAATTAAAATCTAACATAACATAACAAAAAAGCATTTTTAGATAGAATTAAAATCCGATCAACAAAAGTTAAAAAGTGCAAAATTTGTTTATAAATTGTCATAAAATAGCAAAATCTGGTCTAAAAACATCAAAATATTGTTATAAAACACCAAAATTCAAACATAAACTATAAAAACGTTAAAAAAATTTATAAAATTTTAAAAATAGTAGAAACCGGTAATTAATTATTAAAATTATTGTTAGAAAGTACCAAAATCCGGTATTGAGCTGTTAAAAAATGCAAAATTTAATGTGTGTTTAAATAAAAATTAATAAATCTGGCTAAAAGGTATAAAAAAATGGTCAGAAATCAATAAAATTTTATCATTACCTGTTCAAAACTTAAAATTTGTATTACAAAAAAATTAAAAAAAGAAAATCTAATTAAAAAAATATTAAAATAAATTTATAAATAACTAAAATCCTTCTAAAACGGTTGAAAATTCTGTTCATAAAATGTCAAAGACAAAAAAAAATGGAATTGAAATACCAAAACTATTGTTAGAAAGAACCAAAATTTACATAAACTATTAAAAAGTGCAAAGTATACCTATACAATTTTTTTGTAAGAGTTTCTAGACGAAGTTTTTTTATAACCTAACCTAACCTAACCTAACCTAATCTAACCTAACCTAACCTAACCTAACCTAACCTAACCTAACCTAACCTAACCTAACCTAACCTAACCTAACCTAACCTAACCTAACCTAACCTAACCTAACCTAACCTGACCTTACCTAACGTAACCTAACCTAACCTAACCAAAATTAAATCATATGTCAAAAATAGCTAAACCCGTTCTTATTACATCAAAATATTGAAAACACCAAAACCCGGCTATAAACTATTGAAAATTGTTTTTAAAAACGCAATATCCGGATAAAATAGCAAAATTTTGTAAGAAAAAGCAAAAATTCGATTATAACTTTTATAAAGTGCAAAGTTTTATTTATGAATTTTGCAGTAAGTTAGTAAAAAGTGCAAAACTTCATTTATAAAATGTCAAAAATAGGAAAATCCTGTCATAAAACATTAAAATATTGTTAGAAGTTATCAAAATTTTGCCATAAAAAGTGTAAATTTTTTTAAGAAATTTAAAAAATGCATAATTTTGTTATGAAACATATTAATATTGTTAGAAAGCACAAAAATCCAGCCATACACTATTAAATAATAAACTATTTTTCATAAATCCGGGTATAAACATTAAAATGTTGTTAGAACGCATTAAAGTCGACTCTATATTATAATATTAGGTCAGTAGTTTGGATTAGAGTAGATCACAACCTTCCCTTGTGAATCAAATGACTTCTAACGTCCGCTGAGAATGTAACTATCAAACTTCTTAATAACAAACACTAGGGTGGGTGGGTGGGTCACTCCATATTATGATATTAAGTCAGTAGTTTTGATTGGAGTGGCCCACTTACCTCCCAAAGTGTTAGACATCAAGAGTTTGTATGTATTTTCTCTTGCGACTAAATGACTTTTGACATCCGCAGAAAAGTAAACCATCAAACTTTTTGAAGACAAACACTTAGGTGAGTGGGTGGGTCACTTCAATATTATGTCAATAGTTTGGATTGGAGTGGCTCACCCACCCACCCAAATGTTAGGTATTAAGAAGTTAGATTACGACCTTCTTTTGTAATCAAATGACTTTTGACGTCAGCTGAGAAGGTAACTAACCGTAAAGAAATTAATTATCAAACTTCTTGAAAACAAACACTTGGGTAGGTAGGTGGGTCACTCCATATTATGATATTAAGTCAGCAGTTTAAATTAAAATGGCGTACCTACGTACCCAAATATTAGGTATCAAAAGGTTAGAAGTCGTCCTTCTTTAGTGGTCAAATGATTTCAGACGACCGCTGAGAAGGTACTTATCAAACTTCTTGATAACAAACAATTAGGTGGGTGGGTGGGTCACTCCATATTATAAAATTCAGTCAGTAATTTGAATTGGAATAGCCCACCCACTCACCCAAGTGTTAGGTATTAAAATTTTAAATCACAACGTTCTCATGTGATCAAATGACTTTTGACGTCTGCAGAGAAGTTAACTATCAAAGTTTTTTATGACAAACACTTGGGTGGGTGGGTGGGTGGGTCACTCTATGTTATAATATTAAGTCAGTAATTTAGATTGGAGTGCCTACCCACCCACCCACCCAAGTGTATGGTATCAAATGGTTGGATCACTACCTTCTCTTGTAACCAAATGACTTCTGACGTCCGTAGAGAAATTAACCATCAAATTTCTTGATGACAAACACTTGGGTGGCTGGGTGAGTTACTCTATATTATAATATTGAGTCAGTAGTTTGGATTAAAGTGACCCACCCACCCACCCAAATGTTAGGTATCAAAAGGTTGGATTCTCTTGTGATCAAATGATTTCTGACGTACGCAGCAAAGTTAACTACCAAACTTTTTGAAGATAAACACTTAAGTGAGTGGGTGGGTCACTCCATATTATAATATTATGTCAATAGTTTAGATTGGAGTAGCCCACCCACCCAACCAAGTGTTAGGTATCAAGAGGTTGGATCACAACCTTCTCATGTGGCTAAATGACATCTGACGTCCGCAGAAAAATTAACCATTAAATTTCTTAATAACAAACACTTAGATGGGTAGATAGGTTACTCCATATTATAATATTAAGTCAGTAGTTTGGTTTAGAGTGGCTCACATACCCACCAAAGTGTTAGGTATTAAGAGGTTAGATTACGACATTCTCTTGGAACCAAATTACTTCTGAAGTCCGAAGAGAAGTTAACCATCAAACTTCTTGATAAAGAATATTTGGGTGAGCGGGTGGATAATTTCATATTATGATATTAAATCAGTAGTTTGGATTGAAGTAAGCCATCCACCCACCCAAGTGTTACGTTTCAAGAGGTTAGATCATAACCTTCTTTTGTGACCAAATGACATCTGACGTTCGCTGTGAAGGTAACTATCAAACTTTTTGATAACAAACATTTGGGTGGGTAAGTAGATGGATTACACCATATTATGATATTAAGTCAGTAGTTTAAATTGGAATTGCCTACCCAAGTGTTAGGATCAAGAGGTTGGATCACGACCTTATCTTATGATCAAATGATTTCTGACGTCCGCTGAAAAAATAACTATCAAACTTCTTGATAACAAACACTTGGGTAGGTGTGTGGGTCACTCTATATTATAATATTAAGTTAGTAGTTTAAGTTGGAGTGGCCCACCTACCTGCCCAAGTGTTAGGTATCAAGAAGTTGGATCATAACTTTCTCTTGTGTCCAAATTTTTTTTTATAAAATATCAAAAATTACAAAAAAATTTAACAATTTAGTAAAAAATACAAAAATCTAATTAAAAAACATTGAAAAAAATTTAAATTTTGTCCATGATATGACAAAAACAGCAAAATCTGTTCTGAAAACATCAAAATATGGTTAGAAAGAACTAGCATATGACTATAAACTGTTTAAAAATTGTTAGAAATAGCAAAAATTTGACTATAACAAGAACTACAAAAAGTGTAAAATCAAAATTTGGCCTATAACAAATTAAAATTGTAATTTTTTTAACTAAAACAGCAAAACCTGGTTTTATAACATTAAAATAAAGTTGAAAATTATCAAAATTTTGCTATAAACAGATAAAAGCTTTAAAAAAAAATTAAAAACTGCAAAACCCAGCTATAAAATACCAAAAAAATTGTAAAAAAACACTAATATCCGGCCAAAAATGTAAATCTTTCATTTTTAATAAAAGTCAAAAATCGAGCTAATCGGTATAAAGTGTAAATTTTTTTATTGCTACGGCTTTTATCAATTAAACATGCACAAAAATCACTGTTTGGATTAATATTAAACATAACATTGGAGCTTGCAGAGGTATTTCAGAGTTAGAAGACGTACGCCTAAATGGGTTTTGAAGACTAGAATTTTTTGTTGCCAACGGAGATTTGTTTTTGTAGCTGAAGTCCTAAGGCTAATTATATTTTAAATGTTTGCTTCTTTTATGTTAAACGACTCTATTTAATTATAGATTAAAACTTCAGCCAACAAAAGTGTAAAATTTCATTTATGAAACGTCAAAAATTGCAAAATCCTGTTTTAAACATTAAAATATTGTTAGAAATTATAAAAGTTTTGTCATAAACTATTATAAAGTGCAAAATTCTATTCATAAAAATCAAAAACAATTAAATGCTGTCATAAAACATTAAAACATTTTTAGATAAAATTGAAATTTGATTAAAATGAGTTATTTTTAACTTATTATTTTATTTATATTGTCATAATTGTCATAAAATAATAAAAACCAGTCTTGAAACATTAAAATATTATTAGAAAACTCCAAAATTTGAACGTAAAATATTTAAAAGTGTAAAAATCTGCATAGAATTACAAAAATAGCAAAATCCAGCTATAAATTATTAAATATATTGTTAGAAATCCAAAATTTCATTCATAAAGTAACAAAAATATCAAAATTTGGCCATCAAGTTTATAAATATTGTCAGTAATTAACAAAAATTAGTCATAAACTGTTAAAAAATGCAAAATTCTATTCATAAAAAGTCAAAAATAATAAATGCTATCATAAAACATTAAAGCATTTTTATTTTTAATTAAAATGCCACAAAATAGCAAAATTGTTTTAAAATATTCTTAGAAAGTGTCAAATTTTAATAAATTTTCAAAATTCAGGTATTAATTAACAAAAATATTTTGTTTGAAAAACCAAAATTTTGCTATAAACTGTAAAAAAAAAAAATTATTTATAAAATGTCAAAAATTGGTAAATTTGGCTATAAAGTATAAAAATATTATCAGAAATCCATAAAATTTGATCATAAACTGTTAAAAAATACATAACTTGGCCAAAAAATATAAAAATAATTTTAAAAATAATCAAAATCTTTCAAAAAAGGGTTAAAAAGTGCAAAACTCTAAAATTTGATTCTGAAATTTAAATATTTGTTAGAAAGCTTTAAAATCCAGCAATAAACTTTTAAGAAACGTATAAATTAACATAAAATTTCAAAAATTGCAAAATCTTGGTTAGAAATATAAAAACTGCAAAAAAAGTGCAAATGATATTAAAAAATAGTCAGAAAGCACTAAATTCCTATTAAAAAGTTTAAAAATAACAAAACCTATCAATAAATGATTAAAAAAAACTAAAATCCGGCCATAAACTGTCAAAACGTGCCAAATTCTATTCACAAATTGACTAAAACTGCAAAACCTGGCTCCATAAATTTTAAAATAACGTTGCCTAAAAGGTTCTTTTAAATTTTGGGACTTTGCAAACTCTTAATTACAGATAACATAACTACAAAATAAGATTAAATTTCATTAAATATTGAAATTATATTAAACCTAACTGATCGGTAAGGTTTTATAAACTATTCAAATAGTTTATTTAAATTTACAGCTAAAGAATTTTATGACAAGTTTATAAATATTGTGCTGGTGGTTTCATACAGTGTTTAGCTCAAAAACTTTGTTTACATCATAAAGTTGATCAAAATTGGCGCAAAGAAGTCGTTTACAGTATAAAATTTGTTTAGAAAATTTTCAAATTGCACAGAAAAGACAATTCTAACATGAAAATTGTACAAAAATATTATTTTAAAAATAAAATTTCCTTAAATACCTTGTTTACTACATAAAATTGATCAAAATTGTCAACTTTGTTGTGTTTAGCCAAATGTGTATTTTGTAACGTTTGTAGTCAACTGTCAACTTTAACTGTCAAATTTGTTGTTTGTGTGTACTGTGTGATGTTTCTAATTCAACTGCAACTTTTATGTTTATTGTCAACTTTGTTGTTTGTAGCCAAACGTGTGCTTTGTAACGTTTGTAGTCAACTCTAACGTAATTTTTGTAATCAACTTTAATGTTTGTACTAAACTGTGTACTTTGTAACGTTTGAAGTTAACTGTCAACTTTGATTTGGCGTTTATAGTCAACTTTGATGATGCGTTTATAGTCAACTTTGATGGGGCGTTTATAGTCAACTGTCAATTTTCCTTTACGTTTGTAAGTCAACTTTGCTTTACGTTTATAAGTCAACTGTCAACTTTCTGATCGTATGTCAACATTGACGTGACGTTTATAGTCAACTCTTAACTTTGTTGTGGCGTTTATTATTCAACTGTCAATCTTTGATGTTTATATTCAACTGACAACTTTGTTTATTGAAGCCAACTCTGTACTTTGTGGCGTTCAGTGTCAACATTGATGTGACTTTTATAGTCAAACTATTTTATTTCCACAGTCAACTTTGAAATTTATAATCAATTTTTAAGTTTGTAATTGTAAACTTTATGACGTTTAAAGTTAATTGTCAACTTTAACTTGACGTTTATAGTCAACTTTAATGTCCACTCTACGTAACTTTAGTACTCAACTTTAACTGTGTTTTTTAACGTTTGCAGTCAACTTTGACGTGACGTTTCTGGTCAGCTTTTGTAACCAACTGTAATCTTTAAACTTTTTAGTCAATTTAGTTTTTGTAACTTTGCCGTTTGTAATAAGTTGTCAACTTTTACATTTATGCTTAACTTTGACGTAACCTTTACAGTCAACTTTATTGTTTATAGTCTGAAGCTACCTACCAAATTTGACAAATTTAGTCAACTTTGATGTTCGTAGCCAACAGTGTACTTTGTGTCACTTTAAGTCGGTTGTCAATTTTGATGTGATTGTTTTAACATTTGTAGGTTATTGTCAATTTTATTGTTTTTAATTGGCAGTTTTTACGTTTATTGTTTGTGACGTTTGTAGTCAATTTTTACGTTTGTAACAAACTGTCAACTAATACGTTTGCGGTCAACTTTTACGTAACTTTTGTAGTTAACAGCCAACTTAAACGTCTGTAGCTACCTACTAGTTTTGACATCTGTAGTCAACTTTAATTTTTGTAGCCAATTGTGTACTTAGTAAATATGTGACGTATTTAGTCAATTGTCAACTTTGATGGTATATTTTTGACAAACTGTCGACTTTTGTAGCCAACTTTTTGATGTTTTTAAGTCAACAGTCTACAATAAAACGTTTAAAATGATTCAGCTGCTTATCTCTGATTAATTACTGCGTTCTGCACGCAGCCAATATCACGTTTGCATTTTGATTTTACTTAACTAGAAACGTAATTAAAATAAATAACTTGTTTTATATGTCTATTTATATTATATTTGTCTTTAAAAAGCTTTGTTTTTTTTTAAATTGGACGCAAGCTATAAAAATGTTTTTGGAAAACATGGATTCAATCAAAAATCTTAAGATTTTATGAAATTATGCTGCACTTATTTTAAATTACCTAAAAATTATTATATTTAAAAATTGTCATTCAAAATTTAAAAAAAAACTGAGAGTTTTGAAATAACTAATAAGAAAATTTTTAAATATGAAATAGTCAACACAAAATTAATATTTCTCAATATAAAATATATTATAAAAATCATAAGTTATAAAACTGCTTAAAATCATGCCAACAAAAAAAAAGAGAAAAAAAAGAGAAAAAAAAGAAAAAATTAAGAGAAACTTAAAAAATGTATCAAATTTTTCAAAAAAAGAAATATTTTTAAAAAACATTAAATCAATCTTAAATAATAAGCTTGGAACCATAGAAAAAACAAAAACTAAAAAAATAAATTACTTAAAAATAAAAAATAAACTTAAAATATAAATCAAATAAAAATATATCAAAATTTAAAAAAAAATAAAAATTTTAAATACATGTAAAAAACATTTTTTAATAGTTTTCAAAACAGGTTGATAAAATCATAAATTAAATTTCTTGAAATAATTGAAAAAACACAAAATTTAAATTAATACCAAAAAATTTACAAGAAACTTAAATTATAATTTAGAAAATTATTTTTCAAATTTAAAAATATTTTTATATTTAGAAAAATATTGAATTAATCATAAATCAAAAAATAAATAAACAGTTTTTTTTTGTTATTTTGATTAATTTTGGCAGTTAAGTATAGTTTACAAAAAAATAATTTTAATTAATTAATCTAAAACACAATTTTAAATAAACTAATTTTTTTCTGTACTTAAGATATCTACACTGTTTGATTGTCTACAATCAAATACACTAACTAGTATTGATAACCAAAACAATCGAATCATTTATTATTAAATTCTGCTTTTAATTAATCTATTGACTATCCTCTAAATATTTAGATAAATACAAACTTAAATATAAAGAGGTACTTGGCACTGTCCCAAAATTTTATTAACAATTTTATAGAATCCATCATCTATTAAACTAGCAAGGCTTTAGCAATGTAACTAATTTAAAATTATATTATTTATACGCAACAATAAAATCCTCATTTATGAGCCGTATGTAATCAAATTACTCTTGCTTTATTTTTACTGCTAATAAACTTTTAATCATTTATAACAAAATTTTATGCCATCATAAAATTTATCACCAACAGATTACAAGATTTCCTAGTTATATAAAAATCAATGAATTTAATAATTGTATGTAACTTGCAAACATTAATTAAATTTAACAACTGTATCGCTAGAACTTACATATTGCAACGCTAATATATATCTTAGGGATTATTTCGCTCTGAATTGTTTCCATGATTAGATTATGTTAATCTTGTTCAAACTGATGTACATTTGAAACGTACATTTAAAATGGAATATATGTGAGTCCCTTTGTCTGCGTCTCTGTCAAAACTAAGTTATCCTAGTACATGAGAAGCAAACAGACACCTGTGTTCACATCTGCACGGAAAGAAATACAATTAATTTAAATTCTATTAAGAGGTCAAAACAATTTATTAAAATTTCTTTGTGGATCAAATATTTGAAATGGAAACATCAATGTCCTTTGATCTAAAGCAAAATATTTCTTACTATAATTATACATTGAAAGCCTTCATCCACCCAAACATCCGGGGAATACGCCGTGTTTGTGATGAAAATCCAGGGCAAAGAACAGACCCTTATCGTTATGGTAATTGAATGAACTATTTTCTTTAAGGAAAACATCTAACATCAACCAGCATAAAACTTGACTTATTTGTATAACATGATAAAGTTTTCTTATTATATTAATAGTATTCAATTTAATTTCTGGCGATTTTAATACGCTGCATTCCATGCGCGGACAAGGATTAAACGCTGCAAACCAGCTGCAATCTCTCAACGTACCACAAAGAAAGTACAGTTGGGTAATTAATGTCTCACCGGCGCAAAGAATAGTGGTTGAAAATAGAAAATTACAAGGCTAAATTGGATGTTAAAGGGATTTTTTTTGCTATTATTATGTGGTTTTATAAAGGGGTGCTCTTTGTCGTGCTTTGTACAACGAATGGGAATTAAATGATTAAAAAGCGAGAGCTCTTCACATCGACAAGTAGAGCAAATTGTATTTTAAACTGTTTATCACAATAGTAATTTAATTAAATCAGCATTGAGTTAATTATTAAAAATTGTTATATTGCATATTAGTAGAAAAAATCTGTTCTTAATCTTGTAAATTTACGACCGGACATGTCCGTGAGTTGTTGGATCTTCCCTTTAAATTTTTACGCCGACCTGATTTATAGCTGCAATTCCAGCAATCGTTTCTCTTCATTAACTTGTAAAAACTCTAATTCGTGGCAATATTTTATACATAACAAATTGAGGCCGAGCCCTAAACATATATTTTTTTCTGCAAAGATTATAAAATTATGTTAATTGTAAATAATATTCCGTACACAGCTTCCAACAGCTTTTATCTCTTCAGATTTGTAGTACAAATTTTGACGCGTTCACATGATAAATTGACGCGGATGCAGTCTGCATGCATTATTGAGCATATCCTGGGCTCAATATGGGCGAAAGATTAATGTGCGCCTTGCACGAGACCGCTTTGATTGAAATAAATCTAGGCGGTGATACATTGGCGGGAAGGAGGAAGTGGGGATCCGTCATCATTTCATGCGATTGTGTTGATTTATCAGGGGGGTTGGTTGGGCGGAACGTGTTGAATGCATCTAGTCGAGCGATGCGTCTTCTTATAAGGTAATCAAGTTCCCTTTAGAAATTCCCATGTTCTAATCCGGATTAATGAGCTCTTTATGTTGTAAAAACTATGCGGATTGAATTAATATTCTGACATTCAGGTAAAACAATTGATTTGGATTGTAGGGTTTGGGTTGTATAGACAGTTTCCTAATCTGCTTATTTAATAAATATTCATATACCTTACTTACAATAACTTCAAATTGTATATTTAGGCTTAGCAAAATAACCTTATGTTAAGATGTCATTCTACTTGAGATTAGAAGCTACTATTATTAGTTTTCTAACAGTTTAGATTTATTATTTAGAATACTCGGAGAAGTTCTGGTAAAAAAACGTTTTCAAAAAATAATTATTTATTTTCAGGTTACCCACACATTTAACAGTAGATAGACAGTAACTTCTGCGTACACTTTTATATTTTAAAATGTGTTATTGGCATTATTACAAACAAAGCAAATGAATTACAGTAAAACCCAAAAATGTAAAAAAAAAATAAATAATTTTTTAGTTTACAAAATTACTAAACAATGTTTAGATTAAGTATTAAACATTTTTTGAGTTTTTATTTTAAAATTTGTGTCCTCAGCACCATTAATAAATTACAGTCAAATTAAAAAAAAAATGATTTTTTTTTTTTTTTTAATTACTGATTCTATAAAATTGTTAACAAGTTTAGGTTTAGCATACTGGATTTTAGTTGTAAACTTTATAAATGACTTAATTAAATTAAATTAGTAGAGATAGATATTGCTTCTAATTTATAAATTTTTAGACATTATATAAATATCGAAAAAAACTGTTTACAATTTTTAGTTTAAAATAGATATTCTTCTAAATGGAATTTCTTAAATATAACATTTATTAGCGCCAGTAACAGTTTTGCTACAGGTGCCACCACAAATATTATTTTTATCTGTAAAAGTAGAAAGATGGTCTTCTCAATATATCTTCAAAAAATTAAATTAAAATATTGATTAATATATTAGATAAGGTCTATTAGTAATTTTTTCTGTAATTTTTATTGATTTCAAAAATTAATAGAAATAAATATTAAACAAATTTTTGATTGTTTGCTTTGTACAAAATGATTTTGATTTGTACTAATTAAAATTATAATTTTTTTGATTATTTTCAGTTAAATAAAGTTGAACAGTTTGAGGTTATGCAAAATTAGACGTATTTAAATTTATAGAGTTGGTAATAATAATCTTGAAGTGTATTAAGTAGTGTCCAGTAGCCGGTTTTGGGCCCTCCGGCCCTCCATACAGGTGGCGCCATCTATAGAAACAGCGCCACCTGTGCGGCCGGAGGGTGAACTACAGCCTAGCGGACGATAGATGGCGCCACCTGTATGGAGGGCCGGAGGGCCCAAAACTGGCTACTGGACACTACTGTATTAGTACGAAGTCACATTAATTTCTAATGAAGCGTTTAGGAATTATGATTTTGTTAATTATCTCATTTGAGGCAGAATTCGGTTAATTAAAGTTATTAATAAATAATTTGAGGTTATGCAAAACTGAGCGAATAAATTTTGATTAATATTTTACAGTTAGTACTAATAGTGTTATGGTTTGTTGTTAATAAATTGCACCTACCCACCCAACTGTTTGTTGTTCATAAATTGGATTACAAACATTGGGGCGGGTGGGCGGGATTTAAAGTTTAAACTACTGTCCCGCAATCAAGAAAATTAGTACCTTGCCTACCTACCCAAGTGAGCAAAACATTAGATCACAAACACTTAGTGCCCAGCAGGAACTAAAGTTGAAACTACTTTCTTACAATTAATGAACTGGGTTGTCTTTCCAACCCACCCAAATGTTGGCAAACTCAAAATCAATTCACAAACACTTGGGTGAGCGGACGGAAACTTAAGTTAAAATTTGTGCCCTTTTGTGCCTATTCAAGTATTAGTAAACAAAAAATTGAATTTCAAACACTTGGGTGAGTGAGCGGGTTCTAAAATTTAAACTAGTGTCCTGCATTCAAGGAAATGAATATCCCGCCCACCTACCCAAGTATTTGTAAGCAAGACCGTAGATAACAAATATTTAAGTGGAAACTAATTTTTATATTACTGTCCCGCAGTTTTTGAACTGAGTGCCCCACCTGCTCACCCAAGTGTTAGTGATCAAAAAATACAATTACAAACACTTGGGCAAGTAGGCGGGATCTAAAGTTTAAACTAAAGTCTTGCAATCTCCTCACCCACCCAAGTGTTTGTAAGCAAGATATAAGATAACAATTATTTGAGCAAATGGGCGAAAATTCAAGTTAAAATTATTATTATATATTATTACATTTGGGTGGGTGAGTGGGAGCTAAAAATACTATCCCGCATTTAATAAACTGAGTGCTCTACTTTCTCGGCAAAGTGTTGGTGATCAAGAAATTTAATTACAAATACTTGAGCGGGTGGGTGGGAACTGAAGTTAAAACTCTTGTCCAATGAATAACTCTCACCCAGCAAAGTCTTTGTAAGCAAAACATTAAATTACATATAATTGGGTGAGTGGGCGGAAACTAAAAATAAAACTACAATAAATTAATGAACAAAATATCCCGTCCACCCACCAAAGTGTTTGTAAGCAAGATATTTGATCACAAACACTTGGGCGGGTGGCCGGGAACTAAAGTTAAAACTACTGTTCCGCAATCAATAAACTGAGTATCCCTCCCACCCAGCCAAGTGTTTGTAAGCAACACGTTAGACCATAAACTTTTAGGCGGGTGAGCAAGAACTAAAGTTAAAACTACTGTTCCGCAATCAAAAAACTGAGTACCCTTCCTACCCAGCCAAGTGTTTGTAAGCTAAAGTTATAACTATTGTCCCGCAACCATTAAATAAAGTACCTTGTCTACCCACCCAAGTGTTTATAAGCAAAATATTTTATCAGAAACACTTGGGTGGGTGGGCGGAAACTAAAGTTAAAACGACTGTCCCGCAATCAATAAATTGAGTATCCCCGCTCACCCAATTAAGTGTTTGTAAGCAAAACATTTAAACATTTGGGCAGCTTGGCGGGATCTAAAATTAAAACTATTGTCTCCGGGTAAAAACTAAAATTAAAACTACTGTCCTGGAATCAAGGAATTAAGTGCCCCACCCACCCTTCCAAGTGTTTGTAATCAAAAAATTTAATCACAAACACTTGGGCGGGTAGGCGGAAAGTAAAGGTTAAATTACTGTCCCGCAATCAATAATCTGAGTACCCCACCTATCCACCCAAGTATTTGTAAGCAAAACTATAGATTACAAACACTTGGCCGGGTGGGTAGGATCTAAAGTTTAAACTACTGCTTCAAAATCAATGAACTGAGTGAACTAAAGTTAAAACTACTGCCCCTTAATCAATAAATTGAGTATCCCCGCCCACCCACCCAAGTGCTTGTAAGCAAAACAATAAATAACAAACATTTAGGCAAGTAGGCGAAATCTAAAGTCAGAACTACTGTCACCGGACTAGAACTAAAATTAAAACTACTGTCCTGCAATCAAGGATTTAAGTCCCACACCCACCCACCCAAGTGCTTCTAATCCAAAAAATCACAAACACTTAGGCGGGTAGGGGAAAACTAAAGTTAAAATTACTGTCCCGTAATCAATAATCTGAGTACCCCGCCTATCCACCCAAGTATTAGTAAGCAAAACAATAGATCACAAACACTTGTGCGAGTGGGTGGGATCTAAAGTTCAAACTACTGCTCCAAAATCAAAAAACTAAATGCTCCGCCCACCCAATTAGGTGTTTGTAAGGTACACATTAGATCACAAACACTTGGGCGGGAACTGAACTGAAACTATTGTCGCGTAATCAATAAAAATAATGTCTTATCCACCCACCCAAGTGTTGGTGATCAAAAAATTAAATAACAAACACTTGGGCAGGATCTAAAGTTTAAATTATTGTCCCACAAATAATGAACTGAATACTCCGACTACTCACCCAAGTGTTTTTGAGCAAAAGATTAGATCACAAACATTTGAGCAGGTAGACGAGAACTAAATTTGAAACTACTGTCCTAACCAACATCAGTCAACTTAGTGCCCTACTCACCTACTCGAAAAATTAAATTACAAACAATTGAACAGAATCTAAAGTTTAAACTACTGTCCCGCAATCAAAGTACTGAGTGACCGACTCACTCACTCTAGTGTTGGTTATTTAGAAAAAAGATCACAAACACTTGGGCGGGTGGACAAAAACTACTGTCCCACAATCTTCAAACTGAGTGACCCACCCACCCACCTAAGTGTTCGTGGTTCCAATAATTAAATACCAAACTTCCGGTAATGTTGCTTTTGACAAATAAACGCAAAAAGTTAAACAATTGTTACTAATATGCGCAAAAAAAAAGGAACGTACCAGTTCTTTGATAACTAACAGTTGGATCGGGTTTGGCAAGAACACAACACGACTTTGTTTGTGATCCAACGATTGGATATTGAACCAAAGATGATTTTTCTGTAAAAAAATATCACTAATATGCGCGAGAGGAGAAATGTACCAATTCCTTGTGTAATTAAGAGTTGTACGCCACTGTGTGTGTGTAATGTTATTAATTTTTAACTTGTGCAGTTTGTGTGAAATTTAGTGCCTATAATTCTAAAGTTTGTGTCATTCCGGCTGGTAATTATATTAGCAACCAGTCATCTTTACAATTTTAAGAAAATTCACTGGTTTAATTATTTTTATTATTGTAAATGTATTTAACCTAGAATTATAGTTTCCCGCTTACTGTTTTGTCGCGCTTCCCGTGGCGGTGATTTTAACTATTCGTACCAGTGGCGTAACTTCCATTTTTTAACGTGTAATTTTAAAATTTTATTATTAATTTTTATAATCCTGCTGTCTCTTGTGTAACCTTACCGTGGTCTACCTGTATTTGTTTTTAGTCAGTCACCAGTGATCGACCGCACCGGTGTGAATTGTGTCCTTGTATCAACCTTATCCTGTTTTTATTTATTTATTGCTCTAGTCATTTTTGTTTTTGTAACTGTATCTGTTATTATGCAGTGAAAATGCAAAACTGTTGCACAATCAGGTGTAACCTGTAGCAATTGTGGCGTTATCTTCCATAACAGTTGCGCTATTCGTTACAAGAAATGTAATTGCGGTAATTTATTTGAATTGGATGATTCCGAACTTCCTAAACTTTATAAAGAAAATATTACTCTTTACCAAGTTTTATGTGATGAGTTGAGGTCGAGCAATAAATTACTCTTAGATAAAATTACTTATCTTGAAGAGAAGATCACCGATAAAGATAAAACTATTCTTCAATACGAAGCTCGCAGTAAACAACTAACTGCTCCCACTACTGCGCCGCTCACTAATGATAAGGTGCAATTGATTCAACCTGCAGTTTTTTCTTCTTTAGCAAGCTCTGTTGTTAAGGGAAAAACTAATCAAAAAACTCAGCCAAGAACTCAAACTATCGTTGGTTGTGGCCCAACCAATGACAAACTGCAGGCTTATGTGCCTACTTCTTACGTACATGTTTCTATACTTAGACGTGGAACTAATAAAACTGATATAGTAAATCATATTAAATCTAAAATTTCTACGATATCAGTTGATGTTGTTGAGTTAAAAGTAAAATCTGGAAACTACAGCAGCTTTAAAGTTTCTGTTCCAGCTAATCATGCTCGATCTATTCTCTGCAAAGATTTTTGGCCTGCAAATATATATATAGCGGTCAAGAAATTTTTAAATTATGGGCGAGTTAATAATGTTCCTGCTTCATCTTCGGTGGATTTTCGAAATCTGGATCCAGCAAACAATCTAAACCCGTCACCAGAAACACCAGCGGTATCTCCATCTATTACCAGAATGTCGGGGGTATAAAAACTAAACTTAAAGAACTTATGCTGGCTGTAGCTGTATCCAACTACGATATTATTGTACTGACCGAAACCTGGCTAAATCAGGACATCAGCGATGCGGAGCTACAATTAATTGGTTACAGTTTGTTTAGATGTGATCGCTCTTCATTAACAAGCCCTAAGCTTGACGGAGGAGGTGTCTTAATTGCTACTAAAACTTGTTTTAATTGTACTTTATTACAACCTACATTTTTAAGTGTTGAACATTTGTTTGTAATTGTTAAGTTTAAGTTTGTATCATATATTATCAGTGCAGTCTACTTACCACCTAACTCGGCATGTGATAAATATTTAGATCACTGTTATTCCGTTGAATCTATCGCTGACAAATATCCAAACAGTAAACTAATTTCACTAGGCGATTATAATCTACCCGCAGCGGTATGGGTTAATGACGAGTTAGGCATAAGTGTTATTTGTAATGATACTTATTCTGCTCATTTTGTTTCCAACTGTTATGGATTTCTAAACTGCGCTCAATGTATTTCTATACCTAATGATGGTGGTGTGTTCTTAGATTTATGTTTTTCTAACATCTGTGATATTTCTGTGATTAAAGCTGTGGATGTTTTGTTAAAACTTAGCCAACATCATATTGCTTATGTGATTGATGTAAAATGTGATACTAGCCGTGATATTTTAATGTGTAATTATGTTTTTAATGATTTTAAATACGCCGACTTTAACGCAATCAATAATTTTTTGTTGAATGTTGATTGGTCCGCCCTTTTTTATAATTGTGATGTTGATAATTGCGTTAATTTATTTTACTCTGTGTTGCATTTTGCTATTGACTGTTTTGTTCCCAAAAAACAATGGCGAGAAAACAATTTTCCGGTTTGGTTTAATAAAGAATTGATTTCACTTACTAGACTCAAAAAAACTGTTCATAAACGTTATAAATCTTCAAGACTATTGTCTGATTATAACGAATTTCAATCAATTCGTACTTCGTGTAAAAATCTCAGTACATGTCTATACAAGCAATATATTACTCGAACAGAAAACAACATTCAAAGTAACCCTAAACATTTTTGGAAATTTGTTAGCGACTCTAAAAAAACTAATGATTTTCCAGCCACAATGTATTATAAACAAAAAACTTGCAGTAATGGAGATGACTATGTTAATAGTTTTGCTGAATTCTTTTCTTCTGTTTACGATACACAAACTCATCCAACTTATTTGTTTGACTTTAAGAAAAACGTATTACATCGATCATTTTCAATTAGTTTGTTGGATGTATTTAAAGGGATTGAAAACCTTAAATGTAACTTTAGCACTGGACTGGACGGTGTTCCATCTATGCTGTTAAAACAATGTATTTATTCAATTTCTATGCCATTGCACTTACTTTTTGAGGCTTCTCTTAATGAAGCCAAGTTTCCTTCAGTTTGGAAACAAAGCTACATTATGCCTTTACATAAATCTGGAGCTAAGGAGGATATTACTAATTATAGAGGTATATGCATCCAGTCTGCTATTCCTAAGTTGTTTGATCAAATTGTAACTGGTCAAATACAATGGATGTGCAAAAGCATTTTAGTGGAACAGCAACATGGGTTTCGCGAGGGTCGTTCTACTCTTACAAATCTTCTTTGTTACGAAAATGATCTTTTGAATGCCTTTCAATCAAGAGTTCAAGTAGATTCTATTTACACTGATTTTTCTAAGGCTTTTGATTGCGTTAATCATAGTATTTTGATTGCTAAGCTTCGGGCTTTGGGTTTTCATGAATCTGTTGTTGCGTGGTTGTCGAGCTTTTTGGAAAATCGTACACAGTGTGTGAAAATTAATAACTTTTTATCACAACCAATTGTTGTTCCTTCTGGGGTTCCTCAAGGATCTCATTGTGGACCAATTCTGTTTTTACTCTTTATTAATGATCTTGTTTATTCTATTAATTCTTCGTCTTATCTTTTATTTGCTGACGATCTTAAAATTTATAAAAGAATATCATCTATCGAGGACTGCATTAGTTTGCAAAATGATTTAGATTCTGTTCAATCATGGTGTTTTATTAATAACTTGTTGTTTAACGCAAATAAATGTTTTTCGATAAGCTTCAACAAAACTTTAAGTAAAGTATCGTTTGACTATACTATCGATAATAATGTTTTGGAGCATGTTACACAAATAAAAGATTTGGGCGTAATTTTTGATTCAAAACTAACTTTTGTTGAGCATATAAACTATATGTGCAACCGTGCTATGAAAATGTTAGGATTTGTTTACAGAATTTCTACTGACCTATCTCCTAGCACACTCAAATTACTTTATTGCGCTTTAGTACGTTCTCATTTAGAGTACGCTCCGTCAGTTTGGTGTCCATACTACAGCGTTCATATATG
Source organism: Tachinus rufipes (assembly GCA_963932245.1). Lineage (NCBI taxonomy): Eukaryota > Metazoa > Arthropoda > Insecta > Coleoptera > Staphylinidae > Tachinus > Tachinus rufipes. Next base: position 117,129,784 of record OZ010745.1, read on the forward strand.
CAATATAGAACGTATTCAAAACAAATTTTTTCGTTTATTATCGTACAAATTAGGCATTTCATCCGAAAATTACGATTTTAACCTCATTGCATTGCAATATAATCTTCCGCCGCTGAAAATTCGGCGCAAAAGAGCCGATTTATCATTTTTACGTGGACTAATGATGTCTGAGATTGATTGCCAAGAGCTACTTGTAACTCTTCCATTTCAAGTCCCCAACAATAATCGCCGAACCAGACAGTCTCCATTATTTAGAGAATCTATACATTCTACCAATTATGGATTTAATAATCCAATTGGTAGAATGTGTAGAATTGCAAATAGTTTCTCTAATAATATTGATTTATTTTGTGTTTCAAAATGTAGTTTTAAGTGTCATTTAAAATGTGTTGATGAATAATTTTATATTTTGTTTTTATTTATGTATACTTTTTTCCATGCTTTTATTTTTCAATATTCTTTTATATATTTTTTTGTAATTGTAATATTGTTTGTAATTCATCGTTATTTATGTATATAATGATGTAGATGTAAATGGTTTTTGTATATACCGTGAATAAAGTAGTATTATTATTAATATAGAATTAAGGTATTTATTAGTTATTAAGTTGCTATTATTTGTACATAGTTTTGGGCGATTGCGCGATATATTAAAAGAATTCAGTTTTGTGACAGATCTGAGTGAGCTCGAGTAAAAACTAGAAATTTTTTTAGTTACAGTGAGTCTTATAATTCCTAAGTGAAAACCTATACCGTCATCCCCAATCCCTATAGATTTACGCAAGCAATAGAACATAACACCTTGTTAACTAAAAATCGGGCAAGTAAGCGGAGATTCTATAAAAATAATTACTTCCAATTGTAGAAATACTATAAATAAAACTACTTTAATAAAAAAAATCTTTTTTGCATAAACAGTTTCTACCAAAAATATAAAAAATTCTAAACTCAAGGACAAAAAATTTTCAAAACAAACAAAAAAAAGACTATTATGTAAATACTCAAATAAAACAGAACTCAGTATTAAAACAAACTAAAAAAAAATTAACACCGTTTGTAAACTTAACAAAATTGAATAAAGATGCCTTAACCAAAAATTAACAGACCAGATACCACCAAGTGCCATTCTAGAAATGATAATAATAATAATAATAATACTCTTTATTTTTTACATATGTACAACATCACAACAACAAACAGATTACAATGGGTACCTAGTGTATAAAATAGTGTCAGAAAAGCATTAATAAACAAAAATAGACTTTAAAATTTGTTATTGAGAAAATCTTCTATACAATAAGGTTCTAAATTAATTAATATGAGTGACAGTTTTCTTTTGCACGCCATAATGTTACCTTCAGATTTTAATTCAGGTGGTAGATGATTAAAAAACCGAATGCTGGTATAGTAAACGCTTTTTTCAGTACTGGTTAGCCTATGAATCTCAAACATTAGATCGGTTTTGTGCCTTGTGTTATAGGAATGAGAAATTTGATTTTTCGTATACTTATGTTTATTTTTGAGCAGAAAAAGGACGCAGTCTAAAATATATATTGCAGGAGCAGTAAGTAAATTATTTTTTCTAAAATGAGATTTGCATGATTCATTTGGTTTGAAACCAAGAATGATTCTAAGTGCTTGCTTTTGTAGAATGAATATTTTTTGTAAGTTTGGCATGTTTCCCCAGAATACAATGCCATATCGAAAAATGGAGACAAAATTTGCAGTGTACGCCATTCTCAGTACTTCAAATGTCAAATTTTGTTTTAATACTCTTAATTGGTAGCATATTTTGCAAAGTTTGGTTGACATATACTTTACATGCTCGGTCCACTTTAGTTTGTCATCTATTTGTATACCTAAAAATTTTGTACACTTTTGAAATTTTACCTCATTTCCATCCAGTTTAATACTAACTGGGGTATCAGTATTTTCATTAGTTTTAAAAAGAATGCAGTTAGTTTTGTTCACATTTAATACCAATTGGTTGTTAAAAAACCATTTCTTTATTAGTACTATAAGCCTTGAGCTACTATCGGCTAGATCAACAAAATTAGGCTCGGAGATTAAGAGATTTGTGTCATCAGCGTAACTTATGATATTATGATTAGACTCTTGTGTTATTTTGAAAATGTCATTTATATAGATATTAAAAAGTAATGGGCCCAGAACACTTCCTTGTGGCACCCCCAGATAAACTTCTAATGATGCAATGATAAAGCAAAAAAGAAAAACGGACCAAGACTTCTCAGAGTATAAAAAACTTAAAATCATAATTAAAAACATTTGAAAAAAGACTACTACTAAGAGTAACTAAAATAAGATTTTTTGAAAAATTTTTAATTAATTTTATGTAATACATAAATTTCTTAAGCAATTTTTAAACAGATTAATGTAAACTGCACATAATTAGAATTTTTGCTCAATTTTTTTTTGCAATAGATTAGTTTACTGCCCAGATTTTGACAAACTTGCAACAAATAAGTTATGAGTTTTGAGAACTAAATTAGTTTTCTAAGCAATATTTGATAGATAAATTTTTTAAGCAATTTAGAATTTTTGCGTTAAGTTTCGATAAATTTAGTGCTTTTCCAAAACAACAACTCTTTATAAAATAATTTTCTAGAACAATTTTTAACTTAAATCATTTTTATTATTGGTTTTGGTATTTTTTTAAATATTTTGAATAAATTTTATGAAATAAATTAATGTTTTAAGATGGTTTTGATCATTTTTTATACAGCAAATAGGTTTTCTGCGCAATTTTTATAAATTTGTATTTTTTGATAAATTTTATGCAAGAAAAAGATTTTATTTTTTAATAAATTTGATAATAAAATATTTTTTTTGTAATAATTGGCTTTTCTGATCATTATTTTTGCAGCAAATTACTCAAGTAAACAATTTTGTGATAAATCAATTTTTTTTATATATATATATATAATTGATGGTTGTAACCTCTACTACGTAATAATTCATGTTAATAAAATAATAAAATTTATTCTTACAAATATCATTTGTAAAAGGCTTTAGTAAAACCAAAACTAGTAATGTATTTGTAAGAATAAATTTGTGATAAAAACGTTGTAAATTGTTTTTTTTTTTTTTAATAATTAAATAATATGTTTTCTTGTAATTTTTGCATTTTTTAATAAATTTTATTTAAAAAGTGTTTTTAGTAGTATAATGTTGGGCAATGTATAAAAAGTTTCTTGCAATATTTGATAACTATAAATGATTTGTGCAACAAATAAGTTTTGTAAAAAAATTTGCACTAATTTGGTGTAATTAATAGATTTACTACTATATTAACAAACATTTACAAAAATTTTCGTTTTTTTAACACCATTTTAATTCATCCACTAAAAAAAACAAAAAGTTTGCTACAAAAAAGTGTTTATATAATTACATTTAAATAAATCTTTTTATCAATGTAATTAGTAACAATAAAATAATTATCCTTATGCGTTGTTATTCTAAACACAATTATGTTTTATATAATTATATTATAATATAACTAACTCAACAAACATTGTAATTTATTGAGTCAAATTATATGAAATTTAGCGGCCTCGTAACAGAGTTATTAGTTTGTTACATAAGTGTGCCCGGCGCCTCCACCATTACCACACACATCCTATGGTTGTATGGTCGGTGGGTAAATAGGGTTGGGGATTACACCGTCGCCGAGGAAACAATTCCGCTCGCAGAATTAATTTTCAGAGTGTTTTATACAGTAGTCGGTATGACCCCTTCGTCTCTTCGTTTTACAACCGCAATTTTTGCTACTTTGTTGTTACGAAACGCTCGCCTAATTAAATCAAGGAGGACGCATTACGTTTCCACTAACGAGTCTCTTATTACAGCTAATTGCGTTATAAACAGATAGTATTATTTTTAATTTAAATTAATTTAATGTAATAAAATTTCTACGTCAATCTAAGAATAAAAAAACTAAGATTTATTGGTATAAATTTTTTGCAGCATATAAAACCTCAATTGAAAGGAGCTGCCAGATAATAATAATTTATAAAATGGATTAATTTATTAATTAGTTAATTTATTGCTCTGTCACGTACGCAGATTTTAATTAACAAATCCGATAACATAAAAAATTAAATCCTTTAATTAATGCGTACCACAGATAGATCCGCTTGGATGCATAATTTATTGTATTAAACATTATTTATTATTTTCAAGTAGTTTTCAAAGCTGGCTATAAATCTAGAATGAATGAATTACAATATAGGTTTTATATTATATCAAAAAAAGTGGGAGGCTTTGAACGCTCTGGATTTATTCCTTTATGGTCGGATGAACTTTTATTGGGTCGTTCGAGTAGGGTAGCAGATATAAATAAATTAATTGCGGTGTGCGATAAAAATATATGGTTATTATTATTTTGGAGGGTATTATTAAAAATATTAATGAACGGTTCTGATTGTTGTGTTCTTATAAGCTATAAAGAATTTATAATCCGTGAGATTAAATCTGTTTTCAACATAAAATTATTTATTTGATCAAAACAATTCTGTTTGATTGTTTGAGCTTATAATCAATAAAATTTGTACACTCATAATGATATTAATTAATGAACTATTAAATCGTAAGAGATTTATTAAATTTGAATTTTTGTATGATTATTTTACGTTTTTTTAAGAAATTGTTGATTAAATTGAATTTCTGCAATAACCAGCAAAAAATTTGAGATGCGGTTTGAAATTTTGAATTCAGCCTACTTAAATTTATCAAAAAATTTGTAGAAACAATTTAAGAAAAATTTATTTTTTATAGAAATTGAAAATATTGTTGATAAAATTGAAGTTCAGTAATAATGAGCAGGAATTTTGAGATGAGGTTTAAAATTTTGGATTTGGCATACTTGAATTTGTTAGAAAATTTTTAGAAAATAATTTAAAAAAATTATAATTTTTTTTCGAAATTTCCATTATTTTGAAAATATTCGCATTTTTGTTGATAGAATTGAGTTTTTGCAATAAATAGCAGAAATTTTGAGATCAACTTTAAAAATTTTAATTCAGCATACTTAAATTTATTAGAAATTTTGTAGAAACTATTTTGAAATTGTTTTTTATTTATAAAAATTTCCATTATTTTGTAAATATTAGCATTTTTGTTGATTAAATTGAGTTTTTACAAGAACCAGCAGGAATTTTGAAATGCGGTTTAAAGTTTTGGATTTATCATACTGCAATGTATTAGAAAATTTGTAAAAAATATTTTTATTTTTTTTATTTTTTCTAAAAATTTCTATTATTTTTAAAAATATTAGCAGTTTTGTTGATTAAATTGAGTTTTTGCAATAACCAGCAGGAATTTTGAAATGCGGTTTAAAATTTTGAATTTATAATATTGTAATTTGTTAGAAAATTTGTAAAAATAAGTTTAAATTTTTTTATTTTTTATAGAAATTTTTTATATTTTGAAAATTTTACAATTTTTGTTGATTAAATTGAGTTTTTGCAATAACCAGCAAAAATTTTGAGATGCAGTTTAAAATTTTGAGTTCAACATACTGCAGTTTGTTAAAAAAATTATAAAAACATTTTTGAAAATTATTATTTTTCATCAAAACTTTTAATATTTTTAAAATATAATTTTTGTTGATTAAATTGAATTTTTGCAATAATTAGCACGAGTTTTAAGATGCAATTCAAAATTTTATATTTATCATACTGCAATTTATTAGAAAATTTGTAAAAAATATTTAAAAAAAAATATTTTTCAAAAAATTTCTATTATTTTTCAAAAATTAGCAATTTTGTTGATTAAATTTAGTTTTAGCAATAACCAGCAAGAATTTTGAGCTGCGGTTTAAAATTTTGGATTTATCGCAATGAAATTTGTTAAAAAATTTATGAAAAATTATTATTTTTTTTTTATTTTTCATATTTTTCCATTATTTTAAAAATATTAGCATTTTTGTTGATAAAATTGAGTTTTTGCAATAAATAGCAGTAATTTTGAGATCAACTTTAAAAATTTTAATTCAGCATACTTGAATTTATTAGAAATCAAACTATTTTGAAATTTTTTTTTATTTATAGAAATTTCCATTATTTTGTAAATATTAGCATTTTTGTTCATTAAATTGAGTTTTTGCAATAGCCAGCAGGAATTTTGAAAAGCGGTTTACAATTTTGGGTTCATCATACTGCAGTTTGTTAAAAAAGTTATAAAAAACTTTTTGAAAATTATTATTTTTTATCGAAAATTCTATTATTTTGAAAATATTCGCATTTTTGTTGATAAAATTGAGTTTTTGCAATAAATAGCAGAAATATTGAAATCAACTTTAAAAATTTTAATTCAGCTTGAATTTATTAGAAATTTTGTAGAAACTATTTTGAAATTTTATTTATTTATAGAAATTTTCATTATTTTGTAAATTTTAGCATTTTTGTTGATTAAATTCAATTATCAAAATTCCTGCTGGTTATTGCAGAGTTTTTGCAATAACCAGCAGGAATTTTGATATGCGGTTTAAAATTTTGGGTTCACCATACTGCAGTTTGTTAAGAAAATTGTAAAATAAATTTGAATTTTTTAATTTTTTATAGAAATTTTCATTATTTTGAAAATATTATCATTTTTGTTGATTACATTATATTTCTGCAATAAATAACAGCAATTTTGAGATAAGCTTTGAAATTTTAGATGCATCATACTTGAAGTTAATAGAAAATTAATAAAAAATAATAGAAGAACCAAAATATATAAAATTTGATAAAGTTTATAATATAACAGTTCTTACATATTGATATTAATTAATAAAACCAATCTATTCTTAAAATATTTTGCATTAAACTAAAAGTAAGCATTTTATAATTTTTCCCCAGCTAATAATAACAAAATCTGTTAACTAATTCCATAACTAATTTAGTAAATGCCTTTGTAGGTTAATTAAATTTAACATTGTGTAATGAAACGTATTTGTTTTTGCAGACAAACCCGTGTTCCGTCATCCGGTATGGGCAAAGGACGAGGACGCATGGGGTTATATCGGTGGCGTCGTCAACCTAACATGCGAGGTCGATGCAGAACCACCACCAACCTTCGAATGGAAAATGAAAAAGCAGATTGGCCAGATACATAGTTCCTCGCACAAAACCGTGCTCCAAGTAAGCCACAATGAATAAAAAACATTTATAAGGGTCATGTGTGCGTTACATGCGGCGGCGACCTTTTAAGTGTCTTCCTATGTAAGCCTGACCAGAAAAAGAAAGTTTCATTTTCAAACATTATTAATCATTCTAACCTGAAAGTTATGAGATAAAAATATTAAATAAATCCTGAATTATTAATTCTAATCCCTAAGCATAGGTATTAGCATAAAATAAAATACTACCCGCGTTTGCTTTTATCGCTAACAAAATTGACAGCGATACGAATCGAGGCGAAAATATTTTTGTCAGTTATCCATACCTTTCCGATACGAAGCGAACGAAGAAAAATACATAAACATAATTCCCCCGACGTTGCAAATTTTTTTTAAAATCGATTTACAATTTTAAATCTTTACAATAAATAAAGTGACTAGCTCATTTATTTCACATTTCATAAATAAATTTGTTTTAACTTGTTTTGCGGATGCACTTAATTCTGTAGCATCTGGAAGGAGGAAATTGCATGAGATTACATTAAGTAAGGTGATTAGAATGAGGCCATTTGGAGACGCTTGTACCTGGGATAAAATTGTTTGGAATTGAGATGTATATAATCACATTACGGGTCATTCCATTGGAGTCGATTAATTTAATCTGATCGTAGGTTTACAAATTGATCAGACGTAATCTTTAAGCCTACAATATTGCAGAGTTAACAACAGTTTAAGCCTATGGGGTGGTATCGGTCGACAAGGTGAAAACTTTAGGGAATTAGTCTCATACCTTATCTTGACAGTGGGATAATTAAGGTGTCGTCGCTATTCCTTTATTTTATAATAGAATTAATACTTTACTGATAAATATTTGATAATATACAATACATTCACACAACAGAAAACCCAACTGTAAAGTAATTTAATAAGAAATATTGCGAATGTAATCTTAATTTGTACCAGAAGCACAAGTTTGGAATACATTTATATCTTACATTTATTAACTTAATTAATTTTTTTAATTAATTTTAATTAAAAAAAAAATTAAATAAATAATAAATAATGGAATCGCTTAGAATCGTACTCAGAACATAAATTTTAAAATATTTTTTTAAATTTTGTAATTGCTATTTCAAGATTTTTTCAAAAGTTAATTCACAACATTTGATTCTCAACGCGTAGGTCAATCAAAAAACAAACAAAAATACTGCAATCATATCAACCCTCCATGTCACTGGAGTAAATTTTTTGCTGATAAAAACTTGGGCGGATGGGTGGGACACTCTAAAGTTAACTAACCAATCAATAGTTTAGAATGAAAAATCACACTACTTTTTAAATAATTTTTACATTTTCTGGCCGGATTTTTTACATTTTACTGTTAAATTTGGATACTTTTTTATCAAACTTTTGTATTAAAAAAAAAAAACAATTTTGGCCGGATTTTTGTATTTTTTGCGTTTTATTGTTGAATTTGGATACTTTTTTACCAAATTTTTGTATTTAAAAAAAAAAAATTATTTTGTGGCTGGATTTTTGTGTTTTTTACATTTTATTGTTAAATTTAGATACTTTTTTACTAAACTTCTGTACATTTTTAAATAATTTTTACATTTATGGCTACATTTATGTATTTTTTACAATTCATCAATAATTTTTTACAATTTATGGCCGGATTTTTGTTTATTTTACATTTAATTCTTAAATTTTAAAAATTTTTGACAATTTTTTTGTATTTTTTAAATAATGTTTACATTTAATGACCGGATTTTTATATTTTTTAGCTTTTATTGTTAAAGTGGGATACTTTTTCTCCAAATTTATGTTTTTTTTAAATTTCATCAATAAATTTTAATATTTTTGACCAAATATTTACAATCTATGGCCGGATTTTTGTACTTTTTACGTATAATTGCTAAATTTTAATATTTTTTTACCGTTTTGTTGTATTTTTTAAATTATGTCTACATTTTATAGAAAATTTTTTGTATTTTTTGCATTTTATTGTTGAATTTGGACATCTTTTCAACAAATTTTTGTACTTTTTAAATCATTTTTACCTAATAATAAATAATAATAATAATAAATTTATTTACGGCAGCGTCTTTAAAGTTACATAATTACTTTTACATTTGTGCATATCGCTTAATACCATAAATAAGTACATAATTTACATAATTAACAAAAACACGTTTACATATATCTTTTTAAATTAATTTTACGGCACTGATTTTTAAACGATGTATGTGATGCTTCAAATAAATTAAAATGCTTGTCTAATTTAAGCAGGTTGCATGTTCTCATCATGCGTGACACTGGATTAAAATGTCCGTAGTTTGTTGCATGGATGTTGCATCTAAATATATTTATGTTGCGCGTAATTCTTAATTGATTAAAATTAAAATTTAGATTGCTTAGATGTTCCGGGCAATCTAAGTAATTGTTTATTAATTTATGAACCCAATTTATATCACCTATAAATCGTCTCTCTGCCAAAGATTTTAGATTGTGGGTTTCTAATATCATTTCATAATTTATATTTTCTCTATTCATGCCCAATTTGTATGAGAAAAATTTTAAAAGTTTTTTTGTACTTTTTCTATTTTGTCCATATTGCCTATTTGATAAGGAGACCAAATTAATGTTCCATACTCAAGTATTGGGCGTACCAAGGACCTGTAAAGTGTTATGCAAGCATCACTATGTAACTCCCATGATGATCTCTTTAGAAAACCCATCATCTTCCTAGCCTTTGAACACATGCTTTTTATGTGGTTATTAAAATTTAGTTTTGAATCAAATATGACTCCTAAATCAGATATCTCGTTCACACTTTTTAAAGACGTATTATTGATAGAGTAGCAATGAGTTAATGAATTATTTATTCTACTAAATGACATTGCATAACACTTGGATTGGTTTAAAAACAAATTATTACTTTTACACCATTTACCAATGTTATCTAAATCTTGTTGAATGGCAATACAATCCGCTATTGAGCTTACTTTTCTAAATAGTTTTAAATCATCTGCATATAAGAGACAACTTCAATTTACAATCACATCACATAAATCGTTTACAAATAATATAAATAGAATAGGACCACAGTGTGAACCTTGTGGTATACCTGACGTAACAAATACAATTTTGAAAATATGATTTTTATTGTTGCTTTTGGATACTTTTTAACCAAACTTTAATAGTTTTTGAACGGTTTTTATATTTTTTGGCAAAATTTTTGTATTTTTTACATATTTACATTTCATTGTTGAGATAGAATACTTTTTCACCACAATTTTGTATTTTTTGAATAGTTTCTATATTTTCTAGTACGATTTTTGTATTTCTCCTACATAATTGTTGAAGTTGAATATTTTTTGACAAAATTTTTAAACATTTTAATTTTTTTTACATTTTTTGACCCAAATTTTAGTATTTTTCACATTTTATTGTTGATTTTAGATACTTTTTCATCAAAATTTTGTATTTTTTGAATATTTTTATACTTTTTGGTCGGATTTTTGTATTTTTTACAAATTATTGTTGAATATAAATAATTTTTAGTAAAATTTTTGTATTTTTTGAATAATTTTGATCTTTTATAGTCAAATATATGTATTTTTTTATATTTTATTGATAAATTTTGTTATTTTTGACCAAATGTTTACAATTTATGGCCGGATTTTTGTACTTTTTACATTTCATTCCAAACTTTAGAGCGTATTTTGACCATTTTGTTGTATTTTTTTAATAATGTTTACATTTGATAAACGGTTTTTTTTATTTTTTGCATTTTATTGTTGAATTCGAATACTTTTTCAACAAATTTTTGTACTTTTTAAATAACTTTTTTATTTTATGGCTGGATTTTTGTAATTTTTACATTTTATTGTTGCTTTTAGATACTTTTTCACCAAAATTTTGAGTTTTTTAAACCTTATTTACATTTTCTAGCCGGATTTTTGTGTTTTTTACATTTTTATGTTAAATTTGGAAACCTTTTTACTAAACATTTGTATTTTTTGAATAATTTTTACATTTTATAGCTACATTTAAGTATTTTTTACATTTCATCAGTAAATTTTTACAATTTACGGCCGAATTTTCGTATATTTTACATTTAATTGCTAGATTTTAGTGCTTTTTGACCAATTTATTGTATTTTTTAAATGATGTTTATATTTTAAGACCGAATTTTTGTATTTTTCACGTTTCGTTGTTTAATAAGGCTACTTTTTTACCATATTTTGGATTTTTTTGATTAGTTTTTACATTTTCTGGTCGGATTGTTGTAATTTTTCACATTATTGTTGAATTTGAATATTTTTTGACCAAATTTTTGTACATTTCAAATATTTTTTTTATTTTATGGCCAAATTTATGTATTTTTCAAATTTTATTGGTAAGTTTTAATATTATTGACCAATTTTTTTTAATTTTTGGTCGGATTTTTGTATTTTTTACATTTAATTGCTAGATTATAATGTTTTTTGACTGTTTTCTTGCATTTTTTAAATAATACTTACATTATATAGCCGGTGTTTTGTACTTTTTCCATTTTATTATTGAATTTAAATATTTTTTAACAAATTTTTGTCTTTTTTAAACGTTTACATTTTATGGCCAAATTTTTGTACTTTTCACATTTTCTTGTTTCTTTTAGATACTTTTTTACCAAAATTTTGTTTATTTAAACAGTTTTTTGACTAAATTTTTACAATTTATAGCCGTATTTTTATATATTTTTTATTTAATCGCTATAGTATAATATTTTTTGACCGTCTTTTTGCATTTTTTAAATAATTTTTATATTATATAGCCGAGTTTTTGTACTTTTTGCATTTTACTGTTGAATTTGAATATTTTTACATCAAATTTTTGTATTTTTTAAACAATTTTTACATTTTATGGCCGGTTTTTTTGTATTTTTTATAGCCAAATTTATGTATTTTTCACATTTCTTTGGTAAATGTTGGTATTTTGACCAAATTTTTACAATTTATAGCCGGATTTTTGTATTTTTTTCATTTAATTGCTAGATTTTAGTACTTTTTGATCAATTTTTTGTACTTTTAAAATAATGTTTACATTTTGGAGCCGGATTTTTGTATTTTTTACATTTTATTGTTAAATTTAAATAATTTTTCAACAAATTTTTGTACATTTTAATTCATTGTTTTTTAATGGCCGGATTTTTGTTTTTTTTTTACATTTCATTGTTGAATTGGATATGTTTTTAACAAAATTTTGTTTTTCTAAAATATTGTTTGTTGCTTTTAGATACTTTTTTACCAAAATTTTGTATTTTTCAAACATTTTTTACATTTTCTGGCCGGATTTTTGTATTTTTCACACATTAATGTTAAAGTTGAATATTTTTTGACCAAATTTTTATATTTTTGATTAGTTTTTACATTTTATAGCTGAATTTATGTATTTTTTTAATTTGTTTGGTAAATGTTTGTATTTTTAAAATTTATGGAAGGATTTTTGTATTTTTTTGCATGATTATATTATTTTTTGACCGTTTTTTTGTATTTCTTGAATAATATTTACATTATATAGCAGGTTTTTGCACTTTTTACATTTTATGCTTAAATTTGAAAAAAAAAATTAATAAATTTTTGTACTTTTAAATAATTCTTACATTTTATAGCCGCATTTTTGTATTATTTACATTTCTTTGGTAAATGTTGGTGTTTTTACCAAATTTTTACGTTTATATAGCCGGATTTTTTTGTATTTATTTACATTTCAAAGTACACTTAGTATATATATATATATATATATATATTGTGTAAAAAAAATTTTGTTCTTTTTAAATAATGTTTACATTTTATGGCCGGATTTTTATAGTTTTCACATTTAATTGTTAAAGTAGAAAACTTCTTCATCAATTTTTTTTAGTTTTTAAATAGTTTTTATATTTTCTGGCCGGATTTTTGTACTTTTCACTTATTTATTGTTGAATTTGAATATTTTTTGACCAAATTTTTAAACATTTTAAATATTTTTTTTGTTTTGTGGCTAAATTTATGAATTTTTTAAATTTCATCGGTAAATTTTGATGTTTTTGACCAAATTTTTACAATTTTTAGCCGGATTTTTGTATTTTTTACATTTTATTGCTAGATTATAACATGTTTTGACCATGTTTTTGCCTTTTCAAAATAATGTTTACATTATATAGCAGGGTTTTTGTACTTTTGCATTTTATTGTTAAATTTAGATATTTTTTTAACAAATTTTTGAACTTTTTAAATAAATTTTACATATTTAAGCCGGATTTTTTATAATTTTCACATTTTATTGTTGATCATAAAAACTTTTAATATTGTTAAATTTTAATATTTTTTTAACCAAATTTTTTTACTTTTTGAATATGAATTTATTTTTATTTTTTTATTTTTTGCATTTTATTGTTAAATTTGGATATTTTTCAACAAACTTTTGTATTTTTTAAATGATTTTTACTTTTTAGGCCGGATTTTTGTGTTTTTTACTTTTTATTGCTGCTTTAGATACTTTTTCACCAAAGTTTTGTATTTTTTAAACATGTTTTACAATTTCAAACCGGATTTTTATATTTTTTATATATTATTGTTGAAGTTGAATATTTTTTGACCAAATTTTTGTATTTTTTGAATAATTTTTACATTTTATAGCCAAGTTTATGTATTTTTCACATTTCTTTGGTAAATGTTGATAATTTTGACCAATTTTTTACAATTTATAGCCGGATTTTTGTATTTTTTACATTTAATTGCAAGATTATAATATTTTTTGACCGTTTTTTGTAGTTCTTGAATAATATTTACATTATATAGCAAGTTTTTGGACGTTTTGCATTTTATTTTTAAATTTGGAAAAAAAATTGTAAAATGTTTGTACTTTTTAAATATTTTTTTTAATTTATAGTTGGAATTTCTGTATTTTTTACATTGCTTTGGTAAATGTTGGTATTTTTACCAAATATTTACAATTTATGGACAATTTTTTAAAATTTTTACAATTCAAAGTTAAGTGTAGATATATAATGTAACTTTTTTTTTTTTAATAATTTTTACATTTTATGACCGGATTTTTATATTTTTCACTATTCATTGTTAAAGTAAGATACTTTTTTATCAAATTTTTGAATTTTTTAAATAGTTTTTATATTTTCTGGCCAGATTTTTGAATTTTTCACATATTATTGTTGAATTTTATAATTTTTTGACCAAATTTTTGTACAATTTTAATATTTTTTTCACTTTATAGTCAAATTTATGTATTTTTTAAATTTCATTGGTAAATTTTGATATTTTTGACCAATTTTTTACAATTTTTGGCCGGATTTTGTATTTTTTACATTAAATTGATAGATTATAACATTTTTTGATTGTTTTTTTTGCGTTTTTTAAATAATGTTTATATTATATAGCCGGATTTTTGTACTTTTTAAGCAATTTTTACATTTTATTGCCAGATTTTTTGTATTTTTTCACATTTTATTGTTGGTTTTGGATCCTTTTTCACCAAAAGTTTGTAATTTTTATTTTTTTTTTATATTTTTAGGCCGGATTTTTTTTATTTTTCACATATTATTGCTGAATTTAAACACTTTTTGACCAACTTTAAGTATTTCTTATATTTTATCGATAAATTTTGGTATTTTTAACTAAATGTTCATAATTTATGGCCGGATTTGTGTACGATTTACATTTAATTGCTAAATTTTAGTAATTTTTGACCGTTTTTTTGTATTTTTTAAACAATGTTTACATTTTATGGCCGGATTTTTGTATTTTTCAGATTTTATTGTTGCTTTTAGATACTTTTTTACTAAAATTTTGTTTTTTTTAAACATTTTTTTGACCAAACCTTTACAATTAATAGCCGTATATATTTTTTTCATTTAATTGCTATATTATAATATTTTTTGACCGTTTTTTTTTGCATTTTTTACATAATGTTTATATTATATAACCGCGTTTTTGTACTTTTCGCATGTTATTGTTGAATTTGGATATTTTTTCAACAAATTATTGTACTTTTAAAATAATTTTTACATTTTATAGCCGTTTTTTTGTATTTTTTACTTTTTATTGTTTATTTTAAATACTTTTTCATCAAAATTTAATAATTTTTAAATACTTTTTTTATTTTCTAGCCGGATTTTTTATATATTATTGTTAAATTTGAATAGTTTTTGACCAAATTTTTGTACTTTTTAAATAATTTTGAAACTTTATGTCCAAATTTATGTATTTTTTATATTTTATCAATAAATTTAGGTATTTTTGACCAAATATTCACAATTTATGGCCGGATTTTTGTACTTTTTACATTTAATTGCTATATTTTAGTATTTTTTGCATTTTTTAAATAATTTTTATATTATGTAGCCTGATTTGTGTACTTTTGCATTTTATTGTAGAATTTTAAAAAAATTTCAAAAAATTTTTGTACCTTTTAAATATTTTTTACATTTTATTGCCAGATTTTTGTATTTTTCACATTTTTTTGTTGCTTTTAGATACTTTTTCACGAAAATTTTGTATATTATAACATATTTTACATTTTTTTTTGGATTTTTGTGTTTTTCACATATTATTGTTAAAGTTAAATAATTTTTGACAAAATTTTTGCTATATATAAAATTATAGCTAAATTTATGTATTTTTCACAATTCTTTGGTAAATGTTGGTATTTATGACCAAATTTTTACACTTTATAGCCGGATTTTTGTATTTTTTACTTTTAATTGCTGGATTTTAGTACTTTTTGTTCAATTTTTTGTACTTTTAAAATAATGTTTACATTTTGGAGCCGGATTTTTGTATTTTTCACATTTTATTGTTAAATTTAAATATTTTTTCAACAAATTTTTGTACATTTTAATTCATTGATATTTTAAATGGCCGGATTTTTGTATTTTTTACATTTCATAGTTAAATTGGGATATTTTTTCAACAAACTTTTGTACTTCTAAACTAATTTTTACATTTTATGGCCGGATTTTTGTATTTTTTACATTTTATTGTTGCTTTTAGATACTTTTATATCAAAATTTTGTATTATTCAAACATTTTTTACATTTTCTGAACGGATTTTTGTATTTTTTACTTGTTATTGTTAAAGTTGAATATTTTTTGACCAAATTTTTGTATTTTTTGATTAGTTTTTACATTTTATAACCAAATTTATGTATATTTTTAATTTGTTTGGAAAATGTTGGTGTTTTTAAACAAAGTTTTAAAATTTATGGCCGAAATTTGTAATTTTTACATTTAATTGCAAGAATTTATTATTTTTTGACCGTTTTTTGTATTTCTTGAATAATATTTACATTATATAGCAGGTTTTTGCACGTTTTTCATTTTATTCTTTAATTTAAAAAAAAAATTAATAAATTTTTGTATTTTTTAAATAATTTTTACATTTTATAGCAAGATTTTTTTGTATTATTTACATTTCTTTGGTAAATGTTTATATTTTTACCAAATTTTTACAATTTATGGCCGGATTTTTTTGTATTTTTTACATTTTAATGTTGAGTGGAGATATATAGTGCGAGAAAAATTTTGTTCTTTTTAAATAATTTTGACATTTTATGGCTGGATTTTTTGTATTTTTCACATTTTATTGTACTTTTTTAACAAAAGTTTGTAATTTTTAATTTTAATTTTTTTTTTTAATATTTTCAGGCCGGATTTTTTTTAATTTTTACATATTTATGCTGAATTTAAACATTTTTTGACCAACTTTAAGTATTTCTTTTATTTTATCGATAACTTTTGGTATTTTTAACTAAATGTTCATAATTTCTGGCCGGATTTGTGTACGTTTTACATTTAATTGCTAGATTTTGGTACTTTTTGACCGCTTTTTTGTATTTTTTAAACAGTGTTTACATTTTATGGCCGGATTTTAGTATTTTTTAGATTTTATTGTTGCCTTTAAATACTTTTTTACAAAAATTTTGATTTTTTTCATTCAATCGCTATATTATAATATTTTTGACCATTTTTTTGCATTTTTTAAATAATGTTTTTATTATATAGTCGAGTTATTGTACTTTTCGCATTTTATTGTTAAATTTGGATAATTTTTCAATAAAATTTTGTACTGTTTAAGTAATTTTTACATTTTATGGCCGTTCTTTTGTAATTTTTTACATTTTATTGTTTATTTTAGATACTTTTTCACCAAAATTTGGTAATTTTTGAATATTTTTTTTATTTTCTAGACGGATTTTTGAATTTTTTATATATTATTGTTAAATTTAAATAGTTTTGGACCAAATTTTTGTACTTTTTGATTAGTTTTGATACTTTATGGCCAAATTAAGGTATTTTTTATATTTCATCAATAAATTTTGGTATTTTTGTTCAAATATTCACAATTTATAGCCGGATTTTTGTACTTTTTACATTTAATTGCAAAATTTTAGTGTGTTTAGACCGTTTTGTTGTATTTTCTTTTTTAAAATTTACATTTTATAGACGGATTTCAGTATTTTTTGCATTTTATTGATGAATTTATATATTTTTCAAAAAAAATTTGTACTTTTTAAATATCTTTTACATTTTATGGCCAGATTTTTGTAGTTTTAACATTTTATTGTTGCTTTTAGATACTTTTTTACCAAAATTTTGAATTTTTTAAACATTATTTATCATTTCATTGTTAAATTTGGAGACTTTTTCACTAAACTTTTGTATTTTTTGAATAATTTTTTCTATTTTATGGCTACATTTACGTATTTTTTAAATTTCATCAGTAAATTTTTACAATTTATGGCCGGATTTTCATATATTTCACATTTATTTGATAGATTTTAGTACTTTTTGATCAATTTTTTGTGTTTTTTAAATGATGTTTTTATTTTAAGACCGGATTTTTGTATTTTTCACGTTTCGTTGTATAATTAGGATACTTTTTTACCACAATTTTGAATTCTTTGAATAATTCTACAATTTCTGGCCCGATTTTTGTATTTTTTTCACATTATTGTTGAATTTGAATACTTATTGACCAAATTTTTGTACATATTAAATTTTTTTTTCATTTTATATTGATATTTTTGACAAAAATTTTACAATTTTTGCCGCATTCTTCTATTTTTTACATTTAATTGCTAGATTATATTATATTTTGACTGTTTTTTGCATTTTTAAAATAATATTTAAATTTTATGGCCGGATTTTCGTATTTTTTACTTTTTATTATTGCTTTTAGATACTTTTTGACCAAAATTTTGTATTTTTTAAACATGTTTTAAAATTTCTAGCCGGATTTTTGTAATTTTTACATATTATTGTTGAAGTTGAATATTTTTTGACCAAATTTTTGTATTGTTTGAATAAATTTTACATTTTATTCATTTATGTATATTTCACATTTCTTTGGTAAATGTCAATATTTTTGACCAAATTTTTACAATTTATGGCCGGATTTTTATATTTTTTACATTTAATTGCTGGATTTTAGTACTTTTTGATCAATTTTTTGTACTTTTAAAATAATGTGCACATTTTGGAACCGGATTTTTGTATTTTTCACATTTTATTGTTAAATTTGAATAGTTTTTTAACAATTTTTTTACATTTTAATTCATTGTTATTTTTAATGGCCGGATTTTTGTTTTTTTTACATTTCAATGTTGAGTTTGGATATTTTTTCAAAAAAATTGTTTTTTTTAAATAATTTTTACATTTTAAGGCCGGATTTTTACTTTGTTGAGTAGCATCCAATCCTTTTTCATCAAACTTCTGTGTTTCTTTAATAATTTTGATATTTTTTAGCCGGATTTTTGTATTTTTCACACATTATTAATTAATTTGAATAATTGTTGATCAAATTTATGAGCTTTTTAAATCATTTTTACATTTAATAGCCGAATTTATGTATTTTTAACATTTTATCAGTAAATTTTGGTAATTTAGAGAAAAAAATTACAATTTATAACCGGCTTTTTTGATTTTTTACATTTTATTGTTAAATTTGGATACTTTTTTAACAAAATTTTGTAATTTTGAAATAATTTTCACATTTTATTGTTGAATTTGGATGCTTTTTTACCAATTTTTTGTATCTTTTAAATATTTTTTACATTTTTTGGCCGGATTTTTTTGTTTTTTACATATTATGGTTAAATTTGAATAATTTTTAACTAAATTATTGTACTTCTTAAATAATTTTTATATTTTATGGCTAAATTTATGTATTTTTTACATTTCATCAGTAAATTTTGGTATTTTTGACCAAATTTTTACAAATTATGACCGGAATGTTGTATTTTTATATTTAATTTATAGATTTTAAAACTTTTTGACCAAATGGGCGAATGGGTGGGGCATTCCAAAGTATAGTAACCAGTCAATAGTTTAAAAAACTCAAAAAAACTTAAAATGTATCAATAATTTTCTTAAGATTAATTAATTAATCATTGTTTATACTGCAAGAACAAGTCAATACATGATTATTGCTTATGTAAATCTAACCAACATTATATAAAATTGTGCAATAAGCGCTTACCTATAATCAAGTTTGCTTCCTAATCCTAATTAAAATATTTATTATTACTATTCAGTTTACTTAAAGAAAACTGTTTCACGCTTATCCAGAATTTATAAAAAAACTACACAGTTTTATTGTTTTCTTTTACCTTAGTTATCTGCTTGTCTCTTGCTATAGTGTTATGGTATCCTAATGAAAGCAGCAAGTCCACACAACACTCACAAACTTATTTTATAAAAATGGCAGCCACTGCACGACCCGATCCGTAAACAACTCAACACGGCACAACTATAGTGAAGTGGTCAAGACATCGGTTTTCTACTTACTATGCGTCGTGTCAACTCGCGCAGAGTCGGTTTAGCTTAGTGTACGTCCGTACCATGCCGTACCATATACAATAAGTTGAATAAATATTAAAATAGAATATTCTGGATATCTGTTTTGAAATGTAAATTTATTATACAATTCTTAGTTTATCATTCATGTATGTGGCTGAGCCGATTATGCGCGAGTCGACACGATGCTTTAGTAGGTGGGAGATTGACGTCACGACTACTTCACTCCCATCAAGACGGCCATAGTTGTGTTAGTTACGGGCCGTGCACGGGCGGCCATCTTGTGTCGGGGCGTTTGTTTGCAATTAAGCAAGTTTGTGAGTGTTGTGTAGGTGTGCGAACTGTATAAATTAGGATGACGTGATTATAGCAGGGGAATATCATGTGGATATAGCAGGGGTTCAGCAGATAAGTAAGGTAACAGAAATTAACGTACTTAAGTAATAATTTTGCTTTAAATAATAAGTATTTTTTAGTTTTAATTATGTTAGGTATTATGACATAATTTGCAACAATTAGAAATACATTTCACAGCAAGTTTGATTATAGGTGACTAATAATTACACAATTTTATGTAATGTTGGTTAGGTTTTATACTGATTTATGCAACTTAAACTTTATTATCGGAAAGTTGAAAAGGCAATAAAACTACTAAAAACATATTTATAATTTATATTGAAAAATTGCAAAAAAAATCATCTAGATTGTAAAACTTGCTATTTTTGACATTTCATAAGTAAAGTTTTACACTTTTCAACAGTTTATAGCGAGATTTTGTTTTTATTAATTTAATTTTGACATTTTGTGATCAGATTTTGCTATTTTTGCACTTTTTAACAGTTTATTTTTTGTGTTTTATGACAATATTTAAACTTTATAGCTAGGTTTTATTATTCTTAACATTTTATAAATAGAATTTTTCATTTTTCAACAGTTTTGTGGTTGGATTTTAGTGCTTTCTAATATTATTTAGATATTTCATAGCCGGACTTTGCAGTTTATAAAATTTATTAAAAATGGTTACACTTTTGAACAGTTTATGGCTGAATTTTTAAAGCTTTCAAACAATATTTTGATGTTTCAAGACCAAATATTGTTATTTTTAACATTTTTTGAAAAGAAAATGCACTTTTTAACAATTTATGAATCGATTCTCGTGCTCTTTAATATTATTTTAATTGTATAGCTGGATTTTGCTATTTTTAAAATTTTATATTTATTCTTTACATTTTTTTACTGATAATAGCAAAACATAGTTGATTAAGCGGATCTTTTACGCAACAAACAAAATGTAAGTATTAAAATATGTTGTATAAAGTGTTTGAAGATCTTTTCTTTAAATAGAAAAACTTCTAACACTAGCAGAGCAGAAAAAATTCCAATCCTTTAATAACAAATACTTGAGCACTTTAAACTACTTAATGGTAAATATGAATTGAAATGAGTGACAAGTGTTGGTCATCAGAAAAGCGCTATCAGCTTTGCCTACTTTAACATAGTAACTTCTAACGCTTGCAGAGAAAAGTAACTTTCTAATCTTTTGATGACAAGTTGACAAAAACCCCAGTTTAATCTAGTAGCTCGTAATCATGCATTAGAGTGCCCCACCTATTTACTAAGTACCTATCATCAAGTAATTGCATCTCATCAACACCTTATTTGACATATAGACTTTTGACGCTTGCAGAAAAAGAAAACTTTCAATTTCTTGGTAACTAAAACTTGGGCGGGTAGGCAGTTTAAACCATCCGTCTGTACTCATGTTCTGGAGTGACCCACCCACCTACCTAATAACGCTTTCAGAGAAGATAAACTTGCAGTTTCTTGATAACTAACATTTAGGCAGGTGGGTGTTAACCCCAGTTTAAACCCTTCGTCCATACTCATGTTCTGGAGTTGGATACCACCATCACCTCCTGTGACATAAAGACTTTTAATGTTTGCAAAGACGAGAAACAATCTCAGTTCAAATCATCCATTCATACTCATGTTCTACAGTAAAAAACTCACTCGCCAGTGTGTTTATCATCAATCAATTTTCTTAAACTATCAAAAAAGTTGCTACAAGTTAACACAGGTGTCATAACATAGTTCTAAATTGTCATAAATTGTTTCAGAGTTGCAATAAAATGTTTCACAAGTATTTTAAATGCTTACAACATGTTTTTAAATTGACATAAAATGTCCTCCAGCTGCTACAAACAGTTCTCGAGTTACCAAAATATTCTTGAATTATCAAAAAGTGATAATATATACATAAACTGCCATAAAACGTTTTCAAGCTTTTATAAAATGTTTTCAAATTAATACAAATATCATAAAATGTTTTTAAATAGTCAACAATGTACTATAAGTGTCAAACAATGTTGTAAAATATGTTTTTTAATGTTATAAAACATAAAAACATGTCTTGACTATCAAAAGATGTTTTTAAAATGCTATTTTTGAATTGTCATAAATTGTTCATAAATAGTTCATAAACTTTCATAATCATAATATTTAAAAAAATGGCAGAAAATGTTTAAAAACATTTTTGCAAACTGTCGTCAAATGTTACCTGAAGATATTCTTGTGATCACAAGTCATAAAATGTTTGTGAATTCAATTGAACCTAACCTAACCTTACCATCACTTCCAGTGACATAGAGACTTTTAACGCTTGCAGACAAGAAAAAGTTTAATTTTTTTTATAACTGACAATTGGGTGGATGGACGGGAACACCAGTTAAAACCATTTCTCAGTACTTATGGTATGGAATTAAAAAAAAATGTCTAATTTAAACTTAACACTATAATTTTTTTTTAAGTTTTTGAGTTTTTTTTTTATATATCAAAGTTGATCCAGTTTTTTTTTAAATTGGTATAATACATAGAAACTATTTAAAGAAAAAAAAAATTATCAAAAATTTGTAAAAAAAAATTTCTTTTTAAAATATAAAAAATTCATTGTCGTTGAGTATTTTTCTTATAGTATTTAGGTTTTTGAAAATAATTTCTATATATGCTCAAAGTTTTTAAGTTTTTTCCTAAATGTACTACAGTCCTAATTTTTTTAAATATGCCTGAATTTAAAAAAAAAAAATTTATTAAAAATTGTTAAAAAAATCAATTTAGACTAATTTAGGCATAATAATATAACTTTTTGTTGTTTTTTTTTTCATTGTATTAAAGTTTTAAATATTTTATCAAAATTTTTGCAAAAATCTTTTGTGGTCTAAATTAGGATTAGAAAATTATGAAAAGTTTTTTAAAACTTGTTTTAATGTATTCTAATTTTGAAAAAGTAATATAATATATGTCAAGTGTATTATAAAAAACTTAACTTAACAAAAATTTGCAAAAAAATATGGTTTAAATTAAAAATAAATTTTATTTTCCAAATATATGCTGAGCATACTGAAAAAAATTATTTTATAAACCAAATTAAAAAAAAAAAAACTGAAGTATCAAATGCCAAAAATGGGCTTTAGCAGCACAATGAAGCTAAAAGAGCTAAAGCATTTAGGCAAGAGTTACACTCAATTTTTCTTTGCCTGCTCCAAATAATAAAATTATTTTTAAAAACTGCAGATTTATAGCCAATCAAATGCTGCAAAAGTTTTTTAAACCCAAAGGCTTATCTTTTTGGTCCGCCTTTTTGGTCTGCCTTTTAGTTCCAAAACAGTTAGTTTTGGTAGAGACAAGCAAAAAAATAGTAAAAACTTTTTTGTTTTGTAAAGCTTTTTTTGTGTAAGGTTAGTTCTTAAAGTAAGCTTTAGATCAACATAGCAACGGGCAGTAAATATCATGGCGTAAGAAGAACAGCACGCGTGTGACTAGCTAAATAAAGTATCTTCATAATAAAAAGTGTCTCATTAATAATCATAACTAAACGTTACATTGAGTTTTAAGGACTTTAAACACTTAGACTTAATTTTTGGATATAATAATAATAATAATAATAATAATAATAATAATAAAAAAACAATTAAACCAAACTGACACATACAAATATCTTGGAATTATGCAAAACTCAACAATAAACCATACTGAAATTAAAAAAATATTTACGGAAAAATACAAACAACGTCTTAAATTAATACTAAAAACTAAGTTAAATGCAAAGAATATATCAACTGCCATTAATACATATGTTATACCATCACTTAGTTACTCCTTTAGGATCATAAAGTGGTCAAACACAGATCTGGAAAGTCTTGATAGACTTACCCGCACTGTAATGACAAACTACAAAATGCACCACCCAAGATCATGTAAACAAAGAGTCAACATTCCACGAAACAAAGGAGGACGAGGTGTCACTAATATAAAACAGCTTCATCTAGAAGAAATCTCAACACTCAATAACTACTTCCACTCAATATCAAATGACATGCTATATTCCGCTTTAATTCGTATAGACTATACAACACTAAATCTAAAAGAAGGCCCAATGACATTAACTAAACGAGACGATGCAATAACAAAATGGGAAAGAGAATGGGAAAATAAACAACTGCATGGAAAACACTTTTACGAAACTCACAAAAATAACATCTCATTTGAATGGACTAACAAATGGTTATACAACGGATATCTGATGCCAGAAACAGAGGGATTTTTCTGTGCCATTCAAGACCAAACACTTAAAACTATGAATTACAAAAAATATATACTCAAAGAAGATGTTATCGATAAGTGCAGAAAGTGCAACAAGCCGTACGAAACAATAACGCACATAATCTCAGGATGTGAAAAGTTAGCCCCAACAAAATACACTGATAGACATAACAAAGTTGCTGGAATTATACATCAAGAGTTAGCTCAGCAAATCTCAACAACAAACGATATAAAACAACCGTTCTACAAATACACTCCACAACAAGTTATAGAGAGCCAGTCACACACATTGATTTGGGACCTACCAGTACAAACCGACAAATTAATAGTGCACAACCGACCCGATATAATCCTAAAAGATAAAAATAATAACCATACTTACCTTATTGATATTGCTGTACCAGCAACAGAAAACATCGAAAAGAAAATAATTGAAAAGAAGGAGAAATATGCTGAACTGGGACAAGAAATTAAAAACATGTGGAAACAGAAATTAGTCTCAATTATACCAATAACTATTTCCGCCACAAGAGTCATCCCCAATGAAACTATTGAAAATTTAAAAAAAATTAATGTTGATGTAGTAAACCTTATCATCATCCAGAAAGCTACAATTTTGGACACTGCCAATATCACCAGAGCCTTTATGGCTTCATAATGTGTACCCTTGGGCAACCCGCGTACACATTCAAACGACATAAAGTCTGATTAAAAAAAAAATAAAAATAAAATAATAATAATAATAATAATAATCTGTATTTATTACATAAAAATGCCAAAGTTCAGCCTATCGATATAATAAATGCCAAACTTACTAAAAAACATTATTCTTTTCAAAAATTTGCCAAAAAACTTCTGTAATCTAATATAGGCTAAAAAATATAAAAAAATATTTAGTTTTTGAGCTTTTTCCTCATTGTATCAAAAGTTTAGTTATTAGAAACTTATATAATATAATATGTGAAGCACATTAAGCATCTTATTTCTATTCAAAAACATAAAAAAAACATTAAAATACCCTAAACTCAATAATAAACATATTTTTTAAAAAAATTACGTACTAAAAAAATTATTTATTTACAAATTAACAATAAAAAAAGTAACCTAACATAAGTTTTATTTTCAATGTATTAAAGTTTAAGTTTTTAAAAATTATTGTAATACAAGCAAAACGTATTAAATTTTTTTTTAATAAAAATAAAAAAAAAAAACTTTTTGAGTTTTTTTAATATAATAAAGTTTTAATTTTTAGAAATCTCAATAAAAAGTGATTCATTTAAAGTTATTTAAAAGAAAAAAATTAAAAAACAAAAAAAAATTATTATTAAAGTTAATCTTTATAATCATACAAAAGATCCATTTTGTACATTTATTTTTAAAAATTATTTTTTTTTATGTTGGCTATAACTACGCCTAACATAGTTCATTTACAAGTTTCAATTTTTAATGACGCGTTCAAGCATTTTGACTTTTATTTGACAAATAACGAAAGTAATGTTGGTCTCCAAACCCCTAATTGTAGTCGGCTTATCTTAGACTTTGACTACACGTAGTTCCAAAAGAAAAAGTCTGGAGGTGCAATATTACATGATCTAGGCGGCCAATTCACCGGTACAAGGCGTAAAATTAAATGTTTATCGAATCATTCTTGCAATAATATAATAAAACCATGGTTTCACAGGCTATGTGAAAAGTAACGTCGTTTTGTTAGAACCAAATGTCATCAAGATTACCGGTTTCAATTTTAGGCAACAAATAGTCTGTTATCATTGTGCGATAACGGGCGCCATTTACATTTAAAAAAAAAAATGTTACACCAGCTCATAAACCACACCAAACGTTGTTTTGTTTGAATGTAATGGCAGCTTTTGAATGTTTATTGGTTGCTCTTTAGCTCAAATACGGCAATTTCTTGTATTGACGTAGCCATTAAGCCAGAAATGGGCCTCATTGCTGAACAAAGTTTTGGTTAAAACAGTAGATCTTTTTGAAGCTTTTCAAGAGCCCAACGCCTAAGACAATGTTGACGATTTAGCAGATTGTCTGGCTTCAATTCTTGTATGACTTAATTTTTTTTTAAACCAAGATTCTTACGTAAAATGCGCTAAGTTGTTTCATATGACAACCCAAACTGTTGCCAAAATCGATCGCATACACTCGGCGCTATTTTCTTTACTACGTGCTGAATGTGATCTATTTGGTTGCGTATCTAATAATAAATATTGAGTTTTAAATTTTATATTAGTACAGCAAGTTATGCTCGGTAGGCCGATTATGTAAACCATAAGTTGTCTTAAGCGTACAAAACACTTTCTTCA
The DNA here is from genome assembly GCA_963932245.1 of Tachinus rufipes. Lineage (NCBI taxonomy): Eukaryota > Metazoa > Arthropoda > Insecta > Coleoptera > Staphylinidae > Tachinus > Tachinus rufipes. The sequence goes on from OZ010745.1 coordinate 117,156,660, forward strand.
TAGAGCGCTGATATTCGTAATACAGCTAAATAATTTGTAGACGATGTGCCGGGCTAATTCTTTCCATGATGATAGATCAAACATTACTGAACAAAAATACCATAACAGTTTGACTCAACGCACGCTTTATCTAACATAAAACCCTTCAGAAAAAAGTACTTCTAAATGAATCACCTATTATTATAAGCTAAATGTAAAAACACATTTATAAAAATAAATTAAAAAAAAATATTGTACTTTATTTTTACTTGTTCTGGAAACAAATGTTTTTCTAACTTTATCTTGAAATGAATCTGACAATTTAATTCCATTAGGTTCCCATATTTTTGTAATAATTTTCTCCCCAAATGTTATCTTCAAATTCATCATTAATTTTTTTCCACTCTTTTTCTTTAGCTTTAGTAATCAAAATATTAAGAGCTTTCTTAGCAGATTCATAATCATTTTCCTTTAATTTAGTATCGTCATCATTGCCCCTTCTTCTTGATCTTAATATTTCTCGTTTTTTATGTATACAAATTTTTCTTTGTGATACAATATCTTCGTTCTATCAAAAAACCTGTTTTCTATTAATTCCCTCATTTATTTTTGGCATCGCCTCATCACAAGATTCCTTAATTATATTTGTCAAAGTATTGTAACTTGTGTCTGATAATGTCATACTTTTTTTTATCTCTTATTACATTTTTAAACTTTTGTTCATTAAATTTTTGTAGATTCCACCTCTTTTTAAAATTATTAATTACTGTTATTGAAATTTCTTTTTTAGTACCACCATAACGTGCTATTTAATTATCCTACATAATAAATTTTCTAAGCACATAGTAAGGTCGATAAAAGAAGTCTGTTCATTCCTTTTGAAAGTGGGCATTTTCCCATCATTTAAACTTAACCTAACCTAACCTAACCTAACCTAAACTACCCTCCAGCTATACAAGTACTTAATTAAAAAATAATTATTGCTTCTTTTCTGACGTTTTAGTGACATAATAGAAAACAGCAAAAATGCAAAAAGTCTGCAAAAGAAACCATTCTAAACCACGCACAATCCATGTATTAAGCTCCCCGCCTAGCCGTTTAAGTATTTATAATCAAAAATTAGTTACTGTGCTCACTTTTGACGTTTTGGTAACATGTGTCATACATTCTGTTGTATTTAGAAAAAAGCAAACATAAGAAATATCCAATATCTTGATAATATACTTTTAAACGGGTGAACAAGAAATACTATTCTAAAGCATTCACCCACAATCCATGTACTAAGTAAAAAACTAGTTATTGCTTCCACTTCTTACGTTTTAGTAAGCCAAGTGCTTACATTTTTATATTAAAAAAAATGCAATAATGTAAAAATTATCAGAAATATTTACAACATACTTTTGGGCGGATAGGCAAGCTATACTATTCTATATCAACCACCCATAGTCCATGTATTAAGTTCTCTACCAATACTGTTGACTGTTAACCACCAAAAAAATAGTTAATGATTTTACTTTGAACGTTTTTGTGGCGTCTGTCATATTAATGCAAAAAGTGTGTGAAGTATCCAATATATTAATAAGAAACAGTTGAGCAGGTAAAGAACGCAGTTTTAAACCACCCGCCCACAACCCAAATATCAAGTACCCATTTCCTAAATGTTAAAAATCAAGAAATTGGTTATTGTGTCTACTTCAGACGTATTAGTAACTATGATTTGTTCTATTATAAGTAATTATAATAAACGCTCTAAAAAAAAACAACATTTTATGCAAAACTTAAAAACTAAACAGATAATCATTCACTAACTATTACAATTTTTTTTTTCAATTTCAAAATCATGAGCATTAAAAATTTGATATTATATAATTGACGCAACGCAGAATAAACCTCCCAACCTCCACACCGTGCTCTTACGTCGTATATTAATTAAAAAACACTGATTTACAATCTTTTACAGTCTTTTAAGTGTGCTATAGCTATCAGTACCTCAATGACCTTACTACCAATAAACTTTGTATTACACACCTCTAAGACCGGTCTATATGTGAATACCTTCTGATAGCTAAATTACATCACTTTAAAAGCTTTAAACCCAAACGTATTAGTTTATTTATGATGTTTTATATCAACATTCTACCTAATTCTGTAGGCATATTACTAGAAAACAATATTATAATCAAACAAAGTTGTTAAACAATTTAACAAAAAACGTAAAACGCAAAATTGCTTGATAACGGTATTGCTATTTAGCAATATTGAACAGATTGTCTCTGTTTAGTAATATCAAACATATATAATAACATTTATGTAGTTTTATAGAACATTACTAAGAAAAATATTGGCAGTGTATGAGAATAAAAGTATTGTAGTATGATATTTATAAGATTGTTTAAACAGTTGAACTAGCTATTAATAATAAAAATATTATAAACACATTTAATAATATGTAAAATATTCATATATATTTAACATAAATTGCTAAAAAATTTAAACGCACAACAAATCAAATCTGCAAAAAATTTAAAAACAAATTGTAATTACCTTATATTGTGCTCAATTTCCAGCAGCGGAATATGCTACGGATAATACTTCAACAATATTCACCAATAAACACTTGCTGTAATGACTATACACTTCAAAATGTTATGAAAAATAATCGTATACAATACCACGATACACGTACTACGTAATTTAAACCTCTACTGAAAAGCTAACTTCAGCAGTATTACAAACAAAAAATTCCATTGTATATTAATCATTGCAATAATATTAAGCCAATTATAAAAAAAAATGTTTACATTTTACTCACGTAGAGCTCATTTCTTTATCGATAAAAAAACACAAATGTAATTGTTTGAAATACCTTTCGTAGTAAATTAAAATAAAAGTATGCAATCAAATATTACATGTGATTCAGTCATGATAACAATATGTAATTTGATTTATGTCCGGTACTAAAACTGTTATTTATTATAAATCACAATCTCAAGTCTCAATTCAAACAAATAAATATTTTATCAAAGTAATTAACAAGATTATATAAACATCGTCTTTAATTGAACAATAAAAATACATTTTACAATTTGTTTTTTTTTTAAATAATACAATTCTTTGTTTGTAGCTTCACATCACAGATCCAACAGTATTCGACAACTACATCTGTATTGCTAAGAATAAAATCGGAACACTTAGAAAGGTATTCGTTTTACAACAAGGAGTTCAAGCAGCAGCACCAGATTTCATTGAATTGCGAGGCGCCAATGCGGATTTACTAGATGTCGGTGTACACGAATCAAAGTCACTAGAAAAAGTACCAGTAGGAATGGAACCTACGGGTTATAGACTCGAATACAGAGCAGTTGAAGAGAAACATTGGCTGCACACCGATTTCCCAATAAGCGAAGGTAAATATTTATAGTTTGAAATTGCTCAATACTTTTTTTCAGTTTATGTCAACTTTAATTTGAATCAAAAGATAATTTTTTTTATACACAATAAAGTTTACAAGCCCAATTACAAGTTTGCATGGTATTGCTCGTATTTTTAGTCGGGCGTAAAACTTTACCAGTAGTTTTGTTCTTTACGGGACAAAAAATAACTACTACTATAATGCGCGCATCCCAGCACACTTTTACACTGAAATGCTTTATATCCCAACTCGCAAAACAGCTCCAATAAAATGATACTTGCTAGAATTTTAAAGAATATTAAACAACCATACATAAAGTAAACACTTTATGAGGATAATTTATCACCTGTGACGTATAAAAGTCACCGTTTTAAGTAGTCTGTAGGTGATTCTGGACTGGTCAAACTTTTTAAAATATGTATACATGTCGCGTACACACTTCAATAAACACAATACTTAACTGAGTAGTTTGAGATAAATTTGTAAACCAAAACAAACAATTTTTAACTGATGCACATTTCTCAGAATAACAATTTTAATATAATATGGTGAAAAGCCATTTAATTTATTTCCCCAAATCTTCCGCGAAAAGATAAATGAATTTCGCGCATAAATCTGCATGGAATTAAAGTATCAAACGGAATGCAGGCCGGCAATTATTTCCAGTGTATGGGACGACGGGGAGAAAACGTACAAGTTCGCCGGCATTAAAACTTCCATCAGGAAACAAACATTACATTATGCATGAGCAATATTCAAATTTATTAAAATTAATTACTTTATTAAAATATCATTAAGCCAGCCAGTGTACACTGGAGCGGATATCTGCATCGCACCACTACTCCGCATATTCAAATAGATATATAGAATTATTTAAACCCTTTTGGAATTCAACTTATCAATTTATAATGGACGGAGATTTACTATGTGAATTTGTATCATATTTGTTGTTATATAAATATTTATTAACAAAATAGAATAAGCAAAATGTAAAAAAAAATTTTTTTTTACAAAACTTTCAGTTTTTGTGTTTTTGATGATAAATTATATTTGAAAAAAATATCCTAGCAAAGATTAAACTTGCAATGTTTGGTTTGTTAGTTTACAAATGTATTTTTTATAGAGAACTACGAGTTTCGTTTGATTAGTCTACATAAAGTTTCAAAATTCCATCCATCCTAATAGAATATCACAAATCTGTTTATCTTTTAATACGTATTTATTCCATAATAAAACAAAGCATCCACAAATTATACTAAACTAATTATTCAAATCTGCATCCCGTATTATTTTGTTAAAGTTTTAAACACAACTAAAACTCTCTTCGTAATACACACAAAATTGTATAATTAATGTTTACGGGATAACTTGTAGAGATGATATTCCCATGGGAAAACAAAACAAAATTATTACGATATAGACCTTAAATGCTCTTCATCTGTTACAGATAACAGCTATCCGTTACGAGAATTGCAACACGACACGGAATACGACGTCCGTGCAGCGACAATAAATAAAGCCGGCATCAGCGTTTACACAAACACGTCCATCTTCAAGACTCTGACGGCACAAGCGGACGGAACTAGCGCTATTACATCCGGAATGACTTGCATCATCATAGGATTAATTTTGTTAACCAATTGGTGACTCGATTATAATTAACTAGCATTATTTTTTACCCAATATTCGCTATAGATGTGTTGAATATTTATTTTGTTACAAATTGTAAAATATTTATGAAAGAAATTGCGCGCTCCAACTGGGAGAAGTTTGCTTCGACTCTAAACGCGAATTTATTTGATGTTCAAATAAAATAATCAGAGCTTTTATGGTCGTACAGAGAGAAGAAAAGAAGAATTTTTATTTTTTATTTTGTTTCAGTTTTTCCCGAATTAAATTTTGTTGTTTACTGCAAGCAAATATTGATGTTGAATGAATGTATTCTACTTACAGGTTTCTTTTATATTTAATTGAATACCGCAATGAAATTTATGCTGAAGGCAAATATTTAAACTAACTTTCTCAATGGAATTTTTAAGTGAATTAACTTTTTTATAATTTACTTCTAGCTATTACAAGATTGTTTCTCAATTGACATAAAATAATAATATAAAATTAATTCAACAAAAAAGTTTTTTTAATTAAAAATATATTTAATGAAAGCTGGCGCAACAAACATGTTTACAAACAAATTTCATTGTGATGTCAATACAAAATTATTATTATAAACGATTCGCTTTAATCGGTCGCTGTCTACTTCCCAAAATTTAATTTTGTCAGTGGAACCTTTTAATTGTATATATATACTTAGAAGAAAAAACGTATTGAAACCCAAAAAAATGTGTAACATTATTATTATAAATTATTATTATAAAAAAAAAACATGAACTGATAATAATTGTATAGAGGAATTGTGATTTATGTTGAGATTTATACATATTATATAAATAAAGTAAAAATTATATATTAGCTTTAAAAAAACAAACAAGAAATAATATTGAAATGAAGATGTTTTACGATTAGTTGATATTTGCCAATTTATCAAAGTGGTTTCTTTTTTGTTTTCCCTGAGAAAAATTTATAAAAATAAAACAAATCCAATGTATTATATTACCGTTACGAATAAAATTAAATTGAATATGAATTTGTGTACAAAACTTAGTTATTATAGTAATTGATTATTTTAACGTTAAACAAACTTTGAAGAATGGAATATTTTATTAAAAGGTAAGTACTGATAATATTATTATGGTTTTTCAAGAAGAAACTGGTGCACTTATATAACATGCAGTAAAAGTAAAAATAATAATAACAATAATAATCAAGATTGTGTTTTGGAATGCAAACAAATGCCTATCGAATTACATTTTAGAAACAATTGTTGTTTATCTATCATCAGTGCAGTGAACTTGAGGGCGCTTATACTTAGTTTAAGAGAATTTTTGCTAATATCTCAAGTAAGTTTTAATTCAGAGTGGTTGACTGCATTCTAAAGATGCCATTATTACTGTTGCGTCGCTAAGAACTGTTGCTGCCTATTTCAATGTGAGTCACAATGTGATCAGAAGAGTTCGAATGCACTGGAACTGTCCAACATAGGCACGGCGGAGGGCAAAATTGCAGTATGACAGTCAGGGAGAACCGGTTTAATACGATTCAGTATCGAAAGAATAGATTTTCTACTGCAAGAACACTCCAAGTTTATTTATTGAATGCAACAGGTTCTCAAGTATTCACTCTAACAGTAAGAAGAAGGCTCCATGTAGTAATTTAAAGTCCAAATCTTCTAAAAAATTCCATTGTTGACCAGGGAGCACAAAATAAGAAGACTAGAGTAAGCACACAAACATGCAAGTTGGAATGTTGAAGATTGGAGTCATTAATTATTCAGTGAAGAAATCAGAATGCATCTCCATAGCTCCGATGAAAGAATAAAAGTTTGAAGAAATAGAAGAGAACGCTATATTGAGAACCACGTGACTTACCATCAAGCTTATGGAGGCGGTTCAACTACCGTTTGGGGAGATATTTCTGCAACTCGTCGTACTGAATTGATTATGCTTGGAAATGCTACAATAAATAGTGTCAGGTATCTTAACAAAATATAAGAACCTGTAGTGTTGTCATTTGGCAATGAAATAAGCGATGGTTTCGTGTTAGTTGATGATAATGCACGTCCTCATAGAACAAGGCAAATCAATGCATTTTTTGAAAAGAACAATATTTTGCTCATGGATTAGCCTGCAAACTCTCCAGATTTTAATCCCAAAAAGAACGGATGGGATTAAAGGTTGATAAGGTCACGATGAGTGGATCCAAACAATCACCATCAGCTCCAAACTGCAGTTTTGGAAAACTGGCTAAATATTCCTCAGGATTTGATTTCCAGCATGCCAACACGTTGCCAAGGGATCATAAGAGCTAGAGGAGGTCCCACACATTATTAATCTTTTAGTGTTTGGTTATCATTTCTTTACAGAGCAAGTTTTTCTGTAATACTAAAATGAAGATTTTGTTATTTTTTTATTAAAACATTTAAAACTCGTTATTTAAATTTTATTCTTTTAATTCTTTGCCCTAAAAGTGTTTCCAGAACCATATACTATCAATTAAACAAAAAAGCGTTCTTCAAAAAGTATGCATTTGTTTTTTATCTATGTTCTTGTAAGTATACTAGTTTAAATGTTGAGCTGTGTAGATTGTTATGTTTGTTGATAGAAAAGTTTGGTAAACATTTATCTTACAAGTTTCAAGAAAAAAAGACTTAATTGCACAACGGCTAAGTGAGCTTTTAGGGGTGTAATTTAGTTATCAGAAATTATTTATACATATTCCGGTTTTAGAATGCATTTTTCCAAAAGTCATAATTTTTTTTTTATTATTTTGAATTTACTTTGCTGCAACTTTAATCAGATTTATAAACAACGTAAAATAGTGCGTTGATTGTTTGCTAAATTTTACAAAAGTTGCTAAAGTGTTGCCTTGTCCAATTTGCTGTAATTTGAGTTCATGCGTTGATATAGCAAAGCTTGTTTTTTCAAAAATGCTTCTAACATTGTGAGTACTTGTTATTAGGCTGTTAGCTATATATTTCTAACACGTTTTTTAGTTTTTGCTGAGTTAAAAAAACACTTTATAAATTTGATTCTCAAAATTGTGGCCAAAGGTTTCACTTTAAATGTATATAATTTAAGCTGCACTTAAAGCCTGGTTACACAGTGCGAGCTAGCATCCGAGCTGGCCTAGTCAGTTATTTACAGTACAGCTATTTGCACCGTGTGACCCCATCATACAATAATGGCAAAAGACAGTAACTCAAATGATGCGGTCACACGGTGCAAGTAACTGCACTGCAGTAACTAACTTGGCCAGCTCGAATGTTAGCTCGCACTGTGTAGCCAAGCCTTTAGTTGCAATCAATTGTAAAGCAACTAAATGAATTTAATTTACGCTGCACTTAGTCACAATCAGTTACGAAGTGACAATGTGTAATTTGTTCTGGCTGTACTTAGTCATCATTAAACAAAAATTAGAAATAAAATTGTTGATGATGCTGAACTTAATCAGGACAAACTGCAAAGCATTTAAATGTATTTTATTTGTGTTGCGTTCAGTTACAATTTTTTGCAAAACAACTTCTTCTTTGTAAAGTGCTAAACAGATTCTTGCAACATCGTCTTTTGAAGCATAAAACTCTTGATATTTTGTTCAAAAAATGCAATTATTATCTGAAATTCACAAACATTTATTGATTTTACATGAAACACTTAATATTTTGCTTAAAAAAGCATTTATTGCTTAAAATCTACCAAAAATGATACAAAAAACAATTTTATTGAAAAAATAAGTTAAAAAGCATAAAATCTTCAAAAATTGATTCAAAAAATGCAATTGTTTCCTTAAATCACTAAAAATTCTTTAAAAACAAAAATTAAGTTTTTTTTTATATAATACTTTAAACTTTGATTTAAAAATCATTTGTTGCATCAATTTGATTAAAAAACTTGCTTTAAAGCATAAAATTCTTCAAAATATTCTTAGAAAATACAACTATAGCCAGAAGCGTAACTAGGATTTTTGGGACTCACCGCAAAATATTGGGATTCAATAATTTTTTTGATTAAGTCATTAACTGTTAAAAACGTATAATTCTATTTATAAAATATTAAAAATAACAAAATTTGATCTTGAAACATCAAAATATTATCAAAATGCACCAGAGTCCGGCCATAAACTGTTGAAAAAAGTAAAAAAAAAAACTATCAATATTAAAAGTAGCAAATTTTGGATATAAAATATCAAAATATTGCAAAAAGCACTAAAATCCGGCCATAAACTGATGAAAAGTGCAAAATAGAATATCAAAAGTAACAAAATTTTCTTAGAAAGCTCAAATTTAGTTATTTAATGTTAAACAATGCAAAATTCTAGTCATAAAAAGTAAAAAATAACAAAATTCAGTCAAAAAACATTAAAATATTTTTAGACAGAACCAAAATCTAGCCCAGTTTATGTCGAGTTTTTGTTGCACTAAGCATTTAGAAATGGCATCTTTGCTAGAATCCGATTAAATTTGGCATTGTCGACGATATTCACAATTCTGTTTTCTAATTGGTAAGAATAGTACTTGTCTTAATAAATTTTTTACTGACATTAGTTTATTATAAAATATAAATGTCAGAAATTGTTACATTATAGTTATCTATGTGTCAAATAATTATAATTTTTAAAAACACATCAATTAAAATATTTTGAAGCCAATTGTACTAAAACTTATTGAATATTAAAATCAAAATAATTAATATGTTTTACAGTGTATAAAAACAAATAGTAAATAATAGCAGAGCTTGAGCTCTCAAAAACGGCAACTATTATTTGAGCTTTGCTTGACGCAAATAAGGTGAGATTTTGCTTTGGTGCAACGGAATAAGCCCGGCTTTCAGCTTAAGGTCTAGCTTGAAGTCTAGTTAGTCCTTGAAGCATGCTGGAAAAACCGGGAGTTAATCTTTTAGACTACATATTCTTTCACTTCACAACCTTTCCTAATACTAACTAAATAAACTTTACTTAAAATGTTAAGCCTTAGTTAAACTAGAAGCAGTGTTGTAACTATTATTTTTTATAAAATTGTTTACAATTTTTAACAATTTTTGGTCGGATTTTTGATATTTTATAAGCAGAATTTTGCACTTTGCAACCATTTTTGGCAAAATTATAGTTTGTTTTTTTAATATTTTATTGTTTCATGACAGAATACGGTTATTTTTGCATTACTGGGATATTTCTAAGCCGGAGTTTGCTATTTTTGACATTTTAAGAATTAAATTGTTTTGACCGGCACTAAACTAATTACATCTTCTAAAGTATGCCACTGCTGACTTGTACTGATTATCATCCCACTCTTTTATAAACTCATATGCTTTTTCGCACTCGCACTTTCTGATGATAAAATATTTGCTGGTTGCAATCATTTTCTCATAAACGGATTAATAGCACGCAAAACTTAGAAGTGGTATTACTCTTATTATTAGACCTTGGATATTTCTGTGCAGTTTGTGTACACTAGTCTCTACTCTCCAGTGGCGTAGCTACCGGTAAGGTATGCAAGAATCTGTATTATGGACGGTCCTACAACCATTAAGTCTTGAGCTTTGTTTTTTTCCAAAACATCTCTGACTTTTTTCAATATTTTGCGGTGGGGCTTAAAAACCCTATCTACAACCAAGCGTAAATGTGTTTTGAATAGCTGCACTTAGCCACAAGAAATTGCCAAACGACTAAACTAATTTATTTAGGCTGCACTTACTGACAATCAAATGTGTAGAAACTAAATGTAATTTACTTTGGTTGCACTTATTTACATTCAATCAAAAACAACAAAAATTCTGATAATAATGCTATACTAGTGACAATAAATTGCAAAACAACTAAATGCATTTTGTTAATACTGCACTTAATCACAATCATTTACAAAGCAACTAAATATTATATAATTAGGCTGCTTTTAATTCAAATTTGGTTTTAAAACAATTAAATGTATTAATTAATGCTGCACTTAGTCACAATCAGTTGCAAAATGAATAAATGTAGTTTATTTTAGTTGCACTTAGTCACAACCAATTAAAAGCAACAAATTTGTTGATGATGCTGCACTTAGTCACAATGATTTACAAAGCAACTGAATGTATTTTATTTAAACTGCGTTTATGTTAAAAAAATGTATTTTATTTGGTCACAATTCATTAAAAAGCCAGTAAATAAAATTTATTTATGCTGCACTTAGTCACATGCAATAAAAAACGACAAAAATATTGGTTATAATGCAGCACTTAGTCATAACCAACCGCAAAGCAACTAAATGTAAACTGTTTATAATGCGTTCAGTTTTAAAACGACTAAACGTACGTTATTTGAGCAACATTTAGTCATATTGAATAGCATAAAACAAAATGTGTTTTATTTATGCTGCACTTATATATTATATACTATATTATAGTCACAAAAAATGTATTTTATTCACAATGCACTAAGCACAATTAATGTAATTCATTTAGACTGCACTTAGTCACAATTAATTGCTAAGCTAAAAAAATTAAGTTGATCATGCTGCATTCAATCTAAATAAATTGCAAAGAGATTAAATGTATTTTATGTAAGTTTTATTTAGTCACAAAATATTAAATTTATTTTATTCACGCTGCACTTAGTCACAACCACTTGCATATCAACTGAATGTACATTAAGTAGACTCCACTTAGTCACAAACATCTGGAAAAAAACAACAAAAATATTATAATGCTGCACTTAGTTACAATTAATTTTAAAGCAACTAAATGAAATTGGTTAGGTTAGGTTAGGTTAGTGACCATAGTTCAAAAACCAACAAAAATACTTTTATGATGCTACACTTAAACCCAATTAATTTCAAAGCTATATTAAGAAACGTAACTCGTTCACAGTGATGACCTTTCTTCGTTGCTGTCAGACTCAAATTTACATAAATGTAATTCATTTAGACTGAAGACTTTTTATGACGCTGCACTTAATCATGATCAATCAGTAAGCAGCAAAACTTTTATTAATTTATTTAAGATTTGCTTACATCTTAAACTTTCCTTAAAAATCTTAAGTTATCAATTTTGATTCAAATTTTGTCGAACATATTAAGAAGTTCTTTAATCAATTTCTAAAACTTAATAATTTTACAAAAATTTCAATTTTTTGAATACTGAAAATTGTTTAATTTTTTTTTACAAAAATTGCAATTATAAACATTTCAAATTTTGTTGCACATATTTATAAGAAATTTTTAAAATTTGTTTGAACTATCATAATTTAGTAAAAAAAATGTTTGCCATAGAAAATTCTAAAGTTTGCAGAAAAAAGAAACTTGTAATCTTTTGAACACTAACACTTGGGCGGGTGGTTAGGCACTCCAATTAAAAGTATTGGCTGGTAGTTATAAATTAGAGTAACCCACCCACTCACCCAAGTGTTGGTTGTCAAGAAATTTGATATCACAACGTCCTATTCTGACTTAGAAACTTATAACGCTTGCAGAAAATAGAAAGTTCCAATATTTTAAAAAGTAACACCTTGGTTGGTGGGTAATTGTGCACTCCTGTTTAAACTACTAGTTGGTAATCATAAATTAAAGTGACTCACCCACCCACCAAAGTGTCAATTGTCAAAACCTTTTTTTCCGAGTTATACTTATAACGCTTATAGAAAAAAAAAAAGTTTTATTCTCTTAAATTGTATCACAAAAGCACCCGCTCACAATCTATAATTTGGTTGTATAGCGCACCTACCAACCCAAATGTTTATAATAAAAAAATATTTTGACATTGTTTGATTGAACTATTCCCTAGACACTTTTAATCTTGTTTCCGACAGTCGGGTGATTGGGTGTGTTACACCAATTCACTAATAGTAGGCGGGTAATTTTAAACCTTGTTTCCAACCATCTGCACAACTGTAAGTGATATATCAAAACTTTGTAATGTTTCAGTATTTATTAATGTCAATAGTGGAATACAATTCTAACTTCTTTATTGCAAACACTCTAGTGAGTGGGCGGAGTACACAAATTTACTAATAGCGAGCGGGTACTTTTATATTTTGTTCCCGCCCACCCGCCCAAGTATTGGTGATCCAGAAGTTAGATCAACCAAACAATTGTGGTGTTCTATCGGTCACTAATTTAAAAAGTAAGCAAAATTTTCATTTATTCATTGCTAACACTCAGGTGGGTAGATAGGGCATTATATTCTTTGATTGCGAGTCAGTAGTTTCAACCGCCTACCCATCTAAGTGTTTGTAATCCAACTTTTTATCACAAACAGTCAAGTGGGTGAGCGGGAATAAGATTTAAAAGTCCTCTTTTAGTAAATTAGTGTCATGTTTATTAAAAGTATTAACAATAGCAATAATAAAGCAAATTGATGCTTTATTCTACAAAATGATCCAAAAAACCTATTTATTGCAACAATTTGATTGAAAAATTGCTTAAAAAGCATGAAACACTTGATATTTTGCTCAAAAAAGCAACTATTGCTTAAAATCCACCACAAATCATTCAGAAAACATGAAGTTTATGCTTTTTTTATAAAATCCTTTATAAATCGCTCAAAAACTGCTTTTAATGCAATAATTTCATTAAAAAATTGCTTTAAAAGCATAATCTCTTAATATATTGCTTAGTAAAAGCAATTATTGCCTAAAATCTATCAAAAATCATTCAAAAAACATAAAATTAATGCTTTAAAAAATAAATCGTTCAAAAAAACGCTTTTATTGCAATGATTTCATTAAAAAAATGCTTTAGAAGCATACAACCCTTAACAATTTGCCCAGAAATAGCCATTACTGCCAAAAAATCATTTAAAAAATGTAAAATTAATACTGTTTTTCTATAAAGTCTTTTAAAATTCAATTAAAAATTGCATTTATTGCATCAATTTCTTTGAAAAAATTGCTTAGAAACATACAATTTTTAAACTATGCTCAAAAACGCAATTATTCCTTAAAATTCAGTAAGAATTATTTAGAAAGTATAAAATTAATGAAGTTTAGAGATTAAAGTCGCTCAGAAAACTCATTTATTGCATTAATTTGATTAAAAAATTCCTTTAGAAATATAAAACTTTTCATAATTTGCTAAGAAAATGCAATTATTACCTGAAATCCACCATAAAACTAAAGTTTTTTATAAATTGCAAATTTATTTTAATAACTAAATTTAAAAAATGCTTTAAAAGCATTTTTTTAAATTATTTGTTCAGAAAGCAAATATTGCATGAAATTACTTAAAAACCATTTAGAAAACATGAAAAAGCTCAACTATTGCTTAAAATCCACCAAAAATCATTCAAAGAATTGATAATATTATAGAAAATATTATCAATTCTTTGAATGATTTTTGGTGGATTTTAAGCAATAGTTGAGCTTTTTCATGTTTTCTAAATGGTTTTTAAGTAATTTCATGCAAAATTTAAAAAATGGCTTATTATTTTATTATTAAAATTGTTTTAAAAGCATTAAACCTTTTATATTTTGCTCAGAAAGAGCAACTATTACAAGAAATTCAACAAATATATTTTTTTTTTAATTTTAATAAACAAAATCACAATTTATAATTTCCTTTTCTAAAAACGTTCAATACTTTACAAACTTTTTATACAAACAAGATTTCATCCGACTGATTATTATTTGAAATATTTATGACACTATTTCAATCAAACAATTCCGTTAGTAATACACAATTAAATTTAATAGTCCAGCAATACTCCGCGGACTGATTTTTTGATTTAATTTCACGTAAACAATTCGCCGATAGATTAATTGGTTCGATAAATGGACCAAAACACAAATTGAAACCCACTGATTGGAAAGTACGTCACCACAGAAACACGACTAGCCCGCGCCAATTATTTAAGTAATTAGTAATGAGCAAAAATAGTGCACACTAAATATTATTATTAATGGGAAACGTGCTCACTGAATTGCGCTATTTTCATCCCACAAATCAATTATTTAATGCATTTTAGTGTGAATAATTTTTTGACAAAGTTTCAATTTAATTAATTTTGTATTGATTCAATTAATTATTAAACCAACAGAAACAAAACTTTACTGGATTAAATTTGGTTCTATATAATCGATGTATGCTTAAAATATACAAAAAAAAAGTTACTGATTTTAAAATCAAATATATACAGTACCCCAAGGTAGAATAAATTTCAATAATTGTCTGAAAATTTTAGCATAAATCCTGTAAAACTTTTAATGATATAATTGCGTTACGCAGGATTTACTTTGTTGGATAATTGAATGAATTGTTTATTACACCCCAATGATATGTAAATAATTTAAGACTATTGGAAATGTTTTGAATTGTCTGAGATGTAATGAGTGAAATTATTGCCATAACTCGGAACGGATTATATCAAAATAGTTTTGGTGGGTTGAGGAGTTGGGCTCGGTTGCACATACATTCAGAAATAAATTGTATTTGCAATCTTGGAGCCCTTAAACTTTGTTTGGGAATAAGATTGTCGGAATTGATGGAGGGCGTTTTAGTTTCGGGTGGAA
Organism: Tachinus rufipes; assembly: GCA_963932245.1. Lineage (NCBI taxonomy): Eukaryota > Metazoa > Arthropoda > Insecta > Coleoptera > Staphylinidae > Tachinus > Tachinus rufipes. The sequence continues at coordinate 117,172,144 of OZ010745.1, forward strand.
AGGTTTTATTCATGCCGGAAATTCAACTGTTGTAGGTTGTAATACAATGTGTCTTGCTAAACTATGATTAATAAAGTTTTTAGTTGAATTTAATTAGGACCTATGTTTACATCAATAAGTAATAGATACAGCATTGAAAATTTGATCAAATTCAAACTAAAGAAACCGTAATAATGTTATAATTTAAAAAATAATGTCTTTCAGTTCCCGTAAAGTTACGTTATTGGTTAAATTAGTTAAATAAAATTTAATTTTTTTATCAAATATCAAAAGTTTCATGCTTCCAAAGTAAATTGCAATCAGTATAATGCAATAATTGCAATATTTGAGCGATTTATATAAGATTTCATTAAAAAACCGCAATTTTATATTCTCTGAATAAAATTTGGTCTAATTAAAAAAATAATTGCTTTTTCTGAGCAAAATATTAAAGGTTTCATGTTACTAAAATAATTTTTAAATTTTATTAATAAATAAATGCGTTTTCTGAGCGATTTATAAAGGATTTTATAAAAAAAGGCAGCAGATTCATGCTTTCTGAATGATTTTTGGTAGAGTTTAGGCAATATATCAAACGTTTCATGTTTCTTAGACAATTTTATAACCTAATTATTGTTAAAAATGCGTTTTCTAAGCGATTTATAAAAGATTTAATTAAAAAAAGCACTAATTTCATGTTTTCTGAATAGAATTTGAAAAACTAATTACTTTTTTGATTAAATTTGTAAAGATTTCATGCTTTTAAAGCTATTTTCTAATCAAGTTAATGCAATAAATGCGTTTTTTAGTCAATTTATAAAGAATTTCATTAAAATAAGCTCCAGTTTTATGTTTTCTTAATAATTTTTGGCAAATTTAAGAAAATAATAGCCATTCTTATCAAATTTTTAAAGATTTTATGCTTCAGACAATTTTTCAATCTATTTAATGCAATAAATGCGCTTTCTTAGCCATTTATAAAAGATTTCATTAAAAAACGCATAAAAGTCATATTCTCTGAATGATTTTTAATGCATTTTAGGCAACAATTTCTTTTCTGCGCAAATAACCATGCTTCTAAAGCAATTTTTTAGTCAAATTGATGCAATAAATGCATTTTCTAAGCAATTTAAAAAAAATGATATATTATCAGAATGATTTTAGGCAATAACTGCTTTTTATGAGCAAAATATTAAAAGTTTTATGTTTGTTAAGCAATTTTTCAATCAAATTAATGCAACAAATTTGTTTTCTGAGCAATTTATAATGATCACAAATTTTTTGCTCTAAAACAAAAATTAATTAAACAATTTCAACAAAGTTAGTTGAGTTATAAAAAGAAATGTTTACAAACCTATAGACATTATAAAAATCGTAATTATATTATGATAAAACAGTGCTTGGTAAGCTTTAAAAAAAATAATTATAATTTCAACACTTTAACGTATGCAATCACCCATACAAGCGTATTCAGATGCATATAAAGTTGCCTATGTCACAATCCCATTTGGATAATTAAAATGATGTTCAATAATATAAAATCAATGTTAATCAACATCATACTAATAAATAATACATTAAAAAAATGCAAACAATAATTAATAACTCACCGCTTAACAATTAATCCATTAAATGTGTACTTATTCCTTTCTTGGTAAACCCTTCAGCAATAATCTGTAGAAAGCATTCTGTTCCAGAGGTTACAACAAAACCATTCAATTTAAAAAATAATTTAATAAATTTTCAAAAAAATAACATCATCTCTAAAAAAATAAATATTCGAAAATCAATATTTTTAGTTAGTTATTTCTAGCAAAAAGATATAAAACATTACGAATCCTAAAAGACTCTAAAAATTGCATAAAAATATAACCTTACAGTACTTTGTATATAACTACAAAACACAATTTATTAAATGAATAATATAAATATAGATAAAATAGTATCTATATGTATAAAAAATAGCCTTTCTTTTTTTTTTATTTACAGTGCTTTAATGTTTGGTATCACCTACTTCACTATTGAGATAAGACATTTCCATTTGGACGGCGCCACCCTGTTTTGATCTGGAATTTCTTCTATAAGATGAGTTGTCGATGCTTGGTTTCCTACGGCTTAAGTGTCTTTCAACCCAACGTAACATTGTTAGGACAGAATCAGTTGATGGAAGACGGCGTTCGGCATAGGTTTTTGTTATTTGTGAAGATGTTACTCGGAATGTTGCAGCCATACCTTTCAAAGCCTGAAAGTAAAGAATTGATTATAATAAAATGTTGGATAATTAGAAAACATTTTGCAGCTTGAATTAGTAGTGACTAAATGTATAAAACTTTTAAAAAATCCTACCGACTGCGCTAAAAATGTGTAATCGTTTGAAATTGGTTGCTAACTTAAAATTGTTTTAATGATCTAAAAAATGTGTAGTATTATTTATATCCAAAAACCCATCGACTGCGCCAAAACGTTAAAACGGTGAGATGGCTCAGTTATATAGCGTTAGCGTAGCACGCTCTCAGTCCGGGGTTTGATCCCCGAAATTGCTCTTTGGGGTGATTCGGAAGTCACCTAATAAGTCGTTGGTCCCATCAAACCCCTTCAAACAAGTCGTAACACTTCTGGGGCAATGTAAAAAGCTGTTAAAAGCACAATAAGAACAGAAAAAAATATTCTCAAATTATTTCTCAACAAATTTTAAATTCTGACTTTTATCTATTTACCAAACACAAATTTGTGACAATTGTTAAAAACCTCGGTTGATTCACTTTGATTCTAAAAATTATTTTAAAATCCCGTCGACTGCGCCAATATGTTAGTGATCTCAATATATTTTTAACAAATTTCGATTACTGACTTCAAATTGTTATCACCTTACCGAAAATAAATTAGTGTCAATTGTTAAAAAAATAACTTTAAAAATGCGGCATTTTCATATTCGTAGCGACTGCACCATAAATAGTGCTGCACTTTTACCAAAAATTAATATGTCAAAAATCACAACAATTTTCCTACCAACTGCGCTACAAGAGTAAAATAGCGGTAGCAATTAACAACAACACATAAAAAATGCTGCGCTATGATTCAAAAATGTATTTAAAAATCCAATCGACAGCGCTAAAACGTAATAATATTCTTAAATTATTTTTAACACAAAAAAAACTTTTACTAACCTCAAAAAACATTCAAAAAATCTATTTAAAAATCCAATCGATTGCGCCAAAACGTTAAAGTTCTTAAATTATTTTCTACAAAAACAAATTTCAGCAATCAACTAAATATGTTCTTAACTTTAAATGCAAAATTTGCCAAAAAAATGTAAAATAGCAATAATTACAATTGACAACAAACTAACTACTTTACTACTTTACCCAGAGAGTGGCTAACTTAAGCTGGAACCAATTCTCAAGAGTATAGAACTCAAATACGACTTAACTCATAACTTGCATCCTGAAAGCATTTTCCACAAGAAAAAGTTGTTGTGGCTGTATAATGCGCAACCTGAAAGCAATCAAAAGTACCTTTCTTTGCCACGTCGCGTTGTCTGTTATTGGCAAGTCAAACTTATTTTTTTATTAATTATCATTTTAATAAGCTTTCGATAAATTTGGAATAACAACAAACTTTTATGACTAAAATACAATACTAACCTGCATAGCATCCTCATCAGTAGCATCATCACCAGCATAGATAATCCTAATCCGTTCACTCCAATCAACACCAAAAGCAGTCCTCAATATATAAATCGAAGCCCTTCCTTTATTCCATTGCACTGGAGGCTTAGCTTCAATAGCACAATGCGCACTAGCAGCTCTAAAACCTGCTTCTTCAATAAGCTTCTTAGCCGTTGTAGTCAATGGTTCCCTAAGATGTGCAGGTGTTTCACGGAAATGGAACGTCAACAACGCCCCCTTATTCTCAACCCAAGCACCATCCTTACAAACCTGTTCTTGCAAATTTTTCAATAATTCACCAACTTTGCCTTGATATTTAGTTGGCATTGGATGCACAAATTTGGTTCCATCTGGATGTAATATTTCCAAACCATGACTGCCTGCATAGGTAATACCTTCAATTCCAACCTGAAAATTAATTAAATTAACCACAAATTATAATTTGATCCTAATTTTGTTACCATTTCCTTAACATTGTTGACATTTCTTCCTGAAATAACGGCAATGTAGACGTCTGAAATATTGGAAAGCCTTTGCAAAATATGTTTGGTTTCTGTTGGTATTACAGCTAAATCAGGATGTGGTGCTATTGGTGCTAAAGTACCATCATAATCCAGTAATAAAGCTAGTTTATGCGTATTGCCTATGTATCTAAAATATTAATTTCATAAGTAATTTGTTTAAAAAAATTCAATTAATTAATTACTTGGCTAAATATTCATCAAAGTCATCCAAAGTAACAGCAGGCATGGTGACAGCTCCTATATCATCATGATCTTCTTGTGTTATTAAGGATCCCATGGCTGATAAAAATGATCTAGTCCAATAATTGACATCATTGATTTTTTCTCTACGTCGGAGATAATTCATTCTTAGGATGCGTTCATCTTCAGGCATCGTTAAAGCTCTGTGTATGCTTTCTGCAGCTCCATCAATTTCATATGGATTACAAATTAAAGCTTCATGCATTGTTTCTCCAGCACCGGCAAATGGTGAAACTATTAGGACCCCAGGTGGTGTGTTTATTTGGCAAGCTACAAATTCTTTGGCGACTAGATTCATGCCATCTCTTAATGGGGTTACTAAACCAACGGCGGCGTCGCGATAGAATGCTGCTAAGTCATTCTGGCTGACACATCCGTAGATATATCTGAAAACAAAATACAACAAATACAATTTATAACAATCTTTTTTAATTGGTTACAATCAGTTAAATCGCGCATATTTTTCTTAAATAATAATAATAACGCACAATAGTTAAGGGCGCGGTTTATGAAGTGTCATAAAACTAAGAGCAAAACTCACGCATTTTTTTTAATCAGTTTTTTGCAACGTGTAGAGAATGAAATTTCCAGTCTAATAAAATATAGATTTTAAAGAGTTCTTCTCAAAGTTTTATGACACTCCCAAAACCGCGCCCTTAAAAATAACCAATAAACATAAATTTGAAATATTAAATTAAATAGTTTCTTACCTTATTGGAGACCAATTTGGTGTTGTAAATCTACCATTAATTCTCCCGACTAGTTGATCCATTTCCTCCTTCAACTCCTGATACTCCTTAACATCAGTACGTGACGGCACTGAAATCTGCATTAAAGAAATCTTCTCCTTATGCTCCGGGTGCTTTTCTAACAACTTCTCAAACGCTAACAACCTATTAACAAGACCTTTGGTATAATCTAACCGATCAACTCCCAAAATAATTTTTTGAGTCGTTGATAAAACTTTGGGTGCTTTCTCGGCAAGCTCCACAAATCTTTCAAATGGAATTCCAATTGGTAAAGGACGCACGCGTACTGTACGACCTCCATGTTCAACTAGAAGGTTCTTTCTATCAACACGACAACCTAAATTCCGTTGACAACAATCAACAAAGTTGAGACAGTAATCGGTTATATGAAAACCCACCATGTCGCAACCCAACATTCCCTGAAGAATTTCATCAGACCATGGAAACAATCTGAAGATATCCCATGGAGGAAAAGGTATGTGTAAAAAGAATCCAAGCTTGCAGGCAATATTCTCCTCCTCAGCAGCCTGTAATTAATTAGAATTGATTATATTAATAATAATAAAGTACTTTGAACTCTTAATCATTTAACTTGCATTCCTCAACTGATTACAGTGCATTCATATTTGACCTTGGTGATAACACCGCCATCAATACTACCGCTTGTAGTAAACGCAATCAAAACAAGTACGGACCACTCTTAACTAGTTGAGACTTACTTGTCGGATCCAATTGGCTGCCAGCATGAGATGGTAATCATGAATCCAGATTAAAGGAACATCATGAGATGATTCAGGACGGCCTAATTTTTTCAGCGCTTGCATTGTGCAATTAGCAAATTCCTTATTGGCTGTTATGTAGGATTTCCAATGTTCACCTTTAAATGTTGCTCTATCCGGCATCGAATGGAATAAAGGCCAAAATGTTGCATTGCAACATCCGTTATAATACGAGTCGAATACTACAGGGTCTATTCTTACAGAAACAACCTGAAATAAATAAAAATATTAAAAATTAAATATTTATCTTAAAATAATTAAGAAAAGTAAACAAAAATAACTAAAATAGTTATAAAAAAAAACTAATTTAAAACAGAATTCTTCACTAAGATTAGATATGATTAATTTTTTTCCTAATTACGCCAAGAACTTACTTAATTTTTATAAATTTGCAAATTTAAGGCTAAAATTCTACTTTAAAATTGCTTAAAATAATCAGATAATAATTCAAAACAATATTTTTTCAATGCCAAAGTTAGATTTAAAGTAAGTCACATAAATATTAATCAAGTATTTACATGATTGGGTCAAAAGTCAATTTAAAAAACACCAAACCAAGGCCCTGAAATCAGATTGTCCTCGCATTTATATATTTAAAAAAAGTGATTTAATTTGTCAATAAAAACATAACCTTGCAAAGTCTTCGGGCGACTTTTGTAGTAGACATTTTCTAGGCAATAGTAAGTAGTAAGTTCAATACATAACCTAACATTGTTGCATCTCATCTGTCGTTTCACAGTTCACATTAAACTTTTTTCTGTTACTTTGTTAGTTATAGTTTCACTTTGAGATTAACAACTGTAACACAGAGCACACAAAATCTAAATCAATCGTTTGAAAATTGTGTCACGGTATATCTAAATATGTTACCGGGGTATACCTAACCTAACAAAATTGTTTATAATTGAATTAGACTGACAGATAAACCATAGTACAAAAAAACTTATTTTTAAAATTTCAATTGTGTCATAGTTTGCACTTAACCTAACTTAACATAACCTAAAAACATTGAATAAAATCTGTAACTTTACGATTGCTAGTTGTGTCACGGTAAGTATAGTTGTTTCTGTTATTTCATTGCAAGTAGCAGTTGCTATAAAATTGCAGTAATCTGCAACTTCACAAGTCCTAGATGTGTCATCATTTCGTTAGAATTGACAATTATGTCACCAAAACCTAAAAACATTGAACATAATCTCTAACTGTAGTTGTGCGGTTTGCAACTTCACAATTAGATAGTTGTGTCACGGTAAGTATGTTTGTAGTAGTCACTATTGCACTTAATCTAAAAACGTTGAATATTATCATTTTGTAGCAATTGACAGTTGTCACGGTATGCACCCAGCTTTAAAAATTTCTAAAATCTATGACTTCACAATTGCTAATTTTGTTGCAGTAAATATAAACAACATTTTTCTCTGTCATATGCACCAAACCTTTGAACTAATTGCATTTAAATCTGCAACATTACAATTATTAATTGTGTCACAGTAGAATTGATAGTTGTGTCACGGTATGCACTAAACCTTTAAAATGAAATATAATCAATAACTTCACAGTTCCTATTTGTGTCACGGTAAGTATGTTTGTGCCTAACCTAAACTAACCCAAAAACGTTAAACAAAATCTGTAACTTTACAATTACTAATTGTTTCACGGTAAGTAAAGTTCATTTGTTTCTGCTATTTCGTTGCAATTGACAGTTGTGTCACGGTATAAACTAAATCTTTAATGTTTTAAATAATCTTAAATTCGCTATTGCTAGTTGTGTCACTGTATGCACTAAATGTCTTTTTGTTGCACTTGACAGTTGTGTTAAGGTAAGCACTAAAACCATAAAATTGCATGCTATCTGCAGTTCTATCAGTGCTAATTGTGTCACGGTAAGTATAACTTATTCTTCATACCGTTTTGTCATGGTAAATATAGTTTTTTTATCATCTTAACCCAACCGATACTTGTGTCACGGTATGCACTAAACTTTATAAGTTGTATGTAATTTACAACTTCACAATTGTAGTTTTGTTAAGTTGAAATACAAAATGTACTTGCTAATTTTGTCACGGTAAGCACAAATAATTTTTTTTAACTTTATCTGGTTTTTGTCAATTTAAAGTTAACTAATAACTTGCATCCAACCTAAAAATGTTGCAACTGCTGCTTATGTCACATTTGTTGCAATTAATAGTTGTGTCACGGTATGCACTAAATTTTAATAATTGCATGTAATCTGCAACTTTACAATAAAAAGTTGTGTTGCGGTAACTATAGTTCACTACTTTTTGTGTATGCACTAACTAAACTTTAAAATCTGGTATTTTTACGATTGCTAGTTGTGACATAGTAAATATGGTTAATTTGTGTCACGATATGCACTAAATCTTTAAAACTAAATGTGATCTACAGTTTCATGATTACTAATTGTGCCACGCTAAGCATAGTTTTTATCATTTTTAATGATGATTGATAATTGTGTCACGGTATGCACTAAACCTTAAAAATTGCATGTAATGTGCAACTTCACAATTGCTGGTTTCATCAATAAATATTTAGTTTTTATTGTGTGCAGCAATTGATAACGGAATCACAATTTGCACTTACATATATCAAAATATATCTGATTAAGTTAATTTGTAATGTCATTTTATTTTCATTATTGTTCAAATTGAAATGCAATATACTTGCTAGTTGTGTCATATATGCATTTTTTTGCGCAACTTGTACAGTTGTGTCACGGTATACACTAAACCATAAATATTTCATGTGCAACTTGTACGTTTATTTTTTGTCATTTTATTACAATTGACAGTTGTGTCACGGTATGCACTAATCCTATAAACATTAAATTTATCTATAACTTCACAATTGCTAGTTGAGTCACAATAAGCATGTTTATTTTTTTGTCATTTCGTTAAACTTGACAAACGACAGTTGTGTCACGGTAAGCACAACAATTGATGGATGTGTCACGGTAAGTATAGTTCATTTATATATCTGTAATTTTGTTCATTAGCAGTTGTGTCAAAGTATGCACTAAATGAAATGTATTCTGCAACTTTACAATTACTAGTTGTATCACGGTAAATGTAGTTATCAAATAGAATTTTTTAATGGCTTCACAATAATAATTGTGTCACAATATGCAACTATATTTTTGTATCATATAATGTTTTATTTAACAAAAACAATTGAGTCACAATAAGTAAATAACTCAATAGTTGTCACGGTAACCTTACCCAAAAATATTGCATAACATTTTTAACTTCATAATTGCTATTAATGTCATCATGTATAGTTCATTTTGTTTGTTTCGGTTCACTTAACAATTATTAATTGAGTCAAGGTATGCACTATCCTAAAAACGTTGCATCTAATCTATGATATCAAGAGTTACACTTAAGTTAAAGCACACACAATACCTGCAAAATGTGTCACATAAAAGTTTTGACACGTTAAGCACCTTACCAATAAAAGTTGCACAAAACTTGTGATTTTATTATTGTTTTTAATATCACGGTATGTGTAATTTATTTTTTTGTTTTATGTCAATTACCAATTAATAATTGAGTCACGGTATGCACTATAATAATCATGTTGCATTTAATCTGTCGCTTTAAGAGTTAAAATTATATATGTAGCTTCAAAATTGAACATTGTGTTAGAGCCGGCAAATTATTAAAAAAATGTGTTACGGTATGCATACAAAACAAAAAAATAAAAATAATTAACAGTTCTGTTTTGTTTAGCAAACTACCTAAAACATTTCCATACAATCTGTGACTTCATAATTGGTATTATTGTTACGGTAGATTAACTTTTTAAGCCGTTTAATAATTGAGTCACGGTGTGTACTAACCTAAAAATGTTTAATCTAATTTGGCGTTTTATAGCTGTTGAGTATAAATAAATAAACATCACTCACAAATGTTGATTATAATCTTTAGTTTTACATTTACTAATTGTGTCACGGTATGCATAGTTAAGTTATCGCTTAAGTTAAGTTACGGTTTATACTTGTTTAGTCACGGTATTTGTTTGCACTTTGTAGTTTTTAATCAAGTTTGCACATAATCTAAAATAATCGCATCTGTCGCTTTGAGCACGTCAACTCAAAATTTGGCCACTGATCTATCGCTTTATGATTGCTATATGTCACGGTAAGTATTGTATGCATCCAATCTAAAATGGAGCATTTAATGTGTGCTTTATACATTGCCCTAGTCTTGACTTAGTTTAAAAAAAAGTTGATAAAATCAACAGCAAAATTGCTTAATAAATAATTTCCAACACAGTTGACATCTGAGTCACGGTATGCACCTTACTTAAAACGTCAATTCTACTCTGTTCCAACTTTTATTGTCAATTATTTATCCTTTCATCTGTAACTTTGCAATTGAAAGTTGTCTCATAGTATACAATAAAAAAAAAGGTGTCACGGTTTTTATGTCACGGTATGCATACAACATTTTTATTTGTTGCAATTTACTGTTGTGTCATGGTACAGACGTATATTGCAACTAATTTAATAACTATGTTAAGATACGAAGAGCCTGCTAAAATATTGTTTTGAGTCCCACATTACATAACAGAGGTCGGAAAGACGTTAAAAATTTAAAAAAAAATGCTAAAGCTAATTTAGATTTTCTCCAAATAATTTGAACCTATTTAAAAAAAAAAATTAAAATCAAAATTTAAAAAATTTAAAAACAAACCTGAACAGTCTAACAATTAACAATTACCGAAATTATCAACAAAAAATATATTAAAAGAATAAAACTTTCGTATCAAACATAACAATAAGTTATTGGCTAAATACCACAAACTTACTATTCTCAAAATAATTTCATTTAAAACCAAAACAAATGATTCAAACCTTTGATCATATCAACAACAAATAAAATCGCTTTAGACTTTCATGCTCGATTGCTTAAAACCATTGATAACGTCAGTTCGCAATAATAATAATGTTATTGATGACATTCACAATGACCAATGTACGCTTATCGGTCGTGGCGGGGTGAAAAAATCGATGAAATATATATTTTTTTACGGAAAAAATACTCTATCTGTTTTGACTGTGCTGCGTAGCGAAAACACATTTTTTTCAGTCCAGAGGTCGTTTAGTAAGAATGTTTCTCAATTACGGGTAACAATTGTTCCGGGTGGTATTAACCGGATTTATCTGGATAGAATATGGAATATTGATTATTTTTTCTAGCAGATAGAAAAAAAAATTATATATATATATTTGTAATGAATTATTTATTTAAATAGTTAGTAATTAAATATTTTTTGTTTGTTTTGACAATAAAAAAACATTTTTAAAAAACTTTTGCTCACAGTTTTAGAAAAATGTAAAAAACGCTTTGTATTTTTAATTTATCAATAATATTATTAGTTCATATAATAATTTTTATATATTATCAAACACATTATATATTTAGCTACTTCTGTTAAAAGTTTTCTTAGCAATAACATAAAAGCGGTTGATATCTGCGCAGGAAATGATTTATACGCGTTATTTTACTTTACTTTAATTTCAAACGTGCATGGTAGCTTGATGAGAGAATTTCTCACATTATAAGAGATGCTCTGAGTAAATATCAATTAATTTAAAGTTACCACAAATAACCAAACAAAAAAAACATAAAAACAGTCAATATCAGCAAAATTTTACTTGTGCATATGCAGAAAATTTCAAACGAGTTTAGTCGCTTGATGAGAGAAAGTCTCACATTTGACCCGCGCTATTAAAAAAACTATTTATAACAAATACTATACATAAATATCAATCAATTTAAATTGTCACAAGTTATTAAAAGAAAAGATAAGAGAAATCGTGCAAAAAAAGTGTCATATAGCAACCAATGCCAAGTTAAACTAGGCCCAAAATAACAATTTTTAAAGTTGTTTTCTGATTCACAGCAATGTTTATTCTAGCTAATGTTCAATCACCATCACGCGCTTATCAAAAAAAATTATAAAAAGATCAAATGCAAAAAGTAAATCATAGTATATACTATAATCATAAAAGTAAGGTTTTTGAACTATTTCCAAAAAATATTGTAGTAATTTGGACTAATTTAAAAAAATATTCCATCACCTCAGTCGATATTTGTTCTTTATCCACATCTCCAAAAGTTGATATAAAACAAATATCGACCGACGTGAAAATTGATCAAATCTTGAGACAAATTTTAGTAAAGATTAGTTAAGATTTGATTACCTCAGTCAATATTTGTTATACACCCAAAAAAGATGTAGAACAAACTTAGATTTATCAAAACAAAACAAAGTTCAGTTATTAACTCACCTTATCTGATTTTAATCCTGCTGTAGGTGTGATGTCGTTAGGATCTGATTCTGGTATGGCTTCATTGGGATCATCCAAATGAATACCAGGCCAGCCTACCCATAATCCATTGCAATTCACAACTACAGGAGCAACAGCAGTCACCAATCCACCAGCACTAAAATAAAATAAAAAATATAAATCAACTTTAAATATACAAAATAATAGTAACTAAAATAACTTTATACTAATTTTTTTTTTAAATTTCTGTCGCATTTTACCTCCGAGTTCAATACTAAGCTTCCATTTGTTGGAAGATTGATTAGTGTTATCCATTAAATTCAATGCAATGTATTCCATTACTTCATAATGTTAGAAATACTCAAAACGAATATGTAGGAGTCGAATCAAAAGCCTCTGGTACTGTACACCAACTCTCTATTAGTTGAACTAACGAAGCCTGTGATTCAATTCCCGCACAAACCATTATTATTTTTTTAAACTTAAACTATTTAAGATCAATTTAATCTATTGGATTAGTTTGAATTACCTTAGATAACTTCAATCACTTTGCATCGGTTACTATAAACTAAGTTTTTTTAAGATTTGTACTAAATCCTTTAAAATTATTTTGGATTCAAAACATGTTAGTTTTTTTTTTGGACTTGTTCAAACTACTTTGTTCACTTTAGTACATTGGTTCAGAACACTTTAAAGAGATTTTGACAATTTTAGAACAGTTGAGATTATTTGAATATGTTTACTTTACTTTAGATTAGTGTGGATCACTTATTTTAGAACATTTTAGTTTATTTCAAAGTAATCTGCACTGTTCTTAGATTTTTTTAGACTCGTTTTTATTACATTTTTTCCATAAAAACTTGAGAAGAATTTATTATTAGAAATTAATCAAAAATCGTCCAAAAAATTAATTTATCGCATTCATCAAAAATAGTTCATAAAAACCATTTTAAATCTTGAATCTAAAAAAAAATAGAGAAAAACTCATTTACCACAAAAACCCAATAAAAAATTGCAAAGAAAAAATTTGTTGCAAGAAATTAATCAAAAATCACACAAAAAAATCATTTATCGCATAAAATTTATCACAAATTGTCCAAAACAATTAATATCTTAAATTTGCGGAAAAAAAACTTTAAATGCAAAAAAAAGATCAAAAATCGCTAAAAAACCTTATTTATTGCTCAAAATAAATCAAATTTCTTTATAAAAACTGTAAATTTGTAAAAAATCTTGTTAAAAACCAATTTATCAAAAAAATCAATAAATTTTTGCTTTTATAGCACAAAAATTTCAAAAAAATGTACATTCAAATCTAATGAAGTCAAAAATCCATTAAAACTTGCGCAGAAAACCGTTTTATTTCAAAAAAATTATAGAAACTCGCATTTCGCACAAATAAAATTTGCAAATAAAATTTCATTGCAAGAAATTCATCTAAAATCACACAAAAAATTAATTATATCCAAATTTGTATAGAAACCTATTTACAGCAAAAAAAAAATAGAAATCCGCGTAGAAAATTAATCAATTTCTGTTATAAATACTGCAAATTCGTAAAAAACTCTTAAAAAAGCATATTTTCAAAAGAAATCAATGAATAATTTCACAAAAATCACTTTGCAAATTATTTATAAAAATTTGCATAAAAAACTCTTATATTGCATAAAACTCGCCAAAATTGTACATAAAAACTAATTTTTGCTTTAAATTTGCCCACAACAACAAATAAAATCTACTTACCGCAAAAATCCAATAAAAACTTGCTTAAAAACCCTTTTATTGCAAAACGTTTATGAAAATTCGCACACAAAAACTAATTATTACAAGAAATTCATCAAAAATTGCACACAAAAACCAAAATTGTACAAAATTCATCATAAATTATAAAAAATCGCACAAAAAAGTCATTTATTGCATGAAATTAGTAAAGAAAATCTTTCATTGCAATAAATTTATTAAAAATCGCCCAAAAGAACAATTTATTGCACAAAAATTATTCATCAAAGCCGCCAATTTGTAAAAATTTATCAAAAGTTGCACAAAAAACCCAATTTATTGCACAAAATTTGTTCATAAAAACAACAAATTTAAAAAATCTCATAAAATCTTTCATTGCATTTTAACAAAGAAAAACCTTTGATTGCAAGAAATTCATTAAAAATCGCGTACAAAACCCGATTTATTACACAAATTTTTGTCACTTATTTACCGCAGAAAATCAATAAATAATTTCACAAAAATCAGTTTTAAAAACTCATTCATCGCACAAAACTTATAGAAAATTATACATTAAAACCAATTTAAGGGTTCAATTTGCCCAAAACCGCAAGAAATCAATCAAAACTTTTGTAGAAAACTTTTTTATTGCAAAAAATCTATGGAAAAGCGTACCAAAAGTTTATAGAACGCATAAAATTTGCAAAAAAAAAAACTTTCATTGATTAAACTTAACAAAAATTGCACAAAAATGCAATTATTGCACAAAATTCATAAAATATTTTTAATAAAAACCATAAACTTCTACAAAAATCATATATAACATTCATTTACTGCAAGAAATCAATGAATAGATGCACAAATTTCACTTTTTTTTGTAAAAAAAAGAAACAAAAAATTCATCAAAAATTTTACCTATAAACCACTTTGTGCTCTAAATTTGCTTACAATAGATGCTTTCCTTTCACTGTTCTGGACGGTTCCAAACAATTCTGTGCTTGACGCCCCATGTACCTTTCACAGAGAGCGCGACGCTCCAACTTGTTCCGAGTTTCCTTCTCCTCTCCCTTCATTTCTGCACAAAACATTTCTATTGCTAGAAATTTATGAAAAATCGCCAGAAAATGTATCGCAAAAAATTGACATAAACAAAACCTATTGTTATAAAAATATGATCAAAAATCGCACAAAAACCACAATAATATAGCACAAAACTTTGCCCAAAACTGTAAAAAACCAGTTTACCGCAAGAAACCCATTTAAACTTGAGCAGAAACCCTCTTTTAAACATTTATGGAAAGCCGCACAATTATATATCGCAAAAAAAACTTTTTATTCCAAAAAAATCATCAAAAATTGCACACAAAACCATTTATCGCACAAAATTTGTTCATTAAAACCGCAAACTTTCAAAAATATCATAGAAAACCCTTTTACAATATAAAACTTATAAAAATCCGCACAAAAAATTCTTTAATGCAGAAAATTAGCAAAGAAAAACTCTTCATGCAAGAATTTCATCAAAAACCAAACAAATTTTATTGTACAAAAATTGTTCATAAAAACCGATGGTTTGTAAAGATCTAAAAAAAAAAACAATTTACCGCAAAAAAATATAGAAATCTGCGCAGAAAACTCATTAATTGCATGAAATTTGCAAAAAACTCATCAAAAATTCATTTGTCCCAACAAAAATGCAAAAAAACCTTTTATTGCAAAAATTTCATCATAAATTGCACAAAAATTGTCTATAAAAACCTCAAATTTGTAAAAATCTCATAGAAAACACGTTTACAGCAAAATATTGATGAAAATCCGCATTAAACATTTATTTATTGCATGAAATTAGCAAAAAAAAACCTTTCATTGCAAGAAATTTATTAAAAATTGCACAAAAACCCATTTGTTGCAAAAAAATTTGAAAAAACTCATGGAAAATCTACTTACCGCAAGCTAATTATATTATTATATTAATTGGACAAGAAAAACAAATATTGTTCTTAAAAACAATAAATTTGTAAAAATCTCATTAAAAACCCATTTACCGCAAAAAAAATATAAAACAATTAAAATAAAAATTCATCAAAAATTGTACACAAAAACCAATTTATGTTTTAAAAAAACATTATAATTTTTATTTTTTGTAGGTCATAAAATAAAGAATATCATTTGGAAAATTTGAACTAAGTTTAGTTGCATTGTACTAAAATTATCCGTGCTATACTTCAGTAAATTAGCTGTGTGAAGAGACTATGATGTAATTGTGCGCAGGCTCAGTGAGTGAATCAGTTCGCATGTGTGCAGTTTATAAAAACAAACAAACCAAAACATGCACTAATTAGCATTGATTGCTGTATAGATCTTGCATCAATGAACTATCTACTTCTGGCTTATTTATTTTTAGACTCTAACCGTAACCTCTAGTCTACAAACACAACATCGTACCTTTGCTTATACTTAGCTCTTTAAATCTGAAATAATAAAGTTTCAATTCTAGCTTGTTACTACCAATCATTGCTCCAATCAAAGCGCAAGGATTCCGCAACTTTATTACTTTGTCCGTGTGTCTCACACGCTCTAAACACATCAATTATGTAAACCATTGTTGATTTCTTTAGACGGCAATAATAAATCTGTTCCAACTTGCAATTTGGACAGTTTGCAAACCGTTCAAACTATACACACAAACAAATTACTGTGTATGAAAGAAAGATTGCCTAAGAATCACAAATATTTGTTTGTATGCACAGTTTGGACAGTTTGCAAACTGTCCAAATCGTAGGTTAAAATAGACCTTTGTGATAGACTAACTAACCTAACCTAACCTTTTTGGCTACGTCCTGGGTATACAAAAACTTGAACTTTAAAGCTCAACTTAGTGGTACTTACTCTCAGAACAAAAAAAATAAATGTTTTTATATTTTGAGAAAATGTTTTCTAGTAATTCTTTAGTTTGCTGAGAGACCTCTATCGCGGCTAAAAACTAAACATCAACCAAAACACTCCATATCAAATTTTGACATGAGATTCTTAGAAAACTATTGAAACCAACCAATCATAAACAGCACACTCAACTTCATAATTTTTTAAAACTTCGTATGCATCATTAAAAAATGCTAGTTTGATGGGCAAAAATGATCAATGAGTACTTTTTTGAAAACTATAAAGATTCTTTAAAACATATTAGTAATTTTATTTGGCTAAAATTAGATTAAACAGATAGAACAATTTATTGCAAACCTACAAATTTTTTGAAAATATATAAAACAATTTATTACTTTAAAACAGAAACCAAACGCCAAGTTTGTAAACAAAAAATAAATTTATAAATACAAAGCAATACTATTTGCTTCTACTTGACAGAAAAGGTAATTTAGATGACATTATAAATTAAACCTAAAATAGTTTTAATTTAAGTCATTAACATCTCCATAAATGTATGCATATTGACTTAAAGCATAAATTCATTGATACATTATTATTAATGCACTAATTAAGTACGTACCAAAAATAAATTAGCAACTATACGCTATATATTTTAACACAAACTGCATATTCTTTAAAATAAATATTAAAATTTACGCAAGTTTGCAATAGTAATGACAAATTTGATTGCAAAACAATGATTAATTATAATTTCACGACATTTATAAAATACTTATCTAGAACTTTACACTTACATATCTAAATTTGATAATAATTATATATTTAGGTCATTCTGTCACATTGGCGTGAACTAGTATGAACACATTTTTTTCAAAATAAAAATGAAGGTTGATATTTGTTGAATTTATTTAATTTAAATTAAATTTAACTTACCTAGCTTTCCTCGATAGGCTGTTATCCTTGTTCCTTTCCAAAACAAACGGAAGTCTATTGGAGACGACGATCATGCTCCCCGAAGAGGCCACCACATCTAAGTTAACATGAACAGACATTATTTCTTTCAATCTGACTAATATTCGCTTAAACAACAACAATATTGCGCAAATCAGAAAGATGCAAAACGGTGGTAACTACACAGACATGACATTAGTGATTAATTAATTTAAATACAATTATGTGAGGCTATAAAGTAGTAGATGCGTCAAGACAGTAGGGTTGCTACCAGAAGCACTGACAGAGCGATGTTCGTGCGAGACGTTAAACATGATAAATCCATTTGGGGTCAGCAAAGATTATCGGATTTGAATGACCAGCCGCCGATCAGTACTTAATGAATATTATTGTAATGTTACAATTATCATGTGGGGAATAATAAACAAAGTTTTATTTAGATATCGCGAATCAATTAAACGCGAAAGGTAATTGTAGTGGCAAAGACCTCGATAAGTTATCTGGATTCAATACTATCAAAGAAATAATTAAATTATTAAAACAAACTGAATTGTATAAATTAATATTAAACATTTATGTCCTTATCTTGTATGATTGTACAACAGGTTGACCAACCCTATAAACAAATAGAGCAGCTACCATCAAGTATAAGCAAAAGCAAATCATATCCGCGCTACAGTTCTTTGTTCAATTTGGATTCATCGCAAAAAAAACAATAACATCAAAACAGATTAAAGTTAGGTAAAGTAAACACAATATTCGTTTTGAGTTCAGTAAAGATTTATCCTTATCACTATGCATCCTAATGTTGAGTTAAAATAACACAAAAAATTATCATCGCTTCACAACTTATCAAAACCGCAATCTAAGTAGGAAAGAAGCTAGAATGCAAAAAGAAGTTTGTCTACAATAGAAAACAAGATGTCAATAGTTAGTCAAAATTAGACTTAAAGGATAGATTACTCGATAATTGCCATGGCACTAACCTCGTATAAGCAGCGTACACTCTCGGTATCTCCGTCTTTGTCGCACCATGACTATTTCTCTAGAGAGAGGGAGAGGGTATAGTGTTGTGCGACAAGAACAGAGATACTAATATTGTACGGCAAAACGCTGGCATGGAATCTGTAGTTATAGAACTATTTGACCACAACTAATTAATTTAAAACCCATTCAAACTAAAAACTGCACCAGTAACGTTCCAAATTTCCTTGTGTTGCAAAATCATGTATCAAAATGACAAAAAAAACTACCATAAATCTGTTCTCTTTCAAATATTGATTTTTTTCTAATATTATAGTTTTTACGTATTTTCGTAATTTTGTCTAAAAGCTTTAAAATGTTCGTGTTTCAAAACTTTGGCCAATTTGCCCAACATACACACTATTGCATTCGGAACATAAGATTTCTTAATTTTTTTCTTTAACATTAATTAATGTATTTGATAATTTGCAACTTGGTCTAAACGCAATTTGTTAAAGAACACCAAAAGTAACTAAAAAAAATTTACTGTGCAGCTATTTAAATAACTAATCCTAATCAGCTGCTTAGTAAAGTAAGTACATGGTTCGTCTATTATGATTGCAAACTAGGATAAATTAATTGCTTGTAAACGGAGTAACCATTAACACAAATTGTTTATCTTCTACTTTTACGATATGAAACTTTGTTATTTATTTTTGATAAAAAAATCATTTTTAAAACAACTTTGGTTTATCCCACATAATCAAGTACTGTATGTTATCCCATTATAAGCCTTATGTTAAACTAATCGTATAGAATTCTTATTTATATCATTTTATTATTCATAAATTCACATAGGTCAATAATAATCAATACTTGATTAATATAAATAGTCCGTCATATAAACAAAATATTTTAAATCAGTTAAAGAAATGCATCTGTTAACACCGATTTTAATAGTTCTAATCCACCAAAGCACTGCCAAACGTAAGTAAACACTTATAACAACAAAAATTTAAATTAAAAAATATGTTTAGTTTGCAGTTTGGATGTAGCTAGAGATATTGAATCTAGATCACCTTTATTAATAAAAAAACAACTTGCAAATGGAATACAATCCTTTTACTTACCGGATGCTAACGGAAAAATCATAATAGCAAAAGACACCATACTTAGTATAGCATGCGTACAAGCTAAACTAAAATTAAAAAATAAAAAGCTAGATTTTAGTGAAATAGACATTACTTGTGTTGATAAAGACAAATTCCAAATAAATAAAGTAGAACATAAATTTAACGAAATAAAATGCTCAAGCACACCAACAAGATCAGTTAGTGATGGAGGTCCTTGCATTAATGGCGGGATTTATAAAAAAATAGGATATCAATTAAAGAATCGATTTATAGACATAATAAATGTATGTTTTAATACTAAATTACAAACACCTATCTATTCAATTAGTAAAATTAATAGGTTTGTAAGCTCGGTAACATGCAATAGTCTAAAGTTTCTAAACGATGGCCAATATACCATTCCTGTTAAAGAATACTATGAATTTGAAAAACAACAGCAAGTAATAAATGATCAAATTGGATTGTCCGCAGCTGATACAAAAGTTATTACTCAAAAAAATGAAAAATTTATTATAAAAGGACATTTAACAGCAATGGCCGATTTCACATACCCAATACATCAACAATGTACCTTTTTTTACGTCAACGCGGCACCACAATTCCAGATTTACAACAATGGAGTTTGGAAATCAGTAGAAAAATATGTTCGTGAATTGGCAATTAATCAAAAAAAAGATTTAACAGTAGTCACCGGTGTGTATGGAACTTTAAAATTAAAAGATGAAAGTAATGGCCAAATGGAAGAAATTTATTTATATAAAAATGGTAATAATAAAGCACTTCCAGTGCCTGAATTTTTTTGGAAATTTGTTTACGACAAGCAATCTAAAGCTGGTGTTGTTATGGTTGCTACTAATGATCCTACTGAAAAGATGCCAACTGTATGTAGCAACAATGTTTGTAGTCAGTTGACATGGATTAAAATTAATAAGAAGCACACCAACTTCATCATGTGTTGTGAATATAATGATTTTTATACCAAATTTCCAAACACAATACCGTTTTATACTGTAAACACATTATTTGTTTAAAATATAATATTAATTTGATGTTGGATTATTGATTGTCCTGACTTGCTCAGCTCAATTGGTATTCATGACCCAGCTCGAGTTTTACAAAATGACTAAGTATTTCATACACTGTATAAACGTACTGATTATGCACAGCACTCTACATCTACACCTATTTTGCGACATGGGAACAAAAAAATTTGAAATTTTTTTTTAATTCCCTGTAAAGTGCACTTTTCAATATTTTGTAACTATTTAAGTTTTATTCTTATTTTTAGAATTAGTTGTAGATATATATCTACCTATTTTATAATAGCTTCCGTTGAATAAATTAATTAATAAAACCTATTAGAACTGTAATTTTTGTTACTAAAACAATCCATAAAACAAGGCAAAATCATTGAAGTCCTATTTTAGTGCCTTTCCAAACTTCCCAAAAATCAATCAAAAAGTTAAGGACTTCAAATTTGAGTCACTTCATCCTTTCCGCACAAAGCCAATCAAACACAATTTCAAACATAAAAAACAAAGCGTAAGATATAGTCAAATTATATTAAAATATTCCTTTAAAGGAGGAACTTAATTATCCTTCGCTGATTGCTAATAAATTCTAAAGTATAAACTGATCCAAACTGATATATTAAAGTGATACAAACTAATCAAATACAAATTGTCTAAAATAATATAAATATATCTAAATAATTCAAATTAAACCAAATTAAATTATTGAAGTCATCTAAAATAATCACTAAGTGTTATTCGCTCCAACTATTTGTCATTGTAGCTTAAAAATAGCCCAAACTTTTTTATCTACAATTATCCAAACTAATAAAAAAAAACATTCAAAGTGTTCCAAAACTGTTACAAAATAATCTGATATTGTATAAACTGTGTTGATGAATTAAAACAATGTAACCAAAATTAATCAATAAAAAAAACAAAAATGATGCAAATTATGGTAAAATAAATTAAAATGTTCTAAAACAAGTGATTCAAATCATCTAAATCGTTTAAAAACTGTTCACACCTGATTAAACTGGACTGAAGTAACGTACTAAAGTAAACTAATTAATTCAACTAATTGAAAAAAAAAAATGTTCTGAAATATGTTTTTACCAATTTTTCCTTTAAAGTAGCGTATTTTTCTATTAAATATAGTAATTTCTATGTGTTTTCTAACAAATTGTTTACGTGTTTTTCTGTCAGATTTGACTTTTCTCTAAATATTGTATTTTCTCGTAGTTTTCTATCAAATATCGTATTTTCTTTCAAAAAATGTAATTTTCACGTATTTTTTTGTCAATTATTGTTAATTATTTATACTTTAGGTCTTTTTCTGTTAAATATCGTTTTTTTCTATCAAATAATGTATTTTTTTTGTTAAAAATTGTAATTTCTACGTTTTTATGCCAAATATAGTATTATCTATGTTTTTTTGTCAAATCTAGTATTTTATACGTATTTCTTTGTCAAATATCATAATTTTCACGTATTTTCCTGTAAAATATTGTATTTTTTCCTTCAAAAAAACCTTATTCTTGTCAAATATTGCAGTTTCTATGTTTTTTCTGTTAAATATAGTATTTTCCACGTATTTCTTTGTCAAATATTATAATTTTCTCATATTTTTCTGTCAAATATTGTAACTTTTACGTATTTTTCTCTAAAGTATTATAGATGTCACGTTTTTTTTTCAAATATTGCGTTTTATACGTTTTTCTGTCAAATATAGTAATTTAGAAATATTTCTTTGTCAAATATCATAATTTTCACATATTTTTCTGTCAAATATTGTAATTTTCTACGTTTTTTCCTTTAAAAATACATATTTTTTGTCAAATAAAGTATTTTCTATGTTTTTTTTCTGTCAAATATAATATTTTACACGTATTTCTTTGTCAAATATCATAATTGTCACAAAGTTTTTTCTTAAATATTTGATTTTATACGTTTTTTGTACGTGTATTTATCTTAAATATGATTTTGTCCAGTTAAATGTCATTTTTTCTGTAAAATATCACAATTTTCACGTATTTTTCTGTCAAATATAATCATTTTTAAGTATTTTCTTCTCAAATATTGTATTTTCTACTTTTTTTCTGTCAAAATAGAGTATTTTTTTTGGCAAACAACGTAAATTCCACATGGTTTTGTCGTATTTTCTAAGTAATTTATCTCATATATGGTGTTTTCTTATCAAATGTCGTTATTTTCTATCAAAAATTCTATTTTCTGCCCAATGTTGCATTTTCTATAATTTTTTACCTCAAAATAGCGTATTTTTTGTTAAATATTGTATTTTTTAAGTTTTTTCTATCAAAAATAACGTATTTTTCTGCCAAATATTTTAATTTTTACGTATTTTTCTCACAAATTTAGTATTTTCTATGTTTATTTATGACAAAATAGCTTATTTTTTTGTCAAATATCCCATTTTCTACGTATTTCTCTGTCAAATATCATAATTGTTGTTTTTCTGTAAAAAAAAAAGGCATTTTTCTGTAAAAATATCGTATTTTCTACTTAATTTTATCTTAAATATGGTATTTTTCAGTTAAATTTGATACTATTTTTATGTTAAATGTCGTATTTTCTACGTTTATTCTGTCTAACATTGTATTTTCTACATAATTTTTTGTCAAATATTGTATTTTTCTATAATATATACTATATTTCTATGTTTTTAATGTCAAATATTGTAATTTCTACGTGTTTTCTGTCAAATACCGCATTTTCTGTCAAATAACGTAATTTCCAAGTAGTTTTCTGTTAATTATTGTTTATTAATTTGACGTTTTTTTCTGTTAAATGTCGTTTTTTCGACAAAATAGTGTATTTTTTGTCAAATTCTATGTTTTTAACGTTTTTTTTTTTTTTTCTGTCAAATAATGTAACTTTTATGTGTTTTGGTGCCAAATGGCGTAATTTTTTACGAGTATTTCTACAAATAATGTAGTTTGGACGTAGTTTTCTGTCAACTAACGTCTTTTTTGTCTGTCAAATGTCGTCTTCTCCACGTAATTTCATCTCAAATAAAGTGTTTTGATGCCAAACATCGTTTTTTCTACCAAACAGGGTATTTTTGTGTGATATAGTATTTTCCACGTATTTTTCTATCAATATTTGGATTTTTGACGTATATTTTTTTATAAAATATTATATTTTCTAAATGATTTTCTGTCAAACAGCGTATATTTCTGTAAAATAACGTAATTTTTTGTGGTTTTCGAAACGTCAAATGTATTTTTTTTTTCAATAACGTATTTTTTGTCTAATGTATTTTCCACGTATTTGTTCAGTATAGAATCTGCTACGTATTTTTCTGTCAAATATCGTATTTTCTACACATTGTTTTGTTTGATATTGTAATTTATACGTATTTTATGTCAAATATTGTATATTAAACGTAGTTTTCTTTAAAATACAAAAAAAACTTACGTTATTTTTTCTGCCAAATATTGTAATTTCTACGTTTTCTCTGTTAAAAAGCGTATTTTCCGTCAAATATCTTCCTGTTTACGTATTTTATCATCAATTTTTAGATTTCTACGTGCATATACTTAGTTTTTTTATCAAATAACGTACTTTTTTGTAAAATATTATTATAGTTTTAAGTATTTTTCTGTCAAATGACGTATTTGCTACGTATTTTTGTGTCAAATGTTGTATATTCAACGTTTTTGTCTATCAAATAACGTATTTTCTACGTGTTTTTTGACAAATGTAATAATATTGAAGTGTTTTTGCGCCAAAATTTTGAAATTTTACGACTTTTGTCTCAAATATTGTATTTTCTTCGATTTTTTCTGTAAAAATATTGTGGTATTCTTCTTTTTTGTCTTTTTCTGTCAAACGTTTTTTTACTTATTGTATTTTATACATACGTATTTGTCTTATAAAATAGAGTATTTTTCTAATAAATATAATCGTTTCAACGTTTTCTTTATCAAATAACGTATTTTTCTGTCAAATGTCCTATTGTTTAAGTATTTTTTGGTAAAATTTTGGATTATTGACGTATTTGTCTATCAAATATTGTACTTTCTACGTAGTTTGTTGTCAAATATCGTATTTTACTGTCAAATAACGTAATTTCTACAAAATTTTCTGTCAATATTGTTTACTCTTTTTATTTTCTACGTATTTTTATCTCAAATATAAAAATTTCCTGTTAAATTGTCTATTGCATAGCGTATTTTGTTGTTAAATATTATATTTTTGACGTATTTTTCTGTTAAATTTCCAAAAAAAAAATCCTATTCGCGTTTTATAAAAAGAACACTTTTTGAGATTAAAATTTGAAGTAATTCAAACCAGCTTAATTGTTTTAATATGATCAAAATAATTAAAAAATTGTATAGTGCTAGTTTCAACATCTCGCGTTCCATCATCCAAATTTTAGAATTTAATAATTTTTTTATTAAAGGAAATAAAAATCTGTGCAAAATGTGTGGAACTGTTGAATTTTTTTCATCAAGTACAATAAACCTATAAAATTTTCATATCGTAACCACCTCATCGCCTCACTGCCCTTGATAATGAAAACTTACATTACAAGTGGATCTACAGTTTTGAGTAGATTTCGAATTATTGGAGGGATTGAGAAGAATCTTAATTGTAAAACCCCACGCTGACAAGGCGGGTTGGAAAGTAAAAGAGCGTATAAACGGTTTCCGTTGTAATATTCAAACCTACCTCATATTAGCAAATAATTGAAACATAAAATAATGGGTTCTTAATGAATAAATAAACACAAAAATGGGGTAACATTTATTAAAGCCACTAACATAATTAAATCAAAATGCTACCAACATTATAATATGGTATTGCATAATGAAAATTTGATTGAAAATCTTGAAAACTACAACAATACATAAAACTGGGATTAACTGTAATCCAACGAGTCAACAAATAACATACACTGCTGCATAACACTCGCATCTCTTCAATAGGATTATTAGTAGCAATCAATACAACACCATCTCTAGTTTCTTTATCGTAAACAAACTTCCAAAAAAATTCAGGTACTGGAACTGCTTTATTTACACCATCATGGTATAAATATATTTCTTTAAGATTTTGTCCTGCATCCCTTAATTTTAAAATTCCATATACACCTGTAACTACAACCAAATCTTTATTTCGAATGTTGGCCAAATTACGAACAGAAATTTCTGCCAGTTTCCAAATTCCATTGTTAAAAACCTGAAATTGCGGGGCGGAATTGATGTAAAAAAATGTGCACTTTTGATGAGTCGGATACATTAAATCACTTTTTGCTGTTAAATGTCCTCTGATTAAAAATTTTTGACCTCTACGACTAATAACAGCATCGGAATTAATTGGTAACCCTAATTGTTTATTGATGTTGATAGTTTGGTTAGAAAAATCATAATATGTATCCATTGATTGTGGAAGGTTGTATTGATTTTCTTCTTTAAATTGAGTTCTGCCACATGAAACTGTATCCATGTATCTATCAATCTCACTAATTGCATATATTGGAGTTCTCAAGGTTTTATCAAAACAAATTTCTATTAATTCCAAAAACTGGTTGTTTAATTGATACCCTATTTGCTTATAAGGGCTTCCATTAATGCAAGCATGTCCATAATTGCTAAGTGATCTTGTTGGTGGGCTAGTGCATGATATTTGATCAAATTTAAATTTAACATTATTTACTTTAAATATATCATTCTTATCACAAAAAATATCCATTTCACTAACATTTAGTAAATAATTATTCAATTTAAGTTGAGCTCTCACACATGCTATATGAATTTTAGCATTTGCTGCTATAATAATTTCCCTGTTAGCATCCGGTAGGTAATAAGCTTGAACTCCTGTTGCGTATACATTTTTTATTAATAGTGGCGACTTTGATTTAATAAGATTTATATTCAATCTACAAACTAAATAATAAGTTTAGTTAAATTATTTTTGTTTTATAAGTTTTTACTTACATTGTGTGCTTTGATGGATTAGAAGTATTAAAATTGGTATTAACAGCTTCATTTCGGTTAATGCTTGAACAAATTAGTTGCGGTTTGTATTTATATTAATTTGCATTGATTAAATTTGACCTTTTAAGTTTTACTGAGAAATATTAATAATAAACATTTTAATCATAAATAATAAAAAACTTTATCTAATATTTGTTCAAAATAAGTTTAAACTAATTGCTAGAGCAGTCTAAGATGCATTAACAACTATAGAGTCAACACAAACTACACTAAAACATATCAAAACATCGCAGAAAAACCATCTTGGCAAATATAATTAACAAATATAATAAATGATTCACAAATGTAAAAATTGATTGTCAAGTGTCAAAAACATTCAAAAAGTGTGTTTTATGTATTGTTCAATTTTTGAGTTAAAATTTTAAAAAATCGTCAAAAACCTTTCATAGTTATCAAAAATGTTCCTTAAGTCTGTTGTGTTGTTCAAAAATTGTCAAAAATGTTGATCCATTTTCAAAAAAAAATTACAATTTTGTAAAGAATTATCCTCAAATCTATATTTTCTAAAATTGTAAAAAATTATTTCCTAAAATCTGTTGATATTTCCAAAATTGTCAGAAATGTTCCAACATTGTAAGAAATGTTTTTGGCAATGTTGTCAAAAATAATCCTCAAAACTGTCAAAATTTATCCAACATTCTGAAAATGTTATAAAATCGGCCAAAACGTTTCAAATTTGTCAAAAATGTTATTAAATCGTCAAAAATGATTCTAAACATTTCAACAATGTTCCAAAACTGTTAAAAATCTATTTCAAGTCTTTTCATAGTTTCCAAAATTGTCAAAATTATTCCAATATTGTCAAAAATGTTACAAAATCGTCAAAAAGGTTTCAAAAATGTTCTAAAATTGTCAAAAATGTTTCTCAAATCTGTTAATTTGTTTTAAAGTTGTTTAGAACATTATTAAATTGTCAAAAATAATTTACCAGTACCAAAAACATTTCAAAAATTTAAAAAAATTGCAAAATTTTCAAAAACCTGTTACTAAGTTCAAAAATTGTCAATACTATTACAAAATTCTCAAAAATATTTCAAAAGAGTCCAAAAACTATCTAAAATTATCATGTGAATGATGCCAAATTGAGCATACCAATACTCTTTTATATAACAGTTTAGAATATCTTCATCAAATGTAGTACATTTTTTGACATTATTTTTTAAAGTACTATTTGACTTGAAAAAGTAATCACTTTAGCAGTTTTTAACAACAATCGACAGAACAACGCGGTTGTTGGACTAAGTACAAACTAAGTGATGCAGAAGCAAACACTGAAGCAACCATTAAAGTAAGATAACCACCAAAAAGAAAACTACAAAAAATCATTGATCGCCCAGTCATCTACCGGAGCAACGTTACGCACGCAAAGACAATAAAGCCATAATTTACCAACCCAAAGACGTAGCTATAGTGAGAAGTATAGCACAAGGATTTGCAAACAAATAGCTAGGTCCTAAAAAGCAGTAATAGAGCTTTGCTACTAAATCAAAGACTCTCCTTATCAACCACCATGCAAACTAAACAAAGACAACCTTAGGCACACATCTACTGCCCCACAAAGTGGTTAACCTTTCCAAATAACAACCTTAGAAGACATTGTATCCAACTTGTCATCACCCGCCCCTTTAAAAATCGATCTAACTTCTAAAATGTATATGCCAACCTCTAAACTGCTAAAGTTGCATTTTCCTTCTTAAAAAAAAGGACTAATGTCATTCCTATACCAAAAGTTAGAAAAGATAATCAATTTACAAAATTACCGCCCGATTAGTCTTCTGTAAATTTGTAGTAAAGTAGCAGACTCTAAGACCTTAGAAAATCAGGCAAAGATATCATCAGAAGGTGCATCCATACTTTTGGAAAGTGAATCAAAAACATTAAGTTTTTTAAAGAATCCCCTCCACAGCAATAAACAAAAATAACTCAAAACATTAGTAGAAGCAAGCCCACGTCTTTCAAATATTATCTTCTTATAGTAAAAAAGCCGTAATAACTCCAAATGTAAAGTGTTTCAAAAAAAGTCTACTGTGTAGCTAGTGTAGTTCATCTATTATAATTACCTAGAATAAATTAATTGCTTGCAAACAGAGTAACCATTAACACAAATTGTTAGGAAACTTTGTTAGTTATTTTGCATAATAAAATAATTTTTAAAACTATGGTTTATCCCACATCAAGTACTGTATGTTATCCCATTATAAGCCTCATGTTAAACTAATCGTATACAATTCTTACTTACATAATTTTGTTATTTATAAATTCAAATAGTATAGGTCAATAATAATCAATACTTGATTAATATAAATAGTCCGTCATATAAACAAAATAACTTAAATCAGTCACCGAAATGCATCTGTTAACACCGATTTTAATAGTTCTAATCCATCAAAGCACTGCCAAAAGTAAGTAAACACATATAATAACAAAAATTT
This sequence comes from Tachinus rufipes, assembly GCA_963932245.1. Taxonomy (NCBI): domain Eukaryota; kingdom Metazoa; phylum Arthropoda; class Insecta; order Coleoptera; family Staphylinidae; genus Tachinus; species Tachinus rufipes. Next base: position 117,201,513 of record OZ010745.1, read on the forward strand.
AAATTAATTATGTTTAGTTTGCAGTTTGGATGTATCTAGAGATATTGAATCTAGATCACCTTTATTATTAAATAATCAATTTGCAAATGGAATTCAAGCCTTTTACTTACCGTATGCTAACGGAAAAATCATAATAGAGGAAAACACCATACTTAGTATATCATGCGTACAAGCTAAACTAAAATTAAAAAATAGAACGCTAGATTTTAATGAAATAGACATTACTTGTGTTAAGAAAGATAAATTCCAAATAAATAAAGTTGAATATAGATTTAGCGAAATAAAATGCTCAAACACGCCAGCAAGAAATGTTAGTGATGGTGGTCTTTGCATTAACGGAGGGAAATATAAGAAATTAGGATATCAATTACAAAACCGATTTATAGACATAATAAATGTATGTTTTGATACTAAACTACAAATACCTATATATTCAATTAATGAAATTAATGCGAATTTAAGCTCAGTTATATGTAATAGGCTAGACTTTCTAAACAAAAAGCAATACACATTTCCGGTTGCAGATTACTATAAATATAACAAACAACAGGAAGTAATAAATAGCCAAATTGGATTGCCTGCTCATAATACAACAATTATTACTCGTGAAAATGAAAAATATTTAATCAAAGGACATTTAACAGCAACGACTGATTTCACATACCCAATTCATCAACAATGTACCTTTTTTTACGTCAACGCTGCACCGCAATTCCAGATTTACAACAATGGAGTTTGGTTGTCAGTAGAAAAAGCTGTTCGTAGACTGGCAAAAAATAAAACATTAACAATAGTCACCGGTGTGTATGGAATTTTAAAATTAAAAGATGTAACTAATGGACAAATAAAAGAAATTTATTTATTCAAAAATAGTACTCACAATGCACTTCCAGTGCCTGAATTCTTTTGGAAATTTGTATACGACAAGCAATCTAAAGCTGGTGTTGTTATGGTTGCTACTAATGATCCTACTGGAAAGATGCCAACTGTATGTAGCAACAATGTTTGTAGTCAGTTGACATGGATTAAAATTAATAAGAAGCACACCAACTTTATCATGTGTTGTGAATATAATGATTTTCATACCAAATTTCCAAACACAATACCGTTTTATACTGTAAACACATTATTTGTTTAAAATATAATATTAATTTGATGTTGAGATATTGATTGTCCTGACTTGCTCAGCTCAATTGGTATTCATGACTCAGCTCGAGTTTTACAAAATGACTAAGTATTTCATACACTGTATAAACGTACTGATTATGCACAGCACTACACTACACCTATTTTGCGACATGCCAACAAAAATTCTTGAAAGATTTTTTTAATTCCCTGTAAAGTGCACTTTTTAATATTTTGTAACTATTTAAGTTTTATTCTTATTTATAGAATTAGTTGTAGATATATATCTACCTATTTTATAATAGCTTCCGTTGAATAAATTAATTAATAAAACCTATTAGAACTGTAATTTTTGTTACTAAAACAATTTTTAAAACAAGACAAAATCATTGAAGTGCTACTTTAGTGTCTTTCCAAACTTCCCAAAAATCAATCAAAAAGTTAAGGACTTCAAATTTGAGTCACTTCATCCTTTCCGCACAAAACCAATCAAACACAATTTCAAACATAAAAAACAAAGCGTAAGTAGTCAAATTATATTAAAATATTCCATTATAGGAGGAACTCAATTATCCTTCGCTGATTGCTAATAAATTCTAAAGTATAAACTGATCCATACTGATATATTAAAGTGATACAAACTAATCAAATACAAATTGTCTGAAATAATATAAATATATCTAAATAATTCAAATTAAACCAAACTAAATTGTTAAAGTCATCTAAAATAATCACTAAGTGTTATTCAGTCCAACTATAAGTCATTGTAGCTTAAAAATAATCCAAACTTTTTTATCTAGAATTATACAAACTAATAAAAAAAAAACATTTAAAGTGTTCCAAAACTGTTACAAAATAACCTGATATTGTATAAAGTGTGTTGATGAATTAAAACAATGTAACCAAAATTAATCAATAAAAAAACAAAAATGCTGCAAATTATGGTAAAATAAATTAAAATGTTCTAAAACAAGTGATTCAAATTATCTAAATCGTTTTAAAACTGTCCACACCTGTTTAAAATGTACTGAAGTAACGTACTAAAGTAAACTAATTAATTCAACTAATTGAAAAAAAAAATGAAAACAAACCAATATTCTTTTAATAAGTAAATAAAACAACTACTATGTTTTTACCACTAATTTATTATTGTAAAATTATATATAAGGCATATACAATTTTACAAAGTACATTTCACGACTTAAGTTTCAACGTTTTACGGTCATTATCAAGTGAGAAACAAATGAATGAAACAATACATATATATATACAGAGCAATTGGTGAATTGGCAGGAGAATACAAGGAATTTTACAGGATATTAAAAAGTGGTGGATTATACTGAATTAGATCGGTTTGCTCGTTCAAAAGGTTAACGAGCGGATTATGGGAATGTTTATAAATTTCGGCGGCTTCTAAAAGATTAAGCTTAGTACCTTTTGTACAGGTATGTAAAATTTTTAACTGATTAATGTTGGGGAATGAATGATTACAATCGAAAAAATTATTTGAAAATGAACTTGAATTTTTATTTAAACGAAAAGCGCGATAATGTTCAGCGTATCTTTTTTCAAAACTACGGCCCGTTTGACCTATGTATAGGCTAATACAAATAAAAATTCAAGTTCATTTTCAAATCATTTTTTCGATTGTAATCATTCATTCCCCAACATTAATCAGTTAAAAATTTTACATACCTGTACAAAAGGTACTAAGCTTAATCTTTTAGAAGCCGCCGAAATTTATAAACATTCCCATAATCCGCTCGTTAACCTTTTGAACGAACAAACCGATCTAATTCAGTATAATCCACCACTTTTTAATATCCTGTAAAATTCCTTGTATTCTCCTGCCAATTCACCAATTGCTCTGTATATATATATATGTATTGTTTCATTCGTTTGTTTCTCACTTGATAATGACCGTAAAACGTTGAAACTTAAGTCGTGAAATGTATTTTGTAAAATTGTATATGCCTTATATATAATTTTACAATAATAAATTAGTGGTAAAAACATAGTAGTTGTTTTATTTACTTATTAAACATGAAGTACCACATAGTAACCGTCGCAACCATTTTGATGATCAATATTCTTTTATTAATTTTTCTTTTAAAGTAGAGTATTTTTGTAACAAATATAGTAATAACTTGTTTACGTGTTTTTCTATCAGATTTGAGTTTTCTCTAAAATATTGTATTTTCTCGTAGTTTCCTATCAATATCGTAATTCAAAATATGTAATATCTACGTATTTTTCTGCCAAAAATAATATTTTAGATGTATTTCTTTGTCAAATATCATAATTTTTACGTACTTTTTTGTAAAATATTGCGTTTTTTACCTATTTTTCCTCAAAAAAACATTATTCTTGTCAAATATTGTTTTTTTTGTCAAATATAGTATTTTCCACGTATTCTTTGTCAAATATTATAATTTTCTCATATTTTTCTGTTAAATATTGTAAACTTTCACGTATTTTTCTCTAAAGTATTATAATTGTCACGTTTTTTTTTTTCAAATATTGCATTTTATACGTTTTTCTGTCAAATACATTAATTTAGAAATATTTCTTTGTCAAATATCATAATTTTCACGTATTTTTTTGTCAAATTTTGTAATTTTCTACGTTTTTTCCTTCTAAAATGCATATTTTTTTGTCAAATATTGTGTTTCTATGTTTTTTTCTATATAAATATAATATTTTACACGTATTTCTTTGTCAAACATCATAATCGTCACAATTTTTTTTTTCTCAAATATTGCATTTTATACGTTTCTTGTACGCGTATTTATCTTAAATATAATGCTTTCCTGTTAAAAGTCATTTTTTCTGTAAAATATCACAATTTTCACCTATTTTTTTGTCAAATACAATAATTTTTACGTCTTTTTTTACCTCTCAAATATTGTATTTTCTACGTTTTTTCTGTCAAAATAGAGTAATTTTCTAGCAAACAACATAATTTTCACGTGGTTTTGTCTGTAAAATGTCGTATTTTTTAAGTATTTTATCTCATATATAGTGTTTTCCTATCAAATGTTGTTATTTTCTATCAAAAATTGTTTTTTTCTGTCCAATGTTGCATTTTCTATAACTTTTTCCCTCAAAACAGCGTATTTTCTGTTAAATATTGCATTTTTTAAGTTTTTTCTATCAAAAATAGCGTATTTTTCTGCCAAATATATTAATTTTTACGTATTTTTCTCACAAATTTTGTATTTTCTATGTATATTTATGACAAAATAGCTTAATTTTCTGTCAAATATCCTATTTTTTACGTATTTCTCTGTAAAATATCATAATTGTTGTTTTTCTGTAAAAAAGCGCATTTTTCTGTAAAAATGTTGTATTTTACTTTTAATTTTACCTTAAATATAGTATTTTCCTGTTAAATTTGATACTATTTTTATGTTAAATGTATTTTCTACGTTTATTCTGTCTAACATTGTATTTTCTACATAATTTTCTGTCAAATACCGTATTTTCTGTCAAATAGTTAACTTATTTTTTTGTCAAATGTTGTTTATTCTTAATTTCAGTATGTCAAATAACGTATTTTCTTCGTTTTTTCTGTAAACATACCGTACTTTTCTTTAAAATGTTGTATTTTTCTCTTAAATTACGTGTTTTCTACGTCTTTTTATATCAAATGCTAGATTTTCTATAATTTTTTCTGTCAAACGTATTTTTTATTATTGTATTTTATACGTATTTGTCTTATAAAATAGATTATTTTTTTAATAAATATAATCTTTTCTACGTTTATTTAACAAACAGCGTATTTTTCCGCGCATTTTTCCCATTGTTCAAGTATTTTTCGGTAAAACTGGATTTTTGAAAAATATTTCAAATATTGTACTTTCTTTGTAGTCAGTTGTCAAATATCGTAATTTCTACAAAATTTTCTGTTAATGTTGTTTACTCTTTTTATTTTTACGTCTTTGCTTTGAATTGATTCAAACCAGCTTAGCTATTTTAATATGATCAAAATAGTGAAATATAAAATCTCCTAACACCTAAAATGTTCACAAAAGCGAACTTTTTTAAATTTTTGAAAAGAACTTTTTAAATAAAATGTTTAAAAAGCTCTAAAAATTCAACTTCAAAAATGCTCTGTAAATTTTTTACAAACATTAAAAAAGTTCAACAAAATAAAAAAAATACAAATTTTTAAAACTACACATACATATTTAAACAAATTTTCAAGTCAAAGTTTCAAAAAACTTTTCTCACTTTTAAATAAACATTTTTTAATGTTTTTAACCAATTTTCGGAAAATATACATATTTTAAAAAAGTTAATATTAAACTCCAAAAAACTTCGTAAACTGTACAAATGTTAAAAAAATTTCTACCTCCAAAAATGTTATTAGGTTTCGTTTTAAGTTTCTTGAGTTCTTAAATTTTCAAAAAAAATCCGTGGACTCAAAAAAGCTCTGCACATTTTAAAATATGGTAAAAGGTTTGTATTTTTTTAAATTTTCAAATAAACTTTGTAAACTTTAGAAATAATTGATACACATTTTTGCATATGTTTGAAAAGCTTTATAAATGTAAAAAAAAAAATATGTTCTCCAAACTCTGAATAAGCTTTTTAAACTTTTTAAACTTTCCAAAAAATTATTAAGTTTTTTAGGTTTTATGTTAAAAAAGCTTTGTTCAAAAATGTTTTTTTTTAAATTTTTTAAAAAGTTTTGTTTTAAAACTTTTAAACTTTAAATGAGCTCTGCAATTTATAAAAAAAATTTACAATCTCTAAAAATGCATTTTTACAAACTTTTTAAATTTTTAAGAAAACTAGATTCAAAAAAAGCTGAAAAAAACTAATTTAAAAAAGCTCAATACAATTTTTAAACAAAAATCAAAAAAAATTTAAAAGTCATTTTCAAAAAAGTGTTTACAAACATTAACTATAGCTATTTAAAATTTCAAAAAACTTTAAAAATTTTATAAATTTCAAAAAAAAATTGTAAATTTAAAAAAAAAAAAAAAAATTATTTACAAAAAACTTTATAAAACTTTAAAATTGTATTAAGTTTATTCAACTTTTATTTCACTTCAATGTTTCTCTAATAGTTTTTAAATAGTAAAAAATAACTTAAATTCTGGACAACAAACAGGTATCTAAGCATTATATTACCAGATGTTGATGGGTAGCTTAACATACCAACACTGATGCTAAAATTGTACTAAATAGAGTTAAACAAAAATACAGTGAAAGAGATATAAGTTGTGTTAAAAAAATGAATTTAATATTGATAGAGTTGTGTATAAATTTCAGTACAAAACCACCTGGTAGAAGTATACATAATTCTGGAATATGTCGTAATTCAGATGCATACAAACAGGTTCGTTATAAGTTAATCGCCAAATTCTTAGATATTGTTAATGTTTGTTTTGATGATAACCAATTTATTCAATCAGTAAAATTGATAAAAATATTGATACCATTATATGTGATAGACCAGTATTTACAGAAGCAACTTACCCAATGGTTGGTTTAACCCCAACTGATCGATCCTTCCTTTATAAATCAAACCAAAGGTAAAAAAATTCTATCAAAAAGTCACTCACTTAATAGCAAAAACTGATTTAATATACCCAAATCATCAAAAATGCACATTTTATTATATAAATTCAGTCCAACAATGACAATTCATGAATGGTGAATGTTAGAATTTAGTAGAAGAATCAATTCGTAATTTAGCTATTACTAGAAGAATTAATTTGGATATAGTAGCAGGTGCTTATGGTGTTTTAAAATTTTTGGATAAAAGCTCAGGGCAATTAGAGAAAATTTATTTATACAGAGATGGTAATAAAAAAGGACTTCCAATACCGGAATTGTTATTGTTTCTACTAATAGTCCAATAATTGGACAAATACGGATACTTTGTAGAAATGTTTGTCATTAACTCGACTGGATTAAAGTTGATCTAGCTTTAATTTATTGTTGCAGTTATAAAAATTTTCAAAACAATTTTGGTAATGTAATTCTTCCTTATAAAGTAAACAAAATATTAGTTTAGACTTTTATTGATTGTGACATATATTATGTCAATGTGAAGTTTTGACAATGCTAAGATGCACGAGTTCAATATTAATTTATTCAAAATGTCCAGTAAAAATATGAAATTAATAGTATATAGTATTTTGGTAATGGTCTGCATAAGAAATTCAGTATTGGTGAAAACAAATTTAAAGAATTGGACTAAAAGCATCGCAGAAAAATAAATATATTAATGGGAAAATAATGAATAAAATTAGTTTTTATTAATAAACTTATTGTTTATAAAACATGTAAGAAATGTAAGTGGTATATTTACATTTTTAGATATACTAATATTTGTATCCATTTACAAGAAATAAAATATTGAGGGTTTTTTAGTTTTTATTTCCATTAATTTTAGAATTGTATGTATTTCTTAGAGATATTGTTCAAATTTCATTCCATAACAGAAATTTGTAATTTTTAACCGTTTTTGGCTGAATTTTTCTGTTTAGGACCAAATAAAATTTTGATAATTTTTCAAATAATTTTTTTTTTATATAAAAAAAGTTGTCAATTTGTAGACCTTTTTATAGCCCGCAAACAGCTAGTGGGTTATAGCCTTTAAATTATATTTTAGCCTAAAATCAACAAACAAATCATTTACGAAATAGAATCCTTTACAAAAATAAAATCAAAAGTTTACATAATATTAGAATTCAATTTGTTGTCACTCATTAAAATCAAAAGAAGACCTTAGTATAAAAACCTTGGGCCACATGATAAATGAAAAGTAGAAATCTCCAGATATTTCATATATAACCATAAATTAATTGAATTTATTATCAAATTAATGTCAAATAATGATCATCTGTTTTTGTTATGATATGTTGCAATAAATTTGCAACAACATTTTTGCCAAAATAAATGATAAAAATGTAGGTTACCAGTGACGAATTTATTTACAAACCAAACTGATAAAAATTGTTTTGGCATTTAATAAATAAATAATTAAAATATATTTATTAAGGGTAAATTAATTATTAATTACTATTTAATAAATTAATTAAATTTCTTAGTTACAAATTAATAAAAATAAAAGATAATTTATAGCATACAAAAATATTCCACAATTGCATAATAGAAACAAAACAAATACATAAAATAAAATATGTTTCTACCTTCAGGTTCAATGTCATAATATCCTTGATCGTCTAAATGGACCGCAACATCGTGTTTCACCATCCTTATAAATGAATTCCTTGACACTACTCATAAAAGTACTGAACTGGATCGACCCGAAACTCTAGCTTTAATAATAATTCAACTTGGACTAAGTTAACGCGGTATCGTATGTCTGTTTAAATATAAAACGCTTATCTCAAGCCTCTATGTGCTAATGATGCCCACTTAGTGCTTGGAGTAAGGTACAGTTTGACGACATGGAAATTAACAGAGAATGGAAATTGTTTCGCATCGTGAAAATTTGTTATTCGCTATTAATTATTACAATAGAGCAAGTAAACATATGTACGTGTAGAAAGTAATTGATCGGTTTGTCAATTGATTAATTTATCTAAATGACCAATTTACTTATCATATTTAAGTATATTAAAATCGTTTTGGTATTTCCAATTATTTAAAAACTAAATTTCTATTTAAAGATATATAATCAAAAAATAAACTTAATAAATGATGTATTTTATTTAAATTGCCGCCCGGTGTGAGACGCTAGTGTTTCAAGGTATGCATCTGTCATCAGTGTGTCTAGTATATCACTTTAAATCAGTGATTGTTTATTTAAAAACCTGTTTGACGCTGCTTTAATTTTTGTAAAGCTTTCCTTGTGTTCTTACCGCTGGGCCACGAGCCATGACGCTATGAGCGTAAACGCTCGGCGCTGCAAAAAGGAGCGTCAAGCGTCCAATTCAAATACATGGGTTTATACGTACCAGGCCACGAAATAGCGCTGCAAGACGCAGCGTCGTTTGCTTCTAGCGAAACAAACACGAGCGTCCGTTGCGTTTGACGCTCATCTTATAAGCTTCTTAAAAACAAATTAATACAAAAAATCAAGTACGTACACAATAAAATTTGACTGTTTATACCGTTGGAGCGTATTATTTGAGCGTCAGCGTCTGAAACAAATCGGTTTGTTTCAAACGCTCCTAAATATAGACGCCAGAACGTTTTCTTTTTAATTGATAATTTTGTCTAGATTGTAATTATAAAAAAAAATGTATTTTATCATTATTATGATTTAACTTATTTAACTATATTGAATATAATAATGTATTTATTATTATTACATTTTTTTTTGTAAAATTATTAGTTAAGTAAAAAAAACAATGTATAATTTTATGATATGTTTGTATAGGTTTTGCACTATTATATATTAATAGTTAATAATGAAGAATTTAAACTGGCATAATTTTAGAATGGATGAAACCTACATTGTTTGCTAGATTATATTCTATTATCAAATTTAGTTTGCCAAAGCCAATTCTGCCAAGATTTTGGGTTTTTAATTATTAAATTTGAAGAAATAAAATTTAATTTAAAACTATTATTTTTTATCATTAATGAGAAAAGATGGGAGAACAAAGCTAGATAGTAACAAAAATGACATAGTTTTACATGTCATAGTTCAATAAGTCAAATGACAAATACGTAAATAAAATTATTTTAAAAATTAATTAATTTAGTTTTTAAAATAAATTTTGTTTTCCCGCGTTTTGTAGTTTTCTATTTGTATATATACTTGTATATATGTATTTAAAATTTTGTATATACATATTATATTGAAAAGTAAGATTAATATAATTTACCTTTAAATACTTTATTGGTAGAATAAATAAAATTTGAATTAAAAAAATAATAAAATGTTTATATGAACAAATATAAATGTATCATAACCTTAAATAGAAATGTCAAATATAATACGAATTGAGCTACTCGTGTTTAGACGCTATAAGCGGCAAGATAATTTTTGTTTTTTTTCCGCATTCTATGATTTTTTGTTTATGTAAATAATTTACATTTTTAAAATTTTGTATATATTGAAAAGTAACAATAATATAATTTATTTTTAATGAATATATTGGCAGAATGAATATTTAAAAACAAAAAAAAGTGTTAAAAAGTTTATATAAATAAATATAAATGTATCATAACCCTAAATAGAAATGTCAAAATAAACGCTCCAACAAAAATTGACAGGCTCGTGGCCTTGTTTTTGACGCTGCTAAAATACGCTCCCAGCGTTCTTGACGCTACAAGCGGCGCGTTTGTTTCGTGGCCCAGCGGTCAAATTTTGATGAATTTTAAACAGTAAATATATTTTGAACAAAACTTTTGGTCGTTTTTTTATAGTAAATACATTTTTTACAAAATTTTTGATAAACTGAATGTAAAAAATGCATCTTCTTGTAAAAAAAAAACACATTTTCTGCAACATTTTTGATAAAATTAATACAAAAATGCATTTTTTTGACCAACTTTTGTTGAATTTTACACAATAAGTAAATTTTTAGGCGACTTTTGTTTGTTTTCTTATAGAAAAACACATTTTCTATAAGATTGTTGATAAAATTTATTAAAAAAATGCATTTTGCAAAATTTTTAAAAAATTTCATGCAATAATGCAGCTTCTGTGCAATGTTTAATCATTTTCTTACAAAAAACTTATTTTCTGCAAACAACTTAATAAATTTCATGCAAATAAAGCAATTTGTGAACGATTTTTATAAAATTTTGTGATTAAATGACATTTTCTTCAATTTTTGATCATATTCTTATAAAAAAACTTATTTTCTGAGCAATTTTTGTCTATTGATTTTAAGTTGACGTTTTTGTGTGCGTGATTTTAATCATTTTCTTATAAAAGGGTCAACAATGGGTGGGTGGCTCATTTCAAGGTATGATAGCAAGTCAGTAGTTTAGATTGGAGTAGCCCACCCACCCAACCAAGTGTTCTGAGCCTCACAGAAAGGTCAAACATTTAATCTCTTAATGACCAATAATTGCGGGTAGTTGGGACACTCCATACCATAATAACAAGTTAGTAGTTTGGATAAGAGTGGCCCACCCGCCCACCCAAGTGTTAGTTATCAAGATATTGGATAACAACCGTCTCTTGTGACAAAATAACTTGTGACCCTCAAAGAAAGGTCAAACATTCAATCTCTTGATGACCAATAATTGGGTGAGTGGGTGGGTAAGATACTCCATACCATGACAACAAGTCTGTAGTTTAGATTAAAGTGACCCACCCACCCAACTCACCCAAGTGTTACTTATCAAGAGAGTGGATCACGATCATCTCCTGTAACAATATAACTTCTGACCATTGCAGAGAAGTCAAACATTCAATCTCTTGATAACCAATAATTAAGTGGGTAAGTAGGAAACTTCATACCATAATAATAAGTCCGTAGTACGAATAGGAGTTATCAAGATACTGGATAAAGACCACTTGGATGGATAGATGGGACACTCCATAGCATAATACCAAGTCAGTAGATTCATTTTTTTTTGTGCAATCCTTACACATTTTGATCATTTTTGAATACTTTCTTTAAGAAAACCCAATTTTCTCAAAAGTTTTGATCATCATCATCATGCAAAAAAAGCAATTCTTAATAATTTTTTATAAGAAACTCTACTTTCCGCAAAAGTATTCATAAATTTCATGCAAAAAAGGCAAAATTTTGATATATTTTTTATAGAAAAACACATTTTCTATGAGATTTTTAATGAATTTTATGTATTAAATAGTTTTTTGTGCATTTCCTAATCATTTTCCTATAGATAAACTTAATTTATACAACAAACTTAATGGATTTTAAGCAGAATGAGTTTAATTTGTTAAATTTGATTCAATAAAATAAGTATTTATTCAATTTCTAATTTTAAAAAATCATCTTCTGCAAGATTTTTGATAAGTTTATTAAAGTAAATTAGCTTTCTGAAAAAAATATGAGATTTTTGTCATGCAGATAATTCTCACAAAAAAAAACTATTTTTTGCAAAAACTTTGATAAATTTCGTACAAGTAAAGCAATTTCTAACCAAGTTTTTTAGATTTTGTGATAATTTTATGTGAGAAATGTGTTTAATGAGCTTTTTTTAATTTAATTTATGCAAATAATGCAGTTTCTGCGCAATTTTTGATTAATTTCTTCAAAAAACTCATACTTTCTGCAACATTTTTGATAAATTTCATACAAAAGTGCATTTTGTAAACAATTTTTGATCAATTTTATACAGTAAATACATTTTTTATGCAAATTTTAATAATCTTTTTATAAAAAATATAGCTTACTGCATAGTTTTTGACTAATTTTATGCAAAACATGCAAATTTTGCACAAGTTTTGGTTATTTTCTAAAAGATTTGTGATAAACTTCATAAAAAAAATATTTTCAAAGCAATTTTAATGAGTACTATGCAGTAACTAGTTATTTTCTGCAACTGTTGATTATTTTCTTATAAAAAACTAGGTTACTGCTTGATTTTTGACCAATTTTATGCAAATAATACAGTTTTTACAATTACAATTACAATTTTTTTCATAAATTTCAAGCAAAAATAAATTTTGTAAACAATTTGTAATCAATTTTATGCAGTAAACACATTTTTTATGCAAAGTATGATCATTTTCTTATAAAAAAATAGCTTACTGCATGACTTTTGACTAATTTTGTTCAAAAGATGCAATTTTTGCGCAAGTTTTGGTTATTTTTTTAAGAAAACTTTATTTTCTGACATATTTCTGATAAACTTAATAAAAAAAAAGGTATTATCAAAGCAATTTAAAAAAAAACTAAAGTGCTGCTTGAGTTTTGACTAATTTTATGCAAATAATGTAGTTTCTGCGCAATTTTTGATTAGTTTCTTTAAAAAAAAAACCTATTTTATGCAAATTTTGGATCAATTTCATGCAAAAATGCATTTTCTAAGCAATTTTTAATGATATTTATGCAGTGAATGCATTTTATCTGCAAGTTATAATTATTTCCTCATAACAACTAAAATCACTGCATAACTTTTAATTAAATTTATGCAAATAACGCAGTTTCTGCGCAATTTTTGATTATTTTCTTCAAAAAACCCATATTTTCTGAACAATTTTTGATTAAGTTCATGCAAAAATGTATTTTGTAAACAATATTTGATACATTTTATGCAAGAAATACATTTTTTATACAAATTATGATTATCTTCTTATTAAAAAAATAGCTTACTGCACGGTTTTAACTAATTTTATGCAAAAGGTGCACATTTGCACAAGTTTAGGTTGTTTTCTTTAAGAAACCCCGATTTTCTAAAAAAATGTTGACAAACTTTATAAGAAAAGGGTATTTTCAAAGCAAATTTAATGAGTTCTATGCAGTAAATACTTATTTTCTGAAAATATTGATTATTTTCATTAAAAAAAATAAGTTACTGCTTAATTTTTGACCAATTTGTTATAAATAATGCAGTTTCTTCGCAATTTTTAATTATTTTCTTCAAAAAACCCCTATTTTCTGCAAAACTTTTGATAAATTTTAAGCAAAAATCGATTTTGTAAAAAAAATTTATTCAATTTTATGCAGAAAATACATTTTTTATGCAAATTATAATCAACTTCTTATTAAAAAAATAGTTTACTGCATGGTTTTTGACTAATTTTATGCAAAAAATAAAAGTTTTGCACAAGTTTTGGTTATTTTCTTTAAAATAACTCCTATTTTCAGAATGATTTTTGATAAACTTCATAAAAAAAGCAATTTTAATAAGTTCTATGCAGTAAATAGTTATTTTCTGCAACTTTTGATTATTTTCTTATAAAAAAAATTAAGTTACTGTTTGATTTTTTACTAATTTGTTACAAATAATGCAGTTTCTTTTAAATTATTTTCTTCAAAAAAAACCTACATTCTGCAAAATTTTTGATAAATTTCATGCAAAAATAATATTCTAAAGCAATTTTTTATGAATTTTATGCAGTAAATGCATTTTTTCTGCAATTTATAATATCTTATAATAAACTAAAGTTACTGCATGATTTTTAATTAAATTTATGAAAATAATGCAGTTTCTGCGCAAATTTTTCATGTTTTCTTTAAAAAAAAAAACTAATTTCTGCAACATTTTTGATCAATTTCATGAAGAAATACACTTCCGTAAACAATTTTTGATCAATTTTATGCAAGAAATACATTTTTTATGTAAATTATGATCATCAAAATAGCTCACTGCATGGTTTTTGACTAATTTTATGCAAAAGATGCATTTTTGCAAAAGTTTTGGTTATTTTCTTTAAGAAAACCTCCTTTTTCTGAAAGAATTTTGATAAACTTCATAAGAAAGGGGTATTTTTAAAGCAATTTTAATGAGTTCTATGCCTTAAATAGTAATTTTATGCATCTTTTAATTATTTTCTTATAAAAAAATTAAGTTACTGCTTGGTTTTTGATCAATTTTATGCAAATAATGCAGTTTCTGCGCAATTTTTGATTTTCTTCAAAAAACCCACATTTTCTGCAAAAATTTTGTTAAATTTTAAGCAAAAATAGATTTTTTAAACAGTTTTTGATCAATTTTATGCAGTAAATAGATTTTTTATGCAAGTTATGACCATCTTCTTATAAAAAATAGCTTACTGCATGGTTTTTCATTAATTTTATGCAAAATTACATTTTTTGCACAAGGTTTGGTTATTTTCTTTAAGAAACCCCTATTTTCTAAAAAAATGTTGATAAACATCATAAAAAAAAGATACTTCAAAAGCAATTTCAATGAGTTCTATGCAGTAAATAGTTATTTTTTGCAACTTTTAATTATTTTATTATAAAAAAATTAGTTACTGCTTAATTTTTGACCAATTTTATGCAAATAAAGCAGTTTCTGAGCAATTTTTGATTATTTTCTTTAAAAAACCCATATTTTCTGCAAAAATTTTAATAAATTTCATGCAAAATGCATTTTCTGCAATTTATAATTATTTTCTTATATAAAACTAAAGTTAGTACAAGATTTTTGATTAAATTTATGCAAATAATGCAGTTTCTGCGCGAATTTTTAATGTTTCCTTTAAAGAAACCCTAATTTTTTGATAAATTTCACGCAAAAATACATTTTGTAAACAATTTTTGATCAATTTTATGCAGAAAATAATTTTTATGCAAATTATGATCATCTTCTTGTAAAAAAATAGCTTACTGCATGGTTTTTGACTATTTTCATGCAAAAGATGCAATTTTCGCACAAGTTTTTGTTATTTTCTTTTAAGAAACCCCTATTTTCTGAAAGCTTCCTAATAAACTTAATAAAAAGTTATTTTCAGAGCAATTTTTAATAAGTTCTATGCAGTAAATAGTTATTTTCTGCAACTTTTAAATATTTTCTTATAAAAAACTAAAGTACTGCTTGATTTTTGAACAAATTTATGCAAATAAAGCAGTTTCTGCGTGGTTTTTGATTATTTTCTAAAATTTCATGCAAAAATGCATTTTCTAAGCAATTTTTGATAAATTTTATGCAGTTAAAACACTCAAGAGTAAGATCCTCATTATAAAAGGTAAATTTTGAACAATTGATAAGTAAAAATTACACCATTATTAAAAATGGAACAATACACGTTTCAACACGCATTCAAATCATTAAAATTCACTACAAAAATAGTGAACATTTTTCAGTTACAGTTCGCAAAACAAAAGCACTTTTTGGTCGTCGTAAAGCACCTTCTCGGACGGCAATAGTGAACCTGGTTGAAAAATTTGAGCTGTTGAGACAAGTTTGTGATGTGAAGAATAGAAACCGTGTGCATCGCTCATGAAGACATGAGAAAATTGCTGATGTAGCCCGTAGTGTTGAAGAAAACCCAGGTTTGTCGATTCCTAGCCGATCTTAAGAATTAGACATTCCACAAACGACATTACACCGTATTTTGTATAAAGACTTAAGTCTTAAAGCTTTTTAAGTTCAGTTAACACAAGAATTCAAGCCGGTCGAACACCATAAACGTCCTATCTTCGCTGATTGGGTCCTTCAAATGCATCAAAATGATCCGGAATTTCATCAAAAATCATCTTCAGTGATGTGGCCCATTTTCACCTTCAAGGCTACGTTAATAAGCAGAATTGTCGCATTTGGAAGAAAATGCAAGAATGATTGTTGAAAAGTCTTTGCATCCTTAACGTGTCACTGTTTGGTGCGGTTATTGAGCTAGCGTTGAAATGAGACAGGTGCAACTGTTACGGTGAATGGATGGCGCTACCAAGCTATGATTTTTTTTTTATGGCCAGAATTAGAAGATATTGATGTAGACGACGTTTATTTTCAGCAAGACGGCGATACGTGCCACACAAGCATCGACACAATCGCAATTTTGCAAGAAAAGTTTCCTAGCCTTGTTATTTCTCGAAGAGGTGATCACAATTGGCCACCGAGATCTTGTGATTTAACACTTTTAGACTTTTTTCTTTGGGGCCACGTGAAAGATAAGGTCTATGCCAATGCTCCACAATCGATTCAAGACCTTAAAGACAGAATTCGTAAAGTTATCGAGGACATACACCCGCAAATGTGCGAATTGGTCATGGAAAATTTCATAAAAAGAATACTGGTACTGCAACCGTAACCGTGGCGGCCATTTGACTGATATCGTTTTCAAATGTTAATAGCCTACCTTCCTCTTTACAATAAAATAAACATTTATTGATTTCTCTTAAAAAATACCCGTTTTTTTTTTTTTAATAGAAAAATGAAACCTCTCATTGAAAAACCCCTTATAAGCATTTTCCAATCAATTTTCTACTAAAATTATTAACTTCTTATTCCCAGTATTCGCAAACAAAAGTAAAATTTTAAACAAGATAAGCGTTCTCATACATAAATCAATCACCTCAATTACTTAACTAATGCACGAATCATAAACAATTCTCAACTGAATAACCGCAAATATCTTTATAAACTCATTGCGGTAAATTAAAACCCAATTTATTAAGAATCATCAGATAACATAATCATTGTTTTTATATCATTATAAAATTCTTTCGATTAATTGTAAACAATTCCATTATACGCTAACACAATTGTTTATTATCAATAAAAAATAATATGAATGTTAATTGGCAATAAATAAATTCTAAAAATACATAAATACTTTCAAATCATAATAATGAGGCGTTCATAGAGATATATTTGCATTATCTAGTTAAGTCATTATTGACACGGTCGTTAACATTTAATTCCTTTGTCGATTTTCTGTCCAAATATTATTTTTTCGTTGGATTTTCAGAGAGTTCAATTAATTTTATATTATTCGAGATAATGGACATTATCTAGGCGCCGTTGATCATCAAAGACATAATAGCCTAGTCAGGTCGACGATTCATTCACAAATAAGAGATTGTTTTAAATTTAATAGAATAAAGTTATAATAGTAAGTACATTTATTGATTGCATAATTGCACGCATGGATTGTTTGTGTTTTTATAATGATTGCATGTATTTAAAATTGGATTTCGTTATCGTATGTGGCGCAGTTTTATTAAAACCAATAACAAATTAAAAGTAAATGATTATTTTAAGGCTAATATTTGCGCAATTTAGTTATCAAAGTTAAAACAAATAAATTGTTATGGTTTACCTAATAAAAGGTTCATTAATTCGAAATTTTAAAGTCAGAGTTGTTATTTAAATTAGCCGCAGCTCACGTGTGGTTTGCGTGATGAGTACAACATTAATATTTTGATTTGTCGGCGAGTGTGATGCTTCTATAAATCATAAATAACAAGTATACGAGGTCTGGTTATGAAATAAAAAGACTGCTTATGAAAAAGAGTTTTATTTTAAAAATTATTCTATAATCAAATGCTCTCTTTCAATGTACTCCCCTCCACTTGCCACACACCGTTCCGCCGATTTTTGCTTCACCTCTTCCATCGACTCAAACCAAATTCCTTTTAAGACAGTCTTGATCTTCGGAAACAGAAAAAGTCACAAGGTGCTAAATCAGGCAAGTTAGGCGCGTGTTCGAGCACTAGAGTGCCTCTAGGGGCTAAATAACTCTAACAACTACGACCGTTTCTTACTCGCTCTCGCAGTGTTGCCAAAACTTTCAAATAGTAAGTTTGGTTTACAGTTTGGCCCTCTGGAACCCAATCAGTCATCACGATTGATTTTGGTCACTGTGAGATGAAACAGGGACAGGTCAACCTGGACTTTGGTCATCTTCGGTGCTCTCTTTCAACAACTTATAGCACTCAGTCAGAATTTTTTAAATTTAACAAGACATTTCACATTGATCCCTTGCTCGTGTTTTTCGTTACACGATGGTTGCGTTCAGAACAACTCATCAGTTGCCAGCGCTGACTCATCAATCAATCACTGATTGATGAGTTACTTGGTCAGCAACCAATGTATGATGAGTAAAATGACAAGCGTGCCAGCAAACAATGCTCAGCGCTAGTCAGCGAGCGCGTTCAGTACGCATGATAAGTCGTTCTGAACGCGGCCATTGCTATCGACACCTCTATAAAAAAATACTACTTCAGCAATAAAAACGTGTTTTCGTAATGAAATAGTAGACTTTTTCAGCTATCCAAGCATTTGTTAACAAGCAGATCACAACTAAATAACCCATGGAAATATGCCAAAATGTTAACAAAATCATCACCAAGCATAAACCCATTCAGGAGCTGAAGAACGCTAGCTACCCCGCAGAAGACTAGAAAACATCAAACCAAAAATCTTAAAGTAAAAATAAAAAAAAAAAAAAATTCTAGTTAGCCAAGCAGAGCTATAAATCAGTATACAGCGCTGGCAAACTGCAAACCTCTCAATAAGCATCATTTTGAGCCCAAACTGAGAATGAAGATGACAACATCAATCATAGAAACATTTAGAAAAGATTTCTTACTAAGTTATCAACAGCCACCAAGCGTACCGCTTTTTACGCCAACCTCAAAACACCAAACAAGGCAAATAAAACCCAACAAAAATCAGGTTTTTGCCTTGCTACTTTACAAAAATAACACCCAAATTCATCATTTGCAGCCTTCTGGCATCATTTCACTCCCACAATCTTAGACCTTTTAAAGCCACCTCAAAAAACAATGTTTGCAAACCAGTTGAAAAAAAAGGAAAAACCAATTGCTAAATAAAAACGATAAGTGCTCAGAGGTGAGATTTTGAAGTAATAAAGTTCCAGGATATGCACCACCTCATAAACGTAAAAAAATTGTAGCTCAAGAAGGAAGCATCTCAAAAAACCATACATTTGGAAAACAAACAAAGAAGCCAAAAACAAACTACGGGCCAGCAACAAATTAAAGCTACATCTCAAATTAGCGATCAAACACAAGTCTAGCTTTTCTTTAATATACTTGTGCACGTAAGTAAACAAAATAGCGTTCTGCTAAATAGTATGAACTCCGCCAATAGCCTTTCACCCATAAAATCCATGTAACACTAATGAATAGTTTCAATTCGTAATATGCCTCAAAGTAAGCTTCAGAAAACAACACCAAAACTTGAAACCAACGTCTGCAATAAACCATGCAAGAAAAAGCCACAGAAGACATCAACATCTTATGCGTCAAAATGCAACTAGAAGACCAAACTATGGTGCAAGTCCAAGAGCGCTGTCTATCCGCAAAAGTGGAAGCAAATGTTTTTCATCAAAAATTTAAATGTTACTAGTTCCTACCACGTTCCAGTAGCTCACAAACATATAAAAATTAGTGACAATACACCTGTTAAGTTGTAAAAAGAAGCTAAATTTCTTAGTAACCAACACTCGGGTAGTCAGGCCAAGAAATTAGTTTATGAAATGTAAGCAAGTAATTAAAAAAGGTTTTCCCGCTTACCTCCAAAGTATAAAAAATTAGATATTATTCTTTCTTGCAGCTATCAACAGAGTTAGCAACACTTCTACACCAAGATAGCAATCCACTTCACCATCCAATTGAAGCAAGCCTGCAACCCAAAAATAAATGCAATTCTAATTGCAACCAAGCAGACTCAAGACGGCAAAACGACTTGATTTATTAGTCACCAATTAAGCCGTCTAACAATAAATTTGGTTAAATTAATTAATTCATTAATTTCTATCCCTTTGACCTGACGGATAGAGAAAGTTTATTATTTCTCCTAACTGAGTTTAAGAAGATCCAGGTGCACCTAAAGAAGCAAGATGCTGAATTCAGTAGCATGAAGATAGAAGTCATCAAGATGGTCAAAACAGACACATCAAGGAGACAGCTTTGCTGACGATCTAAAGCAGAGCAAACAAAACCTTGTGATACCTTTGTCTCTCTCCGGATGGACATTACAGCAGAGATCAAGAAGATCGTAGCCGACTCAAGCGCGGACTTTATGGCTAAGCAATTCAACCAGTCAGCTCCAACAACTTTAGCACCGGCCCCGATCTCCATAGCTCTAGCGGCAACGCCCCAGCTCACCAAGCCCATGGTGAACCAACCCAGCCCTCCCTTAAGAGGTCTTCCGTCAACCAAGTTGAGTCCAGCTCCTCTAAAGACAAAGACGCCATGAAGCTCTAGCTGAACGACAAAGTCAGAGACGCCCTGGACGCACCGACCATAGAGAAGGAGTACCAAGTCAGCTACTCCAAGACGAAGAAAACAAAGAAAGCGCAGGGTGAGACTTCTATCTCTTCTATTATTGA
The DNA here is from genome assembly GCA_963932245.1 of Tachinus rufipes. Taxonomy (NCBI): domain Eukaryota; kingdom Metazoa; phylum Arthropoda; class Insecta; order Coleoptera; family Staphylinidae; genus Tachinus; species Tachinus rufipes. The sequence continues at coordinate 117,222,304 of OZ010745.1, forward strand.
GCCATCAGCCGCTCCTCCAAGTCAAGCGCCAGGGTCTTCAACCACCAAAGCCAAAGAATCCAAGACTCGGCCGGCCTATAAGGCAAAGGCCTCCACTTTGGGAACAGCCTCTCGCCCCCTTAATTCTCCAAACAAGCTCTCTTCCCCCCTAGTCAGCTCCGACAGAGGCAGCAGACTCGCGTCGTCCACCTCCCATCACAATTCGTGAAAGATCCCAATTTCCTGGGTGGATGACAACTTTGAAGAACACAAAGGCCTCCATCAAGAGATCGGCCAATGTCTGCGATGGCATCCGCATGCCCCCGACATCACATGCGGATCACAGAGCTAAAATCAATTACGTCAAAACCATCATTACACCTATCAATTAGCGTCTGATAAGACGCTATAATTAGTCATTAGGAACATACCTGACTGTGTCACGGCTGATGGGCCGCAGGCAGAATTATCGGCTTTAACGTATGCTCTTCTCTCAATCAAACTCATGAAAAGAGATGAGAAAACCTTCCCCATTCGGTGGGTTTAGTTGCCACAGAACGCACAGAGCAAAGAGATCCTGTCTCTTAAAGAGCTTTGCAACCTCTCAGTGAGAGAAATTAAACGCAAGTCAAAAAGCACTCCCAATGCCAGCACGGAGCATTGCTATGCTCAGGCAACGGGTAGTCAGGCGCAAAACGCTAAACTATCAGAGAAGAATCAGTTTATCCTTCGCTTGTCTCAAGCAAATGATGCTAATTTCAAGAAGTTTATCACAGCTTCTGCACATCTTCTAGATTAATTTCTAAATTCAGTCTAAATGCTCGTTAGTCAGAAATCAAACATAGTCGGGGTACAAGTTTTCCCCAAACGCCTATTAGGCTGGCACAATGTGCATTCTTAAGTATTTATATTACGACGTTTTACACTAAGTTTAGGAAGGTCCTTGCACACATAAGTGTTCTAGAAATAATTGAGAGTGAGTTTAGTCGGTAAGCACCCGTGAGGTGCAAAGTCTTTTAGGAAGATTCTCTTCACAATCCGCAAAAAAAAAATCATAAAAGAAAGACTGAAAGATGCCATTAAGTTGAAAAAAAAACCTGAGTCAGATTTTTGACAATTCATAAATAAAATTTTGCACTCTTCAACAATTTATGCGTTCATATTGCTATTTTTCATTAAAAAATTTACACGTTTCAACAGTTTAAAGCCAAATTTTGCTATTTTTGACATTTTGTAAACAGAATTTTGCACTTTTCAACCGTTTTTGTCCGGATTTTGATTTCTTTTACAAATATTTTGAACTTTCAATAGTTAATACCTAATTTTAGTAATTTTTATTTTTAACAGTTTATGAAATTTTTTTTGTATTTTTCGACAATTTTTAAAAATTTCAGAAAATGATTTTGTATTTTTGACTTTATATAAACAAAATTTTGCACTATTCAACCAATTTTTGCCAGATTTTAGTTCTTTTTGTAAATATTGTAATATATTATTTGCTATTTTTAACTTTTTATAATTAAAATTTTGCATTTTTACCAGTTTATAGTCAAATCTTAATTCCTTGTAACAATATTTTAATATTTTATATTAAAATTTTGCTGTTTTTGACTTTTTATGGAAAGAATTTAGCACTTTTCCACAGTTTCTAGTCAAAATTTTACACTTTTTAACAGTATATGGTCGGATTTTAGTGCTTTCTGATAATAATTATTGATTTTATAAATAGAATTTTGCACATTTTAACAATTTATGGTTAAATTTTGCTATTTCTAAAGATATTTTCATATTTTAAAGCCACATTTTGGCTATTTTTAAGATTTCTTAAACATGTTTCACACTTTTCACACACTTTTCAACAGTTTATATCCCTAACATTAATGCTTTTTGATAATATTTTCATGTTTCAAAACCAAATTAAAATTTTGTAAATAAAATTTTACACTTTCACCCGTTTTTAGCCGGATTTCACTTTATTCTGACAATATTTTAATATTTTATGACCAGATTTTGTTATTTTTAACTTTTTATGTGCACTTTTTTACAATTAATCTCTTAAGATACCATTCTCAATATTTTGCGGTAAGACAAAAAACCATAGCTACGCTACTGGGTAAACGAGCAAGGCATTTATTTTATAAAACGCAAGCTGGTAGTTAAGAAAGGTGATTTTGCCCACCCTTAGTTCATAAAAAGCGGGCGAGTGGCTTGAAAAGGTGTTACCGCCCCAATGTTTGTCATCAGGAAATTGGATTTTATTTACTCCTTCCGCGTTTTTGCAGCTAGTAATCATAAGAGAACAACTAAACATACACTGGCACATTTTATATGCACAAGCAGATGAAGGAGCCGCCACGGATGCCGCATGTTTATAAAATCATAGTAATATACAATTTTGAGAAAAGCCCCAAAACTTGGGGTTCTTTGCATGCTAAACCAGTGGCGGAGCTACCTATAAGCAAAGGTCTGCAATGTGGAAAAGCCCACAAGCATAAGGGGCCGCCCGAAATTATTTCAAATCTTGGGCCCCTCCAGAATTTACAAAATAAAGGTTAAATAAAATCTGTTTTCAATATTTTGCGGTAGGGCCCAAAAATCCTAGCTCCGCCACTGTGCTAAACCCGCAATTGGTATCAACGATAACATTTACTTTTAGTACTTTCAATTAAAGATGATCTAATGCATCAATTTTAATATTTGGTTTATGTATTTAACTAAAAATACAATAGTAGTATGACGTCATATTTTTATGACGTCAAACTGTCAACTACTTTTACTTCAACAAATTATTAGAACATAAAAAAGTATTTGAAAATTATATTAGAGTCTTCTAAAAAGTGAATTTTGTCTCGAGCATAAGTAAACACACTCAGGCGTGACCGGCAAAATATGTCTTGCGTCATAAGCACACATGACATGACCGTTAGAGCTCTCAGTGATAAGATTCGACGCAACGAGTTCCTGTAACAAAATATTCTAATACATATATTGAAACAAACTACATATATCAAGACGTGGTAACTCTTTTTGTAATAAGATAACACAAACAATGTTTAAAAACATATCTATTACTAAAAATTAAATTTCATGTAGTAACGGTCTATTTCTTTCCATTACAAAATAAATTATGTTGTCACCAATTGAGCTACATAAAATATTAATTTCGTAAACATTTATTCTACTAACGCACATAAAATAAATCATTTATTAAATTTAAACTAATAAAATCCTAAAAACTAAAATAATGTTATACACATAATCTATTAATAGAAAATCAAGGACGGAAAACATTTACAAATCTAAAATTCATTTCTTAATTTTGTTAACTCACTCAAATCAAACTGTACCATATTCTTATGCATGACTCACCCCTTACATTTCATAACTATAATTTTTATTTATTTAAAAGTCGCCATCTATACCCAACCAATCACTACAAGTTTCAAAGGAAAACTAATTCAGAATTAGTAATTCTGTAATTTTCCCAACGTAATGAAAAACAAAAATATTATGTATTATATGAATGAAGCAGAACAACAATAACATTTACTCAAAATCAATTAAATCTATTTACAATGCGCTTAAGGTTAATGTTACTTAACCTTCCTCAATTATTACAATAAACACCTTCCGGTATATTTCCACTAGATTTTATATTGAGATAGGTCTGTAAATAAATAAATTAGCTTACTTTCAAATGTTTTCACAGATGGCACGGTGGATCTGGTCCCGAAGAATCCTCTAGTGTATTCCATTGTAATTAAAACTAAACGCACTTGTTCAAATCAAATATCAATGGGTTATCGCCTGGCGGTCGTGTGACGTATTTAATCAGTATTTACTCGGGGTATAGTTGAAAATAACAAGCGGCTATTGATGATGCTGATGTAGTGTGCGCGCGGTAGGGGGGCGTTTATTTACTTTAAATTTGTGTGCCTTTGCAACGAGTTTCTAACGTGGAATGGTACGCGCATGGCGTTTCATTTATATTTAGTTTAAAATCGATGGAAACTGACCTAGTTAATGTCACCTGTTGAGTTTTTGTTTGATTTTATAATGAAAATAAGTAAAAACATGTTACAAATTGGCTGCAATTTCATTATTAATGTGAGCAAATATATTTAAAATAATGTAAATATAAATTGTTTTATTAAAAAAAAATATTGTGAAATTTTAAATATTGAATACACACTTTTGGCCAGGGCCGGGTTTTCTCATAAAGAGTTGCATCATTTCATACAACATAAGAAAATTGTTCAATTTGATCAATAATTTGCTTAGAACATAGATCTGTATGGAATAACTTCAAAGATGAACAAAGCTACAGTTTGATTGCAAATATACAGTGGCGTACCTAAGATTTTTGGGTAAAATAATGAGAATAGACGGTTTTAGAATTAGAAAAAGGTATATAATTTAGTTCTTTTTTTCTTCATTTTGCACTTTTGTTTACAGGCAGCTCCGCCACTGTAAATATAGATAATTGTTTATTTTTTTGTTAAATGTGAACGCAATAAAACCTTATAATAATATGTATGTGACACAAATGAGGCGCTAATTAAAAAAATAAATAAACTATAGTCTATTTAATTCCAAAATAAAGCATTACTTTATTTTTTAATTAACAGTTTCTGTAAACAAGATGCAATTATGCCTTACAACGACAGCAGATTGGCACGTTTGTGCAGTTTATATAATTTTTGAAACTACATTTATTAACTACCTATAATTAAAATTCAAACAATTAATAATTATATTTAACAATGCCAAATTATAACATTAAAAATTTTTCAAAATTAAGTTTATCACATCAAACAGGTACTTACTACATGCAACCAAATATACACGTACTATTGATTTTTATCACAAGCGCAGTGCTGCTATCTTAGAACCATTTAACACACCCGCGGATAATTTGATAGATATCTACTTTGATTACACAATAGCATTCAAGAGTTTTTTTATGTTAACCAGTAGATAGCAGAAGCATTCACTTCAAACTATTAAATATAAATTTAAATTAATTATTATCATAAAACAATCATTTAAACGTTACAGGTTGATTAATATTTAAAAATACATTTTAATTATTAATATTTTTTTATATAATTTATTATAATTTTAATTGAATGAGATGACGATAAATACGAACTTTTTGTCGTATGCCGAAGGAAAACCCTTTGAGCCACGGATTTCCGGTTTGGAGGGCATTCAGATGGTTCTGTTGGCTAACCTCGGGAACTCCCCTTCACCGTTTAGTGCTTTTGTTGCGCTTCGAAACGCAAAAAAACCTTGTTTTTCGCGGTTATTTTAAAATTGACGCCAATATGCTAAGATTATCGGGGTCGGTCCCTTAAAATTGTAATCAGGAGATTATTTTACGTCAGGAAACACAAAAAAAAAACTTATCTTTCTAAAAATTAAAAATATCTTTGACAAAAAGGAGAAAGACTCCACCCCCCTTGATATGTTTCGACTCTTTCGATTGCCGAAGAAGAACCCTTCGAAGCACGGACTTCCGGTTTGCAAGAGCATCTGCCAAAGTCCGATGGCTTGCCATAGAAACAACCGCGTCGCCTTCCGCCGGCTAAAAGTATGTTTGTGTCACGTTTATTCAATTTTGAAAATAGACCGAAAATAGCGCTTTTTAACAAATTAAACTAGAAGGTGAACGGTTAAGAATATTTAAACAGCGATTCCGGAGTTGTAATCAGGGGTCCAAACTATCCCTGTAACCTAAAAATTACCAACATTGATTCACGTTTGCAAATTTTAATAAGGCGACATGAACTTAGGTTAGGTTAGGTTAAAACCAAAACTTTCGTCGGTCACCGAAGAAAAACCCTTTGACCAACGGACTTCCGGTTTGGAAAAAATTTAGATGAGTCTGTTGACTACCCTCAAAAGCAATTGCGTCTCTGCCTTTCACCGTTTAGTCCCTTCTTTGCTCTTCGAAACGCAAAAAACAGTGTTTTTTGCGGTTATTTTAAAATTGCCGCCAGGGTGCTAAGAATATTGGAGTCGGACCCCCAAAATCGTAATCAGGGGTTTATTTTACGTCAGGAAATGCAAAAAAACCGACCTTTTTTTGCTAAAATTGAAAAAATCCTTGTCAAAAAAGGAGAAAGACTCCCCCCTTTGGTATGTTTCGACTCTTTTGATCGCCGAAGAAGAACCCCTTAAAGCAGGGACTTCCGCTTACGTCGACAACCTAATGGGGTCTGTGGCTTGCCACAAAAAAATTTGCGTCCCCATCGGCCGGCTAGAAGTATGTTAGTTTCACGCTTTTAAAACTTTCAAATTGACCAAAAATAGCTATTTTTAGATAAATGGGAGACACGTTAAGAATATCAAAACGGCGATTTTGAAATGGTAATCAGGACTCCAAACTACCACAGAAAGCAAAAAATTACAAACTTTCATCCACATTTGTGGATTTTATTCTGACAAACAGGAGCGTGCGTACGTACTAAGCGATACAATCGATCGCCGAAGGAAAACCCTTTGACCTACGGACTTCCGGTTTGCAGGAGCATCTGCCGAGATCTGTTGGCTTGCCACAGGAGCAATTGCGTCCCCCTCGGCCTCTTGAAACTATATTTGTTTCACACGTTTTCGTAATAAAAGTATACCGAAAAACCGCTATGAACTAGAAGGTGAACGGTTAAGAATATCGAAACGGCGATTCCGGAATCGTAATGTGGGGTCCAAATTACCCCAGTAACCAAAAAATTTCCAACATTGGTCCACGTTTGCAAAGTTTAGTGTGGCAACGTGAGCTTAGGTTAGGTTAGGTTAGCTTAGGTTAGGTTAAAACCTAAACTTTTCTCGGTCGCCGAAGGAAAACCCTTTGACTTACGGACTTCCGGTTTGGAGGAAATTCAGATGGGTCTGTTGACTACCCTCAGAAGCAATTGCGTGTCTGCCTTTCACCGTTTAGTCCCTTTTTTGCTCTTCGAAACGCAAAAAAACAGTGTTTTTTGCGGTTATTTTAAAATTGCCGCCAGGGTGCTAGGAATATTGGAGTTGGACCCCCAAAATCGTAATCAGGGGTTTATTTTACGTCAGGAAATGCAAAAAAACCGACCTTTTTTTGCTAAAATTGAAAAAATCCTTGTCAAAAAAGAAGAAAGACCCCCCCCTTTGGTATGTTTCGACTCTTTCGATCGCCGAAGGAGAACCCCTTAAAGCAGGGACTTCCGCTTAGGTCGACAACCTAATAGGGTCTGTGGCTTGCCACAAAAAAATTTGCGTCCCCATCGGCCGGCTAGAAGTATGTTAGTTTCACGCTTTTAAAACTTTCAAATTGACCGAAAATAGCCATTTTTGGATAAGAGGGAGAAACGTTGAGAATATCAAAACGGCGATTTTGAAATCGTAATCAGGGCTTCAAATTACCACAGAAAGCAAAAAATTACAAACTTTCATCCATATTTGTGGATTTTACTCTGACAAACAGGAGCGTGCGTACGTACTAAGCGATATAATCGATCGCCGAAGGAAAACCCTTTGACCTACGGACTTCCGGTTTGCAGGAGCATCTGCCGAGATCTGTTGGCTTGCCACAGGAGCAATTGCGTCCCCCTCGGCCTCTTAAAACTATATTTGTTTCACACGTTTTCGTAATAAAAGTATACCGAAAAACCGCTATGAACTAGAAGGTGAACGGTTAAGAATATCGAAACGGCGATTCCGGAATCGTAATGTGGGGTCCAAATTACCCCAGTAACCAAAAAATTTCCAACATTGGTCCACGTTTGCAAAGTTTAGTGTGGCAACGTGAGCTTAGGTTAGGTTAGGTTAGCTTAGGTTAGGTTAAAACCTAAACTTTTCTCGGTCGCCGAAGGAAAACCCTTTGACTTACGGACTTCCGGTTTGGAGGAAATTCAGATGGGTCTGTTGACTACCCTCAGAAGCAATTGCGTCTCTGCCTTTCACCGTTTAGTCCCTTTTTTGCTCTTCGAAACGCAAAAAAACAGTGTTTTTTGCGGTTATTTTAAAATTGCCGCCAGGGTGCTAGGAATATTGGAGTCGGACCCCCAAAATCGTAATCAGGGGTTTATTTTACGTCAGGAAATGCAAAAAAACCGACCTTTTTTTGCTAAAATTGAAAAAATCCTTGTCAAAAAAGAAGAAAGACCCCCCCCTTTGGTATGTTTTGACTCTTTCGATCGCCGAAGGAGAACCCCTTAAAGCAGGGACTTCCGCTTAGGTCGACAACCTAATGGGGTCTGTGGCTTGCTACAAAAAAATTTGCGTCCCCATCGGCCGGCTAGAAGTATGTTAGTTTCACGCTTTTAAAACTTTCAAATTGACCGAAAATAGCCATTTTTGGATAAGAGGGAGAAACGTTGAGAATATCAAAACGGCGATTTTGAAATCGTAATCAGGGCTTCAAATTACCACAGAAAGCAAAAAATTACAAACTTTCATCCATATTTGTGGATTTTACTCTGACAAACAGGAGCGTGCGTACGTACTAAGCGATATAATCGATCGCCGAAGGAAAACCCTTTGACCTACGGACTTCCGGTTTGCAGGAGCATCTGCCGAGATCTGTTGGCTTGCCACAGGAGCAATTGCGTCCCCCTCGGCCTCTTAAAACTATATTTGTTTCACACGTTTTCGTAATAAAAGTATACCGAAAAACCGCTATGAACTAGAAGGTGAACGGTTAAGAATATCGAAACGGCGATTCCGGAATCGTAATGTGGGGTCCAAATTACCCCAGTAACCAAAAAATTTCCAACATTGGTCCACGTTTGCAAAGTTTAGTGTGGCAACGTGAGCTTAGGTTAGGTTAGGTTAGCTTAGGTTAGGTTAAAACCTAAACTTTTCTCGGTCGCCGAAGGAAAACCCTTTGACTTACGGACTTCCGGTTTGGAGGAAATTCAGATGGGTCTGTTGACTACCCTCAGAAGCAATTGCGTCTCTGCCTTTCACCGTTTAGTCCCTTTTTTGCTCTTCGAAACGCAAAAAAACAGTGTTTTTTGCGGTTATTTTAAAATTGCCGCCAGGGTGCTAGGAATATTGGAGTCGGACCCCCAAAATCGTAATCAGGGGTTTATTTTACGTCAGGAAATGCAAAAAAACCGACCTTTTTTTGCTAAAATTGAAAAAATCCTTGTCAAAAAAGAAGAAAGACCCCCCCCTTTGGTATGTTTTGACTCTTTCGATCGCCGAAGGAGAACCCCTTAAAGCAGGGACTTCCGCTTAGGTCGACAACCTAATGGGGTCTGTGGCTTGCTACAAAAAAATTTGCGTCCCCATCGGCCGGCTAGAAGTATGTTAGTTTCACGCTTTTAAAACTTTCAAATTGACCGAAAATAGCCATTTTTGGATAAGAGGGAGAAACGTTGAGAATATCAAAACGGCGATTTTGAAATCGTAATCAGGGCTTCAAATTACCACAGAAAGCAAAAAATTACAAACTTTCATCCATATTTGTGGATTTTACTCTGACAAACAGGAGCGTGCGTACGTACTAAGCGATATAATCGATCGCCGAAGGAAAACCCTTTGACCTACGGACTTCCGGTTTGCAGGAGCATCTGCCGAGATCTGTTGGCTTGCCACAGGAGCAATTGCGTCCCCCTCGGCCTCTTAAAACTATATTTGTTTCACACGTTTTCGTAATAAAAGTATACCGAAAAACCGCTATGAACTAGAAGGTGAACGGTTAAGAATATCGAAACGGCGATTCCGGAATCGTAATGTGGGGTCCAAATTACCCCAGTAACCAAAAAATTTCCAACATTGGTCCACGTTTGCAAAGTTTAGTGTGGCAACGTGAGCTTAGGTTAGGTTAGGTTAGCTTAGGTTAGGTTAAAACCTAAACTTTTCTCGGTCGCCGAAGGAAAACCCTTTGACTTACGGACTTCCGGTTTGGAGGAAATTCAGATGGGTCTGTTGACTACCCTCAGAAGCAATTGCGTGTCTGCCTTTCACCGTTTAGTCCCTTTTTTGCTCTTCGAAACGCAAAAAAACAGTGTTTTTTGCGGTTATTTTAAAATTGCCGCCAGGGTGCTAGGAATATTGGAGTCGGACCCCCAAAATCGTAATCAGGGGTTTATTTTACGTCAGGAAATGCAAAAAAACCGACCTTTTTTTGCTAAAATTGAAAAAATCCTTGTCAAAAAAGAAGAAAGACCCCCCCCTTTGGTATGTTTCGACTCTTTCGATCGCCGAAGGAGAACCCCTTAAAGCAGGGACTTCCGCTTAGGTCGACAACCTAATGGGGTCTGTGGCTTGCCACAAAAAAATTTGCGTCCCCATCGGCCGGCTAAAAGTATGATAGTTTCACGCTTTTAAAACTTTCAAATAGACCGAAAATAGCCATTTTTGGATAAGAGGGAGAAACGTTGAGAATATCAAAACGGCGATTTTGAAATCGTAATCAGGGCTTCAAATTACCACAGAAAGCAAAAAATTACAAACTTTCATCCATATTTGTGGATTTTACTCTGACAAACAGGAGCGTGCGTACGTACTAAGCGATATAATCGATCGCCGAAGGAAAACCCTTTGACCTACGGACTTCCGGTTTGCAGGAGCATCTGCCGAGATCTGTTGGCTTGCCACAGGAGCAATTGCGTCCCCCTCGGCCTCTTAAAACTATATTTGTTTCACACGTTTTCGTAATAAAAGTATACCGAAAAACCGCTATGAACTAGAAGGTGAACGGTTAAGAATATCGAAACGGCGATTCCGGAATCGTAATGTGGGGTCCAAATTACCCCAGTAACCAAAAAATTTCCAACATTGGTCCACGTTTGCAAAGTTTAGTGTGGCAACGTGAGCTTAGGTTAGGTTAGGTTAGCTTAGGTTAGGTTAAAACCTAAACTTTTCTCGGTCGCCGAAGGAAAACCCTTTGACTTACGGACTTCCGGTTTGGAGGAAATTCAGATGGGTCTGTTGACTACCCTCAGAAGCAATTGCGTGTCTGCCTTTCACCGTTTAGTCCCTTTTTTGCTCTTCGAAACGCAAAAAAACAGTGTTTTTTGCGGTTATTTTAAAATTGCCGCCAGGGTGCTAGGAATATTGGAGTCGGACCCCCAAAATCGTAATCAGGGGTTTATTTTACGTCAGGAAATGCAAAAAAACCGACCTTTTTTTGCTAAAATTGAAAAAATCCTTGTCAAAAAAGAAGAAAGACCCCCCCCTTTGGTATGTTTCGACTCTTTCGATCGCCGAAGGAGAACCCCTTAAAGCAGGGACTTCCGCTTAGGTCGACAACCTAATGGGGTCTGTGGCTTGCCACAAAAAAATTTGCGTCCCCATCGGCCGGCTAAAAGTATGATAGTTTCACGCTTTTAAAACTTTCAAATAGACCGAAAATAGCCATTTTTGGATAAGAGGGAGAAACGTTGAGAATATCAAAACGGCGATTTTGAAATCGTAATCAGGGCTTCAAATTACCACAGAAAGCAAAAAATTACAAACTTTCATCCATATTTGTGGATTTTACTCTGACAAACAGGAGCGTGCGTACGTACTAAGCGATATAATCGATCGCCGAAGGAAAACCCTTTGACCTACGGACTTCCGGTTTGCAGGAGCATCTGCCGAGATCTGTTGGCTTGCCACAGGAGCAATTGCGTCCCCCTCGGCCTCTTAAAACTATATTTGTTTCACACGTTTTCGTAATAAAAGTATACCGAAAAACCGCTATGAACTAGAAGGTGAACGGTTAAGAATATCGAAACGGCGATTCCGGAATCGTAATGTGGGGTCCAAATTACCCCAGTAACCAAAAAATTTCCAACATTGGTCCACGTTTGCAAAGTTTAGTGTGGCAACGTGAGCTTAGGTTAGGTTAGGTTAGCTTAGGTTAGGTTAAAACCTAAACTTTTCTCGGTCGCCGAAGGAAAACCCTTTGACTTACGGACTTCCGGTTTTGAGGAAATTCAGATGGGTCTGTTGACTACCCTCAGAAGCAATTGCGTCTCTGCCTTTCACCGTTTAGTCCCTTTTTTGCTCTTCGAAACGCAAAAAAACAGTGTTTTTTGCGGTTATTTTAAAATTGCCGCCAGGGTGCTAGGAATATTGGAGTCGGACCCCCAAAATCGTAATCAGGGGTTTATTTTACGTCAGGAAATGCAAAAAAACCGACCTTTTTTTGCTAAAATTGAAAAAATCCTTGTCAAAAAAGAAGAAAGACCCCCCCCTTTGGTATGTTTTGACTCTTTCGATCGCCGAAGGAGAACCCCTTAAAGCAGGGACTTCCGCTTAGGTCGACAACCTAATGGGGTCTGTGGCTTGCTACAAAAAAATTTGCGTCCCCATCGGCCGGCTAGAAGTATGTTAGTTTCACGCTTTTAAAACTTTCAAATTGACCGAAAATAGCCATTTTTGGATAAGAGGGAGAAACGTTGAGAATATCAAAACGGCGATTTTGAAATCGTAATCAGGGCTTCAAATTACCACAGAAAGCAAAAAATTACAAACTTTCATCCATATTTGTGGATTTTACTCTGACAAACAGGAGCGTGCGTACGTACTAAGCGATATAATCGATCGCCGAAGGAAAACCCTTTGACCTACGGACTTCCGGTTTGCAGGAGCATCTGCCGAGATCTATTGGCTTGCCACAGGAGCAATTGCGTCCCCCTCGGCCTCTTAAAACTATATTTGTTTCACACGTTTTCGTAATAAAAGTATACCGAAAAACCGCTATGAACTAGAAGGTGAACGGTTAAGAATATCGAAACGGCGATTCCGGAATCGTAATGTGGGGTCCAAATTACCCCAGTAACCAAAAAATTTCCAACATTGGTCCACGTTTGCAAAGTTTAGTGTGGCAACGTGAGCTTAGGTTAGGTTAGGTTAGCTTAGGTTAGGTTAAAACCTAAACTTTTCTCGGTCGCCGAAGGAAAACCCTTTGACTTACGGACTTCCGGTTTGGAGGAAATTCAGATGGGTCTGTTGACTACCCTCAGAAGCAATTGCGTGTCTGCCTTTCACCGTTTAGTCCCTTTTTTGCTCTTCGAAACGCAAAAAAACAGTGTTTTTTGCGGTTATTTTAAAATTGCCGCCAGGGTGCTAGGAATATTGGAGTCGGACCCCCAAAATCGTAATCAGGGGTTTATTTTACGTCAGGAAATGCAAAAAAACCGACCTTTTTTTGCTAAAATTGAAAAAATCCTTGTCAAAAAAGAAGAAAGACCCCCCCCTTTGGTATGTTTCGACTCTTTCGATCGCCGAAGGAGAACCCCTTAAAGCAGGGACTTCCGCTTAGGTCGACAACCTAATGGGGTCTGTGGCTTGCCACAAAAAAATTTGCGTCCCCATCGGCCGGCTAAAAGTATGATAGTTTCACGCTTTTAAAACTTTCAAATAGACCGAAAATAGCCATTTTTGGATAAGAGGGAGAAACGTTGAGAATATCAAAACGGCGATTTTGAAATCGTAATCAGGGCTTCAAATTACCACAGAAAGCAAAAAATTACAAACTTTCATCCATATTTGTGGATTTTACTCTGACAAACAGGAGCGTGCGTACGTACTAAGCGATATAATCGATCGCCGAAGGAAAACCCTTTGACCTACGGACTTCCGGTTTGCAGGAGCATCTGCCGAGATCTGTTGGCTTGCCACAGGAGCAATTGCGTCCCCCTCGGCCTCTTAAAACTATATTTGTTTCACACGTTTTCGTAATAAAAGTATACCGAAAAACCGCTATGAACTAGAAGGTGAACGGTTAAGAATATCGAAACGGCGATTCCGGAATCGTAATGTGGGGTCCAAATTACCCCAGTAACCAAAAAATTTCCAACATTGGTCCACGTTTGCAAAGTTTAGTGTGGCAACGTGAGCTTAGGTTAGGTTAGGTTAGCTTAGGTTAGGTTAAAACCTAAACTTTTCTCGGTCGCCGAAGGAAAACCCTTTGACTTACGGACTTCCGGTTTGGAGGAAATTCAGATGGGTCTGTTGACTACCCTCAGAAGCAATTGCGTGTCTGCCTTTCACCGTTTAGTCCCTTTTTTGCTCTTCGAAACGCAAAAAAACAGTGTTTTTTGCGGTTATTTTAAAATTGCCGCCAGGGTGCTAGGAATATTGGAGTCGGACCCCCAAAATCGTAATCAGGGGTTTATTTTACGTCAGGAAATGCAAAAAAACCGACCTTTTTTTGCTAAAATTGAAAAAATCCTTGTCAAAAAAGAAGAAAGACCCCCCCCTTTGGTATGTTTCGACTCTTTCGATCGCCGAAGGAGAACCCCTTAAAGCAGGGACTTCCGCTTAGGTCGACAACCTAATGGGGTCTGTGGCTTGCCACAAAAAAATTTGCGTCCCCATCGGCCGGCTAAAAGTATGATAGTTTCACGCTTTTAAAACTTTCAAATAGACCGAAAATAGCCATTTTTGGATAAGAGGGAGAAACGTTGAGAATATCAAAACGGCGATTTTGAAATCGTAATCAGGGCTTCAAATTACCACAGAAAGCAAAAAATTACAAACTTTCATCCATATTTGTGGATTTTACTCTGACAAACAGGAGCGTGCGTACGTACTAAGCGATATAATCGATCGCCGAAGGAAAACCCTTTGACCTACGGACTTCCGGTTTGCAGGAGCATCTGCCGAGATCTGTTGGCTTGCCACAGGAGCAATTGCGTCCCCCTCGGCCTCTTAAAACTATATTTGTTTCACACGTTTTCGTAATAAAAGTATACCGAAAAACCGCTATGAACTAGAAGGTGAACGGTTAAGAATATCGAAACGGCGATTCCGGAATCGTAATGTGGGGTCCAAATTACCCCAGTAACCAAAAAATTTCCAACATTGGTCCACGTTTGCAAAGTTTAGTGTGGCAACGTGAGCTTAGGTTAGGTTAGGTTAGCTTAGGTTAGGTTAAAACCTAAACTTTTCTCGGTCGCCGAAGGAAAACCCTTTGACTTACGGACTTCCGGTTTTGAGGAAATTCAGATGGGTCTGTTGACTACCCTCAGAAGCAATTGCGTCTCTGCCTTTCACCGTTTAGTCCCTTTTTTGCTCTTCGAAACGCAAAAAAACAGTGTTTTTTGCGGTTATTTTAAAATTGCCGCCAGGGTGCTAGGAATATTGGAGTCGGACCCCCAAAATCGTAATCAGGGGTTTATTTTACGTCAGGAAATGCAAAAAAACCGACCTTTTTTTGCTAAAATTGAAAAAATCCTTGTCAAAAAAGAAGAAAGACCCCCCCCTTTGGTATGTTTTGACTCTTTCGATCGCCGAAGGAGAACCCCTTAAAGCAGGGACTTCCGCTTAGGTCGACAACCTAATGGGGTCTGTGGCTTGCTACAAAAAAATTTGCGTCCCCATCGGCCGGCTAGAAGTATGTTAGTTTCACGCTTTTAAAACTTTCAAATTGACCGAAAATAGCCATTTTTGGATAAGAGGGAGAAACGTTGAGAATATCAAAACGGCGATTTTGAAATCGTAATCAGGGCTTCAAATTACCACAGAAAGCAAAAAATTACAAACTTTCATCCATATTTGTGGATTTTACTCTGACAAACAGGAGCGTGCGTACGTACTAAGCGATATAATCGATCGCCGAAGGAAAACCCTTTGACCTACGGACTTCCGGTTTGCAGGAGCATCTGCCGAGATCTATTGGCTTGCCACAGGAGCAATTGCGTCCCCCTCGGCCTCTTAAAACTATATTTGTTTCACACGTTTTCGTAATAAAAGTATACCGAAAAACCGCTATGAACTAGAAGGTGAACGGTTAAGAATATCGAAACGGCGATTCCGGAATCGTAATGTGGGGTCCAAATTACCCCAGTAACCAAAAAATTTCCAACATTGGTCCACGTTTGCAAAGTTTAGTGTGGCAACGTGAGCTTAGGTTAGGTTAGGTTAGCTTAGGTTAGGTTAAAACCTAAACTTTTCTCGGTCGCCGAAGGAAAACCCTTTGACTTACGGACTTCCGGTTTGGAGGAAATTCAGATGGGTCTGTTGACTACCCTCAGAAGCAATTGCGTGTCTGCCTTTCACCGTTTAGTCCCTTTTTTGCTCTTCGAAACGCAAAAAAACAGTGTTTTTTGCGGTTATTTTAAAATTGCCGCCAGGGTGCTAGGAATATTGGAGTCGGACCCCCAAAATCGTAATCAGGGGTTTATTTTACGTCAGGAAATGCAAAAAAACCGACCTTTTTTTGCTAAAATTGAAAAAATCCTTGTCAAAAAAGAAGAAAGACCCCCCCCTTTGGTATGTTTCGACTCTTTCGATCGCCGAAGGAGAACCCCTTAAAGCAGGGACTTCCGCTTAGGTCGACAACCTAATGGGGTCTGTGGCTTGCCACAAAAAAATTTGCGTCCCCATCGGCCGGCTAAAAGTATGATAGTTTCACGCTTTTAAAACTTTCAAATAGACCGAAAATAGCCATTTTTGGATAAGAGGGAGAAACGTTGAGAATATCAAAACGGCGATTTTGAAATCGTAATCAGGGCTTCAAATTACCACAGAAAGCAAAAAATTACAAACTTTCATCCATATTTGTGGATTTTACTCTGACAAACAGGAGCGTGCGTACGTACTAAGCGATATAATCGATCGCCGAAGGAAAACCCTTTGACCTACGGACTTCCGGTTTGCAGGAGCATCTGCCGAGATCTGTTGGCTTGCCACAGGAGCAATTGCGTCCCCCTCGGCCTCTTAAAACTATATTTGTTTCACACGTTTTCGTAATAAAAGTATACCGAAAAACCGCTATGAACTAGAAGGTGAACGGTTAAGAATATCGAAACGGCGATTCCGGAATCGTAATGTGGGGTCCAAATTACCCCAGTAACCAAAAAATTTCCAACATTGGTCCACGTTTGCAAAGTTTAGTGTGGCAACGTGAGCTTAGGTTAGGTTAGGTTAGCTTAGGTTAGGTTAAAACCTAAACTTTTCTCGGTCGCCGAAGGAAAACCCTTTGACTTACGGACTTCCGGTTTGGAGGAAATTCAGATGGGTCTGTTGACTACCCTCAGAAGCAATTGCGTGTCTGCCTTTCACCGTTTAGTCCCTTTTTTGCTCTTCGAAACGCAAAAAAACAGTGTTTTTTGCGGTTATTTTAAAATTGCCGCCAGGGTGCTAGGAATATTGGAGTCGGACCCCCAAAATCGTAATCAGGGGTTTATTTTACGTCAGGAAATGCAAAAAAACCGACCTTTTTTTGCTAAAATTGAAAAAATCCTTGTCAAAAAAGAAGAAAGACCCCCCCCTTTGGTATGTTTCGACTCTTTCGATCGCCGAAGGAGAACCCCTTAAAGCAGGGACTTCCGCTTAGGTCGACAACCTAATGGGGTCTGTGGCTTGCCACAAAAAAATTTGCGTCCCCATCGGCCGGCTAAAAGTATGATAGTTTCACGCTTTTAAAACTTTCAAATAGACCGAAAATAGCCATTTTTGGATAAGAGGGAGAAACGTTGAGAATATCAAAACGGCGATTTTGAAATCGTAATCAGGGCTTCAAATTACCACAGAAAGCAAAAAATTACAAACTTTCATCCATATTTGTGGATTTTACTCTGACAAACAGGAGCGTGCGTACGTACTAAGCGATATAATCGATCGCCGAAGGAAAACCCTTTGACCTACGGACTTCCGGTTTGCAGGAGCATCTGCCGAGATCTGTTGGCTTGCCACAGGAGCAATTGCGTCCCCCTCGGCCTCTTAAAACTATATTTGTTTCACACGTTTTCGTAATAAAAGTATACCGAAAAACCGCTATGAACTAGAAGGTGAACGGTTAAGAATATCGAAACGGCGATTCCGGAATCGTAATGTGGGGTCCAAATTACCCCAGTAACCAAAAAATTTCCAACATTGGTCCACGTTTGCAAAGTTTAGTGTGGCAACGTGAGCTTAGGTTAGGTTAGGTTAGCTTAGGTTAGGTTAAAACCTAAACTTTTCTCGGTCGCCGAAGGAAAACCCTTTGACTTACGGACTTCCGGTTTTGAGGAAATTCAGATGGGTCTGTTGACTACCCTCAGAAGCAATTGCGTCTCTGCCTTTCACCGTTTAGTCCCTTTTTTGCTCTTCGAAACGCAAAAAAACAGTGTTTTTTGCGGTTATTTTAAAATTGCCGCCAGGGTGCTAGGAATATTGGAGTCGGACCCCCAAAATCGTAATCAGGGGTTTATTTTACGTCAGGAAATGCAAAAAAACCGACCTTTTTTTGCTAAAATTGAAAAAATCCTTGTCAAAAAAGAAGAAAGACCCCCCCCTTTGGTATGTTTTGACTCTTTCGATCGCCGAAGGAGAACCCCTTAAAGCAGGGACTTCCGCTTAGGTCGACAACCTAATGGGGTCTGTGGCTTGCTACAAAAAAATTTGCGTCCCCATCGGCCGGCTAGAAGTATGTTAGTTTCACGCTTTTAAAACTTTCAAATTGACCGAAAATAGCCATTTTTGGATAAGAGGGAGAAACGTTGAGAATATCAAAACGGCGATTTTGAAATCGTAATCAGGGCTTCAAATTACCACAGAAAGCAAAAAATTACAAACTTTCATCCATATTTGTGGATTTTACTCTGACAAACAGGAGCGTGCGTACGTACTAAGCGATATAATCGATCGCCGAAGGAAAACCCTTTGACCTACGGACTTCCGGTTTGCAGGAGCATCTGCCGAGATCTATTGGCTTGCCACAGGAGCAATTGCGTCCCCCTCGGCCTCTTAAAACTATATTTGTTTCACACGTTTTCGTAATAAAAGTATACCGAAAAACCGCTATGAACTAGAAGGTGAACGGTTAAGAATATCGAAACGGCGATTCCGGAATCGTAATGTGGGGTCCAAATTACCCCAGTAACCAAAAAATTTCCAACATTGGTCCACGTTTGCAAAGTTTAGTGTGGCAACGTGAGCTTAGGTTAGGTTAGGTTAGCTTAGGTTAGGTTAAAACCTAAACTTTTCTCGGTCGCCGAAGGAAAACCCTTTGACTTACGGACTTCCGGTTTGGAGGAAATTCAGATGGGTCTGTTGACTACCCTCAGAAGCAATTGCGTGTCTGCCTTTCACCGTTTAGTCCCTTTTTTGCTCTTCGAAACGCAAAAAAACAGTGTTTTTTGCGGTTATTTTAAAATTGCCGCCAGGGTGCTAGGAATATTGGAGTCGGACCCCCAAAATCGTAATCAGGGGTTTATTTTACGTCAGGAAATGCAAAAAAACCGACCTTTTTTTGCTAAAATTGAAAAAATCCTTGTCAAAAAAGAAGAAAGACCCCCCCCTTTGGTATGTTTCGACTCTTTCGATCGCCGAAGGAGAACCCCTTAAAGCAGGGACTTCCGCTTAGGTCGACAACCTAATGGGGTCTGTGGCTTGCCACAAAAAAATTTGCGTCCCCATCGGCCGGCTAAAAGTATGATAGTTTCACGCTTTTAAAACTTTCAAATAGACCGAAAATAGCCATTTTTGGATAAGAGGGAGAAACGTTGAGAATATCAAAACGGCGATTTTGAAATCGTAATCAGGGCTTCAAATTACCACAGAAAGCAAAAAATTACAAACTTTCATCCATATTTGTGGATTTTACTCTGACAAACAGGAGCGTGCGTACGTACTAAGCGATATAATCGATCGCCGAAGGAAAACCCTTTGACCTACGGACTTCCGGTTTGCAGGAGCATCTGCCGAGATCTGTTGGCTTGCCACAGGAGCAATTGCGTCCCCCTCGGCCTCTTAAAACTATATTTGTTTCACACGTTTTCGTAATAAAAGTATACCGA
This sequence comes from Tachinus rufipes, assembly GCA_963932245.1. NCBI lineage: Eukaryota > Metazoa > Arthropoda > Insecta > Coleoptera > Staphylinidae > Tachinus > Tachinus rufipes. The sequence goes on from OZ010745.1 coordinate 117,241,983, forward strand.
AAAACCGCTATGAACTAGAAGGTGAACGGTTAAGAATATCGAAACGGCGATTCCGGAATCGTAATGTGGGGTCCAAATTACCCCAGTAACCAAAAAATTTCCAACATTGGTCCACGTTTGCAAAGTTTAGTGTGGCAACGTGAGCTTAGGTTAGGTTAGGTTAGCTTAGGTTAGGTTAAAACCTAAACTTTTCTCGGTCGCCGAAGGAAAACCCTTTGACTTACGGACTTCCGGTTTTGAGGAAATTCAGATGGGTCTGTTGACTACCCTCAGAAGCAATTGCGTCTCTGCCTTTCACCGTTTAGTCCCTTTTTTGCTCTTCGAAACGCAAAAAAACAGTGTTTTTTGCGGTTATTTTAAAATTGCCGCCAGGGTGCTAGGAATATTGGAGTCGGACCCCCAAAATCGTAATCAGGGGTTTATTTTACGTCAGGAAATGCAAAAAAACCGACCTTTTTTTGCTAAAATTGAAAAAATCCTTGTCAAAAAAGAAGAAAGACCCCCCCCTTTGGTATGTTTTGACTCTTTCGATCGCCGAAGGAGAACCCCTTAAAGCAGGGACTTCCGCTTAGGTCGACAACCTAATGGGGTCTGTGGCTTGCTACAAAAAAATTTGCGTCCCCATCGGCCGGCTAGAAGTATGTTAGTTTCACGCTTTTAAAACTTTCAAATTGACCGAAAATAGCCATTTTTGGATAAGAGGGAGAAACGTTGAGAATATCAAAACGGCGATTTTGAAATCGTAATCAGGGCTTCAAATTACCACAGAAAGCAAAAAATTACAAACTTTCATCCATATTTGTGGATTTTACTCTGACAAACAGGAGCGTGCGTACGTACTAAGCGATATAATCGATCGCCGAAGGAAAACCCTTTGACCTACGGACTTCCGGTTTGCAGGAGCATCTGCCGAGATCTATTGGCTTGCCACAGGAGCAATTGCGTCCCCCTCGGCCTCTTAAAACTATATTTGTTTCACACGTTTTCGTAATAAAAGTATACCGAAAAACCGCTATGAACTAGAAGGTGAACGGTTAAGAATATCGAAACGGCGATTCCGGAATCGTAATGTGGGGTCCAAATTACCCCAGTAACCAAAAAATTTCCAACATTGGTCCACGTTTGCAAAGTTTAGTGTGGCAACGTGAGCTTAGGTTAGGTTAGGTTAGCTTAGGTTAGGTTAAAACCTAAACTTTTCTCGGTCGCCGAAGGAAAACCCTTTGACTTACGGACTTCCGGTTTGGAGGAAATTCAGATGGGTCTGTTGACTACCCTCAGAAGCAATTGCGTGTCTGCCTTTCACCGTTTAGTCCCTTTTTTGCTCTTCGAAACGCAAAAAAACAGTGTTTTTTGCGGTTATTTTAAAATTGCCGCCAGGGTGCTAGGAATATTGGAGTCGGACCCCCAAAATCGTAATCAGGGGTTTATTTTACGTCAGGAAATGCAAAAAAACCGACCTTTTTTTGCTAAAATTGAAAAAATCCTTGTCAAAAAAGAAGAAAGACCCCCCCCTTTGGTATGTTTCGACTCTTTCGATCGCCGAAGGAGAACCCCTTAAAGCAGGGACTTCCGCTTAGGTCGACAACCTAATGGGGTCTGTGGCTTGCCACAAAAAAATTTGCGTCCCCATCGGCCGGCTAAAAGTATGATAGTTTCACGCTTTTAAAACTTTCAAATAGACCGAAAATAGCCATTTTTGGATAAGAGGGAGAAACGTTGAGAATATCAAAACGGCGATTTTGAAATCGTAATCAGGGCTTCAAATTACCACAGAAAGCAAAAAATTACAAACTTTCATCCATATTTGTGGATTTTACTCTGACAAACAGGAGCGTGCGTACGTACTAAGCGATATAATCGATCGCCGAAGGAAAACCCTTTGACCTACGGACTTCCGGTTTGCAGGAGCATCTGCCGAGATCTGTTGGCTTGCCACAGGAGCAATTGCGTCCCCCTCGGCCTCTTAAAACTATATTTGTTTCACACGTTTTCGTAATAAAAGTATACCGAAAAACCGCTATGAACTAGAAGGTGAACGGTTAAGAATATCGAAACGGCGATTCCGGAATCGTAATGTGGGGTCCAAATTACCCCAGTAACCAAAAAATTTCCAACATTGGTCCACGTTTGCAAAGTTTAGTGTGGCAACGTGAGCTTAGGTTAGGTTAGGTTAGCTTAGGTTAGGTTAAAACCTAAACTTTTCTCGGTCGCCGAAGGAAAACCCTTTGACTTACGGACTTCCGGTTTGGAGGAAATTCAGATGGGTCTGTTGACTACCCTCAGAAGCAATTGCGTGTCTGCCTTTCACCGTTTAGTCCCTTTTTTGCTCTTCGAAACGCAAAAAAACAGTGTTTTTTGCGGTTATTTTAAAATTGCCGCCAGGGTGCTAGGAATATTGGAGTCGGACCCCCAAAATCGTAATCAGGGGTTTATTTTACGTCAGGAAATGCAAAAAAACCGACCTTTTTTTGCTAAAATTGAAAAAATCCTTGTCAAAAAAGAAGAAAGACCCCCCCCTTTGGTATGTTTTGACTCTTTCGATCGCCGAAGGAGAACCCCTTAAAGCAGGGACTTCCGCTTAGGTCGACAACCTAATGGGGTCTGTGGCTTGCTACAAAAAAATTTGCGTCCCCATCGGCCGGCTAGAAGTATGTTAGTTTCACGCTTTTAAAACTTTCAAATTGACCGAAAATAGCCATTTTTGGATAAGAGGGAGAAACGTTGAGAATATCAAAACGGCGATTTTGTACCGGCGATAAAACCAAACATTTAATTAATTTTATTTATTCTTTATTAATTTACATTATTTGTAATCTGTGTCAAGGGTTGTGTGTGTTGTTGTGTTTCTAATAAATGGTAGTTCCAGTTTGTGGTATGGAATGGTAGGGGTAGTGTGGAAGATTAATAGTGTATTAGTACGCATACAATACAGCGCAGTCAGTAACTCTTCCGCAGTCGGGGAGTGCGTGCTGCTTTTACCCGTGTTTTTTCATTGCACTAAGTCCAGCTTTGAAAACAGAATTAGTAATAATAGACAAAAATTGACTTTACTCTAAAGGGCAGCATGCGGATGATAAATATGAATTTTATATTTTCAAACAATTTATTAATTTTTTTAATTTCATAAATACGATACAAAGTTTTTATAAGTTTATTTGCAAACATCTATATTATGAAAATAAATACATATTGCTTAACTGGGACAAGTATTTTATGAACATTAAAAATATAACAATATTCAAAAATATATTGTTTTTTAGTTAAATTAATTAGTAACTTTAAGAATAATATATTTTTTTTTAAGTTTTGTTGATATTTAAGATAAAAATATTTTGATGCGTTCAGAATTAATTTTTACTTGAATTTTATTGACCTATTATGCAAGAATTTCCTACTAAAATATTTATATCAACTTCAACAATTTGTTAAGAGATGGCGCAGGCATGAACTCAAACAGAGAAAATCTGACAAACGCAATAGTAACATTACGGAAGTATATAAAAATCCCTTTTCACAACCAAACGCATTTTATCGCAAAGCATAATCACAACTCACCATTATTCTTTACGTTTATTTTCAGTTTTCTATTATCAACGACATTAGCCGACAGCAGATGTATAAAGGCCCGGTGTATTAACTAATTACAATTCTCGATGTGTATTATTACGGTGCCGTATTTACGTTGGCATTGTCATTTGATTAATAACTGCGATAAATACGTCGACATGACTTGGCTCTTTCACGGAATTGTATGCCGCTATTAGTAACCCGTTATCTACACAAGGGTGAATTCGATAGTGCGTGCCGGAATGAAGAAAAATCAGAAATAATGTATTTACATAGTCTATAAAACTATAATTAGAAAATAATTAATGATAAAAGGGATTAAAACAAAAATCCCGATTGCAAATGAACAGATTTTACATGAACCAAGTTAAATGCTATAAACATGTATCCCGGCTATAACATACTTTTACCATTAAGCTTGGAGTGGCCCTTCCGGTCTCCCGTTGCAAAACTAATACAAACAGTCGGGGATAAAATGGCCGTCGGAATTAATATCTCAAACTGTCCATAGATAACCATTTTTTTGTCTTAGCGTAGATGTTTTTTCAAAAGACTTAATGTATGGTGTTTACTCTGGAAGCCGTAGTGATAAATTCCGCGGATGCAATTCATCCGCGTTTTATAGCGTCGGAGCTGCCCACTCGTCTCCTCCCGTTTAAAACGAAACTTGTGTTAATTTTATATTTACCGCTGTTACTTATCATTCTGCACAATCAACGGGTTTATAACCCCTTACGGAAAATATATAGTTTTCTTTTTATTGGGCGAGCAGGTAGCTCAGTCGTAAACAGGTTTTACGTCCCCAATTTCATTAACTACTAAAGAAATTATCAAAACTTAGCACTTACTGGACAGATGTGTGCCAACTAATATATCTGACCTATTTTTATGGTATATTAAAAATAAAATGGAAAATAATTACAAAAACAAATAATCTTTAATCATAGATTGTGTTCAAACAGCTACAAGAAGTATTGACAAAATTTAGAAACTATCACGAATATATTTAATAAACCGTAACATGTTTCAACCTTTACAAGGCCATCATCATACGGTCATACTTGTTTGTATCACCGTAAGATAAATCTTAATTGGCACATTAAGAAGAAAACTTTACGTAATCACGTACAACTTTAATAGTTTTTGGATTAAAATTAGTTGGTATTGAGAAGAACTTTATGTGATATTCTTTCATTGAAGTAAAAAGTAATGAATGCAGATATATAATCCCGAGTCCGATAACCCAATGCGCCACTGATTGCCACCAGATAAAGGTTAAGAGGTAAAACCGCTTCTACTGGTAGTAGTAGTAGGTGGTAATAAATTCGGTTCTTTGTAGGGGTAGACAAAGGGGCCCGATATCTGCAATTGATACAGTCGGGTATCTGTCTAATAGATCGGCTGTCAGTGGCAGCAAGATATTACGACTATCGGCGGTCTTAAAGTCCGCTTCGTCTCTCTATCATGTATCATATTACATCTTGATATCTAGAGATGAGGTTAAGGGGGGTAGGTAGTAATAAGAATATCCAGTTTAACGGGGGCACGATTCTTGCAATATATATGTATTTTTATGTCTCGCTCCGGTGATGAGAAACCCTGCGCTTTTTTTGTTGCTTTCTTCCCCATGTATTGATTGCTTTTCTTTGATTGGATTTTGATTTATCGGGTTGTTTCATGAATTGAAACAAATAAATTTAATGAAGTCAAATATTTTCAACACTTGTTTGTTTGTTTTGTATGATGGAACCCTTGACATGTGTACGTCTGGATGGCTAGAAATGATAGCGCCATGTACGTTGCTTCCTTAATGATAGCAATCCAATTATTATTTTTCACATGATGGAATAAATTGCAATTCCGTTCGTCGCCCGTCATTGTTTTGCCACTTCATGTGAAATAATAATGGAATTACATTCGCATCAAGGATAAAACAGACAGCGAGGATCATAATTATATCCGCAATATGTATAGTTAAAAGGGTTGTTATAATAACGCGGTATGTTATTGATCTATTTTAATTATTTCTCTAGTTTAAATTTAATAAATAATGTATTTTATGTAAGTTACGTCTTTGCCCACATGCAGTAGTGTTTCAGAGTATGCACCCATCATCAGTGTGCCTAGCATCTCACTAGCCAAAGTAATTTAGTAATGTGTTAAAGATGGTAGCGCAATGCCCCTTATTAGAAGAAACGTTAAACTGTTGAAAGTTAACTATTAACATGAGTAGTCAATCGGCTTTAATAAAATATTACTAAGAAGTATTAAAAAATAACATTAAACCTAAATAACAGCCACACTGACAAATATATTACCGTTTGCAAACTAAACAATGCAAGATAAAACAAAGCAGGTCTCTTACCAAATATACAAAAAAACTTAAAAACATTTTAAAGCAAAAGCTGCCAACAGAATTTTTAAAATTAGACTTTAAACCCTAATAATGGCACTCCAACTTAAAGTACCAGATAGTAATCATGTTATAGAGTGGCTTACCCAATCATCCAAGTGTTGGTTATCCAAAAATGTCTATCAGCAACGCCTCCTCTGACATAGAAGCTTTGGCAGTAAGAAAAAACTTTAAATTTTAAAACACCAACACTTGGGATTTTGGATTGCTTTAAGAAAAATTGTCATATTTTATAGCTAGATTTTAAAAGTTATAAAGCTTTTCATACTTTTTAAGAGTTTACAGTTTATTTCTAACATTATTTTGATGTTTTATAACTGGATTTTGCTACTTTTGACATTTTATGAGTAGATTTGTACTATTTTACACAATAAAATTAAAATAAATTTAAAAAATTACCTTTTTTAAACAAAAAAATTAGATTATGGTACTTTTTAACAATATTTTGATATTTGACAAAATTTTGCGTTAAAAGTTTATGCATCGGTTTTGTATCAACTACAAAAAACTAAGCAATGCAAGATGAGCCCAGCAACTTTTAAAAATAGCCAAATCCGCCATTAAAATTTCAGAAAACACCAAAATTTAGCCATAAAAATGTAAATTTTTATATTAAATATCAAAAAATTAGTATAAACTTTTAAAAAATACAAAATTCTTTAAATAAAATAACAAAAATTGCAAAATTTTGCAATAAAATATAAAAATATTGTCAAAAAACAAACAAATTTATACATTAATTGTTAAAAATTGCAAAATTCTATTCCTATAAAATAAAAACAGCTAAATCTGGTCATAAAACAAAATAATAAAAACAATAAAAAATCTAGCCATAAACAGTTAAAAACTTAAAATTTTATTCATAAAATGTCAAAAATGCAAATGTTGGTCTTAATTTGTAAATGTAAATGTAAATTTTTTTATGAAATATTAAAAATAGTAAAATTTGGCTATAAAATTTCAAAATATTGTTACAAATATTTAAAAAAAAGTCATAAACCAACAAAAAATGCAAAATAATATTCATAAAATGTAAAAAATAGCAAAATCCGGCCAAAAAATTTGAAAATATTGTAAGAAAGTTCTAAAATTTACTATGAACTGTTAAAAATTGCAACAATCTATTTACAAAAAGTCAAAAAAAGCAATATTTGGTCATAAAATATTTAAATATTTTTAGAAAAAATTAAAATCCGACCAAAAACGCTTAAAAATGCAAAAAAAACTTTTTAATTCTTTCTTAAGTTCTACCATATTTCCATTTGTTAATGATGCTAGTAGAGGCGTTTGTTCATCTTCATCGTCTATACAGATGACTTCTGATGAACTTGGTTTGGTTTTGATTGTATTTGCTGTGATAGGAGTTCCGGACGATTTGAATTTGGTCAGTTATTAGATGAGCTCATTGAGACTCATTCCCGTCGTCACCAAGAGCAACTGAATCTGGTCCATCTTTATCTTGGCGAATGTCTGCAGTTAGAGAAGAAAAGTGACATAAAATACTAGAGCTTGGTGTGTGTAAACTATAAATAATGTTCTAGCAACAATAATTTTGAATTTTAGTTTTCCCAAAAAATGATCTAAAATGTCAAAAAATGATCTAAAATTTCAAAAAGTGTATTAAATAGTCAAAAAACATTCTAAATTAACAAACAATGTTTCAAATTGTCAAAAAAATATCTAAATTTGTCTAGAAATTATCCAAAGTGTCCAAAAAATTATCTAAATTATCAAACAATGTTCTTAATTGTTCAAAATGTTCAAAAGTTGTCAAAAAAATTCCAAACTTTTCCAAAAACTATAAAAATTGTTAAAAAAATGTTCTATACTATCAAACAATGTTTTATATTGTCAAAAATGTTAGTAATTTGTCAAAAATGTTAGTAATTTGTCAAAAAAATGTTCCAGATGTTAAAAAAATGTCCAAACTTGACCAAAAATAATCTAAATTGTCAATTTTTTTTTAAAACTATCAAACAATGTTCCAAACTGTAAAAAAATGTTTTAAACTACAAATAATGTTCTAGCAATCATTATAGGTGCTAAAAAACACTGTTGCCAGTTGTCAAAAAGTGATCCCAACTCTTAAACACTGTTTTTAAGCAAAATAAATGTTTTAAATTACTCAAAATATCATTTTTTATATTAAATACTAATTAATTTACAAAATTGTATAAAACTGCAAAAAAATCCCATTTCCTGCATAAAATTTGTAAAAAACTTGAAATGGATATGAGATTCATAAAAAGATGCACAAAAAAGCAACTTATACAAAAAAAAAATAGTTTAATGACAGTTTTTTACACTAATATCGCATAGAAAATCTAATAGTTGCACAAAATTGTTGTATAACGCGCAAAAACTTTTTGTATGGAATTTGCACAAAAACTATTTTTTCTTTATAATATTTATTAAAAATAACGCAAATTATACTATAATCCTAAAAAATTGCTCACTTTTTGCACAAATCCTGCTAATAAACTATAGAAAAAGCAAAATCTTTTCATAAAACATTCAAAAATAACATAATCCGGCCATAAAATATAAAATATCGTTAAAAAACACAAACATTTAGTCATTAACTATTAAAAAATGCAAAATTTTATTCATAAAATTCAAAAAACAAATAAATCTGGCCATAGACTGCCTAAAACTTTATTTATAAGTTGTCAAAAATTCCTATATTAAAAATCAAAAACCGGTTATAAAATATCAAAAACTGGTTAGAAACTGTTAAAAAAGCAAAATTCTAGTCATTAAATGTAAAAAATAGCTAAATCGGGTCATAAAGTATAACATATTGTCAAACTTTACCATAAACTGTTAAAATCTGCAAAATAATATTTATAAATAGTCAAAAATGGCAAAAATTAGGCATAAAATCTTTACATATTTTTAGAAAAAAAAAAAAAATCCAACTAAAAATAGTTAAAAAGTCCAAAACTTTGTTTATAATTATTAAACAAGTGTAATAATTTTTATAACATTTCAAAAATACCAAAATCCAGCTATATAATATATTTTTGTTTGTTAAAATATTCAAAATCTGGCCATAAGCTTTTATTAAAATGTGCAAAATTCTTTTTATAGAATGTCAAAACCAGCAAAATTTGGTCATAAAGTATAAAAATATTGACAGAAAACACAAAAATCAAAAAAAGGTTATAAATCATTAAAATATCTTTAGATTTATTCATAAAATGTAAAAAAAAACAAAAATTGGCTTTAAAACTACAAAAATTTGACAATATAGTATCAAAATTTTGTCAAAAGTATTCAAACCCGGTCATAAATTATCAAAAAATGCAATATCTAATCATAGAATGTCAAAAATAGCAAAATCCGAACATAAAGTATAAAAATGTTGTCAGAAAGTACCAAAATTTTCTATAAACTGTTAATAACTGCAACAATCTGTTTATGAAAAATTTAAATAAGCAAAGTTTTTTGATGAAATATCAAAATATTATTAAAAAGAACTAAAAAATGCAGCAATTCGTTCATAAAATGTCAAAAATACTAATATATAATAAGGTTTTAAATAATTGTCATAAACTATTAAAAAAAAGTAAAAGTGCAAAATTCTTTTATTAAAACGTCAAAAATTACAAAATCCGGCCATAAACTATTTAAAAAAACAAAATTTTATAAAATATTAAAAATTGGGTATAAACTTTTATTCAGCTTAATCCGGTATAAAAACTTTTCAGAAAATATAAAAGTTTGGCTAAAAACGGTTAAAAATGTAAATTTCTTTTTTTTCTTTTATGAAATACTAAAAATATTAAAATGATATTTATAAAATGTCAGAAATCAATTTAAGTTTTAGAAAATAACGTCAAAAGTACCAAAATTTAGCATAAGCCGTTAAAAACTGCAACATTCTACTTAGAAAAAGTAAAAAATAAAAATATTCGGTCATAAAATATTAAAATATTAAAAAAAAAAACTTAAATCCGGCCAAAAAGGGTTAAAACGCAAACATTTGTTTAGTAAATGTCAAAAATTGTCTTTTTTATTAAAAAAGTGTGCACATTTTTATGAAATTTTAAAAATAAAATTTCTAAAATAATGTTTTTTAACAAATTTTGACAAATATCAACAAATTGTCAAAAGGAACCAAAATCAGGCTTTAAAATATTAAAAAATTGTCAAAAATTTGGCAATTTTTTGTATCAGACATAATTTCGACAAACCGAGTTAGACATATTTGATAATCCTAATGTTTTATAGTCTTAAATAAGTTAAAAAAAAAACTCAAGAATTACTTGCTAATATGTTTCTTAATGACAACAATAGTAATTCTTCTCAGAGCACTGCTAATTTGTTTGCTGAATACTTTGCTTCCAGTTATTCTGCACCATCTCCTAGTAGGAATTTTAATGTTGATTTGGTGTGTGTTAAAATGGTGGAGTAGAAGAGTGGAACTTACATTAATGGTTGATAAATTTGGTATATCAAGCAATCATAATTTTAAATAACTTTGCCAGTATTGGCCCTAATTGCGTACTAAATTTGCTGTTAAAAAAATGTATTTGCACTCTAACTAAACTATTGACCTGCATTTTTAATAAATTCTTAGTTCAAGAACTGTTTCTAAAAATTTGAAAAAATAGCTTTATCAATCCAATTTATAAATCTAGAGATAGATCAAACATCACCAACTATAGAGGTATAAGCTTACAGTCTATCCGTAAACTTCTGGATAAATTAATCACAAACCAACTCAACTGGATTTGCAAAAATATTATAATTGACGAACAGCATGGATTTTATTCTGAAAGATCAACTACTAAATTTTTTTTAATTTATCAGGCTAATCTATTAGAAGCCTTAAAAGGCCAGTGTCAGGTTGATGCAATCTACATTGATTTATCCAAGGCTTTTGATAGCGTTAATCATGTTCTTTTAATTAATAAATAAAAAATAGTTAGTTTTAACACTATGATTATTAATTGGATTTCTAGTTTTTTGTCTTCACTAATTCAGCAAGTTCGGGATAATACCGGTTATGTCTAGGGTCCCTCAAGGCTCTCACTTGGAGTCCTTACTTTTTAACATTTTTATTAAAAATCTTGGGAAATATATTCAAAATAGCAATTAAGTTGTATCGTGTTATTAAGACTGTTGATGATACTAAGCTATTGAAAGATGATGTACAAAAGATTGAGTCTTGGTGGGAGCATAATAAATTATATTTTAATGCAAGAAAATGTTTTAGCATTAGCTTTTACAAAAGTAGACAAAAATTTAATAACATTTATGAAATTAGTGAAACGACCATAGATTGTGTATCTCAAATTAAAATTTTGTGGGGGTATTGTTTGAAAAAGATCTTAGTTTCTCGACACACATCAACAATATTACTATTAAATCTTTAAGAATGTTAGGTTTTATTATGAGAATTAGTTGTGATTTTTCTGCTGTTACACTTAAAATTCTTTACTGTTTTTGGTAAGCCAAATTCTGAAGTACGCTTCCACTATTTGGTCTTCTTATCAACAGTATTTGATTAATTTGTTTAATAAGGTGCAGAATAAATTTTTATGTAGAACTGCGTACAAATATAATATTTTAGTCAATAACAGCAATTATACTAAAGTTTTTGAATATAAAGACTTTAAATTCTTGACGGGATTTGTCTGATTTAACGATTTTGTTTAAAATTATTCATAGTTACATTGACTCATCTACAATTCTTTCGATGATTAATTTATCATTTAACTGACATCATACACGAAATGGTCCTTTGTTTAGAGTTCCATTTCATAGGACTAATTATTTATTTAATAGCCCTTTATGCTGTCTAATCCTTTATGCAATAAGTTTAGAATAGATTTTTTTGTTAATTCATTGAGTTTGTTTAAATCGTTATTAGTTAGAACACTTTAATTAATTATTATATTATGTTCTGTTTTAAAATGAAATGTTTTCATATTTGTAATACTTTACTCTAAATTATGTGAATGCTAGTTATTAATCACTCTGTACAGGGTGTTTCAAAACATGTGTCGGAAAATAAAGGGTTGGATTGGTTGGCTAATTATAAGAAAAAAAAGTTTCTATTAACATGGTTCTGCAAACGCACCCTTTTCAAAATCAGAGTGTACATTTTTTTTTTAAATTTTTTTTACGATATTTCAGAAACCGTTTGATATACAAAACTCAGTTTTAGTACACATCTTAGCATTAATATTTGCTACTTTTTGCGTGAGGTTTTTATGGTTCTAATTTCTATAACACTTATGAAATTGGCATTCTAAAAGCACATTGTGAACTACCAATGTTTTCTACACAAAAAATGTACTCCTAGTCAAAAGCTTTAAAGTAAACCGTTTTAGAGAATACGGCATTTAATGATAGAAAACATGAAAAAAACTAGCAACATGTTTTGTTGTTGATAAAAACATTTGTTTTTGATCTAATCGTCAGCGTTCATGCATTTGTTTCATGCATTTGAATTATTGTCAATTGTTGTTTAGTTGTTAAATAACTTTTTTTCAAACGGAGTTAATATTGCGGGAACTTATTATCTTTATTATCCAATTAATTTGCCCATTCTTAGTATTTTGCTTGCGTGGTGATAGCAAAATGATTAATTACAGTGATAACGAGATGTGCCATATGCATTTTGTTTAAAGCGTTGACGATGAAAATGCAGCAAAAGCTCGTCGAATTTATCAAGAAAGGTTTTTAAACCGACAGGTACCAAATTAGTAGATACAACTAACTTTTCGTTTGCCCAAGGACGGTATCCCGACTCTTTAAAAATCTCAAAAATAGTAGTACTCATATCGAAAACTATCGACCAATAGCACTGTTGAATACCTTCTCAAAAATAATAGAGTCTGTTGTGGTGGACCAGATAGTCTAATTTTTTAATAAATGTAAGTTGTTCAATCCAAACCAATTTGGTTTTTGCCAAGGCAGATCGACGATCGATGCGTTAACTCAATTTATGAATAAAGTTTATAGAAAAATCGACGACGGAAATATCTGTACAGGAATCTTTCTAGATTTACAAAAAGCGTTTGATTTAGTCAACTATGATAATTTACTTGGTAAACTATATAGCTACGGGATCAGGGGACTAGCGCTAGATTGGTTCCAAAACTATCTTGAAGAACGTCGTCATTACGTACAGATAGAACAAGTTAAATCAGGTTCTTTAGATATGAGAAAAGTAGTTCCTCAAGGCTCTGTCCTTGGCCCAATTCTATTCATAATTTACGTGAATGATTTACAAATGAAGAACTCTGTTATGTACGCAGATGATACGTCTCTTCTGATATCGTCAAAGACACTAGACACACTAATTCATAATGCAAATCTGCAACTAGATCATGCGACTACTTGGCTTAGCAGCAATAATCCACTTATAAATGAATCGAAGACAGTGTTATTAAAATTCAACAAAAACAAAAAATCTAACGAGAGCATATTAATAAGACACAACAAAAAATCCATCAAATAAGCTGAACATACAAAATTTCTTGGTATCATAATTGATCATGGACTAAATTTTAGTGCACATATTGACTATTTGGCAAAACGATTGTGTACTCAATGTTATGTTATTAAACAGCTTATGCGGAAAGTTGTTCTACCGGTAATAAAAACATATTATTTTGCCCATTTTCACTCACTAATAACATATGGAATTACAGTATGGGGCTTATCTAAAGACTTTAATAGAATATTTGTCATTCTGAAAAAAGCAGTTCGTGCCATGCTACAACTAAGCAATACTGTCTCATGTAAAGGATATTTTAAAGAGCTGGGAATCCTAACCTTGCCAAGCATATTAATTTTCAAACTTTTGAAGTATGTCAAGAAGCACATAAATTTGTTTACAAACTTTAACAATTTTAATAACTAAAGGGTAGGTTAAATAACTTTTTTTTTTTTTGAAAATGCTATAAAAAAAAACTACTGAATATTTTCTCAAATTTCTTTTTTTATTTAAAAGTACAATCCATCCGGTTAATAATGGAAAATAATTTCATTCAAATGGCTGCCTCGGCTGGCCATGCAGTAGCCTACACGATCGGTCCAATTTTTAAGCACATTATCGATTGTGTGCAGCTGTATTTCACCAATGGCTTCAGGAATATTTTCCTTTAAAGCGTCAATTGTCTCTGGATTGTCGGCGTAACACTTATCTTTGAGGGCACCCCACAAATAATAGTCCAACGGTGTCAAATCGCAGCTCCGAGGTGGCCAAACGACATTAGATCTGCGGCTGATAATGCGATCTTTAAAAACAGGGCGCAAAACATCGAGTGTAGCTTTGGCTGTGTGGCACATAGCGCCGTCCTGTTGAAACCAAATGTTGCCAATATCCTCCTCTTCAATTCTTGTGAACAAAATTTCGTTCAACATGGCCCGATAACGATCGCCATTGACTGTAACGGCCACTCCTTGCTCATTTTCGAAGAAAAAATGACCCAATTATGCCTCTGGACTAAAATCCGAACCAAACAGTGACTCGTTTTGGGTGTACCGGCTTTTCAATGTATGCGTGCGGGTTTTCTGTACTCCAAATGCAACAATTTTGTTTGTTTACATACCCGCCAAGATCAAAATGAGCTTCATCCGAAAAGATGATTTTTTTGGAAAAATCGGCATCTTCTGTAAGTCGATCGCAGGCCCACTCAGCGAAGCGAAAACGCATTGGATGGTCAGTTGGCTTCAACTTCTGAACCAATTGGATTTTTTATGGCGTCATACCAAGGTCTTTATGCAAAATTCGTCTCAATGATGTCTCCAAAATGTTCAATTGTTGAGAACGACGGTGAATTAATGTTGATGGCGCTTCACGCACACTTTCTGCCACAACATCAATACTCTCGGGTGTACGCACTATTTTTGGCTTTTCACGCTTTGGTTTATCGATGAGAATGCCAGTTTCTTTCACTTTTTTCACAAGATAACAAACATACGGAGCTGACGGTGCTTCTCTTCTTCCAAAATCCGTTTGCAATTTTCGCACACATTCTGCAACATTACCATGATTTTCAAAGTAATGTCGCAATATTTCCCAGCGTTGTTCAAGCGTATACACAACCATATTCGTTTAGCGGAAGGATAAAACTAATTATCTGTCAAATCTGACATGAGCTAAGTGTTACCATTTACGAAATAAAGCCTAGTTGAAAAAAAAAAACTTTAAATGGCGGACCCTTTATAATACTAGGCACGGTTCAAATCTACTGAAAATCCCGCAGCACAATTTAACGTCATATGAAAAATCTCCGAAATATGCTGGCATTAAAGCCTATAATAAAATTTCTAACCAAATTAAAGAAATGCCAACCAAAATATATAAAAACACATTAAAAAATATATTGATAAAAAAATGCTATTATTCATTTGTCAATTTTATTGAAGATTCTCTAGAATTTGAACAAATTTAGTGTTAATATCGGTGCCTTGCTGTGGGGGCCTCGTGTGTGCCTTTGGCACTGTTTTGCAGGAGCGAGGGAATTTTTTGTATCGACTGGAAGTGCTGCTCTGTAATGGTTTTTGGTTTCGTGGCATGTTTTAGATTTTGTTGTCTGAAATATGCCATGGAGCTGGAAATCGTTGTGGAGCGGTATTTTGTAGTCGATACAAGACAGTTTTTTGTTTGTTCCTGTAGAATGGTGCTGGGGGCGCATGCGGGGTTTTCATAGTGGGGTCTCGATATACAGTGTAATGTGGACGAGATTGACTACTCTCTCCACAAACACTCGAGCGCCTTGGAAATGCTATATTGATCATATATTTATAGTTTTATTTTATAAGCAGTTTGATAAATGTTTTTAGTTTTAAATAATATTATTTGTTATCTAGTAGTATGTTGTAATTTTTAACCTGTTTGTAAACATGACTTGTCCTATGTCTTTGATCTTTGAAATGTATTACTGATCATATATTTATATTTATATTTTTATTCTATAATCAGTTCCTTAAATGTAATTAGTTTTAATTAATATTATCTGTTATCTAGTAGTATGTTCTAATTTTTAATTTGTTTGAAAACATGACTTGTCCTATGTCTTTGATCTTAAAAAGTTTAGTTTACACTACATCAGTTAATACTGATAAAGAACTAAGAAATCGCATTATTGCATCCTGCAATACGATACAAAACACTCCAGGCATTTTTGAACAGGTACGTCAGTCTCTAAGACGTAGGTTGCAAGCCTGGGTTACAGTAGGAAGAGATCATTTAAAAACAAAATGTGATATTTCTTGTTTTTTATGTTATTGCTTAGTTTTGTAACATAAAGGTTTTTGTGATCATGTAGCTACTTTTTTTCTTTCAGTTCCTGAGAAATCGTAAAAAAAAATTTAAAAAAATATTTTAAGACCCTGTATCTCAAAAACGGTGCGTTTGCGGAACCATCTTAATAGGAACTTTTTTTTCTTATAATTAGCTAAGAAATCCTACCCTTTATTTTTTGACACATGTTTTGAAACACCCTGTATATTATTTTAAAATATGATCACTCAGTATATAACATTTGTATATAGGCAACCAAATATACACACATTTTTGATGTTCTGTAAGCAGCTAGTAGACACTTTATGCTCCTAATTTAAACAAATTGTATAAAAACGCAAATTTGCTTAGCAACTTTGCTAAATAACAATATTGCTACCTAGCAATATGCATAGACAATTAGGTAGTTTGATAGCTTACAATAAATGTGTATATTAAAACATTAAAATCTGAGCTTGTTAAGTATATTTTTAATTGACGCTCAAAACAGTACAAAATAATTTTATATCCACATTTGGTTTGTACGGTTCATGCAGTTACAACAAACCAATTTTAAATATAAACAATTTTATCAAAAAGATATATTGTAGTTAGGCAACCAATAATGCACGCTTGTGTCATAAGTTGCCTATGCTAATTGTAATTTATTATTTTAATTTTAATTTGTTTAAATAATTTTTTGCATTTAAAACAATCTTTTTAATACTAAATATTGCAATTATTTAAGCTCTCACTAAGTATTTTTATATTTTCTACCTTACCATAACAAAAATTAATTAATTTATAAAACAAATCCACCCATTTTGCTAAGTATAAAATTAATTAACTAATAATAACAATTTTATTTATAGTATAATTAAATGATTGTATTTATTGCAAACAAGAATGAATTATCAAGCACACCTGGATTTAATTAATGAAAATCAAGCGAGCAATGAATGTAAACAATTCTTACCTTGCCATGCTTTACGATCACCGGCGGAACCTCAATATGCATGGATTTCCAAAACAACAACAAATCCAAACATTCCACTGCTGCTAATATGAAGTTCAACACTAACAAACCATTTTCAATAAGATAATTCGCTGATTTTGCAATAAAACAGGAACAATTTTATCACCCGCACAATATGTCATTTGACACTGAAATAAACAATTAATAACAATTAATTTTTTTGATCAATTTTTATTTATTTAACATGGCATTCTGAGATTATTTATTAAATTATCAATACCTGTCATTATTATTTGTTTACAATTAATTAATTCAGTCATAATTTTAAATCAAATTCTACATTACAAATTTAATTTGTTATTAATTACTAAATTTATTTTTAATATCAGTGCACAATTAACATAATTATTTATTTTAATCTAATTATTTTATTAAAATGTCATAGTTGGCAACACTGCTTGTTTATTGTGCACTTTTCATGTTGTTTATGGGGTTTGTTTTCAATTCGGGTGATTTATTGATCGATAATTGAATTAAAATCGGTGAAAATTTTAATAGTGTGGTGCGGGCAACTATGTAAACATTTTGTGTTAGTGTTGGACTTTATATTTACGGCGATGGAATGGGTGTTTTCAGTAATAAATAATGAATGGATTGCTTCGCAGTATGACATGGAGCCTTAAGGTAAGAATAGTTTTATGTGTATAGTATTTAATGTGTTTATTGGATTGGTAATTAAATTATTTAGTTTGTTTTGAAGAGGTAATAGAAGGTTTCAAATCAATCATTGTTTTAGTTTTTGTTAGTTATGAAAAATTTGGTTGGCCTTGTTCCTAACAATCAAAATGGTTTTATTTTTGTTGCTATGTTCATTTTAGTATAGTTATGACAATAAAGATCATAGGCGCCGACTACGGAAGGGGGAGTGGGGTCAAATTTAATTTAATTCTAGGTTTAGTCTGGAGAAGTCATCTTATGTATTTTGACAATATGATTAAAAAAAATATTTTAATAAACTATGAAGCTTTTTTTAATAGCAAATTATCAACTAAAAACTAAATTTAAAATAGATTTAATTTAAGCAGCAAGTGCTGTATTAATTATTTATTGTCGTCTTATATAAACTAATTATTTAATTTTGTACTAATATCAAATTAATGTATGTAAACTGAACTACTCTAAAACTGTGTTAATAAGTGATGCTAAGTAAGCAACATTATTGCATGCTAAACTGTGTACTGTTTCCAGTTAATTAGGGATGTATTGTACCGATTCAGGTCAATATCTGCATGGTGTTTCTGGTAATAAGGACAAGTAACCCAACGGCGGCGTAACTATTTCCCAATGCTAGCCATCAAGGGGCACCGACACAATTGTGATATGTGACAATAATGGTCCCATGCGTAAATACAATCGATCCGCACGCACACACAGTCACGTGAAACAAATAGTGCGGTTTGTCTGTTGAATATGTAACTACCATTCTTATGAGATCTCGTGCGTAAAACATTAGGGGGATGTGAAACTCCATTATTATGATTCAGCATTAATATTCCACTTTTATTTCGAATCTTAAGATCCATCTCATTCACTGCGGCCAGATCCTCGCTAAGAACTAGACGTCCTAATCCGGGGTTTAGAGAAATCCCAAGCGATCCTCGAGTTAACATTTGACCGGCTACATCCAACTCGCGTCTTTATTTCAGAGGGTTCATTTGAATATTTCCAGGCCGCAGAAGTGGTTAGGATATAGTCGACAGATTACTCGCTTTCAGAGCCAAACATAAGCTCCAAACAACTCTGTATATAAAAAAAGAAATGCAAAATACAAAGAGGTAAGATCCAATTAAGGAACAATAGTGGAATCCTTGGATTTGATGGAATTTCACGAACGATTTGATTCAATTGGCCTCATTAAGTGCACAACATGGAGTGATCAATTTAAATGCCCCTCCAAGTGAAATTACCATTTATATGGAACAACTAAATAATTGGAAGCTGTTGGAAAATTAATAGATTGAATTGAGATGGTTTTTTTCTATTTTTAATAATATGATCTTGTTTGGTGTTGCCAATTTACTGTATTGCAATCTGCAGTTGACATTACACTAATTTCCCAGGACGCCGACGTAATTACAATAATCGAATGGCCGCAATTGATAAACCGCACCTTAAAATTGTCATCCAGCGCTTTCCCACCCATTCCACTTCACTCACGACCCGCACAAACAATCAATTATGGTCCAATTCGAGTTGACTTCTATTCATAATTGAACTGGTTGTGTTTAATCAAGCTTATTAATATTGTCGGTTAATCAATTCGTTTGTGCGTTGCTCATATAAAGAGAGATACAATTGCTAATGTATTATTCATTGATTATAGAACGCTTTTAATTCATATACAGTGATTTTATAAAAAAAAAACAATAAAATTAATATTTCAACTAAGAATGATTAATTTCTAATAAAATTTTTATTTATGTTTGTTTTTTAAATAATTTTTAAACTAAACATTAAGTTTTGATAAAAGTTGCTTCTTCTTCTTATAGTGCCATACTCGCTATGAGCGTCGGCACCTACAAAAGTTGCTACTAATACTCTATTATAAGAAGCATAAATCTTGCAAATTAAAAAAGACAAACTCAATTTTACATGGCTAAGTCTGCACTTGGGGTAAGACACCATACGAGGAGTCGCCATGTGCTGATTCTATCAGTTGCGTAAACTGCAAAAGGCAACACTCTGCTAGATCACGCAATTGTCCAGTATACAAAGAAGAATTTGCAATAAAAGAAATGACAAAAAATAAATTACCGTATTACGAAGCTAAAATTTTTTTAACTATCCTAACACCAATCAGCGGGGTGTCCTACGCCAAAGCTGCCTCAACAAACAGCCTTGGTTTTAATATTGATAAACTTGTTAAAAAATTATTTCCTTGTCTGACTATTGCTTTGCAAGCAGTTAACCAAAAAGGAACCTTTGCAGGAGGGCGATCAGTCTTGCATCGACCACCGACTCTTGACTCACAAGCGGCTAGGTTAATTATGCCGCCTCCTAAAATCCTACATAAACGTAAGCTCAGATCTATCGCAAGCCTCCTCACACTACAGCGCAAAAGACGTGCCTAACTAAGTTTTCTAGCACTATGACAAGATCTCAAGAAGAGATCTTGCCAAACAATAAACAGGTCGATCTTTAACCAAAAACCGATCTAATTGATGACATTGATGTGACAGTTTTACAACAAATGTCATCTAATGTTAAAACTGTAATAGAGTTTGGAGATCTACAAAAAAGAAAAAGAGACTTAAACTCTTCAAGTACAGAAGATGCCGCATCGACGTCAGGAGCTTCCAACTACCAATCCGAGGGAACAAAAATCCAAAAGAAAAGGACTCGAAAAAAGAAACCTGAATAGAAAATGACTCTGTTCCGCCAGATAAAAAATAAAAATGTATTGTATTATTTATTTTACCTACCAACATTCAAATTGTCCACAAGTCATTCAATTTGTATTAATTTTTATTTGTTGTATTGTTTTAGCACCGGAGCGTTTTACAACTTCGGTGTCATTTGTGATATTAACCTTAAACAGTATTTGTCTAGACACCAAAGACCTTTTACATCTTTGGAGTTATTTATGTTATTTATTTTACTTTTTTTTTTTAAATGTCATGATTTGCAATGGTTGCAAACATCACTATTGTAAACTAAAGATAATTCTGGTAAGGACCATGCCTTTCTGTGTGTGCCTTCAAAAAACCCACTTTAAACCTTACAAAAATTTTAATCTTAGAAGGGTCTTTCATTAAGAGCGCCCTCATTTGAAATGTAAATAAAATTGATGAGATATCAAAGATCTGTTTATTGTGGGTTGAAGGTGACTCTATACCAATAGGAATGAAACAGAACATCGTTCAGATGGCCACCTCTAGAACGCCGGCACGAATGGAGACGCTGGACCCAATTTTCCATCACTTTTTCACACAAATCTGGCGATATGTCAGCAATGGCTCTTTCAATATTGGTCTGGAGCTCCTCCAATGTTGTTGGTTTGTTGCTGTAGACTACTGACTTAACGTACCCCCAGAGAAAAAAGTCTAGGGGCGTTAAATCGCACAAACGAGGCGGCCAATTGGTTGGGCCGTGTCTTAAAATAACACCAGTCTCCGAACTTGGTCTTTAATAAATCGATTGTTTAGCCGGCTGTATGGCATGTGGCCCCGTCTTGTTGGAACCACATATTCTCCACATCGAAATCATCCAATTTGTCCCAAAAATAATCGGTTAACATGCCCCAATAGCAATCGCCGTTGACCGTGACGGCATTTCCTGCATTGTTAAAAAAAATAAGGGCCAATGACTCCGCTGGCATAAAAACCACACCAAACAGTGAGTTTTAATGGATACAAAGGTGACTAATTGATTTCCTAAGAATTTTTCTTTACCCAAATGCGTTAACAAAACCGTTTAGCCAAAAATGAGCTTCGTCACTCAGGATGATTTTTTGATAAAATTTCTGCGCAGCAAATGGTCATTCGGCTTCAATTCTTGGGTTAGAACGATCTTATACGGGTGTAGGCCAAATTCTTTCCGCAAAATCCGCCACAATGTTGTTTGGCTGATCCCCAACTCCTGAGAACGGCGTGAAATCGATTGTTTTTGTTGTTCAGCTACAGAAGCTCGTACAGCGCCAATATTTTTTTCGCTCCTGGCTGGTCTTGCTCTTTTCGGCACGGGAACATCTAATAATGAGTAGGTCGACTCGAATTTAGCCACTAAACAAACCACAGACCGTTTATCCGGACGATTATAACGACCAAAAATCGGAGTCAACGCACGTAAAGTTGCGGTAACAGAACTCGAATGCTCGTAATAAATTTTTTCAACACTGGAAGTTATATGCACTTCAGCGCAAGAGATTCCAATTTTTCTGCAATTGACCTGTCATTTTCATCTCCACGATTAGCTCCATATTTTTAGTGGGAAGTTCTCGACGATTTTTACGGAAGTGATCATTATCCAATTGCAATTAAGACTAGCGTTCAACGGGTAAAACACTCCGTTCCCCGACGATGGTGGCTTGACCGCACGGATTGGCTAGACTTTAAAAATAGCCTAACTCCACTGGAGGGCATACACATTGAATCTGCCGTAAACAAATTTACGCAATGCGTTATACAAGCAGCAAACAAGTTTATTCCAAAAAGTAATGGTAATTTTGCCGGCCCAACAGTTCTTTAGTGGAACAATGAAATTAAGGTAGCAATTGAAGAGAAAAAACGCGTTTTAAACAAATTCAAAAAAGTTCCGTCGTTAGATAATATGGTTGTCTTTAAAAAACTGCGTGCAGTCGCTCGCAGAAAAAATTTTGAAAGCAAAACTAAGACGTGGGAATATTACGTTTTGACGATATCACCAGCAACTCCGGTTGGTAAAATATGGAAGAAAGTGAAAGCAGTAGCGGGAAAAAAGTTTCCTGGTGTTTCACCCGTTCTTCACGTCAACGGACGCAAAATTACTAACGCGGCTGAAATAGCGGATGCAATAGCAGCGCAATTTCAATCTGCCAGCAGCACCCCAAATTACCCTTCTGAGTTCTTTCGTACAAAGGCAAGTTATAACTCTTCTTTTTCAATAAAAGAGTTAGAAAGTGCAGTGAATAGTACGGGAACTTTGTCCGCACCCGGACCAGATGATATCCCATATCAGATGGTCAAGCATTTGCCCCATGCTACGAGAGCAAGATTGCTTGATATATATATAATATGATATGAGATTAAAGCGCTTACTCAACAACTTGGAAAGAATCAATTATTATACCTCTCTTAAAAACAGGCAAGGATCCCAATAATCCGTCAAGCTATAGGCCAATTTTACTTACAAGCTGTCTCGCAAAGATACTAAAGAAGATGGTCAATAACCGCTTGGTGTAGATACTGGAATCCTATGGTCTCCTCGTAAAACATCAAACTGGTTTTTGTAAATTCCACTCTATTATTGACCAACTGATCCAACTTGAGAACGACGGAAACACCTAGTTGCGGTGTTTTTTGACTTGGAAAAAGCATACGTCATGACCTGGAGATATGGAATTTTAGAGAAAATGCACCAGTGGGGACTTAGGGGCCGTCTGCTTCTTTTTATAGAGTTTTTTTATGCAAGATCGACGTATTAAAGTCTAAGTCGGAGACACCAACTCTTCCACATTATTGCTGAATAACGGTATTCCCCAAGGCTCCGTTATAAGTGTAACTCTATTTGCTATTGCGGTCAACAACATAACAACAATGCTTATACGTTGACGACCTGGCAATTTACATGGCAGGAGATATCATCCCAGCTATAACGCGTCATTTTTGCAATCAACCATAGATGCGGTAAATAGAGATGCGAAAGCAAGAGGTTATTGTCTGTCTACAGCAAAAACTTCTTGCATTCATTTCTGTTGTCTCCGTAAACCTAATTGTGATCCAGTCCTTACTCTGCAAGGCACACGAATTAACTGCGTAGAAACTTTTTGATTCCTAGGACTAACTTTTAATCGGTCACTAACATTTTAAAAACATTTAGATGAGCTAGTTACACGATGCAAAAAATCTTTCAATTTAATAAAGTGTGTAGTCAATATTAATTGGGGTGCACAGAGGGAGGTGCTGTTGCGGCTGCATAACGCTTTGGTTTTGTCTAGGGTTGATTACGGTTGCGCAGTGAAAAGTTGTAAAGTTTTAGATGCTGTACACCACGCAGGCATAAGGTATGCCACAGGAGTCTTTCGTATAAGCCAAACTCTCAGCCTCTGCTGCAAGTCGGGCGTGCTTCCGCTAAAAGCCCGCAGAGACCGCTTTGTATTCACATACGCAACGGCAATGCGAGCCAAAAATCATCATTTAAACCGAGAAATATTTATTGCAAACAACGCGCAGCAGCGGAAATACAATATCAGGCCAACAGTCAGTAGGCCAATGGGTGTCCGTGCCAAAGAACGGTTTCAATTTAAACCTGCCAAGAGTATTTGAGGTTGGTTTTGGGGAGGTCCCACCCTGTCGTTTAACCAGGGTCTAAGCCCGCTTAGAACTAATCTTAATGAAAAAAACAAAAAAAGACGTGCTCTGATATCTACAGGGTTAAATTTTACAAAATTATTGAAGAGTTCCCGGACTCTGTGCGGATCTACACTGACGGCTCGAGGACGGAAAATGGAGTGGGTTGCGCTATCACTACCGATGATGCTGCTCAATTCTGATTTCTTCACGAGTCAGCTAGCGTGTACACTGCCAAAGTATACGCAATCTACCAAGCTTTACGATACTGTGATATGTCAAATTATAAATCGTTTTTTATATGTTCTAACTCGTTATGTGCCATTTAAAATATAAACGTTTTATACACGATTGATCCATTGGTACAACTTGTTCAAGCTTCTGTTTACGCTTTGACTCGGTCTGGAAAAACAATTGTTTTTGTTTGGACACCGAGTCATGTGTGCATTAAAGGCAACGAGTTGGCTAATGCAGCCGCCCGTCAGGCGGCTGATACGCATTACAGAGATGACATTCCTATAAGACCTGATGACCTGAAAAAATACGATGTTACAAGTATAACAGAAGAATGGCAGAACGAGTGGAACTACTTTCAGAGCAAGTTGCGCTCTGTAAAAACCTCTGTAACGGCATGAAAGTCGCCAGGAAACTTGAGCAGAAGAGATGAGGTAGCTCTATGCCGCTTACGCATAGGGCACACTAACTTGACTTTGTCTTATCTTTTAACTGGTGACCCACAGACTGAATGCAAAATTTGCCTTAGCCGTTTAACGGTAAAACACATTTTAGAGGAATGTCCAGCCATTGCCATTCAACGCAATAGCCTAAATTTTTTTAATTATTTTTACTAACTACACATTGCATATTAACAAAATTTTCTGCTAATAAATTTTAATACTAAAAACATAAATTTTACATAACCTTAATTTTGTTGATCTTTTTTAAATCAAAATATTTTTTTAAAATTAGAACATAGTGAGGTGTTGGCCTTAACAAGTGGCTCTTAAGAATGACTAGCACATGGCAATATCTTTCGGTTTTCTTCTCTGCGTAAGTTATTTGTCCTTGTTATTGTTACTACTGTGGTCCTAGTTTGAGTAGGCCCGCGGAATTCACACAATTTGTTATGGCAACACATGCCAGCCTATCTTTTTCTATACAATTTTTCTGTCCTACTTCCTACACTGACATCCATATCTTCTTTTTTTTCGAACAGTCTTGAAATTAAATTGTAATTTCAAGACTGTTCGACATTGTTGCAGGTTACATTTAGTAAACTTGAGACACTGTGTGTACATTTATACGAACATGTTTTACCTGTTCTAGTGTTGCATAGTCTAGATATTAATTGATTTCCAATTTATTTTTCGCTTTATCTATGATTTATTTTCAAAATACTTCTTTTTTGTTTAATTTTAATTTTATTATTATTATTATTTTTATTTTTTTAAATTTTAACCACATTTTTTCAATGTTGCAGTATTAGTAGTACTAACTGTAATGTGCAAGTTACTTTTATTTTCTAAGTAACTTGTTTTCGTCTTTGTAAGACGCGTATGCACAAGCCCAACGATTATTTCGTTTTTTAAGATTAATATTTTCTTTTTATATTTGCAATTTTGGTTGGTACTAATGTTTTAGTAAATGTTCTTTCTTTTCTATCTTTTCACCGTCCATTTCTTGATAAGCATAGTTGTTGTCTTTTTTGTTTTATTTGTTTGTTTTTACTTAAGCTTTTGATCTGCGTGTTTCTTTCCATTTTGGTTTATCTAAATCTTAAAGCTACAAACTTTTTTTTTTTTTCTTCAGTACTGTTGTTGCATAGTTTCTTAGTGCTTTCTATTTTTTTTTTTGTCAGTCAGGCATATATTAATGATTGTAGATTTGTTGATTTTATTTTGCAATGCTTTTTCTAACTCTTTCTTTTCTTTCTTCCCATGCTTTGCACTCTACTACATTTTTCTTCTTTATCCATCTTATTTATTTTTTGTAAAGACTTTCAATAGGAATGATACTTTTTCAAATAGAGATTTCTCGGCTTCTAATACATTTTTTTTATTTTTAGGTGTTACTATATGTAGTATAGTGTGCAGTTTCATGATGCAGCGTTTGACTCCTCTCGATCGGTTGGAAGTAATAAAAAAATATTACCAAAGTGGTAGCTCAGTTGTGGGTACTCAACGTTTATTCACTCGAGAATTGGGTCGCCGTCATCGGTACTTTGCGCAGGTTATACGCCGCACTGTAATAAAGTTTGAAAGTGAGTTAACTTTACAAGACAATAAGCCACCAAAAAGACAACGAAACGTGCGAAGTGATGAGAACATTGCAGCTACAGCGGCCAGTGTTGTCGATGAGCCAAATTTGTCGATTTCACGACGATCGCAGATCTCAGACGTCAACTTGGAGAATATTGCGTAAGGATCTGGGGTTGCATCCTTATAAAGTTGTATTGACTCAAGAATTAAAGCCAAATGATCATAGATTGCGCCGAGAATTTGTTGACTGGTTCCTTGAGCACTTGGAACACGATCTTGATTTTGACCAATAAATCATCTTCTCAGACGAGGCACATTGGTTGAACGGCTTTATTAATAAGCAAAATTGCCGTTATTGGTGCGAGGACAACCCAAAAGTATTACATGAAGTTCCGTTGCATTCCGAAAAACTCACTGTCTGGTGCGGTTTATGGTATGGCGGCGTCATCGGACCTTATTTCTTTAGAAATGAGAATGGAACAGCCGTAACCGTGAATGGTGATCGCTATAGGACCATGTTACTTGAATTTCTATGGCCAGAACTTGAGAACATCAATATTGAAGAGATGTGGTTCCAGCAAGATGGCGCTACGTGTCATACAGCTGAAGCTACTCTCGCTTTGCTGAGGGAAAAGTTTGGCGATTGGATCATCTCACGACGAGGATTTGTGAATTGGCCGCCAAGGTCATGTGATTTGACACCCCTGGATTCTTTTCTTTGGGGCTATGTGAAAGCACAAGTCTATGCCAACAAGCCACAGTCTTTGGATCACTTAGAAGAGAATATTCGTCAAGTTATTGGCGAAATACAGCCGGAATTATTGCACAGAGTGATCAGAAATTGGAGCGATCGGTTGCGTCAGTGTCAACGAGCCCGTGGTGGACATTTAAACAATATCTTATTTCACACAACTGCATTGTCTAAGCTTCAAAATAAAGCAGGAATGAAGTTGATATGTCAAACCTTTGTTGTTTTATTCAAAATTAAAATCTTATCATTCCTAATGAAAGACTCTTTAGATACTTACCGTTTGGTTAGTAGTTGTGTTTTATAGTAACACGTTGCTGGTTTATTCTTTACACTTTTTATTATTTTTGGTAATAGATTTCTTGCCTATTCTTTTTTTCTTCTTTTTCCACTTTCTCTGCTATCTTTTCATTGTTTTCACATTTGCCCGTTTTTTGTTTCTTGTTTACTAGATCCTTTATTTATTATTTTTTTTATGTCTAATTTTTCTTCTACCATCAGTTAGTTTTGCCGGGATTACTGTTTGTGATACCGTTCTGTAGGCCCTGCAGATTCTTAACAAGTTTGCTCTTGTGGCCTTCCTTTTTTTTTTTGTCTGTAAGGCGATTTTCTATATTTCTGCGGCGTACATTAGTTTACTTTTAGCCGCTGTTACTATTAACCTTTTCTTATTTCTTTTTATGGTCTTCATTTGTTTGGCATAAGCCTACTAAACATTTCTTCTATTTTCTATGTTATTCTTACCGTTTTCTTAACGTGTTTGTTTTATTCTTTTGCTTCAAGTGTAACTCCAAGGTAATTAATTATT
Source organism: Tachinus rufipes (assembly GCA_963932245.1). NCBI lineage: Eukaryota > Metazoa > Arthropoda > Insecta > Coleoptera > Staphylinidae > Tachinus > Tachinus rufipes. The sequence continues at coordinate 117,270,045 of OZ010745.1, forward strand.
TTTCTTATGATTATTGTCTATTTTGTCGATAGTCCAGTCGCCTTAGTTTTATATGGTGCCAGATCTAACTCTTTATTTTTCATCTATTTCTTTATCATATCTATTGCCAACTCTAACTTTTCTTTTAATACTTTCTTGTCAATATTCTTTCCTACAAGAGCCACGTCATCCGCAAACGCCGTTATTGTCACTTCTTTCGGCAGCCGCATTCTGAGTAGCTCACTATAGACTAAATTTGACAGTTTAGGTCCAAGTGCAAAACCTTGTGGTACATTTTTAGTCATTCTAAAGATATAATGTTGTCTTTTTCTGTGTGGTTTACTGTTTGCTTCTTAGTCCCTAGAATCAATCTTCTCTTGATAAATTCAAATTGCTCCTGTTCCCATCCTTCTTTTTCTTTTATTTTTTGTTCAATTCTCCTCATAATATTTTTTTTAATAATATTTGGTATTGTGTTGATCTGGCATATTAGTCTATATGTCTTTGATTTGCCTGCTTTTTTTTTCTTAATTAACACTAGGTTTGCTTCCTTCCAGCATGCTGATTTATTTTTTTTAGATCTGTTGTTATTTGTGTTGTCTTTTATCTCATTTCCTTCTAACGCTGCTTTCACTATCTTTGTTGATATTTTGTCCAGTTTTGGTGTTTTGTTACTAGGCAGTACTTTTATAATATGTTTTATTTTTCCACTGGTGCAGGGACTGCTTTTGTTTTGTCAACTATTTCTGTTGGGTTTTCTACAGTTCTTCTAATGGGAAACATTTTCTCAATTACTACTTTTTTACTTTCTTTTTTCTTTAAGCAAACTGTTAATTTATTTATTATTATTTTGTATGGCCTTCTCCAAGGATTTTTATTTATGGGTTTTATGGAACAATTTTTTAAGCATAATTTCTTACTGTCTCTGATTGCTTTCTTCAGAGTCTTTTTGTTCTTTTTAGCTTTTCTTCAATTTTGAAAATCTCTTCTTTTTTTTGTTTTTTGACCTTCTTTGCTGTTTGTATTGCTTTTTTCCTGCTTTCTTTGATGTCTTTGCACCATCAGTACGGTCCTCCTTTTTTTCTTTTTTTGTACTTGGGGGTTGATTCTTCTGTTGCCTTCTTTTTTGAGTACCTTCCATTTTTTATCTATGTTTTATTTTTCTGTCACTTTTTCTGCTTCCATAGCTCTGTTTATTATATTTCTGTCTATCCTTTTTATGTTCTTTATGTATTTGTAGGCTTAGCAATTTTTTTGCTGTCATTGTCTAACTCCCTACTACTCCAGCCGTTTTCCACGTTGCTATAGTAATGTCAATGTATGATTTGGATCTTTCTTTTACAAACGTTGGTTTATGTTCTTGATTGCATACTGTAAGATTTACAGCCGGTATCATTTTCTCAAGAATTTGTCTTTTCCTGTCGCACTTTGCCACTCCCCATCTATGCTATTTTGCGTTAAAATTGCCTCCTATCTTTTTTTTTTTTTTTTTGAGGCTTGGGAGGAGAATCTTCTAAAGACTGAAAGTGTTGGATTCACCCACAAGAGGCAGGCGCCTACCGACTAAACACCCCCCCCCCCCTGTAAGCTCATAAACCTTCCGTTGATAGTAACAAGACAATACAGCGTCGAAAAGAGGGCACATATGCGCCTTATAGGCTGAGGGAAGAGGAAAGGAATTTTAGGAAATGTTAATCGATTGATTAACTGATTAACCGGGCGCTTGTGTCGCAAAACTTCCTTATCTGGCTCGGCAAGTCGGGCCAGATCAGGATTAGAATGAACCGCAAGATTGTCGAAGTACTTTGCGGCCAAAGCTTCGATATGTCTGCGTAGTAGTGGAATCCCGAGATTGCTTAGAATATTGCAATTTCGGACAAACCATGGAGCTCTAGTGAGCCACCGCAAGATCTTGCCTTGGAACGATTCTAACCTGTCTAGATGCGTATTTGCGGCGGTTCCCTAGACGGGGCACGCGTACGTCATCATGGGTCTGATGGTAGACGTGTATAACCGGACTTTATTCCGGAGAGAGAGACCACTGTTCCGCCGCAGCATCGGAACCAGAAGATTTTTAGCTAATTTAGCCTTATCGAGTATTGACTGCACGTGCAACTTGTACGTGAGCCCCTTGTCAAAAGTAATCCCTAGATACTTGGCAGAATCGGACCAAGGTATGGGAACGTCGTCGAGACAGACGTTATCATGAGGTGCGTTTCGTCGCCGAGTGAAGAAAACGGCTTTGCTTTTTTCCGGATTGACCTTTACTAGCCAGTCATCTAACCAGCATTCCAGATCGTCGGTGGCTTTTTGTAGCCTAGAGGTGATCACCAGAGGTGACCTTGACTAGTACAAAAGTTCAGTATTGTCTGCGTATTGTGCCATTTTAACCCCGTGCTTCAATCCCGAAGGCATGTCAGCGTGGTTGAAACGTGTTTTTGAATTCTAACAGCCAAGGTTCAACGGTTTAGATATGAGGCTATCAGCCTTATAAAACGTAGAGGAAATTTTTGACTGTGAAGTTTGTAGAGAAGACCCTTATGCCAGACTTTGTCAAAAGCTTTTTTCACGTCGAAAAGGACCATCCCTGTGGCTTTTTTCAACCTAAAATCTTCCACAATGAAATCAGTCACTTGATTTAACTGGTGGACCGAAGAATGCTTCTAACGAAAAAAGTGCTGATGCGAAGGAAGTAAATTATTCGAATCAACGTGAACCTGAATAATATCTAAGATTAAGCCTTTTCTATGACCTTACTCAAGGTGCATAGTAAACTGATAGGCCCGTAGTTTTGAGGAAACTGCCGGTCTTTCCCAGGTTTTGGGATATTTATGACAATTGAGCTTTTCCAAACCATAGGAAAATGCCCAGTACGAAGGATCGCATTAGCAATATTGGTGAGAACCATTATCGCTTTGTGCGAGAACCATTTTTGCGTTCTATTAGGTATTCCGTCAGAGCCTGGAGCAGATCGGATTTCTCGTATTCGAGACGGTCTCACGCTTTGCAGCGGCGCGTCGTTGTCAGCAGCATTCAAGGCTCTCATAATCATCCTTTCAACCCTTTCGACGTGCTTCGAGTCCAAACAATTGTTCGGGGAGCATTAGAGTTTCAAGCTGTCAGCAAATGCTTCGGCCTTTCCCTCAAGCGAGTATTGTTCCCCATTTTTGCCATGAATGGCTGGAATGGAGACCGGCCTGTTCCTTAAGGACTTGGAGACCCTCCACATTGGATGATCGTCTTCCGTGAAAGATTCCAAGGTATTTTTCCAACACAATTCTTTGTGGGACTTTATGGCTTTTTTCACCTCACCATGAAGAGAGTTTAATGTCATGCGATCTAAGGGGTTGCGATGCCGCTACCAAAGGTGCCTGGCGGCATTTCGTCTACGGATTAGATCTTTCACGTCCCGAGATAGTCCGAGAGGATTACCCACGCGAACCTGATGGGTTTTAGAGGCTTTTTCCAAACCCTGCTGGATTTGGCGCGTAAAAAGTTTGACGGCCCTATCGATGTCCGCGGCCGTTTTCACCGGAGTTATGCGTCCGATACTCTCTTCCAGGGATTGTGAGAAGAGGGGCCAATCCGTACGGATGACGGACTTTCCACCCTCCCCAGGTAACCCCCTTCCGAAGAGCTCTAGCAAGACCGGAAGGTAGTCGGAACTCATATCGTTGACTACTCGGATGGCATAAACCAGGTTGACGTTTTTGAATATGACCACATCAAGAACGTCCCCTTGGTGCCCTGCGCTATGATAGAAAGTGGGTTCTTCTGGACCCACTACTTGTAACCCTCTTTGCTCTGCAAAGCCAAGCAACGTCCGACCTTTGACGTTTGTTTGTAAACTATTCCACGTCGGGTGTTTACAGTTGAAATCCCCAGCAACGATTGTGGGGAGAGGGTTAGATTCGATTCGGTTACTCGGGCTGAGATAGCCAGATGCGATTTTTAATGTCAGTAAGCCGGGCACATTGACCACTATCGCATTAGATTCTAGAGAGACTAGCTCGGGGTGTCGACCTCGAAGTGGTCCAATGATTTTTTTGCAAAAATCAAAGTCCCATGCCTTAGTCTAATCCCCGACGATCCCAAATACGTAAAAGTATTCGGTAGTCTCAACGATTGAGTAGGACGGTGGTTTGTCTCGGACACCAGCATGATGTCGAGGTTCTCTTGGATGAAAAACTGTTCCACCTCACCCATCTTTTCTGAAATGCCTCTGGCATTCCAGAAACAAACACGAAGTAATGGTTCCTCGTTAGCCATTACTGATTTGGAAAAAGAGCAGCCATGATTTTCTTTTGAAAATTGTTGAAGTCGTTCAACAGAGCAACTATCCTGTTATCCTGACTTGCTACCGGAGGAATTGCCGGTAGAGCGACCGCGTTTGCAAAAGATTTGCCCGTGACAACTACAGGTTTGCGGGGACCTGCGGGCTTAGATGATGACTGAGCCGGAGCCGGAGCGGCCGCGGGAGTTGAAGAGGATGATTTATTCGCCTTGCCGTGCGAGGTTAACATTTTCTGATAAAAAGAACATCTTTTAAAATTGGCCGGATGCGGACCCGCGCAGAGAGCACACTTTGGAGGTGTGTCTTTAGGGCAGACCATTGATTAATAGGGCCCGAAACAGATGCGACAAACTGGCGCTTTAGAAAAACAACGTTTAGCCGTATGGCCCAAACGTTCGCATTTGTGACATTGAGGAATGCCACCACCACGTTTTTTTGGCTCAACAGAAACCTTGAGACCAAGGAGTTCTTTCAACTCTATAATTTTCATTGATTTGGCGCCTTTAGGAAGCTGCACCGAAACCAAACTAAGCCTAACGTGCTCGTTTCTCATACGATGCACGTTATAAGGAGAGAAACCTAGTTTGACGAGAGCCTGACCCACGTCCTGCTCAGTAAAACATTCGGCTGTGTCTAATGACAATTTCAAGACACCTCTCCTCGGCGGTCGACCAAGTGTGGAAGCCCACACCCGCCGATTTGAGGTAGGCAGTTGCCTTTCTGTAGTCGTCAGAAGTGGCTGGCGCCATGCGTATACCCTCTTGGGTAGTACGCAATGAAAGGATAACAACTCGGTTATCCTTGAACCATTTAGATGTAGCCGGGTATTTGTTTTTGTCTGTCAAAACAAACGCCGGCAGACGAGATTTAGAAGAGTTATTTGCGGGTGTGTCGGCGGGGGGATGAAGTACTTCATTATCAGTAAGGCCTTCGCCGTCGTGGTTGAGGTCAGTGGCAATAGGCCGGAACTTTACCTCGGCAAAGAGGGTCCCCTTTTGGGCGGGGGCGGCGCGCTTGGGGGCAAAAGGCCCTTTTGCCGTTTGCCTAAAGGACCGGCGAGAGGAGCCGCTGATGGCTCGTTTCCAGTGGCTGAAGGCTGCTAGGGAGTGGCTGATGGCCTTATTAAAGGAGGAAAAGACTCACCCGTGATCCTACTCCGTTTGGCGGCCTTCTTTTTCTTCTTTTTGTTGACCTTCGTGAAGCCGTCTTCTTCATCGGAAGTTGGGGGCGGAGCGTTTGGCGCACGGTTTGTTCCCGCCGGTAGGGGCCTCCAGGTCCATTACTTCCATTTTGGGTGCCTCGGCGGTGGGGGTGGAACCGCTGCTTTTCAGGGACAAAATGCCTCCTATCAAAATATGGTTGCTTTTTTCTAGTCTTTGTAGTTACATTCTATAAGTGAGTGTTAAAGGTTAGGTTAGGCTAGCTTAGCTTCATACATCTTTAAGTTTTTAGGTTTTTAATGTTTTGTTGTATTGTTAGAAGAACAATTGTTATTTTTACTGATATCCATTCTTTTTTGTACTACTTATCTACAATGTTTTTGATTTTTAAAAACATTTTGTGACAGTTAGAACATATTATGACAGAACATTTTCTGACAATTGAAATCTTTTTTGATAGTTGAGAGTATCTTGTCATGTCAAAAAATAATCTCAACTGTCAAAATAATATTTCAAATATCAAAATTAATGTACTGAAATGTCAAAACATAATCTCAATACAGAAAAAATGTTTTAAACTACCTGACAGTTAAGAACGTTTTCTGACAGTTTAAAAAACCTTTTGAACTATTTGAAAATATTTTATTTTAAATTTTAGAACATATTTTTACAGTTAAAAACGTATATTGACAGTTAGAAACATTTGTCAGAGTTAATTTTTTGCGGACAGTTGAGAAATTTTCTTAAAAACATTTTTTGACAGTTGAAATTATTTAATAGGAGTTAAAAGAGATAGCTCAGTTATAGAGCGTTAGCGTATCTCCGGTGTTCGATCACTGAATATGACTAAAATAATCATTTGCTCTTTATCCACCGGGGTAACACGGAAGTCACGTAATAAGCCGTTGGTCCCATCAACCCCTTTCAAACAAGCTTTACGGCTTGTTTGAAAGGGGTTGATGGGGCAATAAAAAAAAAACGCGCAATAAAGAAAAAAAAAAGAAAAAAAAAGCATTTTCTGATAGCTGAAAACGATAGTTGAGATCATTTTCTGACAGTTTAAATTATTTTCTAAACATTGTAATTATTTCAGAACATTTTTTGACAGTTTATAACATAACAAAACTTGTTTTTGACAGTTAAAAACATTTTATGACAGTTGGAGCATTTTATGACAGTTCAGAACATTTTTTAACTTTTTCTAAAAGTTGTGAACATTTTAAAATATTTTTTGACAGCTGAAAACTTTTTATGACAGTCTGTTTTAGACAGTTTTGGATTTTTTTGACAGCTTAGTGTTTTTTTTTACATTTTTTAGATATTGTTTGACAGTTTTATATATATATATATATTAGACTTTTAGTCAATTTTTGACAGTTTTTACAATTTTGTACAGTTTTCAGTTAAACCTTTTAATTATTTTTTCTATTTTAGTCATTTTTTTTCAATAATTGTTTGCCATTTTCAGACAATCTTTAGACACATTAGCTATAAAGAATTGTATTTTATTTGCATCAAAATATTAATAAATTGGAGTTACAAATAACAAAATTATTTGCAGACAATGTTCTACAAAATCAAAAAGTAATGGAAGCGACAAATTGCTATTAGATTTATACTCAGTAAATTAAGGCAATGTATAAATGTTTGTTTGAAAATTTTAAAAATAACGTCTCCCCTATGATAGCGACAGGGGAAAAATTACATTAAAAACTTTTGATTCACGATGTCATTATCTGTAATGCGGGTCCGTTAATTTCCATTAAATTAACCGGCCACGGGACGCGATTAATCATTGATGGATAACTTTTCCGCGCGTTAGTTTTATTTTTCTCTCATTTCCCACCCTCGCATGTGTGGCCTTTCTGCCGGCAGCGGTGGCGCAAAACGTGCTCCGATGCAATTTATATAAATGCGAATAGTCGCAAACTATATTCGGAGCGATTTTTCTCAGTCAATTGAGGATCCATTTGTCAATTTGTTTTGGTGTGCGCGACCTAACAACCCACCCTGCATATCTTGCAAAGATATAACCGAACTTTTCGCTTAACTTTTATTAAATAACACAACAAACTCTACGGGAAAATTCAAGACTTGGCAGCAAAAGAAAAAAAAAAAAAAAGAAAAAGTCCCAGCGTTACAAAGTGATATGATGATTAGGTTAAATGGCGAAGAATAATACCTCGTTAGACATTCATTGAAAACTTTCAACTCGTCCCGGTTTTTGTTGGCGGAACGATTTGAGCTTTTCTAATTTAATGCGAGCAACTTGGCTCGCTCCTCGGGATTGTGTAACGGCCTTAATTAACTTTTCTATTTGCCCCCTTCTCACTTTATTATATTTTTTTTTCAGCTGCTCCTCAGGCTCGCCATTCGGAATTAATCATTTATTAAATTCGGATCCGCCTTTGCTCGCGTAGAGGGGCGATAATTTTTTTATCCAGCTCCTTACATTCCAATCTCATCCCCTCATCAGCAGTTAATTAAATTTTTCAACCAAACCAAAATTAAATCTATCAGATGAGAGCGAAATGATAAAAAACAAAGATGCATTGAGGAAGGAAAACAAATTCTGGGGGGTTTTCTTTTTGAATAAATTAAATTTGCACGCAGACATTAAATTATTTAGAAGCAAAACAATCTTAAGGTTGTCCATGGTTATGCTAAATAATAAGAAAATCATAAAGCAAAAACCAATCAGAAACAATAAAAAGCAAAGCGATTAGAAACAAAGCGATGCGAAGCGATGCGAAGCGATGCGAAGCAAAGCAAATCAATCTAACTTGCTTAAACATTGGTTAAGGTTGATAGAGTATAAAATAGCAATTTCATTATAGAAATAGCAGCTTATATATTATGAAAGCAATTGCAACAAAGGCATATTTGTTAAAATGCAAACAATTACCATTATTGTAGAATCCGCAATGGAATTTATCGACAATCACATGATTCATCACCAGAATTTAATTACACGCGCATATTATTTATCGGTTAGTACAATTCGAGTTATTTTATTATTAATATTGATTCCGCGTTCGTAGTTTAATAACTTTAAATAATTAATTGCTAATTAAACATACTACGCTGTGCCGCAAAAGTCGACCAAACATCAAACATATTTCAGTAGACAAATAAACAACCATCATCAATAAAATGTAAATATATGATAATCGAGTGGTAATTTGATGATATAATCGACGATGTTATTTATTTGTTGCAATACGATCAAAATTTATTTATCCAATATCACGCAATTTCCGAAATTGCGTTCGAGACAATCGCGCATTACATAATTCATATGGAGAACGGCGGCAGCGCTTTGGTCCCATATTAATCTTGGAGGCATCAAAATGAATTTCCTTCGGAGTTATTACGTATCTTATTATCCTGGCGGGGATGGAATGGGGTCTTGAATACACTTCTGAAAGTTGACGTCGCCGGCGATATTGTGGGGGATTATTAATTGCAATAGCGCCCCCTATTGTCATCACACACTCAACAATTTTCGGGCAATATTATTTACAATTAACGCCGCCGCGTTGGATGTATATTTTCTAGGGGATAAGCGAGATACCAAGCTGAATGAGTATTTTCATAAATTTACTCAAGCTATTATGTGTCTTCATTGCTAGTTAGATATATCTATCGTGTTATGTTATAGCAACACTTAATTAAAATGTCTTTTAGTATTATTAACAAATCTAAAATTAATAAAATAGCAAAAGTGGAGTAAATTTTACTGTTTCTAATATAAGAATCTAATTATTAAATTAATTCTTTATGGTTTGTTACAATCAATTAAACTAAAAAACCAAATCTATGGCAAGTTTGCAATTAGAAAACAACTCAACCTAGACCAATTGTGGTAAATCTAAAGTAACCAATAGTTTTCATAAAGATATTAAAAAAAAACAGCAAAAAACAAAACAAAAGAATCTTTTTGAAAAAAAAAAGAGTTAATTCTTGAGAAGTAACATCCAGGCTGTTTAGCAGGCGACAATCCTTCAAAAAGAGCATTTTCAATAACGCCTAAACAGCACAAGAAAGATGAGATTTGTTTGCTAATGTTAAAAGAAATTATAAAATGGACTGCGCCAAACGTTTGATGTGTATTAAAAACTAAAAAAAAAATATAATTAAAATGCAGTAGACTGCGCCAAAAATATTAAATTTTATGTAAAGCAAAAAAGTTTTATTTCCAACCTTGTAAATATAAAATTGATAAAATACCCTACCGACTGCGCCAAAAATAATTTATTAAACTTGCAACGTTAGCCATGTAGTTTGACAAAAATAAAAATAAATATTTATTTAAAATTTATCTTACCAGCTACGTGCGGTGCACGTATTATCAAATATTCTTAATTGCTTGTAAACTAACAATAAAAAAAAAATATAGTTTTTGTAACCTATTAAGAAACACATTATTTTGCAACTTGCATAAAAAACGCACAAAAAACATTTATAAATTGATTCACAAACACTTGGGTGAGTAGGTGGAAACTAAGGTTAAATCTTGCAATTATTAAACTTAGTGCCCCGCCCATTCACACAACTGTTTGTGATTAATTTTTTTTAGTGTTGGATTCATTTATTCTCAGCTTAAAATGCCTACCAACTAAATAATGAGTATCTACAAAAGTTCAAGACCTTACGGATCATGTACCTTTCTTTTGTAGATTTGTAGTTTGGAGATGGTTAGACTACGCCCTATAGGTTTGTGCGGTATTGATTTTGTTTTGCTAGTGGGTTAGTAAAGTTGGGGTGCGGCTACTTGGTTCACCGGAGTCGGGCCAGATCAGGGTTGGAATAATTCACAAGATTCAATGTGTTGACGTATCGGGGGTAGTCCTAGGTCTGCCCAAATCTCTCTGTTTGGGACAAACCACGGAACCTTGTGGAACGACCTCAAAGATTTACTTTGAAAAACTTTTAGCTTATTATGATGACAATTAGCTGTTATTCCCCATACTGAAGACGCGTAAGTGAGAATAGGTCTAATGGTAGACGTGTAGAGCCAAGTTTTATTCCGGGTTGACAGACCGCTATTCGGACGCATCATCGGAGTGAGAACGTTTTTTGCCATTTGACTGCACGTGGAGTTAGTACGTGAGTTTCTTGTCAAGATTAACCCCTAGATACATACCAGAATTGGACCACGTTATTGGGACGTTGTTTAGAAAGACGTTCTTATCAGATTTGATACGTCGCCTTGTAAAGAGTACAGCTTTGCTTTTCTCTGGGTTAATAGTGACTTGCTACTTGTCCAACCATTCTTTGAAGTCATCGGTAGCCCTTAGAAGCCTCAAAGTGACCATCTCGGGCAACCTGGAATAGTATAGAATAACCGTATCGTCGGCAAATTGTGCTATTTTGACCCTGTGAAGGCATGTCGGCAACGTATAGGTTAAATAGCAGCGAAAAAAGTTTTGAGGAACTACTAAGCAGTAGTTAACAGCACTGTTATCTCTCAAAAGGTAGATATGTGATTTCCGAGCTTTACTTGCAAAGTTTTGATGTCTAGAAATGAGGCTATCAGCCTTACAAGTAGAAGAGAATAGTTAGCTCTATACAATTTGAAGATAAGTCCCTCGTGCCAGACCTTGTTGAAGGCTTTGTTGACGTTGAAAAAGACTACTTCTGAGATCTTTTTAACTCTAAAACCTTTGACTATATGGTCCGTCAAGCGGTTTAATTAATGAACTGACCCCCATCTGAACCTGTGCTGGTAATGGGGAAGGATGTTGATCGGTTTTGTGTGGTCCTGGAGTCTGATTAAGACCATTCTTTCAATGACTTTGCTTATCGTGCTGAGAAGATTGATACGTTAATAGTTTTGAGGAAACGTTCGGTCTTTACCTGGCTTTGGAATGTTAATTACCAGAGAGCTTTTCCAATCTGTAAAAAAATGCCCTGTTTTAAAAATCGCATTAGCATTGTTGGTGAGCGCCATTATTGCTTTATGCGAAAACGCTTTAAACGCCTAATTAAAGATATTTCCAAGGCCAAGAGCCGTGCGAGATTTAAAACGTTTGATGATTTCTTTGATGCAAGAAAGTTGCACGCTTTTTGTGATTTAGAAATTGATTCATAAACATTTGGGTGGGTGGACGGAAACTAAAGTTGAAACTACTAACTCCATTCACCTAATTGTTAGTTATCAAGAAATTGTATATCAAAGAGTTGGAAGGGTAAACGGAAACTCTAGTTACAACTATTGTTCCGTAATCAAAGAATTTGCACACAAAAATGCTCTAAAACCTTTTCATTGAACAAAAATTGCTTAAAAAATTATTTTATTGTACAAATTTGATCTTCTATCGTTAACAAATTATAAATGCACAAAATATGTTCAAAATTGCACAGAAAACTTTTTTGTTGCACCTAAAAATTGCAAAAAAAAATTTATAGCACAAATTGTATCAAAAAATGTTTAAAAAATCATTTAATTGTACAAAATTAATATTATTAATATTATTAAGAAAACTTTTAATTGCACAAAAATTATCAAAATTTGCACAAAAAAATTTTTGTTGTAAGATATGCACCAAAAATTATTCAAATTTTTTTCTTTTGTACAAAATTTATCAAAAATTGTTTAACAAATGTTATCTTATTGTACTAAATTAAACAAATAACGTTAAGAAAATTTTTTAGATGCACAAAAATAATCAAAATTAATTAAAATGTTATATATTGCACAAAATTTAACAAATACTATGAAGAAAATCTTTAAATTGCAGAAAAATAATCAAGAATTTCACAAAACTTAACAAAAAATGATAAAAAAAATACTTTATTGTACAAAATTGAACAAATAACGTTAATTCTTCAAAATTGAACAAAATTATTTTTTATATTGTACTTAATTGATGATTGTTAATTGCAAAAACATAATAAAAAATTGTACTAAAATTCTTTTAATTGCAAAATATGTATCAGAAATTGTGCGATTTTTCTTTATTTGAACAAAATTTTTCAAACTTTCTGCTATTAAAACTGGCACAGAAAACATATATTAATAAAAAATTGCTTATAAGTAGCACAATATTTGTACTTTTTATTAACCAAAATTGATTAAAAAACCATTTTGTTCATCAATAATTAATCTTTAATAATCTTTATTTACGGTAAGTAAAACCATTTACATCTACATAAAAATACAATAAATATAAACAATATAATACATATATAAAAAACAAAAGCAAAAGATTGACATAAAAAACAATATAAAATACATAACATTTAATCAATATGTCCCAATTGAATCTTAAACAAAGATTTAGAACAAAAAAAATTTAAATTGTTTGTTAAACTGTTTGCAAATCTACAAATTCTACCAATAGGATTGTGAAATCCATAATTAGTAGAATGTGTAAATTCTCTAAATAATGAAGTCTGTCTAGTACGTCGTTCACTAATAGGAATGTAGAATGGAAGAGATTCAAGTAACTCAGGACAGTCTACTTCAGACATCACTAGACCACGCAAAAATGAGAGATCTGATTTTTTGCGCCGAACTTTAGTGACGGTAAATTGTATAGTGAAGAATTGTAATTGCGATCAAAATTAACCGACAATATTCCAGATCTATAGGAGGACAACAGGCAAAAAAATTTGTTTTGAATACGTTCAATATTCTGACTAGGGATTTTAAAGAAAGGGCACCAGACTGACGGAAAGTACTCTAAATGAGAACGCACCACGGCACAGTAAAGTAATTTAAGAGTATTTGGAGAAAGATCAGCAGACATCCTGTATACAAACCACAGCATTTTTATAGCACGTAGACATGTAGCTGATATGCTCAACAAACGTAAGTTTAAAATTGAAAATTACACCCAAGTCTTTAATTTGTGTCACTTGTTGTAGCACCTTGTTATCGATAATATAATCGTACAAAATTTTGCTTAGCGTTCTATTAAAATTGATTGCAAAACATTTATTAACATTAAACAAAAGGTTATTAATAAGACACCAATCATTAATAGAGTCTAAATCTTTTTGTAAAAGATTACAATCATTGATAGATAAAATACTTCTATAAATTTTTAAATCATCTGCAAATAATAGAAATGATGATGAACTAATACAGTCAGAAAGATCATTGATAAAAAGTAAAAATAAAATTGGTCCGCAGTGAGATCCCCGAGGAACACCTGATGGAACTAAAATAGGTTGTAAAAGAAAGTTATTGGTTTTTACACACTGCGTTCGGTTTTTCAAAAAGCAAGATAACCAAGCAACCACTGCATTATGAAAACCCAAAGCACAAAGCTTAGCAATCAAAATATTGTGGCTCACACGATCAAAAGCCTTTGAAAAGTCAGTGTAAATAGAGTCAACTTGAGTTTTGCATTCAAATGCGTTTAAAATGTAATTTTCGTAAGAAAGTAGATTAGTAAGTGTAGATCGACCCTCACAAAACCCATGCTGTTCTTCTACTAAAATACATTTGCACATCCAACGTATTTGACCAGTTATAATTTGATCAAATAATTTTGGTATAGCAGATTGAATGCAAATGCCTCTATAATTTGTAATATTTTCTTTAGCTCCAGATTTATGCAATGGCATAATATAAGTTTGTTTTCATACATCAGGAAATTTAGTTTCATTTAATGAAGCGTTGAAAAGTAAATGTAATGGTTTTGAAATTGAATAAATACAATTCTTTAAGAGCATAGAAGGAATACCGTCAGGTCCAGTGCTAAGATTAGATTTAAGGCTTGTAATTCTATTAAAAATATTTAGTAAACTGACTGAGAAATTTGTATGAATTACATTTTTATCAAACTTAAACAATGGAGTTGGATGAGTTTGAGAATTATAAACGAAAGAGAAAAAATCTACAAATTTGTTTACAAGAACGTCACCATTAATACAGGTTTGATCACCATAATACATTGTAGCTGGAAAAGCATTAGTTTTCTTAGCTTCATTTACAAATCTCCAAAAATGTTTTGGATTAGACCGAATGTTATTCTCGGTGCGTAAAATGTACTGCTTGTAAAGACGTGCGTTCAGATTTTTACATGAAGTCCGAAGAGAGTCAAATTCATTGTAATCAGCAAGAAGTTCTGAAGATTTAAATCGTTTATGTGCTATTTTTTTAAGTTTTGTAAGTGAAATTAATTCTTTGCTAAACCAAATAGGAAAGTTGTTGTTATGCCACACTTTTTTAGGTACATAACAATCAATTGCATAATACAAAACAGAATAAAATAAATCAACACATACATTAATATCACAGTTGTTAAAAAAAGCAGACCAATCAACGTTCAACAAAAAATCATTAATTGCGCTGAAGTTGGCACATTTAACGTAGTTACAGTTTAAAATATCACAAGAAGTATTACATTTGACATCTATCACATAGGCATTATAATGTTGACTTATATCTAATAAAACATCTACAGCATTTATCACAGTAATATTATCACTATCATTAGTAAACCACAAATCTAAAAATACATCCATACTATTTGGTATGGTTATACATTGAACACAGCTTAAAAATCTAAATGAATTAGCAACTAAATGTCCAGGATAGTTTTCGTTGCAAGTAACTCCAGTTCCAAATTCATCATTTAGCCACGTTGCTTCTGGTAAATTGTAATCTCCCAGTAAAATTAATTTACTATTAGGAAAAACACCAGCAAAAGATTTAACGGAGTAGCAGTGGTCAGCATATTTATCAATAACCAAACGAGGGGGTAAATAAACTGCACCAATTATGTACGACACAAACTTAAAGTTGACAATTACAAACACATGTTCAACACTTAGATATGGCGGATGTAGTAATGTACATTTTAGATGACTTCTAACCGCAATCAATACGCCACCTCCGCTTAATTTAGGGCTAGTTAAATTAGACCGATCACATCTAAATAGGTTATAGCCAGTTAGTCTGAGTTCTGAGTCAGCGATGTCTTCAGATAGCTAAGTTTCAGTTAAAACAATAATGTCATAACTTGACAGAGCTACAGCTAACAAAAGTTTTTTCAGTTTGGTTTTTATACCTCCAACGTTTCGGTAGTAAATTGAGAGGCCGTTGGTATTCCTGGGGACGGGTCCAAACTGTTCAGCGGATTTAACGTCCAAAAATCCTCTGCAGGAGTTGGTGGTAAATTTTGTGGTCATCAATGTTTGCCGGCCAAAAGTTTTTAGAAAGAACTAAACCAGCTTGATCGGCTGGAATAAATACTTTAAAGCTGCTATAGTTTCTAGATCTCACTACCAACTCAACATCATCAATCAAAACAGATGGTAGTTTTGCTTTCATATAGTTTGCAATTTTAGTTTTATTTGTTCCACGATTAAGTTTTGACACATGAATATATAAAGGGGGAACGTAGGCTTGTAGCTGGTCATTGTCAGGACCACATCCAAATATCGTTGAAGTTTTGTGCTGTACTCTAGGTTTAATTGATTGTGAACTACTAGTAGTGGTAGAAGTACTGGATAGAATTGTTTTTGCCGGTGGCAATTGAATTGAATCCGTATTAATAACAGACCTAGTAGAAACAGGTTCAAGTAGACTGCATGATTTTAAGTCTAAAATTTCTATATCTTTCAGAGCTATCTTCTCCTCCAAATAAGAAATTTTGTCAGTTAAAGTTTATTGTTAGAGCAAACTTCATCTAACAATACTTGATACAACATGATGTTTTCTTTGTATAGTTTGCATAGGTCAGATTCCAATTTAAAATCAAAAAAAGCAGCACAATGACATTTCTTGTAGCGAATAGCACAGCTATTATAAAAAATAACTCCACAACCACTACAAGTAATTCCAGATTATGCTATACTGTTACACTTGCAAAGACCAGTCATGGTAATAAATGCAAATAGAAATATAAATGAACAAACTTTAAAATAAAATTATAATATAAAATCACAAATTAAAACTCTATGTTACGCCACTGGTACAAACAGTAAGAACATATGCCGCAAACGGCGTGGATGTTGCAACAATAATTAAAGGTTAATTTATTAACAACAATGCACATCAAGAATATCGCTGCTATAAGAAGTTAATAATTAGTAAATTTGTAGTTAAATAAACTTAATAACACACAAAATCACAATAGCACCAAAATAATAACAACACACGACACAGTGGCGTTACTTTTGATCAAATATTATGAAAAACCTTTTAATTGCACCAAAAATATCGAGATTTAACAAGATATTTATTAAAAATAGTTCAGAATTTTTTTTGTTTTACAAAATTTATCAAAAATTGCTCAGAAAATCAATTTATTATACAAATATACTTTAATATTGTTAAAAAATCTTTTAATTGCACAAAAAACTTTTTTACAAAAAGATATCAATAAAAGAATTTATAGATTTTTTTATATTGCACAAAAATTATCAAAAATTGCTCAGGAAATTATTTGATTGCAGAAAATTGATAAAGTACCGTTGAGAATACCTTTTAATTGCACAAAAACAACCAAAAATTGAACATTGATAGTTTTTGATGTAACATTTATATTTTCAAAAAGAATAGATTATAAATTAATTGTATATATGACGTAAAGTTAAATTAAAAAAATAAACATTTAATAAACTTCAAGACCTATCAATTCATCTCAAATTAAACCGTTTTGAAATTTTCCACCATATCTAGAAACAGCAAAGTGAGGGAGAGCTGAAATTAGTTTTATTAATTGCATCCAATTTGAATAAATGAATAGTTTTTGAAATATACCTTGGGCGTTCGTTCGGAAAATAATTTCCTTTCAAGAAAGTTAGTCGCCGCTTCGTGTCCCCCCTTCAGCAATGTACAATTAAGCAGACATTACCGTTCCATAATATAAATCAAATTAAAGTCATTTCAGCGCTTGAACGAAACATCAAAGTCAAGTTCGTCTTATTTTCCGTGTTGAGTAATCGCCCTCGAATGACATAATTACTCAATTAGAAATAATGTAATTGATTACGCCCCAGGATTCTTCTTCAAAAATGAATTCATTTATATTACATAGCAAATAAAAAAATAGGAACAAAAAAGTTTTGTTAACTTTCTATAAAGTTTCCTTTCTTAGGGGGCGGTTATTAAATTGAAGTTATTTTTATATTGTAACTTTTTCCTATCGATATAATTTTTTATCTATAATTTTGGTGATTTTAACAAAGTTTACCAAGCAACTGATTGAATTTCAAGTAATTATTTATTGAATAATAAAACCATCCCTAAGGTAATCTCGAAGCTAAAATTACAAAGGAAAGCAAACAACATTATAAAATTATAGCTATTTGTGTCTCGGGAAATAATTTAAATATCCGCTAACGAAGCATTGAGGGCGATTCTGCACGACAACGTATAATTTTAATTAAATTTATATTGTGTTTCTTAACCGAGGCTGATTGTAATTGCATAATTAATCAAGAATATATGAAAATATATGAAAAACTCAATTTTTGCGCATCCATCAAATTTCTCTTATAATCCCATGAAGGATATATGAAGAAAAAAATGTTTTATTCAGAATTCCCCCGACGCGAAAATTCAACAATGCCTCGAGTTCGCGAGACATTAAACTCCGGTTTGATTCTTATAACATCGTCCCCATATATCTATCCGCTAATTTCGCAGAAAATTTACAATAGGGAGCGGGTCAGATTCCGAGATTTGCCATTATCATATTTAAAATCGCTGCAAGCGCCATTGAATTTGTGGAAAATCGGAAAGTATCGCCCCCATTTTCATAACGTATGCTAATTTAACGGCGATCCGATGGACTGTTTTTTCAGCTACGCTTCTCTACGAGCCAAAAAATTAATAAAACATGGCCGGATAACGCCGAAGTAAATGTCCCCGATAAAAATTCCCAATGTATGTTTGTTTATTATTGCTGCGGCTGTTTCCAAACCAACGAATATCGAGTATTAACATATAAAATAGGTTTTGCGGATTTATTAAATAAATGTTATTCCAATTATTTCCGGTTTGATTTGTTTATGCAACACAACAATCCTAAAATCAAATTTTATTCAATTAACTTTTAGAATAGGCAGCAACCCGCAAGCTACGTTCCATGCATATTGCTTTCTTATGTAACCTGCAAACTGTTCTATTTTTAAAGCATAAAATTTATAATTTAAAGTTAATAAATAATGTATTTTATGTAAATCGCCTTTTCATCCAGTAAGATATATACATTTGTGTTTCAAGGTATGCACTTATCATCAGTGTGCCTAGCATCTCACTGGCCGAAGAAACAATTTACAACTATTAATCAGTTTATGTTTAGTAATGTGTCATAGGTAACGCAATGCTCCCCTTTTGCTCAGTGAGATGCTAGTCACACTGGCGTTGGGTGCATACCTTGAAACACCAGTGTATGTCTCTTATTGGATGAAAAGGCAATTTACATAAAATGCTTCATTTATTAATTAAACTATTAAAAATGTTCATAATCTGTCAAAAATATTACATAACATTTTCTTAAACTGTTACAAATGATAAAATTGTTCTCAAATATCAAAAAAATTACCGTCGTTTAATGTTATACTAAAGTTTTCTATCAGACAAACACAAGCAACTTTCCACATATGCTTTTAATTATGATTAGTAACCATGTAACCATAAATTTACATTTATTATGAGTGAGTAAGTAGATCAACATATAATAAGTAGGTAAACATTTATCTTACGTTACTTAGGTACATATTCAAAGGCAGCACACAATATGTATAATCCTTAAATCCCTTGAAAATAAACAAAATATATCAATCGTTTTCTTGCAATAAGAAATTCCGATAACAATTTAATAATTTTTTTTGTAACAAAAGTGTTATAAAAAATGTGTCCAATGAATAGCGTATTGTGTAAATGTGTTGTGTCTAAATTGATGAATTTGATGTATTGCGCCTTTAATAAGTATTTGTAAATTAGTCTGGCACATGTTTATTGGTGTCCGATGACTGATATTGATGAGTATCGGGAAAGTTAGGAAGGGTGAAAATGAATAATCATGTAGTGCCACTTAGCGTAATGCAGGGTGGGAAGTTTCAATGTAAAATTTGCGGCGCAACCATTGATATTTGCGCGACGATCGGTGGCAGCCAGCGTTGGCTGAATGGCCGGCCATAATTAGTTTTATCGAGCGCCGGTGATGGCTAATACCGTTTTTATGGTCGGTGATAATGTTTTGAGTGATGACTTTGGAAATGATTATATTTTTCGTTTGTTGGTTGGTTGGGGTGAATCGGCGACTGTTGCCAGACGCTGTTATAAAACATGGGCCGTCATAAGTACACCGGAATGGAGTTTCTGCGAGAGATAGTCTTCAATTTGGCAGGAAAATCCGGAATATACTAGAGAATAACACCGCTCCGTCGACATGCCGGCATAAATCAGACCGGAGCGGGCCCGGCTTATTACCAGGGGCGCCGATAAATCATGTGCTCCGCGAAAATATGTGGCCAAAAAGTAGCATTGCTCTGTAATGGACCATTGCGCTGATTATAGCAGTCCATTGGCGCTCAGAGTTATCGAGGCCATTCCCGCCATCCACCGGAAAACGTTCACCGCTTCTTCTGCTGCTAATGGTCCCGACTTGTTTCACAAATCAGTAAACAATTCGGGCGACTTTTATCACCCCCGTGTCACGTTCAAGTCTCGCGCTGTCATAAACATCCTCCCAACCCGCTATGGGGTAACGATATAAATACTGACAGCTTTAATTTGTTTGCGGCCGCCATTAATTCTGCATTTATTGCGGCAGTAAAACGGACTAAGCCCTCCAAACTTTATAATAAGCATCTCTCAACCCACTAAAACTAACTGCCTCGCGACTTGTTTTTAATCTCTTTATATATATATCTGACGCTAGCTAGCTGCGTTCGGTAATTTAAATTCTTCGAGATTTACGGCCCCTCCATGTACCGCTTTTTGTTTTACAGCAGTTGGAAATCGCAATAATGCAAAAATGTAGCGAGATGTGGGGGGAGTTTGAAACGAGCAACCCGCCGTTTTCGGAATTTATGCCAAAGCGAAGGTATGTGCCTGAGGAATGGATCCCTTCTACGTTTATCTCTCTTCGCAGGTAGTAACTGCACTTGGTTCATATCCCAAATCATTTTATTACAACCTTCCTGAATGTACCAATCGATAAAGTAGAGATTTATCTATTTCTTTAAATTAAATTTGAGAGAAGTTTTATATACATGATCGAAGTAATTACTGCTTCGTAAATTGATTTATGATTGCAGTTTTTTAAATATTTAAGAACATTTGTGATAGTTTAAAAAAGAACAAATTTTTAATTAGTTTAATATTATTTTGACATTTATGTTAGATCTAGACTAAAACAAAAAAAAAATGAAAATTTTAAAAGTGTTGTAAAAACGTCTAAATTGACATGCCATCTGTCACCAGTGACCAAACGTTTAATTACATTGCCAAACTATTAAATATAGTTTAAGACATATTTTGACAATTACTTAACTGGATATATTGTCTGAACAATTTTTATTGTTTGAAACACTGATTGGCAGTTTAGAGAATTGTTTGATAGTTGGAAACATTGTTTGACAACATTTTTTTGACAGTTTGAAACTAAGGAATCTTTTTTGACAGTTAAAACAACATTCTTTGATTTAAAAACATTGTTTGACAACATTTACAAACATTGTCAAAACATTTTTCATAGTTTAAAAATTATTTATGACTCAAAAACACAGTTGGAAACATTTACTTATAGTTACAAACGTATTTTAACAATTAGGATTATTTTTTGACAGTTTTGAACATTTTGTGACGGTGTAAAAGATTGTTTCCCAGTTAGAACAATACTTTGGCACCAATTAAATATATTGTCAGAACATTATCTACACTGATTGGCAATTAGAACATTTTTTGACAGTTTCAAACATTGTTTGACAGTAAGAAATGTTTTTGACTTAGTAAAACAACATTCTTGTAATTTAGAAACATTGTTGGACAACATTGCTAAAACATTACTCATAATTTGGAAAATATAAATTACTCAAAAACGTTTTGTAACGGTTTAAAAAATTGTTTGACATTTTTGACAACATCTACATATGTTGCCATTTTATACTTTTAAACATTATTTTTACTAAAACACTGATTGACAAATTGAATCATTTTTTGACAATTTAGAGTACTATTTGACAGTAACAAACAATTTTTGACAATTTACAATAGTTTGACAGTTAAAAACCTTTTTGACAACAACTAAATATACTTCAAAATTGTTATTTGGAACATTTTTGTTTGGAACTTATTGACAGTGGGACAAATTTTTGATAGTGCGGAACATTGTTTGACAACAACTTGGTAAATTGTTAGATCATTATTTGTAGTTTGGAAAATATTGTTATTTAGAAACACTAGTTGACAATTGGAAACCTAACCTAACCTAGCTTAACCTAAACTAACCTAACCTAACCGTTTTTTTAGAATGAAAACGCTACTGCTTCTTGGGCGCTTGGTTCAACGTGCCCGGGAGTGTAGGACTTCTATTTATTAAAAAACCTTAATTCTTTTCAACGGGTAGGCGGAATACCCCAATAAGGGTTTGCATCATCTACCCATCAGGTTACATTTAATTTAATTTGTCTGTTGTTGTTTGGCTTTCTGCCTGGCCAGTTTTTCTCGTTCTTTTGTACTCACTGTGTTTTTTACAAATGAATGTACCTGCTTCCAGTTGTGCTTGCTTTGGAGAAAAAAGTCCATTAGGCTGTTGATTGCCAGTGCCTTTTCTACAGCTACCTCTGCTTTGTGTCTATAGACGTGCCATTGCATGCAATGGAAGATGGTGTGCTCCGGGGTGTTGGTTTTACCGCAGTAGTGACAATAATCGTTTTGGGTCTTTCCAATCTTCTCAGTATAAGTGCCAAAACTCTTGTGACTTGTCAGGAATTGTGTCAAGAAGTAGTCGGTGTTTTTTCTCACTCATCTTCCTATTGAGAGAATGAGGGTTTTTGTCCATTGCGCAGTGTCTTGGGTGTCATCCCACTTACGCTGACACTGCTCTTTGATGTTGTACGTGGCTCAATACTTCTCTGCCAGCTCCTCTACTTTTAGGTTAATCGGTAGAATCGCCGCAATCACACAGGCACTCTTGCTACATGTGTTGTTTGGTATGTGCTGATGACTCTCAGAACAACTTTTCTTGTCAGCTGCTTGTTTTTGCCGATAGCCTGCTTCCAGACCGGCGTAGGTCAGTATGGATTGAATCACGGCGTAATAAATTGCTCTTCTTTTTGCGCTTGATGACCAGTGCTTCAGTTTTCTTGAGCGCCAGTTTCAGGCCGTTTTGTGTCATCTATGCGTCTACCGCTTGTAGGGCTTTGCTTGCAGCCTGCTGCATCTCTTGCATGTTGTTTTCTCTGACCTCTACTGCTAAGTTGTCAGCGTAGGCAACTATTACTACTACATTTTATTAGTTGTAATCTCAGCAGAGAGTTGTACACGACGTTCCACATAGTAGGTCCTAGAACGGAACCCTGCGGAACCTCTTGCGTTAGGTTTTTTCTTCCTCTGCGGCAATTTGATTGGTTTGTTTCTTCAGGTAGTTTGCTATGAGATAATACCGACTCGTTCCTATCTTTTTTCTTGATTTGTTCTTAGCTAGCGGTGTTAAACCGTTTCTTACGTCCAGCAAGATGATAGCGGTCTACGCGCTTAGTGTTTGTACAGCTTGCCGGGTACGCTTAGCAAACTGATGACCCAAAAATTGTCCTCTCCTTTGGGAATCAGCGCTATCTTTGCTTTCTTCCATAGTTTAAAGAAGATTTTTTTGTCTAGGTGCTTGTTGAACGCTTCCAGCAACACGTTGGGGTTTACTATATGCGCAAGCTTTATAATTTGGCAGTAAATTTTGTCGGGTCCCCAACTTTTTTTAGGTTTCAGCTTTTTAAATGGACTCTTTTAGCTCCTCGACGGTAAAAAGGGTTGGGTTTTCTGCATCTCCAGTTGTCAACGAAGCTACTTGCTTAATAACGTCCGGAAAAAGCTCCTCAATAATCTTCTTCTTCTTGCTGTTCTCTAATGTTATGTAAATTGGCTTTATTGCTAGTTTTTTACCAGTATCTGGTAGTCCTGTTCAAAAGAATTGCTCTCTAAGTCATCAACCAGATTTTTCCACTTTTTCCTCTTGTTCCTGCAGATGGCTGTTTGGTATTCTTTTCTGACGGCTTTATGCTGGGCTTTAAGGTCTATAACACTTTTGGTTTTTTTTTTTGCCCTGGATCTTGTAAAAAGCCTTCGCATTGCGGTGTATTCTTTTCTTTGTGCGTTGATGGCGTCGCTCCATCAGTAAGGCAAGTTGTTCGTTTGGCCGCAAATCTTGTATCTGGCCCAATCTTGAACTTTTTTTAGTTTCTGGAAAAATTTAAACATGCGTTTCTTGCTTTTATGGCGTTTATTGCCCATTCCTATTCTGAATTTGATCCTGGTTGTTGTTACGATTGCCAACCTTAAAAGTGAAGTATTGGTGCAGGCTTAGGGATTTTTTGTCTTCTTTCACTTTTCATCTCCTTACCGAGATGTTGTTAACCTACATAACCTAACATAACCTAACATAACCTAACATAACCTAACATAACTTAACATAACCTAATATAACCTTTTTTTTTTTTTTTTTTTTTTTTTTTTTTTTTTTTTTTTTTCCTGAGGAGGTGTAAATCTTTCATAAGACACCCCGAAGGGTAGTGTCAGATTCTTACTGACTAAAACCACCTCCCCCTCTTCTTGCGGGAATGACGATCTTTCTCCACCTCGGGATTGCACTTAAGTATTTCATCAAGGTGGAGAGTCCCGCGCGACCGATTTCAGGTGCGCACACAGTTCTATAATAACATCACAACATTTTTTATGTAGCACCACTTTTTTTTTTTTTTTTTTTTTTTTTTTTTTTTTTTTTTTTGGTGGTACAATTTGCATGTTAACTCAGTTTTTTTTCTTTTTTTTTTTCTAACATTTTTATGACAATAACAGTCTACAAAACATACATAAGAAAACAAAAATTTACATAAATCCACAAAACATTTATGAGCAGCTACGGCCCCACCCCCCTCCCTACTTCATTCACACCACACCATGGAGCAAGCTCCCTCTCTTCTTCTTCTTTCATACGTAGCATGGACCCTATCATGGTGGCCACAATGTCCCAATTGGACACTGAAGACAACATTACTACCACCATGTTATCCGGGTTCAAGCTCTCTCCCATCAGTTTTATTCTTGCTCTTTCACGCGTCTCCAACCATCTCTCGCAATGGAACACGGTGTGCTCAACCGTATCCCTTTGCCCACAGTACAGACATTCATCACTTTCAATCAATTTCATCCAATGCAGGTACGCCCGGAAGCAACCATGTCCCGTTAGTACCTGCGTGAGGTAGTAGTTTACCTCACCATGGCCCCGACCCACCCAACGCCTCACGTCTGCGATGAGCCGTCTGGACCATGCCGGTTCACTACCACCCCCACTCGACACGCATTCCTCCCAACTCTTCTGCCATTCCCCCCACATCCATTCTTCCGCTTCACACTTTGTAAGGCGACCCTCCCAGACCGCCGTCTTCACTTGCACCACAAGATCTAACGGCTTCGTGCTTGCCACAACCAAAAGGCCCGCCGTCGGCGCTGTCCTGTATGCGCTGCAGACCCTTTGGCAACACCTCCTCTGAGTCCGCAGAACTAACTCCTTATGCCTTCCGTTGTTGCACACGGCATCCCCCCATATTTCGGCCCCATAGAGCACTATGGAGGAGACTACCGAGCACATCAGGCGCCTGGTGGAAGATCTCGCTCCCCCCAGGTTTGGCATTAGCCCTGCTAAGGACCGAGCCGCCTTCTCCGCTCTCTCACACACTTCTCTCACATGCATTCCCCACGCTAGGTTAGTACCTAGCGTCACACCCAGGTACTTTAACTTACTTTGCGACCTGACGGTAATTCCCGATACGGTCATCTCCACTTGTGGCACTCTTCTTGAACAGGAGAGCACCACAAGTTCCGTTTTTTCTGGCGCCAATTCAAGGCCCAGCTCGTTAATTCTACGCTCTATGAGGGCAAGAGCGCGGTTTCCCGTTTCCTCCAGTTCCCCCCTAGAGCGTTTTGTAATTATTACCGCCAAGTCGTCAGCGTAAGCTACTCTTTCAACACCCAGGGGCAATTCCAGGCCTACCACGTCGTCGTAGAGGACGTTCCACAACATGGGGCCTAGAACTGATCCCTGTGGCACCCCCCCGTTAAAATTACTTCCTCCCTATCCCGACCCTCTCCCACTAGCAAAACCCTGTCCCACAAATAGCTGCTAATGATATTTAGCAGGTATTTGGGAACACCCCTGCCCTCCAAAGCCTTCAGAATCCCTCCCCAGTTTGCCGTGTTGAAGGCGTTCTTTACGTCCAAGGCAACCAAGACGCATGCCTTCCGATGTGTGTAGCTGTATTTTTTAGCAGCTACCACAGCTGCTTTCACCTCAGCAAGCGCACTCAGGGTTGACCGGCCTTTCCTAAACCCGTACTGGCGCTCACTGAGTGCTTGGTCACCCTGAAGTGCCTCCAGCAGCCTTCCCACTATTAGGTGCTCAAGAAGCTTTCCGGCTACGTCTAAAAGACATATGGGCCGAAAAGCTCTTGCACCTACCCCACCTTTACCCTTGTCTAGAAGAACAAGGCTCGCCCTTTTCCAAACTCCCGGGAAGTCTCCGTTTGAAATACATTTGTTGGCTGCCGTTAGCCACACCTGGGGGTATTGTTTCACCAGAGCTTTGACGATTTCTGCGGGGATCCCGTCAGGCCCTGGTGCCTTCCCACAACGTATTTTTTGCGAAGCTTCTCGGAGCTCGTTTTCCGAAAAAGGACGAACCTCATTCGCTTCTACTGGCCACTCTCTAAGTACTCTTTCCTCCTGTTTTGGAAAGAGTTCCCCCAC
The DNA here is from genome assembly GCA_963932245.1 of Tachinus rufipes. Lineage (NCBI taxonomy): Eukaryota > Metazoa > Arthropoda > Insecta > Coleoptera > Staphylinidae > Tachinus > Tachinus rufipes. The sequence continues at coordinate 117,296,410 of OZ010745.1, forward strand.
AACTGTTTTTTGTATTTCTGCCGATACTCTTGGCGGTGTTTTCCCAATTTTCCCCATTACTATTTTGTACCCTCTACCCCATATGTCCCCGTCTACCTCCTCCACCAAGAGGTTCCACTTACTCCTCTTGGCGGATTTGATTAGACCCCCTAACTTTTTTCGCAACCCCTTGTATTCTAATACAGTTTTTATATTTTCCCTCCCCGTGGTGTTGCCTCTGGTAACCGCCCTTCGAGCCCGGTTGCACCGCGCCCGCGTCTCTGCGATTTCGTCATTCCACCAGTACTTTGCGCGTTTGCTTTGCAAACGACCTTTCCTGGTAAGATGTACGTCGCAGAGACGGCCTATGCCTTTACACAATGCTGTCGGGCTGTCTCCCGCCCCTATTGCCATAACCTCAAAATTCCTAATTACGCTTTCTAACCCTTCCCTTGAAACTACCCACCCTTTTTTATCAACTGCTGGCGCTGCCGTAGTCGTAACCCCAACTTGAAATTTAATTGTTCTGTGATCGCTAAGGTTTTCATCCTCCAGCACCTGCCACCCTGCTACCAGACCCAACACCTTTGCACCACATAAGGTCACATCAATATATGATAGCGTTCCCCGCCTCCAAAACGTGGGTGTCACCCCATCGTTAAGTGGAGAAAGATCTTTGCAGGCGGCCCACTCGGCAAGCAGGCGGCCTCTCCCGTCTTCAACGCTACCACCCCATAAAGGGCATTTAGCGTTGAAGTCCCCCCCAATTACGGCGTCTTTGATATCCCCCCCCAGCTGTTGCTCTAGGCCTTCCAACACAGCTTCTAGGTCCCGCAGCGTCCTGTTTGGTGAAGCGTAACAGGAAGCGTAGAACCTTCCGCCCAGTTGCAACCACACAAAACCCTCACCCTTTCCCCGCTTCCCTATCCCTAAATTACTATTTAATATAACCACCGCGGCGTCTTGCCTGTCATCCAGTACCCACTCGCTACCCCTTGCCGCTCGCAGGTTGGGCTCGGAGATTAAGGCAATGTCCGCCCCAATCTCCGCACCCAGTTGCATCGCAAGGTCAGTAGCCGCGGCCGACCTGTTGAGGTTTACCTGGATGACACTTATCATGCGGTGGTATGTGGAGCCACCCTATTCCCGTTTTTTAAATTTTTGACCATTTCCCTGTATACAGGGCACGCCATGGACTCGATTCTGTGTCCTGTTTCTTTACAGGTGTTACAGTAGGCTTCAGCTTTGCAGTCCTTGACCAAGTGTCCTGATTGCCCACACTTAAAGCAGAGTGAATCTACTCTTTCTTTTGAACACTTGGCCGCAATGTGTCCAAGTTCCTGACACCTGTAACACCGGTCTATGTCCGTATAGGCCTCTACCCGACAGCGCGCCCAGCCTATCGTCACTCTGCCCATATCGAGCAATTGAGCGCGGGAACCTTTCTCTAGAGAAACTACGGCAAACTGGTCCTGCCGATCTTGCCTGCCTCCTTGCTTTTTTAAGCTGTCTACTTTGCAGCCATTTTCCCCTTGAGTCCCGACCAGTTTGTCTATAGCTTCCCTCAGTTCCTCTTCCGTGGTTGCCATATCTATTCCCCACAGCAGTACTTTTTCAGGTCTTGACAAAGCCTTCACAGTAACCTTAGTGGTTTGGTTTTTATTTACGGCTTCCCTAAATGCATTTAGGGATTTTTCCCACCCGCCCTGTACTTTGAGCCTAATGCCCCCCTCTTTAGTTTCTCTGGCGTCTAGGACTTTTACCCCCGTTTCCGCTCCTACTCTAGTTTTTAGCGTTTTTAGCCTCTCAGAGTAGCTACCTCCCAAACCTTGTCCCTCAACTAAGAGATCAACTGTCCTCCTCTGTGTTTTTCCCTTTTTGGCGACTTTAGCCCAACTATTTTCCCCCTGCGGCGCAGATACTACGACAGTTCCCTTGGGCCTTGAAGTGTGAACCGTCAACTGAAGGCTTGAGTTCTCCGAGGCCCATTCCACTATTTTTCTCACCCCTTCAGTGTCTCTACCAGAAGCCAACACTACAGATAGGTTTGCCACTTCCCTCACTTGCACTACGGCAAACGCCTTTTTGACCATTTCCAAGAACTTCTCCGTCCTGACGTCCTGGCCTTCGTCGGCACCTAGCAGGAAGGTGAAGTTCTTGTTGCTGGCCAACTCTTCGCCTTCCAGCATAGCGCTGGCTTCCTGAGCTATACAGGCCACATTGCCGGTGCCTAGTTTTCCCCCCAAGAGAATGTCTTTTATAACACCCCCCTTTTCCCCATACAGCTTTGTGATAGGGTTCTCCTTGTCCCCCACGTCGGCAATAACTAGTACGTTGTCCCCTTGTTTGGGCACCCCAACTTGAACTCTTGACCTCCTAAATGCTTTTTTTGGCCACTCACCTTGCATAAATTTCTGAAAGGCATCCCCTGACTTCCCTCCCTGCTCTCCCATACCCTCCCATATAGCGGCAACCAAAACTGCCTCTTCCGCTTCTTTCTGCACCCTTTTTTCATTTGCTCTATCATTCGCACTGCGTTCACACATACCCACGCATCCACACCCCTCGCAACGTGCTCTCACCTGCCGTAACTCCTCCATACATACTTCGTCATGTACGCTCGACGCTCCGTCTTCTTCTCCAGTTTCTGCATTTTCTTCCCTTTTCTTCTCCTCTGGAAGTTCCCATTTGTGTTCCTCAAGCCAAGCCTTTGATGCATCATTTCTGCTTACGGCGGTACACCTTCCAAGCTTGGCAATGAGATCCTTAAGGTCCGTTTTGGTGTTGCTAGTGACCTTCTCGTTTAACTCCATTGATATTCCGTTGATGGCATCTACCGCCTCAATCAGCCTTTTTGCTACTGAGTCAATCTTCCTGTCTTCCTTCTCTTCTTTGAAGGAAGTATCCTGCACCTTTCTTTTTTTTGTTCCAGTTGGTGGTGGCGTCCTCTGGACCTTTCCTCCTCGTCCGAAACCGTCTTTGCTAGCTTCATCTGCAACATTTTTCTCTGGGCCTTCCATTTAAAAAAAAAAAATATTTTAAAAAATAATTTTGGTGGATGCGCCGGGTTTCAAAAAATTTTTTGTGTTCAAAAATGTCAGTTTTGGACAAAAGTTTTCGGCAGTTCGTTTTCCGCTGTTGACTTTGCGAGGAATCGCAAATAAAATTTCCAACTTTTTTATCCTATGCCCGCGAAATACGCGAACAACGAAAAAGGGGCGGTTCTCCCACTCCTCAAAAGTTCGCGCGCACTTCAACTCTCCCACTTTCCAAAATAATTCGCGCGCAAAGGGGGTTCTCCCACTTTACACACTAACAATAAACGAAAACGTCACAAAAGTACGTCACACCGCGTGACGAGTGGAAAATTTCCACCCGACTAAAAACGTAAATTGCTAATAACAGGAGCAATTAGCAATTTATCGTTACCGCACAAACACTAAAGTGAAGCAGAACACTTTCCGAAGGTGTCTGCTTACTTTCCACAATTCCACAACGCAACTGCACACCAATTCAACGTTAATTGTAAGAGCTCCGTAAAAACACGTGTTGTTGCTACGAAGATCTTGCCAACTCTCACCTAATATAACCTAACCTAACCTAACCTAACCTAACCTAACATAACCTAACATAACCTAACATAACCTAACATAACCTAACATAACCTAACATAACCTAACATAACCTAACATAACCTAACATAACCTAACATAACCTAACATAACCTAACATAACCTAACATAACCTAACATAACCTAACATAACCTAACCTAACCTAACATAACATAATCTAACCTAACCTATCCTAACCTATCCTAACCTAACCTAACCTAACATAACCTAACATAACCTAACATAACCTAACATAACCTAACATAACCTAACATAACCTAACATAACCTAACATAACCTAACATAACCTAACATAACCTAACATAACCTAACATAACCTAACATAACCTAACCTAACCTAACTTTACTTAACCATTTTTTTGTATGAGTGAAAAATCTTGACTAAGACATCTGCAGACCTGTGTCTTCAAATAGTTTCACTGACTAAAGCCTACTCCTTTTTCTTCCTTTGGTAGACCTGTTCATTGTTTTTTGTATTTGTTGTTTAGCCACTTTTTTTGCAATTTTAAAATCCTTTTTTTTCTTATAGTTTTTTCTCTTTCGGTCGCTTCGAGTGGTATCGGTATTGTTTTGGCAACAACCTTCCAGCTTTTTGTAAAAAATGTTTTGTATTTTTATTTTTACCAAGTATGCTTTTCTCAAGATTTTTAGTTGCGGTTTGAGTTTTGGATTTACCATACTTGAGTTTTATTATTTATTTATTAAATAAAAATATTGTAAATTTTTCAATAAAACGTTGAGAAAAATCAACTAAAGCAAATAAAATGGCCAAAAAATGGCTAAAAACTTAACAAAATTATAACAATAAATAAATTAAAAAAGAATAAAATTTTTTTTTTTTGAAAATGTTTTGAACATTTTCAAAAATAAATGACTAAAATTTGAGCAAAAATATAATACAATTGGTGTTGCTTTCTAAATGTATCTAATTTTGAAAATGGATCTTTACTAAAAAAAAATTTTCGCCTTTGACCTTGCTTAAGTATTTAAATTAAAGTCATCTAGAACTTTTTAGTTTGTTATAACAAAAATAATAATTGACAAGTTTACTGCTAGATAGATAGTTTTAAATATTTCCATTTAAATGTTGATCAGACGCATATAGAAAACGACCTCAAAAAAAACATTATTCCGGTGAGATATAGCCCGGGTCAAAAATTCGTTCAAGATTCCTTATCTTGGAAATGAAGAAAAAAAAAGTATTGAATCCGAGGATATCCTATTCGGTGTTATATATGTTCGACCTTCGGTAAGCAAATGATGGTAAAAAATTACTTCATAAATTGAACGCGAGAGTGCATATCAGATGGCGAGCGGTGCGTGTTTTTTTCTTCACGATTTCCTTTTTCCCCTCGGTCGAAATATGTCGTTTCCATCCCTCGGATGGACGCGTATCCAATCTCAATATAAAACGTAGCCGATGCAGCAATAAAGCGATGTTAAAATAGTGGCTATCAGAGAAAAAGTGGGGGGTTCGCCTTGGGAGATTGGGCACATATGGGACACAATCGGGGTTGGTTATTTAGTGCGTCCCGGCGCCGGCAGACGCCGCCAGGGACGCACTCGTCACGTGAGTTACACCGCTAATTTACGCCCCTGTGCAACCGCGACCCCGTGTTTTGGGGGTTGTGGCGGTGGTTCCGTACACGGCCGCACTATGTATAATCTAACACTGCTGTATATCTTTTTTTTATTTTTTATTTATTTACAGCAACACAACGTGAATTACATTATAATTGGCCGACGCTGTTTTTATTCTGTTTGTGAATTCGAACCCCTTGGTGGCTGGCGGTCGCGTCTACAGTTTACAACCGAATTTCGCGTTGCGGTTCTTTTTATCTAATTTTTACATGAGCAAACAAAGTTAGGTAGTAACGCAGAGAATGCTAACAAAAGGCAACACAATTATAAATATAACAAGCAAATAAATACATCAAAATTTTTATGATACATAATACTTTAAGGCGTGCTAAGAAAGCTGCCAAACACTTGAAAAGATGAATGTACAAATTATTAAAAAAAAAATTGTTACAAACGTTATAATTGCTTTTTATTTATAATTTAATTTATGCACGCTGTTTCAATGGCGGTCCGTGTAATTTAGCTTATTCCTGGCACGTCAATACAAATAACGCATACTGTTAAGCAAAAATAATGCAATTATAACCTTAATATAAAATGTTTCTGATAAAAAAAACGGAAAAAAGCTAAAAAAGAAAAAAAAACTGTATAAAAAAATTTGGAAACAGTTTTTGGATAAAACCTGCTAGTTAATAAATAGAGTTAGAGCAAAAAAGCATTTAATACAATTAACAGCAAACCCAAACAACTGCAAAGCTTAACTTAACTTAACTAAGTTCTGGCAATGTTTTTATGTTTGCCAAAAAATGTTTCTAAGTCTGTAATGTTTCTAACTATCAAATATGTTGTAAATCAAACTATAAATATGTTTTCAAGTTTCTCAAAAAAATTTCAGCAATTTCTGACAATTTTTATTCAAATATTATTATTTTGGACATTTTTTTTTTGAATTATTGCTTTTAATTAATTCATTATTTAATTTCAGATTGTGCTACTGAGTTATAAACTGTTTGGATATGGAATGGAGGAGCAAGTCTACAAAAATAAATGCATGAGTCTGAACGCAGTCAAGGTAGGTTCTGCAAGAGATGACGCCAAGATGGAAGTTGTGAATGATTTTACATTTATTAATTAATATTTGTGGAAATCATAACATTTTAGTATATTTTTTTAATTTAATAAGTATTTACCATAAGCACATGAACCCTTTAAAGTTTATTTTAAAATTTGTGGTAAAGGGAGAGCTACAAACAAAATGAAGATAATAAAATGACAAAACTGTGCTCTTTTTAATGTTTTTGGTAAAGCCAGGATTTATTGATATTTAAACCAATATCATAAACTAATAAATTTAATAACAAATTGTCTCTTAGCAATTTCTGGAAAATTTGTCTAGGCATGCTTGAAATTGAATTTTTAATCTTAGCTTTTCTTGGCGTGCTTTATCCGCTCTGGACATTAGCGATCATCATCACGATCTTTTCCTTATCCACTGCACTGCAAAAAAGTTGCAGGAATGTCATGTCAAACTACTGGCATAGATTTTTAAGCTATAAAATTTGGCGTCTTTCCGAGCCTCTTTTTTCCCATCACTTTTTCTTCTAAAATTAGTTGGAGTATTCTGTATCTACCACTATGCCTCATTACGTGCCCGAGATATTCCAATTTTATAACTTTTACAGCTTTTAATACTTTTTGTTCTTTGCCTTTTCTCTGCAAAACCTCTTCATTACTAATGTGCTCTTTCATAAAATATTCAGGATACAACGATATGTCCATAATTCGAAAACCTTCAGTTTTTTCTCTGTATCCTTTGATAGATAGGGTCCAGGATTTGACGCCGTACATTAGTGTTGAGAAAACGTAGCAGTCCAACATTTTGATCTTATTGCATGCTCAAGTCTGGGCTGTTGAAAACTTTTTTTATCTGGATAAATGTTGTTCTCGCTTTTTCTATCCTGCATTTGGTCTATAATTTTGTTGTTAAAAAGTATCATCTGCTGTGATGGATTATCTTTACTGACAAGCATATATTTGGTCTTTTTGAGATTGAGATCGATTCTGTATTTCTTGCTTACTAATTTGATCTTGTATCATCAGCTGAAGTTCTTGAGCTGTACTCGCCAATATAACAGAGTCGTCCGCATACCTTAAGTTGTTAATTATCTCGCCGTTGATCAATATTCCTTCTTCCACTCTAAACAAGGTTGGCAAAAGCACACAACCCTGCCTCACACCTTTGCAAATTTGGATACTTTCTATGCTTTGGTTTTCAACTTGTACTTCTGCCGTCTGTTGCCAGTAGAGGTTTGCTATTCTGTAAATGTTTCTGTTGTTGGCACTGGTGGTCTTGAGTATCTCAACCAACTTTCGTGTTTTACTTGATCAAACGCTTTGCTGAAATCTATAAAACACAAGTGTATTTTGCATTTAACGTCTCTGCATCTCTGGATTAATACATTAAGCGTGCCTTCTTGGTACCCAACGCATTCCTGAAACCAAATTGCGTTTCTTCAATATAGTCTTTGCATTGTCGGTATATACGGCAGAGTATAATTTTGAGAAATATCTTAAAGGCATAATTCATTAATCTTAGTTTAAGAAATTACATCTCAAGTTTCCTGAATACGCATCCAAATATCAAGTAAAGTAAGTAGAGGTGTTGGGTTTACCAATTGTATCATATACGTGTAGGTGGTGAGTCTAGAAAATAAAAAGGCCATGGAAGTAAACCAGCATTAGCTAGTTTGAAGGATTCTATAGTAACACTAATTGTAAGCGGCTTTGCATTAGCTTGTTAAAAAATGGCGGTTTCTAACTTTTTCCGAAAAGTCTTTGATGTTGGTTTAAGAACCATGTTGATGTAGCAATTTACACAAGTATATTGTCTAGATAAACTAAAACTAGTTTTTGGAACATTGTTGATGCGTTTTTTAGCCCAAAAGGCATTACTTAAAATTAATAAGTGCCAAAGGCGGTTGGAGTGCTGTCTTTCTTCTTGACAATAACGACTAAAGCATAGTAACTGCTTAATTATGCCTTTAGTCAATAGTTCCACTACTTTTTCAAAGATTTTGGTTTTTTTTATAGGCTTGTTAGGTGTAACAAGCGGTTTGTATCGGTGTTGTGTGATATTTGTCAACTTGACAATCGGTGTGGCTGTAAGTACCATGTTCTTGTTAGACATTGTTAGAAAATTGCAAACTAGTTATTTGAATTCTGTAGTGCCTTGATTGGCAACGTGTTTTTTGAGTAGCCCAGTAAATAGTTGATTGGCTGTTTTTACTATAGTGTATGCTTTTTCCGAGATAGGTAGTCCAAGCTGGTCTGTTACTTGTTTTTGTTCCCATACTTATTTTTTGTTGGGGGTTTTTAAGTTTTTCAACTTTAGGCGGATGAAATTGTGGCCTTTGAGTCAATCAATCAAGGATTTCACGGTTCTTTCGTTTGCGGTGATGAATATTTGGAATAGGTACTCTTTCTCTATTTATTGTTTTTTGTTAAATATTTCTGTTATATGATTTAATAAATTCAACAATTTTTAAAATATTTTTGAAAATAATTTAAAAATGCAAAAAAAGCTCAAAATTATATTTTTTTATGTAAATATTTAACCAAGTTTGTATAAATATACAAAAATTGAGCTAAAAATTAATATTTTTGAGAAATACAGGAGACAAAAACTTAAGTTGAATTTGTTGGCAAGCAGCTTTTTCTACTGTGGCTCACCCACCCACCTAAGTTTTACCAAAGGGTTTAATATTTATCCCACTTTTTAGGTTTTTGTAGTTATTTTACACAAGAGAATGAACGTCTAATGTTAGTTAGACATCAAAGAATTGTGTAACAATAAATCTTTTGATAACTAACGCGAGTGGGCGGGCACTAATGTGAAATTGTGGGCGGGTAGCTTTTTCTACTGTGACCCACCCACCTACCCAAGTGTTTGTTATTAAAAGGTTTAATATTTACCTACTTCTGAGGTTCTTGTAGTTATTATATACAAAAGAATGAACGTTTAATGTTAGTTAGACATCAGAAAATTGTGTAACAATAAATCTTTTGATAAATAACGGTAGAGTGGGTGACCGAGCATTAAATTGAAATTAGAAGCGGGTAGTCTTTTCTATTTTGACTCACCTACTCACCCAAATGTTTGTTATCAAAAAGTCTAATAATTTATCTTTTTTCTTGGGTTCTTGTAGTTATAATATACAAAAGAATGAACGTCAAATGTCAGTTAAACATTAGAGAATTGTATAATTATAAATCCCTTAATAACTAACGCTAAAGTGGGTGGGCGGACAATAAATTTAAATTATCGGCAAGTAGCTTCTATTACTGTGACCCACCTACCCACTCAAGTGTTTGTTATCAAAGAATCTAATATTTGTCTCGCATGTTGGGTTTTTGTAGTTATTATATACAAAAAAATGAATGTCAGAGTCAGTTAGACATTAGAGAATTCTGAAACAATAAATCCTTTGATCAGAAATGCTAGGGTGGGTAAGCGGGCAATAAATTTATTTTGTAAGCGGGTAGCTTTTTATACTGTGACCTACCCACCCATTCAAGTGTTGTTATCAAAGGGTCTAATGTTTATCACACTTTTTGGGTTCTTGTAGTTATTATATACAAGAGAATATACGTCAAATGTCAGTTAAGCATCAGAAAATTGTGTTAGAATAAATCTTTTGATAACTAACGGTAGGGTGGATGGGCGGGCACCAAGTTGAAATTGTGGACGGGTTTGGGTTTTTGAAATTATTATATACAAAAAAATGAACGTCAAATGTCAGTTAGACATCAGAGAATTGCTTAATAAAAATTTCTTTATAACTAACGCTAGGGTGGGTGGGCGAGCACCAAGTTGAAATTATGAGCGGGTAGTTTTTTCTATTGTGACCCAGCCACCTACTTAAGTGTTTGTTATCTTATGAAAGAGTCTAATGTTTATTTCAGTTTTTGGGTTCTTGTAGTTATTATATACAAAATAATGAACGTCAAATGTCAGTTAGACATCAGAGAATTGTGTAATAATAAATCTTTTGATAACTAACGCTACAGTGGGCGGGCGGGCAATAAAATTAAATTATAGGCGGGTAGCTTCTATTACTGCCTACTAATGTTTATCTTAGCTTTTGGGTTTTTGTAGTTATCATATACAAGAGAATAAATGTCAGATGTCAGTTAGACATTAGAGAATTGTGTAACAATAAATCTTTTGATCACTAACGCTAGGGTGAGTAAGTAAATTTGAATTGTAAGCGGGTAGGTTTTTTTACTGTAAGCCACCCACTCATCCAAGTGTTTTTTGTTAAAGAGTTTAATGTTTATTCCATTTTTTGGGTTCTTGTAGTTAGTATGTACAAAATGATGAACGTCATATGTCAGTTAAGAAAATTTTGGGCGGGTAGTTTTTTCTACTGTGACAAACTCACCCACCCAAGTGTTTGTTATTAAAGGGTATAATGTTTATCCCACTTCTTGAGTTTTTGTAGTTATTACATACAAAAGAATGCTCGTCAAATGTAAGTTAAACATCAGAGAATTGTGTTACAATAAATCCTTTGATTACTAACTTAAAGGTGGGTGGGCGGGCACTTAATTTTTATTGTAAACTGGTCATTTTTTCTACTGTAGCCTACCCACCCACCCAAATGTTTGTTATAAAAAAATCTAACGTTTATTCTTTTTTTTTTGGGTTCTTGTAATTATTATATACAAAACAATAAACGTTAAATGGGCAATTCCATTTCAAACGGACCAGAGCTAGGGGGGGGGTGCGTTGAGAAACTTGCTTATGTATTTTTTTTTAGTTTCTTTAACTTATTAGTAGTCTTTTGATTGATATATGAGAGTATGAAACCTATAAAAAAAAATTCTACGATTTTTTTAAGTTTTTTTGACGTTTTTTAACTTAATCACATTTTTTGTTTAAAAACCGCAATTTTAACTCAAAAAAATAAATTTACTAATGAAATCAATCAGAAATTTTCCGTAGAATCCAAATCTGGCGCCATTTCAAGTTTATACCCTGTCAATAAGCCACAAAAACCATAAAACCATGTTTTTGTTCTTAGTGGGCTGTGCAAAAAGGAGCATTTTTTAAATTTTTTTTAATCGCCATAGTTGACGTATTTTGATGTAAAAAAATATAAATTTGTTTTGTGTATTTGGGTTTTAAGCGTCTAAAACTCAAAAAATCTGCAAAGTAGGCCTATTCTTCAACATAAACTTTTACAAATGCACGTTTAGCAGCGCTCAGAGGAACAATACACCAAATATTATTAAAAATTTGAATTCTGGGAACAATTTTTCATAGAAAATTGTCAGTGTTGTACTCATCGTCTATAGAAAAGTCCATCTAGAAAAAAATGTTTACAAAATTTTTATGCAAAAAATGCGTTAAAAATTAATTATTTTTTTTTATTTACAAAAAATATTATAAACACACTAGGGTGTGGTTTAAAACTTTTTTTTAACAAATTTTAACAAGCGACAGGCAGATTTATGATTGAATGCCAAAAATAATAATATTTTTAAATTTTTGCGCCGATAGATCGAGTCTAAATTTGTGCCGCAGGCGCAAAAACTATCAAACAAAGAGTAAAATGGCCAAAAATTGGTTCAAGCAACAAAAAATGTCTTTGTTAAATTTCTGAAATCAACTTAAAAAAATATAATCCAAATAATCTTTAAAAAAAATAAAAAAAAAAAAAAATTTAAGTAAATTTTGAACAAATTTTTTTTTTCTAGATGGATTTTTCTTTGCCAGATAAGCACGACACTGACTATTTTCTATGTAGAATTGTTTGCAAAACTAAATTTTTTAATAATATTTGGTGTATAGTTTCTCTGAAAACTGTTAAATGTGCATTTGTAAAAGTTTATGTTGAAAAATAGGCTTATCTTTGCAGTTTTTTTGAGTTTTAGACGCTTAAAACCCAAATACACAGAACAAATTTATATTTTCTAATTAATTTACATCAAAACACGTCAACTTTAGCGGTTAAAAAAAATTAAAAAATGCTCCTTTTTGCACAGCCCACTGAGAACAAAAACATGGTTTTATGGCTTTTGCGGCTTATAGACAGGGTATAAACTTAAAATGGCGTCAGATTTGGATTCTACGAAAAATTTTTGATTGATTTCATTAGTAAATTTATTTTTTTGAGTTAAAATTGCGGTTTTTAAACAAAAAATGCGATTAAGTCAAAAAACGTCAAAAATACTTTGAAAAATCGTAAATTTTTTTTTTATGGGTTCTATACCCTCATATACCATTCAAAGCACTACCAATAAGTTATAGAAACTAAAAAAAAATACATAAGCAAGTTTCTCAACGCACCTCCCCCTAGCTCTGGTCCGTTTGAAATGGAATTGCCCAAATGTCAGTTAAACATCAAAAAATTGTGTAATAATAAATTTCTTGGTAACTAACGCTAAGATATGTGGTCGGGCACTTAATTTAAATTGTTAGCGGGTAACTTCTTGGGTTTTTGTATTTAATATACACAAGAGAATGAACGTCAAATGTCAATTAGACATTAAAGAATTGTGTCACAATAAATCCTTTGATTACTAACTCAAAGGTGGGTGGGCGGGCACCAAGTTGAAAATGCGGAAAGGTAGCTTCTTCTACTGTGACCTACCCATCATCTACCCAAGTGTTTGTTATCAAAGTGTTTAATATTATTTTTACTTCTTGGGTTCTTGTAGTTAATATACACAAGAAAATAAACGTCAGATGTTAGTTTGACATCAGAGAATTGTGTAACAATGATTCACTTAATAATTATCGTTAGGGTGGGTAGGCGGACACCAAGTTGAAATTTTGAGCAAGTGACTTCTTTTATTGTGACCCACCCACCCACCCAAATGTGTTTGTTATCAAAAGGTCTAATGTTTATCTCACATGTTGGGTTCTTGTAGATATTATATACAAAAAATAAATAAATTTAAATTATGAGCGGGTAGTTTCTTATACTGTGACTCACCTACAGAATAACTAACACTTGAACGGATCACTTATAGCATGAATTTTAGAGTATGACATTGTATGTGCAAAAATTCATCTACAAATTCATGAATGAGTAAAGTAGAATACGTTAACAAACCAACCAGAAAGTTTTTGAAGTAACACATAATAGCTCTCAAGACATTATTTTAACAAGTCAAAAAGTTGCCAAACCAATTCTCATATTTATTATTAGCCTGACTTTAGGTAATAAATGAAAACTTACGTTTGACAATGTTTTATAAACGACCAAAATGATGCAGCATCTTAGAACTGCTCAAACACACTCTGAACTACTTGAATCTAATGTTGTTAATTTATGTACTAATAATTGATTCTAAAATATTACAATATTTTTAAAAGAAAACCAATATAGCATAAATTGTTAAAAAGAGCAAAATTCTTTTAATAAAATGTTAAAAATAACAAAATTTGTCTATGAAATATTAACATATTGTCAGAAAGCACCAAAATCCGGCCTTAATTAATTAATTATTAAAATGTGCAAAATCCTACTAAAAAAAATCAAAAACAGCTAAATTTGGTCATAAAACATCAAAATATTAACAGATAAAATCAAAATTTGGCCAAGAGCAGTTGAAAAGTTTAAAATTTTATTTTTAAATAGTCAAAAATAGCAAATTCCAACCTTGAAACATTAAAATATTGTTAGAAATTACTGTTTAAGGCTAACTGGTAAAAATGCAAAATGCAAAATCCGGTTATAAATTATCAAAATGTTTTAACAAAAATTTAAAATTTAGTTACACATTTACAAAAAGTGCAAAATCTATTCATAGAATGTTAAGAATAGTAAAACCCAGCAATAAAGAACTAAAATCCGGACATAAACTTTTAAAAAGTACAAAATTCTATTTATGGAATGTCAAAAATAGCAAAATCTGGCCTTAAATCATAAAAACACTAAACTCCTGCTCTAAACTGTTAAAAAGTTTTCTATTAGAATGTCAAAAATAATAAAATTGTCTATAAAGTATAAAAATGTTGTCAAAAAGCACTAAAATGTAGTCATTAATTATTAAAATGTGCAAAATTATACTAAAAAAAAATCAAAAACAGCTAAATTTGGTCATAAAACATAAAATTATTATCAGATAAATTACAAAATTGGCCAAAATCAGTTAAAAAGTCTATAATTTGGTTTATAAATTGTCAAAAATAGCAAATTTCGACCTTGAAACAACAAAGTATTGTTGGAAATTACTAACAATTGGCCATAAACTATTAAAAATGTAAAAATTTAGCTATGAATTATCAAAATTTATCCACAAAAATTTAAAATTTAGTTACACACTCTTAAAAAGTACAAAATCTAATTATAGAATGTCAAAAATAGCAAAATCCGGTTATAAAGTATAAAAATAATGTCAAAAATTACCAAAATGTATCATAAACTGCATTATTTTATTTTTAAAAAGTTAAATATAGAAAAAAACTGTCAAAAAATATAAAAATATTTTAAAACGGATCAAAAATAATAGTTGAAAAGTCCAAAATTTTGATTATAAAATGTCAAAAATACCAAAATTTGGTCATAAAGTATGAAATCATTGTAAGAATGCACCAAAATTTATCAAAAACTGCAAAATTCTTTTTATAAAAACCTAAAAACGGAAAAATTCAGTCAAAAAATATAAAAATATTTTCAAAATGACCAAAAACCTGGCCGAAATTGGTTGAAAAGTCCAAAATGTTGATTATAAATACCAAATGTTGGCAATAAACTGTTAAGTAGTGTACATGTTTTTATGAAAAATTGCTAATATTGTTAGAAAGAACTAACATTTGGCTTAAATTGTTTTCTACTTTACTTAAATGAAATATTATAAAAATAGCAAAGACCCTTGCTTACGCTATTGTGTGTGGTATAAAATAACTATCAACATTATTTTTAAGTTTAATAATAGTACTAAAGTGACACTATTAATTGTGTTTATACAAAAGCTTAATTACACAAATTGTTTGTACTATTTCAGAAAAACTGCTCTCCAATAGCAGTAATTCTTCATTTGTAATAACTAAGCATGCAATTGATGATTTGTGGTTGAAATACAAAGCAAAAAAGCGTAGTTTTTCTAAGAAATTTAAAATTCATCCCTTCTCATACGACGTGGAAAGAAAACGAATAAAGCGAGGCAAATGTTGTCTGTAAAATTTCCATGCATCATTTCATTGTAGCCAATTATGTAAATAAATCCGCGTGTGTGCCGGATCATTATATCTAGACGGTGTCGTTGTAAATCATCGTAAAAATAAAATGGCAATAAAGTTCGTCTCTAACAAGACCGGCGGCAGTGGCGGTTGCGGCGTCTTTCCCACCCCTAACAGAGGCGCGCACACATGTGTATATAAAAATCTCCCCGAACATAACTTATGCATGCAATAGAATATATTAGACACAATAAAGAAAGCAGACGTTAATTTGAATACAATCGATAAATCTTTTTTGATAGCACCAATTCTAGGTTGAAATATCTAATGGAATATATAAACAGAGGGGGTTGCATTATACCGAAAAGTATTGAATAATACGATATGATTGCTTCATACATATTTAGCATTGAAAGGAAGGTATAATAAACAAATCTAAAGCGGCTTTAAATTTGTTATTTAGAATAGAATGGAATGGAATGAGAATGAGAATGAGAAGGCCTATTACGATAAATTTTCCAAACCATTTCGATTCATTATACTGAATAGTTTGCCGTTGCATGAAGGAGGCATTACTTTGTATTTTTTATACGCGTGCGAGCATTAGTTTTTATTTGTGTATAAAAATCAGGATGGTTGGTGCTTTAAGGAAATTTGAAAGCTCCAGATACTTAAGTGACATAATCGTAAAGAGTCTTCGCAGTATAACGTGCCGTGAGGCGGGAAATGGCAGGCTTTTGTGATATTCAACGTGTTTCAAACGATATAAAAAATATAAACATTGTATGTTTGATAAAATAGAAATGTAGTTGCGATATATAAACTAAATATTCGAATGTTTACTTTGTTATATTTTATATTGTATGCTGTTTTAGAGTGGAATTTTAAATGTTTCAACTGGGAATGAATTACTTGCTTGGGATGGATCAATAAAGGTTTTCAGTTGGCAATACATTATAAAAATATGTATACATATCAATATGATTATAAAGAAAGTGCCAAGTGAGTACAATGTAATCAGATACAGCTATTAATGTAGTCTTGTAGTTGAACTTCAGAACTAAAAAATTAATTTGTGAATAAAAAAAAAATTAATTCAAAATAAAGATTTAAAAAAGTTTAAAATTAACAAATAATGTATCTTATGTAAATTGCCTTTTCATCTTGTGTTTCAGGGTATGTACCCATCATCAGTATGCCTAGCATCTCACTGGTTGAAGAAGCTGTTGACAATTTACATAAAATCACAGAAACTATTAAACAGTTTATGTTTGCTAATGTGTCGAAGATATTTACGCAATTAGAAGAAACGTGAAACTGTTTCCAAAATTGTAAACTTATCAAAAACAAAACAAAAATTTGTTAAAAATTTAACAAAACCAAACAATACACTAAATAGAATTAAAATAATAAAATCCGTATAAACTGCTGTTTGTATAGTCAATGTAAAATATTTACATGCAGATAAAAATTCACTTCTTTGTTTAAAAATTAAACTAAACTAACATTTTACAAATAAATTAAATAACATTTTCCACATCTAATAGAGCTGCTTGTAACGTTACGACAATATATTTTTCAACGGTGGTGCTACGGAATTTTATTATAAAACGAATGCTGCTTTTATCAGACTTTATTACTTTTCATAAGTAATAAAAATTCCTGTGTATAATCTAAATAAAAATGTGTGAAAACACATAAACCCGGCCCCATAACATTGTATCCATCGCACAATAATAATAATAATAATAAAAAAATGAAATATCATCATGTAACTACCACAATTATGTATATAAAAGAGTCGTAAATAGCGATCGTAAAAGCAAAAATTACACGCTAATTACATGCGATCGAATAAATATTTGTAGTGACTGTATTACTGAAGACGGTATTTGTATTTGCTGTGAATCTCTCATTATCTTTGCAATTAGAATATGCGCTAATTATATAATACCCCCCATACGTTGTCATAGGGTATCCAATAACTGTTAATTAATGAAGTAAATTATTGTAGTTCCGCCCGACATCAAAGAGTTTGTTATGTGTTCGGTGTTAAATTTGACATTACCTTAATTAAACTGCATAATATAACGTGATATATCTTTATTATCTTACATTAAGAGCGCCGTATAATGGGCTTACTATAATGTGCATGTTTACGGTTTCGAAATATGCATTGGTAATTAAATTCACCCGTAAACACATATATGACTTAGTTTTTTGTTGCAATCAAAGTTTATACATACATTTCAGCTCAATCATTGTAATAGCTTTGATCATTTTTGTATTTAATTATCTAAAATTGTTGCAAATAATAAAAAATTATGAGTGTAGAGAATTAAAAGACTATGAAATAATATTTAGGGTTTAGGTTTTTTATGATTATTGGATTTTATTTAGCTAATTTGTTAAGAATTACCTAACTTGGTTTGGTTTTTCAAAAAATTACGGAAGAATTCTACCGTTTGTTGTGTTTGAGCTAAAATAAACAAGTTTATAGTTACATTAGTACAATTTTAACGTTGCATATCATTTTCTACTACTATTCAGTTAATTTGATAAAAATTTGGATGTTTTTTTTCTCACTTTTTTGCTTACAAAACTATTTTTGTAATAAATTTAACTTTTTTAAGTTTGCAATATGTTAGGCAATGCATTAAGCCACTAATCAGAAATTTTGATTAAAATTGTTTAACTAGTTTTGATTTTGCGACAATTTACGTAAAAGTTTTTCCGTTTTTTTTTTGTATTTTAAACTTACAGAAACTATTTTTGCGTAATAAATTTACAGTTTTTAACTTTGGAATATGTTTAACAATATCTTTAGCATTCTACCAGCAAGTTTGATTAAAATTGCTTTATTTGTTCGTGTTTTACGACAATTTACGTAAGAATTTAAACGTTTTTTGCGTTTTTAAGTTTTTAAAAACCATTTTTTTGCAACAAAATTACAATTTTTACAATTGCAGTTTCTTAAAAAAACTTGTAGGCCATTTACTAGCAAATTTAATAAAAATTGTTTAACTGGTTTTTGTTTTACGCTTTAATACGTAAAAATTTTACCGTTTTTTGAACTTTTAAACTCACAAAAAGTATTTTTTTGTAACAAAATTATAATTTTTGCAATTGCAGTTTCTTGAGTAATCTAATAAGTAAGAATTTTATCGTATTTTGCACTTTTAAGCTCACAAAAATTACTTTTTTGTAACAAAATTACAGTTTTTACTATAGCAGTTTTAAATTTTACTAATGTAGTTTTTTAAGCAATCTAGTAAGTTCTCAAATGGTTTTTGCTTTACGCTCTAATAAGTTAAAATTTTACCGTTTTTTAGACTTTTAACCGCACAAAAATTATTTTTTTGTAACATAATTGCGTTTTTTACAATTTCAGTTTTTTGAGCATTGTTGTAGGCTATTTACTAGCAAAATTGATTAAAATTGTCTGACTGGTTTTTGTTTTACGCTCTAATAAGTGAGAATTTTACCGTTTTTTGCACTTTTTAGCTCACAAAAATATTTTTTTGTAACAAAATTACAATTTTTATAGTTGCAGTCTCTTAAACAATGTTGTTGGTCATTTACTAACAAAGCTGATTAAAATTGCTTGACTGGTTTTTGTTTTAAGCTCTAATAAGTGAGAATTTTACCGTTTTTTGCACTTTACTGCTCACAAAAATATTTTTTTTGAAACAAAATAACAGTTTTTACAAATGCAGTCTTTTAAACAATGTAGTTAAATTACTAACAAAGTTGATTAAAATTGCTTTACTGGTTTTTGTTTTAAGCTCTAATAAGTGAGAATTTTACCGTTTTTTGCACTTTTTAGCTCACAAAAATATTTTTTTGTAACAAAATTACAGTTTTTATAGTTGCGGTCTTTTAAACAATGTTGTAGGTCATTTACTAACTAAGTTGATGAAAATTGCTTTACTGGTTTTTGTTTTACGCTCTATTAAGTAAGAATTTTACCGTTTTTTGCAATTTTAAGATCACAAAATTATTTTTTTGTAATAAAATTACAATTTTAACAATTGCAATTTTTTTAGCAATGTTGCAGGTCTTTTACTATCAAAGTTGATTAAAATTGTCTGACTGGTTTTTGTTTTACGCTCAAATAATTAAGAATTTTACCGTTTTTTGCACTTTTAAGTTCACAAATATTTATTTTTGTAAAAAAATTACAGTTTTTACTATAGCAGTTTTTAATTTTACTAATGATGTTTTTTAAGCAATGTAGTAAATTATTTACTAGCAAAGCTGGTCAAAATTGCCCGATTGGATTTTGTTTTATGCTCTAATAAGTGAAAATTTTACCGTTTTTTGCACTTTTCAGCTCAAAAATATATTTTTGTGTAACACAATTACAATTTTTACTTTTGCAATTTTTTGAGCAATGTTGTAGTCTATTTACTAGTAAAGTTAATTAAAATTGCCCGACTGGTTTTTGATTTACGCTCTAATAAGTGAGAATTTTACCGTTTTTTGCACTTTTAAGCTCACAAAAATATTTTTTTTGTTACAAAATTACAATTTTTATAGTTGCAGTCTCTTAAACAATGTTGTAGGTCATTTACTAACAAAGTTTTTCTTTTACGCTTTAAAAATTAAGAATTTTACCGTATTTTGTACTTTTAAGCTCACAAAAACTATTTTTTTGTAACAAAATTACAATTTTTACAAATGCAGTTTCTTGAGCAATGTTGTAAGCCATTTACTAGCAAAATTGATTAGAAATTACCAGACTAGTTTTTGTTATACGCTCTGATAAGTGAGATTTTTACTGTTTTTTTGCACTTTTAACCTCACAAAAGTTATTTTTTGTAACAATATTAAAGTTTTTACAATTGCAATTTTTTGAAAAATGTAGTAGGCTATTTACTAGAAAATTTAATAAAAATTGGATGACTGGATTTTGTTTTACGCTCTAATAAATAAGAATTTTACCGTTTTTTGCACTTTTAAGCTTACAAAAATTATTTTTTTGTAAAAAAACTACAATTTTTACAATTTACGATTTTTGAGCAATGTTGTAGGTTGTTTACTAGTAAAGTTGAATAAAATTGCTTGACTGGTTTTTGTTTTACGCTCTATTAGAACGAGAGAGAGTGAGAATTTTACCGCTTTTTTGACTTTTATGCTCACAACAATTATTTTTTTGTATCAAAATTTCAATTTTTACAGTTGCAGTCTCTTAAACAATGCTGTAGGTCATATACTAGCAAAATTAATTAACACATTTTGACTGGTTTTTGTTTGACGCTCTAATAAGTGAGAATTTTACCGTTTTTTGCACTTTACTGTTCACAAAAATAATTTTTTTGTAACAAAATTACAATTTTCACAGTTGTAGTCTTTTAAACAATGTTGTAGGTCATTTACTAACAAAATTGATTAAAATTGCCCGATTGGTTTTTGTTTTACGCTCAAATAAGTAAGAATTTTACCGTTTTTTGTACTTTTAAGCTCACAAAAACTATTTTTTAGTAACACAATTACAATTTTTTCATTTGCAATTTTTTGTCAAATTTTGAAGGCTATTTACTAGCAAATTTTATTAAAATTGTTTGATTGGTTTATGTTTTAAGATCTAATAAGTGAAAATTTTTCCGTTTTTTGCTTTTTTAAGCTCACAAAAATTATTTTTTTGTATCAAAATTACAATTTTTTCAAATGCAGTTTCTTGAACAATGTTTTAGGCCATTTACTAGCAATATTGATTAAAAATTTCCCAACTGGTTTTTGTTTTACGCTCTAATAAGTGACTGTTTTTTGTACTTTTAAGCTCACAAAAACTATTTTTTTTGTAACACAATTACAATTTTTACATTTGAAATTTTTTTGTTAAATTTTGAAGGCTATTTACTAGCAAATTTTAATAAAATTGTTTGATTGGTTTATGTTTTAAGCTCTAATAAGTGAGAATATTACCGTTTTTTGCACTTTACTGCTCACAAAAATATTTTTTTTGAAACAAAATTACAGTTTTTACAAATGCAGTCTCTTAAACAATGTTGTAGTTAATTTACTAACAAAGTTGATTAAAATTGCCCTACTGGTTTTTGTTTTACGTTCTAATAAGTGAAAATTTTACCGTTTTATGCACTTTTTGGCTCAAAAATATTTTTTTTTGTAACAAAATTACAGTTTTTACTATTGCAGTTTTTTGATAAATGTTGTAGGCTAGTTACTAGCAAATTGACCAAAATTTGCCAAACTGGTTTTTGTTTTACGATCTTTTTAGTAAGAATTTTACCGTTTTTTGTACTGTTAAGCTTACAAAAAATATTTTTTTGTATTAAAATTTCAATTTTTACAATTGCAGTCTCTTGAACAATGTTGTAGGTCATTAACTAACAAATTTGATTAAAATTGCCCTACTGGTTTTTGTTTTGCGCTCTAATAAGTGAGAATTTTACCGTTTTTTTCACTTTTAAGCTCACAAAAATTATTTATTTTTAACATAAATGCAATTTTTACAATTACAATTTTTTAAACAATGCTGTAGGTCATTTACTAGCAATTATAATATAAATTTGACAATTGGTTTTTGTTTTACGGTCTAATAAATTAGAATTTTGCCTTTTTTTTTAATTTTAAGTTCACAAAAATATTTTTGTTGTAACAAAATTTCAGTTTTTACAATTGCAGTTTTTTAAGCATTGTTGTAGGCCATTTACTAACAAAGTTGATTAAAATTGCTTTACTAGTTTTTGTTTTACGCTCTAATAAGTAAGAATTTTACCATTTTGTACATTTTTCAGCTCACAAAAATTATTCTTTTGTAACAGAATTACAATTTTCACATAATATGCAATTTGTTGAGAATTGTTGTAGGCCATTTACTAGCAAATTTTATTAAAATTGGTTTTTGTTTTTTGCTCTAATAAGTGAGAATTTTACCGTTTTTTGCACTTTTAAGCTTACAAAAATGATTTTTTGTAACGTCATTACAATTTTTACAATTACAGTTTTTTGAGCAATGTTGTAGGCCATTTACTAGCAAAGTTGTATAAAATTGCCTGACGGGTTTTTGTTTTAAGTTCTAAGAAGTAAAACTTTTACCGTTTTTTGCACATTTAAGCTCACAAAAATCTTTTTTTTGTAACAAAATTACAATTTTTACAAATGCAGTTTCTTGAGCAATGTTATAAGCTAATTACTAGCAAATTTGATTGAAAAGGGTTGACTGGTTTTTGTTTTACGCTCTACTAAGTCAGAATTTTACCGTTTTTTGCACTTTTAAGCTCACAAAAATTCTGTAACAAAATTACAATTTTTACAGATGCAGTTTGTTGAGCAATGTTGTAGGCCATTTACTGTCAAAGTTGATTAAAATTGGCTTACTGGTTTTTGTTTTTTGCATATTTTAGCTCACAAAAATAATTTTTTTGTAACAACATTACAATTTTCACAGTTAAAGTCTCTTAAACAATGTTGTAGGTCATTTACTAACAAAGTTAATTAAATTTGCCGGACTGGTTTTTGTTTTCGCTTTAATAAGTGAGAATTTTACCGTTTTTTGCACTTTTAAGCTTACAAAAAATATTTTTTTGTAACATAATAACAATTTTTACAATTGCAGTTTCGTAAACAATGTTGTAGGCCATTTACTAGCAAAATTGTTTAAAATTGGCCAACTGGTTTTTGTTTTACGCTCTAATAAGTAAGAATTTTACCGTTTTTTGCACTTTTAAGCTTACAAAAATCATTTTTTGTAACAAATTTACAAATTTTACAAATAGAGTATCTTTAAAAAAGTTGTAGGTTATGTACTAGCAAATTTAATAAATATTGCCTAACTGGTTGTTATTTTACGCTCAACTTAGTAAGAATTTTACCGTTTTTTGCACTTTTAAACTTATAAAATTCATTTTTTTGCAACATATTTACAATTTTTACAGATGCAGTTTTTTTAACAATGTTGTAAACCATTTACTAGCAAAATTGATTAAAAATTGCTTAACTGGTTTTTGTTTTACGCTCTGATAAGTGAGATTTTTACCGTTTTTTTGCACATTTAACCTCACAAAAGTTATTTTTTGTAACATAATTACAAATTTTACAACTGTAATTTTTTAAGAAGTGTTGTTGGCTATTTACTAGCAAATTTAATAAAAACTGCTTGACTGGATTTTGTTTTACGCTCTACTTAGTCAGAATTTTACCGTTTTTTGCAATTTTAAGCTCACAAAATTAATTTTTTTGTAGCAAAATAACAATTTTTACAGATGCAGTTTCTTGAGCAATGTTGTAGGCCATTTACTGTCAAAGTTGATTAAAATTGCCCAACTGGTTTTTGTTTTACGCTCTAATAAGTGAGAGTTTTACCGTTTTTTGCATGTTTTAGCTTACAAAAATAATTTTTTTGTAACAACATTACTATTTTCACAGTTGAAGTCTCTTAAACAATGTTGTAGGTCATTTACTAACAAAGTTAATTAAATTTGCCGGACTGGTTTTTGTTTTACTTTCTAATAAGTGAGATTTTTACCGTTTTTTGTACTTTTAAGCTCACAAAAACTATTTTTTTGTAACACAATTACAATTTTTACATTTGCAATTTTTGTCAAACTTTCAAGGTTATTTATTAGCAAATTTTATTAAAATTGTTTGATTGGTTTATAATTTAAGCTCGACTAAGTGAATTTTACCGTTTTTTGCTTTTTTAAGCTCACAAAAATCATTTTTTTTGTAACAAATTTACAATTTTTAAAAATTTAGTTTTTTGAGCAATGTTGTAGGCTATTTACTATCAAATTTGATTAAAAATGTTTGACTGGGTTTTGTATTACGCTTACAAAATTAATTTTTTTGTAACAAAATTACAATTTTTACTGATACAGTTTTTTGGCATTGTTGTAGGCCATTTACTGCAAAAATTGATTAAAATTGCCTGACTGGTTTTTGTTTTTCGCTCTGATAAGTAAGAATTTTACCGAGTTATTGCACTTTTAAACTTACAATAGTTATTTTTCTGTAACAAAATTACAGTTTTTACAATTGCAATATTTTTGAGAAATGTAGTAGGCCATTTTCTAGTAAATTTAATAAAAATTGGATGACTGGATTTTGTTTTACGCTCTAGTAAGTAAGAATTTTACCGTTTTTTCCACTTTTAAGCTTGCAAAAGTTATTTTTTTGCAACAAAACTACAATTTTTACAGTTGAAAACTTTTGAACAATGTTGTAAGTCGTTTTCTAGCAAAGTTGAATAAAATTGCCTGACTTTTTTTTGTTTTATGCTCTAATAAGTAAGAATTTAACCGTTTTTTGCAAAAATTATTTGTTTGTAAAAAAACTACAATTTTTACAATTTCAATTGCTTAAACAAGGTTGTACGCCTTATACTAGCAAATTTAATAAAAATTGCTTGACTGGTTTTTGTTTTACGCTCTAATAAGTAAGAATTTTACCGTTTTTTGCACTTTTAAGCTCACAAAAATTATTTTTGTGTAACATAATTACAACTTTTACAATTGTAGTTTTTTTAGCAACGTTGTAGGCCATATATTAGCAAAATTGATTAACACATTTTTACTGGTTTTTGTTTTACGCTCTAATAAGTAAGTGTAGTATGTATACATTATCATCCATGGTCCCTCTTCCTTTTCTAAACCTTGCCTGTCCATCTGGCAATATCCCATTCATCTCTAGTTCTTCACTCAGTTTTTCTTCTAGTACCATCTATCTAGATCTTGTATGCCGTACTTAGTAACGTTATACCTCTATAATTTTCTGCAAGCTCTTTATTTTCTTTCTTGTGTATTGGACATACAAGACCTACTCTCCACTGACTAGGAAACCCTTTTCCTTTCCATACTTCATTTATTATCTCACTCAGTCTCTCAATCAAATCTTCCGTACCATCCATGCTTTATTTTGTATTCCATCTACACCTGGCGCTTTTTGTTTTTTTAGTCTTTTTATTTGCTTCCATATCATTTCTTTTGTTATATCATCTACATCTTGATTTATTTGTTGTGTTGTTCTTGGTTGTCTATCAGTTTTTTTGTTTGATCCTTCATACAATTTCAAAAAGTGCATCCTCCAGTTTTTCATTGAAATTTGTTTGTTTTCTCTTCTTTTTTTGCACTTTTAAGCTTACAAAAATTATTTTTTGTAACATAATTACAATTTAACATATGCAGTTTCTTGAACAATGTTGTAGGCCATTTACTAGCAATGTTGAATAAAATTGCCTTATTGGTTTTTGTTTTAAGATCAAATTAGTAAGAGTTTTACTGTTTTTGGCACTTTTAACTTCACAAATTTTTTTTTGTAACAAAATTACAGTTTTTACAATTGAAAATTTTTGAATAATGTTGTAGGTCATTTACTAGCAAAGTTGAAAAAAATTGCCCGACCGGTTTTTGTTTTAAGATCAAATTAGTATTAATTTTACCGTTTTTTGCTTTTTAAGCTAACAAAAATTATTTTTTGGGACAATATTACAATTTTTACAATTTCAGTTTTTTTAACTATATGGAGGCCATTTACTAGCAAAGTTGATTAAAATTGCCTAACTTATTTTTGTTTTACGCTTAAATAAGTAAGAATTAACCCGTTTTTTGCACTTTTGAACTCACAAAAATAATTTTTTTGTAAAAGAATCACAATTTTTATAAATGCAGTTCATTAAAAATTGCTGGTTTTTGTTTTACGATCTAAATATTAAGAATTTTACCGTTTTTTGCAACTTTAAGCTAAGAAAACTTATTTTTTGTAACAAAATTACATTTTTTACAATTGCGGTTTTTTGAGAAATGTTGTAGGCCATTTACTAGAAAATTTAATAAAAAATTTTGTTTTACGCTCCAATAAGTAAAAATTTTACCGTTTTTTGCACTGTTAAGCTTATAAAAATTAATTTTTTGTAACAAAATCACAAACCGCTTATCCGACCAAGTGTTTTTTATTGAGAAATTTGTTTACCCTTATACTTGTTGCGTTTCTGCTGTTTTTAGTATGACAGATTGAATGACAGTTGTCACTAATACGTCCAAATTGGACACAATAACAACTTTTTATTTACAACACAGTTTATCAATACTGGGCCGGTGGTTTGATACAGAGTTCTTGCCCATTCGCCTAAGAAGTGGAGGAACAGTTTGGCAAAACATATTACAATAGTAGTTACAAGAAATCTTAGGAAGCATTGGTAGAGCAGATTATAATTTTTTTTTGTCATTGGTATTTTGCTTTTTGCAGGTTCTACCGTGTTTTTCCTCTAGTTATCTTGATTCATTGTCTTTTTGTTCATTTTACAGTGTTTTTTTCGTTTCTTTGGAACGTTTTGCATTATTTCTTTTCTTTTACTATTTCTTTAATCTTGTTTTTTTATTAAGCAGTCTTTTCTCAATACTTCTTTATTCCGGATCTTGTCTGATCACTTGTCTATTAATTTCCTTCAGAGCCACATAAATACCCACTTTCTAGCAAAAGTATTGTAAAGTAAAATCTCAACTAACTTATTTTCTAACTGTAAATTTTAATGATTGCATAGAGATAATTATACAAGCAATAATCCAGTAGTAAAAAAAGTATATGCAAAATCATTAAGCGCGACATTAAATCCGTCTCTTATGAGCACGTTACATGCGCCATTTTTGTTCCGCGTTTGTGTACATAAAGTCCATATCTATTTACGCTTTTTATTACTGCATCAATTTGCATGAGCGATATTAAATCTGAAGTTTCGACTCGCGGCGTCGCGCTAATGAAATGCACTGAACTTTTATGGCTAATTGTGTATGCAGCCCCATAAACATCTCCTCTCGCTCGATCTGACAGGCAATTATTTGCGCGACATTAAAAATATCACAACAAGACGGCTTTAATTGGAGTTTATTAGAAAAAAATCGCACAAATTTACTGCATGTTGTTGCAGAATTGTAATTGCTTTGAACATAACGAGTTCTTACTTCAGAAAGAAACCTGTACATCCATGATCGATAGTTGTTGCATCCAATTAATTCCTTCAGCATGCACAACCAACGCAAACAAAACACATAGTTAATTTTGATTCAATTTTCTTCCAAAATTGAATTTACTAAAACCCCATTAAAGTATTATAATTAATCGCATTAATTTACAGGGCTTATAAAATAATAATTAAAATCTCCCCCGCCATAATTGCTCGGATAATTAATCGTTGCAGCAACCTGCAATACTTGAAACGGGAATTAAATTAAATTACGCAACAATATGGGAATCAATATATCGATAATTGATGGCCAAACATTAGCTCTTAAAACCCTTTTACGTTAATTGATATGGCATCCCTTAATATTCGTTAAAATAAAAAGGGAAAATAATAATTCACTTTAAAAATTGTTGGAAAAGGTTAAAGGGGTGTAATATATGACATAATGACAGTCTGTAATTCAAAGCCGATGACCCGGCAGCGGCAGAAATTGACCCGCCACCTTAATTTATCACGTTTATAATGGTGGTTGGAGGAATATATTTAATGCGGACAAAGATGGTGTCTCCACCCCTTTTATATGTATGATAACAATTTATCTATATTGTGCCACTTTGCAGTTTGCATTGTATCAAGGAGTTTCCCCGTCTAGATGAGGATAGTATACAAAGGGTGATATTTACCAAACTAGCAATATTGCCGACACCACTGTCCCCGGTTGAATTACATTGTCGTTCGCAAGAACACCGGGTTACATTATTACACGCGAGGAAGTTGTTAAATTTTGTTTTGTGTCTGTATATGTGTATGGGGACATTATCAAAATTTATAATTATATTTCGGGCACTATTGTTTTACGCTGATGTATTCGGGGTAAACTAAGATGGGTTATTATAATTAATTACAGCTCGTAGAATCATTAAATTTAATTTTTGGTATTAATTCCATTACAAATATTCATTAGCATTATCAGCTATTTTATATTTTGTAGCGGCGCTTATATAAGAAATCCGCTTTTCTTTGTTATCTACTACAAATCGCATTATGGGATTAAATCAAGCTCTTTATTAATATGATGTGGGGACCGTTTTGTTGCAGGAATAGAGCTTATATGTTAGTAGCTATTGTATATTATGTTTCAAGGGCAGGAAAGTAATGATTGCAGCACGCCAATGTGCTTCAAAGCTTTCTTGCACATGTTAATGACTATTTTTTGTTAAAAATGTAATACAAAAAAAAAAATTAAATCATAAAGTTTTTGGTTTCAAAATTTTTAAGTTATTAGTAGGCTACAAAACATTTTTCTCTGTAGAATTGATGCAAAAAAATTATTGCGCTAATGCTAATGTTCATAAAGATTTTTTTTTAAATTCTAAAAGTTTTTTAGAAATTTACTGAGCTGTTTGAAAGCCTGTTACTTGAATTTAATAAATGACAACACCAACAAAACTAATAACACTATTAGTTCATTCCCAAAATTTTGCAAACCAGTTTTTAATCCTTTATAGGTTTTTGTATAATCTTCTCTATTCACCAAAGATCTAATGAGCAAAATTTATTTACATTAATTATATTATTTTAGTCTTGGCTTTCAAAATTTTTTTTTGGGCCAATAAGTTTTACATAGTGTTTCATCAAGTGCTATAATTTATATACTATACTTTCTATGATTATCTTCTTCTACAATGTTCCTATAGGTAAACTTGCTAAGCTGTTTAAAACAATTATAAACACATCTAATTTTTTAGACATCTATTGCTTATCTATTCTACTACAGAAATGTAGGTTATAATTTAAAACTGCTAATTTTAATAACCCAACATTGGTTTTCTAAAGCTTCTTACATCGAATGATGAGTGTGCCCAAATTTATGTTATACTTTCTATGATTATAAGCTTTCTTCAATAATTCACTAAACTGATTAAAGCAATTATTGACTTCTTAAAGCATACTTAATTTCTAAAACATTCTGTACTTGTGTAGGCTACTAATGAGTTAACAACTTAGAACTTCCTTCAAAATTCTTCCAAGGTTTGTTTATAACAACTTTTTCTGGAAAATATAAACAGTCAAAAACAAATATGTTTTCCTTACAATTGAGGAATCAATTAGGCTTGAACTAGTATTATAATTATAATTTTTACAAAATGTGCTTTGTTAAAGGTTTTTCTACACATTCAGAGTTTTTTTGACGTATTTTAAGTCTTTCAAAGTACTACTTTAATGATTTTCAGTTTTGGATTTGACAGAAGATAGACGCAATTGCCATAAACCCCACATGTAAAAACCCCTCGCAAAACCGGGGTGCAAAAAGAATTGAAACGTGTTTGCTTTATCATATACCGTTTTTGTCTATATACGTCAAAGTTTAATTTTTAATCTTTTAGTAGTTGTCTTTTGCAATTGTTTGTTTGGTTGTAAGACTTAGCTTAAGTCAAGAGATTATTGGAATACATAGGGAAAACAAAAATGTTGTTGTCAGGTATATTCTCTTTTTAGTCATCTTTAAAAAATTAACCGTCGGTGTTTGTGCCACAAATTGCTACATAAAAGTATGTTGGAAATTTGTTGTAAACTCATGACGAAAATGTAGGTTGACTAATCCTTTCCAGTTAGTGTTAAAAGTTAAAATTCAAAAATTTAAGAACTTTGACTAGTTGCCACAGAGCGTTTAACCGTCTAGACTAATCAAATTAAATAATAAAAGGTTTTCCAGTATAATATACTGGGAAGTGACCCACTCATCCACCTACCACAGTGTTGGTCATCAAACCATTAGATATCATCTTTTAACATCATTTGTTAACAACTGAATACATTTCAGAACATTATGGTTTGGGAATTTTTTTTGCTCAGAAACACTGATTGACAGTTGGAAACATTATTTTGCAGTTTACAACATTGTTTAATAGCATTTGGAAACATTGCCAGAACATATCTTATAGTTTGGAATATACTGTTGCTCAGAAAAATGTTTTGTTTTCTGCTACAATTAGGCTTTTTGAGCATTTTTTTGCAAATTTATCTAAATGTTGTATACAAAACTGGATTTTTGCACAATTTTATAACAATTTTTTGTATAAATTAACTGTTTTAAACAATTTTCTATTAATTTAGTGTACGAAATTGACATTCTGTGTAATTTTTCATTATTTTATAAAGAAATTAAATTTTTGGTGCAATTTTTATGCGCAAATTGAGAATTTTGCAGCATTTTAAAAAAATGTTTGCAAGATTTAGGTTTACTGAGCAATTTTTAGGAATTAGGTGTATCGTAAAAGATATTTATGCTTCATTCTTGATGAATATTATGAAGAAAATATAGTTTTTGTGCAAATTTTATACACAAAATACAGTTTTTGCAAAATTATTTAACAAGTTTTAGCAACTTTTAAGTTTTCTGAGCAATTTTAGTTTAAAAATTGTTATTTTGTATAGTTTTTGATAAATCTTTGTGCAAAATTTATGCCAAAAATAGAAGATTTTACGCTATTATTACAATATTGTTTATAAATAACTTTTTTCTGTGTTTTTTTATGAATCTTATACGCATTTCAAGTTTTTTACACAATTTTTTTGCAGAAATTATTTAGTATTTTATGGCAACTTTGTTTTTTAGCACCGATAATAATTGCCAGAACATTATTATATAGTTTGGATAATTATTGGACAAATTTGGACATTTTTTTGAGACATTTTTTAAAAAATTAGCCAAACTTTTGACAAGTTAGAACATTGTTTGAAAATTTAGAACATTTTTTTGACAATTTAGACAAGTTTGGACATTTTTTTACAATTTTGAAACATCTTTTGAAAAGTTACTAACATTTTTGACAATCTGAAACATTGTTTGATAATTTAGAACATTTTTTGACAATTTAGACAAGTTTGGAATTTTTTTTTACAATTTTGGAACAATTTTTGACAAATTACTAGTATTTTTGACAATTTAGAAGAGGTTTTGACTATTTTGATAACTTAAAAAAAAAAATTTTTGATAATTTTGTAACATTTTTTGACTAATTACTAACATTTTTGACAATATGGAACAGGTTTTGTTAGTTGAATAATTTTTGGAGAAGTTTGAACATTTTTTTGACAATTTTGGAACAATTTTTGACTAATTATCAACATTTTTGACAATTTGGAACATTGTTTAATAATTTAGAACATTTTTTGACAATTTAGACAAGTTTGAACATTTTTTAACAATTTTGAAACATTTTTTGACAAATTACTAACATTTTTGACAATTTGGAATAGGTTTTAACTATTTAGATAATTTTTGAAAAAGTTTGAGCATTTTTTTGACAATTTTGGAACATTTTTTGACAAATTACTAACATTTTTGACAATATAGAACAGGTTTTAACTATTTGGATAATTTTTGGAGAAGTTTGGACATTTTTTTGACAACTTTGGAACATTTTTTTACTAATTATCAACAATTTTGACAATTTGGAACATTGCTCAATAATTTAAAATATTTTTTAAGAATTTAGACAAGTTTTGACACTTTTTCGACAATTTTAAAACAATATTTGACAAATTACCTACATTTTTGACAATATGAAACAGGTTTTGACTATTTTGATAATTTTTAAAAAAGTTTGGACATTTTTTTGACAATTTTGATTTTTTTTTACTAATAACTAACTTTTTTCAAAATTTGGAATATTGTTTGATATTTTAGAACATTTTAGATAATTTTTTGACACATTTGGAACATTTTTTGATTGAATTTGGAAGAGTTTTTGACGTTTTGGTAATTTTTTGACAAATTTGGATTTTTTTGTTGACTAATTCAAAACATTTTTTGACAATTTAGATTATTTTTTGAGAAATTTGAAACATTTTTTACAGTTGAAAAAATTAATACACAGTCAAAACTTTTGTTTTATGAAACAAGATACGTTGCTAAAACTTTGTTTATAGTTTAGATCACATTTGCTACTTAGAAAGTATTTTAAGTCATTTCAAGTAAGGAAATAACAGGTAAATTTTTTGTTATCAAATTTTTGAGTAAGTGGGTGTGGTAACATGATTTGGAATAACCCACCCACTCAAGTGCTAGTTACCAAAAGACTAGATATTACTTTCTCCTCATCTGACTAAAGGACTTTTAATACATGCAAAAAATAAAATCTTTTAATTCGTTGATAACAAATACTCAGCTCAAATTGCTGAGACCTACTAACTCACCTTATCAAGGGATTAGATTTATATCACTTTTTACAACATTCTTGTAAACAAATTTTTGGGTGCTTACTATAGTACAAACCATTTGCTGGTAATCATAATGTGAAGCAATTTACCTACTCGTCCAAGTGTTAATTATCAGTTGTATATTTCATCTTACTTCTTACACAAAAAAATTCTTTTAAACATCTGTACTCTGTATTTTATGTTAAATCTAAGAAATATATATTCTGGAAAATATATTGATTATCTGAAGAAGGCAAAAATTACTTACCCGCAAACAAAAACTAAAGTACCAACTGATTTTCTAATGTATTATGCAATCTTGCGGCAGGAACCTTACCGACAACTTTAACCAAACTTTGAAAAAAAACAAACAAAAGCAATCTACACAACTGAAAAATTTGTAATTTATTTTCAAATTAACAAAAAAACAATTTTAATTTTAAATTTTTTTTTCTATGATAATTCATTAAATTAAAAGATGCTTAAGTTTTTAAAATAGCTTTTTAAATTTTAAAAAACTGTACAATATTTCTGTTTGTGTGACTCTAAGAAACCTTACACATTTTTAAAACATTTTGAGAACTTTGTATTATTTTTTTTTGAGTTTTCACAAAACTTTATGTTTTAAAAAACCTTATAATTACAAAAAAATTTGAAATGTAAATAAATAAAAACTTAATAAAGTTTTAAAAGATTTGGACAATACTCAAAAACCTATTTAAGTTTACTAAAAGTTTATAAACTATTAAAAAGCACTCTTAAAGACATTTTTTTAAGAAGTTTTCAAATTGCTTATTGGAATTTAAAAAAAACTTTTTGAATTTTTAAAAAATTGTTTTAAATTACCAAAATACTCTACAAACTTTAGAAAAATTCTTAAAACAAAATTTTAAAAAAATTGCCAAATTTAAAAATTGTTTTGTACGATATTTAAAATTTTTTTAAAAGATTTATATTTTTTCAAACCACTCAATAAATAAAAAAAATTGAGATATTTAAAAAACTTTTAAAATTTTCAAAAACATTAAAAAAACTATGTTTATTTTAAAAAACTCAAGAAGTTTTAAAAATAAACAAACACAAACAAATAGCTTATTAGATTTTCTAGAAAGCTTTTTTGCAAAAATACTTTGTAGACTCTAAAAGGTTTCACAAACTTTTAACTCAGAACAACTAAAAAAACTAAAAAAAAATTATGTTTAATATAAAAAAATATTTAAAAAGCAATTTAAAATTTTATAAAGTTTTTTAAGCTTATTAAGTTTTTAAATTGCTCATTAAATTTTTTTTAAATAAATTTAGATTTAAAAAAAAAAATTTGAATTTTTGAAAAATTATCGACATTAACTATACAAGTTTAAAAAAAAAAAACATTTTTATAATTATTACTTATAAGGAAGTTTTATGAACTTTAAAAACTACTTTTTTAAAAACCTTTTTACAATTTTTTAAATCAATCAAGTTTTTAAAATGTTTCCAAATAATTTACATTAAAAAAAAATTAAAACTTTAAACATTACAATAAAAACTTTTAAACAAATTAAAATTAAAAAAAAAAATTATAGTTAAGAAAATTACTTTTTTAAAAAGTTTTGTAAAATAATAAATAAGCTTTAAGAAACTCTAAACTAGCTTGGTTTTTATTTTTTTTTTAATTTTTAAAGAAACTCTGTAGACTTTAAAAAACTTCTTTAATTTTTTTTAATTTAAAAAAAACATTTTTAAAATTTTTGAAAAAAGTTTTTTTTATCCAAAAAAGAATATGGGATTTTAAAATGCTTTTTGCAAGCTTTGCTTTTACAAATTAAATAAAAACAAGAATTAGAAAGCTAAGAAAAATCAGAAAAAAAAAATTACAACAGAAACGGTTATGCTAGCCAAGAGTTGAAAAATGAGAAAATTTGGGAAAAAAGACATGACACAAAATTATGAAAAAAGATAAAGATACACAAAAGCAAAAAAAAACTGCCAATGTACCCAGAGAACGATATATATAGTAAAGATGATTAAAAGATTTAGATGTGGTAATGAAGAGTAAGTAACAAGATTTTGGATTGAAAAAGATTTGAAAATGTGCAGAACGTGCAAAGAGACTAAGAAAACTATAGAACATGTGTAAAAAGAGTGTAACAAAACGAGAAAAGAAAAAATGAGATAAAATGAGAAGACAAAAGAAAGGATAAAATGGATTAATTGTGTTAATTTTATAAGGATTATGATTTATTATTTTTAAAAGTTATAAATATTTGCTAATCTATTATTTGTAAATGTAATTTTTAAGACCAAAAAGCAAGAAATAAACGTATTATATATATATATATATATATATATATATATATATATATATATATATATATATAGCAGTATTTATAATACAATTACAAAAAAAAACTTTTGTGAAATGGCCATCGACCGTAGTCTTTCAGCCTAAGTTTTAATACAATACATAATAGAACAATTATAAAAAAAAGGGGGTATGAATGAATAAGTGAAACGTCAGTCTTACATGTCAATAGTCAAGGATCTGATATTTTGGTAAAGTGATTGGGATAGAGTTTTAAATTTGGATACAACTGCTGGATTTCTAGGTATTATTAAGATGTTTAGGATTTCGTGATTTTTAGGATTTTTAGCAAATTTTAAATGTAGTTTTTGTAATTGTTGGTCTAATGGGACTATCTTTGTTTGGTCATATAGTAGCTCGTTGGATGGATTATGTAAAGGATTATTTGGATGACGGATTTTAGTGATGGATCGTAGAGAGGATCTTTCAGCGACATAAAGGTTATGGAGTGTTGGATTAGTAGAATTTAGGAATAAAATCGAACTATAATCAAGAAGAGGGCGACAGATCGATTTGTAGATGTGAGTTGCACATTTAAGATTAATGCCCTCTTTAAACGTATTAATAATTGTAAGATATCTCAAACTACATTAGCAAAATAAATTATAAATTAAAAGGTTAAGAACAGTATTAGTAAAGATAATAAATTAAATAAAACATTTCTCACATTATAACAATTGGATAAATATTTAATGTTTCAATTATATTTTTGTTTGAGATAATTAATATCTCAGCAGTCACAATTACACCCAAAAAGCTTTCTAAGAAAATTAAAGATAAAAAAATCCATTAATGTAAAAAATCTTTTAACTAATTATTTATAACAGACTGTATTTTATCCATGTCATATAAATGTAATTGGATCAAATAAAAAAAAATGTATAGAACGGGATCTCGTCTGTCACATTAACGTCAGTGCAGCAAAAGAAGAAAAAATATACACACACAACAACAACAACGTCGGGTCATTTCTCCATGGTGTATATAGAAAGTGGTCGGGGGGAAAAGGGATATCTTAAATCGTTTAGACCCCCGACGTAATAGAAAAACGCGCCACCGATAGACATATTGGACGTATTGACACCTTATACAGATTGATGGAGGACCAGAAACGATGCCAACCCCAACGTGCATGCATCCCTGTTGCTCATTCAATTACATGCATAGCTATTTCTACGAGATTACCTGCTACATCCATATGGATTTCAATTTAATCAAGATTTTAAAGCTTCAAAAAACTATATTATTATTATGATTTGAAAGGCAATAACAAAATTTGTATCCAAACTAGTGATTATAATTTAGTGGAAAAGTTATGTTATTTAATAATACCATCTGGTTACACATTTTGATTGCAATTTCGATTTAATGAGGTGTTAAATTTTGATTGCACGAACAATTTTAACGGCACTGTAAACTTAGTTTTAATTTGGTATCATTAAAAAGTGTAATATTGTTGCACTAAGCATACGAAATTATAAAATATCATCAAAATCTACTTGAAATTACTAGAATTATAGTTATATTGTTACTATGTTTCTATTCAATTTAAATTATGCGTTAAAAAGTAGTAAATATTAGCCAAAATTTAATTTTATAATAATATAAAATTTATTCTATTTAACAAAATTTTTCTTGGGATAAGTTGGCAGAATTTGTATGTTCTACTACTTATTAAAAACCCATAAAAGCTGTGTAAGTAAACATTTAAAAATGTTTAAAAGAAGTTTTCTATAACTAATTAAAACTTTTGGAATTTATTGGCGGTTGCGTTGCTCTAAGGTTTCTAAAGATTGTTACTAAATGTCAGAATGTTCTAAAATTCTTAAAATAATTAATAATTAAAACACGTTGTTTGCGTTTCAAAAATAACAATTTTACTCACAAATACCTTCAATAACATCCGCATAAATCATTCCATTCAGCTTCATAATCAGCAAGCACTTATCACACATTTTCACAAATTTTCACAATTTCCGATCACTTTAAAACCCTTAAATCAATTAAAATTGACCAGCAAATATAAAACAATGCGCACCGTACCGATACACTTATCTTTACTAACATTGATATCGACTGCGTTTTTTTAAATAAAAAAGGTTCACCTTGTTTACAACTACAATGACATGCGATTAT
Source organism: Tachinus rufipes (assembly GCA_963932245.1). Taxonomy (NCBI): domain Eukaryota; kingdom Metazoa; phylum Arthropoda; class Insecta; order Coleoptera; family Staphylinidae; genus Tachinus; species Tachinus rufipes. The sequence goes on from OZ010745.1 coordinate 117,333,403, forward strand.
CGCTTTATGTTAAAGAGATAAAAGTTCTTAAAATAGTTGCTATTAGAAATAATAAAATAAATAGAATAAATATATTATTAAGTTTATTAAATTCATTTAAATTAATGGTTAAATCGTATTATTATATTAGAAATTAAATAAAACATGTTTAATTGCTTATTAATGTATTTTTCTGATATTTAACTTATTAAATAAATGTTTTTTTTGTTTAAATCACAATGAAACTATAAAAATCAAAAACAGGAAAGCCACGTCGTAACTCTATAAAACCAAAATTTACTCTCGCATGACTTTGATCTTGATTCCTAATGTTACAGGATTAATTCCTTATTAGTTTACGAGTCCTTATTAAAATTTAAATGTAAAATAAATCTATTTACTGCTAGTAATGCGAAAATCAATGTCTTAGTTCCAATTTATTTTATTATAAGCCATTAAACAATTTTAATGCCCATCTATTATACTTATCAACAAATTAATTTCCGTTTTGTAATGTAATAAATTGTTGGTTGGGGAGGTGGTTGGTTGAGGTGAGGGGTGGCTTTATTACATGTAATTCGAGAACGTAAAAAGGTTTTAAAGCAAATATGCAGTCGTAAAATAATCGTTTGGAATAAAAGTTGGCGTTATGTGTGTGTGTGTGTATGTGTGCGACGACAGGAAAGTTTCCTGCAAGCCCAACCTAATCCTAAATAGAAATATAAATTTGCGGATATAATTTTGTTTTTGGTTCCTGCGCGCGATTTTTGCATTATTAAATTATTTTTCCATACCATTTGGTAATTCAATTTAATTTTATGTGCGGGATAAATTCGGAACTCGGGCTATAACTGGAAATGAGGGAGTCGGAATCAACTGACCTATCTTTTCTTTTCGTTTTTCACTCAGCGATGAAATTCCGTAAGATTAATTTATTAATGAAATGACGCGCATCTGCGGTTTCTCCCAAAACATGCAAGCAAGCGGTGTTCTGCATTAATACGGCTTATGCGGTATAAAGTAGAACACTGCAACACAACTGTGTAGCTCATGTAACTGCCGGAATTATCCGTGGAATTAGAATTTCAAATGATTATTACAGCCGATGTCCGTGAATTAATGTTATAAAATATTGGTAAACTAACTTGGAAGATGTTCCTTTGTGTTGTATGTCGGCGCACAAAAACAAAGTGTTTAACTTATGAAGTGCGGCCACACAAAAGGGTTGGTCAGTTCCTGCGGCAGTCTGCGGACATTTATGGAATATTAGAGAGAGGAGACTGATGGTCCGTATATTAATGCCTGCAGCTAAACATCCTGCGGCATACTCTCTATGCAGATTTCGACCGCATTATATTATATCGGAGGCGTAATTAATGTTTTAGTTTAAGTTCCTCCGGCCTTACATAAACTAATCCTAAAGTGAAACAAAACGGTTGTCTTGATGCCCTTTTTTACTCTCGAGTAAACGAAATCTACACTTTAAGTAACACATTATTCTTGGGTGAGCACCGCGTAACCTGATATTTTAAGCTAAAAGCGCCGCGAAAAATACATTTTCTCCACGGTTTCGAATATGTCCCAGTTAGAGAGGTATTGAATGTCGTAATGCCGAGACATAAACAAAGGGAACTTTTAGCCTTTGACGATAAAGCATTTTTGTGTAACAAAATCGTTCATAAAAAAGTGTCAAAGATCGATTTGTTTCTGAACCGGGTACAGTGAAATTACATTTGTGTATTGAGACCGACCAATCCCAATCCACTACAGTTGATTCCGAATAGCGGCCATTTCACGAAACCTTAAATCAGTATACCAATTGACTTTATCAAATTAAATCAGTTTCAAGTTTTAATTAACAATCTGATTAGTTATTGTTAATCAAAAAATCATAATAATCATAATGTTTTTTTGTTTAATAAATTTTCTAAAGCTACGTTTAGATATGTATGCAGTTTCTAGTAAAACAAAAGTGTGCTCTGGTTCTTTTTGAGATATTGTAAAAATAAAAATTAATTTGTTGTTTTTTTATTGTTTTTAGTTTATATATAGCTTTGTAAAAAGAAGCATAACAAAATCTCAATGTTCTTAAACTCTTATTTTATTTTAAATCTAACATGGCTATTTCGGAGCTTAATTAGTAATTGTAAAACTTCAAAAAGCTTTATGAATATTGTTTAAAACTTATTAAAGTATGTATCTAGAAATTCAAAAAACTTTTTTAAAAATCTTATTAAAAAATTTTTTTTCGTATATATTTTTTTTTTTTTTTAGGTTTCAAATGATTTATTTTTATAAAACTTTTTTAGAAAATTATACAACTTTTTAAAGAATTTTAAGCCTGCATAAACCTTTTAGTAATTTCATATTTTTTTTAGAAATTTAAACAGCTTTTTGAGTATTGGACTTTTAGAAATTCTTGGAACTATTTTCAAAAACTGTAAAAATGTTTTTTAAAAAAGTTTTTTTAAAGTTTTATACTTTTTTAAAAACTCAAAACTCTAAAAAAATTAAAGCAGTTTTTTAAGTCTACAGAGTTTCTTTAAAATTTAAAAAAAAATCATTTTAAGTTTTTTTAAAGTTTTCAGTTTTTTTAAATATAAAAAAAAAAAAATTTTTGTTTATAAAAAATGTATTTTGTAATTTAATAAACTATTTGGGAAATTGTAAAAACGTTTAATGATAAAAATCCTCAAAGTTTTTTAAAAATCTAAGACTATTTATAAGAATTTAATGAGCTATTTGAGAATAAACTTTGTAAAAATTTTAAATTACTTTTTAAGTATTTTTTTTTATATAATAAAAAAAAATTAAGTTTATAGAAGTATTAAAAAAAAATGGTTAGGTTAGGTTAGGTTAGGTTAGGATAGGTTTGGTTACGTTTTTGTAGTTGGCAAAGTTTTTTAAGCCCATAAACTTTCTTAGTTCTCTAAAGTGTTTTGATTTTTTTAAAAGCTTGTAAACTTTTTAGAGTCTACAAAGTATTTTTGCAAAATCAAAGAACTTTAAAAAAAATCTAATAAGCTATTTGGAAGTGTGTTTGTTTATTTTTAAAGCTTCATAAAGCTTTTTAAAGTAAACAGTTGAAAGATTTTTAAATATTTTTTTTTTTTTAATTTTATTTGAAAAAAATGTAAATACTAAGTTTTTATTAATTTGTTGAGTTTTTTTTTAAATTCATAGAATACTTTTGTAACTTAAAACTTAAATTTTTTTTTTTAGAAATTTAAATAGATTTTTTGAAAATCAAATAAGCAATTTCAGAACTTCCTAAAAAAATTAACATTAACAGTTGTTGTAAACTTTAATAGATTTTTGAGAATTGTACAAGTTTTTTAAATTTTTATTAAGCTTTTATTTTTAGCGTTCCAAAATTTTTGTGGTTATGAGTTTTTCTTTAAATCTCTAAAATTTTGTGAAAACGCATTAATAAATATTATAAAGTTTTATAAAGTTATCAACATTTTTTAAACATTTGTAACGTTTCTTAGTCACACAAACACAAAGTTTTAAAAAACTTTTTAAGTATTGTACAGGTTTTTAAAGTAAATAAAACTATTTTAAAAACTCAAACATCTTTTTAAGTAATTTTTCAAAAAAATTTTGAATTTTTCATTAAAAAAAAAAATTAAAAACAAAATTTTTTTAAAAAATCTAAAACGTTTTTCTTTGGTCAAACTTGTTTTTTTTATGTGCGTTTTAAAAGTTTTTTTTTTTACAAAATTTAAACAGTTTTTTAGAATTTTTTAAATTTTGTCAGGAATTTAATGAGCTATTTGAGAATTTGTTAAAAAAAACTTACTTTTTTTTGAGAATCTAATAAACTGTTTAAGAAGTAAAGTGAGTTTTTTGTTGTTTTTTTGGTAATTTATTAAACTAGGTGCTTGCATATATATTTGCAAACAAATAATTTAGCATTTATATAAATCTGGTTTGCAAAAATGCTGTGTCATTAGTTTTATTTAAATAAGGCAATGTCATTGGTATTTTGACTAAACTTTTTTTTACGGTTGACCCATTTTTAAAAAATTTTTAGGTCAAAGTGCAATTGATGGTTGAAGGAGTTTTCAGTCGTAGATTGATTTTCTTTGTTTTTTCAAGGTTTGGTTAAAGTTGTCGGTAAGGTTTTAGCCGCAAGATTGCATAATACATTAGGAAATTAGTTGGTACTCTAAGTTTTGTTTGCGGGTAAGTAATTTTTTACTTCAGAAAATAATTTTCTATATAAATCTACTTATTGGTATTCTTTAAATAATCAGTAAATTTTTCCAAATGTCAATTTTTTAGATTTAACATAAAACACGGATTACAAATGTTTAGAGAAGTTTTGCATCCAAGAAGTAGGATGTAAAATTTTTGATGACTAACATTTGGACAAGTAGGTAAATTGCTCCAGATTATGATTACCAGCAAATAGTTTGTACTAAAGTAAGCACCCACTCACCCAAGAATTTGTTTTTTCTTTTTGCATACGTCCAAAGTCTCTATTTTGGAAAAAGTGATATGAATCTAATTTCTTGATGAAGTGAGTAGGTAGGTCACTCCAGATTATACTTACCATTGAGCAATTTGAGCTAAATAATTGTTATCAACAAATTAGAAAATTCTCTTCTCTGCATGTATTAAAAGTCTTTTAGTCAGAAGAGGAAGAAATTTCAATTAGTTATTTGATAATCAACACTTGGGTTACTCTAAATCATGTAAATACCCACTTACCTAAAAGTTTGATAACAAAAAATTAAGAAGTTTCTATGCTTGTGAAGGCGATAATGAATTCAATCTCTTAATAACCAACACTTGGCTGGGTAGGTGTATCTTTCCAGACCATGATTACCATCAAGTAGTTAGAACTGAAGTTTTTGTAACTAAGAAATTTAAAGTTTTTTTTGTGTGTTTGAAGTTTCTTAATCTGAGAAAGCAAAGATGATATCCAATGGCTTGATGACCAACATTGTGGTGGGTAAATGGGTGGGTCAATTCCTAGTAGATTGAAATGGAATATCTTTTATTATTTAATTTGACTAGTCCAGACTGTTAAACGCTCTGTGGCAGTTAAACAATTACTCAAAGTTTTTAAATTTTTGATTTTTAATTTTTAACACTAACTGGGAAGGATTAGTCAACCTACAATTTTGTCATAAGTTTAAGACAAATTACAAATTTAGATTCTTAGCCGTTTGTGGCACAAATAATGACGCTTAACTTTTCAAAATACACCTGACAACAACATTTTTGATTTCTCAACAAAATGCTATATTTAGTACGATCTATTCCAATAATTTTTTGATTCAAGCTAAAAACCAATCAAACGATGGCAAAAAATATCTACGAAAAGATCAGCAGTTAAACTTTGGCAAATATAGACAAAATAATATATGATAAAACAAACACGTTTCTTGATCCCGCATTTATTTTGCAGTCCGGCCTTGCATGCGTTCTCTACTGTTTTTGTATTTGTGATACTATTTACTTTTTTGCTTTTTTTTTTAAATTTCTTGTTTTTGATCACTCTAATTGTATACTTCTCTATCTTATTATAATTTTCTGTACCATACACATACTCTTTTACCCTTCAACATTTTGTCCCTAGCTATTTCTCTTAATTCCTTCAAAACTTTTTGTTTTTTTTAAATCAAACCATGTTCAATGTATAATGTTGTGCTTTTAAGTTTGTTTTTGTTTTTCATAATATCTTGTTTTTGAGCCTATAATTTTGTTTCTGCTATTATTGTCTGGTTTTCTTCTTTTCTTACTAAGTATGCATTAACTATTCCAGTCTTTATTTTTAAGTTTTTTTGTATCATTTTTTTTATGTTTTTTTTTTCTTACTACAAACTTGTATCTTTTCTGTTCTTTTTTTTTGTTCTAACTTGTCTCTTCAATTGCTTTTATTTTATTTTTTATTTTTTTTTTTAATTTTCTGTTTTTCTTCTTCTTTATCATCTTTTCCTTCATATTTTTTATTTGCATTTTTAATGTTTCTGTGTTCTTTTCATTTCCACTATCATCTGTTGCATCATTTGTTTAATTTTTTAATTTTTTTTTTGTCGGGACATAGTTTTTCTGGCTTGTTAGTGCTTATTTTTCTCATATTATCTTTTTTTCTCTGCTCCAGTGATGATTTTTTTCTTCTTTGAAATGTTTCTGGTTCTCTCGCACTCTATTTCTTTTTCCTTCTTTTGACATTATTTTTTTTATAAATGACGCATGCGCTAGCCTTAAAATTTTGGAAGATTTGACGTTTGATATAGCCAAACCTAACCTAACCTAACCTAACCTAACTTAACCTAACCTAAGCTAATTTTAACTTAACTTTTTTTTTGTTTTGAGAGGAGAAAATGCTTAATGCACAGCTAGTCTACCTGGGCCTGCGGGACGCTTTCTCTTGTTTTAAAAAGACTTTACCCGCTAAAATCTGCACTGCACTGCTAAGGCAATACTTCAGGTTAAGTTTGTGTCTAGTTTTTTTTTTAATTCTGAATTTTTTTCTCATCTTTTTCTACAGTAGTCTACTTTTTTTTGTTTTTTAGCATTACTTCATTATTACATTTGCTAGCGTTAACTGTTGTCCAGTTTTGTGGTTTGCTGTTTAGTGATAATCTTCTCAATTTTCAATAAAAAACTGTGTCTGCCTGCTAATCATATTGGCATTTATTGTCTGCCCGTATATGCATTTTTTTTTTATATGTTCTAAAACAAAATTTGTTTTGCTATGGTTTCTTTTTGTTCATGCAATTAGATTTGGTATTAGTTGTTTTGTTCATGTTGCTTTTTCCGTCTCAATATTCATTGTTTCTTTTTTTAATGAATTTGTCATGCTTTTTATTCCTTTCTTGTGCTAACAAGTCAATTGGTGGTATTCTTGCTATGACTTCTGCCGCCTCTTTGGATATGGTTCTGTACAAGTTAGTTATTCTTACATTTGCTCTTCTTTGTATTTTTTCCAGTTCTTGTTTGTGCTTATTAAAGGTTAGCGCTTTTTGCTACACTGGTGTTCTATACAGTAATATAGATTGTACTACCATACCGAGCAGCCTTCTTTATTTTTTGTTTTGCATTAATTTGCTGAGAGCAGTTGTAGCTCTTATTGCCTTTTTTGTGATTTGCCTGATGTGTTCGACAAATGTCAGCTTCTGATCAAAGTCAATTCCAAGGTATTTGACTGTTTTCTGAGTTTTTAACGTTTTCCTTTGCACATTTTGCTCGATAGGTCCAATTTTTTTCTTCCTATAAGTAGTATTGCTTCCGTTTTTTCTGGCGCTATTTGAAGTTTTTTCTTATTTAACTATTTACTAGTTTTGTCTAAGACTTTGTTAGTTAGACTTTCAAGCACCTTTTCTGTTTTGGCTTCAACTACTAGTGCCAGGTCGTCGGCGTACCCAATGAGTGCGGCTCCTTCTAGCTTCAGCTGTAGAATTCTGTCATACAAAACATTCCACAATAGTGATCCCAACACGGATTCTTGAGGCACATCTGCTGTCATTTGGTGGCATAGCCCTTCTTTCACCTCTACATATCTTTCTTCTAGATAACTTTGAATTATCTTGGTCAAGTATGGAGATATATTTCTGTTTTTAGCTTTCTTACTATTTCTTGTCATGACGCGGTGTTGAATGCATTTCGCACGTCAATCGTAACTAGCACGCAGAGTTTTCTAGTTTTTAGCATTTTTTAATTTTTTTTTTATTAGTTTGGAGAACCATATGGGCGGCGTTTATAGTAGATTTTCTTTCTGTAAAGCCAAACAGCGGGGCCTAACCTAACCTAACCTAACATAACCTAACATAACTTAACCTAACCTAACCTAACCTAACCTAACCTTTTTTTTTTTTGGTGAGGAAAACGCTATTACTCCCTGGGCGCTTGTTTTCAATGCGCCTAAGAGTGTGGGACTTTTACCCCCTAAATAACCTGAATTCTTCTCAACGGGTAGGCGAAATACCCCGATAAGAGTTTGCATCACCTACCCGTCTGGTCTTGTTTAATTTGCCTGTTGATGTTCGGCTTTCTGCCTGGCCAATTCTTCTCGTTCTTTTGTACTCATTCTGTCTCTCACAAATGAGTGTACCTGCTTCCAGTTGTGCTTGTTTTGAAGAAGGAGGTCCATTAGGCTGTCAATTGTCAGTGCTTTTCCTACAGCTATCTCTGCTTTGTGTTTTCCAACGTGCCATTGCGTGCAATGAAAGATGGTATGCTCCGGGGAGTCGGTTTTGCCGCAGTAGTGGCAATCGTTGCTCTGGGTCTTACCAATTTTCTTGGTGTATGTGCCAAAACTCCCGTAGCCTGTCAGGAATTGTGTCAGGAAGTAGTCGGTGTTTCTGTGCGGGCATCTCATCCATATTTCTATTGAGAGGATAAGCGTCTTTGTCCACTGCGCTGTATCATGGGTGTCGTCCCATCTACGCTGCCACTGCTCCACAATGTTGTACGTTGCTTCGCGGCCTTCCTTTCTGGCTTGATGCTTCTCTGCCAACTCCTCCACTTTCAGGTTGATCGGCGGGATTGCCGCAATGACGCAGACACCCTTGTCTTTTGTTGTTCAATATGCGCTGATGACTCTTCTTTGAGTGTATAAAAGCGCTGTCAAATGCCTGTTTACGCCGAGAATCCGCCTCTAGACCGGCGCCGGGTAAGTCAGTATGGATTGGATCACGGCGTGGTAAATTGCTTTTTTTTTGGCGCTTTGTCCGCTTACGTTTGGCATGATCTTCATTAGGGCAGTCATGGTCTTTTCTGTTTTGCCGATGATAATTTGAACGTGAAGGCCAAAGATCCAGTTCGAGTCTAATCATATTCCCAGGTACTTGACGGATTTTTTTGGGGTGATGGTTTTACCTCTTAAGACAAAGGTGGCTTTGGTCTTTTTTCTTGTTCCTTTGACGATCAGTGCCTCAGTTTTCTTGAGAGCCAGTTTCAGGCCGCATCCCGTCATCCATTTGTCTACTGCCTTTAGGGCTTTGTTTGCAGCCTTCTGCATTTCCTGCATGTTGTTTGCTCTGACCACCATTGCTAGGTCGTTGGCGTAGGCGACCGTTTTGCATTTTTTTAGGAGTTGGAGGCTCAGCACGGGGTCGTAGACAACGTTCCACAAGGTAGGTCCTAGGACGGAACCCTGCGGAACCCCCTGTGTTAAGTTCTTCTCCTTTTCTACGGCAATTAGAATGGTTTGTTTTCCCAGGTAGCTTGCTATGAGATCTAGGAAATAACGGCTTGTTTCTATCTCTGTCAGCTTTTTTTTGATTTGCTCCCAGCTGGCGGTGTTGAAAGCGTATCTTACGTCCAGCAGAATGATGGCGGTCCACGCGCTTGATTTATTTTCGCAAAGTTTTCTTTCCTTCATGATGGCGTCGATTGTTGAGCGGCTTTTTCTGAAACCGTATTGAGTGCTGGATAAACCTAACCTAACCTAACTTAACCTAACTTAACCTAACTTAACCTAACTTAACCTAACTTAACCTAACTTAACCTAACTTAACCTAACTTAACCTAACTTAACCTAACTTAACCTAACTTAACCTAACTTAACCTAACTTAACCTAACTTAACCTTTTTTTTTTTTTTTTTTTGGAAGGAGTAAAATCTTCAGCTAAGACACCGGCAGCCAGTGCTGCACGGTAGTGCCGGGTTCCTACCGGCTAAAACCCTCCTCCCATTGGGATATATCTGTTTTTACTCCACCCCGGGATTGCATTAAAGCATTACTTCGGAGTGGAGAATCCCGGACGGCAGTTAATCTTTTCTGCCGCCCTCTCTTTTTTCAAAAACAATGTTTTTACAAAACAAACAAATCAAAAAACTTACAGACACATTTTTTACAAAAAGTTATAACATTTCCATTCATACTTTTACACAATAATAAAAAAAACAGCTACGGGCCCACCCCAGGCAAAACCCCCACCCCCCATTCTTCTACCGGAGCAAGCTCCTTCTCCTCCTCCTCTTTTTTCCGGAGAATAATCCCTATCATGGTGGACACATTATCCCAACCGGCCTGAGACGCCATCATTGTTTCCACCATGTTGTCAGGGTTCACGCTTGCTCCGCCCATTTTCACAATCATTTTCTCCCTCACTTCCGTCCAACGTTCGCAACGGAACACGGTGTGCTCAACCGTGTCTCGCTGCCCGCAATACAAACATTCGTCGCTCTTGCACACTTTCACCCACTGCAGGTACGCCCGGAAACAACCGTGTCCCGTTAATACCTGCGTGAGGTAATAGTTTACCTCGCCGTAACCTCTGCCAACCCAATGCTTCACGTTTACGATGAGCCGCCTTGACCACCCGAGTTCACTACCACCTCCACTCGACTCACACTCTTCCCATCTTCGCTGCCATTCTCTCCACACCCATTCATCCCCTTCGCTCCTCGAGAGACGCCCATCCCACACTTCCGTCTTCATACGGATTAGAAGGTCTAGTGGCCTTGTACCCGCAACCACCAGAAGAACTGCAGTCGACGCCGTCCTGTAGGCGCTGCAAATCCTCTGGCAGCACCTCCTCTGAGTTTGCAAGACCCACTCCGTTTGCCTCTCGTTGCTGCGCAAGGTGTCCCCCCATATTTCTGCACCGTACAGTACTATGGAGGAAACAACCGAACACAGCAGGCGCCTGTAGGAAGCCCTTGCTCCCCCTAGATTTGGCATTAGACCCGCCAACGACCGGGCCGCCTTCTCTCCTCTCATACACACCTCCCGCACCTGCCCGCCCCATGCCATGTTGCTGGACAGTACAACCCCAAGGTAGTTTAGCTTCTTCTTAGACCTGACGGTGGTCCCCGTGACATTTATTTGAACTTGTGGTACCCTCCTTGAGCACGAAAGTACCACAAGCTCTGTCTTTTCTGGCGCCAGTTTCAGCCCTAGCTCGCTCATCTTCGACTCTATTATCTTAACGGCGTAGTTACCAGCCTCTTCTACTTCGAGTCTAGAGCGCTTCGTTATTACTACCGCCAGATCGTCCGCGTAAGCTACTACCTTTACCCCCTTCGGCATCTCCAGGCTCACCACGCTGTCATACAGAACGTTCCACAGCGTGGGTCCAAGAACCGACCCCTGTGGCACACCCCCCGACAGTTTAACCTCTTCCCTCTGCTCTCCCTTGCCCAGCAACAAAATCCTACCCCACAGGTAACTGCTAATTAGATTTAGCAGGTAGCCTGGTACCCCCCTGTTTTCCAGCGCCCCCAAAATCCTGCCCCAATTGGCAGTGTTGAAGGCGTTCATCACGTCCAAGGTGATTAACACGCACGCTTTTCTGTGCGTGTAGCTAAAACGTTTTGCAGCTACTACCGCTGCCTTCACCTCCGCGAGCGCGTTCAGGGTTGAAAGACCTTTCCTAAAACCGTACTGACGCTCGCAGAGGGCCGCGTCACCTTGAAGCACCTCCAAAAGCCTTCCCACCACCAGATGTTCGAGGATTTTCCCACCCACGTCCAGGAGACATATTGGACGATATGCCCTAGCCCCCGTACTACCTTTCCCCTTATCCAGCAGGACCAGGTTAGCCCTCTTCCACACTTCCGGAAAACTTCCTTCAACCAGGCACCGATTGTAAACTTTCAGCCAGGTTTCAGGGCACCGTCCGATTAAGGCTTTGACAAGTTCCGTAGGGAATTCGTCAGGCCCCGGTGCTTTCCTCGGTTTGATCTTTGCCGTGGCTTCCAGAAGCTCTCCTTCCGTAAAGAGTCGGACGTCCCCAGCCTTAACTGGCCACCTCCTGAAAACCCTCCCCACTTGCGCTGGAAAAAGTTCCCCTACTACCGCTCTCTGAACCGCCGTATCCACCTTTGGCGGTTTCCTACCCACTTTCCCCATCACTATTTTAAAACCCCTGCCCCAGATGTCCCCATCAACTTCGTCGACCAGGAGCTTCCATTTTTCCTTCTTGGCCGACTTGATGAGCCCTCCTAACCTTTTCCTTAACCCTTTATACTCCCCGACTAAACCCACGTTACTCCTCCCCGAGGCGTTGGCCCTTGTCAGCGCTCTACGCGCCCTGTTGCAGAGCATCCTTGCCTCCGCAATCTCTTCATTCCACCAGTATTTTGGACTTCTCGCTCCCCAAAATCCCTACAAATTTTCTCCAGCCCTTCCGACGTCATTACCCACCCGCTTTGTTCCGCGTCCCTCACGCGCGACGGAGCCGTCTTGCCAACACCGAACCTGATGGGACGATGGTCGCTGAGGCATTCCTCTTCCATCACCTCCCACCCCGTCGCCAACCCCACTACCCTTGACCCGCAGAAGGTCACGTCAATATACGAGCGTGCCTCTCCCCTCCAGAACGTGGGCGCTGCCCCATCGTTCATTGGAGTCAAGTTGTTACACGCGGCCCATTCCGCTAGCAAACGACCCCTCCCGTCCTCTACGTTCCCTCCCCAGGTAGGGCACTTGGCATTAAAGTCCCCCCCTATAAAAGCATCCCTGATCCCCACCCCCAGTTGAGACCTTACGCATCCCAATATGTCCTCCAGATCTTGCAAAGCCTTATTAGGCGAGGCATAACAAGACACGTAAAATCTCCCACCTACTTGAATCCATACAAACCCTTCCCCCCTCCCGCGTTTTCCGATTCCCAACCCGCTGTTCAGCACCACCAGTGCTGCGTCCTCCCGATCGTCCATGAACCAGGCACTTCCTGTTGCCGTGCGTATGTTGGGCTCGGAGATCAACGCGATGTCCGCTCCAATCTCCGCGCACAACTGCATCGCAAGGTCGCTAGATGCAACCGACCTGTTCAAGTTCACTTGGACGACGGTCAGCATTCTTTAACCGGCGGTGCCGCCTTACCCACCCCCTTTTTTATAAGTACTAATTCCTTGTACTTTGGACAGGCCATGGATGAAGTCCTGTGACCTGCCACGTTGCAAGTTCTGCATCTTGCTTCCTGAATGCAGTCTTTCACCAAGTGCCCCACTTCTCCGCACTTGTGACACCGCCTACCCACTTTCGCGGCGCCGCATCCTGCTGCCATATGTCCGAGTTCCTGACAGTTGTAGCAGCGGTCTATGTTAGTAAAAGCCTCCACCCTGCACCGTGCCCACCCTATACTTATTTTACCTAAGTCCAGAATGTGCGCCCGGGGACCCCTGTCTAACGTGACCACGGCGTAGAGCTCTTGCCTTCCCATTTTGCTGCTCTGCGGCCTAAGGCTGTTGACCTCGAAGCCTCTCCCTTCTGGCGCCCCCACGATTCGGTCAATAGCGTCCCGCACCTCAACCGACGTCATCGCCCCATCTATCCCCCACACCAGCACCCTTTCCCTTCTGCTAAGTGCCTTCACCGTCAGCTCCGCGTTTTGGCCTTTGTTTAACGCCTCCCTAAAGGCACTAATTGATTTTTCTCCCCCACCCTGCAATTTTAACTTAATTGCTCCCGAAGCCATCTCCCTGGCCTCAAGGACCTTAACTCCGGCAGACTCTCCCACCCTCATTTTTAAGGCTTTAAGCCGCTCCACATAGTTGTTTCCCAGACCCTTTCCCTCTACCTGGAGGTCCGTCGTCTTTTGGCTTTTGCCCCTCTTGACGACTTTGCTCCAGGTGTCCCCTACCTCCACCTGCGCCAACCCTTCCGCCCCCTTAGGACGGGGGGTGTGGATAGTCATATTTAACTTTAAGCCCTCCGAGACCCACTCCATAACTTTTCGGACGCGCTCCGTCTCTCTGCCCGACGCCAATACCACCGAGAGGTTTGTTATTTCCCTTTCCCGCACCGCCGCCAACGCCTTTGCCGTCATGGATAGAAACTCTTCCCCCCCTACGTCCTGACCTTCCGCAGCCCCCAACAGAAACGTGTAGTTCCTGTCCATTGTCAGCTGCTCCCCTTCCAAAAATGCGCTTGCCTCCTGCGCCACGCATGCCAAGTTTCCTTTGCCCAATTTACCACTTGTAATTATGCCTTTTATAGCTTCCCCCTTTTCTCCGTACAGTTTCGTGATGGGGTTTTCGTCTCCCACGTCGACAATAACTAGAGCATTGTCTCCTTTTTTTGGGACCCCTACTATTACCCTTGTCCGTCTATAGGCCTTTTTAGGGCACGCCTCCCGCATATACTTTTGAAAACCCTCCCCTGGCTTCCCTCCCTCCTTACCCATTTCCTCCCAAATTGCAGCCACTAGTGCGACCTCCTCTGCATCCTTCTGCAGCTTTCTTTCATCCTCCACATTCATACCTTTCACGCCTTTTACACATAATAATAAATAATAATAATAATAAAGTTTATTAATCCAACAGTACAAAAATATACTAATAACAGGATTATAATATACAATTAAATAACTAAATACAAATACATAAAAAAATAAAACTAAAACTAAAACATAGAACAACAATGATTTTTTACTATGCATTGATATTCAAATCATGCAAGTATTTTAAAAATTCTTTTAATGACATATTAAATGGATCAGTAGTTACATACTTATCAAAATGATAACACATTGATTGAAATGGCGAATTCATATGATGACAAGTGCGAGAAAATTGATTGTAAAACATATGATCAGAGCGACTATTTAATCTAGGAACATTAAAATTTAATTTGTTAAGGATTGACGAACAGTCTATAATGTTGTGCAGAATTTTATAAATAAATGTTATTTCCGATATTATTCTTCTAGTAGAAAGCGATTGAAAATCGAACTCATTTAATAATAATTCATATGAATAATTTTGAATTGGATATGTTTTATGAGACTTTAAATAAAAATATTTTAAAATTTTTCTTTGAACTCGTTCTAGCTCATAACTAAACTTTTTCTGAAATGGATTCCAAATAATTGAGCAATATTCAATTTTACTTCTTACAAAAGAAAAATATGCATTTTTTAATGCATCATTGGATTTAAATTGTTTGCAGTTTCTTATAATAAACCCAGACATTTTATTAGCTTGACTAATGATTGATTGTATATGAGAATTGAAAGTAAGTTTTTTGTCAAATTTTATGCCCAAATCTTTAATATCACTCACCCTTTCAATTGCATAGTTATTAATATTGTAATTGTATATAAATTCAGAACGTTTTCTAGAAAATGTAAGACAAAAGCATTTTTTAACATTAAGATTAAGATGGTTATTTTGACTCCATGTATGTAGGGAATACAAATCTTGTTGTAGAGATATTGCATCCTCTTCAGATCTAATTATTTTAAAAATTTTTAGGTCATCTGCATACATTAAAGTGTTAGAGTTAAGAACTTCTAAAACATCATTACAAAATATTAGAAACAATAAGGGACCAAGATTAGACCCTTGTGGTACACCACTTTTTGCCACATATAGATCCGATTTAATGCCACCATACTCCACGTAATTTATTCTACTCCTCAAGAATGATTCAAATAATTTCAATAATTTGTAACTAAAGCCAAAAGAATCTAACTTTTTTAAGATTAAGTCATGGGAAACATGATCAAATGCTTTTTCAAAGTCAGTGTATATTGTATCCACTTGCAAACGTTCATCTAGAGCATCAGATACATATTGAGTAAAGCATACAAGATTAGTTGCTGTAGATCTACCTTTAAAAAAACCATGTTGTTTAACAGATATTTCATTTTTTATGTGATTAAATATAATATTAGATAACAATATTTCAAAGACTTTAGCAAAGTTAGAAATTATTGAAATTGGTCTATAGTTTTGAATGTTGTTAATTTCTCCTTTTTTAAAAACAGGGCAAATCTTAGAAATTTTCCATTTATCAGGGATAGTATTAGTTTTTAAAATTAAATTGAATAAGTGAAGCAATGGTTTGATAAACGCTGTAGAACAATCTTTTACTAGAAAGGCTGGTATCAAATCTGGACCCTTAGTGTTTCCACTCTTTAATTTATTTATAGCATATTTTATCTCATCTTCAGAAAAACAGTTTATTGATAAATTGATATGATATTTTTGTTTGGCGTAATCTTTGCACCTTACATTGTGGTCAATATATACTGAATAAAAATGTTTGGCAAACTCATTAACAATATCATTAGGTGAATCAAACATTATTCCATTTTTATGCATAATTCCAGGAATGCGTGTGCATTTTTTCTTTTCATTAATGTAAGTCCAAAATGATTTTGGATCATTTTTTATATTGCTTTCAGTAGTATTAATATAGACTGCGTAGTCAATCTCAATATTTCTTTTTACAGCGTTTCTATAGTGATTTAGTTTACATTTATGGAACTGAAGATGTGATTTTCTATAAAGTTTTAAATAGTGTGCTTTTATACGCATATTTGATCTTGTCTCAGAAGAAAACCAAAATGGCATTTTGTGATTTCTGTGAATTTTATTGAATCTGGGAACAGTGTCGGTAATAACATTTAGCAATTCTTTATAAAATGCCTCGCAAGCATCATTGACTTCATTAATATTGCATAAAAAATCCCAATCTGTCGCACCCAACAACTGATATAATCTAAAAAAGTCTGCTTTTTTAAAATTGTAATCAAAGCTATTTTTTATGTTAAATGATTTAACTGTTTTAATTTGATTTATGTTAAAATTAATGGATGGGTGATGTGAATCTTCATTAACAAGTATGTTATCACTACGTTCAACATTATATTTAAAAATATCGGATAAAATAATAAGATCACATATGCCCATGCACCCACACCCTTCACATACCCTTATTTCCCGTAGCTGGTCCATGCGTACCTCCGTTCTTTCATCCATCCCGTTTTCACACTTCTTTCTCGCAGCTTCTTCAAGAGCCGCAACTCTGTCTTTTAGCTCCTGTTCTTCTTTTTTGTTAACTTCGGCTTCTTTGATAGCATTTGCCGTCATGCTGTCTATTTTTTTTTAAAGTTCTGCATTAGCAGATCGTAGCTTTTCGGTTTCAGCTTTTATAAGCCTTAATTCTTCCTCCTGGTTGTTTCCGACTATCTTTTTTTGTTGCGAGGTAACCACCATTGGAAAAATTAGGGCTACCTCGTCGATGGCCTTTTTTAAATCCACCCTGGTGTTTTGAGCAACTTCTTTTTGCAACTTTTTTATGCATTTCGCCAGCGTTGTCATATTTACCTCTACATTGTAAGGCAATGTTCCAACGCTGTTACGCCTTTTCTCGGCAGGTTTGCCTTGAGGGTCGTCCTCCCTTAGTCTTTTTTTCTCATCAATCACCTTTTTCCTTTCCTTTTCCTTTAATTCCTGCGGTTTTGTCGGTTCTTTCTTTGATTTTTCCGACTTGGATTCCTCCACAGGTTCTCTGTTAGGAGACCTCCCTATACTCCTTTGCCTGCTGTAATTTTGCAGGATATCAAGTTCTTCCGCTGTCAAGTCTTCGTGTCTGGCTGAGCCACGTCTGCTCAGCGACTTATCTTCAGTGTTTGTAGTCCAGTTTCGTTGTCCGTTTTCGTTGCCATTGTCGTTATCAGTTTTGTTTAGGTTGCCACACCCATATTCCACGTGGCAGACCGTCTCAGCAGACGGTGAGGGTTTTTCCTCCTGGGTATATTTATCTAAACTTTTGTGCATTGTTTCATTTTCTTTTTTTTTTTTCCCGTTTTCTGACTTCCGGGCAGTCGCGCACCCTTTTAGTGGTTTAGAGTGTTGGGTTCCACTGTAAGAAAAAGATGTTAAAGCGGTTTTGGTTACCAAGCCCTCGTTACCTAATAGCTTAATAACCAGAAAGTGAGTCAAGAGAGACCGAAGAGTTGTTCTAGAGCGAACGATAGTTCAAAGGGGAAAGAGAAGGATAGAAAAGGTAGTCTCATTGCCGTGGCAAGGCTACCGTGCAATGGTGTTGGTCCGCGTGTGCAATCCCCTATCCGCCACCTGGGACGCGCCTGGAAGAGGTTTCACCTTCCCCTGCCCCCAAAATCTGGAGTCCAGGAACCTAACTTAACCTAACTTAACCTAATCTAACCTAACCTAACCTAACCTAACTTAACCTAACCTAACCTAACCTAACCTAACCTAACCTAGCCTAGCCTAACCTAACCTATCCTAACTTTTTTTTTTTTTTTTGGGAAGTGTAAAATCTTTAGCTAAGACACCGGCAGCCTATGCTGCACGGTAGTGCCAGGTTTCTACCGGCTAAAACCTTCCTCCCATTGGGATATATCTGTTTTTACTCCACCCCGGGATTGCACTAAAGCATTACTTCGGGGTGGAGAATCTCGGACGACAGTTAATCTTTTCTGACGCCCTCTCTTTTTTTAAAAAACAAGTTTTTACAAAACATACAATTCAAAAGTTACAAACACAATTTTACAAAAAAAATTTTTCATTCACACTTTAACAAAAAATAAGCAAACTAAACCAGCTACAGGCCCCCCAAGGTTAGACCCCCACCCCCATACTTCTAACGGAGCAAGATCCTTCTTCTCCTCTTCCTTCTTCCGAAGAATAATCTCTATCATGGTGGACACATCATCCCAGCCGGCTTGAGACGCCATCATTGTTTCCACCATGTTGTCAGAGTAACCTAACCTAACCTAACCGAACCTAAACTTAACAAAAATGGTGGAAGTGCCGGGCACACATTCTGAGATTTTGAGATAAACTGCAAAAAAATGCGAGGAATTAATTAATTTCAACAAACATCAATTATTATGAATTAATTTTGAGCAGTTCAATTCTTTTTAAGCTATCAATTTTTATTAATGTCATAATATTAACTTAATTCAACAAAATTCAATGTTCATGAATTAATTTTGAGCATTTAACTAAAATTAAATTTTAATGATTTTATTAACTTTGATTTTCAATTATGTTAAATATAAATGTATGAATATGCAATCAAATTATAGCTTTGAAACACCTGTATCCTTCAATAGGTTTCTTGTGCTTAAAGTCGTTCGTTTACAAAATCAAGAGCATTGGATCGTGTAAATTATAAACGATAATATCCTCCCCAAACATAGCGACAAATGCTAATAAATCTTGTTCCTTTTGAATTTCTATATAATTAGCAAACAGCAATTAATTAACAATATTATACATTATGCTTGGAAATCGTCCGGGATTCTAATTAGCGCCATACATATCAAGGGTTTGATTCCGTAGTAATTAGTGCTTCAACCTGATTCTGATTATATTACTGCTATAAAACTTGGGGAATGGAGACATATTTCAATGCTTCTCTATAGCACTAAAATTCAAATTATACAATTAATATGAAGGTAATAGTATTGATAAATCAATAGCACATGCCGCCTAATTGGAGCTTAGAATCGTAGCATCATAAATTGATTGATCATGGTTTTGCTATTAGTCCTTTACTATCGGTGAACGACTGGGTAATCTAATAAACAGGACATCCAGTCCCCGATCCGGCAGCAAACAAACAGCTTAATATATTATTCGAACCAAGGATATAATTCCCATCTGCTATTTTTATGGGAATTTGCAGCCATTCCTTATCTCCACGTCGCGACACAATTAAATTTTATAAATTTAATTATTAATTTCCTCAACTGATTGGATAGTTAGATAGCTTTATCTATCTTGCGTATGAGGGAACACATCCCTGGCCTCCGGTGATATTCTATCCGACCCTCACACATGCTAATATCATACGAAATAATTAACACTGAATATTATTGATTATGTAATTGAATCTGGGGACAAAGCGAGGTAGATATAATAAATTTGCAATTACTCTACAAAATGCTCCTGGGGCAATAATAATAATAACAACATAAGCAGAAGAAATGCAAAAACAAATAAAAACGAGAACAAGACCGCATTAATTTTAATAATGTGACATTTTTCCTGTGGAGACATGGCATTAATTCCAGTCTCGCTAAATGCACAGGGAGATGGCGCGTCTCCTAATTGCGCCAACAAAAATTTAAAAATTCCCAATTAGGAGTAATTTCGTCTTACCCCCGACCGATCCGTCTTTTTCATTAAGAATTACTCTCATTCTAATGCTTCCATTCCGTCATCCTGTCATATCTTATGTATTTAATTGCAAGTTACTAAAATTACATATATATCATCTGGATTGTATTTATTTTCACAAATACGTGATGATGTTGTATCCTATAGCATCTCCGAACAAGGCAAATGGAAGCTTTAATAAGATTTAATGAAGCTTTCTCGTTAATTATGTCGATACACGGCGTTTGGCTATTGTGCAGTTTGCTCATAGATGTCGGAAGTGTCGAGAGGAAATAGATTAGCCGGAAGTTGTCTGAGGATGTAAAGCTAGAACAGAATACGCACGTGAACTAACACAAATACGCCATTGGATTGAATGTTGGAATGGTGAAATGGTGGAATGGAGCACGCATTAAAGTTTTCAAAGTTTAATTCAATGTGTGCATGTTTACCTGGCACGGGGACGCATCTTGCATCACAATGCGATTGATTAACTCTCTGACCCGGGGTATTAACAACCCTCCGGGAAGTTTCTAAGATCAACATTAAACCCTTTAAACCACCACAACATATTACTATATTTACTATAACATAACTTTTACTTACCTAATCTACCCCGGAAATCCCTACTAAATTTTCAGCTTGAATTCACCGAATTAATTTATATTTAATATCAAATATGCTAAATTTGCAGAAACAAGAAATTTGTGTATATAGTTGGCAACAGATAATCCCTGATTGTGGAGGTATATACTGGCCCAACATAAAGCAAGTGACAACAGTGGGAGCCGGCCACAGTTAATGCCAGCTATTTACTCTAAAATCTACAATGGCCTGTTTATTTTATGGACAACTATAAAATTGTTTTCCTTTTCCAACTCTATACAAAACTGGTGAGCGCGGCTTTTGTTCAACGCAAAATGGGGACATAAAACGGATCGTGCTTTACCCCCTTTGATTTTCAATGGGCGACGACAAACACTCCGAGGAAATTTCACTTTAAGCATTTCATAATAAAAAATATATATAATAATAATGTAGATGGCATTCCGGGAACAAGCTGAAATACTTCGGGGATTAGATTGAAATTGTTTGCGAAATAAAATTGGATTGTTTATGGTTTAAGATTTTTATTGAATTGTAAAAGAATATTGTTGAGAAGTAAACGGAAAACTTCATTGGGTCATTTTATTGAGTTAGAATATTTTAACATTTATTTTAATTTTAGTAAAGGAACAAAAATACGAAAATGCTACGTGTTTTTTAGTAAAATACTTTGATAGACTGATATTTATGCAATTCAATGCCAAATGTGAAATAATCTATCATTCCAGTTGTACAAAAAAATATAAATTACTTAAATGTTGCAAAGTCGTACTAGATATAGAAGAGCTCGACTTTCCTAAAATAGCAAAAGAGTATCTGTGTTTAAATAAGCAATTGGTAGCTCAACTAAGACAACATCTCATTATTGAATGATATGTTACGAGATGATCGCGAGAACAGAAACAAATTAAAAAAAAAAAAAATAGATTTATTAGAAAATTCAGAAAAGCCTTTAGAATCAATTAGAAATTATGCAAATGCAGTTAGTCATACTAAACCAATAGATTATACTCTTTGCATTTTTATTAAAGCAAAAACAGCTGAAAATAGCAAATCAACTAAAAATGATGTATTAGAAAAGATTAACCCTTGTGAATTAGATGGTGTCAAAGTAATAAAAGAAACTAAAGATGGTATAATAACGTTAAAAGGATAATAAAAATAGCACACAAAAACTACTCAAAGAAGCCGAAACTAAACTGGGAGATAAATATACTGTACAAATTAGTAAATTGCGTAACCTACAAATTCGTATTATAGGACTAAAAGAAAAAATTGATAAGCAAGAATTAATAGAAAAAGTAATAAAAGAAACAAAGAAACACAATTTTGCCGTATTAGAATTAAATCCAATTGTTTTCAATAAATTTCTAGCAGCAGGGAAAATTAATATTGGTTATCCTAGATGTAAAACCTATAAAAATGTTGATCTAAGTAGATGTTTTAAATGTTGCGGATATGGCCATTTTATTGCCAACTGTAAACAAGGTGAAACGTGCTGCAAATGTTCTGGTCAACACAACTCGCACAATTGCTTAAACAAACTCAGATGCATTAATTGCGTAAAAAATAAAATCGTCAAAAATAATCATTCTGCTTATGACAGAATTTGTCCGGTTTTTTAAAAAAACCTAGAAATCAAAAGACAAACCATAAACTACAACATATAGCAATTAAATCAATCTAACTTGGCAAATTGGCATCTTAACAAAAGAAGTTCCAAATCTTATGTTTTTCTGAATACTGGGCTACTGAAGCAGAAATCTTGTCTATTCAAATAAAAAAAATTGTGTTGAAATCATATTACTGCAGATCCAACCTTACACGCGGTGGCACTGCTATTTTAGTAAATAATTTAGTTAAATGTACTAAAAGACAGGATATTGAGTCATTATCAATTGAACATGATTATGAGTTGTTACCAATTGAACTTTTTGACTCTAAACTTATAATCATAACAGTGTATAGGGCTCCCACATCGAAGTGGGATAATTTTCTTCTTAAGCCTGAAGTCTTATTTCACATGAAGGACAATTATTTTACTACATTTAAAGATATGTACACATCCTGTGGATTCTACTCTCTTATATACCAACCGACAAAAGAGAAAAATTGCATTGACAATGCTCTTACTATTATATCTTCTAATCTTATTACAGCAACTGTTACTGAACCATTTTTGGCAGACCATAAAGCTATTAAACTTGAATTAATTATGCACGTAAATTCTATTAAAACACAAAATCAGCTATATAGACCTATTACTGAACAAAGTATGTTTATGTTATACACAATTTTATCATCTTCAAACTGGAGTTTTATAAATAGTAATATCAATCTGGAAGATAAATTTAATGAGTTTTTAAACAAGTTCACAATTGCAGTAGCTGTAGCATTTCCAATAAATACTAAAAATACAAGATCTTTCTCTAATTATCAGCCAACATGGTTTGACGACGAATTAAAAACTATGCGTGAACTATTACATTTTACTAAGGAATGGATAAAAAAAAACTAAAGTATTGAAAATAATAATGTCTTCGTAGAACTAAAAACAAACGACAAAAAAAAATATTGGAAAGAAAAGAACAGCAAATTATTATTATATAGAAAACGCCCCAAACCCTATAAAGGCAATGTGGGAAATAATTAATCATCAAAAAAGCCAAGTCTTTAAGATAGAAGACTCAAACATTATAGCCAATAAGTTTAATTAATATTTTACAACAATAGCGTCAACTCATTTAAATAATTGAGGTTAGGGTAAAAAAAAATGTATATACTCATTTAAATAACTTACCAGACAGTAATATAGACCCAATGCTATTTTTAAATCATATCCCAAACCAATTAGATTTTGAGTTTACAAAAATAAGTTATATTGAAGTTAGAGATATAATAACAGATATGAAAAAAAAATTGTCAAATAATGTTTATAACCTAAATATAAATATGATACAAGCATACACTACTTACAAACTTACTAAACCAATGTATACGATCTAGAAAGTTTCAAAAAATGTTGAAAATCTCTAAAGCTTATTCACAAAAAAGGCAATTATGATGAACTCCATAACTATAGACCAATTTCTATAATACCTATGTTTGCAAAAATCTTCGAAATTGTTTTAATCAGACAATTTTCTAAACATGTTGAACCTCTGTTAAATGACGCTCAATTTGAGTTAAAAAAAAAAACAAATCAACCAACAAGTGGCGCTTTATTACAGCTAACTTCAAACATTATTGATGGTTTTGAAAATAATGAGTACGTGGGATGTGCTTTTTACGGTTTATCAAAAGCGTTTGATTGTGTTTCCCACGATATTCTACTCAAGAAATTAAAGTATTACGGTTTATGGGATATGTCATTAAGTATGATGAAGTCTTATTTAACTGAAAAAACTTAATTAACATGGTACAAAAGAACTAACTTAATAACTCAAGACAAATGTAGTGGTGTACCTCAAAGTTTCATACTGGGCCCACTCTTATTTCTAGTCTATATTAATGACTTTACTTACTGTGATTTGGATGCAAAATTTACTATATTTGCAGATGATACTTTGTTCTGCCACTTAAGCAAAAATTTAAAATCATTAACAAACAGCATATTTGACACTCAGTCAAAGGCTAAAGATTGGTTTACAGCTTACAAGCTAACGTTAAGCAAAGACAAAACCATCTTAATGTATTTTTTGCTAAAAACTTACAAGACCAACATAATCGAGACAACGTTAAAACATTAGGAGTCACCCTTGACCCTAAACTTTCCTGATTAGATCATGTGCAATGCGTGGCAAACAAAATTGCAAAAAACATCTTTTTATTACGTAATTCAGTTCAAACAAATTCTACTAAAACTATTTAACATCATATCATTAATTAATTGTATCACACATGTCTTACGCAATTTAATGTTTGGGCCACTCATACCATCTGGCTCGGATTTTTGGTCTACAAAGAAGAGCACTGCGGTATATGCTAAGTTGAACCTATAGAAGTGAAATTTACTAGGCTTTACAAAAACAGAAATTGTGAAACTTATTATGGCCCATTATTTTTTAATAGGTTACCTTCTAACATTCAAATGATGAATTTGCATATGTTCATAAAAAATGTAAAATTGTTTTTAATATCAAATGCATACTACAGCGTTGGAGAATACTTAAATGATGATATAAATTTTAAATTATGTACATTTTATTTTACTTGTTACTGTATCAACCTTGCTGTGTTATATTACTATATGTTTTACCCGATTTATGCAAATCTGTATATGATAGAGCACAAATAAATTTATTATTATCCAACTGCGCCAAAAATATTATTATTTAATGTATACTAGAAACAAATTAATTCAAAGTTTAACTACAATTTGTTCTATTAGAAACTAAATCCATAAACAAAATTAGCTTCAGCTCTTTATAAGTCTTGCAGTTACCTATAAAAATGGTCCAAAAAACAATCATTAAAATAAAATTTATTGAAATTTTTTTTTAATTTGTAAACATGTTTTATGGGTTATATACATATAAAACCTTTTTATTGTAAAAAATTCATATTAATTGTATAAAAAAATGATCCATTTGTTGCAAGATATTTATCAAAAATTAGGAAAAAACAATTTTATTACATTAAACTTGTCAGAAATTGCATAAAAAATCTTTTAAATGTATAAATTTAACCAAACTTTTTTTAATTTTATATAATTAACTCATAAAACCTTTTTATATGTCAAACATCAACCAAAAAACCTTTTTATTGCATCAAATTTGTAGGAAATCGCTCATAAAACTTTTAAATTGTTTTTATAAAATTATTTTATTTATCAAAAATTGACTAGCAAATCTTTTTATTGTACAAAACTGGTTAAAAATTGCTCATAAAACCTTTATAATGTACAAATTTCATCAAAAATTACTTACAAAACCATTATTTTTTACAAATTTTATCAAATATTGTTTATGAATTTGAATAATAATTGTTTAGAAAATCTTTATATTTTACAAAATTGATTATAGTCCTTTCAAATTAGATTTTTTCAGAGAAATTTTACTCACAGCTTAGCGACCTATATACAGAAGTGTATTTAGACTGTCTGAAGACTATTTTTACCTAGCGCACGCATGAAAAAGGGTGGTTTTGGAGTAATAGATACATATATTACTTTTTGCGTTTTTTAATAATTTCTTGCATTTTTAACAAATATTATGCATTTTGATCAAAAATTATTTCAATTCAAAGTTGTAGATCGAAAAAATTCCATTTGAAACAAGTCATTTGAGTTTTCCTATATTTTTTTGTTTTTCCGTTAGAAAGCGCAAAAAATAAAGTATATATTTTATTTTTTTGCACTTAGAGCCAAAACTATGCATTTTGGTAAAAAATTACAAGAAATCAGAGTTGTAAAGCAAAAAATTTTCGGTTGATATTGATTATTTGAATTTTTTGGTAGTAATAATAATAATAATAATAATAATAATAATAATAGAGATCATTTTCCGCTGAAGAATGTTGAAAAATATTGCAAATTGTAACGTTTTACTGATTTTTTTTAAATTTTCAACTAAAAATTATAAGAGACCAAAATTTTAGAGCAAAAAATTTCCGATTGGTATAAGTTTTTTGATTTTTCCAATAATGCGTGCATTGCCCGCCAGAGCATGCAAAATTGTGACTTTATTTTTCGCGTCATCTAGCGAAAAAACGGCAAATTATAAAAAAATTTGAATAATCTATATCCATTGGAAATTTTCTGTTCTACAACTTTTAAAGGAAGTAATTTTTGGCCAAAACGCATAGTTTTTCCTAAAAATGCAAAAAACCATTAAAAAACGCAAAAACTGATATAAATATGTCTATTACTCTAAAACCATCTTTTTTCATGCGTGAAAATATTTTTAAGGCAGTCCAAATACACCTAAGTATACAGGTCTCTAAGCCGTGGGTAAAAATTTTCTAACACGTCGATTTTTTCTCTAATTTGAAAGGACGATTAGATATTGTTCTTACATTTTTTGTTGCTAGAAAAACTGATTTCAAAATATTCTTATTGTACAAAATTGCTCATAAAACCATTTTAATGTACAAATTTGATCAATAATTGCTCACAGAACTTATTATTTTTACAAAATTGATCAAATATTGCTTATGAATATTTTATTTTTATCAAAACTTGCTTAAAAAGTTTTTTTTATTACAAGATATTTGTCAAAAATTGCTCAAAAATCTTTATCAATGTACAAAGTAAGTGAAAAATTGTTTAATTTTTTATTTTACAAATTTGATCGTTTCTTTATTATTCAGATTTGATCAATTAATTTTCTATTTTGCAAAATCTTTTCTATTTATCAAAAATTGATTAAAAAACCTTTTATTATTGTACAAAATTTATCCAATTTTTTTTTAAAATTTTTATATTGTATAAATTTAGATATGAATATTAAAAAAAATTATTGCACAAAAATAATAAAACATTGCTTATAGAACCTTTTTATTTATCAAAAATTTACCTTCTTAGTGCATAAAATTTATTTAAATTTGCTTATAAATCTAATTAATTGTTTATATTTGATCAATAATTGTTTAGAAAATAAAGTTTTTAACTAATTGATCAAGTATTGCTTATAAAATTTTCTTATTTTCAAAAAGTTATCAAAAAGTTTTTTTATTGTACAAAGTTAGTCAAATATTGCCTATAAAGCCTTTTCAATGTACAAACTTGATCAATGTTTGCTAATCAAATCAATTTTTACAAAGATAATGAAAAATTGCTTATAAAATCTTTTTATTCTACAAATTTGAACGCTTTTTTAAGAAACTGACCTTGATAACTTTTTGTTTTTATTTTTATAAAACTGTTTATCAAAAGATAATATTCAAACTTTTTTTAATGTAAACCACTAACCCGCTCAAGTGTTGGTCATCAAAAGACAAACAGTCCCACATCTTGTGTGCTTGGATTTAGATATTAGAGAATTGTTTAAAAATTAATTTCGTAATAACTAACGCTTGGGTGGGTGAGTGGGAACAACGTTTAAATTGTGGGCAAATTACTTTTATTATTCTGACCCACCCACCCGCCCAAGTATAAGTCATCAAAGAATTTATTGTTTTTTTCTACTTTTTGTGTGCTTGTATTTTGATATGAGAGAATTGTTTTTCAATAAATCTCTTGATAACCAACGCTTGGGGAGGTGGGTGAGAAGAAAGTTTAAATTGGGGGTAAGTTACTACTTCTACTGTGACCTTCCCACCCGCCTAAGTGTTAGTCAACAAAGGATCCAATGTTTATCCCATCTCTTATGTGCTTTGATTTAAATATAAGAGAATTGTTTTGCAATAAATTTCTTGATAACTAACGCTTGGGTAAGTGGGTAGGAAAAAAGTTTAATTTGTGGGCAAGTTACTTCTACTACTGTGACCTTCCCACCTGCCCAAGTGTTAGTTATCAAAGGATCTATTGTTTGTCTCTCCTCTTATGTGCTTGGATTTAGATATTAGAAATTTATTTTACAATAAATCTTTTGATAACTAACGCTTGGATGGGTGGGTGGGAGCAAAGTATAATTTTTAGGCAAGTTACTTTTTTACTGTGACCCACTCACCTACCCAAGTGTCAATTATTAAAAGATCTACTATTTGTCCTACCTTTTGTGTACTTAGATTTAGATATAAAAGAATTGTTTTGCAATAAACCTCTTGATAACTAACGCTTGGGTGGGTGGGTCATGGCGGTATAACTATTAAAACAAAAAAATTTATACGACAAAACGCTGCCGGGATAAATAGCAAGCAATTAGCTAGCTAACAGCTTATAATAAATAAGCTGATAATTGTTAGAGCACTCTTTTGCCCATAAGCTAAAAGAACCGGCCCTAAAGGCGGATGAATTGCTAAAACAATCAACGGCATAAGAATACAGAAAACAAGCAAGAAACTACTGCATTAAAAATCTATGTGGATATTTCTAAAACCATCATCATGACAAAATTTAAAATAAAACAATGCGGAGTAAGACGTCTTTTAATTGGATTTCCTGGGGAGATGGTTTTGAACAATGTTGAGGAAAAAAAAGTGTCAGAAGCCTAAACGCACCAAGAAGACTGAACAACACAATACTAAAAATGGAAAGACTGAAGATGGACATGCTTGGAGTAAGCGATGTGAGATGGATGGGTACAGATTTGATGAATACGGCAAATGGAATGGTATATTACTTAGGAAGCAATGACTTACCTTATCAGTGGGAATAATCGTAAATAAAAATATAAATAAATCAGTGATAAGTTTTGTTCTTTATTCAGATAGAGTAGTTTTAATACAGTTAAGAACAAATGTCGGTAGTATAAACGTTATCTAAATTTACGCACCAACTTCAGACAAATCAGATGAAGAAGCTGAGGAGTTTTATACACTATTAAATACAGTACTGAGAAACATAAAACGTTGCAAAACAACTATTGTAGGCATTTATAGGCATTTTTAACGCTAAGGTGAGCCAGAAAAAAGTAGAGGGTTGCACGGATGGTTTTGGTCTTGGGAATTGAAACAAACGGGTGACCGTCTAATACTGCTCCTAAAGTCTTTCTATTTAACAAAAATTTCTCAAAAATCTGTTTGATTCTAAAAATTTTATTAATAACTGTTTTTTTAGATTTTTTCTTTTTCAGATCAAAACTTGATCAATCAATTGATCACTTTTTGATTGCATAAAGTTTGACAAAAATTGTTTAAAATTTTTTTTTGTGTATATTTGACCAAAAATTTATCTTGAAACTTTTTTTAAAAAATATATTTTACAAAAATTGCTTAGATTACTATTATTCTTCAAGCTATTGGCCAAAAATGACCTAAAACCGCTCATAAAAACTTTAGATTGTACAACCTGGATCAGTAATTGTTTAGAAAAACTTTTTAATGCATAAAACATTTTTATTGAAAGAGTTACTACAAAATATTAAAGAAAACCTGCTAGAAAACATACTTTTTACAGAAAATATGTCAAAAATTGCTCAGAAAACTTTCTTTTTGTACAAATTTGATTATTAATCGTTTAGAAAACCTTTATATTTTACAAAAATTTTAACTTTTATTTTTTTTTTAATTAAAAATTAATTAGAAAATTTTTTATAATGCACACTTTAACAAAAAAAAAATAAGATTTGTTAAAAAAAAATTTTGCACAACTTTTATGAAAAAACTATTAAAAACCTATTTGTATACCTGTTTACTTAACAATAATTATCAAAAATTGCTCAAAAAACAGTTTTATGCCACAAAACTTTACGAAAATAGCTTGGAAAACCTTTTAATTGTTTAAAATTTAAAAAATTTAAAAAAACGTTTTTTATAAAATCTTTTTACTTACCAAAAATTATACAAAAAACCTTTTTTTTATTGCACAAAATGTTTATAAAAAATTGCTCATAAAACATGTTTACTGTACAAATTTGATCAGTAAGTGTCAATTATAACACCATTTTTTTGAAAGATATTGCTCGTACATTTTTTTATTAATCAAAAATTGATTAGAAAACTTTTTTATTGGAAAATATTTATAAAAAATGCGGTAAAAACTAATTATTTTTAAATTTACAAAAAAGCTATTTTTAATAAGAAACAAAAAAAAATATAATAAAAAAATTAAGTAAGTGATTTATTTGTTTAATAAAATTAATTAAAAAAATTTAATCAGGTTATTAAAAAAAAATATTTAAAAATTGTGCTTACAACTTTTTTAAAATAAAAAACTGATGTATAAATTTATTTCTAGCATCACAAAGTTATTCAAAATTGATTAAAATACTAGTATTGCGGTTATTTATTAAAATTTGTATAAAAAAGTGATTTAAAAAAAACGAAAAAAATGTGATTAATTTGGAACTTGTATAAAAAACCCATTTTAATCAGAAAAAAATAAATAACAAGACCTATTGACACATAAAAATATAATGTAGACAAATCAGAATACCCATTTGCATTGCAAAATTTATCAAATTTATTAAAAAAAATTTACACAATTTTTTTTTGCAATAATGAGGCAAAAATACTTATAAAGTCTATATTATATATCTACTTCCAATCAACAATTTAGCCAGTTTATAAACAATTAATTAATTAATAGTATTGTTAATTTATTTATAAAAATATTATAAATACAATTATTTTTGATTGTACAAGTTTTATAAAAAAAATTAACTTCTAAGATGCAATTTGTTTGTAATAATTTAAATATTTTTCTAAATAAATAATAAAGTACAAGTTATAAGAACGCTGTAAACATTTAAAATAATTATTGTAATAATATAGCATGACGAGTGGTGCACGAGATCTGACAATATATAGACTTGAAGCAGTTAATTTTCCCCCCATCGGAAACCCTCATTACATCATCAGTTATGTGCAGCAATTCCGTATTGCAGCTATAACCAAGTTTAAATCCCGACAGAGCTATTGCTAAAATATTGCGTTTCAACCAAATATGCCATAATTTAGCGCAATTTAATCCCAGAGCCGCATTAATCTTAGGGCTTGCAATAAAACATGGAATGCTGCTGCATCATCAGCTCGTCCTCGAATCCGCAATTAATAGATACGTTAAAGAAGGATTTATCGAATTACATCATACTAAAAGAAAACCATTTTTTTTTATTTAATAAAAAAACATAAATGATTACTTTAAATTGTTAGAATCCGAACCCGGTATGTTGGCGTAGCATTATATTTTTCTTTGAAAACAATTTATATTTAAATCAAACAAATTTATTAAATCTTTAATATGTGCAAACAAACTTCTTTCTCGTATATTATTTAATTAAATAAAATTCCATCAACGCTTTTCATTTTGCCCGTATAACTTTTTCCCTTTGTTTCATATGATGTTTTTGTAAGCATCCCTGCCGCGATGATGTATGTTCTAATTCCGTGCCCCGGATCAATCTAAAAGCGCTGTCTGCGTTATATGCACCCCCGTGACAGTATGCAAATTTAAATTCCATCATCATATCCCACGCGCTTATTACATAACTTGGCCGGTGGCGCTTCTGTTACATAACAACGTTGTACAGAGAGAAAGAGAAAAAAAATTCTGCTGTCATGTTCATATTAATAACGGAAGGTTCATTATTGCACATTATTCACATGCTCCGTTCCGTGTGAAGTGAGTCCACACCCCTGAATACAAGCAAGAAAAGTCCTTGACAAACATAATACTTTTTTTTTCAGGGTTTTGTTTTAAATGGAATAGATGTGTTGGCTTTGACGCTCATGAAACGCGTTGGTTTATTTTTGTGCATGTGCATGGGAGATTTCAAAATATTCTCTGGCGTATTATATAAATTTTAATTTGAGCGACGCTTTGGTTGTGAAGTTGTTGTGCCCGGCGCATTCACCAAAACTATATTATCTTTTGTAAAAAAATATATTTAATTAAATTGTTTCTATAAAATTAAAAAAAAAAACAATTTTTATTTATTGTAATATCAAATCAATGAATTAAATTAAAAACCAAGACAATGTTAAATTTTTCATGACAATTCGCTAAAATAAAATTATTTTATGTTTATGAAAAGCTTCTAAACTTTAGTTTGTAATTTAAAAAAAAAGTTTAAATTTTTCTATTATTATCTCATTATTACAAAGTAGGTATTACAAAAAGTTAGTTTTATAATATTATTGTTTAGGTAGTGTTGTGTATCATTTACAGATTTGTTAAGTTAAAACTATTGTTTTGCAATTAATAAACTGTGTTCCCTGCTCAAAAGCTGGTTAACAAATTTTTTTATCTTAAACACTGTAGACTATGGGTGGATGGGCACTCTAGTTGAAACTACTATCCAGCAATAAACTATGTTCTTGCCCACCTGCCAAAGAGTTTTTTAACAAAAAATTTGATCACAAACACTTGGCAAGGTAGGTGGGCATTTCAAAAATTTGGTGGATAGGTTCTAGTATGACTTTGAATTGTCTTCATGCTTTTCTGACAACTTCTGCTAAGTTGTTTGTAGTTGATAACGAGATTGCTTCTAAGTCGATGATTAGTTTGAGCAATTCTTTTGACTTTTTTTTTAATTCAATTATTTAACGTCGGTCTGTTTTTGCTGCTAAAGCTAACATTGAGAATGAAAGTAAAAAAGCACACATTATAGCGTCAAAGTTGGACTGAAGTATCTTTCTTATTTCAAAAAAAGTAGGCATTTTTTTCTATGATTTTTTGAATTTAGTTTTATGCTTGTCTTCACACATTCTTTATCGTTAGCATGTTAAGGTTTGCTAAATTGCCGTTTTTTTTGACAAAGTTTGAAGATTTGTTAATTAAATCCAAGAAGTTACTACCACACAAACTGCCTTTAAATCTGAAAACACAAATATATACTATTGCACCCGTTAATTGAGAGAATGAAGGCGCTCTGGATACTGACAAGGCTTAGTATCTGGTTCTCCCACACATATTAAATGTAATTATGGTTAAATGGACACTAATCATACATTACACTAACGTTCTAAATTAATAAATCTCATATTAAAAAAAATATAAAATAGTCGGAGCTGGGGCTTGAACCTGCGACAAATTATGCGCTTTGATTATTCTGTTTTAGTCCTTATACAGATGACGTAATTAGAGCCACAAGTTCAAAAAAAGTTTTATAAATTCTAAAAACTAAATTAATAGTATCATACTAAGATGAATAAAAACAAAATTTTAATTAATTTATTTCTTTGATTGAGTTTTTATTTACAACATACGATAATAAACTGCAAATCTTTGTTCATGTGCAATGTAATTAGTTTGGAATTTGCTGGATGATAAATAACAGTAACTGTTAGAAAGGATTTTAATATAATGTGAAACACTTCTGGATGTAAGTTTGTTCGG
Source organism: Tachinus rufipes (assembly GCA_963932245.1). NCBI lineage: Eukaryota > Metazoa > Arthropoda > Insecta > Coleoptera > Staphylinidae > Tachinus > Tachinus rufipes. The sequence goes on from OZ010745.1 coordinate 117,366,695, forward strand.
GAGGCAGCGGCAAGTAGAATATTGCATATATCCGGAGTAATGTTTTATGTACTTAGGAAAGAAACTCGGAGTTCGGGGCCAAACATGTAACGAGTAAAATCCCTTGTACTTTTATTAGCTGCTGCGGTAATATCAGTCCCGGGTTCAGCAGTAGTTAGTAAGTGTAGTTCTCTATTTACCTAAAGCCGTTTGAGTGAGGTGTAAGGGGATCGTAGAGGGTGATTCCGGGAGTTTGAAGTTTAATCCGAGATGTTCGGGGATGGGTGGTGGCCGTTAGATAAGGCCTCTAGAGGCCATGGCTAAAGACACTCGCAGAAAGGATGATAAAAAAAAGTTGACAAGTGCATGAGGTGGCTAGTAGGTTTGGGGGAGGACATCGCGCTATTGCGATAGCGCAACTTCGTCGATTACAGCCAGAAAACTTGTTAACAACAACTGATAAGGGGACATATTGTTTGGATGCTCGCCCATCTCATATCTGGCGCGCAGATTTCATTTCAGATCTGGCGAGCCGGGAGCCGGGAGTTTTAATGTTGATTTGAATCTATTTGATGAGTTTTATTTATCAGATCTTTAAATAACATTGCGGGATATTCCGGGGCTATCCGGCTGGCTGCCCCGGAACATTTTCAGTTTGTTTGTGGAAATTTGTTTGGCGATAAAATCTAATAGGTTTCATGTTTTTAAATTTGTTTTCGTTATCTCTCTCCCCTTGCAAAGTTCAATTCTCGGATGCATAAATCAGAAAGTTCTATTCTTCATCAAGTGCGGTCCGTTTTGTGTTGGGGTGGCGAAGCTACATCACATTTTCATCCACTCGAATGTTATAAAGTGGTGAGAAATTGTCGCACGATTTACAGGCAACAAATAACAATAAATATTCGGGATTATTTATTGGACGGTCCTGCACCATGCGATAACAACTCTTGGCCGCGAATTTTGGCAATACGCTGTCAAAGTTACGTCTGTACTTATCTTTATTTATTTTCGACCTAATTCTCAATTCATTGCCCAACTAACTATCAAAAATCATATACATTATTCAACAAACAACAAATTTAATGGCAATAAAAATTGTTTAGCACAAAAATAATTAAATTTTTCTAGTAAACATCAAAAAAAGTGCCGATTTGATTAAAATTATGATTTGTATATTTTTTCCGTTAAAAAAAGGACCTTCAATCTGATATATTTGCGTATCACCCAAATAAATATTTATAGGACACGTTGAATTTAATAAACACACACAATATATTTTTTCCATAGAATCCTGTGGATTTTCCCAGAAAAGAAAATAACGCGAACACATTTATCATTAGATTCGGATTTATTATCCGGCCGGTTATTGATATTCAAGATGCGGCGAGGATTCGTTTTCTTGTGACTTTTTTTTTTTCTAAGAGAGGGCGGGGAAGGATTGCATCCGAAGAGCAGGTTTACATGTGTCCAAGATATCCCCTGCCTGACACACGCTCGTTTTTCCCCGGTCCCAATCCTTCGTTATCCTGCGGATTCGGCCATTTCTTTATGGTTGACCTCTGGCACTCGTTTTCTTTTAAATCTCCGGCATTTATATCCCTTTTAGACTATTATCGCCTATTTTCTACGTCCCTTGGAGAATGTGTTGGTAATATCTCAAACTAGCATTAAGATTAAATAGTGAGAAAGTAAAGCTAAATGTGAAGACATCAGTTATTTAAATTAACGCTTCATTTACTATAATTATTTTTAAATGTATTATTTTTCATTATATTTAAGCACAACCTCATAATTAATAGACAGTAGTCTTTTATCATACACTCAGATGCAAAAAACCGGGTCATTTTTTGCACAATTTTAGTTAAGATTTTAATGCTTTGCATTGCTTTCTTGAGCCCTAACTATTGCCTGCATATTATTTTGTGGAATATTCTGCTATTTTTCCTGAAGTGCCACATGAAGCTTGTTTATTGTGATTGGTGCAACTGCACGTCTTCTAACAAGCCTGCCCAGCATGTCCCAAATATGTTCTATAAATATTTCATATAAAGTACATGCAGGCCAATTAAATTTTTTTGCTTCAACTGCAACCAAGTATTCTGTGACGCAATTTGCAGAATGCAGTTTTGCGTTATCCTGTATCAGAATAAAGCCATTGCCGATAAATGGAGCAAATGGAATTACGTAATTTTCTAAAGCCTCCATAATATACCGCTATGCAGTCAGCAATCCTCTTAGACAATTAATTTGGTGCTGGCATTCATTGATATTCTTGCCCATACTATCAAGAAAGGAAACCTTTACTATGGTTAAGCCGGATCTTAAGGGTGCATTCCGCAATTTGTTCTCCCGTTTGTCTCCCTAAGGCAGAATCAAGACTTGTCAGTATACAGTACTTCATCTATTGTGTCCAATTCAAATGCATACGAGAAAAGTAGAGTCTGGCTACTAGGTGACGTGGAAGTAATTTTAGTCCAACTGCTGGTCTACAAGATTTTAAGCCAGTTTTTTGCTACCTTTGACAAACTGTCCACACATTCACAGCTGTACTACAAACCTGACGGAGTTAGTTTGGTCCACTGAAGTCACATGACGACTCTATAAAGTAGTACAAACTCCGAGTATTTCTACCAGTCTCCCTTAACCCTTAAAGTGCTTTTTGGACGGTAGAAAGACATCTAGACACATACCGCTGGTTTTTTACATCTGCCACTAGAGCAACATCTTTTGCACAATCTTTAGCATTTAGAACTATAATCAACACACCAATCTGCCCTGAAAATGATAATTAATTAAAGTACCATATGTTGTTTTTTTCTACATCTTGATGGTCTCTTTGATTATAAAACACTAAAAAAAAAATTTTTGCAAAAAATTACTTAATGACCCGGTTTTTTTTCACCTGAGATTAAAAAAATCAACTAGTTTTTAAAACAGTATTAATTGTTCAGATGTAATCAGTTTAAATTAATAACTCGTTTCAATAACTTTTCTCCTCCTCTTTTGCAAATTTAATTACCGTATGATTCCTTGAAGGATAGGGCGCGATAATTGAACCACACATAACATTTTGCGTGTGTCGATAATGCACTTCCACAGTAATTAAAAACATTTTCTAAGTACAAGGCATGCATATTAATGCCCAATTTCCATAACTAACATGAGGAGACTTTTTCCTTATAATATTTAAATGAATAATTAAAGAAGGTAATTATTTAATAATAAACTGTGACAAGATGTTAAATGAGTTTATTTTTGCATTATACTTTATGAGTGGTGCAAATAATAAAATAAAAATGTTAATTAATAATTTGTGAAGTTTACACTCAGGGTAGTTTTATTTCTCCTTCATCGAGAGCACAAAGTGGCAAAAATAAGTTTCGTAGACTTGCTTCCGGGACTTTAATAATTGCTTAGTTTTAATATGCAGCTTGAAGTGCTGGAAATTTATTTAAAGTATGTGTAATTAAAGGAAAACTAAAGTAAAAGGGAATGCATAACGCGACGACTGCATTATTTAGAGAAATGTAGCCGAGAGGCACTGAGAAAAAGCTTGTTTAAAACGTAATCAAAACCAAATACTTTGAAGAAACGTATTTTATGTACGATACATGTTTAATTAATTGAATTGAGCATGAAGTAGACGTTCGCCTGCAGTTATTTTTTAATATCGGGTGATATAATTGGCTTCCATTACGTTTAATATAATATTTCTCTCTCGGGGGCATATTGTCCTGACGTTTTATATTTTTATTTTATGTCGTGAGGAGCGATACATCAAAGTAAATTGCGAAAATGGCTCTTTGCGCTCCGGCGATATGTCATAAAATTCTACTCTACTGTTCGAGACAGACTTACATTTCAATATATGTAATAAGGCATTAAGCCATCGGCGCGTGCACAGTTATACAACGTTTGTATCAATCATACTTCGCAACTACATTGTCAACATGGGAAATTCTTTAATAGAAAAGCTTGCTCGCAATCAAATTAGATGGAAATAAATAATACGAAAATATTCCTTTGATTAAAAATGTGTACGAAAATGTAAATAAAATAAATTATTAAAGCATATTTTAGTATTGTTGATATTTACTATACTTTATGAAAAATGAAAAAAATTCTATAAAAAACATTTTGAATTTTTTTTTTTTTTTTTTAATTTTGATATACAGTTTAAAATTTTGAAATCCTAAACTGTCAAAAATGTTTTGATATACAAGAAAATGTTTGAAAAATGTCTAAAATGTCAAAAAAAAATTAAAATGTTTAGAATAATATTCCTAAGCTGTTAAAACTATTCTAATATACAAGGAAATGTTCCTAAAATATCAAAACTTTTCTGAAATGCAACAAAATGTTTTTTAATTGTTAAAAATGAGCAATAATATTAATAAAAAAAAAAAAAATTTAAAGCTTTAAAAAAATGCAGAAAAGATGCAAATTTATGCAGATGTGTTGATGTGAAATGCAATTCATTGCAAGAATAAAAAAAAATCACCTCTAATTTGTTACTTAGTCCTTCTAGTACTACAGCGTAGATCTTGTATGCTGTACTTAGCAACGTTCAAAATTGAACATTTTAAAAGTTACAAAAAATTAATCAAATACTTTTAAACAGGTTAAGTAGTTTCTACAGTTTTTCTAAAAAAGTTGGTCAAGAGTTTCTAGAACCTTCCAAAAGTTTCTAAACTTTTTTAGAATTTTTAGAATTTGATTAAATGGTTCTGAACTTTTTAAAAACTTTCTAAAGTAAGTTAAAGGTATCTTTCTAGAACTTTTCAGGAATCTAGAATTTGGTAAAATTGTCAAGTTTTCCAAAAATTTTTATTAAAGCTTTTTATGAGGTTTTAGAATTTGATCAAATGTTTCTGAAATTTTTTAGGAGCTTTTAGAGTTGCTAAAAAAAAATCTACAGATTGTTTCTAAAACTTTTTAAGAGTTTCTAGAACTTGATTAAGTATTTTTGAAACTTTGAAGATGCTGGTCAAAAATTTCTATTTTTTTTTAATTTAGTGAATGGTTTTTAAAGTAAAATTTGTTTAAATGTTTCTAAACTAAAGTTATTTAAAAGTTTTTAGAAGTCTATAAATATTAGTAAAAACTTCTAGAATTATCCAAAAAAATTTGAAAGTTTTTAGAAGTTTATAAAATTTGATTAAACGATTCTAAATTTTCTCAAAAGTTCTGAGTTCAAAAAGTTAATCAAAAGTTTCTAGAGTTTAATCAAATGTTTCTAAAAAATGAAAGAATTTCTAGAGTTAAAAAGAGAAAAAAAAATTTAAACCTCTTAGGAGTTTCAGGAATTAATCAAATGTTTTTGAATATTTTCAGCATTTAGAGGTTTTTAAAACTTTTCAAAAATTTCTACAATTTGGTCTAGAAGGTTTCTAGAGATTGCCAAAAATTTCTAGAACATGTTAGGAATTATTGGATTTTGATCATTAGCTTATAAAAAGTATCTAAAACTGATTTTTAAAATTTTTAAAAATTCTAGAATTTGGTAAAAGATTTCTAAAGCTGTTTAAAAGTTTTTAAAACATGTTAAGAAATATTTAGAATTTAATCATAACCTTTTATTCAAAGTTCTTAAAATTTGATAAAAAACTTTATTGGTTAACCAAAAAATTTTAGAACAATTTAGTATTTTTTAAAGTTTAATCAAAGGTGTAAGGGGGAACGGCAACGAGACCAAAACCCAAAAGACAACCTTTCCTGCTCGTGGTGCACCCTGCTAGAGAACCAACGAGGCTTTGTCGACCGAGTATCTGCCGGTATAAGCAGACACCTCCTGCTGATCAAAGGCTTCGGGCGGATGATTTAGCAGGAGTAAGGGCACTCTCTTGTCCTAGGAGTAAGAAATCGATCCTAAAAGCGGATGAGACAAATTTGACCAACGGCATGAAGATACAGAAAGCAACGGGAAACCACTGCATTAAAGATCCTTAAGGATATCCCCAGAAGAAGAATCAAACAATGGCCCCGAGTACGAACGTCTCTTAGATGAGAAAGGGGTGCAAAGAATCTCCCGGTCAGCCACTATCAAGATAAAGAAGAAACTAAATAGGAGAATAGGAACCTGAAACGTGCGAAGTATGTATGAAGCAGGGAAGACCAAGATTAAATATTGCCATACTAGCATATCGAAAATGAGATGGCCAAATAATGGAAAACGTGTACTTGATGAACATACCATATACTATGCAGGCGAAGACAGAATACACCACCGGAACGGTGTTGCAATCATAGTGAACAAAGAAATTAATAAAGCCGTTACAAACTTTTTGCCAATATTAGATAGAGTTATAATGTTACAAATACAAGCAACGCCGCTGAACATCAATATAATTCAAGTATACGCGCCAACATCAACAAGTGACGAAGACACAATCAAAAACTTCTACAACGAAATAAAACAACTACTCAGAGAAACAAAAGACAACAACATAACAATCATAATGGGGGATTTAAACGCAAAAGTAGAAAATGGACCCGAAGGGAACGTCGTTGGCAAATTTGGGATCGGGACAAGAAACGAACGAGGGGACAGATTCGTGGATTTCTGCACAGTAAACGACTTAATTATCACAAACACATTCTACAATGTGCCCTAACGCCGCCTGTATTCGTGGATGGCTCCTGCTGACTCAGATACCAACATAATCCGAAACCAAATCGATTACATCACAATAACAAACAGGCATAAGAACGTAATAAAATCAGTTAAAACGTTTTCCGGAGCGGACGTGAACTCAGACCACAACCTCCTAGTGGCCCAAATCTGTGTCCGACTGAAAATAACGCCAAAAACCACAAAGAAACAAAATATTAACCTGGAGTAGCATAAAGACCCTGACACAAGACAAGATATAGGAGAGAGACTAGAGAAAGAATTAGAAGGCAGACAGAACAGACTAACTACTGCAATTAAAAAGGAGTGGAAAAATTTCAAAACAACGGTGAACAAGATAAAAGAAGAAACCTTAGCGCAGAGCAAATACACCACCAAAAAAAGAAAGTGGATGAAGAACGAGATAATGGATCTCATAGAGGAAAGAAGATAACATAAAAACCAAAACCGGAACAAATACAATCAGATAAACAGTAAAATTAGAAACAAAATAAGACTCGCCAAGGTAGAATGTGCAGAAATAGAAGATTACAACAAGAAGCACAACATGTTTTACCTACACAAAAAAATCAAAGAAGCAGCAGGCATCAAACAGAGCAGAGGTCAGAACAAACTTAGAGATCGCAATGGAAAACTGAATATGAACATCGAAGGCAGACTGACCCGATGAAAAGAATACGTAGAAAAACTGTTCGCGGACACACACACAGCACTGCCACCAGACATGCAAAATATTTTGACTGGCCCTCCAATAACTAAAGAGGAGGTGGACAGAGCAATCAAAAACGCGAAGAACAGGAAAGCCACAGGGCCAGATGAAATCCCCACAGAAATACTAAAAGTGCTGCAAACTAGGGGCATTGCAATCCTAACAGTTGTTTAATGCAGTATACAACACAGGGGAAGTTCCAAATGACTGGTTCAAATCTACTTTTGTAGTAATACCAAAAAAAAATAAAGCAGAGCAGTAGCAATCACCGTACAATTAGTCTAATGAGCCACGTCTTAAAGATCATCTTACACACAAAAAATATACAGAAAAATAGAAGAACACATAGGCAAAACACAATTTTGGTCCTAACCTAGTCTTAACTAAGTCCTAACACAAAGATGTAAACCGGAAAATATTCTTATGCTTCATTGACCTGGAAAAGGCGTTTGACAAGCTACAACACAACAAAATGCTAGAAATAATAAGAAACACTGGAATGGACGACAAAGACCTTCGTTTCATCTCAAAACTGTCAAGAAACAGCAAACGTCAGAATTGGAGACAGACTTATAGAAGCAGTTGACATACAAAGAGGAGTTAGACAAGGATGCGTATTATCTCCGCTAATATTCAACATCTATGCAGAGCAAATAATCAAAGAAGCTTTTGAAGGGAGAAGTGAAGAAGACCTATCGGTAAATGGAATTCCAAATAACCTGCGATATGCAGATGATACAGTACTCATTGCAGAGAGTATAGAAACAATGCAAGAAATGCTTAACGGGGTACATGTAGTATGCGGACAGTACAGTATAAAACTAAATATAAAAAAGACAAAGTACATGATTGTAAGTAAGGATCCAGTAAGCAACCATAATATCCGGGTTGATGGCTTTCTTTTTGAATACACTAATAAGATAAAATACCTCGGATGCACCCTGAGTGATGACTGGGACTACTCAACGGAAATCCGATGCCGCATTGAACAAGCGAGGGCAGCATTTACACGTATGAAGAAAATATTATGTGGGAAAGATCTTAACCTAACACTACGAATAAAAATGCTTAGACGTTATGTGTTCTCAGTCCTTATATATGGAGTGGAAGCATGGACACTAACTGAAGCAAACCTTAAAATAATAGAGGCCTTCGAGATGTAGTGCTACAGGAGGATACTCCGCATCAACTGGACTTAGCACGTTACAAATACCACGGTTATAAAAACAATTAAGAATGAAACTGAACTAGTACGAACCGTAAAGACCAAATAGCTTGCATATTTTGCACAAATACAATATCTTACATATAATCATGCAGCGAAAGATCAAGGGATAACGAGGTGTGGGAAGACAGAGAACATCCTAGCTAAAGAACCTCCGACAGTGGTTTGGACTAACAACAGAGTCGCTGTTCAAAGCAGCGGTCAATAAAGTGATGATAGCCAACGTTTGCTAAGCGGATAGGGCACTCACTTTTAATGTTGGCCAAAGGTTTATAGAACGCCTCAGAAGTATCTTTAGTTAGTCAAAAATGTCTAGTATTACTCAAGAGTTTTTACATACTCTTATTATTTTATTTTGTTTTTTAATCAAATCTTTTGTAACATGCATTCATGCTTCATTTTGTATTCTATCCACACCTTGCGCTTTTTATTTTTTAAGTTATTTTATTTGCTTAAATATAATTTTTTTGTTATTTTATTTACATTTTGTTTCAGTTATTGTGCGCTTTTCGTTGTCTCTTGGTTGTTTTGTCTGATCTTTTTTATAGTTTTTTTTTATCTGGTCTTAGCGTTGAAATCTTTTCCTACTATTAGTTTTTTTTAATTTTGTTTTTTGTATTTTGAGTTTTCTTGCTTTGTTTTAATTTTTTTCATCTTTTTACTATACAAGTTTCCAGTTTTTTATCACCTTTTTGTTGTATTTTTTTTCTTATTCTTGTTGTAATACCTTTTTGTTTTTTTTTTTAAATTATATTTGACTTAACTGATTATAGTCGTAGAGTTTGCAGTTACCGTATTTATGTCAAAAGACGCTAAATATCAGCCATAACTGTTGAAATTTTTTTTTTAAATTTTTAAAATGGCAAAAACCGACTTAAATGAATGAATATAATATTGTTAAAAAGTACTAAAAACCGTCTATAAAATTGTTAAAGAATTAAAATAAAATAGCAAAATTCAGCTTTAAAATATACTGTACAAGAAAACTGTGAAAAGTGTAAAAAAAAAAATTATAAAATTTAAAAATCCGGCTATAAACAGTTTTTTTTTTATTGAGAGGGAAAAATGCCTTACTCACTTGTGTGAGGTTCCCGGTTACTCCAGGTCTTGCGGGATTACCGTTGTGGTATTACTTCACAAAGTCTGGACATCATCTATTCATCTTACTATTCTTGACTTCTTGCTCTTGCTTTTTCCTCATTCTCTTTTGTTACCATTATTTTCCGTATGCCTTCATTAATGGCTCTCCAGTTGTATGCACTTTCAAGCATAAGTGAGGTCAGGTTTACGGTTATCTCTTTACCAACTTTAAGCTGCATCTCTTTTCTGATGCTTCTTTCACCAGTGTGTGTTCCGGGGTATGTTTCTCTCCACAGTAGGGGAATTTGTCCTGTTCTGCTAGGCACATTCTTTTTAGATATGACCCAAAACATCTATGGCCTGTTAGGATCTGTGTGAGGTGGTAGTTTAGGTTACCATGTTCTCTGTTTACCAACGGTGTCACCAAGAGTATGAGGGTTTGTGTTCATCTGGCGACGTCACCGTTGCACTGCCATTCTGTTTCCCATTTTTTTATCGTCTTCACTCTCTTGTCTTTCCTGTGCTCCTTTGGTTGTTTTTCTTTTTCTTTGGCCTGCTCTTGGGCGAGGTGGTGTATGGGGATTGTACCCTTAATTGCTTGTATAGCCTTGGACAAAACTGTTCTGTAGGCACTGGCTATTCTAATTGCCATTTTTCTTCTGGCCCGCTTTAGTATTATTCTGTTTTTGTTGTTATTGCAGCTTTCTATCCAGATAGGTACGGCTTACAACAGTATTGAGTTTATTGTTGCACCCATTACTTTACGTTTTTCCGTCCTTGGACCCTATACGTTAGGCATAATTTGTGCCAAGGCCATTACAAATTTCTCAGATTTTTGCTTTACCTTTAATATATAAGGGCCTATATTCTAATTTTTACTTATCCTTATCTCTAGATATTTGATGCTGCTTTTGGATGTGATTGTTGTATTTCCTAGGTTGATTTCAACTGTGATGTCTTTCCTTCCACTCACCACTTATTTTTCTGATCCATTTCCTTATCTTAAAGGACGCCCACTTTGCCTCTTCTTCTATTTCTTTTATACTGTTACTACTGACAACCATAGCTAAATCATTGGCATATGCTATTGTGGTAATTCTCTGTGTCTGTTCCTTCAGCAGACCATCAAAATATATATTCTGGGACCCAGAACAGACCCCTGAGGAATCCCGCAAATCATTTCCAGAGCTGCTCCGGAGCTGCATTCTAAGATTCTATCCTGTAGATAGTGGCATAAAATTTTTCTGAGGTATGTTGAAATTTTCCTTCTCTCTAGTTCTTCTATTAGTTCCCAGGGCACCGAATTGAACGCGTTCTTTATATCGAAGGTAATCATCACTGCAAATTTGTGTGTAGGATGTTCAGCTTGCTGCCTCACTGTTTCTCTAACATGTCTAAGTGCAACCAGTGTAGAGTGGCCTCCTCTGAACTCGTGTTGATTTTCACTCAGGCCTCTATTCCTGTCTAGTTCCTCTGTTGAGGACGTGCTCATACAGTTTTCCCAGTGGGTTCAGTAGACATATGGATCGATATGCTTTAGTAGATAGGCTAGGAGAGTTCTGGCGCAAAATCCCATAAGGTTTACATGGGGGGTCTAAATTCACATTTCCGCCATCTTGGATTTTTTATATATAAAATATAAATCATGATGATGTTGTTCATGATGTTCGCCATGTTCATGATAATGTTGTTCATGATGTTCGCCATGTTCATGATGATGTTGTTCATGTTCATGATGTTCATCATCATCATCATCATGAACATCATGAACATTAACAACATCATCATGAACATGGCGAACATCATGAACAACATCATCATGAACATGGCAAACATTATGAACAACATCATCATGATTTATATTTTATATATAAAAAATCCAAGATGGCGGAAATGTGAATTTAGACCCCCATGTAAACCTTATGGGATTTTGCGCCAGAACTCTCCTAGCCTATCTACTTGCTTTGTCTTTGTTCTTTTTGGTAGGTTTCTCGATTAGTACTAATTTTGCCCTTTTTCAGTCCTTGGGAAAGCTGCCTTGCTTGATGAGTTTGTCAAGAACCCTTGCGCAAAGTTGAGGTCTGTTTGTTGTTTTCGTTCTAATCACTTCCGGCGGTTTTATGTCTGTCCCGTGAGTCTTTTTCTTTTTAATTTTGCTACTTGCTTTAAGTATTTCTTTTTCTGTACATTTTGGTATCGTATCCGTATCTGTTATTATCTACATCCACGTTGTCCTACCCAGGTCCGGAAAGAATTTCCTCGCTTCAGCAGTTACCTCCTCCCCTGACAGTGTTATTAGGGATTTTTAGCTTATTTTATTTGTGACAATTTTATATCGTTTGCCCCATATATCCCCGTTTAGTTTCTCGCACATGAACTGTTAAAAAATAAAAAACACGGTTTTAAAACACAAAAAAAAAGTTACAAACTGTTAAAAAGTATTAAAAAATTATGAATTTTTGAATATAGCAAAATCTGGCTGTAAAATATTAAGTCTTGAAACCCAGCTATATAAAACTGTTGATAAAAATAGCAAATGCTGGCCTTAAAAACAATAAAATATTTTTAGAAAACACCATATTCAGTGCAAAAAAATTGCAAAATTTTGCCTCAAAACATTAAAATATTATCAGAAAGCACCAAAATTTAAATAAAATTTGTTAAAAAGTCTAAATTACGTAAAAATAGCAAAATCTAACTACAAAATATCAAAATGTTGCTAGAAAGCACCAAATTGGGGCTGTAAAATGATTTTTTTTTTATAAAATGTAAGAAATAGTAAAATTTGGTCTTGAAACATTACATTAAAATCTGTTAAACAATCTATTTATTTTATTAAACCCTAAAAATAGAAAAAACCCGGCTATAAATTGTTGAAAAGTGCAAAATTTTATCTAAAATGTGGTGTTGAAACACACAAAATATTGTTAAAAAGCATCAAAATTTTGTCATAAACAGTTGAAAAGTATTAAAAAAATTAGGAATTAAAAAAAAAATATCCGGCTGTAAAATATTAAGTCATTGTTAGAAAGCATTAAAATCCGGCCAAAAAACTGTTGAAAAATGTTAATTCTATTCATAAAATGTCAAAAATAGCAAATTTAGGCTTTATAACATTAAAATATTGTTACAAAACATAAAAATTGGGTCAAAATCATCTGAAAATATAAATTTTTATCAAAATAAACATTAAAATCCGGCCAGAATCTGTTAAAAGTGTAAAAAATACATAAAAGTAGCAAAATCCAACTACAACATATTAAAATATTGCCAGAAAGCACTAAAATTAAGCCACAACCTGCTGAAAAGTGCATTTTTTAATAAACTGTCAGAAATATTAAAATTTTGCGTTTCAATTTAATTAATTTTTTTTAAGGTTTTAAAATCCGTTGTCAAATTATTTTTTAATCAAATCTAAAACACATAATCTTCTATAAAATATCAAATTATTAATAGAAATAGCAGCATTTTGGTAAATACTATTAAAAGGCACAAAATTTTTTTTTATAAAAATTAAAAAATTTGGGTATAAAACATAAAAATAGTGCTAGTAAAAGCAAAATGTTGCAAAAAAATTTAAATAATCTTACAAAACATCAAAATTTGGTAATAATTGACTTTTAAAATAGTAAAATATGGTAAAAAGATAAAAAAAACTAATGAAAAGTGCAAATAATTTAAGTAATTATTCAAAATAGCAATATCCGGCTTAATAATTTTAAATAATTGTCAGAAAACTTCATAATCCAAGAGTAAACTTTTAAAAAAAGTTATTTTTAAAACTGAATATAGCTTGAAAATAGCTTGGCATAATCTGTAAAAAAAAAATTAATAAACTCTCCCTTAAAATTTTAAAAATCTGTCAGAAAGCACCAAAGTCCGGCCATAAAAACCTAAAAAACTAGGATTTCTTAATAGATGTAAAAAGTTTTTTTACTTTTGTTCAACTTTTTGTTTAGCTAAGCGGAGAATTTTCCTAATGACTTCTAAAGTGTCGGATTTAGCCTTACAAACGCCTACCGACTAAACTCCTTCCGGTTGAAAGCTGGAAGTTTTTCTTGTCTAACAAAAGTTACTACGGGATATTTACATAATGCATTTTGTGGCAATCATATAGATGTCTACGTCTAAATCTGAGATTTAGAATGTTGGGCAGTTGTCTGAAAATATTAGACGTTCTGTTGAAACTTGCAAAATTTTTGTTACATGCTTGAGACAGCTGATCTTTTAATGTTTTAAAAGTTGCCATCAGCTTTAGATACTAATTCTTAAAGTAGATAGTAATAGAAGTAAGGGGGCGTCTACTAGCTCTCTTTGTGGACGTTGTCTGGTTTGAGAAGCTTGAGGAAGGACTTGATTTAGTTGCCTGGACAGAATTAGTTGACTTTGTCCTAGTGGCTTAGCGGGACCCAGACTTTTGTAAACCGATTGCGCTGAGTGGGTTTTAGTTGAAGAGCCGGCTGAAGACCTAGTAACAATATATTGGAGTTTACCCGATTCAATTTTCTGTTTTTTTTTTTTTGAGTAATTTACCTGGGTGTATCCTTTCTCTACGGGCAGGGTATTTTTTGGGGAAATGACGTGACTCTTCTGTGATGTCTCTATCGATGACTTGTCATTGGAGGAGCTGGAGCTAACCGGTTCTACGTTTGGTCTCTTGAGAAAGGTTTGAGCCGCAATGTGCAGAGGCTTGGGATCAGTTTGGGGAGCAGTTTGGATGTATCTGAGAAAGATGTTTTGATCTTCAAGACTTTGATGGGAGAGATCTGTACCAGCGGTTTCGATAGCTGTGCTGGGCGACCAACAATATAGTGGCTGCGTTGAAGGCAGCGATGTTGGACATTATCTATTTGGAGATGTTTTTGCGCAGAGTGGCAAAAGTGTTGGTGAGGTCGTACAGGCTCTACTTAAAGTCATTGTAGAGGTTGTCGATCCTTTTGGAGTCGTTTTCAATTATTCTGATGACGGTTTTTTCTAGGCTTTTGAAGTCTTCCGTTTGTTGCTTTAGGGTTCTTTCTATCATTTGAAACTGAGTACAGAGAAAGGACAGTATCTGGTTGTCTGTCAGCTTCTGGGTAGCGGGATCGTTTGCTAGTGGTGAATCCATGCTGGAATAATTCTGGATTAATTAATTAACGAGTTAAAAAATTGTTTTTTAAATAAATTACAAATATAAACTTCACCAAAGAGAGTTTTTTGAAGTAAATTTACAAGTTTATATTCGTAGTTTTTTTAAAAGACAATTTTAGCATATATTTTAAAGCTTTGAAGAAGACAGCAACGCTGTAGAAACGTTAATTAAAAATTAATTTTGCTATAAACTAATAGTAAATTTATTAATAATTATTCAATCTCCAAAATAACTGTTTTTTTTTTTAATAATAATAATATACTATTTTTAATTAAACATTTATTGTTTATTTTCAAGTAAAATAATAATTCTTGTAAATATTATGAAATCTTCTAATACAACTTAATTTGATTTTTATTTAATTGAATAATTTATGATTGTCGAAAAAAAGTCACTAAATCATATTTTTTTATAATAAATTGAATCACAACGTGGATTGTTGGATAAAGTTTGAATTAAAAAAAAAGTATTGGTTACAAAATTTTAACAAAATGAAACCATACGAAAGCAGTAAATTTTGATTAAATAAAGTTAATTAAATCATTTTAAAAGTTAGCTGTTGTATAATCCAGGTAAAATTTACTATGTTTTAATGGCAACTATATTTTATTATTTTATCACAAGTCGGGCAAGGTTTTGTAAAAAAAAAGTGAGTCAATAAGGCGATAAAACAACCCCCTCATAAACTGCGTTGCGAAGGCAGCAATTTATTAGAAGATAAAAGGATTATTAAGATTAAAGTATATTATTTACAGCTTCAATTCCGCTAGGTTTTTTATACACCACAGAAATTATTAATCATTTCAATTATGCCACCCAGCAATTATCAAAGTCAGAAGCAGTGTCCCCAATAAAAACAATTTCATTAGCATAAGTCTGTTGCAATATTTTTTTTCTAAACCGTTATTACAAACATGGTTTCGGGTCCGAAATAATTACCCCGATAAAAACAGTTAATGGATAAATCCGCAAATTTCTTGTAGGGCTTAATTGGGGCAAACTATTTCGCAAATAATCCGGTCGGCTTTTAGTTGTGCGAAATTATCTGTAAAGTACTTGGACCATTTAATACTTAATGTTATATATTTATTTTTATTGCGTGCGGATATAAAATATTCGCGTTATAAAAATACATTACAATTTAAATCGCATTATGGTGGGGTAATAAAATTTATGAAATACGGAATTAGGAAGGGCTCGTGTATCCCTTCACCGACTACAAAGTGCGAAATTAACAGCGATAAAAGCGCGCCAGTCGATGACGAACAGTTCCGAACGAAATAAAAATCGCTCATTAAAAAATAACGAAATAATAAAGAGCGCGGGATTTTTTATTGCCGCTTTACAATTCTACTTTTGAAAAGAATTGCTTTGTTTAGATTTAATAATTTTTATTGCTTCTAGCATAACAATTCTGATTAGTTCTATAATCAATCTATTTCAAAATTGATCGTTTGTTTGTTCTTTCCATCATTCCTTATTGTTTGATTTATATGGCTATTTATAGTTGTTAAGTTGTGGGGGGTAGTGGTGTGCGGAGGCTGAAGCGCACGATTATGAAAGTAGAGCAGAAAATACATTAAGTGTGTCTGTTCTGCGTAATTGAATACATTTCTTTCAGCCGGATTACGGGTTTCGAGGAGGAAATAGAGCTGGCGGATGAATGGAAGTTGACAAATGCGATATACGCAAATACGGGAACTGTTTCACTTTGACGGAATATATTTACATAACAAACTGTAAAGATGCATTTAGGAATAATAAACAGTTGTATTTGAGATGAATAATGGCAGGGAAAGGAGATTGGGTTTTAGAGAGACGTATCATGCGAACGGTGCAGATGATGTAAGGTTTTGGTGAAAATGTACACAGCAGCAGCAGCAGCAAATGCGATAGATTGAGCCGCGATTGTGCCTCGGCCTCTTCCTCTTGTAAGCGGCTTATCGCACGCGGCGCAGCTGAACACGGCTGAGTGCAGCGGCGGCGGACGGATCCTTCCTTCGTTGCCAGGACGAAAATCCGACATCGACAAGGATTATTAGCTCCTCTGGCCTTGTTCGGTAATCTCGGAACAATGATCTCTCGAAGGGCACCCCATTCCGCATCTGTCCATTTGTTTTCGCTAATTAGTACTGAATGCGAACCAGCCTCTCGGTCTCCATTCATTTCTGCATCACTTCATTTCACCGACAACAATGACTTGGAATCTTACATGATTCCGTGTGCCCTCTACCACCAAACAACGGCACGATCCGCTAATTACGGAACGGCAAACGCGTCTTTCCAAAAGCCACGATCCAACAAATTCAGACAATCCATCAGCGCACAACAAAACGGCCCTCTCCATCAATGCCACAATTAAACAGCATTTTCAATAGACAATGGATCATTAAACATATTTACCGACGGATACATTAATTCAAATCCTTCATTAACAACATTTTTTCCTTAAGTAACATGTAACTGTTGTAACGAACCATATCTGAAGTTCATTTATTAATTAACGTTATAAATTACATTATAAATTTTGATTTAATTATTATTTTTTATTATTATATTTAATATGGTAAATTACATTTCACTTCTCAACATTTAAATTTAAAATAAATAAGACAATATAAGTACGCCCCAATACTTATTCTTTGTGTATAAATGTTAAAAATTAAGTTTTTTGAATAAAACCTATGTGAAGTCAAACATAAAACCCATTGTTGCAGAAACTTAATAAAAACCAGCTCAAAATACGCTTTTTGCATATAACATTTATTGTTGCACAAAATTAATCACCAAAATTGCTCATAAATTATGTTTTTGGCATAAAATTCTTGAAAACTTGGAATATAACTCACTGTTGCGCCAAGCTATTCAAAACGTTTGTCAAATACTATTTTATTGCATGACATTTATCAAAAAATACAATTTTTTGACTAAAAATTGGACAGAACTAGTTCAATGCTTTTTAATCAAAATAATGTTTAAAAGCCGGATTTGCTATTTTTGATGTTAATGTTTTATGACTGGATTTAGTTCTTTTTACTATTTATGAACAAAAAATGTTATCATTTTGAACATTTTATGAATATTATATATTATATTATGCCGGATTTTGCTATTTCTAAAAGGGTTTTGCTGTTCTTGACATTTTATAAATTGAATTTTGCACTTTTTAACCGTTTATGTCAGAATATTAGTGTTTTTTTACACAATTTTGTAAATTTAAGACCAAATTCTTCTGTTTTTGACATTTTATCAAAATAAATTTGCACTTTTATTAGTTTATATCAGGATTTAGTGCTTTTTGACAATGTTTTGATGTTTTAAGGCCTGATTCTGCAATTTTTGATTTTGTATATACAAAATTTTACACTTTTCAACAGATTATTGCAACATCTTTCAATATTTTAACTATTTTGCTGTTTATACAGTCGGATTTTGCGGCTTTACTACAATATTTTGATGTTTCAAGGCCAAACTTTGTTATTTTTAACATTTTATAAATAGAATTTTACAATTTTCATTAGTTTTAAGCTGAATTTTGAAGCTTTTCTACACTATTTTAATAATTGAAAACCAAATGTTGCTATTTTTGACATCGTATAAAAAAATGAATTTTTTAACATTTTATAGCAAAATTTTGATGTTTTCCGGCACTAATTTGATGTTTCAAGGCTATGATATTGCTATTTTTGACGTTTTATTAACAAAGTTTTGCACTTTTAAACAGTTTATAGCTAGATTTTGGAGCTTTTTGATACTATTTGGATATTTTAAAACCAAATTTTGTTATTTTGACATTTTATAAGTAAAATTTTACACTTTTCAAAAATTTATAGCCAAATTTTGATGCTTTCCGGCACTAATTTAATGTTTCAAAACAAAAATGTTGCTATTTTTGTTGTTTTATAAATAAAGTTTTGCACTTTTAAACAGTTTATAGCCGGGTTTAGGTGTTTTTTGATACTATTTGGATGTTTTGAAACAAGATTTAGCTAATTTTGACATTTATAAATAAAAAATCTTATTTTTAAACAGTTTATAGCCGAATTCTGGTGCTTTTTGATACTATTTGGATGTTTTGAGACATGATTTTGCTAATTTTGACATTTTATAAATGGAATTTTTTACTTTTAAACAGTTTATAGCCGGATTCTAGTGCTTTTTGATACTATTTGAACGTTTTAATGCCTAGTTTTGCCATTTTTGATTTTTTTATACCAAATTTTACATTTTCTAGCCGGATTTTGGTGTTTTTTAATATTTTTTGGATGTTTTAAGACCGGATTTTGTTATTTTTGACATTTTATAAATAAATTTTTATTCTTTTCAACAGTTTATAGCCAAATTTTGATGCTTTCTGACACTAATTTGATGTTTCAAAGCTTAGATTTTGCTATTTTTGACATTTTATAAATAAAGGTTTGCATTTTTAAACAGTTTTTAGCCGGATTTTAGTGTTTTTAACACTATTTTGATGTTTCAAGACTAAATTTTGCAATTTTTAACATTTCATAAATAGAATTTTGATGTTTCAAGGCCGGACTTTGCTGTTTTTAATATTTAGTAAATAGAATTTTACAGTTTTCATTAGTTTATAGCAGAGTTTAAATGTTTTTCAACACTATTTAAATAATTCAACACCGAATTTTGCAATTTTTGATAATTTATAAAATAAAATTTGCTAATATGATGTTTCAATGCCAAGATTTTGCAATATTTTACATTTTATAAATAAAGTTTTACAATATTAAACAGTTTATAACTGGGTTTTGGTGCTTTTTGATATTTATTGGATGTTTTAAGACTGGATTTTGTTATTTTGACATTTTATAAATAGAATTTTACACTTTTTACTTTTCACTTTCTGTTTATAGCCACATGTTTAAGCTTTTAGACACTAATTTAAAGTTTCAATGCCAAACTTTGCTAATTTTAATTTATTAGAAATAGAATTTTACAGTTTTCTTTAGTTTATAGCCGATTTTTGCTGTTTTTGACAATTTATAAATAAAGTTTTGCACTTTTAAACAGTTTATAGCCGGATTTTACTGTTTTTTGATACTATTTGGATGTTTCAATATTTAAGTCTGCTATTTTTGACTTTTTATATACAAAATTTTACACTTTCTAGCCGGATTTTGGTGTTTTTTATACTTTTTGGATGTTTTAAGACTGGATTTTGTTATTTTTGACATTTTATAAATAAATTTTTACACTTTTCAACAGTTTATAGCTAAATTTTGATGCTTTCTGACTTTAATTTGATGTTTCAAGGCAAAGATCTTGCTATTTTTGACAGTTTATAAATAAAGTTTTGCATTTTTAAACAGTTTATAGCTGGGTTTTAGTGTTTTTAACACTATTTTGATGTTTCAAGGTTAAATTTTGCAATTTTTGACAATTCATAAATAGAATTTTGATGTTTCAAGGCCGGACTTTGTTGTTTTTAATATTTTATAAATAGAATTTTACAGTTTTCATTAGTTTATAGCAGAGTTTTAATGTTTTCCAATACTATTTTAACAATTCAACTCCGAATTTTGCTAATTTTTTAATTTATAAAATAAAATTTGCTAATATGATGTTTCAATGCCAAGATTTTGCAAATTTTGACATTTTATAAATAAAGTTTTACATTTTTAAACAGTTTATAGCTGGGTTTTGATGGTTTTTGATATTATTTGGATGTTTTAAGACTGCATTTTGTTATTTTGACAATTTATAAATAGAATTTTACATTTTTTATTTTTCACTTTCTGTTTATAGTCACATATTTAAGCTTTTTGACTCTAATTTGAAGTTTCAAAGTCAAACTTTGCTAATTTTAATTTATTATAAATAGAATTTTACAGTTTTCTTTAGTTTATAGCCAAGCTTCAATGCTTTTTGACACTATTTTAATAATTTAAAACCGATTTTTGCTGTTTTTGACATTTAATAAATAAAGTTTGGCACTTTTAAACAGTTTATAGCCGGATTTTAGTGCTTTTTGATACTATTTAGATGTTTTAATGCTTGAGTCTACTATTTTTGACTTTTTATATTCAAAATTTTACTTTTTCTAGCCGGATTTTGGTGTTTTTTGATACTTTTTAGATGTTTTAAGACTGGATTTTGTTATTTCTGACATTTTATAAATAAATTTTTACACTTTTTAACAGTTTATAGCTAAATTTTGTTGCTTTTTGACACTAATTTGATGTTTAAAGGCCAAGATCTTGCTATTTTTGACATTTTATAAATAAAGTTTTGCATTTTTTAACAGTTTACACTTGGGTTTTAGTGTTTTTAACACTATTTTGATGTTTTAAGGCCTAATTTTGTGATATTTGACATTTTATAAATCGAATTTTGCACTATTCAAAAGTTTATAAACAACTTTTGGTACTTTCCGATACTAATCTAATAATTCTTCGTGTTTTTGACATTTAATAAAAAAAAAATTGCATTTTTTTAAAAGTTTATACCGGATTTTGGTGCTTTTTGACACATCTTTGATCTTTCAATACACGGTTTTGCTGTTTTTGACATATTATAAATAAAATTTTGCATTTATTAACTGTTCATGTCAAAATATTAGTGTTTTTTTACACAATTTTGATGATTTATGACCAAATTTGGCTATTTTGATGTTTTATCAAAATAAATGTGCACTTTTTATCAGTTTATGTTGAGTTTTAGTACTTTTTGGCAATGTTTTAATGTTTCAATATTTGAATATGCTATTATTGACTTTGTTTATACAAAATTATACAGTTTTTAAAAGAATTTTTCTAAATTATTGCTTTTTCTAACAATGGTTCAATATTTCATAAACAGTTTGCTGTTTATACGGCCTGATTTTGCTAATTTACTACAATATTTTGATGTTTGAAAGCCGGACGTTACACTTTTCATTAGTTTATAGCCAATTTTTTATGTTTTTTGACACTATTTTAATCATTCAAAACCAAATTATCTTATTTTTGATATTTTATGAAAAAAAAATGCACTTTTCAACAGTTTATCGCCAAAGTTTTACACTTTTAAACAGTTTCTAGCCAGATTTTGGTGCTTTTTGATACTATTTAAATGTTTTAAGACCGGATTTTGTTATTTTTGACAATTTATAAATAGAATTTTGCACTTTTTAACAGTTTTTAGCCAAACTGATTTGATGTTTTAAGATTTTGCTATTTTTGACAGGTTTTACACTTTTAAACATTTTATTACCGGATTTTGTTGCTTTTTGACCATATTTGGATGTTTTTAGACAGGATTTTGCAAATTTTGACTTTTATAAATAAAATGTTGCAATTTTAAACAGTTTATAAGCCGGATTTTTTAATTTTTAACACTATTTTGATATTTTAATACCGGATTTTTGACATTTTACAAATAAAATTTTGCACGTTTCAACAGTTTATGAACACCTTTAGGTGTTTTCCGACACTATTCTAATAATTTAAGACCAAATCTTGCTATTTTTTACGTTTAATAAAAACAATTTTGCAATTTTCAACAGTTTAATACTAAATTTTGATGTTTTGTAGCCAAATTTTGCGGATTTTGAAATTACATTTTTTTTTTGTTTTTTTTGTTTATTTTTTTTATGATTAAGCTCCCCGGCTTCTTAGGATTTTTTGCTGAGTTCAAAAAAAGGTGTTTATATTTATGTTTGTTACAAAACTGCATTAGAGTTTCTGTTTTTTAACTAAGTTGAGGAGGTTTTTGTATTATATTCTGCTTTTATCAGCATTAAGAATTTAAAGCACCATTTTATAATTTTTAGCTAAGACAAAATTAAAACTTTCAATTTTATGTTTTCTAAATAATTTAAATATATAAAGTTTTGTATTTTATAGATTTACAATAAAGTTGTGATTGTTTTACTAAAATTTATTACCATTTACTCGTTTCAATTGTGTTGACTATGTTGAAAATGAAGCAATGTGAGAATTTAGGAATACAATAATTTCAATCAAAATATGAGACCATTTGTATTCACACTGCATTCATCGGATGGATCCCATGCAAACATGGAATCATACATGCACATTACATTTTTCCTACTACATGCGTGCCCTCCATTCCTGCGCATTAATCCGAATAAGTTAATATTTTAGAATAATAACGCTTATCAACGGCCTTCCATTTTGCATTTATATCGGATTATTTGCTATTATCTACAGCGATAAATTCGAACATGCACCAGTATAATGCGATATTCATTTCCCATCGGCTGGGCGCATTCAAAATCCGAATGGGAATGCATGTAACTAAGTCAACAATGAATTCATTATTATCACACCAACGCATTGTTGCAAATATAACAATTTCTGGAAAAAAAAGTGTGTAACATGAAAATATTGCCGGGTAATTAAATGAATTTCCATTGAAGCGAGCAAATATTGTGCTGTGTGTAAATATCAATTTTATTTATTTTTGCGCATGTATGTTGATAGGAAAAACATAAAATTGTATCAACAAAACATCAAAGGTTCGCATATAATTGCAATCACGTATTTATAATAATGAAATGTTTTAATTACATATGAATAAATGTCTCATTTTTATTTCATTTTTTTTATTTGTTTTTTTTTTTATTCTGTATTATACCAACATAATAAAAATTATTAGCTTTGTTCGGTGCTTTTATCATTTAATTGTTTGTTTAATGTTTTAGTATTTGGAGTTTTTACCAACATTTTTTGATAAAGAACAAATTATTATATTGAAATAAAAACAAATTGTGTGTTATGAATTTCAAGTTAATATCCAATCATGTTAAGTAAATCACAAATAATTATTTTTTTTTATAACTAAACCAAGTTTGCAGATTAAATTAAAAAAAATTAAAAAAAATTAGCTAGAAGTAAGTCTTTTTTCTTTAGTGCGTTTGTGTACTTTTCGATAGAAGTTTTGTTTAGCAATGTAAAGTCTGCGTTAACTTGAACTTTTTTTTAATGGAGTTTAAGTAAATGGTTGCTGTGCATTGTGATAAGGATATAGTTGACATTTAGTAGACCTGGCATCGAGAAAAGTGTAAATTGTAAAGTTAAATTTATGTTACGGCCAGATGATAATCTTGCACATTACCATCTAACTTATTATTAATCATAATTTTTAATGGTGGGAACTAGAAAGTAGTTAAATTAAATGTTTTTCCAAATCTGCTAAAGTTTCATCATTATTGTTTTGCTTTTTGCAGCTCCTTTAATTTTTATCTTTATTTTACTGTATCTTTTTCTTTTCTTTAGAACATTAGTTATTTTTTTTTATTTTTTTTTTTTTTATTTTTTTTTTTATTTGCATTAACATTAACAGATGGGCAGAAAACACCAACTTAAACCACACGCTCGCAGAACTTGAACTTAGTTTAAACCCACTTGCTCAAGTGTTTGGTATTAAAAGATGTCACTTTATTTCTTAATTTTTTGACAACTAACACTAGCAGAAGAAGTAAATATTTTGACTAGATAAGCATCAATGTGGCAAATGGGCGGAGATCATCAATAAAAGCTACACGCCCACAAAACGTTGTTAAGAGATTAGATCTGCCATTTTTTTTTCTCCAAGGCTCCTGATTCTCAAAGTAGCACCCCCAATGCTAGCACAAAACAATTCTATGCTCAAGCAACCGGTAATCAGGCACTAAACGCTAAATTATCAGAGAAGAACCCGTTTATCCTACGCTTGTCTTAAGGAAATGATGCTGATTTTAAGAAGTTTATTTTTTAAATTAATTTCTAGATTCAGACTAAGTGTTTGTTAGTCTGAAATAAAAAATAATTGAGGTTGAGGTTTTTCTTAAATACTATGTAATTGCCAGTAAGGCTGGCACAATGTGCATTCTTAAGTATTTCACGTTTTTTACTAAGATTGGGAAGGTCCTTGCACACATAAGTGCAAACTTTTAGGAATGATTGAGCGAAGAGTTTATTTGGCAGGCACTTGTGAGGGTGAATCCGACACTTTGCAAGATTTTAGAAAGATTTTTTTCCTAATTTGCAAAAAAATCTCTTTCTTAAAACGCTCTTCTACCTAGTGACCTCTATGATGGCTTAAATTTTGGCAACGGCATTTACCATTCAACCAACCTCACCAAAAAAAACAAAGAATTTGGATTTGCATTTCAAGTGCTGGCGGATTTTCTACATCTTCTACTTTTAACAAAAGGTCTCCTTTTACCTTCAAGGACAAGGACCCAACCATCAAAGAGGACAACAAATCGAAGACAAAATTAATAGACGTAGGAGCCTTTTTTGGAGGCAACAAAAGCCACTTTGATTCCGTATATCACCTTTTCCTCTTGTGACTAAGGGCTTGTAACAGAAAGAAAAACTTCTAATTTTTGGGTTTTTCAGTTTAGTAATCATAGGTTGGAGTGACCTACTTACCAACCCAAGTGTTGGTCATCAAAAGATTAGATATTACTGCCTCCTCTTCTGAATAATAAGCATTTAACATAAAAATTTTTGACAACAAACACTTGGGCGAGTGGGTTTGCACTCCAATTCAAACTACTTGCTGATAATTATGATTTGAAATGATCCACCTTCTCGCCTAAGTATTGTTAAAAAAAATTGAATACATAACGCTCGCAGAAAAGAAAAATTTGCAGTTTTTTGATAACAAACTCTTTAGTGGGTGGGTGGACACTCCAGTTAAAACTACTCATTAGTAATTATTATCTGGAGTAACTTACCTGCCCGCCCAATTGCAGGTCAACAAAAGATTGTATATCACTTCTTTTTCTTAGACAAAAAAATTTCTGACACTTGCAAAGAAAAAGAACAAATTTTTTGATAAACAAACTTTTGGGTGGATGAATGGGCACTTTAGTTTGAACTACTTGATAGTAACCACGATTTGATGTGACCTTCCTGCCACCAAAAGATTGGATTCAGAGACTTCTAATGCTTGCAACAAAAAAACAAACTTTTGAACGGGTAGTTGAGCATTTTAGTTGAACCTACTTGATGGTAATTATAATCTGGAGTGACCTTTATACCCACTCAAGTGTTGGTCATCAAGAGGTTGAATATTACTTCCTTTTCTTCTGACTAAGAGACTAACACTTGTAGAAAAACTTTCAATTTCTTGGCAACAAATACTTGGGTGGGTAGTTGTGCATTCCAGTTCAAATAACTAGATGGAAAATAACCTGAAGTGCCCCAAAAAATCATCAAAAAATTGTTTTTTTTTCTTAAACAAAAAAAAACTTCTAACGCTTGCAAAAAAAAATAAATGTTTTGGGTGGATGGGTGAGTAATCAGGATCTGAAGTGACCCACCCATCGCCATTTGCTTAAAACTTAATTTTGTAGCAAACTATGTTTAGCCAAGTTACAAACCCCAAAACTGAAAAAAATAAACAAAAAAATTGCATATTTTTATTTGCTTTCAATTTTTTAAATTATATTAAGCCGAGTTACAAACTTTACAACTACAAAAAATCTGAACCTACAAAGTTACACCTACAAACCTTAAAATTGCAAATTAAGCTATACCAAACTACCAAAAACAAACTTTTATTAATTGTAATTATTTTGGGTGGGTGGGTTGCCAACTCTAAACTAACCCACATGCTTACATTATTTAAACTTAGTTCCCGCCCACCCACCCAAATGTTTGTGATAATTGAATAAAAAACACTTGGGTGGGTGGGTGGGCAACTTTAATCCAAACCACATGCTTACATTATTTAAGTTTAGTTTCTGCCCACCCACCCAAGTGTTTGAAATCAGAAGATTGAATTACAAACACTTGGGCGAGTGGGTGGGATACAAAAATTAAAATCATAAATCACACACACACTTGGATGGGTGGGTGAGCAACTCCAATCTAAACCGCATACCCACATTATTTAAACTTAGTTCCCGCCTACTCACCTAAGTGTTTGTGATCAGAAGATTAAATCACAAACAATTGGGCAAGTGGGTGGGGTACAAAAATTTAAATTATATACTCACATTAGTTGAACTTAGTTCCCGCCCACCTACCCAAGTGTTTGTTATCAAAAAATTGGAAGTTGCAATTATCTACCAAGTTTTTGCAGATAACAAACATGACAGAAAGACTAATAAAAGTAAATAAATTAGAAGAGGAAGATAACGTAAGCAATTTTTTGACAACGCTGGGCGGGTTTATAAATATTGCGCTAGTAGTTTAATATCGTGTTTTCCACACTTGCCCAAGTGTTTGTTATTAAGAACTTGGAAGTTGCAACCATTTACCATGTTTGTGCAGATAACCTACATTGACCAACAAAGTCAATAAAATTAAACAAGAAACGTGACGTAAGCAATTTTTTGATAACAAACATTGAGCGGGTGGGCGGAAACACAATTTATAAATATTGAGCCAGTAGTTTAATATCATGTTTTCGACCACCCGCCCAAGTGTTTGTTATCAAGAAATTAAAAGTTGCAACCACCTACCGTGTTCCTGCAGCTAAAAAACATGACAGAATAACCAACAAAAGTATTTATTAGAAGAAGAAAGTGACTTTAGCAATTTCTTGATAACAAGCATTTGGACGGGTGGGCGGGGACACAGTTAATAAGTTTTGAGCCAGTAGTTAATTATCGTGTTTCCACCAACCCACCCAAGAGTTTGCTATCAAGAAATTGAAAGTGGCAACCACTTCCTTTGTTTCTGCAGCTACTATACATGACAGAATGACCAACAAAGAAAATAAATTAATCAAGAAATGTGATCTAAGCAATTTCTTGATAACATTACTTAGGCAGGTGAGCGGGAACACATTTTATATATATTGGGCTAGTAGTTATTTATCGTGTACCCGCCCACCCGCCCAAGTGTTTGTTATCAAGAAATAGAAAGTTGCAACCATCTACTGTGTTCCTGCACCTAACAAATATGACAGAATGACCAACAAAAACAAATAAAAGGGAAGTGACGTAAGCAACACAGTTTAAAAATATTAAGCCAGTTATTTAATATTGTGTTCCCGCCCACCCGCCCAAATTTTTGTTATCCAGAAATTAGAAGTTGCAACCACTTCCTGTGTTTTTGCAACCAACACACATGATAGAATGACTAACAAAAATTAATAAATTAAAATTAAGAGTTGACGTATGTAATTTTTTGGCAACAAACACTTTGGCGGGTGGGCGGGAACTTAATTTAAATAACGTGAGCATGTGGTTTAATATTGTGTGTGAAATTGAAAGTTGCTTCCACCTCCTGTGTTTCTGCAGCTAACAAACATGAGAAAATGACCAACAAAAGTCAATAAATTTAAAGAAGTAAGTATTGTAAGCAATTTCTTGAAAAAAAACACTTAGGCGGGTGGGCGGGGACACAGTTTATAAATTTTGAGCCAGTATTTTAACATTGTGCTCCCACTCCCCCGCCCGAGAGTTTGTTATAAAAAAATTGGAAGTTGCAAGTTTACAAATATTGAGCCAGTAGTTTAATATTGTAAACTGAGCGTTTTAGGACATATTAGGTGAGTTGCAAACCTCAAAACTGCAAATTAAGCTTCAAATCAACAAAAAATATTTTAATTGCAATTTTGTTACTTAGTTACAACTTAGGTTGGTGACAAACTGCATTTAGCTAAGTTAATTAAATTAAGATAAACTTTAAAATTGCAAAATAAGCTGTAAACTATAAAAAACAGACTTTTACTGCATTTTTAAGCTTGTGATAAACCATATTTAGTTGCAAACCACAAAACTGCAAAAGATTTACTTGTACAATATACAATTGTTCAGGAGAGCTCTTAAATATATGATCCAAATGCTAAAAGCCTTAAATAGCTTACACTTTCTTAAAATATAATTTATTATTACCATTTCTGCAGAATCAATAACAACTTTAATATTTTTCTCTTAATTATGTTTTTCTAAATCAGAATTGTTTTTAAAATGGTTTAAAATACAATTTCTTGCCTTGATTTATTGACGGATTAAGTGGTGAGTTTAATTAGGATTAAGATTAGCATAAATCTGGATGCTGTCTTGAGAATAATTTCTTTGCAAATTTTATTAAATTATGGAGGCTCAAAATAAAACATACCCTGGGAATAATTCATCTTTATATATTTTTAAAATAATAACGATAAGGCCCTTGCAGTGCTCAAGAAAATAATATAAATACTACAACGCTCGAAACAGAGTTTCTCTCAAAACCAATTTGAAATTGAAAATAATTTTAATAATAAGTTAAACAATCAAGTTTTAAAACTAAGTTAAGAAACTTAATTGATGGATCAAGTGTTTAACTTAATTAATACAAATATTAACATAATGTTGATACCATCTTAAACATAATTAATTGGTTAATGTTATTAAATTAAGCAAAACCTTTTGAATATTATTAACTTAACTTTATGTAAAATAATCACCTTGCAAATTAGAATAATTTAAATGATTAATTAGTAATAATTTTTCATAACAAGAAGTTTTGATTTAACTTTTCTGTTGGAATAATACAGTCGCAATAAAAATACAAATCGCAATTTCGCACCTAACCGCGCTATTAATCCGCGTCGAAAGGATTTATCGTTCGAATGAATAGCGCCCCAAAAGAAAACTTCATTAACCGACACGTGAAAATACAATGGAATTATTCATTCGTAACTTTTTTTTTCATTGGATGATATTATAAAATATATTTTTTTAAAAAAGAAGGGAAGAACTTTTACATCGTAAATCGAGGGTGAAAATTAACGATTTTTATAACATTGTTTACGCGCACAACTTTCACAATAACCACTTCATTTTTTCCCGTCGGCTGGCAAAACCGCGCGATTTTACGATTTCTTTTTTGGAAAGAAAATATCATCGTATAGTGAGGGTTGTAAAATGTATACAAATAAATTTTCGGGGGTGTTATACCGCCCTTGGGTGTGGTTTTCACATAAATGTTTTAAACGCTTAATTCAAAACATATTTTTTCTTTTCACATATAACATAATTGTTTGCTAGTAAAGAAATTTCATTTGGGAATTATGTGCGTAACAAAGACGCATAATTAATCCCCAACTGGCAATTTATTAAATTTGTTTATGTTAGAATTATGTTGATTCATTTAATTTATACAATTTTATTTACTTAAATTAAAGTTGAATATAAATCTACATTACAACTTTCATATTTTAGCATGTTTACAATTATATCTTTTTGCTTTGAGATTCTGATTCTGATTTACCAAAGTTTTACAATTCAGCAATAATAAGAATATCATAGCAACAAATTTCATTATTGTTTTTATTTTTCTGACACAATTTCCCTTTAATATTTATGTAGTAATTCCGCTTGTTTTTGGCAAAGCTTTGAGACCTCCGCAAAAACTTTTTTAATTCGAATCGGAAGCGATCATGTAAAAAGTATATGCGGCGCGGGACCCTTAAACGCGCCGAATATATCGTGAAAGTTAAATAGGTAGTTTTTATTGTGGCGTTTTATAGACGCCGGAATTGGATTTGAATGCCATGCCAGACGTATTATCTCCTTTTGTCGACGATAAAAACGGGCCTGATAAAAATTGGAAACAGTAAAGCGCCAACGGTTCCCAATCAATCGACATGTAAAGTTACCTAATTGAACTAAATAAAATAAAGCTTTATTATTTCCCATAAAAATACAGCATTTATGTTTAAAAATCAGCATTGTTTAATTTCCAATAAAAATCCAATTAAGGGAGTGAATAGGGGATCTTAATAATTCTAATGGAACGGAAAACTATGCCAATTAACGGCGTCCCGGATTGTTTGGTAAACAATTTGGATTTACCTCAAATTAGGTTCTGATTTGATTAGAATTGTAAACGAAAATAGTCTATAATGTAAATATATAAATTGAAAATGTTCATCAAAGCAAAATGCTTTTTTTAAGTTTATCTGATATTAAATATTCCATCAAAGAGGTCGTTTAAAATATTAATTGTTTAGAGTACAGAGGGAGTTTGTTAATAATGCAAGCGACGGCTGATTGTTCCTAATCGCTTGTGCGCAAACGGCATCGCTAATTATAAAACCAGGTGTGTTGAAGAGTGGATGCTTAAACCTCACGTCATGTCGAATTAAGCGTCACAAAGTTGGAAAAATGAACCCCTGTAATTATAGAATGAAAAATGTAGGTGGGTATTTGCTTTATTTTACAATATGAAAATGGAATCAATGAGTTTGAGTCACATAAAAAATCTATATGTAAGTAGAATGATAAAATCAATAAATATAATGAGGCTTTTTTTTAAAGTTGCTGGTAATTAAAACTAAAAAAAAAAAATTAAATTTGTAACATACTCACTATGAGCTACTAAAATAGAAAGTTTGCGATAATTGTTTTTTGTGTATAAATTGTTGTTTGTTAATTTATTGTGATTTATTTTTACCCTGGCAAAAAGTATACATTGTAGGACTCTGATACTCACTAAGAGCTACAAATAAATGTTTATCTTGCTTAATTTATTTAAAATAGTGTAAATAATGCAAAAAAATGCATACATTTTATTAAATAGTAAACTAAATTTGATCAAAAAACCTATTTACTGCAATAAATTAGGTAGAAAAGTTATTTATATTAAGTTTTTTAATACAGCTTAGATAATGCATTTATTGCATGATTTTTTTTTTATTTATTAGGCAGATCGACCTATACTTTGAAGTTTCGTTAGTTTCTTTTTGTTGTTTTTAAAAAAGAACCAGTTTTGACTGCTTCCATATCTTGTAAAATCTGCTTGCCATTCTGAAATTCCTGATTTATCACCCTTGGGATGATATCAGGTACTACTTCTTTAGCAATCTTGGGAGGTATCCGGTCTGGTCCCGGCGCTTTCTTGTCTTTTAGCTTTGCGGACGCTTCCTGTACTTCCTGCAGAGTAAAGGGTATAGTCACCGTTTCCTCTACAACTGTTGGCCATCTTACTAGCGGGTGTTTTAGAAACACTGCCACTTCTATTTGCCTTTCATCTTCGAGCTGGACACCAACTCCCCGGCTGAAACTTGTCCGTGACAATTTTATACTACAGACCCCATACGTCGTTCTCTACCTCATCTAGCAGCTTCTTCCAAACATCCTTTTTTGCCAACATTATAGCTTTTTTGTACTCTCCTGTCTTATCCTTCAGGATTTTGCACAGTTGATCTTTTTGCTGGTGGTCAATCTTCTTCCTATTGGCCCTTATTCCTGTTTACAATTATGCGCTCATTTTTAAGCGTGGTTAGGTGCTCAGACAACCAGTAAACAGCCCTGTTTTAATTAACCGCTGCTTTCCTCCTGAAGGATAAGTCCATCGCTTTTTTAATGGCTTTTATCAGGCCGTTGACGTTTGGGTTTTGCAATTGTTCCAGTTCCGTCTTTATCCTTTCACGGAGTTTTGGGATTTGCTTTTACGTTGTTTTTTTGCTACTAAATTTGAGTGTGAAGTAGATGTTTTTGTGTAGGCTGAGGTTCACTTTGTCACTTACCCTGCACTCGGAGATGCTTCTAGCGGTATGCTCACTACATAGAATCACGTCTATGTTTGATCGGGACTTTTTTCTTACAAAGGTCGGCCCGTTTCTAATGTTTGCCGCTATAAACTGAGATCCAATCCAGAACCTTTTTGCCTCTGCTTAATGTTGGCACCTCGTAGCATGGCTTTGGCGTTTAGATCTTCGGCAACAATTACGTGCTTGCGTCTATAATCCTTGATGTTGTTGCTTAGTCTGCGCAGGAAATCGTCAAAATTGTCCGGTGGCTTGTTGGGTGAGAAGTAGCATCCGTAGCTGACGTAGCCTCCTACCTCTATCCTGCAAAACCCCTCTTGGTTTGGTTGTAGTCCTTTATCTCCAGACCTTTCTTGACTAGCATGGCAACATCAAATTCCACTTTGGGTGGAGCTTTGTTTGGTTCCGCAATTATAACCAGGTTAATGATCTCTTCCACCAGGGTTCTGGACAAAAAATTCATCGCCGCCTTGCCCTTTCCCAGATTACTCTGAAGCACCTTCATTATTTATTTATCTGCACGCCCTTCGTCTTCAGCTTAGCGCAGATATCTTTGTACCTTGGACATTTTATGCTTTTAGCTTTGTGTCTCTTCTTTTTGCACAGGTAGCACTTCTCTTCATTTAGGCGCTGTCTCCGGTGGTGTTTTGTCCCTCCACAGTTGTGGCAAACTTTGTTGCCTTCCTTTTTTTTACACTCGGCCGCTCTGTGTCCAATCCGCCTGCACTTGTAACACCGCGGAGGATCTATCTTCTCTCTTGTCTTCCACTTTTGCCGACTTTTTTTAAGTTGACAAGATTTCGGGCACATTTTGAGTCCGCCGTAACGTACGCATGCCTTATTTCCACTTTATTTGTTTTGTCCGCCAATGTTATTTTGCTAAAACTTTTGACCCCTTCTCCCAGTTTTTCTATTAGGACGTTCTTTACTTTTTTTTCCGTTTTGTGTTCATTAACATAACGGTCAATTGTTTCCTTCTAACCTCTACGCTCGCAATACTGCCTAGCTTCAAGTCCAGCAATTTTTTAAAGGTCTCTGTAGATTCGCCTTTCTTGCCCTTAATTTTTAGCTGTATGCTGTCTTCTGTCCTAGTAACACTGTCCACCAAAACTTCTTCAGCGGCTACTTGGCTCTTCATGTCCTTTACGACTTTGGCGTATGTCACTCCGTCTTTAGGCTTAAGGATGATAGTTTCCACCTTTCTCTTTAATTCACTGGGATTGTTGCTACCATTGCCGCTCTCCTTCTGGTCCAGCCTCTTGGGCGCCAAGTGTAAGCTTATCTGCAGTTCTACTTGCCTAAATACTTTCTCCAGTACATTTCTGGGCGCCGGTGTGTATGTGCTTCTTGTTTCAGCGCATACCAGCTTCTTCCTTCCGTTCTTTCCGGCAGTATATCTCACTTGTTCCAGTGATTTACCTAACCTAACCTAACCTAACTTAACCTAACCTAACCTAACCTAACCTAACCAAACCAAACCAAACCTAACCTAACCTAACCTAATCTAACCTAACCTAACATAACCTAACCTATCTATTGGACAAAAAAAACGCAGAAAAATGATTTATCTTACTAAACTTATGAAAAATAAATTAAAAAATAAATTTTAAACTTAATCATTTATATATAATATAAAGGAAACTAATTTATATTAATGAATTTACCAAAAATGATGCAAATTATTCATTTATTGCATAAATTTAATTAAAAATTACATAGAAATTGAGGTTTCTTAAAACAAACTTATCAAAACTTATTTGATGGACAAAATTTAACAAAATTTGCACAGAAATGCATTTTTCTTTAAGCTTTATTTAAAAAATGCATTTATTACATAATTTTTATTAAATTTGCATAGAACGAGAGTTTTTCATGATAAAGTTATTAAAATTTGCACAAAAATCCTAATTGTTGAACAAAATTTTTGCAAAAAACAACTATTGCACTTTTTTTTATTTATTCTGTAAATTTTACTAAAATATTTTATAATAAAAAAAAAGTTATTAATTAATTAATTTATTAAACAAAATTTAACAAATACTTGCGCAGAATTTTTTTATTGATAAATTCATCAATCATGGCACAGATAAAGCGTTTATTATAATAAATTTATAAGAAAAAAAGCAGATAATGCGTTTATTGCATAAATTTACATAATAATTTTGTTAAAAATGAGTTTTTTATAATAAAGTTACAAAAATTTTGCAGAAAAAAATATTTTGAATGATTAATTTATCAAACGTAGCGCAAATTTATTACTTAGTAAATGTGTTTTATTTATTTTTTATTTATTTGTTCATTATTTATTTGAAAATTTGTTAAAAAATGAAATGAAATTTTTATATAAAAGTAACAAAAATATGAACAAAAAACATTTTTGCTGCAAAAATAGAGAAAAAAAACCTATCTATTCCAATAAATTTATTAAAAACGGTGCATATAATTATAAAATAATAAGTTAACCATAATAATGTAAACAAAATTTGTAAAAAAAAATACTCTTTTTGTAATAAATTAGTAACAATGAGATTAAAAAACACAAAAAAAAATTTAAAAAAGAATATTTTGTAAAAAAAAATCACATAAAACAAGAAATGATTAAAAACCTTCTTTAGATATGAAACTAAAAAAAAATTGTAAAACACATATTTTATAAGAAAATCATGACATTTTTATCAAAAACGCCTTTATCGTAAAAAAATAGTCAAAAATTGATGGAAATACATTACTTCAAATTTGTATAAACACTAAAAATGCATTTTGTATTTTGAAAGTGAAAAAAGACACTTTTTAGTGTGGTGATGGTTTCTGTAGTTGGTTACAGATCTTGAAGTCTTTGGAACTAGCAATTTTGATGAGTTTGTTAACTTATTTGTAAAAAAATTGTAAACAAATGCATTTTTTAATAAAATAAATTAAATAACTTTGTTTAAAATATTATTAAAGTTTGGACAAGTTTTATAATAAATATACCAATTTATTGCAAAGCAAATTGTAATTTCTGTGTAAATTTTGTTATACAAGCAAATTTGAGATTTAGTTTTGTTGATATGACTTTTCCTTACTTAAAATTCTGAAACAACCAACTAAACATAAATACTAGACACAGATTAAAGGCTTCTTAATCTAATAACTTTACAAACCCACCAGACTAACCCCATCCTAATGAAAATTAATAATAAAATGTTATCAACCACTAAGTTAGACAAAACTAACTTAACTTAGTAAGGGCTTGTTATGTGTAATAACTTCTTTCAACTAATGTGAAACTAACCATTAGTTACACACGAACAATTCCCTTCGTGATACATTGTACATATCATACACGACGTTTGTCCATTGTTCTGTATCCAGCGCTTACACGCAGCATCTTCAAAGGGACGCAACATATATGTGGCTTTGAACGAAAAAAATGTCAGTATAAGTTCAAAGACTTATTTAATATTACTACTATGAAGTATAATTAAATCCATATATACACTCGGACGCCTTCGGGCTTTGTAGTAATTTAATATTACAAAGCCAACAAACTAGAAGAATAAATGCAATGTGATATTTAGATTACAAAATTATATGATGAGAATTTTATTGCAGAATAATTAATCTAATTGTTTTCATCCAGGTATTCTGTGTGAGTATAGAGAATATTTCGATCTGATGTCGGGAGCAGCATGATAGTTTTATGATGCAATCACGGACACATCCGGAACATTCGTTATGCGGATTACGGCGTTATCGTTGCGTCCGCGGCCGATATTAATCCGGGAATGATGGATAATCACAATCTGGGATGGCGGCGCGTTATTCACAGCGACGGACGCGTACGAATGTTTCCCCTGGTTCAATTAATGCGGCAGTTTAACGACGGCACTACCTGATACATCCCGGCGGAAAGGGGCCCTACACTAAAATCTCGGCAGTCGAAGGGGATTATGGCCTTCCGCACTTTACATCACGGAGGGGTTTATGTGTGCAATAATGACCCAGCGCACTCCACCACGAACTAGAAATGTAACATACCTTGTGTTCTATATATTTTTTCTGTCATATCAAACTCCACAACAACAAAGAAGAGTCGTTCTTTCCATTTATGAATTCAAATATAGTATTGGGAAAATATTATTAATTTTATTGTGCAAGTTAATTAAATTTTGCAATATTTATGCGAACAATTGCAACAAAATGATTTGAAATTTTAATTAACATTTTATAATATTGACAATAATAATAATTAATTTCTAGGTATTAATGTATGTTATTAATATTTACTTATCATTATTGTATTTGTTTTCAATTTGGTTTCAAGGGTTGGATTATTAAAATTAATATTTATGTTGCTATGCCATGATTAACTGGGCGTCCCTTATTTAATTTGGGATAATGGTTGGGATAATGTTCATAAATATTATCAACCACCCTAATAACTATCGATACACATACAAATTGGGTTTTGAAAGTTGCAGTTGGATCAATTCGTTTGATAAATGATGCGATTTTGATAATAATTGTAAATTGTTGCTGGTTGGATTCGCAACTTCAATTATCAATGGTGACTACACTGTAAAGGTAAATTTTTACGATTTATTTTGTTTTATAAAATTGAATTAACACTTGTAAAGATTTAAAAAAAAGATAATTGTAAAAAATTTCAATAATTTTGAGTAATTTTACAAACTTAGTATTGATTCAAACCAACTTGGCATTAATTTAATTCTAAAACTCATAAAGATTCATATTAATATTTATCGTATCAAATCAACTAAACTAAAAACGTACACTTCAAATGGTAGTATATAATCCTAGAAAGAAATTATCACAAAAACAAATCATAAGTACGTGTAATTTGTATAAGCAGGTGTTGCTACTCAGCAATCTTGATGGCGTTATTAAATATTAACAATAACAATTTAAGCTTAAACAACAGCCACTTGAAAAAGTACAAAATTGCCTGTTTGTGAAATAAACTATTTCCCCTTGACACGCATAAAAAATATAAATATAAATATAAATATAAATTCCCCAAAGGAACAATATTATTGCAATCAATTTATTTTTAGTATTAAGCTTTTGTAAATTTCCAAACCAATAATAAATTCATCATAAATAGAATTTTAATTAAAACCATATTTCGTTCAGAATATGAAAAAATAAATACTAAAAAAAAATTAATAATCATGGTATTTGATTTGATGCATTCGGGCATTTATCTGGATCCAGGGGATTATTGATTGCTGTTTATTTTGTGGCCTGTGATCGAGTATTATTGCCTCTTTTACAATTCAGCATACAAAAAATAATTACTAGAAATTGTTACTGGATCATGATTTTTTTTTAATTGAGTTATAATTGTCAGCAATTAGTAGAATCGACACCACTCACTAAGGGCAAAGAGTGCAAATAATTAAATAATATATTCTTCCTTGTAATTGCATGCTTGATTCAATTTAATTATCAGCGTTTTGATTTAATGTGTTTATTTTTATCTTAATTAAGAAATACAAATGTTTACTATAAAGTCCGCAAATTAATAATGCAAGTAGCTGGAAACTATGCATGCATTGCGCTGATATTTCAGAACATATCGGGTTGTCAAATTATTATCATTCTGGGAATAGTTCGCGAATGCCTTCACAATTTCAGCGCGGATGATATTAAGTTTGCTATCTGAGGTATTATATTAGAATAAATTGGGTATGTGCCATATGGGAAATGAATTAACTCGATGATGGAAAGCCAACTAAATTAAAAATATACATTGTTGATGCGGAGTATTCTACTTATTGATTAATATTGTATTTGGAGATTAATTCCTATTAATTAGTAACAACTATATTGAAGTCAAATATTTAAAATTTGCAAAAAAATTACTCAAAGTAAGAATTTTAAATTAAATTAATTAAAATCTAAATATTCATTGTGAGTTTATTAACTTACAATAATGTAAATATGATTGGGTTCTATGCAGCTAATTAAATTTCGATTATTGCAGTCAGTAAACTAAGTGCATTAATCTTTGTCTTCATTTTGTACATCCCAAGTCGATTATCTAACTGTTATACTCCGACATGATGATGATGGCTGTGCGGCTCAACTTATCTCCGAACTCTTTCGCGAAATTCGGATCGAGTAAACACTTGGACTATGAATAATTCGAAGATTTATAGGGATCTCTCGATTTTGTCTATTTTTTTGTCTTGGTAAAATGATGGAACGATTCTGTTTGTCGAGTGGCGTTTGGTATCCGCGGTTCAGTTTGACGTTTTGTGGTGCGGATTGCGAATCGATATTTAGCGGTTAATAAGTGTCGCAAGTTGACGGAGCATGCAGATGTATTGTGCTGAACTAGTCGACCGTGCTACTGATAATGGCGGGCACAATGCATCGACATGCACATACAGAATGTATGAAATTCAGTCCCCTATAAACAGCGTGAAATTGTTAATTCCAATCTGTAAGATGATGGGGTTGTGATACTGCTATGTAAACCTAATTATCCTTATCGCTCTTCTAGTGTGCATTATCGCTGGGGTTGACGCAAAGACGGGGGCTCTCTAATATCCTGAGAGGGAACGTCACGACCCTCTGGTGGAATATTTTAACGCGGGATCGAGTATCAATAGTGCTTCAAAAAGCGCGCACGGACGGTGTTGACTATCTAAAGAGCCTGTAATGTCGGGGTTGGTGGTGGGTGGCGTCCTTTGTTTTACGGCGGACGCCACTCACGCCACCCTTTTTCTGATTGCACGCTCCCTCTGACTCATAACCGTACCGGGAATGATTACAAGAGATTTTACCGTTCGCTTCACTGGCTACATCTATACGATTTTTATTCACACATCCAACTATTCTTTTATGTACAATTTCGACTTTCTCGAGTGTTTGCAGCTGAACACTTCAAATAGTTTTGTTAAACTATGCAATCAACTAAGATTGTGCAAATTATTATTGTTGTTGATGTATTTTTTATAGTAAAACTATACTTAATACAAAAAATAAAAAATGTGATTTATTATTTAAATAATATAAAACACCCCAACGTCTACATAAGGGTAGAGCGGTAGAAAAACTCCTAATGGGCTAGGGACCAGTAGACTTTGGCTTCCATAATAAATAATTTTAAATTATCTAAAGCTAAATTCTAGTAATGCAAACATCGTCACATGGCTAAGAAGCTTAGAAACTGGCTCTACACAAGTACCCAAATCTTCATTAAATTTCTAATTTTTTTGATTAATTTTAGTTTGTTCCGTTGAGTTTTAGTATCCTTCTTTTTCTTCTTGATGTGCTGTGTCCTCAGTGGACGTTGGCGATCAATCTGGCCCATCTAATTCTATCTACCGCGGTTCTAAATAAATCAATTGAAGTATTGCCGGTCCATTGACGCAAGTTCTTCAACCAGGAGGTCCGTCGTCTTCCCGGTGATCTTTTTCCTTCAATTTTGCCTTGTATAATTAACTGCAGGATTTTGTACTTTTCACTGTTGCGCATAATATGGCCGAAATATGACAGTTTTCTCTGCTTTATCGTTTTTAGAATCTCACTGTCCTTTTGCATGCGCATAAGTATAGTTTCATTAGTTACTCGGTATGTCCATGAGATTCTAAGCATGCGGCGATAGCACCACATCTCAAAACTTTCTAATCGCTTGCTGACCGCGTCAGACAAAGTTAGAGGCAGAGGTTCATGTTGCATAATATACTCCTTATTTGGTTAAAAGCTGATCGTAATCCTAACTAGACACAAACATTTATTTTTGCACCAAAAGAGTCACATTCTAACAGTTTTTTGCAATTTTTTTTTGTACACAAATCGATTTAGGCACGTAAATCTACAATAAACTGCTCATCTTTTAGGACTACTTACAGTTTGCTCCGTTAAGTATTTAGTATCCTAAGGCACCAACACAACTTTTGCATTAAAAGTATCATTTTCTGACAGTTTTTTTGCGTTTTACTCAAACACTTTAAATTGGGCTTACACAAGCCAATTTTAGCAAACTAGTTTCAATTTGCTTTGTTGATTTTTAGTATCCTTACAACAGACACAAACACAATATTTGCACCAAAAGTAGCCTATTGAAACCGGCTTCTTCCTATAATAGCTACAAAGCAAAATCCATTCTTATATGATCAAACTCTGCTTCCTTAACAAAAACTTTGAAGATTTTGGTAGTGCATAGGTCTCTATTAAACTTGACTAAAAATTGAAATACTGGCAACATTTGCAAGATACCTAACCACTTTTAACCCAGGATGGCTTCACTTATCATCATTTAAGTTAATGCCCTTTAAGCTGAAGAACGTGTTAACCTTCCACTATTTTCCAAAAGCTTATATAGTTTACTTACAAAAGATTGTCGTATGTTTTTCAAAATATAAAATTTATTTGAATCATCTTTAAAGCGAACTAAAAAGACTACATTTAAGCAATTCTTAATCAAAAATTAAAATATATATATTTATGAATAAAAATGTTAAAATATATAGGTTTTTTGTAGATAACTTGATATGAAAAACTCATTTGTTATGTAGTATTTGATCAAAATGTTGCAATATTTGCACCAATCTTAATAAATTTACTCAAGTGCATTTTTTATTATTTTTTTTATAACAAATTAAATGTCTATGCAAGTTTTAATAAAAATTAATGCAATAAGTATATTATTAGCCCAATTTATAAAAAATTTATCAATAAAAATAATTTGTTTATTTTTTTAGAAAAACTTGTAAAAATTGGTGCTAAAAATAACTTTTTTGAGCGATTTTTGAATTATTTCTTACGGAGCAAGTGTTTTGCTGGTTTTTATTAACAAAATACAACATTTTTGGTAGTTTTAATTTTTTTCCAAGTTTTTTTTGAAAATTTTTTTTGTTAGTTTTTTTTTATCATTTTTTTTTTTTTTTTAATAAAAAAAGCTACTTAAAGGACCATAAGTAAGTGTTTTTAAAAAAAATGTTTTTTTAAGACGTTCTTTAATTGATTTTTTTATAAATCATGATTTTTGAGCAATTTTTAAATAATTATTATAAAAAAAAACATTTTTGCCAATTTTTTATAAATTTTCTACAAAGCAATAGTTATTAAAGCAATTTT
This sequence comes from Tachinus rufipes, assembly GCA_963932245.1. NCBI lineage: Eukaryota > Metazoa > Arthropoda > Insecta > Coleoptera > Staphylinidae > Tachinus > Tachinus rufipes. Next base: position 117,407,982 of record OZ010745.1, read on the forward strand.
AAGTTGAAACATAATTCTAATCACAAAAATAAATTAAGACACGTTCAATTGTTATATTACTATGGCCCATCCACCCACTCGAGTGTTTGTTGTCCTTGAATTGGTTAATCAATCACTGCTGTTGATGTTCCAGCTTTTATAAAATACAACAGTTGACAAAAATATGCGCAAGGTAAGACAAAATATAATTTCTTTTATCACAAACACTTGGGCGGGTGGCTGAGCCACAAAAATAAATCGAGTCACGCTTAGTTGTTGGACTATTGTAGCCGTCCCACCCACCAAAGTGTTTGTTGTCCAGGAATTGACTATTCAATCTTTGCTGATGCTTCAGCAGTCATAAAGTACGACAATAAATGTCACAGTTGACAAAAATATGAGCAAGATGAGAGAAAATATAATTCCATTAACCCACAAACATTTGGGCGGGTGCATGGGCCACAAAAATAAATCGAATAACGTTTAATTGTTGGAATACTGTAACCCACTTACTCACCCAAGAATTGGCTAATCAATCACTGCTAATGTTCCAGCTGTTATCTAGTACAACAGTAGAGGTAACAGTTTGCAAAAATATGTGTAAGGTGGGAGAAAATATAATTCCATTTACAAACACTCGGACGGGTAGGTGGGTAACTGTTTGTGTGTAAAAGAAAGCTGCAGAACAGTTAATTCCTACACGGACAAGCAACGGCATTTTATTTGAATAAGATGACCAAAACAAATTTATCGTTTAAATTTAATAAATGTTGTATTTTATGTAAATTGCCTTTTCATCAACGAAAATACAAATTTAATGATTTAACAAAATAATAAAACAACAATAATTGTAATCTACAAAAAAGAGAAAAGAGAATATTTATAAAATTTTTAAAGAGCATGTAAAATTCAAAAATGTAATTTTTGGGCAATTTTTTTTTTTTACAGAAGAGTTCTAAAGTTTTTATAAAAAATATTCAGCATTTTTTAAGATAAATAAAACACATTGTACTATATCACAAATATTTACATTACTATATACAAATTTTTAAATTTTTTTTTTTTACAAAAATATTATGCAAAACTAGCATTTTCTCAGAATTTATTACTTTTTTTCAGTAGTTTTTTATTCATTCTTTAAGCAACAAATGATTTTTTAAATTTTAGAGTTTGCAAAGCAAATATTCTACAAAAAAAGGATTCTCTAAGAATATTTACAAAATTACTACAAATTTTTAAAATTCAAAAAATGTATTTTTTGAGCAATTTTTTTTTTTTTTTTGCAATAGAGTGCGCAATTTTTGTATTCTTTATGAATCTGGTGCTTTTATAGTAGTTTTTTTTTTATAAAAAAACATTTAGCAAACAAAAAAGTATTGTTATTTATGCCATGCATGAAATTGACTTAAAGCCAATCAACAATTAGCAAAATGAATCTCGGATTCACGAATCCGAGATTCAATCTCTGACTATTAGTACGGGCATAAAGGTATGAATGAAACAATTTTAGAAGGGCAAGCGCAGGAGAAGGAGAGAAAGGGTAAACTAGCCACCTCAAAATCACAGTGCACAGAATAGCACAAGTCAACCTTGGCAGGGGCAAGAAGGCCTTGGACCTGCTAACTGGAAAGTGCAAGGAGGAAAATACCACCTTTGCCCTGATCTCTGAACCAAATCGAAGTCTGGAAAAGCCAGCCCACGATGGATTGCCGACAAGGGCACGGACGCTGCTATCAACGTTCCAAACGCAACCACTAAGGTAAGGTAAAATCTAGCAAACTTGAGCGGCGACCTGAAGCAACACACGAAGCGGTTGCTGATAGGGGGCGATTTTAACGCAAAATCACACAGTTGGTGCTCCCCGACTGAGGACCGAAAAGAAAGCTTGCTTGCCTAATGGGCCGGAGAACACGACTTGGCAATCTTGAATAGAGGGAACAAACCGACATTCGAGAGAGCCGGTGGCAAGTCGTACATTGATGTAACGCTCTGCTCGAACAGCATAGCAAAACACGTATGCCAGTGGGAGGTAAGTGGGGTGGAAAACCTCAGCTTCCACAACACCATTAACATCTGTATACGAGCAACGCTCCCAACGCTTAGCAAGCTTGAGAATCAGTGGTGGGCTGGTACTATAAAAATGGAAAGGCTGATAAGCTGGCTGATTTTATATACCAAGCGACAAAGCGGGAAGGATATAAACACTCAGTGCTCGAGCTAATAAAGGCTATTACAAACGCATGCAACACTAAACTTATCAGGAAAGGAAAAAACAGTCGCCGGAGACCGGTGTAATGGTAGACTTCTAAAATAGCTGACATCAGGAGCGAGTTTGTAAGTGCAAGGAGGTTGCTCACGCGTGCGCCCAAAAGAAGAAACAGCAACACTGTGCGTGACGATCAGCTGACGGAGTCCTATAAACAGCTGAGAAAACAACTCAAGGGTGCAATAGCGGCAGCCAAAAAGAAATCCTGGGATGCCTTGTGCCGGGAAGTAGACTCAGATTCGTGGGGCATTGGTTATAAAATTGTCACCGGCAAGTTAGGACTGCGTTCACCAATACAACTGTCCGACGACGCCCAGTTACAGATTGCAAAGGACCTGTTTCCCGAGCACCCAAAACAGGTATGGCCGGGTATCAAACTCCAACCGGGAGATGTCCCCCAATCACGGTAAAAGAGATCGTGGAAGCGGGAAACAAAATAAAAACAGGCAAAGCCTCAGGCCCAGACGGCATCCCACCTGAGATCATCAAGGCAATCGCTGAAAAGAGACCCGAGTCGCTCCTTGGCACCCTGAACTTGCTTGTTAGCAAGGGCACCTTCCCAGAAGAGTGGAAAACCGCTTGATTTACCCTTATCGAAAAGCACAAATTACATTTTGTCAATTTATTAGAAACAAAAGAATCCTTGTTCCAACTTTTTGTAGAAAAATTATGTTTACTGACGAGGCATGCTTTACAAGATCTGGGGTAACCAATCTGCACAACGAACATATTTATTCCGATGAAAATCCACATGCCATTAAAGTTGCACATCATCAGCATCAATTTAAAATTAATATTTGGGCAGGTATTATTGATCACTACCTTATTGATCCCATTGTTAATCCTGAATAGACGGTTCCAAATCGAACTGGAGGAAAAGTCGGGCCTGTCAGAGTCTCAATTTGGATTTAGGAAGGGTAGGTCTACGGTTGACGCGGCCAGGAAGGTACATGCGTTGACAAAAGAATACAAGGCAAAGGGGATGAAAGTTGTCCTGGTTACATTCAATGTCAAGAATGCTTTCAACACCGTGCGATGGCCTGACATCATGTACGAACTGCAAAACATAGGAGTGTCGGATTACTTAATTAAGACAAATAGAAGCTATCTCGAAAACTGACGCTTTTCATAGGAGAGAAGCATATGGAGGTTACGGCGGGGGTCCCACAGGGTTCAGTAAAGAGTCCGACCCTATGGAATGTAAGCTACAACGGCATACTGCAGCTGAAAATGCCGAAAAACGTTTCCTTTATTGGTTACGCGAACGACGTGGGTATGGTCGTTGCAGGAATGTATGTCAAAGATATGGTTGATGATGCCAAATGGGCAGCGAGCAGGATAGTCGGGTTGCTAGGTAAAAGAAAACTACAGCTCACTGCACAGAAGACAAATTTGGTCATTCATGCGGACAGAAAACAGCTAAAAGAGTTTACTTTCATGGTTGACGACATACAAATTACAAGCCAGAGGAGCCTGAGATACCTTGGCATCACTTTTGCTCACAACTGCAATATGGGCCCACACATAGCCTTGGCCGCTTGAAAAAGCAGACCGTGTCACTGCCAAACTTGCGAGACTTATGCCAAACGTGGCAGGGCCCAAAGAGAGTAAAAGGAAAGTAGTATGTAGCGTGGTATCATCTATTGTTCTGTACGGAGCACTTGTCTGGAGCCAGTGGGCAACCATCTAAAAGTACAACGTCATCCTCTTGCGGACACAACAAAAGGTAGCAATCAGAGTAACGTGCGCCTACAAAACAATCTCTACCAAGGCGGTGCTTGCAATTGCAATCACAATACCTCTGCATTTACTGGCTTTGGAAAGGAGCCATGAGGCCCGAAACAACGAGCAGAAAAAGAAGGCGCAAGAGGCAACAATTGCGCAGTGGGAAAAAGAGTGGCAGGAAGAAGGGCCGACTGGAGAATGGACTAGGAGACTCATCCCTGAAATAACCCCATGGATAAACAGGAAACACGGCAACGTGGACTACCACTTGATTCAGTTTCTCAGCGGCTGTGGGACGGAAGACACGCCTGAACACACGGTTCTAGCATGCGCCAGATGGCTAGAAGAAAGAAGCAGCTGAACGGCTGTACTAGGTGCAGAAGAGGTCACAGCAGATAACATTTTAGGGCACATGCTGGAAAGTGACCCCAAATGGAGGTGTGTCCAAACGGGTATTGGAAACATACTGAGGCAAAAAGGTCAAGACGAAATAACGGATGCCTTCCCGGAAGTTTGCAAAATTGAATTAGTAAAGTAGTAGCTGCCAGCGAAGCAATGCCTTATGGCAGTCCCGTTGGTAACTCCGGAACACGAGAGGTGTTTCTAGTGGGTAAGGTAGCAATATCCAGTCCTACACTCCAATGCATTTAATTTGGGCCAGTGCATAAAGCATTTCCACCTCTCACAAAAAAAAAAAAAAATGGCCGGTTTCAGAATTCAGGACCATATTGTTGAAAAAGAATAGGAAAAAAGGATATGCGTTATTTGAAGACCTAAAGGCGGCAATGAGAGAGAAAGGAATCATCAAACACCTGGTAAGAAGTAAGGCAAGAATGCCAACTAAGTCTCACTTTGATTGCAACCTACATCAAATGTAGAAAAAGAGGGTAGTTAGTAAAAAAAAGTGTGCATATGCCGACGAGGGTAATACATACTGGCAAAAGAAGCAAAGGAAATAATAAAAAGTTTAGAAAAAAAAAAATTAGAAGTCAATGTTAAAAAAAGAAACAAAAATGATGATGATGTAAACTACACAATAGGGGGATGAAAGAAAAAAAAATGGAGTACTTGTAATAGAATAAGCAAGGTATTACGGAAATAATTTTTTTTTAATGTTTGGGATATGTTTTTTGCACGAATAACAGCGAGAGCAAGCACATAATAGAGATGGCTTGAAAATTAATAAGACAAATTTGGGGAATAAGTGAAGGAACATTTGAGTGTATAAGAATTAAAAAAAATTTGTTTAGTAGTTTAGTTAGGAGTATGATATTGTATGGGTCAGAAATATGGAAATGGAAGAATAATAAAAATAAAAGCAAAACATGTAACATATTGGAGATGGGTGCTAGGTTTAAACAGATAAACTCCAGCATATATTGAGATGGAGGAAGTTAATAAAAAAAAGTTAAGAGTAAAATCAGGAAAAAAAGCAATGAAATATAAAAAAAGAATGAGACAGAGACACGAATGTAATTTTACAAGAATGCACAAACAAAAATGAGAGCAATAAATGGAAAGCTAAGGAAGATCAGAAAAAAACTATTACAATAGAAATGGTTATGTTAGCTAAAAAATTAAAATAATGAAAGAATCTGAAAAAGAAACATGGCACAAAATTATGAAAAAAGATAGAGATACAAAAGCAAAAAAAGAGAATACAAGTGAAAGAATTTTTATTACATTTTTATGTATTATGTAAAATATGTGTTTTCAAGCTATTATTATTACAAAAAAAAATTGATTTAAATAATTTTCTGATGCAGTAACTGATATATTAGTAGTTTCTTCTTCAAAGAAGGTGCTTTCAAACTTTTTTTTTAATAGTTTTATACAAAATGCTAAACAGACAATTTAAAAATGAAATACAAATAGCAAAGGAAGCATGGCTTCGGGAAAAATGTCTAGAAATAGAAATAGTCCACGCTAAACACGACTACTTCAACATGCACAAAGGAATATAGGAAATAACACATACATATAAGAAAAACCAGTATGGAAAACTAATAAACGATAACAACAGACTAATGGTGGAGCAGGAAGTTCAAATAAAAACGTGGAAGGAATATACAAAGAAGATGTTTAGTGATGACAGACCAACCATATCCGGTGATACGGACATTACGATGGAAGACCCGACCATTCTGAAAGAAAATCTCCGGAAAGCAATTCAAGACACGAAAAGCAGAAAATCCCCTAGACCAGATGAACTCAGTGCCGAACTCTTTAAGGCAATGAACGATGAAAGCCTGAGATGTCTGCTGCAACTGTACAATAAGATTTACACCACTGGATACATCCCTAAAAACTGGCTATAATCTACTTTCATTACTCTCCCAAAAAATCAAACGCTAAAAGGTGTAGAGAATATCGTCTCATTAGCTTCATGAGCTATGCCCTGAAAATATTTTTACGGATCATACACAACCAAATATGGAAGAAAATAGACCAAGACATCGGAGACACCCAGTTTAGTTTCAGGAACGGGTTTGGTACAAGAGAGGCACTGTTTTTCATGCAAGTCTTAACCCAAAAATGCTTAGATCAACGCTGCACAGTCTATGCGTGCTTCATAGACTATGAAAAAGCATTCGACAATGTCAAACATGGAAAATTAGTAGAAATGCTCAAAAGAACCAACATTGACGATAAAGACATTCGCATTAACATTTCTATTGGAACCAAACAGCGCAAGTTAAGGTCGGGCAAGAGCAAACGGAGGAGTTCCAAATACGAAAAGGGGTACGCCAAGGATGCATTCTTTTACCGATCCTGTTCAACCTATACTCCGAGAACGTATTCCGGGCTGCCCTGAATGAATGCACACAAAGAATAAAAGTAAATGGAAGACTAGTTAATAATATTAGATACGTAGATGATTCAGAGATATTAGCCAACAATATCGAAGACTTGCAATACCTGATTGACCAAATACAAAGTAAACATCGCAAAAACTAAATTAATGATTATTAGCAAAAACAACGACGCAAACAATGCTGCAATAACTATTAACGGTGATCCAATTGAGCGCGTACAAAGATTCAAGTACTTGGGCAGCTGGCTCAATAAACAGTGAGACCCGATCCATGACATCAAAACACGAATCAAAATAGCCAAAAATACTTTTCAGAAACTCCCACCCTTATTGTGTAACAGGGACCTATCACTAAAAATTAGATGGAGAACCGTTAAGTGCTACGTCTTTTCGGTCCTATTGTATGGAGTCGAGGGATGGACACTGCAAGTATCTTCCATGAATAAACTTAAAGCCTTTGAATTGTGGCTATATCGAAGAATGTTGTAAAATCCCTTGGACGGATAAAATAACAAATAATGAGGAACTCGTTCGAATGGACAAAAACACAAAACTACTCACGACGGTGAAACGTAGAAAAGCAGGATACTTCAGGCACATCTTCCGAAATGACAAATACCAATTCCTGCAATTAATCATTAAAGGAAAAATAGAAGGTAAACGAGGAATCGGAAGAAAGAGATTTTCATAGTTACAAAATCTCTGAGAATGATTAGGAATCAAAGATGCTTCTACATTAATAAGTCTCGCACAAGATTGGGACGAGTTGAAACATATGGTCGCCAACCTCTTATGAGGAAAAGGCACTGAAAGAAGAAGATACAAAAAATACGTTTGTTTAAGCAAAACTTGCTTTTACACATTTTTTTAGTAATTTTTAATAACTTTTTTATTTGTTAAATTTTACTTGTTTTATAGGAGACATAATAACTTGAAAATTGTATAGGAAATGCTTTTATTGCATAGAAATACCAAAAAAAAATGGCATAAAAACGCTTTATATTTGCAGCTAATGAACAAAGTCATTATATAATTACTTTAAACGCTTAAGACAAGTTTTTATTAACTAAAACCACTTAAGAACTGGTCTAGAATATGCAATTGTTGTTAAAAGCATCAATAAATCATTATCAACAAATTTAACTTAATAAATTAAAGATAAACTAATCATAAAACGTTTTTACTAAATAAACATTCATAAAAATTGTTTCAAAAATGCATAACAATACTAAGTAAAAAAAAAAACGCTTTAAAAATTGCATTTGTTGAATAAAATCATTTAAAAATTACTAAGTTTTAAAACTGCTTAAAGTAAGCATTAAATAAACTAATTAACTGAAACACTTAAGAACTAACCTAATCATTTTTTATTATAAGAATTAATAAATAGTTAAAAAAAATTAAAATGCTCAATAAAATTGTCATTAATTAATCTCTCCGAGTACACAAAAAGAGTTAAAAAACGGCTCAAAATAAAGTTTAGAATAAATTTTTAATAATTGAAACACTTAACTAGTCTAAAACATACATTTTTTGTTACAATTATCAATCAATTGTAAAAATTGTCAATAAGATTAAAAAAACTCTCAAACATATCTTTAAAATGTTTTTACTGAATGTAATAATATAAAATTGTTTAGAAAATAAATTTACTCTATAAAATTAATAATTGCATTTATTGAATCAAATCATTAAATTATCACATTGATTACGCATTGTTTAGCTTAAAATTTTAAAGAAATGTTTAAAATAAAGCACTGAATAAACATTTATCAACAAAAACACTTAAAGACTTGTTTAAAACATAAATTTTTTTATAAAAATTTTGATAAGTAGTTCAAAAAATGCATTTATAACATAAAATTTAAAAAAATTGCTCAGCAAATGCTTAAATTTTGCATTTCTTAAGTAAAATCATCAAAAAATTACTCTAGAAATGCATTTATTGGCTAAAAAATTTAATTAAGAGTTGCTCCAAACAAATTTGATCAAATAAAATACGTAAGAACATGTTTAAAACATGCGTTTTTATTTCAAATTCAATAAATAGTTTAAAACAAGTTTAAGTCAATAAAATCAAAGAAATTTTTTATAAAACACTGTTTTCTAAAGGTTTTTTAATAATTTTTTTTATAAAGCTAGTGTTTTTAGTAGAATTTTACAAAAAAGCGTTTTCAAAGCATTTTATAATTATAATTTTTTTACAGAGCTTGTGTTTTCAGGCAATTATTTGCCCTAAACCTGTCGGGCATCAACTATCATTATGCTAAGATGAACATAGAAAAAATAAAATATATAACAAAGTAAAGCTTATGTTTGTAATAAAACTTAGTAAAGATAAGATGTTTTATTATTTTAATTTAATGTTTTGAGTGGAATTAAACACCACTCGAACTCATTAAGCGTAAACTTATCTACCGACTAAACAAATTAGCTCGCAAACAAGAAGCCAGCCAAATAACAATTAACATTAGCCCCTTTTATGTACACAACGTTTTTTTTTTATTAAATATAATGGCGAATGGGCAATTTAACTCGGAGCAGGCCATAAATTCCATTCGGGGGGGATATAATGCACATAATGATTATCTCAACACAATTGCGATTGTTTGAATCAGTTGAATTATATTCTAGATTACACTAATGTTAGTAGTCTGGCAAACAGTTACAAACACTAAGTTTCTGCAAGAAGAAGCGGGATGCAATCTCCCTTGCTTGCAACACAATGAACTGGCGTGGTGGTGACTTGAAATGGCACACGAATGGTTTCCATGTTAAGTTCCTAACGTTGCACTATTGGACTGTTTAAATCGATTGATATAATTAAATAAAAAGAAAGTTTGCCACAAAATTACCGTGAGTTATGAAGTCGTTAACAAAAAAAAAACTGTGAAGTTGTAAATTTCGGCCTTTCCTCAGGGCGTCGTATAACATGGGGCGCGATAGACGGTGGTGAAGCGTCGAGTAATGAGTATGAATACGTCAAGTCAGTGCGGGCACCGGGGGCTGTAAATATCTTCTACTGGTAATATATACTCCAAGGCAGATTGCAGTATAAACTTAACATCCGGGGAGAACTAAATTTAAATTTAATTTACGTTTATAGTTTTTTGTTTGATTGGTCAATCATAGTTCACTGAACAATATAAAAATCGGTCATTATAAAAGAAGAAAGAAATGATGAGTGGTTCGGATAATTTCTCGCGATTCCTACAATTCGATTCGGTTCTTGATGGAATTCCGGTGCGTAAAATATTGAATTGGTCCTTAGGGACGCTACAATGGATCGTCAACCGGAATAGCCATAGCAATCGACTTAGAAGTCCATATTGAAAATACAGACAAAGGTACGATTTCAATCTCTTTGGTTCTGCTGCCGTGCCTCGATTTGATTTATAGCCAATCGAGTCCGCTCTGATTGTCTGGATTTTTATTGCCCGTTGCACGAATGGCAGGACGGTACTATATACATCCAGAGAACATATTTTTTAACACTCACTTACTACACGGCGAATTGATCCGGGTATTACTTAGGGATGCAATTTCTAGCACATAGCAAATAATAAACTATTTTATTGGAAGGTGCCCACTAGACATGATTAAATTTAAATAAAGTGTAATACTCATCCTTGCTGCGCAATTTCCGTGAACAAGCTTGCTTGTAATCTCTCAATTTTCTGCTACCAACCCAAGAAGCTTATCAGGATGCATTTATTATGTTGCGTACAAGCATTTCATATTTGCGTTTACTAATTTAAAATGTGCTTTGGAGCTCAATTGTACTTAAAAGGAAATCAAATTTACTATTTCTATATGTAGTAAAGACTTTTAAATTTATATTTTTAATCCGCATACTGTTATTTTGATCAGTTTTTGCTCAAAACTACTTAATCTGAACTGGTCACTTGAGTAAAAATTGAATTGATACAAAGATATTATTTCTATATATATATAACAAAGCATTCTGAAATCATGTTTTTAATCTGCTTACTAATTAATATCTTAATTAGTTTCTGCTTGATGTTGATGATGATTTTCTTGTTGATACGGCTACGACAATCATTGCCCAAACTATTGTGCTCTATTGTGTGGATACTGAACTCTCGTTTACTGCTAAATATTCTGCCGCACTGATGGCATTCTTTATTTTTGTTGTAGATGTGTATGATAATTTTTTAATGTTTTTGTTTCAAAAGTTTTTTTGAGAATATAGATCTTATAGACGTTTTTGTTCAGATGCATCTAACTCGGTCTTGAATTAAAGTCTTAATAAACTGTGGTTTTCTTTAAGTTTGGGAGTATTTTGTTCTTGTGCTTGTTCAAGGAGTTTTTTCTTCACTATAAACTACACACACCAGGTTTGAGATCTATACAGAAGTGCAGGTACTAATAAACCTGTACCTTTTGATGGGTTTACCAAAATCTTGTGCAAAACAAGATTTTTTTTAATTGAATTTTCTGTTAAATGATATTGTGCTTCAAAAATATTTAAACCTGATCACTTTTTTAAATAAATTATCAGCAATATATATGTTTATGGACGTAGTTTTTTTTAACAAATTTCTGGTTGCTTAATGCATACTTTTGGTCTATTAACAGTTTAAGACATTTTTTTGTTGCAGTTTTGTTATTTTCAAAGTTTAAAATTGTTTTCAAAAGCTTAAAACTGTCTTCAAAAACTTGATATTGTTTACAGAAATTTTAAGATTGTTTTCAGAAAAATGAAAATATGTTGGACATTGTTCTAAAAACTTCAAACTATTTCCAGCAGTTTGAATTTATGTACAAAAATTTAAGATTGTTTTTAAAAACTTATATTTTTAAAACTTTTGGATGGTATAATAATTACAGAAATTTTCCAAATTTTTAGAAAATAAATTTAAGAAATTTTAGAACGTTTTTGGAACTAGCTGGATAAATTTTGAAACATTTCAAAAACCTAAAATTGCTTTTTTACACACACATTTACAGAAAATTTAGATTATTTTTCCGAAACTTAGAAATATTTTTTGTTGCACTTCTAAACTGTTTTCAAAAACAGAGATTATTTTTGGAAATTCAAGTTTTTTTTTAAACTTGGTAACATTTTTAGAATGGTTTTAAGTAGCTGGAAATTATTTCTAAAAATTTTGGTCTATTTTTAAAAGTTGAAATTATTTATAAAAATTTAAAATTGTTTGCTTCAAAAGCTTTAAACTATCTTTAGTTTTTTGATTTTTTTTTTTAAAACAATATCAACAAATCTTAATTGTTTTCTAAAATTTTAAAAATGTTTATTTAAGTTTAAGATTGTTTCTAGAAAATTAAAAATCTTTTGGCATTGTTTTAGGACCTTGTTGATTATTTTGAGTAGTTTGAAATTATTCTCAAAAGCTTTATTTTCAAAAATTTAAAGATTTTATAATGTTTTCTAAAGTTGGATATTGTTACAGAAACTTCAAATTAGCCTTAACTTTTTTTGCAAAAAGCAATAAGCGCAAAATTTTACCAATCAATGTACAGAAATCAAAAAACTTGAAGCAAAGTACGATGCGTTTAACGTGTACAAGAGAGTTAAAGAAGCTGCTGGAATTACAAATGTGAGGAAAATTGGTAAACTACACAATGACCATAGAAAAGTCTTAATATTTGAACTAAAGGGAGAACTGAAAGTGTGAAAAAAATATTACCAGTTTATTTAATGATGTTCTAATAGATGAATTAAATCATTAGCTTTTTCTTTGGTTATTTCTTTGTTTGCTAAGTGTTTTGCAATTGAGCCAATTTTTTCTTCAGGTGTTGGTTTAGTTTTTTTGCTAAATTATCATTACAGAATTAAATTTTTTGTCTACGTTCTTTATTGCTTCTTCTTTAGTTATTTCATTATTTTTTAATTGTTTTTTAATTGAATAATTTTTTTTTTCAATTGATGGTTTATGCTGTTTTTTAATTCTTTTTGCTAAACCTGCAATAGTATTTTCAGAATTTGTTATTTTGTTTAATAAATTATTTGCTTCTTCTTGTGTTATTTTATTATTTTGCCAATTGTTTTGCGATTGAATCAATTTCTTCTTCAATTGTTGGTTTAAGTTTTTTGCTAAATCATCAATTGCATTTTCAGAATTGACAATTTTGTTTACTAATTTATTTGCTTTTCTTACCATTTGCCTAAATTGCATCTAAATCTAGTTCTTTTTTAATTGTAACTTTAGGTTTTTCATTAGTTTTTTTTCCTAAATTTTTAATTACGGAATTGAAAATTTTGTTTATTATTTTTTGGCTTCTTCTTTAGTTATGTTGTTATTTTTAAACTGTTTTTTGAACGAATCAATTTTTTCTTCTATTGTTGGTTTAGGTTCTTTATTTGTTTCTATTGATTTATCAATAATATTTTTAGAAGTATCTATTTTGTTAAATAATTCTCAAGCTGTTTTTTCAATTTTTTCTTTATTTGCCAATTGTTTTTCGATTAAATCATATTCTTCTTCTAATGTTGGTTTAGGTTTCTTAGTTCTTTTAGCCTAATCAACTATGACTGTTTTGCCAATAGTTATTTTGGTAAACAAAGCATTAGCTTTGTCTTGTGATATTTGTTTTATTTTACACACATTTTTCCAACTGGATTCAATTTTATCTGCCACAGATAGATTAAAATATTTTTAGTCATCTATTTCTGCGTTCTTTAATTGTTTAAGGTTTTTTTTAATTATGTTTTGTTTATTTTTTATCGGTTCTTGCTTTGATGTGGTTTCTTCTTCTTTATTATTTATTGGTATTTTTTTATTTTAAATATTATCTGTTAGAGGAGCTACTTTATTAGTATTTTTCTATTTGTTTTTTTTTTTGGCTAACTTGTTTTCTGCTTCTTCAATTTTTTGTCTTAAATTATTTTCAGTTTGTAATTGGTTCTTAAACTGTTTTTATTTAATTTTCTTCATTTCCACTGTCAAGTTCTATTTCTATTTCTTGATTTGTTGGTTCTTCTATTGATTTTTTTATTAAATTATCTGTTTTTTTTAATTTTCTTCTACTTCATTATTATTTCCAGTATGTACTGTTTTTGTTTTAAGTAATTTTTTGTTTTTTTAATTTTATTATGTTTATCTCGCAAGTTATTGTCATGTTCTTTATTTACAAAATCTTTTTTAGCAAGTTTTTGTTTTGTCTTTATTGTTATTTTTAATATTCTTTTTCTTGCTTTTGCCTTTATACAAGTGGAAACTATCCATTCTATTATGTTTATTGTTTTGATGGATTTTCTTATTTTTTTTTCATTTGCATTGTTTTTTTCTTCTGTTGTTGTATCTGCTTATATAAGATGTTCTTTAATTTTTGAATCTTTTTTTAACGTATTTTGGTGTACAACATCATTTTATTTATCTGGATAAATTTTTTGTTCAATTTTTAGATGATTTTTATTGTTATTTATATCTTTTTTTAATAGTTTCTTGCTCATTGTTATTAATTTCTATCTTCTGCTTATGTTATGCGGATTTTTTTTTATTTATATTGTTAGTTTCTTCAAGTGCATTATATTTTGTTTTTGATTGGAATTGCTCTTTATTTATTTTTTTTTATTATGTGGATCTTCTTCTGTTTCTTTATTTTAATGTAATTTAAACACTAGAAGGATTCCCAATAACGTGCGATAAAGTGGAACGTGCCATTAAACTTCCAAAACTGGTAAAGTAAGAAGACCAGATGATACCTTGTGAAATAAACAAACTATTAGACAATAAAAAGGCTATTCAAATACTGTGACTTTCAGTCCAGTCAAATATTGATCTCACCTCTAAAAAATTCTAACATTTTTAAAACTTTGTACACTGATTTATATGTACCTAATGAAAAATATACTAAAAGCCTTGACAAATATGACACGAGCTTTAGCGGTAATGACCGAAAACAGGTCACTTTTTTTGATTTTTTGTTAATATCTCAAGAACTGTAGAAGGTAAAAGTTGACTATATACATAATGAAATCTGATAAAATTTGCAATAAAAATGATCATAAACATTTTTTGTATTCACAGCGGTTACTGAGTTATAGGGAGCTAAAGAATAGAACAAATTTTGGATTGTTACAAGCCAAGAAACCGGTCTTTTTTGTTTGGTCTTCCGTTTATTTTTACTGTCCTCTAACTCTCCTCCAACTACTTGTCCTTCCTTCCACATAACGTTTACAATACGCGTGGAAGACGCGTCAAATTGTAGCTGTCTCTGTTTTACCTTCTTTGTTTATGAAGAAAGGTGGTAATCAACTCTTTAACGATGTTTCTAAAGATAGCTATCAACAAGCAGAGTAATAAAGACTTAAACAACTACTTATAACATAAGCTTGCTCTTTACTCTTTATCTTTATTTGAGGAAACTGGAATGCTGAAAACAAACAAACCCGCCTTATACGATACTTTTCCTGGACTACAAGAAGAAGCCATTTTTTTTTATTTTGACTACGTTTTGGATAGAGGATTACTGTTGGTGGTGTGGCTCAAAAATCTTCAATTTCAACAATTTGCCAATGTTATGTTGCCTATGTTCTTATGCCGGCAAAAGCTGTACCGTTGCGTTTGATGGCTATTCAGCGGCAACATCCAGTACGTAAACAGCTGAATTGAACCAAAGTACAAGCTAAAGAAGTCAGTTGACATAAACTTTGAACACAAAACAAAAATCACAGTCAAACAGGATGGATTTCTTTCTAATGAACACAATAAATCCAGACTTATGTTATTCCTCTTAACTGCTCTTCACAACCATGGAATTCAAACAAAACAAGAATTTACAAACGCTGGTAAATTAATCATCTGCACAAGAGTCATAAAATTCTAAACTAGTGACAAAGTAGCAATAGTTTGCAAAGGTGTTGATCTTATTGTTCTCCTCATGGCTTTAACCCTATCTGAAAGACAGATATTATTTGTTAAACCAAGTTACGGCTAAGTAGAAAGGAAGGTATATTTAAATCAGCATTTGAAAATTATGAGAATAAAGACTTGCATACTTTTTGTGCATGCATTTAGCGGATGTGATACGATTTTTGCTGCATATCCAAAATAGAAACTTGTCTGTTTCAATTTGTTCAAAAAGCGAGCTACACTGCAAAGTATTTCTGATGTAATAAAGCTGAAGCTGGAAACAGAATATTCCTGGCATGGTACAATGCACCTCACAAGCTAACTTTCTCTAACATGCATTGTTACAAAACTTTTACCAAATCAGTTTTGAATGCTAAACCAGACCTCTCTGCGCAGTCGCCCACAAATAAAACAGCAATGCAGCAAGCTTTTTGTGTATACTACTAAATCCAAGTTGGGTTAGGAACAGAACAGTATGGTTAGAAGTTTGAGCCAGCCGGTTGATTCTAGTAACTACAGAAGACGCAGCAGAACCTGAAGCAGTCTTCAATCTCGTTTCTCGCATGTATAAACCTTTTCCCACAACCCTCCTCCCACAATGATCCAATTAAATATTGATTTACAAGTATCTAACAATTGATGGTAAAAAGTAATTATTTTTTTTTGCTTTGGTATCTTCAATAAATTACATATTATGCCGTGCTAACTTTTTTTTTTGAAAAAAAAAATGCATTCATTATTGCTCTATAACTCTGTAACCGCTAAGAATACTATAAACATGTATATGATCATTTTTATTTACAAATTTTATCAGCTTTCATTGTGTATATACTTAACTTTTACCTCCAACCAACCAAGATATTAACAAAAAACCAAAAAAAATGCTCTGTTTTTTGTGATTGCCGCTAGAGCTCATATTTGTTAAGACTTATATATCCTTCACTAGGTACCCATAAATCAGTGTACAAAGTTTTAAAACTTTTGAAATTTTTTAGAGGTAAAAAGTTATTTTGACTAGACCAAAGATGTTTCATTGAGTAAAGCATGCAGTACTTATAGAAAATCTAAACATATATTGAACTAAACAAAAAAAAACATCTGTTAGGCAAAGATGCTTTTTATTGCTATTACTATTTAATGTCTACTCCAAGAGAATATTTTAAAAAACAATCTCTAAAAAATGCAAAGCATAATACTAAAAAGTTATAAGCAATTTGTAATATGCAGATAATACGGTACTATTGGCCTCCAGACAAAAACTTTAAGAAATTTTTTGACAAGTTTTTAACTCTCATAAGACACTTTTAGACATTTATCAGATATAATGTAGACAATTTGAAAAATTTTTAATATTCTGTTGGCACCTAGACAATTGTTTGACAGTTTTAGACATCTTACACATTTTACAGTCTATTAGAGAATCTTTTGACAATTTTTTTTAACATTTTTGTGACACTTAACCACTTATTTTATACAATTTATTAACAGTAATAAGACAAAAGCTGCACGCATGGGGATTCAGAGGCCGTATGCCTCTTTTTCTTGAATCTTTCATGCACAATTGCACATTTAATGTAAGGGTGGAAACCACTAAAACCAGTATGTCTAGAGAACGGTGTTCCCCAAGGGTCAACAATTAGCGTTATTCTTTTTGCGATTGCGGTAAATGATACTGCAGCTTCTGTGGTTACACCTGTAAAAAAATGCCTGTACGTCGACGATTTGGTGATCTACATGGCGGGATATACCATCTCTGCCATAACACGTCAATTCTAGATCACCATAGACGAAGTAGATAGAGAGGCAGAGGCGAGAGGTTTTCGCTTCTCTACGACGAAAACCTCGTGCGTGCATTTTTGCCGCCTCAGAAAACCTTACCGGGAACCTGCGCTTGTCTTGCGGGGATCTAGAATCACGTGCGTCAAAACAGTCCGTTTCTTAAAGCTTGTGCTTGATAGGACCTTATACTTTTGGGCACATAATGATGCATTGGTCACAAAGTGCAAAAAAGCTTTGAACGTGATCAAGTGCTTGGCCAACATCAACTGGGGTGCGCGGAGAGAGGTACTGTTGCGGCTGTACAAAGTCTTGGTTTTATCCAGGGTGAACTACGGCTGCGCGGTATACTCATCCGCCAGAAAATCCCGGTTGAAAGCAGTCCACAACGCAGGCATTAGATACGCCACAGGAGCATTTTAGACGAGTCTTGCACCAAGTCTTTGCTGCGAGTTGGGCGTACCTCCTCTAGCCGCTTGTCGTAGTCGCTTTGTACTCACGTACGCCGCGGCAATGCGAGCAAGAAGGGGTCACAACAACCGACTCATATTTACCGCCAACAAAACGCAGCAACGCAAATACAGACTCATGGTGTGCGTCCGAGCGCAGAAGCTAGAGGAGAGTCTTAATGTTAATTATCTGATGATTTTTGAGGTCGGTTCTGGCGAGTTTCCACCCTGGTTGATGCCGAGGGTTAAAGCTCGACTTGATCTGACCTCCCAGAGCAAACGAGAAACTTGGCCCGACGTCTTAAGTAGCAAGTTTCTTGAAATTGTTGCCAAATACCCAGACACTCCGCGGTTGTATACGGACGGTTCGAAAACGGATCGGGGAGTAAGAAGTGCTTTTTTTTTTATATGGTACGGCCCATTTATGATCTCTCCCTAAAGAGGCCTCTGTGTACACCGCAGAATTATATGCATTACATAAATCGCTGTTAAACTGTGTGACGTCATCTCACAGTTGGTTCCATCTTTGTTCCGACTCGCTGAGTGCCATCCTGAGTATACAGTCTATGTACTCAGTCGATCCGCTGGTCCAGCTTGTACAAACTTTGATATTTCGCTTGGCCGGGTTTGGACAGAGAGCTATCTTTATCTGGACACTGGGTCATGTAAGTATCGAGGGCAACGAGCTGGCCAATAAAGCTGCCCGTCAGGCGGCTGACGCGGATCCTACGGACAACATTTCCGTAAGACCCGATGATCTTAAAGGTTACGTCATATCAAAGGTCATCGAGGATTGGCAAAGAGTATGGAACGGCTTCGAGAGCAAATTAAAGAAAATGAAGCTCTCCGTGACGGCGTGGAAGTCGCCGGTAGATCTCAACAGGAGAGAGGAGGTTGCCCTATGTCGCTTGCGCATAGGTCATACTAACTTAACCTCTTCCTATCTCCTGACCGGCGACGACCAACCAGCATGCCAAACATGTCACAACCCTCTAACGGTCAAGCACATTTTGGAAGAATGCCGAGCCTACCTTCCCTACCGTAATCGGCTTGAGCTCCTTAACAACGTGGCGTCTATTCGATCAAATAGAGAGAAGTCCATGGGAAGGTGCGTCCAGTTTTTGAAAGACGCAGGACTCCTCAAACAGGTGTAACCAAGTTTTTGTGTTGTCTTGTAATGATTTTGGTGTTCATTAATTTATTTATTTTTATTGATCAGTTTGTGTTGTTAAGTTGTTTAAAGCATCGTAGTCTTTTACAAGTTCGGTGCAATCTGTGATATTAGATTTAGTTAGTTTTTAGGGTCTGGCATCAAAGCATTTTACAGTTTCGATGTCATTTGTGATATTAAGTTAGGTTGTGATATTAGGTTAAGTTGTTGATATTAGGTTTAGTTACTTTAGTTTTTAGGGTCTGGCATCGAAGCCTTTTACAGCTTTGGTGTCATCTGTGATATTAGGTTAGGTTAATGAATAGGTACTGACATCAAAGTCTTTTACAACTTTGTTGACATTTGTAATAGTAAGTTCTGTGATATTAGTTTTAAACTTAGTTTTAAATTTAGTTTTAAATTTAGTTTTAACAACTGTGATATTACATTTAGTATTAATTAATTAATTTATTTATTTATTTAACCATTTTAATGTGTTGTTTTCCTCAGGTCTATAACCTGAAGTTATTATTATTAAAACAAAATAAATAACTAATTACCTTAGTAGTCGACGCTAAAATACAAGTAAAAAAAAGACAGCTTCTTTTGACATTTTTTGACATACTTTACGCATAGACAATTTTTTTCACAATTTTAAAACAGTTTAAGATTTTTTTATGTTTTATATACAACTTTTTGATAGTTTTTAATTTTTTTTTTTTTGATATTTTGACAGTCATACGATACCTTTAAACAATCTTCAGACATTAACAAATTTGTGTAGCATTGACACTTATTTGACAGTTTTAGACAGTTTTAAGACAATATTTTGACAGATTAAATAATTTTTCAAACATTTTGTAGTCATAGAACATTTTTAAAACAATTCTGCAGCACTGTAGAAATTTATTTGACAGTTTTAGACACACTTTACACCATTAATAGTTTTTTTTACACTTTTTACAAACTTTTGTTGGTTTTGACATCTTTTTTGCATTTGACAGTTTTATGACAATCTTTGACAGATTTTTTTTGACATTTTGACGCTTTTAGATACTTTTAAACATAGTTTTGTCTGTTTTAGAGAATTTTGATGATGCTTTGATTAACATTTTGGTAGCACCTAAACACTTATTTGTAAATAATCAAACGAAAGACTGGTTTGCCATCTATATGCAATTTTTATTAGTATTAAAAATTGCATATAGATGGCAAACCAGTCTTTCGTTTGATTATTTATAATATCAATTGTGTTCATAAGCACAGAAATATTTATTCAAAATTGTCTTCGCTATCATGCGATGCCGTGGTCGTACAAGGCATACTGACGAGGTTTGTAGAACCGAAACAATTGTCTATGCTTGACCCTTGGCCGCTGTGATTCGATTGACTGATTTTGAATAAATTATTAATTCATTTCATACTTATTTGTAAGTTTAGACAATCAAATAATTTTATATATTTTTTTCACATTTTATAGTATTTGACAGCTTTTTTTTGACGTTTTGACACTTATAGAGTATTTCTAAACATTTATCAGGCATAATTTAAACATTTTTTATATTAGAACTTAGACAATCATTTGACAGTTATAATTGTGTTGGGCACTTTTAGATATTTTTAGACACAATTAATTAGCTATTAGTTATTTTTTTAGTTCTCAGTTTTATTGACACTGGTCTTGTGGTACCTAAACAGTACTTATTTGGAGGTTTTAGACATTTTTTATACATTCTATAGTAATAGACAATTAATTGTCATTTTTGAGACAACTTTTTTAATAAAAAAACATTTTTAAACATTTTTAGACATTATTTGAGATAGGTTTAGAAAATTTTTGAAATTCTGCAGCACTTATTTCACAGTTTTAGACATATTTTCCCCATTTACCAGTTTTAAACTATTTTTACAAACTTAAAACAATTTTAAGACAACTTTTGACACATCTTTTTGACATATTGACAATCATAAAGCACTTTTAGACATTTATCAAATATAATGTAGACAATTTTGAATGTTTTGGAAAATTGTTTGAAATTTGTTTGGTAACCAGACACTCATTTGACATTTTTAAACATTCTTTACATAATTGATAGTTTTAAGACAATTTTGACCGTTTTAGAATTTTCACGCATTAGACATCTTTTACACATTCTACACTATTAGACAAATTTTTGACTTTGAATATAATGAAAATAAAGGTTTTTATTACAAGCAAACAGAAAACTAAGTACTTCGGTTGTCATATAAATATTGAAAGAAATGTTGACCATTTTAGTCAGCAATAAAATTTTAGTTTAAGTTTGTTTAATTTTTTTTGTCTCTAAACATTCAAGGCATACGCTGCAGTCTGCATAATGCATTCTTCTTGCAGCAAGGTTATCAACAACATATTTACTGCAGTTCCCTATATAAAGTATGAATAAATTTCAACTTGTAAGGAACAAAATTTAGTTTTTTTTTCCTGCGCTACTACATACGCCTCTTTAATTAAATAATAAATTACCAACTTTAAACTCGCTGGCAAACATAAATCACCTAATTATTATTCATATTTATGTAAACTTTTGTAGTAAAACTGTACATGTATGTGTGTGTGCAGGTTTTATTATTATTTTTTATAAATATAATTTTTAATTAACGGCACAGTCGTAAAACCGGGGATGGAGAGGCGGGAATATAGGTCGCGAGCTTGATTACTAATTATTCATTACGAAGGTCAGGCCACACGAGCACAGGCACGAACGCACTAGTCCAGCCGATGGCAATCACGTTGCAATTGCGTAGCCCTTTAATTTCACCTTAATTCTTTACAGAACGCAAAGCCTTAATTACACTTCCATTCAATTATCAAAACCTTCTTTTTGAGCGCAATTACAGTTTAATTCGCTATAAATTCCTAGATTTTCCAGCTGAATTGTAAATATGTTATCGACGGCTTATTTGCGCATCTGTGGGTCTTTGAAGCACAAGAATAAAAATGTCAAGCGGAGATATTATTTCAATTTCGTCCAACACTATGGACGGAGGGGGGTGGCGTAAAGGAGAAAATAATAGGGTTTTGAAAGCGCAATGATTTAAGTGATATTGTGGGAATGATATCCAACTGGTAAGCGTTTGAGATAAGCCGGCGAAGCGATCCCGGAATCCCCCCCAAATCGTATCTCCACCCCTTGTCCATTTGTCATCAAATCGTGCCCGGCCGGATATGCCGGTATGCCAATATTACCCATGCCTGTGTCCCGCCCGATAAGAAGTTGAGTTATTAAATGGGGAAAAGTTGCAACGGCCTAAAAGGGCTAATTACCCCTAGGGCGATTTATAGTTAATTGATAAGAGGAATTCCTTCCTCCTAGTTTGCAAAATTTAATATTAATTAATCCACTCTTGCTTTTTTAATTTATTATGAATCATTCAAGTCTGAAGGCGGATTCTAATCCATACGAAACCGTTTAAAGGAAATTGAGTTTTTATCTCAATCTTGATATATGCGATTCATAAATACAAGCGGTTATAATTCGGCTTCGCAGTCGAACAATCTTGTTTATAGGACAAAGCGGTTCTTAAAAGGAATATAAATTCCTGGACAATCTTATTATTCCAGAGAATTATTTTATTTATAAATAAGCTTTGAATGGAAAAGAAAAATGGAAAAATAATTTTGTATTTAATTCGATTCGGCTATATAATCGGATATTTATGTTCAGACAATGCTTGCAATTCGTTTGAAATTAGATCAAACTCGATGTAAGCCCTTAGGGAGGTCACTGTTTCCGTTATTAGACTATATGGGTTACGTCAATGTATCAGGAAATGAATTTTATATTGAGCATTTGAAATGCATTAAACATGTAGTTCCATTTCATAGTTTTGCGCTCAATACAGAGGTTTGTTTTGTTTTCAACCAATCCATACTACTAACAGATTGATGTTGTTCCAATATGGAATCACCTACATACAATAAGCTAAAGGTATTTTGCTGGATTAGTTTTTTAATTCAAGTTGAATACAAACTAATTATCACTTGTTAACAAACACTTGATGAATATATTAATTTATTTGTTTCTAATTATAAACTTGGTATCACGTTCATTTGCTCAAGTGTATGTTAACAAAAGATTTTTTTACTCAATTGTTGGAGGTAGAGGTGATGGTATCTAATTTTTTATAACAAACAATTTGGAAGTTAGATTTAGGCACCTTAAATCAAACTATACGGCCAAATAGTTTAAGAACTGGGATAGGCCCACCCGTTTAAGTTTTTGTTGTAAAAAGTACCCCGCTCATCTTTCTAATTGTTTGTTATTAAGTGATTGGATATTTATCTGTCTTTCAATCGTTAGTAATCAATATGTTTGAGTATAAGATGATGTTATTTAATCTTTTAATATCAAACATTTAGAAAGGTGAGCAAAGTATTCTAAATCAAATTGTTTGATCATAATCATAAACCATTTAATTTTTTTTTTAATTTGGTCAAAATATACTCAAATTTATTAAAAAAACCGGCTACAAACATAAAATTTTGTTTATAAAATACTGAAATTGATTAATAAACACAAAAATAGTGAAATCCGGTTAGAAAGATAAAAATCCGGCCACAATATAATAAAATGCATACAAAAAAACAAAAAAATTTGACGCGAAGTACTAAAATTTGTTTATAGAATACTAAAATTCATCAACAAACACAAAAATCCGGCCAAAAAATACTGAAGTTTAACTTCAAAGTAACAAATCCGGCTATAAAGTAATAAAATCCGGCCACAGTTCAAAAAAATGCATTAAAAAAAAAAAAAAAAATTTAGCTGCTAACAAAAAATTCTGGCCACAAACATAAAACATTTCTAAAAAGACAAAAATTTGTTATAAAATACGAAAATTTGATTAGAAAAATCAAAATCCGGCCGCAATATACTAAAATGCATACAAAAAAACAAAAAATCGGATGCAAAATACTAAAATTTATCAACAAACAGAAAAATCTAGCCAAGAAATACTAAAACTTGATCTTAAAGTCGAAAATCCGGCTATAAAGTATTAAAAAAACCCGGTTGCAGTCATAAAAATCCGGCCACAAACATAAATAAAATTCAAAAAAACAAAAATCTGTTATAAAATACAAAAATCCAATTAAAAAAATAAAAATCCGGCTGCAATATACTAAATTGCATACAAAAAAACAAAAATTTAGACGCAAAATACTAAAATTTGTTTATAAAATAATAAAATTTATCAACTAACACAAAAATTCGGCTAAAAAATACTAAAATTTGACCTTAAAGACAAAAATCCGTTTATAAAGTTTTAAAATTTGGCCTCAGTTTAATGATATGCATTCAAAAAAATTAAAATCCGGCTGCTAACATAAAAATCCGGCCGCAAACATATAAAATACCTAAAAAAACAAAAGTCGGTTATAAAATAGTACAATCCGGTATTTTACGTTGCGGTCTGAACAGAGATCTTTGTTTATAAAATTCTAAAATTTATCTACAAACACAAAAATCCGGCCAAAAATTACTGAAATTTAACTTTAAAGACAAAAATCCGGCCACAAAGTATTAAAATCCGGCCACAGTTCAATGATGTGCATTTAAGAAAGATTAAAATTAAGCGCCGCTAACGTAAAAATAAAACCATAAACATAAAAAATATATAAAAATAAAAATGATTAGAAAGATAAAAATACGGCCTTAATATGCTGCTTACAAAAAGTTTGGCCTTAAAGACAAAAATCCGGCCATAAAGTATTAAAATTTGGCCACAGGTTAATGATATGCATTCAAGAAAGATTAAAATCCATTGCCGCTATCGTAAAAATAAGGCCATAAACATAAAAAGTATCCAAAAAGACAAAAATTTGTTATAAAATACCAAAATTTGATTAGAAAGATAAAAATCCGGCCGCAATATACTAAAATGCATACAAAAAAACAAAAATTCGGATGCAAAATTCTAATATTTGTTTTTAAAATACTAAAATTTATCAACAATCACAAAAATCCGGCTAAGAAATATTGAAATTTAACTTTAAAGACAAAAATTTGGCCATATAGTATTAAAATCCGGCGTCAGTTCAACAATATGCATTCAAAAAAATTAAAATTTGGCTGCTAACATAATAATCCGGCCACAAACGTATAAAATATCTAAAAAGACAAAAATCTGTTATAAAATAATACAATCCGGCATCTTACGTTGCGGATTGAACGGGGATCTACACTTCGATTATAGCATTCTACCTACGTTCGTTGCTCAGTGCTCATTGCTCAACGCTGCAACCTTAAAACATTAAAGCTAAAGCTTTAAAAAAAAGTCTTATCGTTATCCGTTGTGTTCGCAACGTTTCTGTTGGCAATAAAATCTTTAGCACAATAGTTGGGTTTAGTTGGTTAGCAATATTTGTTTGGAATGCAATTTTGACACTTTAAATTTTTAGACGTAATTTTTGACACTATATTACCCAAGTTGTTTAAGCCAGCATTGGAAGACACTTTTAATTAGCTCTAATAAGAAACAAAAAGTATTGACATTGACGGCCATAAGTAAGTTGCAATTTGCAGACAACATTGCTTTATTCACCAAACAATATCGAAAAATTGAAGATTATGATATCACAGCTAAACAAAGCGTCAAAAATGTAGGTTTCAAAATAAACCAGTACTTATCAATGGCTAGTAAATTAAAAATGTTTATAAATATATATAGCTTGGCTACACTATAAAAACTCAGCAAGATTGTTAAAATTAACCGACTCAGTTAGGTTGCATTTGGCTAATTGAGGTTTATTCTAAATAATCCAGAGGTAGATCATAGAAAAAGACGCTTGCGTTTTGTCAGTCACAACCTGTGGCTTTAAAACAATGATCTTAAATCATTTTCCTAACTTTTATTAAATGGAACGTTTATGAGCTTAAGATTTTAAACTTCCAAGCAATTTCCAGATTGGGTGGGGTTTAGTTAGTAGACGTCCCTAGAAAGGTGAATCTGAAGTTTTTAAAAAATTTCCCATCCACGTCACATAAAAAAAGAGGTTTGCAGAAGAACCAACATGACGGATGTTATTAGATGCATATGCAAACTCAAATGGAAGTGTAGGACAATCTTTTTTTTTTTTGTTTTTTTTTGTTTTTTTTTTGGGCTGGGCGGTAAATTTTTTAAATGACTGGCAAACTGTCAGATTTACCCTCTTGGGCGCCTTCCAACTAAAATCCACTTGTTAAATTGCCTTTGAAAGTTTGTGTTTTTTGACATGTCTTTCGTTAATAAGTTAAAAATGGGAAGAAGGTAAGTGAGTAGCTTTATAAGTTGTGGAGAGTTTTTTTTGTTATGATGCGTTCTGGTTGATTGGTTTTCTAATAGAGTGTTGTTTCGGTTTCGCTTAGAGTAAGTGTCCAGTTTGGCAAAGTATTTTTTAGCCAAAGCTTTTAAATGCAGCGGTGGGATGCCTAAGTTGTTACAAATTTCTTTGTTTCTAACGTATTAAGGAGCTTCGACAATCCAACGCAGGGTCAGATTTTGAAATGCCTTGAGACGTTTAAGGTTTGTGTTTGCAGCTGTCTCTCAGATTGGAGATCCAAACGTAATTTGCCGCTTGACGATGTTTGTGTAGATCCTAAGCTTGTTTTGGATTAACTAGAAGATTTGCTATTTTTGCTTTGTTTAGAGTGGCCTGGACGTGCAGAGGCTTTTGTCAAAGGTGATGCCACTTTGCAGAGCTTGGCCATGAGATTTGAGTTTTGTTGAGATGTACTTTTCTGTGAGGTTTGTGGCGTTGCTTGGTGAAGAAGACAGTTTTGTTCTTCTTCGGGTTGACCCTGATTTGCCAGTCTCTGAGCTACTCTTGCAGATTGCTGGTGGCTTTTTGGAGTCGGATGGTGATTGCAATCAGTGATCTGGAACTGTACGTTAATTCCGTGTCATTGGCGTATTGAGCCGTTTTATCCCCATGCTTCTGGCTCGATAGCATGTCGGCGACAAAAAGATTGAACAGCATAGGCAATAGAAGAGAGCCTTGAGGTAAGTTTTAAGTAATTTTAAGTATGAAACTAACAGGCTTTATTAGTCGTAGTTGGAACTTTTGTCTATGCAGTTTGTGTAGCAAACCTTTGTGCCAAACCTTATCTTCTTCAACGTCAAAAAAGACTACTCCTGTGGATTTTTTTAGTCTAAAATCTTTGACTATGTGATTGGTCACTCAATTTAGCTGTTGAACGACAGAGTATTCACATCAAAACCCGTGTTGGTGGTCGGGTAGAAGAGAGTTAACTTGGGTGTGTTCTTGGATAGTGTTTAGAATTACTTTTTCCATGACCTTGTTCAAGGTGCATTAAAGACTGATTGGCCAATAGTTTTGAGGAAATTTAGTTTTTTCTAGGTTCAGGAATGTTGACTACGTGCAAACCTTTTCAAACTGATAAAAAGTGTCCTGTACATAATATAGCATTAGCAATATTGGTCAGAACCATAAATGTTTTGTGAGAGAAAGTTTTTACCGTTTTGTTTAATCTTGGCGCGGATTGGAATTTGATATAATTTTTCTTATGTTGGCAGTTCGCAGATGGCGCATTTGGAGGTTTTGGTTGACTTGTCGTAACCGTGGAGCATCATGTGTACTTCTAGTTGTATGGAGCTGACTTTGCGGGTACATATTAGACAAATCGAATCCCTTTGCTGGTTTTTGCAGTCGGTGCAATGGGTGCGTATGTGGTTACGTAGGGCGCCCATTTGTTTGAAGCTCGAACCGCATCGGTCGAATTTAAATGCCCTTTCCCCTGCAAAATATAAATAGTTGTAAGTATTCTGCAGGGGAAACGGCACCTAAATTAGTTTTTGATTTTAATTTAAGATCAAAATATATGATTTGGAACAAATTTCTTTAATATTACATAGATTTTGTAAGAAAAATGTTATTGGTCTTTAGTTTTCAGGTTAAGATTATGATTATTTTGTTGTTGATTTTGATTTGAGACGTTTTGGGATCATAATATTTAATTTAGAACAAGTTTGTAGCATGCTTTTGTCCAAATTTTAAGAAAAATATTGATTCTACTATGTGAACTTTACAAAAAATAGTTTTGCTTCTAATTAGAAATCATTTAAGATGAATGTACATAGTTTGTGTTAAGTTTCTTTAATATTTTATAGATTTTGTAAGAAAAATCTGATTGGTCTTTAGTTTTCTGAGTAAAATAATGATTATTTTGTTGTTACTCCTAAATTCAGATAGTATCAAAATATACGATTTGGATCAAAATTTTAGGATAATTATCACTTTTTACTATTTAGGCTTTAATAAAATTGGTAATTATTGTATATAAAGAATATTTAAGATCAATTTGCATGGATTGAGTAAAGTTTGTAATAAGCTTCTTCAATATTTCATAGGCTTTGTAAGAAAATCTTCAATGGTCTTCACTTATTCCGTTTAGAATTTAATTATTTTGCTGTCAATCTCAATTTAAGTTTAAGTTTAAGTAGTTATTGCATATAGAGATCATTTAAGATCAATTCGCATGGTTTGGGTTCAGTATTTTATAGGTTTTGTAAAGAAAACCTTAATGGTCCTTACTTTTCCGGCTTTGACTTTAATTATTTTGCTGTTACTCTCAATTTGAAAGAATTTTTAATCAAAATATATATTTTAGATTAAGATTGAAGAAATTTGCTTTCAAAGTTTTAGGAAAATAGTAAATTTTACTACTTAGACTTTAATAAAATGATTAAATATTTTACATAGAAATCATTTAAGATCAGTTTGTAATAAACTCGTCCAATATTTTATAAATTTTGTAAGAAAAACATGAATGGTCCTAATTTTTTTTGCTGTTGCATTTAATTTCAGATTGTTTGGGATCAAATTATGTAATTTGAAACAAGTTTGTAGCATACTTCTTTTGATTTTTTTTAGAAAACCATTAATTTTACTAATAAGACTTTCAAAAAATTAGCAGAACTTGCAACTAGAAACTATTTAGGATCAATTCGTAAAAGTTAAATATAGTTTGTATTAAATTTCTTTAATATTTCATACATTTTTTAAGAAAAACCTTAATGGTCCTCAATTTTCTAATTTAGAATTTAATGATTTTGTTGTTACTCTTAATTTTAGATTATTTGGGATTAAATTATATAATTTGGAACAAGTTTGTAACGTTCTTTTGAAATTTTTGGAAAACAATGCGAGAGACGGTCAAACGCTGTTCAGCGGCGGATTGTCGTTATAATTCTGCAAGAAACTTTTGACCTCTTGTGACGACAATCAATGAGAAGATGGGTTGATGGTGTGAAGGATGTTGCCGGAAAGCATTAGCGCCGGATTGCGCAAGACACTTTTAAGGTAGGTCTACATCCAGAAGTGGACAAACGATGGCTGAGAAAAAAGTCATTAGAAAATTCCCTACTTACACAAAAAAAAAATGAAATATATGTGCATTGCGGACGTTAGAGTAGGATCTAACCTACAATTTATGAGTTGCAACAATTAACACCAACAACAGCTCAGGGAATGATAACAATGCAACCCGACCTACACGTTAAGGATTTACATCTTCTACCTTTAATGAAACAGTATAAAACGACCAACACAAGTTTTTTAACTACTCACATCATGACTTACGCTTTGAAAACCAACACTTTGCTTTCAGTACAAGCTTGGACTTACGGTACTGCAAAACACTTCCTAAGTTTTATGGTAATATATATTTTAAGCACAATATGAGGCCATGGCTTAACATCACCCAAATCCACAAAGTCTACCTCTAGTCGTGCACACACTTATCTGCAAGTATGCGCCTTACAACGTTGCTCCTACTCTCTGTGGCCTATGCACGGGTACCATACGAGTGTCGTACGTTCTTAACTGTTAGAAGACCACGTCGGCTATGTACTTAGATAACTGAACACAGAACTTAAACTAGTTTGCTACTAAAGAATATATTGATCTCACACGCATTGACAAAAAAATGTCACGCTCATCTCTCTGCAACCTTCAACTCTCCATTTTCTTATTATAATATGTACAAAACAAAATTGATGATTAAATGTATAAAAACTGTAACCAAATTTTAACATAATAGATTTATTATTATTAAAATTGAATCATTTATTTAAGTAGTAATGATATTAAATAGTTAACATGTTTTAACTTGTTCATTTAACGAACTAATGGGTGTGAGAATTGAATTATAAATGTCCATAGTAACTATACAAATATAAATAAGGAAGTAATTAGTTCATCAACTGCCAGCATGAGGTCAAAGACTATCTTCACCACAGCTGACATAAAAAAAATATATGAAACTAGCAAACGTCATGCGAATATATATGTAAACAACAAAGGTGGTCGCCCATTCGAATTAAGCGCGATACAATCGCACATTATTTATGGATCTGATAGCAACTTGAAACGGTTAAACATAATATATATATATATATATATTTTCACAACGTATATATGTGCGCATTCACCGACTTTCCACTGACTCTCGCGGTTTATTATTGCCTGATGTGTGTGCAAACAGTGATGCATCATCGCGGGACATCACGGGACATCGCGCAGATCTGCTGAACAATACTTTTCTCATTAATCACTCAACTCGCGTTATGTGCGCCCCCGTTTATATATATTTTTTTACTTTATTTATTTCACGTCGTCATTCGAACCATTTCGTCAGCGACAAAATGCTACAAATCAAACGAGCGATCGCTCTGAATTTCCCGGCTGCTAAATGCACATGGCGTATTTTATTGACAATCTAAAAAATATACGATATAAATTATTAATTGAAATGTTAATAATTGCAAATTTAATTAAAGACAAGAAGTTTACAACAATAGTATTCTCTTTGATTCAGAACCCCTTAGAATTTCTTGTGCTTTAATCTCGTCCCTTTTGTGACTAGCCTGTGTATTCAAAGGGCTCGTAAATATCCCATATTATATTCGCCAAAGAAGTTAGTTTGATGCTTAAATTATTATTAGATTTTTTCCTATCCCTCCCTTTTTTTTTATTTCGGGCAGTAAAGTCGGATTTAATTTATTACTTATTTACAAGGGGGGTACAAGTACCGTTGAGATTTTAATTCACTCCGGTATGCATGCTTTGAACTTTAATTAAAAATTAATTGCACTCACGAACTGTCTAAAGATTTATTAAGTTTTCGGAGACCACCGCGCGCGCTCTTGGAAAATTTGTTTTGCATTATTCAGGAATTTTATTATAATAAAAAATTTAACGCAACGGGTGTTGAAAAGTATGTTTTTATTTCAAATCGTTGAGTAAATTGCAAGCTTGATTATTTGTTATTAGAATTATATTTTAATTTAAATTATTCTAAAAAAAAGAAATAAATTATATAAAATATTAATGAAATAATAAATCAATATTAATCTGGTCATAACAAGTTTCAAAGTAATTAAATTTATAAGAATTATTTCAAATTTACAGTAAATAAATTTTGACTGCATAGTAATTATAATTTTTTCTTAGTTTGTATTTAAAAACCATGATTAAAATCTCATAATAATGCAATTTTATCAAGTAAAATTTAGTACAAACTTTGCTATTCATTAATTTATTTTATATACATAATTTCTCCAACGTTTGCATTGTTTGATCTCTGAAATACAAAAGCTTTGTTGTTAATTACCAATACAATAAAGTATGGTAAGTATATATGTGCATGTAAACGTCGACCGTAATATACAGTCATCAATACCATGTCAGTATTATTATGTAGGAATACATTACATATTAATGTTAGCAGTAAAAAAAATATTTGCCGTCGGATATGTACTCAATGTTAATGATACTATAGCAAACATATTATGACATATCATAGTCAAATGTTTGATTATGTTAATAATATAGTTGTAAATAATGATATATGTATGCTTTCGAAGTATAATTCGAGCAGAGTTTAATTCAAATGCACGTTATTTTCCGGTCTGCGATCGGCGAGTATGTAAAAGCGATTATGCTAAATAATGCACGGCCCCTGCTTGAAATGTCCATCCATGTAGCATGCATTAACATGTCCCTAAAACAGGCCCATTTCAAATCGATAAACACATACACATTAACATTTATTCTGCCAAAATTGCATCCTAAATTTTTATTAAATATTTGAATTCTAATGTCTCAATTTAAATACAGCAATGTAATTCCGAGAAAAATCCCAATTTTATTACGAAGAACAATAGCGAAGCACTATGCGGGGAATAACATAAGATTAAGATTACTACCCTAAATGTTCAGATATATTAGGCCAATCAGTTTCTTAATGGTTGGCAAATAACATTTACATTTATTGGCCCCATCACAACACTTAACTCGCAACAATTTCATTATCATTATTTATTACAAAACTTTCTATATTTATTTGAAACTATTTTATTAATTAAATTTCTTTTTGAATATCAAAAAGCAATCAACATATATTTATAAAAAAGTCAATTAAATATAGTCCCTTTATAATTAAATTTGATATAAAATGAGGACTACATTAATATAAAGATGGTATAAGATTACATGTCATTTGGAGATTAATTAATACGACCTTTTTAATGCGCACCCTACATCCACCCCCAACCTCTATGTCTAAACATATATAAAGTAACGAGTTATAAATTACACTCCAGGGAAGGAAAAATAAAAAATAAACATATTCAGACGTATATAAATAAATATGGTAAGGACTCTAATAGATTATCTTAACCACATATTTATTTACGTAATGACGCATTCGCTTGATTACTTGCTTATGGAAAATTATTTATTTGATACGCAAGAAATGTTTATTTAAACAAGAATTGGCAATTTAATTTCATATTCTATGTCTTTGGTCTAAGCTATTGAAATAATTATTATTGTATGCATAAATATGGTTTAGCTTAAGCCAAAATTTTATAAAACTGCAAAAATATTATTTGCTAATAACACAATATGTGTGTTTGATATCAATGTGTTTTTATGTTCGAATAAAAGCTTTGTCTCCCTCCTTCTAAACAGCATAAAGCTTTAGATAATCCAAAGCAAACACTATCACGACTTGATAAAATCATCACGAACTAAAATTCAGGGATGATCCTTCTTAACTACCACAATAAATAACACAGTCCGTAGAGGCAAACCCCCACCATTCCATTCCGACCCCGTTAACGAAAAATACAAATTCTCACAGGATAAAATATGATTTGCGCATCATTTTTTTATGTTTGTTTATTTTTTCACTGTTCTGTCTATGTGTGTGCCGGGGTAATTTAAATATGTCGGCCGTGCGGGTGCCCTAAATAATTCAGTTAATTCCCTTACCGGCGAGAGAGTCCCATATTTTCCGCATCCCAATTTCCATAAGTCATTATCTCTCGTGTGGCCGGCGCAGAAGAATTTTAATAATTATCCCCCGAAGCAAATTATGCAGACGATTTACATTTTGCGCGATATATTTATATTAAAATAATTTGAATAACTATATTAAGCTTTTTATATATATATATACACATTCGAAATCGTCCGGTACATGCGGTTGAATTTGGGAAATTTGCAATTTCAGGACCGGATGGTTTTTATTGCCGGAATGATAATTACTCAAACGCTACGGCCGGATCGCGTTAAAAGTTACTCTTGTGTGTGTGCTGAATTAAATTTTTGTTTAAAATGTAAATTGTGTAATAATATACTTTGTTATAATGTAGGCAAAATAATAATAGAATATTAATGACATATTATTAACTTCATTTAATCAATATATAAGAATTAATTGCATCTATCTCAATTTCACTGCATAATAAAAAGTTTTTGCTTTAATATTGATGAAAACGAGCGTCCATTTGCGCGACTAATTGCTTAGCTAGGGTAAACATGTCTGGGGCTTTTTATAGGGGTGGAAATGTATCTAAAATAATTCCCCTTAGTTGCGCTTTTAAGCTTGCTAATAGATATTAATCCTATAAATATATTCAAAACCACAACTTATTAAATGCATATTGCATACTTTAAGTCTGCTTTACAATTTAATGTAGATAAAATAAAAATTAATTAACATATTTAATTATAAAAATTTAAAACAAATGACATGTTCACTACAAACTTAAAAATTATATATATATATATATGGTCATGTCTGAGTCAAGTGTACAAAACAAAAATTTGTTTTTGCTCAAACCACTGAAAATGCCTTCCTCTACATGAAACTCCTGATCTTGTAAATTTTTTTAGGTTTTTTTAATGAGTAATTTTTGAGTATTAAGCAATCAAGGTTTTTGAGTTTTTTACATTTTTTGATCATTTGTAACTTCTCAGAATTGCATTTTTAAGAAAAAAATTAATGAAATTTTTTCTTCAAATTTATCTAATAAAGTAAACTGCAACTTTGTTTGTCTTCTGCTTTTTTTACCAAGTATGGTCAACAACTCCTACATCTTGACAAAGAAACCCACTAAAACTATTATTGATAATAATATTGATGATAATATTGATTGTCTATCAATATTATCATCAATAAAATTAAACAATCTATTGCACAATATATTGCTAGGAGCACCTACACGTTGCAATATAATTGCGCAAACTTTTTGTTAAAAACTAACACTTCTGCAGTCAACATATAAAATGAAATAAAACAAGTTGTGTGATTATTGCTTTAGTTATAGCTTTATAAAAGAAGAAGAAAAAAACGCAGATAGATAAAAGAATGGTTTAAAAAAGATAAGTACTTTTAGATCAGATTGTACAAAAAAATCAAACTTTTTCCCAATATATTGTGCAATCTTTCAATATAATCTATAATATATAACTATAATTTTTCTACTTTAAGGCACACAAATGACTTTATTGCTTAATGAAAAAAAAAATTAGGTTCTTTTTTAACAATATGCTTCTGAAAAAAGTAATAAATTTTATTAATTAAATAAAAACTTAAAATTAAATTTAAAATTTATTATTTTTATTCAAAAATACTAAGAAAAACCAATTCAATTACACAAAGATAAACCCAATAACAGAGTTTTTTTTTTTAATTTTTTTTTTTAGAACGTAATGAGTTGTTGGCTCTCAACAAGTGGTCTTTAAGAATAATATCTCTCTATAGCCTCTACCTTTGTCTGTCTCTTTTGTCATTTTGCCTTTTCTTATCTGCACTGGCATCTACCTCTGCATTCTCTTCTTCTTCTTTTCCATCCTTGTGTTATTTACTCTAATTATATAATTGTTTTCAGATTTGCTCTTAGCTTACAAGGTCTTTGTTAATTTCTTTTTCATCGTATCCCTTCTCTTCCATGAATAATTTATGCAGTTTTATTTGTTGTATTCTTTTTGGCAGTCCTAGATTTGTAAGTTTTACCTCCAGTGATATTCTTGTATCTTCATCAGGAATTACTTCTTCATTTCCTCTTGTTGCCAGGTATATTCTGACTATCTGAAATGTTGCGTTCTCAGTCATCTTTGAGATAGCATATTTACCATTTGGTATTTGCTTTGTTATTTTTGTTATTCTGCTTTCCTTCAATATTTCTTTTCTCCTTTTCCTTATCTTTGCAATTTTGTTTGGTATTGTAGTTTTCTTTTTTCTTCTGTTTCTTGGTATGCACAATTGTCATGTCCTTTCTTATTTTTTTCTTATTGATTTTTTTTTTGTTTTCTTGTCTCCATTTAGCTTCTCTCATCTTTTTTCTTTCTTTTCTATGGCTTTTAGTTTGTGTGTTTGTTTCCATTGTTTGCTTTTCTATATTCTTATATTGTCAAACTCTTCATTTTTTTTTTTAGTAAACTTTTTGCAAAGTTTCTTAGCGCTCTTCATTTATTTTCATCTTTTGAGCATTTGTTAATGATTGTTGTTTTATCCACTTTGCTTCCTAGTATATATTCTAGTTTTTTTTCTATCTTTCTTCCACGCCTCGCATTCTAATAGAGTGTGTTCTGCGTTATTGTGTGTTTTTTCCTTGCAAAACCTTTCTTCTTCCTTTATTTTTTTATTTTTTTGCATGAATTTTTCAAATGCTCCGTGCCCGGTCAGTATTTGTGTTGTATAATAGCACGTCTCGGGTTTCTTTTCTACCCATTCTTTTATGTCTGGGATTAATTCTCTCGTCCATTTCCCCTTTTCTCCTGTATCCCATTTTCTCTGCCATCTTTCCATAGTCTTCTCTCTTACTTTTATCTTTGCTTTTTTTTTACAAGTTTTTTGATTTCTATTCTTTCTTTTACCATCATATCCGCGGGAGGTGTTGCTGCAATTACCTCTACACTGTTCTGTAAGCTCTGCAAATCCTTAGCGAGCTTGCTCTTGTGGCTTCACTTACTTCATTTTTGTTTTTTGTTTTGTTTTCATGGCTTTCCCCCATGTTTCTGCGGCATACAGCAACTTGCTTCTTGCTGCCGTTACTATTAGCCTTCTGATTTCTTCTCCTAGACTTCCGTTGTTTGGCATAAGTCTACCAAGCTTTCTCTCCATTTTTTTTGTTCTAATGACCGCTTTCTTAACCTGTTTATTCCATCCTTTTGCTTCGAGTGTCACTCCGAGGTATTTGATTTTTTTTCTTATAGTTATCTCTTGATCTTTCACCTGTATCTTATCTTGTTCCTCTATTATTCTTTTTAGTCGATAACCATGCCGCCTCAGTTTTTTATGTTGCTAGTTTCAAACCTTTACTTCTCATCCGTATTTGTATTATATCAATTGCCAGCTCTAATCTTTCTTTTAGTATTTCTATTTCTACGTCTCAACTTACTACTGATTTGTCGTCCGCAAATGCTGTTATTGACACGCCTTCTGGCATCTTCATTTGAAGTAACTCGTTACAGACAAGGTTTCACAGTTTTGGTCCCAGTGCTGAGCCTTGCGGTACCCCTCTGGTAAGTTTAAATCTTCCTTTTTTGGTAACTTGGTTTTTGTCCTGTAAGTAGCTACATATAATTTTGATTGTTTTTTTGTTCAATTCTTTCTTCTTTGCCGCCTCTATGATTGCTGCTCATGATACGTTATTAAACGCGTTCTGTATGTCCAACGCTATCATTATACAGTGTTGCCTTTTCCTCTGCGTTCCGCTGTTTGCTTCTTTTGCTATTGCTTATCTTTTTTCTTTAGCTCCTAAGGTTGTTTTTTCTTTGGTAAATCCGTATTGTTCTTTTTCCCATCCTCCTTTTTCTTCTATTTCTTGTTCTTTTCTCCGTACAATAACTTTCTCCATTATTTTAGCCAGTGTGTTGATTAAGCATATTGGTCTGTATGACGTTGCTTTTCCTACTTCTTTCTTTTTCTCAATCAGTACTAGAGTGGCTTCTTTTCAACATCCTGCGAAAGTTTCTTCTTTTGGGCACCTGTTGATTATTTGAGTTATTTCTATCTCGTTTCCTTCTAAAGCTGCTTTAACAATTTCTGTTGTTATTTTGTCCGGACTTGGTGCTTTGTTGTTAGGCAATTCTTATATGATTTTTTTATCTTTTCTACTGTTGCCATAACTGTTTCTTTTTTTTCTTTTGTTTCTGGTTCTTCTACTGGTTCTCCCTTGGGAAATAGTTTTTAATTATGTTTGTTCTTCGACCCAATTTGTCCATCACTATTTTGTACGGTTTTCCCCAAGGATCTCCATCTATAGATTTTATCATTTCTTTTCAGCATCTTTTTCTGCTTTCGCCTTTTTTTAAGATTTTTTTGTCGTTTTTTAATTTTTCTTCTATTTCCTCTTCTTCTCTGTATTTTGACTTTCTTCCCAGTTTGTATTGTGTTTTTTCTGCATTCTTTTATTTCCTCACACCACCAGTATAGTCTTTTTCGTCCGTCTTTCCTGTACCTAGGAATTGCTTCCTCCGCCGCTTTTCTCAGTTTTTCTAAGTACCTCTCGCATCTTTTCTCAATATTTTTGTTTTCTGTCACTTCTTCTGTTTCCATGTCTCTCCTTATCTTTTCAACAGAGGTAATGCTTTATGATTATTATCTACTTAGAAAACAGCATTGGTAACAACTAAATTAAAATTAAAAAAACCACCAATCAGCTTGTTTACCTATTTTAACAAAAAAAAGTTTAGTTTTAAGAATATAATTAGTTTGATATTGATTTTTACAAATTACTAGTTTTGGCTTTACTAAAACCTTCTACAGATAAATCAAGTTATTTTCTTTGGAAGCGTTAGAAGTCTATGTTACAGGAAGTGATAATGAAACCAATCTCTTGATAACAACTACTTAGGTGGGTCTTTCTAGATCATAAAGATTATCGGGTAGTATGAATTAAAATGCCTACCTACCAACCCAAAAGTTTGTTATCAAGGTATTGAAAGTTTTTCTTATTTGCAAACGTTAGTTTTTTTGTCCAAGAAAGTGTTATCCAATCTTTTGATGACCTACACTTAAGTGGGCAACTCTAGATTGTAATTACTAGCAAGTAGTTTGAACTGGACCCACCCGCTCGAGTGTTTTTTATTGAAGAATTTAAAGTTTCTTTCCTGTGCAAATATTAGAAATCTTTTACTCCAAACAGAAAAAAGTAATAATTAAACTCTTCATACTCAACACTTGGGCGGGTGTATAAGTTACTCTAAATTATAATTACCAACGAGAAGTTTGAACTGAAGTAACCACCAGCTGGCTAAAATGTTTCTCATCAAAGAATTGAAGTTTTCCTTATTTGAAAATGTTAGAAGCTTTTTTTGTCCAAGAGGAAGAAAGTGAGAATTGGAAGTATCTCTTCTTTGCAAGTATTACAAGTCCTTTACTGTAAGCAGAAAATGGTAATATTCAAACGTTTGGACGGGTGTATAGGTTACTCTAGATTATAATTACCAGTAAATACTTTAAACTGGAGTAACCACCAGTTTTTTATTAAAAAAAAAGTTTTCCTTATTTGCAAGTATTAGAAGTCCATTAGAAAAGTAATTTTTAATCACTAAATGACCAACACTTGAGTGAGTCACTGAAAATCATAATTACCAATGTGTAGTTTGAACTAGAGTGTGTTCCTAATCAACAAAGTATTTGTTGTCAAAGAATTAGAAGTTTCTCCTCTCTACAAGTGTTAGAAGTCCTTTAATCAGAGGAAGAAATAATAATATTTAATCTTTGAATAAACAACACGTCGGTGGGGTACTGGGTACTCCAGATCATAATGACTATTGACTAATTTGAACTAGAGAGTCAATCTAACTACCCAAAACTTTGTTATCAAAAAATTAAAAGTTTCTTTGTGCAAGAAA
This sequence comes from Tachinus rufipes, assembly GCA_963932245.1. Lineage (NCBI taxonomy): Eukaryota > Metazoa > Arthropoda > Insecta > Coleoptera > Staphylinidae > Tachinus > Tachinus rufipes. Next base: position 117,447,173 of record OZ010745.1, read on the forward strand.
GAAGAGGTGATATAAATTCTTTTAATAACCAACACTTAAGCGGGTAGACAAGTCACTCCAGATCATGATTAATATTGAGTAGTTTCAACTGGAGTGCACATATCATGGTTACTAACAAGTAGTTTAAATTGAAGTGCCTATCCAGCCTTAGTGTTTGTTATCAAGAAATTAAAAGTTTTTTCTAATTGTTAACGTCTCTTTAAACAAGAAAGAGATAGTGATATAAATTTTTTTATCAATACTTAGATGGGTCACTCCAGATCTTGATTAACATCAAATAGTTTCAATTAGAGTGAGTACCCACTTACTCGCCCAAGTATTTGTTATAAAAAAATGTCAAGTCTTTTTTCTCTGTTAGCGCAAAAACTTTCTTTGTGCAAGAAAGAAGAGGTGATATAAATTCTTTTAATAACCAACACTTGGGCGGGTAAGTGGTAACCACTGTGTGCTCATTGATAATTTTTATTTTAAATTTAACTTTTTTAGAATTTATAAAAAGTTTGCAAAAGTTTTAAAAATATTAAGAAGAACTTTTCAGCAAGTTTGAAATTGTATAAATAACTTTCGAAATTTATAAAAAGTTTAAAAACTTTACAAAAAAGTTTTGAAATATTTAGTGCGTTTAAAAAAAAATTAAAATATGTGCATTTTTTTAAAGTTTAAAACTGTGCAATAATCTTTAGAATTATTTAAAAAGTTTTGCAATATTTTAAAAAAATACAAAAACTTTTCAAATTTGTAAAAAGGTTAAAAACTTTTCAAAAGTTTTCTGCAAAATTTTTAAAAGTGTCTAGAGTTTTCCAGAAGGTTTTGAAATGCGTAGAAAATTTTTAGAATTTGCAAATCTTTAAAAAAAAGTAAAAAAGTTTCTTAGAACATTCTAAGAAATGTAAAAAAATTCTTGAATTCAGAATTTAAATTTTAAAAATTTTCTGCTTGTTTTTCAATAGTATCTAGTAATTCTAAAACAAGTAGCAACTTTTAAAATTTATAAATAGATTTTAAAAATTTGTTGAAAATTTTTTAAAAATAACTAGAAAATTGTGCTGCAAACGTTTGGTAATTGTAAAAATGTAAAAATCTTTTAAAAAAGTAACTGCAAACTTTTTTAAAAAATTTTGAATTGTGTAAAACTTTAAAAAATTGTAAAAAAAATTTAAAAATATTTTGCAAAAGTTTTAAAAGTTAATAAAGTTTCTTACAAAATTCTAAAATGTGTAGAAAACTTGTAAAAAAGTTAAAAACTTAAAAAAAAAAACTTGCAAACATTTTAGATGTATTTAAAGCATTACAGAATTTTTAAAAAAGTATAAGAAACTTTTAAAATTTTTAAAAAAATTAAAATTCTTTTGCAAAATTTTTACAAGCATTTTTAAATTTTCTGAGAACATAATATGTTTTCAGAAAATTTAAAAATGCATAAAAAACGTTTGAAATTTATAAAAAGTTTAATAACTTTACAAAAATGTTTAGAAATATTAATTGCTATTCAAAAGATTCAAAAATGTGTAAATTTTTTAAAAGTAAAAAACTGCAATAATTTTTGCAAAATTTTTTAAATATTTAAAACTTTTCAGAAAATTTAAAAATAAAAATATTAAAAAAATGAAAAATAAAAATAAATAAAAATATTTTGTAAATTTTTATAAGTTTTCTGTAAGATTTAATCTACAACTTCTTAAAAGATTCTAAAGTTTATAAAAATTTTAAAAGTATCTAGAGCTTCTTAAATATAAAAATTTGTAAAATGTTTAAAAACTTCTAAAACATTTTAAAATAATTTTTTTTTATCACCAATATTTGAGTGGGTAGGTGAGCCACTGTAGAAAAAGCCTACAATTTAAACTTACTTTTTTAAATCAAAAAAGGTTGTATAAAAATGAATCAAATTTTGTCTGTACTTAATGCCATAGTAGTACTTATATATATATATAATCTATAACCTCTTAATACTGTTAGGTGTCGAGGTGTCGAGGTGTCGGACACATTAAGCCACAAAGAAGACATGTGTGTGTTTGGATGCCTATATGAGGTAACGGACGGATATTAGAAAAAACGCTACGCTTGGCATCACTTTAAGGTTACTCATTCAAGTTGTGACCAGAGCGGCCGTTGCTTAACTTTTGTTAGCACTGGTATTTGTACATGCCCTCTATGCCGTGCTGCCGACTCATAGTAGTACTTAAATTTTTCAAAATAATGATTGTTAATTACTCAGTTTAAAATTATATAAGCTTCGTTGAGCTTAGTATCTTAACAACAGTTTTGCTACATAAACCAAGCTTAGCCGAATTTCAGTTTGCTCCGTTAGCCTTTAGTATCTTAACAACATTTTTTTTACATTTTATTCAAGCCAGGCATCTGACTCTGCATTAAATTGAGCATCTTTTAGGATCAATTTTAATTTGTTCTATAGAGCTTTAGTATCCTAACAACAGTTTTCTTGCATTTTACTCAAAAACTTTGAACTGGGCCTGCATAAGTTTTTGAAATAAAATCGTATAAAAATAAACCAAAATTGGGTTAAACTTTGTACCAAAAACTATACAATTTTGCAACAACTTAGTTTAAAGTTATTCTGCTCAATCAAATATTTTTTTTGATCCAAATTAGAGAATAAAGAAAATTTTGAAAAAACACCAAACTTTGACTGCATTTAGTACCATGATGGTACTAAATTTTTTTAAGTTGATCAATTGTGCTACAAACAGCTCATATGCAAAAATAGCGGCTCCCATAACAAGACAAGACTGGTAGGTCTAACTTACAGATTTGCTACTAACCTGAAGTATAGCAAAATGTAAAAAAACACTTTAATAAATGTAACCAACTGCAAAAAACAGAACCAGCGGTAAAAAAAAACACCTTAATACAACACAAAGACAAAAACCAATTTTTCTAGCTTTTCCGAGTAAGATCACCACACGACAGCAACCTACCACTTGCAAGCAAATTTGGTACAAAAGCATAAGCATTAGTAATATAAAATTTTAAAAAAGTTGCGCGCATGAGATGACAGATCAAATTTGATTACAAAATTAAAATCTTATTTGCTTTAATACTTATTACTTGTCTATCGATACCAATATAATTTAAACATGTAAGTATTTTACAATCCCTTAAGAATATGACTCATATCCATTTTCAAATTAAAATCTTCAGAAAAGCTATTTATTATCAGTTAACAAATAATCTACCCTACGAAAAACTCATGGGAGCACGTTTCCATCAGTCCATCCCTTTAGGCCAGTACCCTAACACACAATACTCTTCTCACTTCAATCACCCATCAAATACACGTCTCGTGCGATCCCCCTTAATCAACCCCGCAGCGTTGACACCCCCTCGCAGTACATAACATAGCGCTAACACAAAAAATATATATCATCATCCCCTGGTAATATAATATGGCATCAATTTCGACTTCATGTATGCGGGAACACGTATCAAATGGGAATCTGAAATTAATACTGCAAGAATTAATATATTCATGTGGACCGGGACGAACAGCTGTCCGTATACATACAGAGCAGTGTGCAGTGGGGTTTGTATGTTATTATTAAAGCCGCAAATGAGATATTGCTATTTATGACCATAATTTATTCTTAAATTAATTAAAAATTAATATAAATGAATTGTATGTCAAGTTGATATAAATAACCTTTTCTAAAAGCAGAAATGACAAATATAAAATCTGATATTTTCCATTCAGAACCACTTACCCTTTCCGTTCCTTAACCTGACAAGCCCTAATATACACACACAAAAAAATAAAACATTAACATGACAAATACACAATCAGATAATGCCCATTTACTCCATCAGTTTGTGTGGTTTCCCAATGAATAGTAAATTTCATTTCAGGAGAACCTTTAATATAATCCACAAATACACGAAGGTAATATTGTGTCGGAAAGGTCACCCCATTTATTCAATGTATGTGTGTGGGTTGTATGTATGTACATACGGGTACAACAATAGACAACGTAATAAAGTAGCACCCCATTACCGCAGTTTTATTTTCCCCCCTCTTGCTTCATACAAAGTAATAACTTTAATCAGATCGGGGGGTTCCGATAGTGGTCACATCAATTTTTAATTAAAGTCGATCGTGCCCCATGTACATAACCGTTATACAAATGTAGTGAAAATTAATAAATTGTACAACAATGTTGTTTTTAGACTGTTTTGTTTCGAGGGGGTGAATTGTGAATGTGCTTGCTTTGTGTCTGCAAAATGTGTGTATGTGAGGGGACTGATTTTAGCATACTATGTACATAGTTAACAAATGATTTACTAATTGCGTTACTTTTTTATTCTGTTCCTAATCATTTATTTAGTTTAACAAGGCAATACATAGTTTATATTTTAATTGAAATATAGATAATCTTGAATTTACTAGCAATGTTTGAATTAATATATTTTGTAATGACTAACATCTTTTTAGATAGACGACATTTGCTTAAGATATATTATATACACAAAAGTTAAAATAACAATAAAGCATCCTTATTCAATCCCCAAGGCAATTTTTAATAATAAAACCATACTATTGAATACAGCAGTCAAAGTTGTAATTAAAATAAAATATGATGTTTTCTACATTAAAATCGATAAGCAATTAATATTTAAATCATTATATTAATTAAACCGGATCAATCAGGAACGAAACCCGATCCGGAAAATCGCTTGCAAATGCATATTTAATAACCCGTCCGGTTATCAAAGTCCATTGTCATTAGGAAAATTACATAATATTAATGTTGCTGATTCCAGGTTCAATTATCAAGTTTAATCCGACTTAAAGCATACATAATGTGAACTATGATATTTGCAAATCACAATATTTTGCGTAAATTGATATTCCAGATATGAAAATGTTTATGTGTGTATGGCGCATCATTTAGTTTTTATTTGATAATAAATATATATACATGCTAGACTATTATGTTCGGTGGATATCAAATGGCTTTTAATTAAAATTGATACGTGAATAAATTTAAAAATATATCTGGTGAATTGGATTGTGAAACTGGTGTGTAAAAGCGCATGCACTAAATGTCAAGGACGGGCTTGTTTCATTAAGCGGCGTTTTATTGTTACAACAAAGAAATAATGTGTTTTGATATTATCTAAATAATGTTGGTATTATTTTTTAATTGCAGTTACCACTTAATCCGCTTAAGTAGTCGCAAGAAATTAGCATTTATATAAAGTATTGAGTAAACAATTTTCTGCATATTTGAATAAAAATTGTGAATACGGCTAGCGATTATAAATTTACATGCAATAAGCTTACATATCAACATTTGTAAAAAGTATAATTTTGGCGTTTGCCCAAAAAGCTGCCGAGGTACAGCTCAGGTTGAATTTAATCAATTTGTTTTTTAAGTTTTTTTAGAGCAATTAATTTTTAAGCAATTTATTGCGTTTTTATTTTAATTTTTGACTATTTATTACATTTTTAGGCAAATTTCAACAACAAATGCTTTTTTGTAACAAATTTGAATTTAAAAATTGCAATTAATGCGATTTATAGGTTGGATTTCAATACTATTTTGCCGGATTTTTGTGTTTGTTGATGAATTTTAATAATTTATAAACAAATTTTAATATTTTGCATTCAAATTTTGGTTTGCATTTTAGTATATTGTAGCCGGGTTTTTACCTTTCTAACCGGTATGTACTATTTTATAAAAGATTTTTGTCTTTTTGGATATTTTTATGTTTGCGGCCGGATTTTTATAATATCAGCCGGATTTTATTTTTTTTTGAATACATATTATTAAATTTTGGCCGGATTTTAATACTTTATAGCCGGATTTTTGTCTTCAACGTCAAATATCAGTATTTCTTAGCCGGATACTTGTGTTAGTTGATAAATTTTAGTATTTTATAAACAAATTTTAGTATTTTTCATCCAAGTTTTTGTTTTTTTGTTTGTATTTTAGTATAATGTTTTTATCTTTTTAATTTAACTATTTGTTTGTTGAAAATTTTTAGTATTTTATGAACATATTTACGGCCAAATTTTTGTTTTTTTCTTAATGAATTTTAGTATATTTTGGCCAAATTAAAAAAAAATTAATTATTATCTTATATATATGATGTTAGATTTTTATAACAATTTTAACATTTGAGGCTTAATTTCTGTTTTTCTTAGATAAATTTATTGTTTTCTAACTGGATTTTATAATATAGTGTACAGATTTTTGTCTTTGCAGATGAATTTTAGTGTTTTATAACCAATTTTTTATGTTTGTTGCCGGATTTTAGCGTTTTTTGACCGGATTTTTGTTTTTTAGTATTTCTTCTATTTATATTAAATATTGGCCGGATTTTTATCATTTATTTCCAGATTTTAGTATTTTGTGACTGAATTTTTGTTTCTGTGGATGAGTTTTAGCATTTTATGGTCAAATTTTTGTGATTGTAACTGGAATTATATGTCTGTGGCTAGATTTTTGCTTTTGTTGGATCCATTTTATGGTTAGGTTTTAAAATTTTATGACCGGGTTTTTATTCAAATTTTTTTTTGTTAATAAAATTTTAGTAATTTGGCAAATTTTTAATTTTGAGGGCGGATATTTGTTTTTCTTGGATGCATTATAGTGTATTGTGGCTGGATTTTTATCTTTCTAATCAGATTCTAGTATTTTGAGATCAAGTTTTTATTTTTGTGTTGGATTTAAATATTTTATGATTGAATTTTGGTATGTGTGACGGAATGTTTGTCTTTCTGTGTACATTATTGTATTTTATGGCCAAATTTTTATGTTTGTGGCCGGATTTTAATATTTCAGACCGGGTTTTTTTGCTTTTTTAATGCAATTTCTGACATATTAATACATTTTTTGCTAATTTTTTTTTCTTAATTATCTAAAATTGAGTACAAAAGTACAATATATGCGTCTTTTAACCTTTATTGGAGTAATTTGGAATACTTTTTGTTTACAAAAAAAACTTTTAGAAATTTTGTGCATTTTAAGTGCGATTTTGAGTAATAAAATATTTTTATTGACAAATTTTTACAATAAATGCTGGTCTAGATTAATTTGAAATTAAAATATGCATTTAATGCGTTTCTCAAAATTAAATTTAGCAATCTACAATACAATTTGTACATAAAAGTGTTTTTTAAGCGATTTATTGCGTTTTTAGTGCAATTTGAAGCTAAAATCACGACATTAAACATGAAAATAACATATAAAATGCATTTTGAAAGTAGAACTTGCTCAAAAATTACGTTTATTGCATAAAAATGTGCTTAAAAACACAAAATATTTTATATAATTTTGTTTAAAAATGGTACATAAACATAATAATTTTATAGAAAATTCATTTCTAACGCAAAACTTGTTAAAACTGACGTTTATTACATAAAATGTTGCCTAAAATGATAAAAAATGCACATAAAACTTTAAATTTTGCATAGAAAACTGATTTTTTGCGTGAAATGTGATTGAAAATTACGTTTATTATACGACAATTTACTTTAAAAGGCTAAAAAGTTTACATAAAACATAAAAATTGGTTATAAAACTCAATTTGACGTTTTTAAGGTTATATTTGCTTAAAAACCATGTTTATAACATGAATTTTTACCAATGGCTAAAAATTGCACGAAAATTGCTTATAAAATATATTTGTAGAATATTTTATTTGCTAAAAAGTTACGTTTTTTGCGTTAAATTTGCTTAAAAATTAAGTTTATTGTATAAAAGTTTGCTTAAAAAGGCTAAAACTGCCCAAAAAACATAAAATATTATATTTCTAGCGTAAAATTTGTTTAAACTTGTTGTAAAAGTTTATTGCATGAGAACTTAAAAAAAGTTAGAAATTGCACAAAAAACATAAAAATTGCGTAAAGATACGTTTTTAGAGTAGAATATATTTAAAAATTACGTTTATTTTATAAGAATTTGCTTAAAAAGGTTTAAAAAACTACATATAACATAAAAATTATATATAAAACCCATTTTTCAAATGAAATTTGCTCAAAAATTACGTTTTTAGCGTAATATTTGCTCAAAAGTATGATTATTTAATAATATTTTGCTTTAAAAGGCCAAAACTGCCAAAAAGATAAAATACTACATACAAATTTTTTCAAAAAAATTAATGATTGTACATAAAACATAAAAAATGCAAAAAACTCATTTCTAACGTAAAACATGTTAAAAATTACGTTTATAACATAAAATTTTGTTTAAAATACTAAAAATTACACATCAATTTAAAATTTTTATAGAATACTCATTACTAGCGTAAAAAAGTGTTTAAAAATTTTGATTATCACCTGAAAATTTGCTTAAAAAAATTAAACAGTTTACATAAAACGTAAAAATCAATTATTAAACTCAATTCTACGATAAAAATTGCTTATAAACGACGTTTTCAACATGAAATTTGCTTAAAAATTACGTTTATTACAAAAAAATTTGTTTAAAAAAGCTTAAAATATTGTGTTAAACATAAAAGTTGCTTAAATAACTTGTTTTTAGTGTAAAATTTACTCAAAAATTACGTTTATTGCGTAAAAGTTTGCTTAAAAAGACTAAAATTACACACAAAAACAAAAAATATTACATTTTTAGCGTAAAATCTGCTTAAAAAATTAGGTTTTTTGCATGAGAACTCACTTAGGAAGACTTCAAAAAGAAAGAATTTACACAAAAAACATAAAACTTGCGTATAAAACTCATTTTAAAGATACAATTTGCTCAAATATTACGTTTTTAGAGTAAAATTTGCTTAAAAATACATTTATTTTATATGGATTTGCTTAGAAAATCTAAAAATATTACATAATACATAAAAATCATATAAAAACCCATAAAAAAAAAAATTTGCTCAAAAATTTCGTTTCTAGCTTAAAATTTGCTAAAGAGATTTGTTTATTTAATGAAATTTTGCTTAAAGAAACTAAAATTGCCTAATAACATAAAATATTACATGTAATTTTGCTTAAAAAAACTAAAAATTATACATAATACATAAAAAATGCATAAAAAAACTCATTTCTAACGTAAAACATGATAAAAATTACTTTTATTACAGAAAATTTTGTTTGAAATACTAAAAATTACACATCAATTTAAAATTCTTATAGAATACTCATTTCTAGCGTGAAAAAGTGTTCAAAAATTACGATTATCACTTGAGAATTTGCTTAGAAAAAATAAACAGTTTACATAAAACGTAAAAATAGAGTATAAAACTCAATTCTACGATAAAAGTTGCGCATAAACGACGTTTTCAACGTGAAATTTGCTTAATAATTACGTTTATTACATAAAAATTTGTTTAAACAAGCTTAAAATATTGTATTGAAACATAAAAGTTGCGTAAATAACTTGTTTTTAGTGTAAAATTTACTCAAAAATTACGTTTATTGCGTAAAAGTTTGCTTAAAAAGACTAAAATTACAAAAAAAACATAAAATATTACATTTTTAGCGTAAAATTTGCTTAAAAAATTAAGTTTATTGCATGAGAACTCACTTAGAAAAACTAGAAATTACACAAAAAACATTAAACTTGCGTATAAAACTCATTTTAAAGATACAATTTGTTCAAATATTACGTTTTTAGAGTAAAATTTGCTAAAAAATACATTTATTTTATATGGATTTGCTTAGAAAATCTAAAAATATTACATAATACATAAAAATCATATAAAAAACCCATTTAAAAAAAAATTTGCTCAAAAATTTCGTTTCTAGCTTAAAATTTGCTAAAGAGATTTGTTTATTTAATGAAATTTTGCTTAAAAAAACTAAAATTGCCTAATAACATAAAATATTACATGTAATTTTGCTTAAAAAAACTAAAAATTGTACATAAAACATAAAAATTGCATAAATAACTTATTTCTAACGTAAAACATGTTAAAAATTACTTTTATTACAGAAAATTTTGTATGGAATACTAAAAATTACACATCAATTTAAAATTCTTATAGAATACTCATTTCTAGCGTAAAAAAGTGTTCAAAAATTACGATTATCACTTGAGAATTTGCTTAAAAAAGTTAAACAGTTTACATAAAACGTAAAAATCGAGTATAAAACTCAATTCTACGATAAAAGTTGCGCATAAACGACGTTTTCAACGTGAAATTTGCTTAAAAATTACGTTTATTACATAAAAATTTGTTTAAACAAGCTTAAAATATTGTATTGAAACATAAAAGTTGCGTAAATAACTTGATTTTAGTGTAAAATTTACTCAAAAATTACGTTTATTGCGTAAAAGTTTGCTTAAAAAGACTAAAATTACACAAAAAACATAAAATATTACACCTTTAGCGTAAAATTAGCTTAAAAAATTAAGTTTATTGCATGAGAACTTACTTAGAAAGACTAGAAATTACACAAAAGTATACAATTGGCTCAAATATTACGATTTTAGAGTAAAATTTGCTTAAAAATACATTTATTTTATATGGATTTGCTTAGAAAATCTAAAAATATTACATATTACATAAAAATCTTATATAAAACCCATTTTTAAAGAAAAATTTGCTCAAAAATTACGTTTCTAGCTTACAATTTGCTTAAAAGATTTGTTTATTACATAAAATTTTGCTTAAAGTACTAAAAATTAGATATCCACTTAAAATTCGAATAAAAAACTTTTCAAATATTACGTTTAATATCTGAAAATTTGCTTAAAAAAGCTAAAAAATTACAAAAAAACATAAAAATTGCTTATAAAACTCAATTCTACGTTAAAATTTGATTAAATATGACGTTTTTAACGTGAAATTTGCTTAAAAATAAAATTTATTACAAAAGAATTTACTTAAAAAGGCTAAAAACTGCACAAAAATTGCGTATCAAATTTTTCTTAGTATTAAATTTGCTAAATAGTTACGTTTCTAGCGTGAAGTTTGCGCAAAAATTACGCTTATTCCATAAGAATTTGTTTAAAAAGCGTAAAATTGTGCATTAAACATCAAAATTGCGTAAATAACTTGTTTTTAGCGTAGAATTTACAGAAAATTTACGTTTATTGCTTAAAAGTTTGCTTAAAAAACCTAAAATTGCACAAAAACATAAAATATTACATTTTTAGCGCAAAATTTGCATAAGAATTAAGTTTATTGCATGAGAACTCACTAAGAAAAGCTAGAAATTGCACGATAAACATGAAATTTGTGTATAAAACTTGTTTTAAAGATACAATTTGCCGAATTACGTTTTTAGAGTAAAATTTGTTCAAAAATTGCTTTTATTACATAGAAATTTGCTTAAAACAGCTAAAATACCACATAAAACATAAAAATTGTTTATAACACTCATTTTTAATGTAAATTTGCTCAAAAATTACCTTTCTAGCTAAAAATTATGTTTATTTAATAAAATTTTATTTAAATAGGTTAAAATTGCTTAAAAACATAAAATATTACATGTAATTTTGCTTAAAAAAATTGAAAATTGTACATAAAACATAAAAATTGCATAAAAAACTCATTTCTAACATATTAAAAATTAAGTTTATTTTTTAAAATTTTGCTTAAAATTCTTACAATTACACGTCAATTTGAAATTTGCATAGCAAACTTATTACTAGCGTCAATAAGTTTTTAAAAATGACGTTTATTACTTAAAAGTTAGCTTCAAAAACTAAAAAGTTTACACAAAACATAAAAATTGCGTATACAACTCAATTTTGCGTTAATATTTGCTGAAAAATTACGTTTTTAAAGTGAAATTTACTTAAAAATTAAATTTATTACTTAAAAATTTACTAAAAAAGAATACAAATTGCACGAAAATTGCGTAAAAAAACAGTTTGCTAAAAAAATACGTTTTCAGCTTGAAATTTGCTCAAAAAATACATTTATTGCATAATAATTTGCTTAAATAAGAATAAAATTCTGCAATAAATATAAAAATTGCCTAAATAACTTGTATTTGAAGTAAAATTTACTCAAAAATTACGTTTGTTGCATAAAAGTTTACTTGAAAAGGCTAAAATTGCTTAAAAACATAAAATAATACATTTCTAGCGTAAAATTTGGTTAAGAATTGAGTTTATTGCATGAAAACTCACTTTAGAAAAACTAGAAATTGCACAAAAAACAATTTTAAGCTTATAAAAGTATACAATTTGCTTAAAAGTTACGATTTTAGACTAAAATTTGCTTAAAAATTACGTTTAAATCAAAGAAATTTGCTTAGAAGAGCTAAAAATACTACATAAATCAAAAATCATATATAAAACTTATTTTTAAAGTAGAATATGCTCAAAAATTACGTTTCTAGCGTAAAATTTGCTCAAAAATTATGTTTATTTAAGTACATTTTGCTCAAAAAAACTAAAATTGCTCAAAAACTTAAATTATTACAAGTAATTTTGCTTAATAAAATTAAAAATTGTACATAAAACTTAAAAATCGCCATAAGAAATTTATTTCTAACGTAAAATATGTTAAATATTACGTTTATTACATAAAATTTTGCTTAGAATATTAAAAATTACACATCCTTTCAAAATTTGCTTAGAAAACTTATTTTTTGCGTAAAAAATGTTTAAAAGTTACGTTTATTACATGACAATTTACTTAAAAAGGCCAAAAAGTTTACATAAAACATGAAAATCGCGTATAAAACTCAATTTTACGTTAAAGTTTGAATAAAAATAACGTTATTAACTTGAAATTTGCTTAAAAATAAAGTTTATTATATAAGAATTCACTTTACGTTTCTAGGGTAAAATTTGTTTAAAAAATACGTTTATTTTATTAGAATTTGATTAAAAAAGTTTAAAATTGTACAATAAATATAAAAATTGCGTAAATAACTTGTTTTTAGCGTAAAATTTACTCAAAAATTACGTTTATTGCATAAAAGTTTGCTTGAAAAGGATAAAATTGTCCAAAAACATAAAATTTGCATAAGAATTAAGTTTATTGAACGAGAACTCACTTAGAATGGCTGGAACTTGCACGGAAAACATGAAAATTGCGTATAAAACTCATTTCAAGTACACAATTTGCTCAATTACGTTTTTAGAAAAAAAATTGTTTGAAAATTACGTTAATTACATAAGAATTTACTTAGAAAAGCTAAAAATACCTCATAAAACATAAAAATTATACATAAAACCTAATTTTACAGTAAAATTTGCTCAAAAATTATGTTTCTATTGTAAAATTTGCTCAAAAATTAGGTTTATTTAATATTATTTTGCTTAAATATATATAAATATATATATGCTAAAACTGTTCAAAAGTATAAAATATTACATGTAATTTTGCTAAAAAATAGTACATAAACATAAAAATTGCATAGAAAACTCATATCTATTGTAAAACTTTTTAAAACTGACGTTTGTTGAAATAAATTTTGCTTAAAATGATAAAAATTACACATAAAACTTAAAATTTGCATAGAATACTCAATACTAGGAAAAAAAAATGTTCAAAAATTACGTTTATTATCTGAAAAATTGAATAAAAAATCTAAAAATTTACATAAAACATAAAAATCGCGTATAAAACTCAATTCTACGGTAAAATTTGCTCAAAATAGACGTTTTAAAATAAAAAAATTTACATAAGAATTTACTTAGTTAGGCTAAAAATTGCACAAAAATTATGCATAAAACTTATTTCTAAGATATAATTTGCTAAAAAGTTACATTTCTTGCTTAAAATTTGCTTAAAAGTTACGTTTATTAAATAAGAATTTGCTTAAAAGAGCTTAAACTTGTGCACTAAACATGAAAATTGCGTAAATAACTTGTTTTTAGCTTAAAATTTACTCAATGTGTGCTTGAAAAAGTTGAAAGAGCCCAAAAACATAAAAATTGAGTATAAAACTCATTTCAAGGATACAATTTGCACAAAAGTTACTTTTTTAGAGTAAAACTTACTTAAAAAATAAATTGTACATTAAACATAAAATTTGCGTAAACAACTTGTTTTTATTGTAAAATTTACTCAAAAATTACGTTTATTGCATAAAAGTTTGCTTGAAAAGACTCAAATTGCCCAAAAACATTACAATTATAGTGTAGAATTTGCTTAAAAGAATTAAAAATAGCGTATAAAACTCATTATACAATTTGCTCAAAAGTTACGTTTTTAAAGTAAAATTTGCTTACAAATTACGTTTATTACGTAGAAATTTGTTTAAAAAAGCTAAAACTACCACATATAACATAAAAATCATATATAAAACTCAATTTTAAAGTAAAATTAAATTTTTAGCGTAAAATTTGCTACAAAATTATGTTTATTTAATAACATTTTGCTTAAAAAGGTTAAAATTGGCTAAAATTGGCCAAAAACATTACAAATAGTACATAAACATAAAAATTGCATAAAAATCTATTTCTAACGTAAAACATGTTAAAAATTACGTTTATTACATAAATTTTTATTTAAAAAGATAAAATTATTAGCAACAAAAACTGTGCAAAAAACTTATACATATTCATCAAAAATGGTACTGAAAAAACATTTATTGCAATATTTCAATAAAAAATTAACTAATGTTTTACTTAGAACACACTTATTTTAATAAATGGTGACAAAAAGTCATTTTTAAGGTAAAGATCTTAAATAAAATGGTTAAAAAATGCAGAAAAACACATTTACTGCACAAAAATTTACTAATTTCTTACCTAATACCCACTTATTATAATAAATAGTGTCAAAAACTTATTTTGAAGATTAAGATCTTTGATAAAGTGATTAAAAATGCACAAAAACACATTCACTGCACAAAAATTAACTAATATCTTACATAAAACTCACTTATTATAATAAAAAGTGGTTAAAATTTATGTTGCACAAAAACACGTTTACTGCACTAAAATTAACTAATGTCTTACCTAAAACCCACATATTATAATAAATGGTGCTAAAAATTTATTTTTAAGATAAAGTTCTTAGATAAAATTGTTAAAAAATGCACAAAAACACATTTACTGCACAAAAATTAACTAATATCTTACCTAAAACAGACTTATCATAATAAATTCTGCTAAAAATTCATTTTTGAAATAGAGATCTTAGATAAAATTATTTAAAAAGCACAATAATACATTAACGGCACAAAAATTATCTTATATCTTATCTAAAGCCCACTTATCATAATAAATAGTGCCAAAATTTATTTTTGAGATAGAGATCTTAGATAAAATTGTTAAAAAAAGCACAAAAACACATTTACTGTATAAAAATTAACTATTATCTTACCTAAAACTCACTTATTATAATAAATGATGCCAACAATTGATTTTTGAGATAAAAATCTTAGATAAATTTGTTAAAAAATGCACAAGAACACGTTTACTGCACAAAAATTAACTAATATTTTACCTAAAACCCATTTATTCTAAAAATTGGTGTCAAATATTTATTTTTGAGATAAAGATCTTAGATAAAATTGTTAAAAAATGCACAAAAACACATTTACTGCACAAAAATTAACTAATATCTTACCTAAAACCGACTTATCATAATAAATTCTGCTAAAAATTCATTTTTGAAATAGAGATCTTAGATAAAATTATTTAAAAAGCACAATAATACATTAACGGCACAAAAATTATCTTATATCTTATCTAAAGCCCATTTATCATAATAAATAGTGCCAAAAATTATTTTTGAGATAAAGATTTTAGATAAAATTGTTAAAAAAAGCACAAAAACACATTTACTGTATAAAAATTAACTATTATCTTACCTAAAACTCACTTATTATAATAAATGATGCCAACAATTAATTTTTGAGATAAAAATCTTAGATAAATTTGTTAAAAAATGCACAAGAACACGTTTACTGCACAAAAATTAACTAATATTTTACCTAAATCCCATTTATTCTAAAAATTGGTGTCAAATATTTATTTTTGAGATAAAGATATTAGATAAAATTATTAAAAAAATGCACAAAAACAAACTTACTTCACAAAAATTAACTAATATTTTACCTAAAACCCATTTATTATAATAATTGGTGCTATAAATTCATTTTTGAGATAAAGGTCTTTGATAAAATTGTAAAAAAATGCACAAAAACACATTTACTGCACAAAAATTACTTAATATCTTACCTAAAATTTATTTATTATAATAAAAGGTGCCAAAAAATAAATTTGATCAAAAATTTGAAAGAAAAAAAAGGTTTTTTTATGCCATTACTATCAACCTACTACATACCTTGGCATCCATCCAATTGAACGGTTTCTTATATGTTTGTAGGTTTTTCCATCTTGAAATAGTTTTGAGATCAATTGAGTTAGCTAAGTATGACCAAAAAAATAATTATATAATCATGCAGATAAACTGCTAACAACAATGTTGTCATTTTTTAATATAATGATCATAAAACTAATAGAACATTAATTTTAATTTATCAAATAACTACCGTTGGTTAAAATTATGATTTAAAAAGAAACTTTCATAGATATTTATATGATGGGAAGATGCGATTATCCCTCCAACAATTTGTCAATAACGGGCGTCCGGCGCATCTGCGACAAATATATGTCTTTTTGATCTGGCAGAGCAACGATTGCAATTCCGGAATAAACTGATTAAACCGTATAATAATCCCCGCTTAATGGAGATGAATACAAATTTGGGAAAGCACATCGCAATAGTTATTGTAATCGGCTCTCGTCCAACTATTAATACGACACCTGGCGACAACACATAGAAAAGCGTTATCACATTACGTCCAGACTCTAATTATATAGAACCTAGATTATACATCCTCGGACAAGGGCTACTATTTCATTTCAACCCCATTGCTGGAGCGTGCAGAAGGGACGGTTAATGGATAGCGGAGAGGTGCCTCCCCTATAGAAATAGGCCCGCATATGTGTGTTTACTGTAATTACTCGAACGTGTCATGCTTATTGATTCAGTATTACATACCATATTAAACTAAAATTTTACATTGTAAGAAAGCTATATTTTATGCTTGTATATTTTTGGTTTGCGATTATTATAAACCAGACGACGGGTAATGGGCGTGAAATCTGGGTAGTATCGGTGCTGCCGTAAAATGTCGAGTTCACACCGGGTCATACTTTCGCGTATAAATATTGATAAGTTCCTGTTTACGGTGCAACGCATCTGGGACGTGGATCTGAGCAGCAGCGCGCCGGATAAATTTTAATTAGCCACGTACTAAGTTAGCCCCTTAACTCATCGGACCGTGTCGGTGGCAAAGCCAACAAGGGGTTGAGATCCGATAGGGGTGATTGCACAACCCCACCGCTAATCACTATCAACACCTAACATGCTTTAGAATGTATTAACTTTAATATTATAGCAAATTATTATTTAATTAATTTATGTATAATAAATTTACAATAGAAATTTAAATATTGAAGAAGACAACAAAACAGTAGAGCTTATCAACCAAGCGTGGTTAAAGATTTATTGGATTTTGAATGTTTTGTCAATAAAAAATGTTTCAAAGCGTGTTTGTTTTTTTTAGAATACGAAGCTTAAAATTTTGCCACTATAAATAAGCTACTTTCTTAATGTTTGAGTACATGAAATATTGAATAAGATTTTACTTTCAACAAGTTCTATTCTGATCGTATTTATTCCAAGCTCCTTTTGCATATTAATGATAAAGAATACTGTAGTATCTCATTAAGATATTAGCACTTGAAATTGAATATCATTTGAATAGTATAAGAAGGAGGAAGGTGTAAATAATAATTAGCTGGAAAAGTCTCGCGCGGACAATAAACGACTGTTAAATTCCCGAATATTTACCGCCCCCATTCAACCCTCTTCCACGGGAAATAAATCCGTTTAAATGGAAATTAAATTCGTAGTGTAAGAACGTCCCCGTCCGCGCCCATCTCCCTAACAAGAAATAATAGGCGAATAAATATTTGTGTAAAAGTAAATTCAGTGTGAACCCCTCATTCCCGAAAACAAAAACCTTGTTTTTGTCTTGTCTCGTTTACACTTTAGTATTATTTTTTATACTTACTTGAAACTAAAACTAATTAAAATGATTTTAAAGGCGTAAATCAAATTGCGCGCTATTGTAAAAACGTAAAGTATATATCTTGTTGGAATTGCAGAATATTACCGGCAAAGAACTTGTCGTCTATTACTCATTTTGTTATTTAGTGCGATTGATGAGGGAGGTAATAAATTTTACAACCAATTACACAAGCGGAAACTTAACAAATAAAATATGACTATTGGTGCTAGAGTATATAACACTCTTGGGTGCAGCACTGAAAATTCAGGGTTCCATGTCTTGAAAGTTACAATGATCTTTGGTTTATAACAGATAATAATTTACAAGCATTCGTGTCAATAGAAATAAAATTTAATTTGTGTAAAAAGTATTTTTTCATGTTTTAAACATTGTATCATCTGCATTACAATAAACTTAATTAATAGTATTAATTTTTAATAAAAAATAAATTAATTTACTTTCTGTTTATTATATTCATTTCACACTTAAAGTCGAATATAAATTGTTATTGATATATTAGATATTTCTAGAATCTTCATTTTAAATCAAAACCTTTTCAACAAATACAATTTCAATAGATTATTTTATTTATCTCAATGTTTGTATGCACTAGAAGCGATAAGAATCGGAGCGAGCGCACAAAAAACTAATGCGCAGAAGACTGAGACGAGTGACTCAGCTGATAAGCACACTCCTGACATACAGTTCTGCATTGATTTCTAACGTGTTCGGGTGTATTGTTAATAAATGAGGCGTAATAAATGTTTCAGTGCTAAAATAGTTGAATGAATTTTAATTAATAATTACCAAATTGTTGCTAATGATGTTCGTGACCTAGTGCCGTGTTTTTGTTACTTAAATTGAATGATTTATTGAAGAGTTTTAATTAATTCTATTGACACAATTAGAGGTGCATTTAGTGTGTTGGTGATGTACAGGAATGGATTACATAATTAGGAATTCGAGGAGAAAAGGTATTTTTCTTTTGGTTTTAAATTAATTGCTCATAAAATTTTATTCTTTACTCTGCTTATGCTATTGCGCCAAATTGTGTAATATAAATTGTTTTTCAGTAAATTGTATTGTATTTTATGTCCATGTAAAGGTGTTAATTTGCTTTTTTAGATTACTAATTAGCATCAAATTCCAATAAATTGTTTTCGAGTTATAAGTTCTTGAATGCAATTAAGTTAAAATTGTGTCAAGTTTATAGTATTGGTTTTGTTTATTGTTATTGTTGAGGTCTAGTGGTACTAATTTGCATCAAATTCCAATAAATCGTTTTAGAGTTATAAATTGTTGATTTGTTTCTGAAGTGTTCTTATTGAGTTATGTCAGATCAATTAAATTGAGGTTATCTTAAATTTAGCATATCAATTTTGTTTATTTTTAAACATTTGCTACTGTTGCTGCTGATGACTATTGGTACCAATTTGCATAAAATTCCAATGAACCAATCTAGATTTATCAATTTTTGAATTGTTTTAAATGCTCTTGATTGAACTGGGTCTGACCAATTAAGTTGAGGTTATGTCAATACACTATAGGTATTTTAGATGTTGAGGTCTATTGGTACCAATTTGCATCAAATTCCAATAAATTGTGTAAGAGTTATCATTTGTTGAGTTGTTTCTAAATGCTCTTGTTTGTGATGTCAGACCAATTAACTTGAAATTTTGTCAAATTTATTTTGTTTATGTTTACACAATTGGTACTTTTTATGTTAAGGTCGATTGGTACTAATTTGCATCACATTTTAATAGATTGTTTTTGTACAAATTTGGGCTATTGATAATACAAAGGTATGTATAATATCAGATAGTTAATACATTTGTGCGTACTTCTACCATAGATGTATCTGTCTTTTTTGCACAACTATTTGCCATCTTTAAATCTTGGAGATGCTCTTCAACTAAGTTCAATAAGTTTGTGTCAAAAGTTTTAACTTTAGTTCCGCTCACCCGCTCAAATGTTTGTTATCTAATTTATTAATAACTAACACTTGAGTGGGTGGACAAGGCACTTAGTTTATTGATAGCGCGTCAATAGTTTCAAATTTATTTTTTGCCCACCCTTCCAAGTGTTTAAAATCCAAATTCTTGATCACCAACATTTGGGTGGGTAGGCACTTGGTTCAATAATTGCGCGTTAGTAGTTTTAACTTTAGTTCCCGCCCACCCTCCTAAGTGTCTTTAATCCAATTTCTTGATCACCAACATTTGTATGGATAAGTTTAATAATTGCGGGATAATAATTTTATCTTTTGTTTTTCCTACCCGCCCAAGTGTTTGGGATAAAATTTTTTAATCATCAACGCGTGGGTGGATGGTATTAATTGCATAACATTAGTTTTTATTTTAGTTCTCGCCCAACTACCCAAGTGTTTGTAATCTATTTTCATGATAACTAATAATTGGGTGGGTGGGCGGGGTCACTCAATTTAATATTTACTTGTCAGTACTTTTAACTTTAGTTTCCGCTCACCCGCCTAGGTGTTTGTGATTTAAGATCTTAATCACCAACATTTGGGTTGGTGGGTGGGGTACTTTGTTCAATGATTTTGCGTCAATAGTTTTAACTTTAGTTTTTGCCTACCCGCCCAAGTGTTTGTTATCTTTTTGAGGGACGCAATAAAGAAGGCTAAAAGAGCTAGCTTTTCTGTCAAAATGTAGACTCTGACATCTGTGGCGACGGCTACAGAATAGTCATGAAGATGATGGCAGGATTCCCGCCGAGACCAAAGTTGACGATGGAAGCCATGGAGAAAGTAGTTAAGCACTTGTTCCTGGCTCAACCAAAAGTAAAGCATGACTGTGCCATTAGCAATAGTTTAATCGTTTTTACGAGCGAAGAGCTACGTGAGGCATGTGCAAAACTAAAGCACAATAAATCTCCAGGACCTGGAAATATTTCTGCGGAAGTACTAAAGGAGGTAGCTTTGAGCAGTCCAAATCTGGTGCTGAGAGTATATAACAACCTTGCGGCCACAGTAACATTCGCAACGGTGTGGAAACAGGCGCTACTTGTTCTGCTACAAAAAGGAAATAAATCAACTCCGGAAGAACCTGGGTCTTTTAGACCAATTAGCCTTTTGGATGCAGAGGGAAAGCTCTACGAACACCTGTTACGCAGTCGGCTTAATAAGGAACTTGAGCGTACGGGCTGTTTTTCAAAAAAAAAAAACAGTTTGGATTTCGAAAAGGACGGCAGACAGTGGATGCTCTCAAAGAAGTAATTAACATTGCCAGGCAAGCGGCTGCGTTCTTAGCAGCGCACCGGAGACTTTGCGTGATGGTAACTCTCGACGTCCAAAATGCGTTTAACAGCGCATCGAGGCAGTTGATCGTAGATGAGCTGAGGAAAAGAGGGGTTTAAGAATATCTAACCGCCATTATAGCTTCCTATTTAACTGACAGGAAAATAATTCTAAAATCAGAGAACACAACCAAAACCGTCGAAGTAAGCAGTGGGGTGCCACAAGGGTCAGTGCTGGGCCCAACACTTTGGAATATTTTCTACGACGATTTACTCCAGACCAAAATTTTTGAGGGAACGGTTTTGATTGGCTTTGCGGACGACGTGGCTATGGTGACGACGGCAAAAAGTGCAGAAACGCTAATGAACACAGTCAACACTGAACTACTGCGTGTGACAAATTGGATGGACAAGAAGGGGTTAAAACTGGCTCCGCATAAAACCGAGGCAGTACTTCTAACGCCAAAGAGAAAACTAACTCGGATTCAGTTTGACATTCTTGGTACGGTAGTTATGCTGAGCAAGGCAGTTAAATACCTAGGAGTATGGCTCGACACTAAACTAACGTTTGCCGAACATATCAAGAAGACAATCGAAATGACCGAAAAATCGGTAACAGCCCTAAGCAGTCTAATGCCTAACGTTAGAAGACCTAGAGCTTCAAAAAGGAGGATTTTTGCAAATGTTGTCCAGTTGCATTTGCTGTATGCCGCACCTGCATGGCATGCAGTAACCGACAACAAAAAGCTGTCCCAAAATCTAACAAGAATACAGAAGACGATGTCCATCCGAGTATGTAGTGCATACAGATCTATATCTGCGGAAGCTGTTGGGGTTATTGCTGGAATACCGCCTTTCAAATTTCAGATCAAGGAATGAGCTGAAGTGTACAGTGATACACCAAGGAACACTGTCAAACAAATGCAAATGGCCAGATGGAAAAACAAATAGGACAACGGGACTTACGGACGATGGACTTGTACACTGATACCACAGATCCAAAAGTGGCTCGACAGACCCTATGGGGATGCAGATTATTTTATTACCCAAGCTCTTTCAGGGCACGGTTGCTTCGGAAAATATCTCTACGACCGCAAGAAAGCGGAAACAAACGAGTGTACCTAATGCAAGGAAATTGATGACGCAAATCATACCTTGTTTAGTTGTTTTAAGTGGAATGGTGTAAGATCAGCTTATACGGATATGACGGGAAAGATTTTCACCGCTACAAATATGATGGAGAGCCTCGTAAAGTCGAAAGACACCTGGAGACAAGCGTACACCACGATACGCAAAATTATTGAGTCCAAAGAGAAAGACAGTCGACGTTGAAAGAACAACCTTTGCACTGAAGAAATGCGAAAGCGGATTCCGGTGTAAATGTGTGTAGTGAGAGAGATGGTTGTTTTAGTTGGGTTGGGCTGCTTAACAGTACAATCGCACACTGTTGCCCAATTTCCGTCTGGGGGCCTTGCCTTTTGAAGTTTTTTTTTTCATCTCTATAATAAAAAAAAAAAATAAAAAAGTGTTTGTTATCTAATTTCTTAATAACCAATTTTTGGGTGGGTGTGTCTTTAATCCAATTTTTTGATCACTAACATTTGAATGGGTGAGTAGGCTTTTAGTTTAATAATTGCAGGATAATAGTTTAATCTTTAGTTCCCGCCTAAGTGTTTCAGATTAAATTTCTTGATCATCAATAATTGGGTGAGTGGTCGGGCATTCAGTTTATCGATTGAAAGACATAGTTTTGATTTTAGTTCTTGCCCAACCACCCAAGTGTTTGTAATTTAATTTCTTGATCACTTATACTTGGGTGGGTGGGCGGGGCACTTAATTCAATGATTACGCGTCAGTAGTTTTAACTTTAGTTTTTGCCTACCCGCGCAAGTGTTTGTGATCTACGGTCTTCACTTGGGTGAGTGGGTTGGGTGCGGTACTTCGTTCAATGATATTGCGTCAGTAGTTTAAATTTTAGTTCCCGTCTACCCGCCCAAGTGTTGTTTATTTAATTTTTTAATAACTAACACTTGAGTGGGTGGCCGGGGCACTCAGTTAATTGATAGCGCGTCAGTAGTTTCAAATTTACTTTCCGCCTACACACCCAAATGTTTGAAATTCAAATCAACAACACTTGGGTTGGTGGGTGGCACTTGTTTTAATTATTGCGCGTCAGTAGTTTTAACTTTAGTTTCCGCCTACCCTTTTAAGTGTTTGTAATCCAATTTCAATCTTAGTTTAATAATTGCGGGATATTATTTTATCTTTAGTTTCTGCCCAAGTGTTTGTGATCAAATTTCTCGATCATCAACACTTGGGTGGGTGTGTGGGGCACTCAGTTTAATGATTTTGCGTCAGTAGTTTCAACTTTAGTACCCACCCACTTACCTCAAGTGTTTGTAATCTAATTTGTTAAAACATTTGAGTGGGCGGGTGGGGGGACTCAGTTTAATGATTTTGCGTCAGTAGTTTTATCTTTAGTACCCACCTACCCACCCCAACTGTTTATGATCTAATTTTTTGAACACTATTATTTTGGTGGGTGGGAGGGGCACTTATTTCAATGATTGCGCGTCTGTAGTTATAACTTTATTTCCGCTCACCCGCTCAAGTGTTTGTGATCAAATTTAAGTAATCATTTCAAAACTACGTTGAGCAAAAAGACTATTTATTTAGGTCTAGATAAACCCACCCATTACAGCTCCGTTAGCCACCAAAGGGACGTTCTTAAGGTAGCAACACTTAAAGACGTCAACTTCTAAGTTAAAATCAGGACTATTAATGACCACAATCCCGTACTACTAAAATTTTTGGAAAAAATTAAATCAGAAGGAAAAAAGATTTGTTATCCATACAAAATAAATTCTTTACTTACAATATCTGAAATAAATGCTTCTTAGCAGCTTAATTTCAGTAAGAATAGTTGCGGACGTCAAAAAAACCGTCAAACATTTTTCCAACTTAATCCACAAAGTCTTGACTTGTTACATAAAATGTTAAACTTTACAACAAAATCAAAACAGTTTTAAAGTTTCACATAAATGAGCTAGTACAAAACTTTGGAAGTAACCACAAAAGATAAAATGTAATGTAAAAGATTGCGCAACATACAAGTCCCTATTATAATCACACATGGCAAAAACGATCTTCAATACTCAATTGATATTAAAAGAAAGATAAACACATTTACTGGCAGCTTCAAACTCTAATGCTTCTTCTCTATGACTGAGGACACTGACCTGGATCAAATTACTGCAGAAAAGAAAAATTTTCTTCCTTGCGTGTCGCTTCAACTTATATTTGCATTAGTGCTTTCCGTCTGAGTTGATCCGGTTTGTCATTAAAATCTGGCCGTTTAAGGACAAAATCTGGCTTTGTTCTAAAACTCTGGCCACTACGCCTGAATGACAATTTTGTAATTTTTTTGTTGAGAATTGGGTAAATTTTTATGCAAAAATTTTTTTTTGTTAAAAAAATGATGCTATAATTTTTGTAAAAAAAAAAATGGAAATATTGGAAGTCCAAAAAACAGTAGATTTTTTGAAAAATATAAAATATTTGGAAATTACTAATTGACCGCATGTGTGATAATTTTTTTTTTTTTTTATTTGTTTCTATAACTGCAATTTTTGTAAAAACGAACAATTTTAAGAAATTAAAAAAAAAGTTTGAAATTTTAGAAATTAATTATAAAGGGCAACAAATTTAAATAATTTAAAAGAATTTGTTTTGATTTTTATAATTAAAAAAAATTTAAAAAATGATTGTGTAATTACAATTTTTGGTAAAAGAGAGAATGAAACAATTTTAACTTTTTTTGAAACATTACAATATTTTGATTTAAATTTTCACAAAAAGTCTTGCAACAATTACAATTTTTAGAACAAAATAAAATTTATAAAACGATTTTAAAATTTTTAAAAAATTACTAATTATAAAAAATGATTACGATTTGTTAGCAAAATCAAAAAAAAAAAATTGCATTTTTTTTAACTTTCTATTTTTTTAAATTTAATTTTTGAAAGTTTAAATTAAAAGATTTCTCACTTGTTCCTAATAAGTTTGTTAATTAATTTTCAAAATTGGTATTTCTTCAAAAAAAATTTATTATTAAAAAAAAAATTGTTACTAAAATTGTAATTGTAGTATAAATTTATAAAAATTTGATGTTATTAACAAGTTTTTTAATTAATTTCTAAAACATGGTAACTTAAAAAAAAATGTTTGAATTTAAAAAATTGTAATTTTTTCTTTGTATAAAAATTGCAATTACAACAAGAATTTTTAAAAATTTTAAAAAGAAATTGTTATTAGTTTCTTGATCAATTTTTGAAATTTTATTTTTTTACAAAAACTTTAATTGTAAAAACAATTTTTAAAGTTTTTTAATTAATTCCAAATGTTAAGAACTTTTTTAAAAATTTTATATTTTTTGAATTTTTAAAATAATTTTCCAAAATTTAATGTTTTTTAAAAACTCAAAATGTGCTTATTGAATTTTTTGCAGTTAATTTATTTATTATTTTTACAAAAAAATCAACTACAACAAATATTTTCAAAAATGTTTGCAAACAATTTAAAAGTTGATTTAAATTTCATTTTCTACTTAATTTTTAAAACTTGGTATTTTTCACAAATTTTATTTTTTTTTACAAATATTTATTGAAGAAATAATTAAAAAATTTCTTCTTGTTTTGTCAATAGTTTTAAAATTTGTCGCACAATTTGCTTCAATTTCTTAATCAATTTCTAAAATTTAGTAATTTTTCAAACATTTCATACATGAGTTTGAATTTTTTAAATTCTTTTTTTTTACAAAAATTGCAATTGTAGTATTATTTTTTTTTTTAATTTGGAATAAAATTTGTTTATAAGTTGTTATTTTTTGAAAAAAAAAAAAATTTAAAAAAAATTAAAAAAAAAATTAAATCTATAAAAGAAGTTTATATTTTTGAAAAATTGTTAAGGTGTATGAAAAAAATTACATCAAAGTTTATAAAATTGTTATGATAATTGCAAGGAGTTTACTAAGCAGATACTTACTACTTAAATATCTCATAAAAACTAAAGTTTAGTTTTATGCAATTAATTTCTAGTTTACAGAATAGTTTTCAAAAAATATTAATTATAACGTACATGTTTTTTGAAATTTAAACTATCAACTCAATGTGATGACATTAATTGTCCAAATTACTAACAACATAACAAACTTAATATTCCAAACAAACTTTTTTAAAGCAAAGATGCAATTAAATTTATTTGAATAACATACTAAAAATATGCATAATTAGTAATCAGTCTTCAATGCATAGTTCTATAAACTGTATCAAACTCCAATTGACTTATAACTTGTTAATAATAACTTCCCCCTATTCGGTAGAAACGGAATCCTCATTTTGATTAATTAGCAGTTAATTGCTGGATAATTATCGCCTCCACTTTTACATCAACAATATCTCGAGAGTAGAGACAGAGATATCTTCGGATGCCATATCCCCCTTTTAAACAATTCAAACTGGAATTACTTAGCGAACTGTCGACATTTCTATATGTATTGGATCGCGCTCAAGGAAAATCTCATTTGCGTTCGATGGAGCGTCAGCCCGAAGTTATAATCCCAAATAACTATCATTAAATAGTCCTCAGATGATGGCTCTCGGATCACGTATATAAATCCAAATCTTAATTATAATAAAACTCACATAAAAAAGGGAGAAAATATATAAAAAAGGGATATGATTGATGCAGCCGCACACACATACATAGAAAACGCGTTCTCATCCATTATTGAGCCGTGTTTGCCGAAGCCAATAAAATTCTGTAATGATCTATTATTCAGCAGCAGCGTTTGAATATTATTGTTATATTTTTATAATAAAAAAAATTAGAGAGACTCAATATGTTAGTCAAGCTCGCAATATAACCCGGCGGCTATATAAAATATTACTCGAGTATAATGTAACGACACTGCGAGGGGTGAAAACATCCCCATAGACCGAGGGGCTAACATGACGAACTTAATTAACTGGCGCGCGCTTTTCCTACTACTACCACTACTACAAGGGTGGTTGTTTAAACATCGAGGGGAAAAATAACGCATAAAGGGGCTATTATATTACTTTAGTTTCCTACCTGTCGTAGTTAAAGTTTCCCCACTTGCAGATATGTTTTGTTAAAACAGATGCACAATTATTTGCAATCGTTCATGCGTATAATTAACAAACTACACGACACTTTATGCAAATTCTATATATATTTACATCAAATTTTATGCTGTTGTGAAAGTTATGAATACAATAAGTTACAGTTGCAAACTAATATTGTAGTCAGTTTTTAGGGCGGATATGGTGCCTTTAATAATATGCATGGGCGCATTTCGCTTCCATGAATTTAATTTGTTCGGCCCTGTGTGAAAAATTTAAATATTAAATATCGTGGAAAGTAGCAGTTTGTCTTAATGCAACCCACCTCTATCTGGACTGTTACTAATTTTATGATTTAATTCTAGGGGAATATTTCTTGCTCATTAGTCTCAAGATTTTATCAACTATTTTGGTCATTCTAAAAGCCTTGCGCTTTCTATTTACCTTATCTACAGTTATTAAATTTTTTGTTATGTTTTATATACAAATTTTTGATAGTATTTATGTCTACATTATTAAGCCGTATATTTATTAATAAAGTTTGTAATGTTGCACTAAACAAACAACTAAAAACTGATATAATTGATGGTTGTGACTTTAGACCATATACACTTACAAGCCTTTTGCCATCGCAATTAATCCAGCATGATTGGTGCGTGTGACGTCAGTTAGTGTTAACTCATAAATGAAAACATATTTTTTATTTTTTATAGGGCACTTGTCGTATGGCCATACTTCATTTGTATTATATAAATATTGAATTTTGTGTTATTTGATAATTGGCAATTTATGTTCACCTATTAGCACGTGACGTCATTCGTGGGCCTAGAACGTTGTTATGTTGGCTTCACCATTTAACGAGCAAAAAATAGCACACGGCGCGTCTATAAGTGTATATGGTTTAAGGTTGTGACCTTTACTACGTGACAATTTATTTTTATGAAACAATAATAAAACAATTTACTATGATTTTCATAATAAGCTTATTCTTACAAATACACTATTAGTTTTGGCTTAACTAAAGTTTTCTATATCTTCATCTATAGAAAGCTTTAGTCAAGCCAAATATTAGTAAACTTAGTTAACTTATTACATATGTAAAAGCGCTGAGTGAAAGAATGTTAGAAAGTTAATCGTTTATTGACTATCTGCTGAAACCCTCCCCAAGATTTGGTCATGGCAGATAGTCGATAGTGTGAAGAGAACATTACATGTACTTTAGTCAAGAAAATGTATTTGTAATAATAAATTTGTGTTCAAAAATTATATATAAAAAAAAAACTCAATCAATCAAGATTAAATAACAACCATACAGCATACATTATAAAGTATTTTTGTCAAAATTGTAGGTTTTTTGTACACAATAACTGGGTGACATAAGTCATTACACATTAGGGTCAAACGTGCTGCTATTTTACAAACAATATCCATTGTAAGAAGCATAATGTCTTAATATACTATAGTACCAATGAAATAATTATACAATTAAAATAACTCTCCTAATTAAATTATTAATAAAGACAATCAATATCAAAAGCACTCCTCACCTGCTACAAAAGAAAATATAATCAATACACATTCATTATGTAACATTATATTAATAGAAAGTTATATTTTGCTTTCGTGATATATAATTTTTTTATTCTGTTTGTTTTTCCGGGGAGCTCATCGTATTTCGATATTTCTCCTCGTCTCGCGAAGCTACATATAAGTGAGCCGGGGCAATAAATCAAGACAAATTGCTATATAATTGAAGCCATTTTAATATAGAACCTGAAGCAGTAGCTGTAAAAGAAGAAGAAGAAAAAAAGTAATAATAAAAAGAAATATAATACACAAACACACATTATGATGTAATTTGGTGGCACGCATTTAATTTGCAATTAGTGCGGAAATGATTTTTCTCTATGTGGACGAAATAAAAATTAGAAAGTTACGTAATCAAATTGTGGAGTAATCAATTGTGGTGGTGGCGTGGATAGGATTGGAGAGTGGAATGAGGGTGAATGTAATGGAATTAACATTGTAATTTTCGTCGGTGTAAGCAGAATGTTGTTAATATCATAATTACATTTTTGTTATAATGTATTAATTAAGGATGTGGGTTGTAATTATTTACAATGATACAAATTTTTTGGCTTAAAATAATAGAAAATAATTAATTGATAAGAATCATAGGCATTATTTTGAGCAAAATTTCTGTAAAATGTATTTTAAATATACAATTCAAAATATTTTTTTAAAATTTTATTAATTTATTTAATCTGATTAATTAACGTCAATTTTATGGCAATTTATTGCAAATTTGTTTCACTTTTGCACATAACTGCTATGTTTACTATTTAATACTGTCAACTGTTGCATGTTAATGTCAGTAATAAATATATGACATTTGCAGTATAGCACAATTTATTTTCACTAGTTACATGTTGCAATATAAATTAATGATACTTCGTTTTTAATTGAGATACTTTCTAAAATAGTTTCATTTTTGTTTAAAATTTTTGAGAAGACAGATTTTGTTGTTTTTGACGTTTCATGAATAGAATTTAGCACTTTTTGATATACTATGGCCGGATTTTGGTACTTTTTGACCGGATTTTTGTGTTTTCTCAAAATTGTTTAAAATTTTATATCCAAATTTTGCACTTTTTAACATATTATGCATCATATTGCTTTTTTTGTGTTATTTTTAAGTTGGATTTTTGGCCAGTTTTTATTAAAATGTTTGAATATCTTATGACCAAATTATTTGGTCATATTTGCCTTTTTATAAATATAATTTTGCATTTTATAACAGTTTATGACTTACTTTTGACGCTTTTCTACAATACCTTAATATTTTTGCCATTCTATTTTGTTATTTCTAACAATATTTTGTTATTTATGAATAGAATAATAATTTATAGCCGGAATGTATTGCTTTCTTGCAATATTTTAATGTTTCAAGATCTAGTTTTCATATTTTTGACATTCTATAAATATTATTTTAAACTTTTTAGTAGTTTATGTCTGAATTTTGGTTTTTTTCAACAATAAGTTGATATTTTATGCTTTATTACCAAATTTATAATTATACTCGTATTATCTTCTTTGCTTAAACTTAAATATGGTACTTTAGTTTGCACAATTTTGTGGAAAAATACTGCTGCATGCAATTTTTCCTAAGTTTGTCACATTTGACCACTGCAATCTTAAACAAACATTTTGAATTTTTTTATTTTAGCCATATCTTTTGAATCCAAACAGAAAAGTTTGTAGAAAAAGATTTTTGTCCGTTTACAAAGAATTTGACGATTAGTATATTAGGTTTTTAATTCAAGAAATGTTTTGAGATTTGAATCTAAAATTAGTATCTAAAGCTGATCCTATTTTGTTGGTTTTTGTTTTTATTAAAAATTTAATATTATCTACCTCAAGATGCATAGTATCATATACTATTAATTTTATGCTTTCTTCTAAATAACACAACATATTAATTAGTTTGGATTTAGAGTTAAAGCATGATCTTAAGCATACTGAACTGTATTACTTAAATTTATATTAACAATAAGAACAGCTTTGTCAATGTTTTCAGTTGGTACAAACAGTACAGTTGCAAATCGTCCGCATATAGGTGAATTTTCTGATTGTGGTATAAATTGACTACAAAAAAGGGCCAAGATTCGATCCTTGCAAAACCTATTTTGTCAAATTCAAAGCATTTTTTATCTGTCCTATTTTATGCTCTTTTCTGTTGAATAAGTAACTGCTGATCAATTGACAAGCGTTTAGAGATGATCCCAACCAACTTAATTTAATGCTTAAGTTTTTTGAATAAAATTGTTGAATTTTTACAATATTTTGGTGTTTTCAGTCCCGATTTTGACGTTTATGACATTTTATAAAAAGAATTTTGCACTTGTTGACAGTTGATGGCCGGATTTTTGTTAGTTTAGCATTATGTTAATATTTTATTGTCAATTTTTTTAAAGATGTTTAATACTCTTTAACAGTTAATAGCCAGATTTTGTTTTGTTTTTAATAATATTTTGATTTGTTGTAGCCGAGTTTTACTATATGTGACTTTTTATACAAAGAATGTTAAATTTTTTTAGTTTTAGTAGAAATTTCTTTAAACTTTTCACAAGTTTTGGCTAAATTTTGATTGATTCTGACAATGTTTTAATGTTTAAGGACGAAATTTTGCTGTTTTGGCAATTTCTTTTAAAAAAAGTTGCACTCTGCAACAGCTAATGACCAGTTTTTGTTTTTTTTTAAATAATATTTTGATATGTCATAGCTGGGCTTTGCTATTTTTAACATTTTACTTTTTTTATCAGTTTAATGACCAAATTTTGAGTTTTCTTAACAAAATTCCAACATTTCTAAGCCAAATTTTGCTGTTTTTAAAATTCCTTAAAGAATTTTACATTTTTTAACAGTGTTTGGCCCAGTTTTGATTCTTTTTAACAATATTTTGATATTTTAAGTGAAGATTTTGCTATTTTTTACATTTTATTAATACAATTTTGCACTTTTAAATTGTTGTTAGGTAGATAGTGATACTCTTTGAAATTTTTTGATTGTTTTTTTACCTCAGTTGGGTAGTTTAGCACTTTTCAATAAATTTATTTTTAGGTTTTTGCTATTATTATTAATATTTTGATATTTCATGGCTGGATTTTGCTTATTTTGGTATGTTTTTAACAATATTTTGATAATTTCTGACTGTATTTTGCTAATTTTAATATTTGGTGAACAAAAATTTATTACATTTAAACAATATTTTCAATATTCGATGCTTTTTTTATTAACTCTATGAAATTCATTTATATTTATTATTATATTCATATTATTTCATATATTTTTATTATTTATTAATTAGTATATTATTTTATACAACATGTTTCGATATTTTTAATAACATTTTCAAGTAGGTATATAATATATTAAAAATTTTTGATTGATTTTAAAGTTTTATAAATAAAATACACTTTTTACAAGTTTATGGCTTCACTTTAGTGTTATTTGACAAACGTTTAAGATTAAAATTTTTGGGTTTTGTTTTTTTTTTTAATTTTTGAATGGAATTTTTCAGTTTTTAAATGTTTTTTTTTTTTAATTTTGGTTTTTATTAAAAATGTTTCAACATTTTATGACCGGATTTTTTATTTTTGACATTTTATAAATAGATTTTTGCATTTTTTAATAAATTTTGAGCAAAATTTGCTGCTTTTTAAAATATTTTTATACTTTATGGCTGGTTTTGCGATTTTTGACATATTATTATATAAATTTTATTTGTATTGACAGGTTATGAGCGGATTTTGTCATTTCTAACAATGTTTTGATATTTTATGTGCGGATTTTGATATTTTTTAGATTTTATATTAAAATTTAAACTTTTTAAGAGTTTGTGGATTTTAGTGCTTTAGTGACAACTAAATTTTGGTGCATTTTTACAAAGTTTTGAAACTTTATGGCCGGGTTTAAGTATTTTTGACATTCTATAAATAAAATTTTACACTTTTCAAACAAATTCTACCAATATTTTGTTATTCTATATTCGGATTTTGCTATTATTTATGACTTTTTATAAATAGAGTTTAGCCCTTTTGAGCATTAGTTACCAAAATTTTATATTTTTAACAATATTTTGAAATTTTATAGCAGGTTTTTGCTTTTTTGACATTTTGTAAATAAAATTTGGCACTTTTCAACAGTTTATGGCCGGATTTTTGTTCTTTTTGACAATATTTTTTTGATTTTATGGCTTGATTTTGCAATTATTAAAATTTTGAGTTTTTTACACTTTTTAAGAGTTTGATTTTGGTGCTTTCTAACAATTGTTTAAAATTTTATAGTCCGATTTTGCACTAGTGTTCAGTTTATGTCATATTTTGTTTTTTTTAACAATATTTATTCATTTGAGTCATTACTGGATTTTACTAATTTTGATTTTGTTAATATTAAAAAAAAAATCTCTTTTTTAAAAATCTGGATTTTGGATTCTGTTATTTTTGACATTTTATAGACATTTTGCAGTTTTTAACCGTTTTTGAATAGGTTTTGGATTTTATTAAATTTTTATGACTAGACTTAATATTTTTGACTTTTTATAATTAAAGTTTTACATTTTTTACAGTTAAGCAAATTTTCTTGTTTTATTACAATAATGACATTCTATAAATAGAGTTTTGCACTTTTCCACAGAATTTAGCCGAATTTTTCTATTCTAACTATATTTTCATAACCAGATTTTGTTATTTTTACTTTTATTGAATTGAAATTTGCACTTTTTATCTGTTATCACTAAAATATTGTATTTTTATATTCAAACTCTAAACAATATTCTTGTTTTTTACAACTAGATTTTGCTATCATTGTGATATAACCGGATTTTGGTGGATTTTGCATTTTAAGATGCCGGATTTTTGTTCTTTTTATTAAAATTTTTGATAATTTAACTTAACAAAACTCTAATATCTTTTGAAAATTTCTTCAAAATTTTACATTTTTTAATAGGTTTTGGCACAAATTAGATTTTTTTAACAATATTTTGCTATTTTTGACATTTTAAATAATACATATAATACAATTTTGCACTTTTAAAATGTTGTTGGGCGGGTATTGATTTTTTTTAAATATTTGTTTTTTGACCGCAGTTGGTTAGCTTGACTTTTTATGAACAAAATTTTGCACTTTTTTATGGCTAGATTTTTGCTATTATTATTAATATTTTGATCATTTCAGGCCGGATTTTGCTGCTTTTTTTTATTACAATATTTTTAACTTTTGGCTAAGCTTTGGTATGTTTTTAACAATATTTTGATCATTTGTGACCGTATTTTGCTAATTTTGATATTTTGTGAACAAAATTTTATTTGCTTTTTTTTAAATTTTATAAAAAATACACTTTTTGAGAGTTTGTGGCCACATTTTGGTGTTTATTGACAAACGCTTAACATTTCTGCTATTTTTTAAAAAAATTGAATAGAATTTTGCAGTTTTTAAATGTTTTTTTTTTAAATGTCTGTTTTTATTAGAAATGTTTAATAATTTTTAGATTTTTTATTAAAAAAAAAAATTAAGAGTTTATACAGATTTTGCTGCTTTTTGACAATTGTTTAAAAATTGTTGGCGTAACTTTTTTTAACAGTTTATTCCAAATTTTGATTTTTTCTAACAATATTTTTAATATTTCAAAGCTGGATTTTGCTATTTTTGTGATTTAATAAAAAAAATCACATTTTTTAAGAGTTAATAGGATAGCTATTTGAGTTTTTATTTGTTTTTGGTTAAATTTTCTGTTTTATGGAAAATGTTTTATCATTTCATGACCGGATTTTGATGCATTCTTACAATATTTGCAACTGTATGTCCTTGATCATTTCACTTTTGAGAGATCATGGCTGGATTTTGCTGTTCTAACAACATTTTTATATATTTAGGCAGATTTGGTTATTTACACTTTTTATGAATAGAAATTTGCACTTTTTAACAGTTATTACTAAAATGTGTTTTTATAATTTTTTGTTAAAAAAATTTGTCATTTTTCAACAGTTTATGGCCGGATTTTTGTCACTTTAAACAATATTTTTATTTTTTACAGCTGGATTTTGCTATTGTCGTAACTTTTTGAACTTTTATAATCAGATTTTGCACTTTTAGAGAGTTTTTGTCGGTTTTTGATATTTTAAAGCTGGATTTTGCTACTTTGAGCTTATATATTCAAATTTATAAAATGTCAACGCCAATTTTTTTGTTTTTTGACGTTTTATGAATATAATTTTGTTTTTAATCAGGTTTTGATTTTTATTGAAAGCTATAATAATAAAAAGTCAAAAATAGCAAAATCTGCTTGTAAAATATAATATCAAATATATATAGCTATAGCCTGTAAAAAAAAAAAATTGATTAAAAATGGCAAAAGTATGAAAATATTTTAAGAAAACACTAAAATTTGGTTAAAAACTGTCAAAAAATTCTATTTATAATAAATTAAAAAATGGAAAATGGTCATGAAATGTTAGGACATTTTTGTTTTTTACCAGATTTTGAATTTTATTGAAAACTTTATAGACAAAACTGTTTATAAATTGAATTTTGCATCTTTTATTTTTTATGACTTTATTTTGGTGGTTCCTTAATTTACTTTTAACAATTTATGACGGAATTTAGTTTTTTTTAACAATATTTTAAATTGTTTTGAGCAGAATTTTGCTTTTTTTTTAATTATATGAAAAAAATTACACATTTTAAAAGTTTATGTTTTTATTTTGGTGCTTTCTGATAATTGCATAATGTTTGTATTGTTATTTTTGACATTTATCAACAGAATTTTGAAGTTTTAATTGTTTTTGGGCATTTTGTAATATAATCTGGCATTTAGTAATAAAAATCCGGCCATTATTATTCAAAACTTAGTGTTTAGTAAACAAAATTTGCATAAAATTAAAAATCTATGTTTGAATACACAAAATACGGTTATTAGTGGTATAAATTTGGCATTTTGTCGTAAATCCGGCTTTAAGTAGTTAAAATCCGGTCATTATTATTCAATATTTAACATTAAGTAAGCAAATCTGACATAAAATAAAAAATCTATGTTTGAGTATACAAAATTTGCCTACTAGCAGTATAAATCCGATTTCAAATCATTGAAAAAAGCATTTATATACAAAATTTTGCTTTAAATATTAAAATCCGGTGAGAAATATTAATAAAACGTTTTTGAATATCAAAAATTTTGCTTGAAAAGCTTAATTGCTGCAAAACATTTAAAAGAAATATGTTTAAGTATAGAAAATTGGTTAAAAGTAAAAATGCAGTCTTAGATAGTTTAATAAATTTTGACATAATTTAAAAAGCTTTAAGTTATTGACAAATTTAGACTATTAATTAATTAATTATTAAAATTTTGCATTTAACTAAGAAAGAAAAACAAAAATAAATGTAAAAATTCGACATTGTATATAAATAATTTTGTATAAATTAAAAAAATGTAGCCTAAATTAAAAACTTATTTTGTCATTAGTCACAAAAATCCGACATTTGTTAATAAAAAATTGGTTAAATTTGCTAAAAAGACATTTAAATACAAACATTTGGTTTCATAATGCTTTTTTTTACATTTTGTAAGTAGAATTTGGCATTTTTTGACAGCCGGATTTTGTTTTTTTTTAACAAAATTTTTTATATTTTATAGCTGAATATTGTTATTTTTTAAATTTTATAAAAAGTTTTACATTTGATAAAAGTTTATCGCCGAATTATGGTGCTTTCTGACAATTGCTTAAAATGAAATAGCTGGATTTTACATTTTTTATCAGTTTATGCCGGATTTTTGATGTTTTCTAACATAATTTTTGGTATTACAAAGCTAGATTTAGCTATATTTGAGATTTTATAAATATTTTTTCACTTTTTAAGAGTTTACGGCCGAATTTTAGTGGTGTCTGATAATTAAAATTGCAGAATTTAGTAGTTTTTAACCGGTTTTGATTTTTAAAAACCAGAGCTGGGCGGGGGGGGGTGCATTGAGAAACTTGCTCATGTATTTTTTTTTAGTTTCTTTAACTTATTAGTAGTCTTTTAATCGGTATATGAGGGTATGAAACCCATAAAAAAAATTCTACAATTTTTTTAAGTTTTTTTGTCGTTATTTAACTTAATCGCAATTTTAACTCAAAAAAAATAAATTTACTAATGAAATCTATCAGAAATTTTTTGTAGAATCCACATCTGGTGCCATTTCAAGTCTATACTCTGTCTATAAGCCGCAAAAGCCATAAAACCATGTTTTTGTTCTCAGTGAGCTGGGCAAAAAGGAGCATTTTTTATTTTTTTTTAACCGCTAAAGTTGACGTGTTTTGATGTAAATTAATTAGAAAATATAAATTTGTTCTGTGTATTTGGGTTTTAAAGGTCTAAAACACAAAAAACTGCAAAAATAAGCCTATTTTTCAACAGAAACTTTTACAAATGCACATTTAGCAGTTTTCAGAGAAACTATACACCAAATATTATTAAAAAACTGAGTTTTGCAAACAATTTTACATAAAAAAAAGTCAGTGTCGTGCTTATCTGGCAATAAAGATCTAGAAAAAAAAAAATTGTTCAACATTTACTTAAAATATATATTTTTTTTAAATTTTCTTAAAGATTATTTGGATTATATTTTTTTAAGCTTATTTCAGAAGTTTAACAAAGTCATCTTTTGTTGTTCGAACCAATTTTGGGTCATTTTACTCTTTGTTTGATAGTTTTTGCGATTGCGGCACAAATTTAGACTCGATCTATCGGCGCGAAAATTAGAAAATATTATTATTTTTGGCATTCAAACATAAATCCTCCTGGCGCTTATCAAAATTTGTTAAAAAAAAGTTTTAAACCACACCCGAGTGTGTTTATAATATTTTTTTGTGAATATAAAAATTAATTAATTTTTAACGCATTTTTTGTCTAAAAATTTTGTATAGACGATGAGTACAACTCTGACTATTTTCTATGTAAAATTGTCTTCAGAACTCAAATTTTTAATAATATTTGGTGTATTGTTCTTTTGAGCGCGACTAAACGTGCATTTGTAAGAGTTTATGTTGAAGAACCTACTTTGCAGATTTGCAGAGTTTTAGACTCTTAAAACCCAAACACACAGAACATATTTATATTTTTCAATTAATTTACATCAAAATACGTCAACTTTGGCGGTTAAAAAAAATTAAAAAAATGCTCCTTTTTGCCCAGCCCACTGAGAACAAAAACATGGTTTTATGGTTTTTGCGGCTTATTGACAGGGTATAGACTTGAAATGGCACCAGATTTGGATTTTACGGAAAATTTCTGATTGATTTCATTAGTAAGTTTATTTTTTGAGTTAAAATTGCGGTTTTTAAACAAAAAATGAGTTTAAGTTAAAAAACGACAAAAAAATTTGTAGAATTTTTTTTATGTGTTACATACTCTCATATACCAATCAAAGGACTGCTTATAAGTTATAGAAACTAAAAAAAAATACATAAGCAAGTTTCTCAATGCACCCCCCCAGCTCTGGTCCGTTTGAAATGGAATTGCCCAAATAGAATTTTGCATTTTTTAAGAGTTGGTACTTTTTCTTAATATTTTCTTACTTTATGGCTGAATTTGGCTATTTTTGACATTTTATAATTTTTAATAGTTTATGGCTGGATGGTTCTTTAAATAATATTGTTTCTGACTATTTATTAAAAGAATTTTGCTATCTTTTAAAAGTTTTTGGCCAAATTTTGCTGCTTTTTAACAGTATTTTGATGTTTTAAGACCGGATTTTGCTATTATTGACTTCTATGAACACAATTGTTGGACAAATGTTTGCTATTTTCATTAGTAAGTGCGGGATACACTTTTTATTCGCAAAGCAAAATGTTTTGCAAAAATGGCATATTTGTTATTTTAATCAGCAAAACTTGGCTAAAATACAAGTGGTCCCGAATTAACTAGTCATAAAATGAATGCCATAAATTACAAGCAAATTGAGTCATATTGACCTAATAAAGTCAGATGATTTTGAATACTGCCGTGACCGTTTGGCACTATAAACGAGAAAACAGTCATCTCTAGGTGTTTTAGTGTTGCTTTGCTCTAAACCAGGTCTTTGAGTAAGCAGACCAGTCTTTTGGTACCGCAGCCATACTTGTAACACACTCGAAAGACTTACAACAACAGGATTTATGCTCATTGCAAAACAATGTCAATGACAACAATACAAAAATAATTTGCAACAGACAGGTATTATCACGGAAATAAAATCTATGCTTGTTTGTTTCAACAAAAGCATATGAAAGTAAACTAGATCATTTTTTTTACTTAGCACATTAAATTGAAATTGTTTTTGTTTACTTTCAAAAAATTTTGAACAACAAAAACTTTTTTTTGTTTAAGAAATCATTTAGTAAAGTGTTACAACAAAAAAAAAACACGTAAAAAACTAAGAATTAAAAAAAAATCAAATTACAAAATTTTTTTTCAAACTGCATTCTGGTTTTTATGTTTAACTTTAAGTAGTTTTCTTGCAGCGGTAGTGGATTTCTTATTACAGTTTGCGTAAAATTTTGTTTATTTGATGTTAATTGCCAGTCTGGTGATGTAATACACAGAACTTCTTGCCAATATTTATTTTTTGTTTTGGATTTTATATTTAAAGCCACTAAAATCTTCATCATTTTTTTTACAAAAATACCTATTCAATGCATGATTATTAATTGCAAAACATGTCAATCAATGCTTGGCCATTGCATTGCAATTAATTTTAATCATCTTAAATAAATCCATTGAGAATTAGATTGTAAATCGGCTCATACAAATTGTGTTGCTTCAGGATTAATTACAAACCGATTTAATCAGTTGCAATTCATGATTACCTTTTATCAATATAAACCAATGCATTAATTTCTACTATTTCGTGTCATTTTACCATTAATTTTAAACCAGAGGCAATTAGACTAAATTATATAATTATCAGCTAAAATTAATTTAATAATTTCCTAAAACATATTTTAACTATTCTATTTTGTTTTATTTTGCAATTTCTCAAGTTAATTCTTTGGAGAATTCCTCTCTTGATAGTTTGATGATCACACGAATTGAACAGCATATACATGGCGGCCACTCGTCGGACCCTATTGTCTTGACATAATACCACAATTAGATACAATTGAACAAGTAACGAGGCA
The DNA here is from genome assembly GCA_963932245.1 of Tachinus rufipes. Classification (NCBI taxonomy): domain Eukaryota; kingdom Metazoa; phylum Arthropoda; class Insecta; order Coleoptera; family Staphylinidae; genus Tachinus; species Tachinus rufipes. The sequence continues at coordinate 117,487,240 of OZ010745.1, forward strand.
GATTAGAGTAATTATATCGGTTAACGTCCCCCACAGCAACGAACATCTGTCGCAGTCTCTATACTCACTCCAAACGGACGTGTACGTATTATTTATTCAACTTTTTTTTATTCCATCGTGATTGATTAATCGAAAAATTTCCATTGCTAATTGGAACAAAACGCTTCAAAAATGCATATTCAAAATTGATGTGATTAGTTCGGTCTTATAATATTGTAATTGTGTCGGTTGTTTTACAAAGTGTTGTGATTAAGGGTATTTTATTATTACAACGTGAAATATATTGTTGAGGATGCAAATATAGCTGCGGGGCTTTTTGTGGGATTCCTTATTTTATTTAAATTTTGTTATTAATAGCGTGGTAATATTCCGTTACTGCTTGAAAAGCTCAAGTGCATAAGAAAGGGTATATCACGGTTGGATTATTATTTATGGTAATTTAAAACAAATAACATTGTTGAATTGGGGTAAACATATATAATCTAATTTCTGTATTTATATAATCTTATTTAAATTTACTTTGATATTTGAAATGTTTGTTGTTAATTTATAAGTTGAATAATTACAATGTTGCTGCTAATGTAGAAGTGAAATATTGAAAACAAGAATAGGTTGTTTAATTAAATTAAATTAAGATAATCACTTTTTCGTTGTAATGGTATGCTCTTGAATTTGATATTATAGAAGCTTCCCGCTATGCTTGCAATAAAAGTGGTGTAACTATACTCCATTGCTTTGATCTATGTTTCAGATTGAAAGAGGAGTTATACGTGAATGGAGTCTTGACTATTTAGTGATAGAAGATACTATTGATGAGATACTAAAAAATATTGCTTGAGTTTGTAGTTGCTTCTTCAACTAAATTAAATTTGTAGTTTAAGTAAACTATTTTATAATTTCTAGATGAAATATATATTGAAAACTATAATGAATTGAGTTAGAGTTATTTTTTAAGAAATTTGGTAGATTTTTTTCAAAAACTTAAATAGCTTTTTGTATGATTTATGTAATATTTTAATATTATGAGCTTCTTTGAACAAGTATTTTACGCGACAAATATTTAATTTTAACTTATTGAGCAATTTTTTTAATTTTATTATGTTTTTGCAGAATTTTTTTGATTAGTAGATTTTCTGCAATAAAATAATGTTATTGTTAGCAGCTACAGCAGTAAAATTGTATTTGTACATTTTTTATCATGTTTATGCAATCAAAAAGTTTTCTGTGATGAATTATGTTTTTAAGCGATTTTTGATTAATTAAATGCAGTAAGAACAAAATCTGGAAGATTTCTTATGAATAACTTGCAATAATAAGATTTTTTAAACTGCAATTAATTAACTTTGTTTAACAATAAGGTTTTCTAATTGATTTTTACTTAGATTTTTGCAATAAATTTTTTTTCTGGAAATTTGTTTAGTTTTGTTGTTCAATAAAAATATTTTTGAGAATTTTTACTGTTTTGTGCAATTAGATTGTTTTCTGAACGATTATTGTTAAATTTTTTTCAATAAAAAGCAATATTTTTTGCTCAATAAATAGTTTTTTAACTATTTTTAATATTTTTTTACTTTTGTAGAATAAAAAAGTTTCTTGATGAACTATTAATTAATTTTGTGATTAATGCAATAAACATTTTTAGTCAATTTATAATTTAACTTGACTGCTTAATTTTGTACAATTAAAAAGTTTTTAAAAGGATTTTTAATTAATTTAGTGCAATGAAAAGGTTTTCTGATCATTTTTTAAATAAATTTTGTGTATTAAATAGATATCTAAAGTTTTTTTGTGCAATTTTTTTATTATTTTTGTGCAATTAAATGGTTTTCTGAAAAATAATAATAAAATTTTATACAATACAAAAGTTTATAAACAATTTTTTATAAATTTTAGGCTATTTCTATAATAATATTAATAAAATTATTTTATATTATAATGGTTCTTCAAATTTTAATTAATTTTGTGCAATTAAAACGATTTTTAGAACGATAATTGATGAAGTCTACACTACTAAAGCGTTTTCTAAGCGGTTTTTGTTAAAGTTTGTTTAATTAAATAATTGAAAAACGGTTTTCTTTGCGGTTTTTGTGCAACCAAAAGGTTTTTTGGACAATAATTCATAAATTTTGTGCTATAAAATGGTTTTTTGATTGATTTTGGAATAACTTAAAGGAAAAAACTCGGTGATTTTTGTTAATTATTTTGTTGTTTAATAAAAAAAATTGATAAAATTGTTGCAGTGAAAAGATTTTCTGAGCATTTTTTCAATTAATTTTAGCAATAAAGTGTTTTTGAGGCTAATTTTGTTAACTATCTTGCAACAAAACAGTTTGTAGACTAGCAATAAAAAGGATTTAAAAACGAAAATTGGTTAATGTTGAATAATTAACAAAGTTTCTAAGCGATTTTTGGTCAATTTTGTGCAATAAAAGTTTTAATTAATTTAGCGTATTAAATAGGTTTTATGAGCAATTTTTGATAAAAATATCTAATAAAATACTTGAATTAATTCATAAATTTTGCATAACTAAAAAGTTTTTTAAAAAATTTTTAGTTAATTTTGTGCATTAAAAAAGACATTTCTGTAAATCAAATAGGTTTTATAAAAAAAGCTGATAAATTTGAGCAATAAAAGGGTTTTTTGTGCAATTTTTTTATCATTTTTGTGGAATTAGATGATTTTTTGAACAATAATTGTTAAACTTCATACAATTGAAAAGTTTTTTGAGCGATTTTTGTAAAATGTTGTGCAATATACAGATAAAAATAGGTTTTTTGAAAAATGTTAATAAATTGATACGTTTTACTTGAGTTTTGTACAATACAAGTGTTTTATGAGCGTTTTTTTAATACAAATTTTGCAATAAAATATTTTTCTGTAAAATATTTGTTCAAATAATAAGTTTTATGAGCAATTTTTGTTAACTTTCTTGCAACAAAAAAGTTTTTTAAGCACTTTTTAGTAAGCTTTGCTGTTATTTTGTACAATAAAAGCGTTTACTAAGCGATTTTTAAAAATATTTTACAATAAAAAGATTTTGAGTGTTTTAAAAGATTTTGTGGTCAATTATTGATTAATTTGGTGCAATAAAAAGGTAATGTTTTTTGCTAGAAATGGAATTTTACGCAATCTTTTTTTAAATGAGTCTTATGCGCGGTACCACCATAATTTTTGGGCAATTTTCTAATAATTTTTTGCAAAAGTTTGATTATTGACAAATTTTGTAAAAGTAGTAGGTCTTTAAAACGATTTTTGACCAATGCTGTGCAATTTTAAAAAATGTTTTTTAGGCGTTTTTTGATCAATATTTTCTGGACAACTTTTGTAGTATCTTGCAATAAAAAAATTTTTTGTGCAATTTTTGACAAATATTTGAAATAAAAAAATAATTTAGTACATTTAAAAAAAAAATGTACTCTAAAAGGGTTTCTTGATTTTTGATAAATTTTTTGATAAAAAAGTTTTTGTACAGTATAAAGACTTTTTTGAGATAAAATTGTCTTTTGTACAAATTGACTTTTGCAGAGAGTTTAAACATGCAATTTCTTGATGACGAACACTTGTGAGGTGAGAGAATGAGCTACTCCATACTAGGATAACCTATCAACATTTTGCATTGGAGTGGCTCACTTATCTACCCAAGTGTTAGTTATCAAGAGATCAGATCACGACCTTTTTAAGTAACAAAATTACTTCTGACGCTTGCAGAAAGTTCAAACGTGTAAACTTTGATGACCAACAGTTGGGTGGGTGAGTGGGCTACTTCATACTACAATAACCTGTCAATAATTTAGATAGGAGTTAGAGAGTTCAAACATGCAACCTCCTGATGACGAGCATTTGGGGGTGGGAGGGTGGAACACTATAGCACAATAACCAATCAATAATTTGGATTGGAGTGGCCCACCTACTTACCCAAGTGTTAGTTATCAAGAGATTAGATTACAACTTTTTTTTGTGACAAAATAACTTTTGATGTTTGCAGGGAATTTTAAATTGCAATCTTTTGATGACAAACATTTGGGTGGGTGGATGGGACACTCTATAACACAATAACCAATTAGTAGTTTTTATTGTTTTTGTGCAATTAGATAGTCTTCTGATCGATTATTGTTAAATTTTATCCAATAAATCGGTTTTATGCAATTTTGTTCAATAAATATTATTTTTTTGAGCCATTTTTGATATTTAGGTAGCAATTTTAAGGTTTATTAAACAATATTTGATCAATTTTGTACAATAAAAAGGTTTTCTAATTTATTTTGTGCAATACAAACGTTTTTGGGCGATTTTTAGTCAAAGCAATAAAAACATTTTTTAGGGGATTTGTATTATAAGTCATGTTTACAAATAAATTGATAATTTTTGTACAATTAAAAAGTTTTTTAAGAAATTTTTAATTAATTTTGTACTGTTTTCTGAGCATTTTGTAAGATACTTTGTGTGTTAAATAAGTTTTATGAGCGATTTTAAAAGAATTTGTGCAATTACAAAAAAAAATTGTTTGATTTTTGATAAATATCTTACAAAATCTTTTTTTTGTGCATTTTTTATCATTTTAGTGCAATTACATGGTTTTCTAAACAATAAAATTGTAAAATTTTGTATTGTAGAATGATTTTATAAGCGATTTTGTATGTATTTTGTACAATAAAATTTATTTTTAGGCATCTATAATAATAATAATAAGATTATTTTATATTAAACCGAGCGTAGCGTTCTTTCCAATATCCGGTCCGTTACTTCATATAGGCATCCAAACATACACATGTCTTCTCTGTGGCTCGGTGTGTCCGACATCTTGACACCTAATGGTATTAGATTATATTATATTATATTAAAAAGGTTTTTGCAAATGTTCATAACTTTTTGGTAATTATAACGTTTTCTGAATGATAATAGATAAATTCTTCACTAATAAAGCGTTTTCTGAGCGATTATTAATTTTTTTTTTGGAAATTACAAAGAAAAAACGTTTTTTTGGGTTGTTTGTGCAATTAAAAATTTTTCTTAATAATAGTTTATAAGTTTTGTGCAATGAAAACGATTTCTGATTGATTTTTGAATAATTTTGTGCAATAAAATGATTTTCTGAACGATGTTTTATCAGTTTTGGGCAGTTTTTGTTAAATAATTTGTAAAAAATTTGTCCAATAAATAAGTTTTAAAGCAATTTTTGGTAAAATTGGTACACAATACAAAAATTTAGACAGGTTTCTGTAAAAATGTTGCAATGAAAAGGATTTCTGCGCATTTTTTGATTAGTTTTTATTTTAGCGTCAATCCTATTTCCACAAATAATTTGATAATCAATTTATTTTTTTACTAGTACATTCAGAAAGGATTAAACTATAAGTGTAAAAGAGTATTTTAGTCAAAAAAAAAAATTGAAACAGCTGAAAAATGTATCCAAATATTGAAACAAATGCGTTTTTAGGTGCTAAAATGCATTTAATGCTGTGCAAATATAATTTGATTTAAATACTTTAAACATTTATAGATTAATCTTTTCTGAATGTACTGTTAAAAAAATTAATTAAAAATCAAAATGTATGTGAAAATAAGAATGACGCCAAATTTCTGTTTTCACTACAATAATCTTAAGAACGTTTTCTTATAGAATTTTTGCAATAGAATAGAATGGTTATCTGTAAGTTTTTTGTACATTTTAAATGTTTTCTTGAACAATTTTGTACAATCAAAAAAAATTAATTGATTTTTGTTGTATTTTATTTTACTGAGCGATTTTTAATTAATTTTGTTTGATAAAAAATGTTTTTAGGCAATTTTTGGATACAATTTTGCAATAAAACAAAGTTTTTGAGCGATTTTTGATTAATTTTGTGCAATACAAAACCTTCTTGCAATGGAAAAAAAATTGAGGATAAACAAGTGAAATGTAAATAAAACTTAATTACTATGTACTAAGTTACAAAATATATATTTTGTACATTCAAAGAGTTTTTTTTTTCTAAGCGATTTTTGAAATTATTTATTACAAAACTTTGATTTTTTTTTTGTGCAATTAAACATTTTTTAACAATAATTGTAAATTTTATGCAAAACAAGCGTTTTTTGCGTGTTTTTTAAATAATTTTTTTGCAATATTATGGTTTTCTGTAATATTTTGTACAATTAAGAGGTTTTTTGTACTATAATTGATCAGTTTTGTAAAATTAAAAAAATTAATTAAATTTTGTTATATATTATTTTACTGTGCCATTTTTGGTAATAATTTTGAAATAAAAAATTTTTTGGAGCAAGTTTTGAATAATTTTGTGCAATACAAAAGATTTCTGGTAACTATTTTGCAATGAAAAAGTTTTTTAAGCAATTTTTGGTAAAAGTTTTGTGTATTAAATGTAAATTAAATAAAACACATTTACTACTGTAGTGTAGTACATGGGCAATTCCATTTCAAACGGACCAGAGCTAGGGGGGGGGTGCGTTGAGAAACTTGCTTATGTATTTTTTTTTAATTTCTATAACTTATTAGTAGTCCTTTGATTGGTATATGAGGGTATAAAACCCATAAAAAAAATTGTACAATTTTTTTAAGTATTATTGACGTTTTTTGACTTAATCGCATTTTTTGTTTAAAAACCGAAATTTTAACTCAAAAAAATAAATTTACTAATGAAATCAATCAAAAATTTTCCGTAGAATCCAAATCTGGCGCCATTTTAAGTTTATACCCTGTCTATAAGCCGCAACAGCCATAAAACCATGTTTTTGTTCTCAGTGGGCTGGGCAAAAAGGAGCATTTTTTAATTTTTTTTTAACCGCTAAAGTTGACGTGTTTTGATGTAAATTAATTAGAAAATATAAATTTGTTCTGTGTATTTGGGTTTTAAGCGTCTAAAACTCAAAAAATCTGCAAAAATAAGCCTATTTTTCAACATAAACTTTTACAAATGCACATTTAACAGTTTTCAGAGAAACTATACATCAAATATTATTAAAAAATTTAGTTTTGCAAACATTTCTACATAGAAAATAGTCAGTGTCATGCTTATCTGGCAAAGAAAAATCCATCTAAAAAAAAATTTGTTCAAAATTTACTTAAAATTTTTATTTTTTTTATTTTTTTTTAAAGATTATTTGGATTATATTTTTTTAAGTTGATTTCAGAAGTTTAACAAAAACTTTTTTTGTCGCTTGAACCAATTTTTGGCCATTTTACTCTTTGTTTGATAGTTTTTGCGCCTGCGGCACAAATTTAGACTCAATCTATCGGCGCAAAAATTTAAAAATATTATTATTTTTGGCATTCAAACATAAATCTGCCTGTCGCTTGTTAAAATTTCTTAAAAAAAAGTTTTAAACCACACCCTAGTGTGTTTATAATATTTTTTGTAAATAAAAAAAAAAATTAATTTTTAACGCATTTTTTGCATAAAAATTTTGTAAACATTTTTTTCTAGATAGACTTTTCTATAGACGATGAGTACAACACTGTCAATTTTCTATGTAAAATTGTCCCCAGAATTCAAATTTTTAATAATATTTGGTGTATTGTTCCTCTGAGCGCGGCTAAACGTGCATTTGTAAGAGTTTATGTTGAAGAATAGGCCTACTTTGCAGATTTTTTGAGTTTTAGACGCTTAAAACCCAAATACACAGAACAAATTTATATTTTTTAATTAATTTACATCAAAATGCGTCAACTATGGCGGTTAAAATTTTTTTAAAAAATGCTCCTTTTTGCACAGCCCACTAAGAACAAAAACATGGTTTTATGGTTTTTGCGGCTTATAGACAGGGTATAAACTTGAAATGGCGCCAGATTTGGATTCTACGGAAAATTTCGGATTGATTTCATTAGTAAATTAATTTTTTTGAGTTAAAATTGCGGTTTTTTAACAAAAAATGTGATTAAGTTAAAAAACGTCAAAAAAACTTAAAAAAATCGTAGAATTTTTTTTTATAGGTTTCATACTCTCATATATCGATCAAAAGACTACTAATAAGTTATAGAAACTAAAAAAAAATATATAAGCAGGTTTCTCAACGCACCCCCCCCCCCCCCCCCCCCTAGCTCTGGTCCGTTTGAAATGGAATTGCCCACATAGTAAATCACAAAATATATATTTTCTACAATAAATGCGTTTTTTGAGCAATTTTTGGTGCAGCAAGAAATTTTTTTGTGTAATTTGTGTGCAATCAAAGGTTTTTTTACAAATAATTAATTAATTTTGTGCAATGAAATGGTTTTTGTGCAATTAGATAAGTTTTAAACAATACATTTTTTGGGCAATTTTTGGTATTTATCTTGCAATGAAAAAGTTTTTTAAGGAATTTTTGGTAAGCTTACTTACAATGTAATATAACGGATATTTTATAAATTAAAAGCGTATTGTGATCTATTTTTGATAAATAATCTATCAAAATGGTTTTTAGTGTAATTTTTGTACAATCAAAAGGTTTTCTGAATAATAATTTATCAATTTTGTGCAAAAAGTTTGCTGATCTATAATTAATTAATTATAAATGTTTTTTGAACTATATTTGATCAGTTTTGTACAATAAAAATGATTTATTATTACTTTTGTGCAATAAATAAAATTCTGAGAGATTTTTGTTAAATATTTTGCAATAGATAAGTTTTTTTGTGCAATTTTTTATTGTTTTTGTGTAGTTAGATAAAATTCTGAATAATATTTTTTTAAATGTATACAATAAAAAAGTTTTATGCAATTAAAAGGTTCTTTGAACAAAATTTGAAATTTATATTTTGTGATATATATATACATATATATAACATACTCACAGCCAGAACCTATATTTTTTTGCGTTAAAAATGTTTTTTTTTATAAATTTTCATGAGGAAATTAAAGTTTTTGCAATATTTTTGAAGTATTTTATGCAGTAAATCAATATTCTGTACAATTTTTAATGAATTGATTAATTTAAGCTATAATAGTTTAATGTTTAATGAAAAACTCATTAAGTTTGTAGTGTGCCCATGTAAAGCATTAGAACTACATGAATCTTTATTAAATTGCGCATCTTTAAGCACTAATTTATTCCCAATAAACAATTTTTTCAACAAAATGTTGATTTTCTGATAAGCTATTGCTTTTTTGCACATTACTGGGCATCAATTTAATTCTGAAACCACATTTTTATCTCAATAAAACATTCAAAGATAAAAATTGTATTAAAATTTGATTTTCTGACTAGGATTTACATATTACTCAAAACAATTTGTGCTGTGCCTACAGCATTAGAATTACGTTAATCTCTATCCTAAAACAGATTTTTTTATTTTACACCAAGTCACTCAAATCATTTAGTATATAAACTTATAAATTGTAATTTTCTTCATTAATCATCTGCTTGATGATGCCTCTATGTGTTGAAATACATAATATTTTTTCAAATAATTTTTTTTTTGAGACCTAAAACCAACTGTGTATTTATTATTAATACTCAAATAATTGTAACAAAATGCCGACTTTTTAACATTTTTTTTTGCATTTTTCTCGACAATATAGTATTGGCTTTATGTAAAGTATTTTAATCTTGTAAATTTCTATTAAATTGCTCTTCTCTACTCATCAAATTCATCTCAAAACCAAAAAGCGTCATCTCACAATAAGTCATTTAAAAAAAAAACTATAAGTAATACGTTGGCTGTTTGATCTTAACGATCCATGCAGTCTCTCGGTGTCTTTTGTGCGAGTATGATGTGCGCGCTCTGGTCGGCATTAAATGGCGACGCACATGTATTGCGTTGTAGAATATAATGAAACAATACAGTCTATATGAACTAAAATTAATGTAATGCTGTGCAAGGAAGTGATTTAGTGTTGTATGTGAGCAACAATTTAAAGGATGATGGAAAAATTTAATAATATATATTTTAAAGACTACGGAATACTAATTGTAAGTGTATTTTAATTGCTATGGATTTGATTGTATTTGATAAAACATTTTTTAACATTATTGGTTAGTAGATGGACTAAATTATTTTATTCTTCTTTATGCTTTAATTGAACTTCTAGAACCAATATTATATAAGTAAGATCAAATCGTAAATCTCATTTATCAATATATTTTTTAAATAACCGAAATGTTGGTATTTTAATTAGTATTTTTCATTCCCAAAACTTAGTTTATTGCTTTTTTGTGATTTTTTTATACATAATCAGAAAACCTATTTATTATACAAAGTTGATCAAATCTTGTCTAGAAATCCAATTACTTGTAAAAGAGTTAGTTAAATATATCATACATTTAAATTAAAAAATAACATTTCAATAAATAATTTAAATATAGTTAATTAATCATATATGATTATAAATTTAATAAGTAGCCGCTGTAATAACACATCCAGTAACAACAATAACTCAAGAAAATAGAAAATAATAAACAATTCTCTTTAAACGCTTCTATAAATCATCTTTACTAAATAATAAATAGCAACATTTACAAACAACAATATTTCCCAAGTAAATAATCCCAATCAATAACAACATATTCCTAAGCATTTTGTTGCAGTTCGTATTTATATAAAAAAACAAACCCTCCCGCTTTGCACCACAAGTCATCCATGTAACAACATTACTTCCATGGATTTAGTTCACGGAGCCACAATCCTATTATTTCATTAAGCGCATTATAAACTATTATTACTAATTATCGGCGGAGCCCCGAAGCTCACGTTAATTAAAAGAAATTAGCCCATCGTATAGTCCGCAGCAATGAACTCATCGCGAAAATGTTGCTCCGGCTTTTAGAGTATGCCAATTAATTGATGGATTAATATATTGGGTTTATTAGTTATAATATCAGATATGTTTCAGTGTTTCTAGAAAATTGTTTTAATTCTATTTGTATGTTTAGTTGCTTCAAGGATATTACACTAATTGGATTGATACAACAAATAGTTTCTATTTATTATCTTTTGACCATTAAAACATTGAAACTAGTATATATGAAGATAATGAATAGAAAATAAATTGTTAACAAAATTATTTTATTGACAATGATCTTTGTAGCCATTATAGAACATTAAACACCTACCAAGCAACAATACAAACGTTTGCTTATTATGAACAATATGATAAATAATAAATCCTTAATAGGTTATTGATGGTTCGTCAATGGGCATTCATCATCGAGTGATTAATGCCCCACTCAATCCCCCCCTCTTTAAATAATATATTTTCAAGCAGGTTGTGAATTTTCCGCGCGAACATTTCAATCCGCAACAATACACATAAAAATTTACATAACTTCGCACTGTAAATTACACAAAGCCGTGATTTATTTTTACAAGTTAATGGCCTGCAGGAAAAATATCTGGCGACAAGGAATAAACATAAACATGGCGTGAATACATTTACAAGTTATCGAATATTTTTAGTAAACACGTTTCGGGGTTGGAACTTGTTGTCAGTAGTGGGAGTTGTAATAAACCAGATTCCATGCTTTATTTGTTCGATGGAATTTTTGTAGCATGCACAAATTATGTTTGGAATTTGTGTTTGTGAATATTAATATAAAAACTAATTTTGCTTCTATAGAGCTCTTTTAAAATATTATATTTTTGATGTTTTGCCACGTTCGATTGTACCTTTCATACTTACATCCACTTTTAATATGGAAACGAATCCATTACTTAATGCTTTCGACTTTTGTATTGGAGCGGCGTTTCAGATTCCTTTTGAAAATGCGAGCAGACCTTGTGCTTAAAATTCGTATTTCGGGGATCAAATGCGGATAAAAATATATAAAAAATTGTAAAAGCGCGATGGGGGACGAATGAATTATAGTATTTTACGAATATTATTTTTCTTATGTGTTTATTCCTTGCCGGAATAAGTGACATAATAGGAACTGAATGCTTAGAAAATCTTTGAGTAAAGAATAATTTAATTTAATAACATTTTGTGTTCAAAAATGATTTAGATGTTATAACTGACTGACAAGTTCTTTGAATTTTACAATTGAGCCTATAAAAGGAAAGTTTTTGAAAAAAAAAATATAAAATTCAATTATGAATTGTGTTGGATTTGTTCCTTTAGTTATATAATTATATAATATTTTTATACATAAAAACCTTTTTAATTCAACATTTTAAATAATAATTTGAATATATAAATAGATGTTTAACAAGAGTAAGAGACACATACATTTGTGTTTCAGGGTATGCACTCATCATCAGTGTACCTAGCATCTCACTGGTCGATGAGAAAATTTAAATAAAAGAAAAACGTTGAAATGTTTGTGTGTAAAGGAGAGCTGTGTGAACCCCCCTGAAGAAGGCTAAGTAATCTTGTCGCGTTGCAGTAGCTCGAATGATATGTTGCTTTTGCACTTTACCAGGAGCAACTCTTCTTTTATTTTGAGTTATGTTTGTGGTAGTCTTTGCAATATGATCCATGACCAATCGATAGCCCCAATATTTAACCTGTTGTGAGTAACAAAGGTGTGGCAAAGCTTGCTTCAGGAGCTGGCGCAGGATTTCTTTTTAAATACGGCTTTGATGTTTGCGTGGGGGCCAGAATAAGAACATAGGATTTTTCCTTGCAAGCGTTTGGATTGCTCTGGGATGGAAGAAGGTGTTTCTAATAAGCGGGTGCTTTGGGTTGTGCTTTATTAAAATATTTGCTAGTTTTATTTTGAGATAAGCTAGGCATCTTTTATAACTTGCGGTGTGCATCTTCTTGCACGCGGCGTATGTTGCAGTTTTATTTAAAACAAACACTTAAGGTGAGTTACACCTTAATGTCGTGTGGCCATAACGTTAGCTTTAAACAATTTTGCAGACTTTCGTTTGTACACTAAGGTAACCTATCCGTATAGTTTGAAGAAAGATATGATCTCTTTATCTTTAGCTTTTTGTAGAAGTTGAACGTAAATGAAGCAAGTAACTTTTAAAGTTTATATTAGGATTAGTTATAGAAGAAGGCGGAAGTAAGTCTATCTCTAGAAATGATGAAGAAAGGCTTGTTGGAGCAAAAGGCGGATCTGCTTAGGTTAACTTTTTGGCTTTGATGGTTGATAGGCGTTGAAAGCGCTGGACGTGAGTCTGTTAGAGTTTTAGAAATATTTGAAGTAACTTTATCTTGGCTTTTCTTTATTTTTTTGGACTTTTTTAAAAGCACTTTGTTAACATTTTCTTTTAGAAAAGGGGCTTTGGAGTAGGCCTTGTTGATAGGGTCTTCCTGCTAGATTTTTATTAATTTTTTATCATTGGAGGTTAGGTTAAGGTTTTAGCGGTTTTTTTTAGCATTACTTGTGCTGATACATTCTTTAACTTGTGGTTAGTGGGGTAAGCAGACGCGTTTGGCATTATCTTTAAATATCTTAAACGTTCCCTTGGAGTAGAACTGGATGTCTTCTTGTTGCTTTCGGAAGTCCAATTTTGGGTAAATAGAATGATAAAAAAGTCAAAAATGTTTCCTTGCATTAGAATGCATATCAGAACTTATCAGGAAAATGTGGAAATTTAATTTTGTTTTAAATTGCATTTAAAATCTATCTTTTTTCAATAAAATTATATACAAACAAAACTAGCTTGGAATTTTAGATTGCAAATTTAAAATATGAAATATCAAGGTTTAGTTTTATTTTACCACATAAGTAAACTTATTAATAAACCAATGGCGTAACTATCTGCAATGCGAAAAAGTAAACAAGGCTTTCTGACGTCTATTTTAAAATGTGCCAGATATTGCAATTTTTTGCCATTTTATAAATGAATATTTGCTCTTTTCAACAGTTTATGTCAGATTTTTGTGTTTTTATTGCTCAATTTTATTAATTTCTATCAAAATTTGTGCGTTTTTAACAGTTTATAGCCGATTTTTGTCATTTTTTACAGTTTATGAACATATTTTTGCACATTTTTAATTAATTTTGGAGGAATTTTTAATTTTTTTATTATTTTATGACCAACTTGTGCTAATTTTGTTTGAAAAGTTGCAGCTTTTAACAAATTATGGTGTATTTTAGTACTTTCTGACAATAATTTTATTCTTTATGATTAGATTTTGCTATTTTTGCCATTCTATAAACAGAATTTTGCAGTTTTTGGTAGTTTTTTTATTAAATCTTTCATCTATTGTACAATATTTTAATATTTTGTGGTTGGATTTTGCTGTTTTTAGAAATTCATAAAAAATTACATTTTGTACTTAACAAACTGTTAAATTTGTGGTCAAATTTTAGTGCTTTTCAACAATAATTTGAAGTTTTTTTTGTCGGAATTTACTATTTTTGACTTTTTATGAATAAGTTTTAGACTTTTTAACAAATTATGGTTGGATTATGATTTTATTTGATAATATTTTATTATTTAATGACCGTATTTAGTCATTATTGACTTTTTACGAAGGAATTTTGCATCTTTTAACATATATTGATTAAATTTTGTCGTTTTTTGACCATATTTTTATACATTATAGCTGATTTTTTTTATTTTTTACATTTTATGAAAAGAATTATACATTTTTCAACAGTATATGGCTAAATTTTGTAGCTTTTTGACAATATTTTGATGTTTTAAGGCCGGATTTTGTTTTTTTTAACAACATGTTAATATTTTATGGCCGGATTTTACTATATGACAATCCATTAAAATAATTTTGCCCTTTTTATTAAATATTTCTTGATTTTTTTGAGATTTTATGAAATTGTTCACACTTTTTTAACACTTTTATTGTTTTTTGACAATTGTTTAAAATTCTAAGCCAGATTTTTGTCGTTTTTAAAACAAAATATTGCTGGGTTTTGTTTTTTTTTTTTTTGAAAATATTTTAATCCAAATTTTACCAATCTTTGACTTTCATAAAAAGAATGTTGCGTTTTTTAACAATTTATGGTGAGTTTTGATACTGCCTGAGAATATTTTTATACTTTTGCACTTTCTGACGTTTTTAATAGTTTATGCTCAAAGTTTGATGTTTTGTGGAAATTTTTGAACAATTTAACGTCAGATTTTGTTACTTCTTAACTACATTTTGATGATTAAAAGCTATATTTTAATATTTTTAACATTTTATGAGTTTGAACTTTTTATTTTAAACAGTTTATGGCCGGATTTTTAATTTTTTGCGTTTTTATTACCACTTTTGCACTTTCTGACATTTTTAACAGTTTATGTTAAAACTTTAATGCTCTGTGGCAATTTTTGAACAGTTTAAAGTCAGTTTTTTTTACTTTTGAACTATATTTTGATGATTGAAGGCTAGATTTTGCTATTTTTTTACAGCTTATGCCCGGATTTTAGTGTTTTTTGACAATATTTTGATATTTTTTAGTCGGATTATGTATTTTTTTAAAGATTTTATGAAATTGTTTCCTATTTATGACATTTTTTGACCAGACTTTTACACTTGTTGAAATTTTTAACTAAATTTAGATGATTAAAGGCTAGATTTTGCTATTTTTACTATTTTATGAGTTTGAACTTTTTATTTTTAACAGTTTATGGCCGGTTTTTAATGTTTTTTGACAATATTCTAATATTTTAGAGCCGGATTATGTTATTTTTTTTAATTTTATGAAATTGTTTACTTTTTTTGACATTTTTCAACCAAACTTTTGCACTTTTTGACATTTTTAACAATTTATTCTAAAACATTGATGGTTTGTGGCAAGTTCTGAACAATTTTAAGTTAAATTTTGTTACGTTGTAACTATTTGGTACTCCTTGACAATATTTCATGCGTTTTTTGACATTTTTAACGTTTATGTTAAAACTTTGATGTTTTTTGGCAATTTTTGAACAGTTTAAAGTTAGATTTTGTTATTTTTTGACGATATTTTGATTATTAAAAGCTAGATTTTACTATTTTCAACATTTTATAAGTTTTAACTTTTTATTTTTAACAGTTTATGGCCGGAATTTAGTATTTTTTGAAAATATTTTAATATTTTAAAGACAGATTTTAATTTTTTAATTTTATGAAATTGTTCATTTTTTTTGACGTTTTATGACCAAACTTTTGCACTTTTTGACATTTTTATCAGTTTATGCTAAACCATTGATGGTTTGTGGCAAGTTTTGAACAGTTTATAGTCAGATTTTGTTACTTTTTAACTGTATTTTGATGATTAACTAGATTTTGCTATTTTTAACATTTTATGAATTTAAACTTTTTATTTTTAACAGTTTTTGGCCGGATCTTAGTGTGTTTTTTTTACAAAATTTTGAGATTTTATAGCCGGATTTTTGTTTTTTAAAGATTTTATGTAATTGTTTGCTTTCTTTAACTATTTATGACCAGACTTTTGCACTGTCTAACATTTTTAACAGTTTATGCTTAAACTTTGATGTTTTGTGGCAATTTTTGAACAATTTAAAGTTAGATTTTGTTATTTTTTAACTATATTTTAATGATTAAAAGCTGGATTTTGCTATTTTTAACATTTTGTAAGTTTGAACTTTTTATTTTTAACAGTTTTTGGTCAGATTTTAGTGTTCTTTGACAAAATGTTGATATTATATAGCAGGATTTTTGTTTTTTAAAGATATTATGAAATTGTTTGCTTTCTTCAACCATTTATGACCAGACTTTTGCACTGTCTTAAATTTTTAACAGTTTATGCTTAAACTTTGATGCTTTGTGGCAATTTTTAAACAATTTAAAGTTAGATTCTGTTACTTGTAAACTATATTTTGATATCTTGAAGCTAGGTTTTGCTATTTTTAACCATTTATGAATTGAAACTTTTTATATTTAACAGTTTATGGCCGAATTGTAGTGTTTTTTGACAATATTTAATATTTTATAGCTGGATTTTGTATTTTTTTTAAGATTTTATGAAATTGTTTCTTATTTTTGACATTTACATTTTTTAAAATTTTTAACTAAATTTAGATGATTAAAGGCTAGATTTTGCTATTTTTAGCATTTTATGAAATTGAACTTATTATTTTAAACCGTTTATGGCCGGATTTTAGTGTTTTTTGACAATATTTTATAGCTGGATTTTAATTTTTTTTTAATTTTATGAAATTGTTTATTTTTTTTGACATTTTATGACCAATCTTTTGCACTTTCTAACGTTTTGAACAGTTTATGCTAAAACATTGATGGTTTGTGGCAAGTTTTGAACAGTTTAAAGTTAGATTTTGTCACATTGTAACTATTTGGTACTGCTTGACAATATTTTATGCGTTTTTTGACATTTTTAACAGTTTATGTTAAAACTTTGATGTTTTTTTGTCAATTTTTGATCAGTTTAAAGTCAGATTTTGTTATTTTTTGACGATATTTTGATTATTAAAAGCAAGATTTTACTATTTTTAACATTTTATAAGTTTAATTTTTTATTTTTAACAGTTTATGGCCGGATTTTAGTGTTTCTTGACAATATTTTAATATTTTAGAGCCGGATTTTGTTTTTTTTTAAATTTTATGAAATTGTTTACTTTTTTTGACATTTTATGACTTTTGCATTTTCTGACATTTTTAACAGTTTATGCTAAACCATGGATGGTTTGTGGCAAGTTTTGAACAGTTTAAAGTCAGATTTTGTTACTTTTTAACTGTATTTTGATGATTAACTAGATTTTGCTATTTTTAACTTTTTATTTTTAACAGTTTTTGGCCGGATTTTAGTGTTTTTTTTACAAAATTTTGATAATTTATAACTGGTTTATTGTTTTTTAAAAATTTTATGAAATTGTTTGCTTTCTTCAACCATTTATGACCAGACTTTTGCACTGTCTAACATTTTTAACAGTTTATGCTTAAACTTTGATGTTTTGTGGCAATTTTTGAACAATTTAAAGTTAGATTTTGTTATTTTTTAACTATATTTTAATGATTAAAAGCTGGATTTAGCTATTTTTAACATTTTGTAAGTTTGAACTTTTTATTTTAAACAGTTTTTGGCCAGATTTTAGTGTTCTTTGACAAAATTTTGATATTATATAGCCGGATTTTTGTTTTTTATAGATTTTATGAAATTGTTTGCTTTCTAAAACCATTTATGACTAGACTTTTGCACTGTCTAACATTTTTAACAGTTTATGCTTAAACTTTGATGCTTTGTGGCAATTTTTAAACAATTTAAAGTTAGATTTTGTTACTTGTAAACTATATTTTGATGTTTTAAAGCTAGGTTTTGCTATTTTTAACCATTATGAATTTAAACTTTTTATTTTTAACAGTTTATGGCCGAATTGTAGTGTTTTTTGACAATATTTTGATATTTTATAGCCGGATTTTGTATTTTTTTTAAGATTTTATGAAATTGTTTCTTATTTTTGACATTTTTTGACCAGACATTAACATTTTTTAAATTTTTTAACTAATTTTATATGATTAAAGGCTAGATTTTGCTATTTTTAGCATTTTATGAAATTGAACTTATTATTTTAAACCGTTTATGACCGGATTTTAGTGTTTTTTGATAATATTTTAGAGCCGGATTTTGTTTTTTTTTTAAATTTTATGAAATTGTTTATTTATGTTGACATTTTATGACCAAACTTTTACACTTTCTGACATTTTTAACAGTTTATGCTAAAGTATTGATGGTTTGTAGCAAGTTTTGAACAGTTTAAAGTTAGATTTTGTCACATTGTAACTATTTAGTACTGCTTTGACAATATTTTATGCGTTTTTTGACATTTTTAACAGTTTTTGTTAAAACTTTGATGATTTTTGGCGATATTTCAACAGTTTAAAGTCAGATTTTGTTATTTTTTGACGATATTTTGATTATTAAAAGCTAGATTTTTTTATTTTTAACATTTTATAAGTTTTAACTTTTTAATATTGACAATATTTTAATATTTTAGAACCAAGTTTTGTTTTTTTTTTAAATTTTATGAAATAGTTTAATTTTTTTGACATTTTTTGCAAACTTTTGCACTTTCTGACATTTTAACAGTTTATGCTAAACTATTGATGGTTTTGGGCAAGTTTTGAACAGTTTAAAGTCAGATTTTGTCACTTTTTAACTATTTGGTTCTGCTTGTCAATATTTTTTGCATTTTTTGACATTTTTAACAGTTTATGTTAAAACTTTGATGCTTTTTGGCAATTTTTAAATAGTTTAAAGTCAGATTTTGATACTTTTGACTTAAATTTTGATGATTAAAAGCTAGAAATTTTTACTTTTTATTTTTAAGTGTTTTTGGCCGGATTATAGTGTTTTTCAAAAACATTTTAATATTTTATATTTTTTTGAGATTTTATGGAATTATTTACACTTTTTAACATTTTATGACTAGACTTTTGTGCTTTCTGACAATATTTTGATGTTTGAATACTGAATTTTATTATTTTTAACAATTTATAAAAAGAATTTTAAACTTTTTAACCGTTTTTTGCCAAATTTTAGTCTTTTTTGTAAATATTTTTTGACCAAATTTTGTTATTTTTGATTTTTTCAAATAGAATTTTGTAGTTTTTATAGTTTATAATAAGATTATTAAAAATAGTTCTATATTTTGTTTTAATATATATTTTTGTAAATGAATTGATTATTAAATTAGTTTTTAAATCTAAAAACAACGTTTAGTTTCAATGTATTCTACTTAGCAACATTGTAAATTATTATTTAAACCTTTAATCAAATTACACTTGTTTTGAGCCTTATACACTTAGCATGCTTGACCGGTTAATGTTGTATACACTGATGAGGGTTACATACCGGAAACATGTTTAATGAACGCAAAAAGATTATTTAATTAAAATAAATTTTCTTTATCTCTTGTAGCTTTTGTATTATGTAATATAGCTTTTGTGTAATATATTTTTGGAAAATATCGCCCGCAATGGCTTTTATAACACAGTAACTGGGAGTTTATTTGTTTTGGCAAAAAGCAAACAGCAAACTTCAAGAGAGGTTAGCGGTGGTAGCAACGAAACGCTTAGAATTTCTAATTAAATATTTCTCTTTGTGTCTTCTTTAAGCACCACTAAATATAAAGTAGGCTTACTTGTATGAAACGTGTAATTTTAATTTTATTCATGATATATTGTTTGATAATTAGACGTGAATTATGTAGTCGGTTTTCTTAACGTGTGCAGTCCGATGCCACCTGTGCGGGCGTCGCGGCGCTGCTAACGAAGGACGCGCACGACGTCTGCGCGCGTCGGAGCGGGGCGTGTGGGACGCTGATAGAGGGTCGATCATCAGTATTCGCGAAATGTTCGGGGAGTGTATATAACGCCGCGTCGCGACGCTTTTCGCTCAGTCCTCGTTCTGGACGCCGCCGTCGGCAGGTGCGCGCTACAGGTATTCATCATCCAACTTCGCAATAGGAAGCATCCTAATACTACGCCAAACTATAATTTTGAATAAATTTATTATTTAATAAATTATTATGGAATTATTATAAATATTTATATTGATGAAGGGATTTATAAAGTGGACGGACTGTGTAAATGATTCGCAATATTTCAGCTTTGCTGGATTATCATTGCAAGCTTCCTGAAGGAATTAGACAAGAGCAGCAGCAACAAGTCAGGTACTTCGGACACTCCGAGGGATGCGCCGCTGACCCAGCATGGATTACATCAGCCTGTTGTGCTGTCTCGTCGCCTTTCTACTCTACTACAACACCTTGGACGCTGGCTTCGTCTACGACGACCGGTGAGAGACCATTATCATCATCATCAGTGTCCATCAAAAACCACCCTTACACATATAAAATCTGAAAAAAAATTGCCAGTATATTATAACGCGATAAGGCCACCAGATTTATTGCACCCTCATCCTGATCCCGCTTCGTGCCGCTTCGACAATCGATACGAAAAAATGTTGGAATAAAAATTCCGTTGGTTTAATTTAACAATAATGAAATATGCCATGGAAATTTTATTTAAGTTTTGTTGTTTTGGAATTGTGTATGACATGGCATGGTATATTTGCAGACACACAAGTCAGTTAATTTGATTTCAACAAAATAAATATTTTATTCCTACTTTGCACAAAACATATTTTTATCAATACATCAATGCATTTTTGTAATTTAACATAATTTTTCCTGTTCAAGAAAGGTAAACAACATTGTTTTGCAAAATTTCTACACTTTCTACAAAGTGCAATATTATCAAAATTCTTTGTAAGGAAGTAATTTTCATCTTAATATTAGTCAATATTGCACAATAAATGTACTTTTGTAGTTATTGTTGCGCAAAAATTGCACAACATTTCAATGAATGATTTAACAAAACAAATAATTTGTTTATTTTTGTGTAGTATTTCAAGCTTTACTGCAAATTTGTTGGTCATAATCTACAAAAATAAGTTGTACAATGATCAAAAAGTAAAAAAAAAAAAAATTTTGTTTAAAATTTATATTCTCAGATTTGGTAATATTTTTGATAATAATATATGGCAATCAACTTTTCATCTTATTCCGATCAAAAATTCTAACATTTTACACTAGCAAATCTGCTCAGTTCTTTAAGCATATTGCTAAATAGCAATACAATTATTGAGCAAAATTGCAAAACAACCTTCTTTGCTAACAATATTGCTAATTAGTAATATGAGTAGAGAATTGGGCAGAATATCATTCATACTTTTATTAAAATTAAAATTTCTAATTCATTGCATGTTTCCTAAATATTAAAGTTTTATGTTAATATTGTTTCTTGTCCAACAGGTAAATTTACTACGCAACAATGTTATTAATAATAATATTTACATTTAATTTTGTAAGTTGCTAATATTGGTTTATATGTCCACTACCAGTTTTATAAAAAAAACATAATTTTCTTAGTTTGTAGTGATAGAAAAAACGTGAGAAACTTTTTTTAGTAGATTTGTTTTTCAAAACGTTTTAAGTGATGTATTGGTTTTGTTGTCTGGAAAAGATGATTGAAGTTTTAGCATTTTTTTTAATAATTGACCATATACAAATATCCAAAATTTTGTTGCTTTTATTAAAATTATTGTTACTTTGCAAATTTTATTTCAGCTTTTCTAAATTGTATCGGAAAGTTTTAAGTGATGTTTGTATTTTGCCATCTGGATAAGTTGGTTGAAGTTTGCATAAATTCTTAATGATTGTGTGATTTAAATGAAATAAGTTCCATATAGTTCAATGTCAGATGGTGAATTGAATATTCATGAAGTAATAAATAGCTTTGACATGAAAATTAAAAGCTTGTGGTTTTTTTTATCTTTTGATATAATTTATATTGATATAATTTATATAAATAATACTATTATTTTTGTTGCAATTGCTAAAATTAATTAAATTGTTTTTAAATACAATTTTTATTTTACTTACATTACTTTGAATGACATAAAAGTCATTTTAAAATATATATGCGGAGTTTATGTTGGGTAATAAATGAGTGAATCAAAATGATATTACTCAAAGTAGTCGGTCGGTTGGTGTTATTCATTTAATGTTGAAGTAGTCTCAGGCTTATTTAAATACTTTTAAAAATAAAGTACTAAATTTACAAAATTTGTTTTTGTTGGATTATGAAGTTTAAAGAATATAATACTTGAAATATTTTTAGAATTTAAATAAATTTTATAATTACTTAGCAAAATTTTTGATTTATTATTTGAGAATTTAATTAAAAGTAATTAATTTTTTTCTTTAAGTGCGTGTTATCTGTTTAAGACTATTGCACAAAGTTTTTTAATTTTTAGTCTTAATAAAGTTAGATCATTATTATTATTGTTTGTATGTGTGTGTACGCGTTCACATAAATCTGGGACACTATGTTGTTATGTTAGTTAACATTTTAATAATAATATAGTTTGTTGTCTAGGTAGGTAGGTAACAGGTAAAATAACATTATCAATCTAAAAATACACAAAAAAATTTCAATATATTAAAATTTAAAAAAATCACAAAGACATTTTTCAAACGATCTTTAGGGTAATTAATAAAAATATCACTCTGGTAAGCTATTACATTATACGCTGCACAAACAAGTAATTTTACTCTACCTTAGGTTATAAAAAGTACACTTATTTTGTTAAAAAAAAATAACTGTTTTTGTAAATCAATTAATTATAAATAAACGATTTGTTGATAAACTATCAGTTACCAGTTTGTAGTTTGTAAACAAAAATTGACAATTTATACTTGAGACAGTATAAGTCGAGTACTTAAACTTTGGTGGGCGGGAACTAAGAAAACTTTGGTGGGCGGGAACTAAGATTAATTTGTGGGCGAGTAGCCCCCAAGTGTTGGTGATTTAAATTATAATTAAATTATAAGCCAAATCATTTGGTGTTTTTGCTGTTAAACTTATTAAGAAAATACTTGTCAATTGTTAGCAATGTAACATACAATTACATTACACTATATTTCTTGATAACGAACGCTTGAATGGTTGGGCGGAAACCAAGTTTAAGTTGTGGGCGAGTAATTTTTATTGTTGTTATAAATTAAATCACTTTTAGTGTTCTTGCTGCTATACTTAACAAGAGAATATTTGTCAGTTGTTAGCAATGTAACAAACGATTAATTTACAATAAACTTCTTGATAACCAACGCTTAGGTGGGTGGGTGGGTACCAAGTTTAAGTTGTGGGCGAGCAGTTTTATCTACAATAACCCGCCCTCCCACCTAAGTGTTGGTGATCTAAAAAGTTATAAGTTAAACCACTTCTGGTGTTTTTGCTGTTAAACTTATCCATAGAATACTTGTCAGTTGTTAGAAATACAGAAACTATTAGTTTACAATAAATTTCTTGATAACCTACGCTTGGGTAGGTGGGCGGAAACCAAGTTTAAATAGTGGGCGGTTAACTTTTTTTGCTGTGACCCATCCACCCGCCTAAGTGTTGGTAATCTCAAAATTTATTAAGTTTATTATTAAGTTAAAGCACTTCTGCTGTTTTTGCTGTTATAATTTATCAAGAGAATACTCGGCAATTGTTAGCAATGTAGCAGGCAATTTGTTTACAATAAATTTCTTGATATCAAACGCTTGGGTGGGTAGGCGTAAACTAAGTTTAAGTTGTGGGCGAGCAGTTTTTTTACTATGACAGTTTACATGTCAGATTTATGTGACAGTTTTTTGTTAAACCAATATATGTCATATTACATGCCAGATAGCTTATATGGCATTTTTGAAAAAAAAAATGACAGTTTTTATGACATTTGTTAGTTGCTTTATGTCAAATTGACATTTGAAAATTTTTTGGACAGATTTGTGAAACAGTTCACAGATATTTTGTCAAATTATGAAATAAATTAATAATTCATTCAAACGCAATTTACCAATTACTGCGGCGAAAAGCAAGCACAGACAATTGTTCCGGTTTTAGAAACTTTGTCAGTGTGGCTTGTATGACTGCCACATTGCATGAAAGTGATGAACACGTTTAAATAAATATTTTTGTGCTTATAAACAGAACATAACAGGTTTGTTAAAAATATATGTTAACAATTTGTACGGTTAACATAAACTGAAACATTTATGAACTTAAAATTTGACAGTTGACATTTGATTTGATAAATAATTAATAAAACATATTTATTAAAAAAATGTTGATATAACAAATTTAAGAAACGGGCAAATTTTGTACAAAAATGCTGTGAAAACACATTTGAAACTAAAATACTGCATATTTTGTGCTATAAATTTAAGAAAACCTAATAAAACTGTTGAAAAACGCTTAATAATCGCTTAAAATCTTTTAAAAAAGCAATTTTTAATGTTTTTAACAATTTAAAAACGCAGTTACTGCTTAAATAAACCGCGTTTATTGCTTAAATTGTTAAACGCTTAAAAACTAAAATAAAAAGTAAAAAGTAGACGTAAAAATTTCAAAAAAATGTTTAGAGAATTACGTTTTTCTTAATAAAAATCTAATAATAAAAAATTTCAATAAAAATGTAAAAAATGCTTACAAAGTTGGTATTTTATTAAATTCAGATTTCTTGGAATATCATATTTCAATAAATTTGAAACAAGTTTTATTATTAATTTAAAAACACAATATTTCTCAAAAAAAAAAATAGAAAACACAATATTTTACAACATTTTACATATAATTAACTAAAAAAAACAATATTTTACATAGATAAAAACTTGTAAACACATTATTTCACATTAAAATAACTAAAAACACAATAACTTACAAAGAAATTACTAGATAGCACAGGGTTTCACAAAGAAATAACTTGTAAACACACTATTACACATAAAAATAACTAAATACATAATATTTTGCAGAGAAATAATTAAAAAACACAGCATTTCATAAAGAAATAACTAGAAAACAACATTGTTTTCATAAAAATAACTAGAAAACACAATATTTGACTAGAAAACTTTTAATTTTACTAAAAAAACACAACAATTTACATATAAATAACTACAAAATATAAAGTAAAAAATTTTTACATAGACATAATTAGAAAACACTATATTTCAAATAGAAATCACTAGAAAACTAAATATTTTGCATAGAAATGTCTACAAAACACAATGTTTACATTGAAATAACTAGAAACTATAAAAATTTATTAAAAAATACAATATTTTACATTGAAATAACTAGAATAAACAAAATTTTATATAGAAAAAAAAGTATACACAATATTTCACATTAAAATAACCAAAAACAAAATATTTTACATAGTTATCACTAGAAAACACAGTATTTTGCAAAGAAATAACTTAAAAACACAATATTTTTAATAGAAAATATTTTAAATTCAACATAGAAATAACTGTTAAACACAATATTACACATAAAAATAACTAAAAACATTATATTTTGCATAGAAATAACTAAAAAACTTAGCATTTTATAAAGAAATAACTAGTATTTTACAAATAAATAATTAGAAAACACAATATTTTACAACAATTTACATATAAATAACTAAAAAAAAACAATATTTTACATAGATAGAAACTTGTAAACACAATATTTTACATTAAAATAACTAAAAACAGAATATTTTACAAAGAAATTACTAGAAAACACAGTATTACACTAAAAAATAACTAAAAAATACAATATTTTAAATAGAAATAACTAGAAATTTCAATATTTAACATAGAAATAACTAGTAAACACATTATTACTCGTAAAAATATTTAAAAACATAATATTTTGTAAAGAAATATTTAAAAAACACAGCATTTCATAAAGAAATAACTATATAAATAATTTTTTTCACAGAAATAACTAGAAAACACAATATTTTATTAAAAAACATCAATTCACATATAAATAACTAGAAAATACAATATTTTACATAGAAATAATTTGAAAACACATAGAAATGTCTAGAAAACAGGACAAACTACAAAATTTTGTAAGAAAATACAATATTTCATATGAAAATAACTAGTAAGCACAATATTTTTTACATTGAAATAACAAACAATACAATTCTTTACATAGAAATAATTAGTTAACACAATATTTTACAAAGAAATGACTAGAAACTACAATATTTGATTAAAAACACAATATTTTATTAAAAAATTAAATTTATGAAAATATATTCTAAACTAAAAAACATCCATAGACGCGTTTCTTTATATATTTTACAATATTTTATCTTAAAATAACTGTAAACACAATATTTTACAAAGAAATAACATAAAAACACTATATTTTACATAGAAATATATAGAAAACAGAATATTTAACTAGAAAACACGATGTTTTACTAAAAAACACAATAATTTACTTGAAAACTCATCAATTTACATAAAAATAACTAAAAAACACAACATTTTACATAGAATTAACTAGTAAACACAATATTGCACCTAAAAAAAACACAATATTTTACAAAGAAATAACTAAAAAACACAATATGTTACATAGAATTTTTTTTATCATCACATTTATTAAATTTATTAAAAATTTAAAAAAATAAAAAACAAAAATATCTTGTTTTACAGATATTTAGTTATTATTTTGACTGCATTTCATCGTGCGGTGGTTGAATGCTAGTGATTGGGCACATCATATATAATGCTAGATCTACTAGCAATTACAGCAAACATGGCTTACTAATATGTTTCTTTGTAAGGCACTCTTTTCATTTCTCTTTGTCTCTGCTAAGCTGAATTTTCTTAATTTTTTATGTAGTTTCTTAGAATTACTTTAAAATTTTCTTTGGGACTGTTCAAAATGCAATGTAATTCAATCTTATTGATAAAATCTTGCAGTCTATTGTTTACATAGATTATTAAAAACAAATTTAAAATTTAAAAAAGTTTTTACTTTTTGAAGTTTTGCACAAAACCAAAATTTGTTATAAAATCATTAAACAGTACATTTTATTTTTTAGGATTTTTTTAGTCTATATAGTAGTTTAATTAAGCTACAAACTTTGTATGGAGCTACATTTGACCAAAAAGTAGGTTTCCATTTCTTTTTTTTTATGTGGAAAAACAGTTTTAATATCAAACTGCTTTGTATTTGGCTGCATTTGTTAGACATGTTTTAACAGTATCTAACTTTGCTTTTATTTAGAAGGTTTCTTCATAGTAAATTTCTTTAATTTGACTGTAACTTTTAACAAATTATCTAGCGTTTTGTTTTTTTTTAACACAAAACTCCTATTCTAAAGTTTTTCTCTTATTTTGAAGCGTTGGGAGTATTTTTTAGTTTGAGTGTTTTCAGTTTTATTTCAACAACAGTTTTCTATTTGTTCTCAATTCACAGCTCATGTTTTATTTTTTTAAGTGCTTGAAACTTTTTTGGTTAGATTCAATTCTATTTCAAAAGTTAACTTTTTGACACAGATTATCGGAAACATTTAGATCATCTGCTCTAAAAGTTTTAAAATAAGATTTTGTTCTTTCTTTTGAGGTGTTTTGTCTAGCGTCCTTGCACTAAGCACTCTTTGTCTTATTCTGCTTTTCTAGTTGTTACTCTTATAAAACGTTTCGTTTTTTTGATTAAATTTATAAACTTTTGCCAAGAGATTGTTTTGAGGTTTTCTTTAGCTAGATTGCGTTTAAAAAAAAAAAATTATATGCACAGACAATTGTTTTGGTTCTACAAACCTTATATGACTGTTTATAAAACACAATTTCTGATGTAAATTACACTATATGGAGTCACAGTCTGTTATTTTATTATTTTATACAACATTTATATGGTAAATGAAATAGTTATAAATTTGTAATTCGATAATTGACATTTGATTTGATAAATGTCTGATATAACAAATTTGTGTATTGTAAGTGTATTGTAAGAAATTGCTCAATATAATGCTATGAAAACGCATAAATATTGCACATTCAATTTTTCTACAGAAATAAAAAAAAATGTTAACATTTTGGAATAAAATAACTTTACTTATAGTGTAAGACAAAAAAAAAAGTTTAGAAAGATGCGTTTGTTTGATTAAAAACGCATTAGAAACTCTTTTACAGTTATAGTATAGCAATTAAATTCAATTAAATTGTAAAAATTGCTCAAAATCAGCGCAAAAAATAAAAAAAAAATGACGTTTTTTTAACTAACTTGCATTGAAAATCATTTGAATCAATTATAATAAAAAAAAACTTTTGTTTTTTGCTTAGGGATGCAATAAAAAATAATTTTTACATAAAACGAGCAGAAATTTAATTAAAAAAAAATGTTTTTTTCAAAAATAATTTAAAAAAGCTAAATAAAGTGCGTTTGATGTTTTAAATTGAGCAAAATCTATTATAACTGTTAAAATTATTTAAAAATTAATAAAATTGTAAAAAATAGCTTAGAATTTTTTTTTTTTTGCACATAAATGCTTTGAAAACATATTTACAGCTCAAATGTCTTACGTTTAATGCTTCAAATTTACTAAACATCAATAGATGTGGGTTTTCTGTGCAATTTTTATTTTCTTTCTAAAGATTTCAATTAATTTTTAGTTTTCTGAACAATTTTTAATAAACTTTATACACAAGTTTTTAATTAATTTAATGTTTTTCAATTTTTTTATTAATTTTGCAGAATAAATTATTTTCTTAATTTTTGACTATTTTATTAAAGAATATTAATATTTTTTTTACAAATTATTTAGAATTTAAATGTATTTGATGATGTTTCTAAAAAATATAAAATAAATGTTATGTAATATATGCATTATTTGCATTACATATTTGCATAAGTTATTAAGGTAAATTAGATTACTTTGCAATTTATTTTCAGTTGTTCTGTTAGTCTGCAGAAAATAAGTTTTTTATGCAAATTTTGGTTATTTTTAATTGAAACACTTATTTTATAAGCATTTTTATGCAAAAAAGATATGCAATAAATGCACTAATTGTGGCTTTGTGAATAAACTAAGGTTTCTGAAAGATTTTTATGAAAATGTTATCTAATAAGCTTAATTTCAGATAAATATATTAGTAAATCGGTTTTTTGCACATTTTTTGAAAGTGTTTATAAAATAAATAATTGTTTGTGCTATTTTTGTTTTTTTTTTATGAGAAATTTTATTTTTTGTGCAATTTTTAATCAATTTTATGTAATCAATAGTTTTATCTAGCAGTTTTCTAAAATTTTTTTTTTGATCAATTTAATGGAGAATATTGATAATATTTATTTATTTAATTGCTCAAATCTAACAATAACAATCAATAAATATAAAAAAAACGTTTTCTAAACTAACTTGCATTGGAAAAGCATTTGAATTAGTTATAATGCTAAAAAAAACTTTTGTTTTTTGCTTAGGAACGAATTAGAAACGCATTTATAGTTTAAATCACAACTTATGGTTAATTTTTTTATAAATATGTTCAGAAAAATGCGTTTAGAACTAAAATATTGCACATTTCATACCTGAAATTCAATAAAAACTGTTAAAAAACGCCTAAAGCTTAATATCTTTTTAAAATGCAATTTTTATACAAAAACACGCAGAAAATTAATTAGTTGTTTAAAAAAATAAAATGTTTTTACAAAAAAAATTTAAAAACGCAGTTACAGATTAAATAAAGCGCTTTTAATTTTTAGAATTAAGAAATTACTGTAAAAAAGACAATTCAAAACTATCCAAAATGTAAATTTTTACGCAAATATTAAAAAAAAAATGTTTTCAGAAAATACATTTTTTCAATAAAAATGTTTTTAAAACACACTTATAGTTAAAATATTGCCTAATTGAATGAAATTAAAAAAAAATCAATAAAAATATAAATTGTGGTTCAGGGTATGCACCCATCATCAGTGTGCCTAGCATCTCACTGGTCTAAAAGACAATTTACATAAAATCACAGTAACGATTAAAAAATTTATATTTACTAATGTGTCAATGGTGTTAACGCAATACCTCCTATTAGGAGAAACGTTCATAGCATTAGTTAAAAGAGCTGACTTTTGAGTATATCGGATCATAGATTAAAATTACATATTTAAAAGATTATTTTATACATAGCTCTCCAATGCTATAACTGTAACACAAATTCTTGACGTCTATTTCAAAATTTTTGGTAGTTTTGACACTTTATGAATAGAATTTGGCACTTGACGACTGTTTATGGCCAGATTTTGGATTATTTAAACACATTTTTTAATTTCATAACTGTATTTTCATATTTTTTAAATTTCATGATCATGTTTACAATTTTTAAGAGTATATGGCCGTGCTTTTTGACAATTGTTTAAAAGTTTATAGCCGGATTTTGCATTTTTTTTTTTTAAGTTTATGTCGAATTTTGTTTTTTTTTTTTAATTTGTTTTGATCATTTATAGCAAAATATCGAAATTTTGATATTTTATTGATATTTTTAAACTAATCTATGACAATTATTTAAAAAAATTGATATTTTTTGAGAAAAAAAAATGCAGTTTTCAAACTTTTTTAGCCGGATTTTTGCTGATTTTGAAAAAATATTAAACAATTTTTTTACCGGATTTTTGACTTTTTTTTAAATTCATTACCAAATTTGTGCATTTTTGACAATATTTTCATATTATATTGCCAGATTCTGCTATTTATAACATTTTATAAACAAAATTTTGCATTTGTTGATTTTGGCCGGATTTTAATATTTCTAACAATGTTTTGATATTTTAAAGCCAAACTTTGCTATTTTTAACTTTTATAAATAATATTTTGCACTTTTTTTTGGTTATTACTAAAATAGTTCTATTTCTAACAATGTTTTTATGTTTTTAGCCAAATTTGGTTTTTATTAACAACTTATAGCTGAATTTTGGTGCTTTCTGATCACATTTTTTTCTTGAAAGACTAAAAGCAGAAAATGTCTCGATGTTGTTGCTTTCTGTTAATATTTTGATGTTGAATTTTGTACTCTTTAACAGTTTATTACCGGATATTGTTTCTTTTACACGTTATGAACAAAAAAAGGCAAATTATGAGCAATTTAGGTTTGAATTTTAGAGCTTTCTAACAATGTTTTGATTTTTTATAGCTAGATTTTGCTGCTTTTAAAATTTTATGTAAATTTTTACAATTTATGACTTGATTTTGGTGCATTCTAACAATATTTTAATGTTTGAAAGCCTTATTTTGCTATTTTTGATATTTTATAAATAGAAGTTTATACTTTTCTACAGTTTATGGTCTAATTTTGATGTTTTCTTACATAGTTTTCACATTTTAAAAACGATATTTGCAATTTTTGATTTTTTACAAACAGAATTTTACACTTTTTAACAGTTTATGACCGGATTTTGTTGTTATTTTGAGCATATTTTGCTATTTTGGCATTTTATAAAAATAATTTACCAATTTTTAACAGTTTATGACTTAATTAAGTTGCTTTCTGATGATATTTAAATTTTATGGCAGGATTTTACTATTTTTAACTTTTTTTCAAATAAAATTTCAAATTTTTCAACAATTTAAGACCAAATTTTTGTTATTTGGACAATATTGTTAACCAGATTTTGCTACTATAATATGTTAAAAAATTTTAATTAACATTGAATCAGTTTTTAAAATTAATTAAATAATTTCATTTTAAAAACAAAGATTTATGCTAACTTAAATGAATTAATAATGATTTGACTATTTGAAAACATTGTTTAACCGACCATAACCGAAATTATGCAGAGATTAAATAAAGAACAAGAGTTTAGAAAGTAGTATTAAAAAGCCAAAAGTATTGAAAAAGTTTGATACGTATTAAAGCTACTTGGAAAGCATTTGAACCAATTGAAACGTAACCAAAAAAAGTAATTTTATATTTTTAAATGAATTCACAGCAAACTTTAATCGATGACTCAGATCATTTAGTTTTGTTATGAATTTATATGAGTAATTTTCTGAGAATGAAGCCGTTGCGTCATACAGAACTTTATGAATCGTATATAAATCAATAGTTTCTAATCAAACTAGTATATTCAATATTTTACATTACTTTTTAGATAATATATATAAAATTAATAACAATCACTGCTTAGATGAGGACATAGATCATACTCATCAATCTTAATAAATGCTTAAAGCTACAAATAATTTTACACTTTCAGTTTTTATTAAATATTGTTCAAATTAAATATTTTTGACGATACTAGTTAATCTTTCTATGAAACTAATCATTGGGTCAATTTTGTGTTGTTTTTGTTCATTCTTTTGAATTTGCTATTTTACTATAATTAATGTTACTTGGAAAAATAAGAAGGCAATGAACTTTGACGCTTTATAAATCACTAGCAAACAAATTAAAATTCACGTTTATTTTATTTCTTTTTATGAATTAATCAGATTAAAAGTTTGGCCATAAAATAACCATTAAATTAGTCCTGCATATATCACATCAATTTTATTTAAAATGTTTTGAATATGAATACAAAATAATTGTATTTATTATTACAACAGAAATGAAAATTTCAACAATGAAATTATATCAATATATGAAACTCAATTTTAGTCTAAATATTTACATTCCTAAACAAATATGATTTATTGTTCTACATAAATTAGTATAAATGTAAAATATAAAATAATTTCATTAACATATTGTAGGTATTGTTTTAATTAATTATGTATACCAAGATAAAATTCTGTTTATAAGCTAAACAAAAGTTGGAAAATTGTTTTGACCCCGTTCAATTTTACTAAGTTAAAGTTTGTTAAACTAAAAGAAAACAATTTTTTTTGTATATATTGGTAATATGTTGTTATTTAGAAAAATATTTTTAACAAAAAAATCAGTTATAAATAAAAGTTTCAGTGTTTGTGAAAAATTCATGCGGCAGCGAAATGTGTCAACAAGCGAAACGTTTTGCGTTTACTGCATGGAAAATATCATATTTTATATCATGTTTTTTATATGAGGAGACAGAATATGGGTTGTTTTTAATATTCAAACGAATTTTTTAAATAAAAATATCAAAAGGTTTTTGAACACGAATAAATCCTACATTTTTATATCTTGTAGACTGATTTAGTTAAAATTAAATTATTATTACAAAATAGCTAAAAAAATAAATTTAAACCATTAAATTCACTTCAATTTTTTTAATATTAAATCTTTGAATTTTTTTGCTATATTAAGTAAAATCCAGATACTTTTATTATTAATTTTATAAAGCAAAGTTATGCAAAAAAACTCGGACTTTTACATGAAAGAATCTCAAGAATGTTTTTGATGTAATATATTTATAAATTGAGATTCTGTCTGGAATTTCAAAGAGTGATTATAATCGTAACTGATTTACTCATTTAATATAGCTTTAATAAAATGGTGAATGCGCCGGGCTAATATAAAATAGGAAAAATTGTTAATATTTAATAAATTCATTCATTATTTGCTTCAATGTGAATACATTGCGGTTTATATAGTGCGCATAGAACCCGTTTTTTGTAATGCAAAACTTCCAACATTTCAACTTACACGGAAATCATTTTAAGCAAAATGATGCCGCATACACATTATCCGTCATTTTCGCCTTGTTGCTGGGTTCTGTTGAAAGTCCGTGGCGCGCAGCATCGGCCTTTCCATCAACGAATATTTTTCAACGCATACATAAATCACGACCCCCTCTGATTTTTTTTCATTCACACTTCTTATTTTTTTATTATTAATAACGAAAGCGGACTTGAAATTATATATGTATGGAAAGGCATAATTCTTTCGTCTGTCGAACAAATTTTTAATAGAATTAGGATTACAATAGAGACGACACAATAGGAGTTAACACAATGAAGATGACAAATGTTTCAGAATCAATCAATGATTAAATGTCACTATTTTATTGAATGGTTGTATAACCAATGTAATTATAATTATGCTGAGAGGTTTTATTATAAATTGTATATTGTATTGACGTCAGTAAAACACAATACAGAAATAAATAGCAATTTTTTGATTACATAAAGAATAAACGTTTACTTTTAATTAACGATATATAAATAATGAGCTGAACTAATTTATCTGTAAATATTATTTTTTTGACAGATAAAATGTGGACTCACGGATTTGTCTTAAAAGTTTTTATAAACTATCACTAAATGTTATAAATATTGTCAATTTTTCATAAATTAATGTTAGAATGCGGTACATTTATTACTAATTAACTCTTACTGTAGTAAACTATTAAAGAACAAAAGTGTTAAAATGTCACTTAGTGTTATAAACTTCGCTAATTTGTCATAAAATTACACGAACTGTCAGATAACTATTACAAAATTTTTATAGAGTGTCACTTAGGCGTCATTAGTATTGCAAACTTGCTATCAAGTGTCATTAAAGTGATAAATGTGTCATAAACTGTCAAAGAACTATTACAAAACGTTCTTAAAGTGTTATTTAATATCATAAATGCTACAAATTTATTATAATTTGTCATAATTAAGATGAATATGTCATAAACTGTCATGTACTGTCGTGTACTGTAATGAACTGTCATGAACTGTTATGAACTGTCATGATCTGTTATGAACTGTCATGAACTGTCTGAGAGCTATCACAAATTGTTCTTAAAGTATTATTTAATATCATAAACGTTGAAAAATTTCCATAAAGTTTAACTATTGTGACAAATATGTCATAAACTATCACGTTCTGCCATAAACTGCCACAGAACTATCACAAAACGGTTTTGAAGTGTTATATAGCGTTATTAATGTTTCAAACTTAATAAAAATGGTCAATAATGTAATAATTATGTCATAAACTATCACGTACTGATATAAACTATTAAAGAACTATCACAAAACGTTTTTAAAGTTTTATTTAATATCATAAACGTTGCAAAATTGCCATCAAATGTAACTAATGTGACAAATATGTTGTATTACGTACTGTCATAAACTTTCACAGAACTATTAAAAAACGTTTATGAAGAGTCATTTAATGTCATAAATGCTGAAAATTTTCAATAAATTGTCAATATTGGTATAAATATGTCATAAACTGTCATGTAGT
This sequence comes from Tachinus rufipes, assembly GCA_963932245.1. Lineage (NCBI taxonomy): Eukaryota > Metazoa > Arthropoda > Insecta > Coleoptera > Staphylinidae > Tachinus > Tachinus rufipes. The sequence continues at coordinate 117,522,501 of OZ010745.1, forward strand.
GTAATGAGCTATCATGAACTGTCAAAGAGCTATTACAAAACGTTCTTAAAGAGTCATTTATTATTATAAACGTTGAAAATTTGTCATAAAGTTTAACTATTCTGACAAATTTGTTATAAACTATCACGTTTTGTCATAATCTACCACAAAACTATCACAAAACGTTCTTGAAGTGTCATTTAGTGTCATAAATGCTGCAAATTTAAATTAAATTGTCATTATTGAAATAAATATGTCATAAACTGTCTTGTAAAGTAATGAGCTGTCATGAACTATCAGAGAGCTATTACAAAACATTTTTAAAGTGTCATTTAAAATTATAAACGTTAAAAAATTGCCATAAAGTTTAATTCTTGTGACAATATGTAATAAACTATTACGTACTGTTTTGAACTGTCACAAAAGTATCACGAAACATATTTGAAATGTCAGTTACTATCACAAAACGTTCTTGAAAAGTCATTTAGTGTCATTAATGTCACAAATTTAATAAAAATTGTCATTTATGTGATAATTATGTCATAAACTATTACGTACTGTCATGAACTGTCAAAAAGCTATTACAAAACGTTCTTAAAGTGTCATTTAATATCATAACTGTTCAAAATTTTCCATAAAATGTATCTAATATGACAAATATGTCATCAAATAGCACTTGTTAGCATGAACTGTCACAAAACTACCACAAAACGTTTGTAAAGTGTCACAAATGTTGCAAACTTACTAAAAAATTTTACTAATATTTTAAATATGTCATTAACTGTCATGTACTATCAAGAACAGTCATGAACTGTTTGAGGGCTTACACAAAACATTCTTAAAGTGTCATTTAATATCATAAAAGTTGCAAATTTGCTTTAAAGTGTAACTGATGTGACAAACATGTCATAAACTATCACGTACTGTCATGAACTGTTAAATAACTATCACAAAACGTTATTGAAATGTCACTTAATGTTATATATGTTGCAAATTTACTATAAATTGTCATTAATGTGTTAAATATGTGATAAACTGTCACGTACTGTTATAAAATGTCATAAACTGTCAGAAAGCATTTGCAACACAATCTTAAAGTATTATTTAATATCATAAATGTTGCAAATTTGACATAAAATGTAACAAAAAAGTCAAATAAGTCATAAACAATCACAAACAGTTATAAACTGTCTCAAAACTATCACAAAACATACTTAAAGTATTACAAAATGGCATATACATACATATGTTGCAAATTTACTATCAACTGTCAATATTGTGTTATAAACTGTCATGTACTGTCATAAAATGTTATGAACTGTCAGAGAACTATCACAAAATCTTTTTAAAGTGTCGATTAGTATAAATAAATGTTGCAAATTTGCCTAAACAGTAAGTAATGTGACAAATATGTCATAAACTATCACGTACTGTTATGAACTGTCACAAAAGTATTACAAAACATTCTTGTAATGTTAGTTAATGTCAAATTTGTTATAAATTGTCAATCATATCATAAAGTAACATAATTAATGTAATAAATATGTCATAAACTATCACATACTATCACATTATTATCATAAATAATGCAAATTTGTCATAAAATGTAAGTAATGGGTCAAATATGTCATAGACTATTACGTACTGTCATAAACTGTTACAGAGCTATCACAAAACGTTTTTAAAGTATTACTAAATGTAATATATGTTGCAAATTTACTATAAATTGTCACTAATGTAATAAATATGTCATAAGCTGTCATGTACTCTCATAAACTGTCAGAGAGCTATTACATTGCATTTTTAAAGTGTCAATTAATATCATAAATGTTGCAGATTTGCTTTAAAATGTTATTAATGTGACAAATATGTCATAAACTGTCTCAAAACTATCACAAAACAATCTTGAAGTGTCGTTTAATGTCATATATGTTGCAAATTTATTATAATTGTCAATAAAGTGATAAATATATCATAAACTGTCATGAACTTTTAAAAACTGTCAGAAAGCTATCACAAAATGTTTTTAAAGACTAATTTGATGTCTTAAATGTTGCAAATTTGCTATAAATTGTTAGTAATGTGACAAATATATTATTAACTATAACGTATTGTCATGAACTGTCACAAAACTATCACAAAACGTTTTTAAAGTATCACTAAATGTCATATATGTTGCTAATTTACTACAAATTGTCATTATTGTAATAAATATGTCATAAACTGTCATGTAATGTCATGAACTGTTAGAGAGCTATTATAAAACGTTTTTAAAGTGTCATTTGATATACTACACGTTGCAAATTTGCCATTACATGTCAAAAATAAGACAAATATGACAAACTATCACTTACTGTCCTAAACAGTCACAGAACTATCACGAAACGTTCTTAAATTGTCATTTAATGTTTGATACGTTGCAAATGTACTATAAATTGTTAATATTGTAATCAGTATGCCATAAACTGTCATATACTGTCATATACTGTAATGAACTGCTAGAGAGCTTTTACAAAACGTTCTTAAAGTGTCATTAAATATCAAAAATGTTGCAATTTTGCTATAAAGTGTAACAATTGTTTTAAATATGTCATAAACAGTTACGTGCTGTCTTAAACTATCATAGAACAATCAAATAACGTTTTTAAAATGTCAATAAAAGTCATATATGTACCAATTTTACTAAAAACTGTTATTAATGCAATGAATATGTCGTGTACTGTTATGGACTATTATGAAATGTCATAATCTGTCATGAACTGTCAAAAAGCTCTCACAAAACGTTCTTAAAGTGTCACTTAATATCATAAATGCTGCAAATTTGCCATAAAGTATTAATTAATGTTACAAATATGTTATAAACTATCACGTACTGTCATAAACTGTCATAAAACTATCACAAAACGGTCTTGAAGTGTCCCTTAATGTCATATATGTTGCAAATTTATTATAATATATCACTAAAGTATATGTCATAAACTGTCATGAACTGTCAAGAACTGTCAGCGAGTTATCACAAAATGTTTTTAAAGTTGTAATTGATATTATAAATGTTGCCAATTCGCTATAAACTATCACGTATTGTCATGAACTGTCACAGTACTGTCACAAAACCTTCTTAAAATATTACTAACTGTCATATATGTTGCAATTTTACTATAAATTGTCATTAATGTATTAAATATGTCATAAACTGTCATGTACTGTTATGAACTGTCAGAAAGCTATTACAAAACATTTTTAAAGTGTCATTTAATATCATAAATGTTGCAAATTTACCATAAAGTGTAACTATTGTGTTAAATATGTCATAAACTGTCACAGAACTATCACAAAACGTTTTGAAATGACACTAAATGTCATAAGTGTTGCAAATTTATTATAATTTGTAATTTATGTAATAAATATGTCATAATCTCTTATATACTGTCATGAACCGTAATGAACCGTCAGAACTATCTTAAAATTTTGTTAAAGTGTCATTTAATATCACAAATGTTACAAATGTTCCTTAAAGTGTAACTAATGTGTCAAATATCTCATAAACTATCGCATACTGTCTTAAACTGTCACAGAACTATCACAAAACTTTTTTGAAGTGTCACTTGATGTCATAAATGTTACAATTTTATTATAAATTGTCAATATTGGGATAAATATGTCATAAACTGTTATGTACTGTCATAAACTGTCAATGTTCTTAAAATGTCATTTAATATTATAAACGTTGCCAATTGGCCATTAAATGTATCTAATGTGTCAAATATGTCATAAACTATCACGCACTGTTACAAAACTATCCCAAAACCTTCTTGAAATGTCACTTAATGTCACAAATGTTTCAAATTTGCTAAAAAAAATTAAAAATAAGTTAAATATGTGTTAAACTGTCATGTACTGTCATGAACTGTCGGAGAACTAACACAAAAATTTCTTGAAGTGTCATAATTAATTAAAACTTTTTATAAATTGTCTTTAAAGTGATAAATAAGTTATAAACTGTCAAGATCTGTCAGCAAACTGTTACAAAATGTTTTTAAAGTCTCATTTGATATCATAAATGTTGCAAATTTGCTATAAACTATTACGTACTAACATGAACTGTTACAGTACTATCACAAAACGTTCCTAAAGTATCACTAAATGTCATATATATTGCAAATTTTCTATAAATTGTTATTAATGTAATAAATATGTCATAAACTGTCATGAACTGTCAGAAAGCTATTACAAAGCGTTCTTAAAGTGTGAATTAATATCATAAATGTTGCAAATTTGCTTTAAAATGTTTATAGTGTGATACGTATGTCATAAACTATTACGTACTGTCATAAAATATCATAAAACTATCACAAATCATTCTTGAAGTGTCAGTAAAAGTCATATATGTTGCAAATTTACTATAAATTGTCATTAATCTAATAAATTTGTTATAAACTGTCAAAGAACTATCATGAACTGTCACAGAACTATCACTAAACGTTCTTGAAGTATCACTTAATGTCATAAATGTTGCTAAGTTAATACAAATTTTCATTAATGTTCTATATATATCATAAACTCATATCAAGTACTGCCATGAACTATCAGAAAATTATCACAAAACCTTTTTGAAGTGTCACTTAGCGATATAGATGTTGCAAATTTGCTAAAGATTGTTATTAATGTAATAAATATGTCATAAGCTGTCATGTACTGTCATGAACTGTCATGAACTATCATGAACTGTCAGATAGCTATCACAAAACGTTCTTATAGTGTCACTTAATATCATAAATGTTGCAAATTTGCCATAAAGTGTAACTAATGTGACAAAAATGTTCTAAACTATTACGTACTGTCATAAACTGTCACAGAACTATCACAAAACGTTTTTTATGTATTACTTAATGTTATAAACATTGCTAAGTTACTATAAAATGTCAATAATTTGTTATATATGTCATAAACAGTCATAAACTGTTATGAATCTTCAGCGAGCTATCACAAAATGTTTATAAAATGTCAATTGATATCATAAATGTTGAAAATTTGCTTAAAAATATTATTATTGTGACACACATGTCATAAACTATTACGTACTGTTATGAACTGTCACAGAACTTTCACAAAACGTTCTTGAAGTGTCACTAAATGTCATATATGTTGCAAATTTACTATGAATTGTCACTAATGTAATAAATATGTTTATATATTATAAACTGTTGTAAACTGTCACAGAACTATCATAAAACTATTACAAAACGTTCTTAAAGTGTCATTTAATGTCATAAATCTTGCAAATTTACTATAAATTGTCATTAATGTGATAAAAATGTCATAAACTGCCATGTGTTGCCATGAACTGTGATAAACTGTCAGAAAGCTATCAGAAAACGTTCTTAAAGTGTCATTTTATATTATAAATGTTGCAAACATGCCATAAAGTGTAACGTATGTGTCAAATCTGTCATAAACTATTACATACTATCATGAACTGTCACAAAACTATCACAAAACGTTTTTAAAGTATCATTTAACGTCATAAATGTTGCTAATTTACTATAAATTATCATCAATGTTTTATATATGTCATAAACTGTCATGTACTGTCATGAACTATCAGAGAATGATCACAAAACCTTTTTTAAGTTTCACTTAGCGGTATAGATGTTGCAAATTTGCTAAAAATTGTCATTAATGTTATAAATATGTCATAAACTGTCTTGTACTGTCATGAACTGTTATGAACTATCATGAACTGTTAGATAGCTATTACAAAACGTTCTTATAGTGTCATTTAAGATCATATTTGCCATAAAGTGTAACTAATGTGACAAAAATGTTCTAAACTATCACGTACTGTCATAAACTGTCACAGAACTATCACAAAACGTTTATGAAGTGTCATTTAATGTCACAAACGCTGCAAATTTACTATAAATTGTCATTATTGTGCTAAATATTACATAAACTGTCATGTAGTGTCATGAACTGTTATGAACTGTCATAAAACTAATACAAAACGTTCTTAAAGTGTCATTTAATATTATAAACGTTGGAAATTTGCCATAAAGTTTAACTATTGTGACAGATATGTTATAAACTATCACGTACTGTGATGAGCTGTCACAGAACTATCACAAAACGTTCTAAAAGTGTTTAATATGTTGCAAATTCACTATAAACTGTCATTAATGTAATAAATATTATAAACTGTCATGTTCTGTTATGAACTGTCATGAACTATTAGAGAACTATTACAAAACGTTTTTAAGGTCATTTAATATCTTAAATATTGAAAATTTGCCATAAATAGTGTAATCGATGTGTCAAATATGTCATAAACTATCACGTACTTTCATAAACTGTTACAGAACTACTACAAAACGTTCTAAAAATGTCACTTAATGTCAAAATTGTTGCAAATTTGCTACAAAATGTGATTTATGTGATAAATATGTCATAAATTGTTATGTACTGTAATGAACTGCCAGGAACTGTCAGAGAACTATCACAAAACGTTATTAAACTGTCATTTAATATCATAAATGTTGCGAATTTGCCCAAAAAAAGTAAAAAAGTCTATTACGTACATCACAAAACGTTTTTGGAGTATTATTTAGAGTTATAAATGTTGTTAAATTGTCATCATTGTTATAAAACTCTCATAAACTATCTAGTACATCAAGAACTGTCGGAGAACTATTACTAAACGCTCTTGATGTGACAGTTAGTGTCATTAATGTTGCAAATTTGCTATAAACTGATAATAATGTGATAAATATATCATAAACTATCACACACAATCATGAACTGTCAGAGAACATCATAAAACGTTCTTAAAATGTCATAAATATTGCAAATTTGCCATTAACTGTCATCATTGTTATGAAAATTTTGTATACTATAAAATATGCCATTAACTAAACTATCACAAACAAATTTTTTTATAAAATTTACTTCAAAAATTATTTTCTTCTATTACATATTTATTAGTTTTAAAACTAAGCCCAATATGATTCACTTCAGATTAAAATCATATTACCAAAAATACGGATTTGTATTCATTATCTATTGAAATCATAAACACAAAAGTAATTTGAGCCCTATTGTGAACACAATATATGTTTTTAATATTGTTATAAAATACAATTCCCGTAATCCAATATATTCATTTAGAATATTCCAATTGTATATTTATAGTTACGCATGTATATGTATCAAGTTTAACAATTTTCGATGCAATACATTACAACAAAAACCAAAATAAATTAATTGAAAAAGCTTAATTAAAATTTTCAGTTTTGTTTGTACACAGCAAAAATGCGATATGGAATGGCTTTGTGATTTATATTTGATTTGAGTTTTTATTGTATGCTGCAATATTTACCAATTTAATATTATTAAGATAAAAACAAATAAAATCCCAGTTACTAATTAAATGTAAAAGTGTTCTATTTCTTTTATCGATTGGAAAATGTACAAAGGGTTTCAATATGTTATCAAAGTAAATTGGCTGGTATTTATTTAGGATTCTATTATTTTTTTAAGCAAAAACCTAAAGGAAATAAATGTAAAGAGTGGAATATTGTTCGGGAAACACGGGGAGCTAATTTAAAAGAAGATTGCCTTAAGATCAGGGGGGGCTCCTCTGTTATCAGCTTTAACATAGGGAAAAATAAAACGGCGCAACCTCATTCCTTAAACAAAGCATTTAAAATTTGCATACAAATTCGGGTCAAATTTTCTGTAACTAAACAAAAAAATACATTGCAAAAACCTCAAGTCACCCCCGGTTATTATAATGCGAACTATTATGATTCACAAACGGGTTCAATTAAATTCTGCTGGCATCGTTTGCGACCAACAACGGGCGTGTATACACGCTCGGTTATTGCCGTGCACCCCTTTTATGAAACGGGTGGGCTTTTCATATCCAACCCCCACACACACATAACACAACCCTAAAACGATCTCCTTTGAAGATGCCTTATATAATCATGCCACCTTATTTCCTAGGATATATAATCACGTATTCAAAAATATAAACAAAACGGAAGGGCGCGAGTTTAAGCTCGATTTTATTCAGTACAAAGTGAGAGGCAAATGTTAAAAGTAACATTGAAAAGGGTTGATCCATTGTTTTTGGTTGTGTTCATTTCAGTCGCAGTCGAAAATGTATGTAAAGCCGACCCTTCTCAAAATACTTAACATTATCTCGAATAATCACTGTAATGCCTGTGATATTCTTTTTTTCATGAATAGAATACTCCAGTTTTGAATAGATCAATATTTCTCAAATGTGAGTGTCAGAAGTAGGTTGGCTTTCCTTTCAAATAGTTTTAAACGAAAACATCAAACACTTTCGTACAATTTTTGTATTATACTTACAAACTTAAACAATAAATATTTAGAACAAATTTTTAATGATTTAACTTCATTTATATTTAAACAACTTTTTCTAATATATTTTTTCACTTACAAATTTTATTTACCATACTATTATGGTACAAGGAAATTGTGAATAAGCAACTAACAAAAAAGTTTTTTTATTGACGTTTTTTTAAGAAAAAGTTGTTCAAATCAGTTAGTACTATGTACATGTGTTGCAAAAATTATTTTTAGTTATAGTTTACATGCTTTCAGTAGATTGGGATAAATCTAAAAAAGTTTTTTAGATGCACTAAACTCCATGCCGTTATGGATTTTTCTACACTAATATTCAGACTAATATGCTAGATTTTAGAATTTTTTCAAATGTCATTAGGTGTCTTATATCGGGTATCGTCTATATTAATATAGTTTTCATTAGAACTGTTTGTGCAAGTTGTGGTGGTAGTGTTGTTTATTACTTGCTCTTTTCTTCAAACTGCTGTAGTTAGTTGTTTTTTTTTTAATTTATAAAACTACACTTTGGATATTTCATCCAAGGATGCTTTTCAAAAAATCTGTGACAATTTGACTTTTAAAGATAAGCGCCGCTAGAACAGATCGTTTCTATCTCACAAAATTTTTATTTTTGTATTGTCACATAGTGACCAAAATTGGGTTGCTCAAAGAAATAGTTTTTTATTACCGACTAGGATAAAACAAGGAGTTTCTTTGCATCAATGCCAGATGGATTTAAATAGTCGTGCTGCTAACTAAGCAAATAACTTGGACATGACAATATTGAAATTAATGCTCAAACCCATACTAGACTAGCACCCAAAAAAAATTTAAAACAATCTCTAAAAATGTTAACTTACACTAACTTAGTAGAACAACTGTGACCTGGACCATTACCGGATGTTTTGAACAAACCTCAAAAGATACCATGTGCCAGAGGCGGATTTTCCGAGTGTTGTGCTTTAGGTTTGTTAAATTTTTTATGAGTTAGATTCTTTGATTGTTCGCCAGATTTAAGTTTCATTTGGCAAAACATGAGACGACTTAGAACCGTTTTTCTTCAACTCCTTTTTCTTCAACTCCTTTTTCTTAACTTTTTGCGTTTGAAATTTGAATTTTTTAAATTTTTTGTTGAAACTAATCTAGTACTAAAATTATTGTTCTAGTTGTTAATTGTTATTGTTGTTTGTTCAGACCATTAGGCTTCTGCTTTTTGTTCAAATTTCTGATAAATTTCCTAAAATAATATTTTTATAGCACATTTTTGATGATTTTTATGTGCATTAAATAAGTATGTTCTGTTTTCTGTAACAGTTTTTGATGATTTTTTACAACAATTAGATTTTCTGGGCAATTTTTGATTAATTTAGATTGAATTTTTTGCAATCAATTAAATTTTTCTGCAATCAAAAATTCTTGCAACAAAAGGCTTTTCTTTACAATTTTTGATACTTTTTCTGCTATTATTGAGTTTTTCTTAAAGGTTTTTGATTAATTTTATATGATAAATGGTATTTTTTGCAAATTTTATGCAATATCGTAATATTTTAAATTTTTAATGATTTTAAAATGCTAATTTTGTGCAACAATTATGTTTTTAAAACAATTTTTAATTAATTTTATAAAGTAAATAAAAAGAAAAATGCACAAAATGCCATTTGCTGCAAGCAAATGGCATTTTGTGCATTTTTCTTGTGCAACAATTAAGTTTTTTTAGAGTTTTTTAATAAATTTTATGTTGCTGTTTACGACTTTTATGCAATAAATAATAAACAGTTTTTTTTTTTAGTTTTTATATATATTAATTATTGAGTTTTCTTAGCATTTTTAGATAAATTTTATGTGCTAAATGGCTAAATAAGTTTGCTGAGCGATGTTTTTAGAATTGTATTACGTTTTTTGTGCAATATTTGATGTTTTTTTTTCAACAATTAAGTATTTTAAACAATTTTTTGAGCAATTTTTTGAACTAAGTTTATTGGACAGTGGTTTTAACTGTAGTCCTTGCTCACCCGTCTAAATGTTGGTGATCCAAATTATTGCTCACAAACACTTGGGTGGTGAGGCACTATGTTTATTGATTACAGGACAGTAGTTTTAGCTAGAATTTCCGGCAACTACCCAAGTGTTGGTGATCCAATTTCTTGTCAGAAACACTTGGGTAGGTAGGCGGTGCACTAAGTTGACTGATTACGGGACAGTAGTTTTAACTGGAGTTGCAAAGTCCAATATTTAAGACTTACGTTTACGCTATTATGAGATAAATATAAAACTTTGATCATAAAACATCAAAAATAGCAAAATCCAACTTGAAATATCAAAATATTGTTTAAATTTTAAATCCAGCTATAAACTGTTAAAAAATGCAACATTCGGCCATCAATAGTTAAAAAACGCAAAATTATTTATATAAAATGGCAAAATCTGGCTTTAAAATAGTAAAATGTCGTTAAAAAGCACAAAAACCCAGTCATAAACTGTTAAAGCGCTCAAAATTTTATTTATAAAACATCAAAAATGGCAAATTCCTGGCTAAAACATCAAAATATTTTTAGAAATCATCAAAATCAATTTATAAACTGTTAAAAATTTAAACTTTTACTCATAAAATAGAAAATTAGCAAATCCTGGCTTAAAAACATTAAAATATTGTCAATAAGCACAAAAACCCAGTCATAAACTATTAAAACGTCCAAAATTTTATTTATAAAACATCAAAAATGGCAAATTCCGGCCTAAAACAATAAAATATTTTTAGAAATCACTAAAATCAATATAAAAACTGTAAAAAATGTAAACTTTTACTCATAAAATATAAAATTAGCAAAACCTGGCTTAAAAACATTAAAATATTGTCAAAAAGCAGCAAAATTCAACCTTTTACTGTTAAAAGGTGCAAAATCCGATCATATACTGCAAAACCGTTTTCCTAAAATGTCAAAAATATCAAAATCTGGCTTTAAAACATTAAATAATTATCAAAAAATAGCAAAATCCGGCCATAAACTGTTAAAATGTGCAAAATCAGTTGAAAACTGCAAACTCTTTTTATAAAACGTCATAAATATCAAAATCAGCTTTGAAACAATACAGTTTTGTCAAAAAGCTCACAAACCCAGTTATAAACTGTTAAAACGTCTAAAATTCTATTTATAACACATCAAAAATGGCAAATACCGGCCTAAAAATTATTTTTTTTAGAAATTACTCATAAAATGAAAAAAAATAGCAAAACTTAGCTTAAAAACATTAAAAAATTGTCAAAAAACAGAAAAACTCGGCTATGCTTTGTTTAGAAGTGCAAAATCCGGCCAAAAACAGTTAAAAACTGCAAAACCCTTTTTATAAAAGACAAAACGACAAAAATATCAAAATCTGACTTTGAAACAATACAATTTTGTCAAAAAGCACACAAACTCAGTTATAAAAACGTCTAAAATTCTGTTTAAAAGTGCAAAATCGTGCCATAAACAGTTAAAAACTGCAAAACTATTTTTATAAAATGTCAAAAATATCAAAACTTGGCTTTGAAACAATACAATTTTGCCCATCTACCCAAGTGTTTGTGATCCATTTTTTACCTTACAAATAATTTGGTGGGTGAAAGGGGCACTAACTTTAATGACTGCGGAAGTAGTTGACTGAACATCTAGTTCACCCACCCAATTGTGTGTAATCTAATTTCTTGATCACCACCACTTGGGTAGGAGGGCAAGGCACTCAATTTATTGTGATTATACTCAAGTGTTTGTGATTATTTTTAAGCATTTTTTGTTAATTTATGCTCTAGTAAATAGTTTTTTGTGCGATTCTTAGTTATTTTTATATTTTACGCAAAAAACCTTTTTATTTGACTTTTTTCTAAAAGTTTTAAATTTTTTTTAAAGAAACATATTTTGTTTTCATGCAAACAATGCATTTTTAAGCAATTTTTGTTGAGATTTATTTAGTTAATTGTATTTTATAGAATTCTTGATCATTTTCTTATCAAAAAAGCTTATTTTTTGCAAGATTTTTAAAGCATTTTATGCAAAAAATGTTTTTTTTTTTTTTTTTTTTTAATTATATGAAACCCCATTTTTAAGAAGAGTTAAAGTCACAATATTATAAATTTGTTAACTTAATTTGGTCTAAATATTCCCAGAACATTTTAAATTATAAAAACTTAAAAAAATGTTTGTAAGAGTAAAATTTAAAAAAGAAATTTTGGTTTATGATAAAACTAAATTTTGAAAATTAAAAATAGTTTTTAAAAATTTTTGAAAACCAGAATTATTTTTATCAACAAATAGGCAACAATTTTTAAAATAGTTAACAATATTTAGTCTAAAATAAAAATAAAGCTTTGCAAACTACATAATGTCAAAATTAATTTTTAAAATTGAAATTTTTTTATGATTTATTGAAAATCAGAAAATTTTAGAATCAACTATAAAATTAAAATTATAATAATTTTTTAATTGAATTTAGTCTAAATACATATGTTCAAAGCTCTGCAAATTAATTGGTTGTTTTCAAAACTAAATTTTAAAAATTAAAATTATTTTTTTTAATTTGAATAGTTTTGTGTTCCTTTCTATCAATGTTGAAGTATTAAAAATTTGTTTACTAAATTTGCTTTAAATTCTTCCAATGCATTAAAAATTGATTTTTGACAAAACTAAATTATGAAAATTGAAAAAAAAAAAATTTCAAACTTTTTGTAGTTCCTAATTATTACTAAATTATTTTCATCGACAAAATAAACTGAATACTTGAGCAAATTGGTACCAATATATTCTATTATCTTGAGTACAAATTGTAGCATAAAAATTATAAATATTAATAAACTCATTTTTGCAAACTTTTATTTAATATGGATAATTTTTGATTAATTTTGGGTAATTAAAAGGTTTTTTGAGCAGCTTTTCTGAAAAATATATTATTTTTAAGCAGTTTTTACGTTCTTAGAACAATTTTGATTAAAATTTGAAACATTTTTTAATAAGGAATGCATTTTTGAGCAATGTTTATTTGTTTAATTTTTTATAAAAAAAACTCCAATTCTTAAGAGATTTTTGACAAACTTCATTCAAAGAATGCATTTTTAGACAATTTATGCAGTAAATGTTTTTGTTTTTTAGTTTTTGGTCATTTTATTAAAAAAACTCATCTTCTAAATCTAAAAAATGATTTTTTGGTATTTTTGTTAAATTTTATGATTTTTTGATCATTTAATTATAAAAAGTAATAATTTTTAAGCTGTTTTTGTGCGTATTTTTGTAATTAATTAGTTTTCTGTACAATTTTGATTTATATTTGGAAATACATCGATTTACTCTGTACTTTTAGATAAATTTTATGCTTTTTGCGCAATTTTTGATCAATTTTGTGCAATAAAAATGTGTGTTAAGTAAATTTTGAAAAAAAAATGAGTAATTTTTACACATTTTCTTATAAAAAACCCTACTTTCTACATAAATTTTATTCAAATAATGTATTATTCAGCAATGTTTGATAAATTCAATGCAGAAAATGTTTTTGTAAAATTTTTGATTATTTTTTTTAAGATTTTTGGAAAATTTTATTTAAGAAATACTTTTTTGAATAATGTTTTTTAAATTCTATTTAGGAAATGTTTTTTTTTTTAATTTTTATAATTTTCTTATAAAAAACTTCACTTTTTAACAAGTTTTGGTCATTTTTTTAGCAGTTTTTGATGAATTTCATGTAGTAAATTTTAAATTATTTATTTATATTAAGAAATGCACTTTTGGGCAATATTTGATAATTTTTAGTCAATAAATAGTTTTTTTGTGCGATTGTTGATTATTTTCTTATTGAAAAACTTATTTGTTTAAGAGATTTTTGATAAAGTAAACAGTTTTTGTTTTTTTTTGCAAAAATTAGGTTTTTTGTTAATTTTTTTAATCATTTTTTATGGAAAACTTAAAGAAGTTCATTTTTTGTTAAATTTTTTGCATTAAATGTTTTATTTGCTTAATGAAATAATAAAACATTTTACTATGTTTTTTATCAAAAATTTATTCTTACGAATACATTACTAGTTTTGGCTATATTAAAGCTTTCTACAGATGAAATAAGTTATAGATCACAACCATCAATTATATTTATTTGTTTAATTTTTGATCATAATTTAAGAAATTTTTGATCAATTTTGTTCAAATAATGCATTTTCAACATTTTTTTGTTAAACTGTATGCAATAAATTGTATTTTTTGCAATTGTTGATTATTTTCTTATAGAAAAACCAATTTTTGGGAGATTTTTGATACATTTTATTTAAAGAATGCATTGGATTACTTTTTAATGTTTAATAAGTTTCATGTGCTTTGCGCAATTTTTGATCAATTTTGTGCAATAAAAATGTCTTTTGAGCAAATTTTTGATCAATTTTATTTAAGAAACGCATTATTTAACAATTTTTGATAAATTTAATACAGAAAATGTTTTTTTTTTGTAATTTTTTTAATATTTTCTAAAAGATTTTTAATAATATTTATTCAAGTGATGCATTTTTGAACAATGTTTGTTAAATTCTATTAAGAAAATGTTTTTTTGTTTAAATTGTAATAATTTTCTTTAAAAAAACTTTACTTTCTAAGAGATTTTGATACATTTTTAAGCAATTTTTGGTAGCAATTTTTTTTTTTGTTGAATTTTAAATTATTTTTTAAATAGTTTTTATTAAATTTTGTTTAAGAAATGCACTTTTGAGCAATATTGCTAAATTTTAGCCAATAACTAGTTTTTTGTGCAATTGTCAATAGAAAAACTTATTTTCTGAGAGATTTTTGAAAATTTTTATTTAAAGATTAAAATTTTGAACAGTTTTTAGTAGTTTTTGATCACATTCGGAACATTTTTTTATTATAAAACTTATTTTTTTAAATAATTCTATTTTTTTTATCAAAGAACGCATTTTTAAACAATTTTTAGGAAATTTAAATTGAATTTTTTGCTATTGTTGAGTACTTTCTAATAGAAAAACCAATTTTTTAGTCAATATTATGCAAAAAATGTAATTTTGTTAACATTTTCTTAAGGAATGCTCTACTTACTAAAATATTTTTGAAATAAAAAGTTTTTTTGTACAATTTTGATACATTTTTGGAAATGCATTGCTTTACTCTTTGCTCTCTTGCGTTTTACAAAATTTTTGATGAATTTTGTTTAATTAAAATGTTTGTTGAGCAAATTTTGATACATTTTAAATTTTAACAATTTGTGGTATACACAATTTCTTATAAAAAAAATATTTTTTTTGAAATATTTGATAAATTTAATTTAAGGAATGCAATATTTAACAATTTTTGATAAATTTAATGCAGAAATTGTTTTTTGTAAAAATTTTAATTATTTCCCAAAAATAATTTGATAAATTTCACTCAAAAAATACAATTTTGAGCAATGTTTATTAAATTTTATGCAAAAAATGTTTTTTTGTTGTTTTTAATTTTCTTATGAAAAAAACTACTTTCTAAGAGATTTTTGATAAATTTTTAATCAATATTTGTAAAATTATGTAGTAAATACTTTCTTGTTAAATGTTTGATTATTTTCTTGAAGGTTTTTTAATAAAATATATCTTATTTAAGGAAATGCACTTTTTAACAATTTTTGTAATTTTATGCAATACATAGTTTTTGTGCAATTTGTTATAAAAAAATTAGTTTTTTAAGAGATTTTTAATAAATTTCATTGAAATATTACATTTTTGAACAATTAATGGTAAATTTTTTTCATTTTTTTAAATTTTTTATCAAAAAATGCATTTTAGAGCATTTTTTTTTAAATTTTTTGCATTAAATGTTTTATATGTTTAATTTTTAATCATATTTTAAGAGATTTTTGATTAATTTTGTTTAAAGAATGCATTTTTAAAATAAAAAACTTTGTGGTAAAATTTATGCAATAAATTGTATTTTTTGCAATTGTTGATTTTTTGGTTTTATTTTCTTATGAAAAAATTAATTTTTGAGAAATTTTTGATACATTTTATTTAACAAATGCATTTTTAAACATTTTTTGGTAGATTATATATAAATTTTTAATTTAAAAAAAAAACCCTATTTTCTAAAATATTTTTGAAAAAAACAATTTGTAGTTTTGATACATTTTTGAAAATACACTATTTTTTTAATTTTAAATAAGAATAAGACTCATGTGTTTTTTTGATTAATTTTGTGCAATAAAAATGTCTGTTGAGCAAATTTTGATCATTTTTGAGCAATTTTCACATATTTTTTTATGAAAAATCTTAGTTTCTATAAAAATGTTTGATACATTCAAAGCAAATATAGTTTTTTTATAATTTTTTTAATTGTTTTCTAAAATATTTTTGACAAATTTCATTTAAGAAATGCATTTTTGAGGAAGATTTGTTAAATTGTATTCAGAAAATGTTTTTTTCAAATTTTTTTTATTATCCTATTGAAATTTTTTTTTTCTAAAAGATTTTGATAAATTATTAAGCAATTTTTAGTAAATTTTATGCAGCAAAGTTTTTTTTATTAAATTTTAGATTATTTTTTAATAAATCTTATTCAAGAAATCCACCTTTAAGCAACTTTTGGTAAATTTTAGTCAATAAATAGTTTTTTGTGCGAGTGTTGATTATTTTCTTATAGATAAACTTATTTTCTAAAATATTTTTTATAAATTTTATTCAAATAATGTATTTTTAAACAATTATTGCTAAAATTAATTGCAAACAATGTTTTTTAAACATTTTCTTATGGAATTCTCTATTTTTAGAAATATTTTTATCAAGAAATAATTTTTTTGTATATAATGGTTTTTAGTTTAATTTTTTTTCCAATATCTAACAGAATTTTGATCAATTTTATTCAAAAGATGCATTTTTACACATTGTTTGGTAAATTGTTTGAGGTAAATATTTATGTTTTTTAGTTTTTAATTATATTATTATAAAAAGCTTATTTTATAAAATCAAAATTTGTCAGTTTTTATTTATTTTTTTGAATTTTACGCAGTAAATAGTTCTTAATGGGATTTTGATTTTTTAATAAATTTTTTATATTTAATGAATTTTAATTAAAAATACTGTTTTGGATAAATTAATTTAAAGTAATTGGTTTTTTTACAATTTTGTTTCTAATTTTATGCAGTAATTGTGTTATCTCAATTAGGATAATTATAAAAACATTAAAAATAAACAAACATTCCATAAAAAAACATATTCATAAATGCATTGTTGCAATATAAAATACATTAGTACAAGAAAAATTCTTGCTTTACATTTTAAAGATTGTAATCTAAAAGTAATTCCAATTGAATTCATGTAAAACTTCCACACCATTGCAACACAAAGTGCAATCGATTTGACCAAGCCGCCAGCATAAATAATTCAATGTATGCATTAAACTATAAATTATCAACAATGTATATAAATGATAGCTACCGAAAATAATTACAACCTTGATGTGATTCCGAGCGTGCACCCCGACTTAAATTTTCTTATTCCGCTCGTAAACTTCAGGTTCGGATAATACGAATCGATTCGGAATTGCAATGAACTGTTGCATGCTTCATGGAATTATTTGTATGCATTCTTAAAGTTAACAGATTGTATCCATTCAATTGAAAATTATTTATTTTTTAATCCAATGATTGATTGAATTTAAATTTAACTTTGTGTGAAATTACAAGTTGCATATTAATTCCTCAAAGTGGATTTAATGCAGAAGTGCATCAAGGGCGACACGAAGGTCCTCCGCCCTAATGCAATTTCCCTTCAATTTCGTGCGGCTTTGCGTGCCTATACCCATTACAATTATATTAATAACAACTGACGTGGTTACTCCACGATATCAATAAACGCACTTACTAATCCACTCGTTTTTGTTACAGGCGTGCCATCCTGAGCAACCCGGATTTGTTACCGAGTACACCGTGGCATCGTTTGCTGCAGGACGATTTCTGGGGAACGCCATTGAGTGATAGCGGTTCGCATGGCTCTTACAGACCACTCTGCGTGCTCTCGTTTCGACTCAACTATCTTTTGGGTGGATTCCAACCCTGGGGCTATCACCTAGTCAACGTATTGCTCCATTGCCTCGCTACAGTCCTGCTGGTGAGAGTATCGAGGCACGTGTTGCCCCGCAGTAGAAACCCTGTAGGGCCTGCCATTACCGGCCTGATTTTTGCAACGCATCCCATACACAGTGAAGCAGTAGCTGGGGTTGTAGGAAGGGCAGATTTGGCCGCATGTAATTTATACTTATTGTCGTTTCTGGCTTATATAGCGCACATAAAATACAGGGATTCGTCTTGTTGCGGTGATAATGGTTGCGGCGAGGATGACTTGAAACAAGCTAGAGGGTTAAAGTATCATAGGCTGGTTGTGAATTTACAAAATAATGTGACGAGTTGCAATTGGAGGAAACTGGGTAGGGAATTGGTGCACAGTCATGGGGAGGTCAGTGCTGCGGTCAGACGTTCCAAGTGCAAAGCTCCGGAAGCCGCTTGTTGCTGGCGGAAGAGCATCAGCGTTTGGGGAAGCCTTTTACTATGCGTGATCCTCTCCGTGGCAGCTATGCTCAGCAAGGAAACGGGCATAACCGTCCTCGGAATCTGTCTACTTTTTGATTTTCTACACAACCCCAGCATGAATAAAGTAAGTGGAATTTAATTTACATTAGAGTAGACTAGATATTTAACATAAACTAAATCGTATAGCTAATGCTAATGTGTATTACATATTAATATTACGTTTTTTTAAATAAAGTAATGCGACCGGATCATACGTCTCGTGCAACAATAATAGCATACGCATTTTTAAACAATAAAAAAATTAATTTAAAAAAATGATTTTTTTGCAAGTTTTGACCAATTCTGGTTTTGTTTTAAATATTTGGCAGTAGTTCTTTATATTCAAAACATTTTGCAATAGTTGCGTTACTCATTTTTGTTAATTTTATAATGTTTTATAACAGTTGGCAGTTTTTACCAAAAAGTTTGTGGTAGTTTGTTATACTTTAATACTACAAGTTTAATGTTTCAGAACATGTTTCTAAAATTTAAAAAGTTATTAGGTTTTAGAAGCCATTTGGTTTTTTTTTTAAAAGGGAATATATTTTTGTGATGAAGTCTAAAAACTTTCTGTCTAAACCCTTCAACTCACCTTCAAGTTAAACTAAGATTAGAACAAATAAAGGGTGTTTTTCTAAAGGTAATAAACTTTGAACTAAAATGAAACTCTAAAAACGCCATGCTTAAATATGATATGGGGCATATGGGCGACGCGGCAGTTTTGAATGATGGTGCAGTCTGAAAGTTCAATATTTGACCACTTTTTGAGCAGCCGGGGCGGTATATCGACAATAACGCCACAAATGTTGGTTTCTAGCTGATCTAACATTGTTGGTTTATTGGCGTACATTAGCGTCTTCACATATCTACACAGAAAGAAGTCTAGATGTGATATCACACGACCGTGGAGGCTAATTCACGGGTCCGATAAATAAATATATTGTGTTGCGCGCTGTGTAGCATGTTGCACCGTCTTGCTAGAACCAAAGCTTCTCCACATTAACGTCATTTAACTGGGGAATGAAAAAGTTAGTAATCATGGATTGAAAGCGTTCTCTATTGTCACGTGTTGGCTGACATCATCTTTAAAGAAATATGAGCCAATGATTTTACCAGCCCATACAGCACACCAAAGAGTGTGTTTTTATGGATGTAACAATGGCTTCTGGAGTTTCTTTGTTCCAATTTTGGCAATTTTGTTTGTTTACATAGCCATTCAGCTTAAAATGAGCTTTATCGCTGAACAAAATTTTTTGGTCAAAATACAGATTAAGAACAATAATGTTTTTGGCTCACTTTTCAAGCGTACGACGCATATAATAGTCACGCGGCTTCAGTTCTTGCACGAGCTGTATCTAGTAAGCTCGTAAACTGAGATCTTTTTGCAAAATCTTTTATAAGATGGATGGATGGATGGATGGTGAATTGACTCATTCCGGTCTTCCTTAACACTACGCTCTACAGCTGCAACAACTTCTTTGTTGCGTACGACGTCTCTGCAAATGCACATGATCAATCAGACCAATTATGGTTTTTTGAGTATTTGAATAACATGCTCGGATGGACAATTTTTTTTTAATTTAATTATTTAAAGTGTAGGTCTATTATTATTGGAAATTTTGCCGCAAATTCAGGAATTCTAACCTAAATTAATGGGTTCTTCAACGTGCACGCAACATTAAGGCAGTGACCTACTAATTTTTCTTTTCTTATACAAAAGGAAGCGTACTCATCACAACACATTTTTTTTAACCAGAAAATCTGACCCTCCAGATAAGGGGCTTAAGGCTTGAACCCAAAACCCCTAGTATAGAAGTCAAAAACATTAACCACTACACCACCCGAGTGGTTAAGAATGGACAAATATGTAGACTGTAAGATGAACGTAGTGCACGGTAAGTTTTGCGAACCACGACTTTTAAAGTAAATTTGCACAACTTGCAAGCGTTGTTCTGGCGTAACTCTATTTATGATGAAATGGCAAAGCATACTGAGCAGAAATCATCTGTCACCTATCAAACTGATTTCACTAAAAACAGTGTTGCTAGGTCAAAAACAAACCTTTAAAAACATTCTATACTTGATAGCACAATAAGAACTGATCTCCTAAAGTAAAATAGAAACAATTCTACCGTAACCCCTCTAACAATACTTAAATAATGTAAATAATGCTACCGCTTTAGGACAAAGAAGTAGAAATTTTGCACAATACTTTTTAATTGCGCTGATACAATCAGAGGACCTTAAACTCAACTCAAATGCATCTGAAATCTGTCAGTTTGTTTTTACCATAAATTTCTATTTGAATAGTTGTGCCTGTTGACAAGCAAATGACTGTAAATCAAAGTAGAAATAAAAAGCCGTAGAAGACAGTGCAAAAATTACTAGAACTGTCTGCGAGTGAAGTTAAAAAACAACAAAAAAACTTTAAAAAATTGAAGAATTTTTAACGGTTTTATACCTTCTTGAACCGATCTGTTCTGGTTTGTTTAAAAACAACAAAATTTGGTATTAAAACATCAAAAAAATAGTTATAAAATGTTGTTAAAAAACACTAAAATCTGGCCATAAACAATTAAAAAATGTAAAATTTTATCCATTAAGTATGAAAAACTATAAAAAAATTGAAAAAATATTGTGAGAAAGTAACAAAATTCTAATAAATTGTTTAAAAATGAAAATTTTCTTTAATAAATATCAAAAATATCAAAATCTGGTCTTGAAACATTTGAAAATTTCTAGAAAATTACAAAATTTAGCTTCAAACTATTAAAAAGTGTTCATTAACTGTTAATATATGCAAAAATTTATCATAATAAGTCAAAAATTATTAAATCCTGTCATAAAACATTAAAATATTCTTAGATAGAATCAAAATTTGGCCAAAAAAATTTATCAAATGTTAAAAAATGCAAATTTTAGCTATAAATCATCAAAATATTGTTTAAAATAACCAAAACCCGGTCATAAACTGTTTAAATTTTTTTATAAAATCTTAAAAGTATCAAAATCCGGTTATAAAATATCATAATATTGTCAAAAGAATAATAATAATAAACTATCAAAAAGTGCAATTTTTTTTTTATTGAATTTTATAAATAGCATATAAGCATAAAATATAAAAATATTGTAAAAAAATATCAAAATTGTTAAAATATTTAACTTTTTTTTTTTATCTTCTTCTTCTTCTTCTTTTCCTTTTCAAAAATTGTGTGGATTGTTTTGGCTAAACTTCTACTCGGGTTTTGCTCCTGTGATATTGACGTATAGCTGTCCTTTCACCTCTTTATTGACGTGCCAAGAGCGCGCCTTGTGTATGCGTGACATGTGCTTGTTCTACTGTCTTCTTCTGCTTTGCGCCCATTTCACAATATCCGGTGTGTTGTATTTCTCACGTATTTTAATGTTAGTTCTTTGGTCGGCAAGTGAGTAGCCAGTGATGGATCTGAGGGTACTCATCTTTGCGCATCTTAGCCGGCGTTTTGTCTCTGCCGTATCGGTTCTGGTTTTAGCGGAGTAGGTGAAAATGGGTTTTACGCAACTTTTTAGATCATTGCTCTGCCCTCAGTTGATATGTTTTTATTTTTCCATACAGGATTTTGCAGTGCTTCTGACATCCTGGACGCTCTGTTTGCTTTTTGGTCTCCGTACGAGTTTATAGTTATTCTCAGGTATTGGAATTCTAAGACTTGTTCAATGGTGATGTCATTCATGGCTACCTTGCACCTGATTGAATTCTTTGCCGTGGCTATTGTGATGTTTATTGTCTTGCACTCCTTTCTGAACGTAATGAACCATTGTAAACCGTTTTCTGATTTTGCAATCAGTATGGCGGCGTCAGCGTAGCACACTGATTTAATGACTCTGTTTCATAGTTTGTAACCATGTTCTATTGGGTCGAGGGCTGTTATAATCTTATCGATGAGGAGGTTGAAAAGTAGAGGACTCAGGCTGTCTTCTTGCCGTATTCCAGTTCTGATTTGGATATCAGTTTTCTCCCCGTTTATCGTTCTTAGTTTGGTCCTGGTACCTGTGTTTAGTTGTTTTATTGTTTTGGTTATGTTGGGGTGTTTGTCTTTGATAATTAACGTTTTTAGTACGTCTGAGAGCTTGAGTTTATCAAACGCTTTTTCTAGATTTTCAAAACATAGATAAGCGGGTTTGTTCAACTCCAGCGCTTTCTCTGCGATTTGTCGTACCACGTAGATAGCGTCTGTGGTGAAGCGGTTTTGTTGTAGTCTTCTTTAATACAATGTTTGCTAAATGTTTTGTGAATATCTTTATTGATGCATCCAGTAGGGAGATGCATCTGTAATTTTTTGGGTCATTTCTGATGCTTTTTTTGTCTAGTGTTATGCTTGCATTTTTTTTTTCTAGTCTAGTGGGGGTTGCGTCGTTGATAAGACTATGTTGTATAATTTTGCTAGCTGCACTACTGCAAGTGGTTGTGTTTTGTATTTTAGCAGTTTGTTTTTAATGTCATTAGGGCTAGCCGTTTTGCCTTTTTTCAGTTTTGCTAGGATGGCTTTGACGTCTTCGGTGGTTACTTGCTCAAGTGCAGGCTGGTGTGTTTTTGTTGTTATTGTCACTTTTTCCAGTTCTGTGTCTTTTTGATTATATAGTTTGGTGATGAAGGATTTTAGCTTGTCCAAGCTAACGCTGTTTATTTGTACTGTTTTGTTGGATTTTTTTCTTAATCCCTTGAGGAACATTCAGATCTGTTTTTGTGTCTTGTATAGATCGCTTTCCATTTTTCTACTAAATCGTTCTCATTTCTCTTTTTATGGTGCGGATTCGGTTGTTAATTTTTTCCTTATCTCTTTATACTTTTCAAAGTTTTTTTTGAAATTTGTCAATTTAAAGATAAGATGGGTTTTTTTTTTGTGCCAGGGCTTTTACCTCCTGATTGAAACAGGGTTTAGATCTTTTTATGTATGTTGCTGTCTTGTTAATTATTCTTTTCCCAAGCGTTTCTGTGGCAGGTTGGTTGATGTTTGTTTCAGTATTACTGTCTGCGATGGGATTGTGCTTTATCTGGAGAGCTAGACTTTGTTGGTAGAGACTTTTTGTGTTTTTGTTTCTGAATAATTTTGTATTCAATTTTTCAATTTTTGCTGCAGGGGTTGTTTTGTACTGTGGTGTTTCTATAGCAAATTTTCCTACAATCAGTTTGTGATTTGATCTGATGTTAGCCGACGTTAGTGCTCTAATGTCTAGTATATGCTCTGGTCTTATATGTTTGTTGTGATGATGTAATCAATCATGGATTGCCCTCTTGCACCTGTAAATGTTATCTTGTGCTGCAGCTCAAAGAATGTGTAATTTTCTTGTCGGATTGTGTCTATCAATTTCTGCAGCGCTTTATAGAAAGTCGTTGCCTGTTCATCTGGCATTCCAGAATCTGCTGCGTATACAGATATTATGTGGAGATGTATATTTTGGCTGGATTTTATTGATACTCTGGGTATTCTGTTTATTGTGTATGTTATGTTTGTGATTAGTTGAGCCAGTTTGTTGGTTATAAGTACCCCCGTGCCAGATACTGCTCGTTGTTCTTGTTTTTACCTGAAAAAATCAAGACATAGTTTGGCTATTGTGTTGTACCCTTACCCAGCTTCTTTGTCTCTGTGACAGCGCAAATATCTATTTTATGGTCATGTAGTTTTATTAGGATTTCCTGGTTCTTGTCGCTGAGAGATCTTACATTCCAGCATCTTATTCTGAGTTGGGTGTTTTGCTTTTGTTTTCTTTTTTCTTGGGTCTTTTTCCTGTTCTTTGCGTGTGTTGTCAGCGTGTATCCGTTCGGTTCAGAAGCTTGGTAGCTGGCCTAGCCTCAAAACTCTTTTTTTTATATGGGTTTGGGACCGGATATATAAAAAATCAAAAATGGCAAAATTTTGTTAAAAAATATTTAATTTATAAAATTTTAAAAATTAGTCTAAAAACTTATGTTTACTATAAAATTTACTCTAAAAACGTTGAGTACCATAAAAATTGTTCAAAAAACATTTCAAATTGCTTAAAAGACATCAATATTGCATCAATTTTGCTTAAAAAACAAGCAAAAACTTATTTTTTGCACAAAAATTACTAAAAATTTGTTCAACAAATAAATTTGCTAACAAAATTAATTTTTAGCATAAAACTTGTCAAAAATTTACTCTAAGAACCTTAAAACGACATTTATAAGATTAAAATTGCGCAAAAAACTTATTTCTATGACACCCGCCGGGAAGATCACAGTAAACAAATTTTTTTTGACAATCTTAAACCAATTTCTAGAATTTTGAACAGTTTTCGTTTATTTTTAAACAATCTTAAGCCACTTTTCAGAGTTTTGAAACAATTGTTCAATTTTAGACAACTTTGGTCTACCTAACTACTTACAAGACTATTTTAAAACAGTTTAAGTTTTATTTTTTATTATTATTTTTAACTACTTGCAAGATCATTTAAACTAAAGCAGTTTTTAAAACTTGAAATAATTTATGTCTATTTTTAGACAATTTTCAAAGCTAAATTTTTTTTTGCTCAACAAAAAAGTTGGTTATACTAAAAGATCAACATTTTTGTTGACAACCCTCTCAAGTTTTTTACAAAACTACGACTCCAAAAAATTAATATTTAGATTCTCTATAAAACTTTATTCATGTTTTTTACTTGCAACCCAATATCATATCAACGTGTAGATAAAGTCAAAATTTTCTTCAATTGCCAAAAGAAATTTTTATTATCTGATCTTCCAACTTTTGGTTTAACATTGTTGGATTTGATAGCCAGATGCATGAGCGATTGCATCTTTCTTCTTCACCGGAAATTGTTACAAATTTTGCTGTCGGATTTTTAAAATTGTAATTAAGGATCAAATATGGGTCATAAACAGCACAAAGTATTTCAACTCGATCTAAACTGTTTTAAAGCAGTTTAAACTTATCTAAAATGCTCTAAACTGTTCTGAACCAACGTATTTAAGTTAAAAAAGTGATCCAAACTAATTTGTTAAAATTCAAAGTGCTATAAACTGTTTGAAAATAAACCAACATATTCTAAAATCAAAAATTATTTAATAAAGTGGTCCAAAGTAATTTAACTAGTACTACATTATTCCACAAAACGGTTAAAACCTATCCAAAACGTTCTAAACTGTTTTGAAAGTAAATTGTGCAAATAATGTATTTAAACCAATTCACAATAAAGTTTTCGATTAGCTTTAACCAATGTGGTAAAGTTAAGGAAGTTATCCGATTTTTGAAAATAATTAACACGTTTTAAAATTATTTGCTGAAGTGTTCCAAAGTAAACTAATTAGGTTTAAACTATTCCAAAATGGCCCAAACTTGTCGAAAGTGTTTTGAACTGTTTTGAATTAATGTATCAGAACTAATAATTGATCCAAAATAATCTTTTTAAGTGTCTAAAGTTTTTGAACTAATGTGCTAAAATTAACAAACTGATCCAAACTAATTAGTTAGGATTTAAAGTACTGTAATGTGTTTAGAAATAAACCAACATGTTTTAAAATGCTCTAAATTTATCTGTGATGAGATTACTGTTCAAAAAGGTCAAAAGCAGCAAGTGATCCAAACTAATAATTGATTTAAATCAATCCAAAAAAATTTCTTTAAGTGTCTGAAGTGTTCTGAATTATTGTCTTAAATCAAAAACTAACTATGCTGTCATTTTTTTAAAATATTTATATTCTACCGACTGCACCAAAAAGGTTTAATTGTTGTTGGCACCAAAAACACATTTTTGGGGTGTGTATAAAATGTATTTAATTAACTTAATCAAATCATTCAATTGTTAATTTATGAAAAAAATGTAGCCTATAAACTGGAAGTTTCTTGTATAGGTTTTTAAATTTTTTTAAAAGATTTTGTAATTGTGATAGTTCTAGAATAGGATAAATATTTTTTTTTTATATTTTATTCAGTTTTATGGGTTTTTGGTATAATTGAATTTTTTTAATGTTTTTTTTAATGTTTTTTAAAAGTGCTAGTCAAGAAATTTTACGTTTGTTGTATTTTCATTAGAAATTTTTAGGTTTTAGGCTTTTTTGAGACCAAGAATTAACCATTGCAACTAGAGCCTGATTTAGATTTAATTTAAAAAATTATAACTTAGTTATTTAGTACATTATTTGAGTGCTGATTTGGGGATTTGTTTCTACTATTCCAAAATGTTCAAGTAGCATTAATTAACATGAAACTATTCAATTGAAAATTATCCTACAGACTGCGCCAAAATGATTTAAACATAGCTAGATAAAAATTGATAATATTAAATATTCTTACCGACTGCGCCTAAAAGGTTTAATTTTTGTACTTATCAACATCTGTTTAAAATAATCTTAAAACGTTTAACTATTTTTATATTACAAACACATTGATTGAAGGTATGTCTTTATATAATGATAAAATTTGACCATGAACCAATCTTTCTTTGCTTAACAAAAGTTTTAAAATTTTATTTATAAAAATATTTATTTTAAACATTATTCTACCGACTGCGCCAAAACATAAGTTTGAAGGTTCCATATACTAAAATATTTTAAATATTTGGTTTTTTGTTAAATAAATTGCTCATATCCGAGTTTTCTTTTCAATGCATCATTCATGAAGTGGCGTAAAAATAAAAACTTTGATTTAAATTTTATGGAAAAATAAGAATTTTTTTTTGCATTTTTTTGCATTTTTTTGAGACTAAATAGAATTTTCTACAGAAACTTGGGCTTGATTTAGATTTTATTAAATCAGTTTTATAACTCTGATATTTTGTACAGTAAATGGTCGCGCTTCTAACTAAATTGTTTTGAATTTGCAGGGTAATATTTTTTTCTTCCGACGGTTTCAATTCAATTTTTTTTTAATAAATTTGAAAATATCTAAAAGTTGTCTTATCGACTACGCCAAAATTTATGTTTATATAGTGTGATAAAATAAAAAATAAATATTCATTTATTGCATTCGACCTAAAATGTTAAATTAATTATACAAATTTTCAAATTTATTAGATTTTTTGTGCGGATGAAATTGGTTAATTATTAAGTTACTTTTTTTTTCTACCTAAAACTGTTCAAAAATTATATTTACAAATGAGCGCATACATTTTTTTTATAGGTAATTATTCAAATTTATAAATTTTGTTGTGGTTAGGATTATCTTAATGAAAACGAAAATTTTTTAAACTACATAAGTTTTTCTATCCATTCCAAAAAATGTTTAATTTTATCAATAAATTTAAAATTACCTAAAAGAGTTAGGTTTGTAACAAATAAAACTAGTTTTTTTGCATTAAAAAATTGTCCTACCGACTGCGCCAAAAAGGTTTAGTTTTTACTAATCACCAAAAACACAGTTTTGAATTTATATTATATATATATATATATATATATATATATATATATATATATATATTCAATAACCTCTTAATACCGTTAGGTGTCGAGGTGTCGGACACACCGAGCCACAGAGAAGACATGTATGGATATATTATATAGTTTTATAAAATTAAAAATTAATATCCATTTAAAAATAATCCTACCGACTGCACTTAAAATGTTTCAAGCTGCAGTCTCACTGCACCACCCACCACCACCAATTAAAATTCGAACACGTTAAATCATATGGCGACGGTCCGATTGATTCACTATTTTTGCCGGCATCTGTAGTTTGCCCACAAATTAAACTTTGTTCTCACCCACCCAAACGTTAGTTATCATGAGATTTATTATTAAACAATTTTCTTTCAAAACAATAAACAATACATTTTTTGATAACTAAACTTGAGCGTGTGGGTGGGTTACACTGGAAAAAGAGACTTATCTACAAATTAAACTTTGTTTCTACCCACCCATCCAAGCGTAAGTTATCAATAAATTTATTGTTCAACAATTTTCTAATATCTAAATTCAATCAAACAAGAGGTAGGACAAAGAATACATTTTTTGATAACTAACATTTGAGCGTGTGGGTGGGTTATAGTAGAAGAAGTAACCTACAAATTAAAATTTGTTCCCACAAGCGTTAGTTATGAAAAAATTGATTGTTAAACAATTGTCTCATATCTAAATCCAAGCACACAAGAGGTGGGGACAAACATAAGATCCTTTGATGATATACACTTGGGCGGGTAGGTGGATCACAGTAGAAGAAGTAATTTGTCTACTAATTATATGTTGTTTCCACCTAAGCGTTAATTATTAATCTCTTAGCTAAATTACAGCACACAAGAGATGTGACAAACAATAGATCCTTTATTGATTAAAACTTAGGCGGATGGGTGGGTCACTTTCAAGTCTGTTTATGGTATTGACCTTCAGTGTCCACGCCACAATATTTTGAAATGTATGAAATTGAATGTAGCATTTTACAAAATTATATCTCAGATTGAGGTTTAGGCTTCCTATTTTTCTTATTTTAAGGAAAGTTTTTTTGGTCATGTCTATCAGCTATCTTATTTCTATATCTGGATCTAGGCCTCAGTTATCCAGCAGCAAATTTAGCAACCTGTTCTATCAGATCTGATCATCGTACCCGCAAATTAGCTTAAACATATAGTAAACCAATTAAGTTTAAAAGTTAAGTGGAAAACCAATTACGTAACAAAATTATTTTTTTTTGTATGTAATAATACAAAAAAAAAAGACAATATACATGATTATTATTAACAAAGTGTAACAAAGCCTGGATCTTTCTCTATAAAAGTTTAAAAATTGTTACAAACGCCGAGAGGAAGCTTTCAACTTACCCTTAACGCTAGAGAATTGCCGAGTTAGTCGCCACGTCCTGTTGTGGTGCCACTAGTAGTATTGTTATGGAAAAAAAATTAAATCCTATCACATCTACGAGAATATCAGTAAATTTTTCTCTCTAGAAAAATATTAACACGTACAGCGCCGTTTTTAAATTAAAATTAGTTTTTATAGGACAAAACGCCAACCAACTCAATATCCAAACGATAAGATTTTAGTCATTACTTTTTTTATATGTTGAACTACATACAATATTCTATGTCTTCATGTTTTTAGATAAAGATTTGAAGTTATATTTAAAGAGTAAAAAAATAACAAAAAACTAATTAAAAACGTCACTTTTTAAAAATTAATTGCAAAGAAACGACTTTCATCTACAATGTGTGAATTTTATTCAATTATATTCAGGCGTTTTCTTGCTGAGTTGGATGCTGTGAACCCTTATAATACCGCAATAATTCTCTCCCCTTAAGTTACAATGACTTATTTAACTATCAACAAATATTTAATCATACACTAACAAGATTAAAAAAACATTATAAAATACAATAAATATTTGAAAAACTTTCAAGACTAACAAATAGCACCTCTCATTGGTTTAAGGCCAAAGAATTGTTAAAAAATATATAATTATTTGAAAGAATTGTTCTGAAAATAAGATCTTAACGTTGTTATTTGTTTTTATTAAACATCCACCTGCTCTCATTTTTTGCTTCTATAAACGACAAGCATAAAAGCCAATCTTGCCTTATTATATATTTATAAAATTTGTAACTTTTAACAAACATTATATAACATTAAATTAATTGTTGTGCATAAGTAAAGCAATGTTACAAACTGAGGTTAATTTAATTTTAAAGTTTAAATATATTTTCCAAAATAACTTAGGTAAAAATATGATAGGGGAAGACTGGTAGGAAGTTTATTTGATTCCTACAATGTATGTCTTTTATTGATTTTGTCTATTGGAAAACTAAGTCTACGAATTAGATTCCATTATCCGGCACAACAGTTTTGATTGCGTTAGTAGTTTTTTTATGAGGGTTATTCCGAAAAGCAATAAATTTCAGTAAATCAAACTTATGATAAAGTAATTTTAGAAGTACATACTTTTTATCTGCCGGAAGTGAGCGAACTTTAAAAGTTTTTAAATCCCCGGCGAATTGATTGGCTCGGCGCGAATCGAACTCGAAGCACTTTACCCTTTTCAGTTTCCCGAAAGAATTGATTTTACTTCTGCCGCCGAAAGTTACTAATCGTAATGCCCACCCCCACGTTTAATATTCCCTTGGTTCCGTACCCGTTTCGTTGGTACCGCGCCGCATCCGGTATTAAATTTTTAACCATTTCGCTCACGGAAAACTCATTGATCTCGGACGTCGACGGTAGAAATGTGTTGGAAAGAGAAGGGAAAACAAACAGGCGGCAATAAACCGCCAGAACTGAACCGGCTGCTCCCCCGCGGTACGTGTTAATGTGTCACGTTCAGCTGTCGCTATCTTGTCGTGTCGCCCGGTCGTCTGCCCTGGCCAAGATTGGAAAAGTTCGCGTGCAAATATATTTTCTTGGACGTTTTCTTCTAATGAATTCTGCCCATCCGGTACACTTACACATAATTTAACAACTCCCTTTTTGACGCTCGAACAAAAAAAAAAGCGAGAATGAAGGGAAAGATTTATATCCGCAAATTGGAAACTTGCACAATGGTTAAACTGTTTGAATTCAGCTAAAACAAACTGAAACTAATTTAAAGGTACTTTCAACAAAGAATCAAGCAAGCGCAGCGCAAATATTAAGCAGTCCTGTTTATTGCACTTGATCCCGAATTGTTCAGTTTCAACTGCATAATTTAACTTTTATATTACTCTTTTCTTTTCCGGCGACTAACCGTAGCCTCGAAAGAGGGTACGCTAACTTTCACAATTAAAACTGATTACATATAAATGCATACCAGATATATTTAAGCGAGGGGCGTAAAAATAATAATTACTTGAAATTATTTTAACATCTTAACAGATTAAAGATTTAAAGAAGAAATTATATTACTTTCCACTGGGTTAATCATATGCATTTTATTTGCAAATAAAGTTCTTCAAGTTTAACCACAAATACCAACAAATTAACTAATAAAATGTTTAGCATTTACTGTATAATAAAATTAGTGTATTAGTGTGGAAAAGAGTATGAAGTTTACTTCACTATTTAAGTTTGTTAATTATCCTTTTTGCAAGTGTATAGTACACTTGTACTATTTTCTGTCTACAAAAGTATTAGACAAAATCAAAATTGATTGAAAAATTAAAAGAAATCAGTTCATAATTATTTTTTTTTGGAATTTTTTTTAAGTTTTGATTGGAAAATAGACAAAAAGAATTAAAATTGTTTTTTTTTTAATAAATTTGATAAAAGGTGATGACGAACTTTGACTGGATCCTAAATTTTGTCTGAAACATGTTAAATAGTATCAGAAAGCAACAAACTTGGGCTTTAAATTGTTAAAAATTGGGAAATGATTTTTATAAAATTTAAAAAATAGCAAAATATACTCAAATTATCAAATTTTTGTTAAAAAAAAACAAAACTGTTTATAAAAATACAAAAATGGTAAATATTGGCTTTCAAATTTAAAAACTTTGTAAAAAACATTAAAATTAGACCAAAAACTGCAAAATTTTTATTCATAAAATGTCAAAAACGTCAAAATAAGGTCTAAAAACATCAAAATATTGTTAGAAGCTCCAAAATCCGGTCATAAACTGTTGAAAAATGTGTAGAATTACTTGAAATTTCAAAAATTGCAAAATCCGGCTATGAAAGATACTATCGAAACTTAAACTGCTCTAATTTTGTTCATAAAGTATAAAAGAAACAATATTTGGTAATAAAATGTTGAAAAGTACAAAATTCAGTTCATGAAATGTCAAAAATAGCAAATTCTGGTTTTAAAACATCAAAATATTCTCAGAAAGCAACAAACTTAAGACATTCTACTTAAATGCTTGTTTTAAATGTTAAAAATAGCAAAATTTGGTCTCTAAAAATCAATATGTAATTTTTGGATAAGCATATTTTAGGTGGGTGGTCTGGGTAGACCAGTTTAAACTGTTCCCGTAAAATTAATAAACTGAGTGTTTTACACACCCACCCACCCACATTTATTATTAAATTATTGAATTTGTTACTTTTTTTCCAACTTAGTAACAAATAATGTCGGCACAAGATAGAAATGTCTTATTTGGAGTTCCTTGTCATACAAATTTTTGGATTACCAACACTTGGGTGGGTGTGTAAGTCACTTCATAACATAATTATTAGCTAGTAGTTTAAATTGAAGTGTCTACCCACCCGCCCAAGTGTTGGTAATCTAGAAATTAAAGTTTCTCCTCTCTGCCAGCGTTGGAAGTTTCTATATCAGAGGAGGCTATAATAATAATACAAACTTTTAGATTACCAACACTTAGATAGGTGGGTGGTCCACTCCATAACATGATTACCAGCCAGTAGCTTGAACTAGCGTGGCTACCCAGCCGCTCAAATGTTGGTGACACAAAATTTTGAGTTTCTTGTCACTGACAGCGTTGGAAGTTTTTATGTCAGAAGAAGCTATAACCAAACCTTAGGTAGGTGGGTGGTCTACTCCATAACATGATTACTAGCCAAAAGTTTGGACTGGCGTATCCACCCGCCCGCCCAAATGTTGGTGATACAGAATTTGAAGTTTTTTGTCACTGCCAGCGTTGGAAGTCTCTATGTCAGAGGAGTCTATGGTAATACAATTTTTTGTAAGTTTGTCTTTTTTGCCAACGTTGGATGTTCTTATACCAGAAAAGGCTATTGTGATAAAAATTTTTGGATTACTAAAATTTGGGTGGGTGGGCTACTCTAAAACATGATGACCCACCCGCCCAAGTGTTGGTGATACAAAATTTGGAGTTTTTTGTCACTGCTAGCGTTGGAAGTCTCTATATCAAAGGAGTCTATGGTGATACAAATTTTTGGATTACCAACACTAGGGTGGGTAGGTAGGCTACTTCATAACATAATCACTAGCCAGTAGTTTAATTTGAAGTGCGCACCTACTTACCCAAGTGTTGGTGATTCAGAATTTAAAGTTTGTCTTTTCTGCTAGCGTTGGAAGTTTCTATGTCAGAGGAGGCTAAGGTAATACAAACTTCTAGATCACTAACACTTGAGTGGGTGGGTGGGTCACTCCATATTATGATTACCAGCTAGTAGTTTGAACTGGAATTCCCACCTACCCACCCAAGTGTTGTTGATCCAGAAACTAAAATTTTTATTCTCTGCCAGCGTTAGAAGTTTCTATGTCAGTGGAGGCTATGGTGATACAAATTTCTGGATCACCAATACTTGGATGGGTTAGTAA
The DNA here is from genome assembly GCA_963932245.1 of Tachinus rufipes. NCBI lineage: Eukaryota > Metazoa > Arthropoda > Insecta > Coleoptera > Staphylinidae > Tachinus > Tachinus rufipes. The sequence goes on from OZ010745.1 coordinate 117,556,541, forward strand.
GCTACTCCATAAAATAATTACTAACCAGTAGTTTGAATTGAAGTGCGCACTCACTTGCCCAAGTGTTGGTGATCCAGAATTTAAAGTTTGTCTTCTCTGCTAGCGTTGGAAGGCTCTATGTTAGGGAAGGTTATGGTAGTTCAAATTTCTGGATTACTAACACTTGGGTAGGTGGGTGGGTGTGCCACTTTATAACATAATTACTAGCTAGTTGTCTTCTATTCCGTGCTAAAACTACAATTTAAAAATTATTGACTCAAAACTAGCTCAAAATAAGCTCGAAGCTTTGCTGATTACTCAACTAATCTCTAAAATTATTTTATAAATTCAAAAATATTTTTAAAAATTCATTGTTTCATTTTTTTTTTTTAAATAAGCAATTGCTTGAATTGCATGCTAAAGTCACAGTTATCAAAAAATTACTTAAAATTTGCTCAAATAAACTCAAAGCTATGTACATTAATTAACTGATCTCTAAAATAATTTTAAAAACTCAAAAATATTTTTTTAAGTTTATTTAAAAAATCTTAGGTTTTTTCTTAAAAATAAACAATTGCTTCAATTGCACTCTGAGGTCTTAAAAATAATTTCTCAAAACTTGCTCAAAATAAGCCTAAAGCATTGTTGATTAATTAGCTAATCTCTAAAATTAAGAGTAATAATAACTTAGATTTTTATTAAAAATAAGCAATAGCTTAAATTGTATGTTGAAGCTACAGTTTTAAAAATATTTATTTAAAACTTGCTCAAAATAAGCTCAAAGCATTGTTGGTTAATTAAATGATCTCAAAATTAAATTTGAAAATTTATAATTATTTTTTAAAATTTATTTTAAAACTTAGTTTTTTTTTTAAATAAACAATTAATTGAATTGCTTGCTGAGGATACAGTTTTTGAAATAATTATTTAAAACTTGCTCAAAATAAGCCTAAAGCATTGTTGATTAATTATCTGATCTCAAAAATATTTTTTAAAAATCATTTAAAACTTAGTTTTTTTTCAAAAATAAGCAAATGTTTGAATTGCATGCTGAAGCTACAATTTTTGAAATATTTACTCAAAACTTTTTCAAAATAAGCTCAAAGTATTGCTAATTAATCAACTAATCTCTAAAATTATTTTAAAAATTATTTTTTTTTTTATTTATTTAAAAACTTAGTTTCTTTTTAAAAGAAGCAATTTCTTAAATTTTATGCTGAGGTTTAAGTTTAAAAAATAATTTGTTAAAAATTGCCCAAAATAAGCTTAAAATATTGCTGATTCATTTTCTGTTTTCAAAAATTAAATAAAAAATTTAAAAATGTTTTTTAAAAAATATTTCAAAACTTAGATTTTTCATAAAAATAAGGAATTGCTACTATTCCGTGCTGAAGCTACAATTTTTAAAATATTGTCTCAAAATTTGCTCAAAATAAGCTCAAAACATTGCTGATTAGTTCCTAAAAATGAATTTAAAAAATTGAAAGTTTTTTTTTTAATTTATTTAAAAACTTAGATTTTTCTCAAAAATAAGCAATCCATACTGAGGTTACAGTTTTAAAAACAATTACTTAAAACTTTCTCAAAATAAGCTCATAGCTTTGTAGAATAACAAACCGATCTCAAAAAATAATAATTTAGTTTCTTTTTTAAATAAACATTTGATTAAATTTCATGCTGAGGCTACAGTTTTAAAGTTTGTTGTCTCTGCTAGCGTTGGAAGTTTTTATATCAAAGGAGACTATAGTGATACAAATTTCTGGATTACTAACACTAGGGTCGGTGGTTGGGTCACTCTATAACATGATTATTAGCCAGTAGTTTGAATTGAAGTGCTCACCCACCCACCCAAGTGTTGGTGATCTAAAAATTAAAATGTCTTTTCTCTGCCAGCGTTAGAAGTTTCTATAGCAGAGGAGGCTATAAAGATACAAATTTCTGGATCACCAACACTTGGGTGGGTAGGTGGGTCACTCCATGTTATAAGTACCAGCAGTAGTAATTTGAATTGGAGTTTCCACCCACTCATCCAAGTGTTGGTGATCCAGAAACTTTCTTCTTTGTCAGCGTTGGAAGATTCTATATTAGAGGAGGTTAGTGATACAAATTTCTGGACTACCAACATTTGGGTGGGTGGGCCACTTTTAAATATGATTACCAGCCAGTATTTTGAACTGAAGTGCCACCTACCCGCCCAAGTGTTGGTAATACAAAATTTTGAGTTTCTTGTCACTGCCAGCAATAGAAATCTCTATGTTAGAGGAGATTTTGTTAATACAAATTTTTGGATTAACAACACTTGGGTGGGTAGGTGGGCAAGTCCATAACATGATTACTAGCCAGTAGTTTGAACTGGAGTGCCTACCCATTCGCCCAAATGTTGATGATCTAAAAATTAAAGTTTTTTTCTTTTTGCCAGCGTTGGAAGTTACAATATCAAAGAAGGCTATGGTGATACAAATTTTTGGATTACCAACACTTGGGTGGGTGGGTGGGCTACTCCATAACAAGATTACTAGCCAATAGTTTAAACTGGACTGCCCACTCACCCACCCAAGTATTTGTGATACAGAATTTGAAGTTTTTTGTCACTACAAGCGTCAAGTCTCTCTGTCAGAGGAGGAGGAATTTTTGAAATACTAACACTTGGTGGATTTGTAAGCTACTTTATAACATAATTACTAGCCAGTAGTTTGAACTGAAGTGCTCATTCACTCGCCCAAGTGTAGGTGATCCAGAATTTGAAATTTCTTGTCACTGCAAGCGTTGGAAGTCTTTATGTCAGAGGAGGCTATAATGGCACAAATTGCTGAATTATTAATACTTGGGTGGGTGGCTGAGTAAGCCACTTTATAACATAATTACTAGCTAGCTAGTTGTTTGAATTGGAGTGCCCACCCATGCACCCAAATGTTGGTGATCTAGAAATTAAAGTTTGTTCTTTCTGCCAGCAATTAAAATGTCTATGTCAGAGAAGGCTATGGTGATACAAATTTCTGGATCACCAACATTTATAACATGATTACCAGTCAGTAATTTACATTGGAGTGCCCACCCATCTGCCCAAGTGTTAGTGATACAGAATTTGGAGTTTTTTGTCACTGCCAGCGTTAGAAGTTTCTATGTCATAGAAGGCTATGATGATCTAAATTTTTGGATTACCAACACTTGGGTAGGTGGGTGTGCTACTCCATAACATAATTACCAGCCAGTAGTTTGAACTGGAATGCCCATCCACCCGCCCAACTATTGGTGATACAGAATTTGGAGTTGTTTGTCACTGCGATCGTTGGATGTCTCTATGTCAGAAGAGGCTATGGTGATACAAACTTTAGGATTACTAACACTTGGGTGGGTGGGTGGGCTACTTCATAACATAATTACTAGCCAGTAGTTTAAAAGTGTTGGTGATCTAGAAATCAAAGTTTCTTCTCTCTGCCAGCGTTGGAAGTTACTATGTCAAAGGAGGCTATGGTGATACAAATTTCTAAATTTCTGGATAACCAACACTTAAGTGGGTGGGTGGGCCATTTTATAATATGATTACCAGCCAGTAGTTTGAACTAGAGTAGCTACCCACTCGCCCAAGTGTTTGTGATACAGAATTTGGAGTTCCTTGTCACTGCCAGCGTTAGAAGTCTCTATGTCAAGGAAGGCTATGGTGATACAAATTTTTGGATTACTAACACAATTAATGGCCAAAAACTAGAATAGCTAGGCCATGTGATGCGGGGTCACACAAATTTGCAACGAAAATGCAACTTTTTGGCAGATTTTTGTATTTTACTCAAAAACTTTGTACTAGGCTTAAATTATCTTTACACAACTACGTAAATTTACATTTAATTCTGCATTTTTGACTCTGCTCTTAGTTTGCTAAGACGATAATTAATTTACGAACAAAAGTAACATACTCAAAAGTTTTAACAAAAATGCAATTTTTTAACCGTTTTTTGCATTTTACTTAATTTTTTTAAATTAAACTTAATTAAGCCAACATATCTACGTAGTTTAAGACTTTTATATTAAAACCAATTACACAAAACTTCATCAAAAATGCATTTTTCTGATCGTTTTTGCATTTTACTTCGATCTAGGCTTGATAAAATAAAACAACCACATAAATTTGCATTAAATTTAGCATTTTTTGACATAATATTTACTTTGCACAAACAAGAATAGCAATTTTTGACAGTTTTTTTTGCGTTTTAAACTAAACCTATATAGGCAAACATAACCAAGTAAATCTTCAATAAATTTTGCTTCTTTGGATACTAATTTCAATTTGTTAAAACCTTATTTGACTTCTAAACAAGGTGATACAAAACACACCGCTGAGAATTAATTGTTCTTCATGTTGTGAATATTACAAAATGATCTTATTTGTACATAGAAAGATAATAAAAATTGATTATTTTTTAAATTATATTGATTGAAAGATGTAGGTGTGGAACCTAATATTATCTTTTAGCAAATAAATGACAAACTATCACAAACTGGACGGAGATGTGACTAATTACATTTTTTCTTATAAATAAGCAAAGCGTATTTTAATGCTAAATAAAAATTACATAACACACTATTTTAAAATAAAATAAAAGCAAGATTTTTATTGCGATACGTATAAAATTTATTGGAATTCCAATTGTATTGAAGAAATTTAATTACATTTGCTGTGCCTTAAATGGAAATTCTTTTAAAACTATACAAATAAATCATTAACGTTAAATTCCCACAATCAAACGCTTCATTCCCATTATCGGAAGCGATTAATCTGTCAATTAGTTAAATGAAAAAGTCCATTCTCATCCCCAGTGCAAAAGCAGATGAAAAGGACGAAGCAACGAAAAAAAAACCTAAGCGGAGGTGAGATAAGATAATCCGAATGATTTTTTCTCGTAAGATCTTTGAACAGGATAGTGAAACCTTTCTTGTTATTTCATTGCATTATTTAAAGGGACTGAGATTGCGTTCCACTTTCAAGAATAAATACAAGGATTGCAGTCTCTATTTGGACAAATTGTGTTACAAATAATTGTAATAATATATTTTTCATGTCATTGGACTATTGTTGAACTTTATTATTTATTTAACTAAATAAAATATGTATTGATGGCATTGCGTGTTAACATTTCAGCTTTTTCTTACATTATTTAATAATGAACAACAAAATAATAATCAGTAAAATAGAAAACAAATTAAGTTTTAGAATGTGTGTTTGAACAAGCAAAACTCATTCCATTATATAAAACCTCAAGCTTGAATTAAATTGAAACTATTCCGGAAAAGTAAGAAATATCTAGAAAGTTTTAAATGTATTTCAAAATCTAATTTATCTTTAAATGGAGATCTAAACCGGAGGAGAAAAAGAAAGCGAAAAAAAACTTTTTTTTATACATCTTCCCCCCAAGGAGGAAATTGTATGCTTATCCACGTTTACGCAGAACGCTTTTTAGCAGTGCACTCCGAACTGTTTGTTTAAATTCCAACAGGTATTTCCATTAAGGAGCTCCTTTTTGTCTGCTATCTTCGAGGTTATCTCATGAAGCTATTAATCTCGCGGCCGGATCTACATTACGCGTTGAAAATTCTGTTTGTATGTGATGCGGGTGTTATTTATGCTTGGGATTAGCCCGGAGAATATACGAGGTCATTTTGTTTCACAGACCTTTACGTGAAATCAATTCGGTTCAAATTGTTTTTACTTACTTTATTTCGAAACGGCAGACCGTTTCAGGATATATTTGCGAAGCCGTACGCGGCGGTAACACGGGGTGTTGACTGAGCAATTTGTTGGGATCGTTGCATCCCTCCGCACATGTTGTATCGTCTGTAAACATGCACCGATAACTTTGCCCAGTCTTGGGGAAAAAATATAAATAGAACATCTTATCACTAACCTAATGTAATAACGTGTCCACGAAAACTCGAGTTATCGTAAAGCTCGGTTTTATTACGCTATTAAATTAAACGCTTGCATAATATAGGATTTGTTTCGACAGCATTTGCATATAACATAAAAATACCTTTCTATAACAACCAAAAGCACATTAAGATTAAAATATCTATAATAACATTTAAGCTGTGTATTAAATTGTAATAGGCGGTAATATGTTTTATGTTAAGTGTAAACATTGTTGACTTTAGATTCCGATTCAATAAGTACATTTTGGTTTGAGATATATAGTTTAAACAAACTAATTTGCTGATACTTCTTTAAACTCATTCAACGCATTAGTAAAATGTTATTTTATTAAATTTTTATTGAGGTATAATCAAAACATATTTGGAACTTTAGAAAATGTCAACTATACATACATATTGACTGTTGACAATTAGTTTAGGGAACAGATTTGTCAAACCAACAGTGTATTTAACATACAACACAGATAAAAGATTGGTTAGACAGTTTAGTTTTATTTAAAAAAATTGTATAAAAGTTGACAACAGTTTTGTCAAGTTAAGAATTGAATTTTGTTGTTTTTTACTGTACGTGCCAAAAATCTTTGTTGTGATCTACAGGTATTTGGAGGTATTTCTGAGATTATAGTCTTTAGTCTGATCCAAAGGTGTTTTGGAAGTATTTTTGCGTTAATCTTAAAAAGAGGATGTAGTGAAATTTCTACATTAAATCACTTTTTTTGGTTTGATGTTTATATTGCCTATAACAATTTCTCATATATAGATGTACATGCCCAAAAGTCTTTTCTTTTCAGCCGTTTGAGTCCACTGCAGGACATAAGCCTCTTCTCTGCTTGTATGCTGGCAACTTACATTACAAGGGACCTACAGTTTTAAGTGGATTCCGAACCACTGGAGAAAATTATCACTCCTCAGAGAAGGTATTTTAGCCGTAAAACCCCACGCTGGCAAGACGGGTTGGGGAGTGGGAGAGCATATAGAACGTGAAAAGTATATCACGGTATATGGGAATCGAACCCACGATCTTTGGTACAGCGGCCGGATGCCTAGACCACTGCGCCACGCTCTTTAGTATGAACTAAATGTATCCAGAGCTACTTCTAAGTTGATCTTACCGGGAGGATATGTTGATGATGATGGTCTGAATCTGTTTTCATAACATATTTTTTCCCAGATTTAGCTGGAGACTGCTTGTGGAAGTACTGCCGAGTTGTTCTCAGCGAGTGAATTTGTTGACTATAATGTTCTGGATTTATGTAAGGTTGAAGCTATTTAACTTAAAGTTTGGGCGAGTCACTCAGTTAAAATTACCAACCTATCTACCAAAAATTAGAAAAAAAAAATAGCGAAGAGAAGAAGTATCAAATTTTTGTATGACCAACACTTGGGTCAAAGCAAAAAAGTAATTGCTTTCAATTATTGATCAGAATGCCCTTGTTATCAAGAGGTTGGATCTATAACCCTGCTTTCTCAATTTAGTTACACAAAACATTGGCAAAAACGAGGAGAACAATGACTATCTGTTGGGTACGTGGGCGGGGTGTCTCAATTGAAACTACTTGCTTGCAAATAATGTTCTAAGTGCCCCACTTACCCATCTAATTGTCCTCTATTAAGAGGTTGGAGGTTACAAATAACAATTGCAGTGAGAAAAATAATCTAGTTTTTAGATCACTATTAGTTAGGTTAGATTAGATTAAACTAAGCACGTACATTTACATTTTTTTTTTTTTTAGTTTACTTCAATTTGTGAATAGAAAGTTAACAATATTTGTAATTTGCTTCTTTTTGACAGTTTTTTACTCAAAAATTTGTACAAAGCCTAAATAAGCCAAGCCAGACAGTTTTTTGCATTTTACTCATAATCTGTGTACTGCCGTGCTAAGGAAAAAAGGCGTATCTACATATTTATCAAATCGTCGTAGATTTGATGGTATCTGAGAGATGATAGTACGTGAACTAATTTGTACGCATAGAATTTTGATCTAATAACTTGTGTGTATGTATTTATAACTAATTTTATACATAATTAGTGGCATGCTCGGTGGCATGTATTTTTATTCTTTTCTATCAACCACAAAAACTAAAATGTAGATACGCCTTTCTTCCTTAGCACGGCAGTGTACTGGGCCTATATAAATCTGTCTATATAAGCAGTACATGCCAATTTACATTAAATTGCGCATTTTTTGAGACTTGTTTCAGTTTTTTTGAAAAAAAAATTGTAGGTTTGAATAGAAAAAAATATTAACATTTTTATTAAAGTAAGAGGCACTTTAATGACCGTTTGGAGCATTTTACTCATAAACTATGTGATGTACCCATATAAGCCAAGCTAAACACGTGAGTCTACATTAAATTGCATATTTATTGAGAATAGTTTTAGTTCTGTAAAGTAAAATTTGTAGAGTTGAAAAGAAAAAGTTAACAACGTTTCCCAGATTAAGCTGGCTCTTAGAGCTTAGTGTGATTTGAAAGTGTCTTTGAGGTATTTCTGATTTGATCTTAACGGCAAATTTTTTTGACTATACTGTATCTATGTGGATTTAAGCGTTTGACTTTGAAGTTTATCCGCAGTTGCGCGCTAAACTGTCACGGAATATCTTCTGAAAAACAGGAAAAGTTTGCATACAGTGGAATTTTATAAGTTTGTGTCAAAAATTGTCAAAGCGTCAAGTCTTGCTTTCTAAAGGATTAATACTCTTATGCCCAAAAATAAGGCGTTGACCTTAGAAACAAATATTTGAGCAGATAAGCGGGACATTTAAATCAAGATTTATTATAAGGCTTAGCTGAGATGAATACGCCACAATTTTACCCAAAGACATAACTGTTGAAGGGGAAGCAATTAAGATAGCGAAGGCCGGACGTTTGCTAAAAATTGGTCGAACCAAAGGGCCAGGTAATGTACCGGCAAGGTCCGGTACCAGACAAATGGAAAGTTGCATACATCTCATCTATACACAAGAAAGGAAACAAACTAGAGTGCGGAAATTACAGAGTTATATCAGTTACTAGTACACTAAGTTGTCTATATGAAAGAATTTCTTGAGATATGATTGAAATCGAATATTTAGAATAACAGGAAGAAGAGCAATTAGGTTTTTGAGCAAGAAGAACATATGCCGACAATGTATTTTGTCTCAAACAAGTTATAAAGAGAAGAAAAAACCCACCTCATGTTTATAGACGTTTGCACTCTTCCCGTAAAACAGCTATAGAAAGCACTGCAAGAAACAAACTGAAGTTTGCCATTAATAAAAGTAAGCCTCAGTGATGCTGTGTTTAAAATATAAATAGCAGAGCCACTAAGCACTTTGAAAAAGAAATGTAGTGGAATGGGTATTGATATAGGCAATGTGTGCCTGCATACTTTACAATTTGCCGACAATCAGGTCTTGGTGGCAAGTGATAAGGATGACTTAACATACATGAGGAGTACACTAAATGGGGCCTAAAACTTAATATACAGAAATCAAATTACCTACCAATGGATGGAACAGAGATATTCAACATAAAATTAGAATCAAAGAAATTGAAGCATGCAGTGAGTACACCTACTAAGTGGACTTTGATGCATCTGGAAAAGATGATAAAGAAATTCAAAAACGGGTAACACAAGCTCAAAGATTGATTGGATGCTTGAATGTAGTACTGTGAAGTTGAGAAAAAACGTAAATTTACCATCTACAAAACTTTTATAAAAGTACACTAATATATGGTGCAGAGATGTAGAAAATTACAGAAAAAAATAGAAAGAGATTAGAGGCAACTGAAATGGTCGTGTTTAGGCAAACAATAGAAGTATCTAGAAAAGAAAGGATTTGGAACAAAAACATACAATAACACATGGGAGTAGAATCGTCATTAACATTAGATTTTGAGAAAAAACATTTAATATGGTATGAACTCGTTCATAGGATGGATAAAACAAGACTACCAAAGAAAGCTAAAAAGAGGACGGCTTAAAAAAAATGTTGAAAGAATAGAAGCGGTATTCAAAGCGATGAGTACAAGAGATCTACGAGAGGAACAATAGAGCAACAAACACAAAAGAAAATTGAGCATTGGACAACTTCACAAAACATATACTAAAATATGCAGAAAATAAAATAATAATAAGTTTTGAAACCCACAACTTTAGTACATACTTGAGCAAAATTAGAGCAAACACTAAGAAAACTTTTCTATAGAACAATATGAGATACTAAGGCAACCATGACTTAAGCATAATTTTTTTTTTTTTTTGTGCTAGGAGGAGAATCTTCCTAAAGACTTGCAAAGTGTCGGATTCACCCTCACGGGCGCCTACCGACTAAACTCCCCCCGACTTTGACTGCTGGAAGTTTGTCCTCAAGTGGACATTGCCTTCCTGAATGGTTGTGTGTTCAACACGGGAAATATTTACATAATGCACATGTGTGCCAACCATATAGGTGTGCCTAGAATGAGTGGGATCTGGTTCCACTTCTAGGTCTGAGTTTCAGACTGACGGGTCTGAGATTATTAGACGTCTATTCGTCTAATAGAACTTTAGAAGCTTTTAGTAGCTTGCGATAAGCGAAGTAACAGCTGATCTTTAGCTGATAGAAGAGAGGCGCTTGGCGCCGATCCCGCAGCTTGTGCAAAGGATTTTTCCCCGCTTGCGTTGGGACCGCTCCGTGGAGGAGCACGAGACTGCTTACGGGGAGCAGGTGTCTTACCGGTGGCCTGGCTGTTGCGGCTAGCCTTTAGTTTCTGGTAAACCAGGCAGCCCTTATAACTTGCCGTCTGGTCCCCACCACACGCAACGCATTTTGCTAAATGGCCGCTCTCCCGCTCTCTTTGGTAAGAGTGCAACCGGCGCTCGGATGAGCTCCGGCGCACTTGACGCACCAATATGGTGCGTTGCACCGGGATGCCCCGTGGCCGTAACGTTGGCAACGGTGACATTGTGCAATCTCGTGGCCTGTGCGTTTGACCTCTGTAGTCACACGAAGCCCGAGCAACTTAGTTAGAGACAGGATCTCTCTGTTTTTGGCTTCCTGGGGAAGCTGGACGTACACCATTGGAAAGTCTTTCCCGTTCCTTTCCATTCGTGTAGTCGATTTTGGAGTGTACCCTTGAGCGATGAGCTCAGCCTGCACTATTTCAACTTTAATGCAGGTGGGCACACCCCGAATAACATATTTTAAGGTCTTTTCGGACCCTAGTTGGTAGGTGTGGTGAAAGATGTCATGCTCTGTGCAATAATCGATCACCGCCCTAAAATCATCCTGCGTTAGGGGGTGCAGGCGAATGCCATAGACCACGTTTACCGCGCGATCAATGGTGATGTTTAACGACTCGAAGGTCGCCTTTAGCCCTAGGTACACATCCTTATCATGAATGGTAATAGGAGGAGGGCGGCGTGCACCGGCTCCCACTGTGGGCGCCGGCTGTGTTGACTGGCCTAAGGTGCAAGTAGCCGGACCAAAGTTGGTCGGCTTCGCCTTAGGGGCGGGCCGGGTTGAAGACCCTTTGGCCTTGGTGGCTGATGGCCTTGATGGTGCTGAAGGCACCTGACGTGTGGGGCCGGCTGAAGGCCTATTAGAGCAAGAAGGTTGAGAGGGCTCACCTAGTTCCTTCCTCATCTTCTTCGACTTCGCTTTCTTCCCTTCGACCAAGATGAATTTGTCCTTTTCGGACGGGTCTTCTTGGTGGAGGTCGACCTCGCTTTGGGTGGTTTCCGTTTCTTCCTCCTTGGAAGAGATGGAGTCGGGCGGTCCGGCGGCAGGTCTCTTGGGGGAGGCCTGGGCCTGGGGGGCCGCTGTCGCGCTTGGAACCTGGTTGCAGGTTTCCATTGGGGCCTCTTTGGTGGTGGTCGAGGCTGGTGCCGTTGGAGGTGTGAACTGGATGGGCAGCTTGGCGAGAGTGGATTTGATGGAGGTTTCCATTTTGCAAATGGCGGCCTTTGCCTCCTTAGCATCTTTACGAATCGCTTTGACCTGGGCGTCCTGCTCGGTAATCCTCTACGTCTGGCATTCCATCATTGCCATGAGTTGAGACTCCAGCGAGTGGATCTTCTTCGCCTGGTTTTCGATGATCATCTTGTTCTTCTCCACCACGGCATACATTAGCTCCAGTATCTCCCGGTCCGACATCTTGCCGTCGGGGTCCATGCTGGAATAAAATGTTTAATTAGTTAATTAAAGTAATAATTAATTAATTAAACAGTAGAATTAGTTGTGGATGGCAGTATCTTTCAACTGTTCATCCGCGCCTAGCGTGCAATGATAATTGCATTTATCCTCGATTGAATCCAGTAGCAGGTGCGTCTCTTGGATCGTTCTCGTAGTGGACTCTCTGTTCTGTTTTAGCATAATGAAAACTGATAAAGATTTTGTCTGCAATAATGAATTTTTAGAGATACTGAACTCATTTACAAATAATGCAAAAAAAAATCTTGGTGTATGCAAAGTGTAAGTTTTCATCAAACTGGAAATTAACTTTAAGTGAACAACAACAACAAAATTAGGAAGAAATTTGGATCAATATAGGCAAGTTTGAAACAACTTAAAGTACATACTACCGCTACACAAGACTGATCATAAAAGTTTTTAGACGGTTGAGCATAGCCATTAAAAATTAATTAATGTTTACCATGCTGAAAAGGGAAGCTTTTATCTTTTTCTTCTTCAGCCTGTATCTAAACACATATTTTGGACATAAACCACTTTTAAGCTCTGCCACACGGTCTTATCTTTAGCTTTCTGTTGCTACGAATAACCGGCGATTTTTTGGATGTCGTCTCTCTACTTATTTTGGGGTCTTCTCACACTTCTCTTAGAGGTCTGTGGTCTCCACTGCATAACTCGTTTGCTGGGTCCTGTCTTGCAACATGGCCTGCCCAGCTCCACTTAAGGTTTGCGACTCGTGTGATAACATCTTTGACACCTTTTTGCTTGCGGATTTTGGTGTTTCGAATGTGATTCCATAGGTTTACACCTAACATGGTTCTTTTAATTGCTCTTTGGCAAGTTTGCAGCTTGCCTGCTGATCTGTTTGTAAGAGTAATTGTTTCAAGACCATAGGTGGTCACGAGGAGGATGCACTTATTGTACACCTTCCTTTTTAGTTCATATGAGATGCTCTGATCTTTCAGTATGTAACTCAGCTTACCGAATGCTGCCCAACTCATCCTAATTCTGCATTTTACTTCGGCACACTGGTTTTCTTTTCCAGGTACACATACTCTGCTACGTTTTCCACCACAATTTGTTCTATGGAGATGGGAATTTTAAAATTACTCATAATTTTGGTCTTTTTGAGGTTCATCTTTAGTCCGACTTTGGATGTTAAATTTAGTTGTGTGAGCATTCTTTTTAACTCCCTGATGTCCAATCTAATAAGAACGGTGTTGTCGGTAAAGCGCAAATGGTTTAGATGTTTCCCATCAATGTTTACACCGTTATTCTCCAGTCCAAGCGTCTAAAGACATTTTTCATTGTCAGCGTAAAGAGTTTCAGTGAGATGGTTTTTATCTATATTTGGTTAACACACAACCACTCTTACTAGAAATTAGGCAAATCACTAGACCCTGAAAAGTTCAAAGTATAAGTCTTTTGCTATATGGACTTAAAAGTTGAATCACTAAATTTCTGTAATCTTACAAAGGAAAAAAAACAATCATGTAGAAAGAGTGATTCAAAATCTTTTTAATTAATGTAGCTGTTGATGCATGATACAGTTTGGCAAAAACAGCCACAAAATCTTCTTTCTAGAAATGCCCTGCTAAATTGTCTAAGAACTGTTGGTTTTTTTATTGAAACTTTGTCAAACTTTGGGGGTGCTTGCTATTTGGGCTTTGTTCTAGTGCGGGTGCACTTTTTTGTACAAATCCAAATTCTTTTTAACTAGTGCAAAGTTGTATTGAAAGTTTGTTTAAAAGAAGCGGATAGCCGTACATATTTATGGGTCTTCTGCAGACATTTCTGTATTCTTTAAATAATGATGGACTTTGCTCTGCGAGGTTTCTAAAAGTTGATGCATGTGAGCTAAAGCATTTGTTCCTGGAATTGCGGAATGTATGCTTGTTAGTTTGGTTTGTTCTCAGGCTACAACTTGAGCAATGAGCAAAAATTTGAAAATTATATTAAATACAAACATTGTATTTACTATTGGAAACAAAGCCCATTCCTGTGTTTGCTGTAAACACAATTTAACAAACTTCACAAGCTTTGTAGATTCCTGCAAGACAGAAACCTGCACTACTTACGAGGCGAACCTTACTATTAAATTGCCAATGATACATGCTAAGTTTTACTAATTGTTAGAAAATTGAAAAAGTTTAAGAAACCATGTCTTAGAGCATCGGTTGTAGCAAAAATGAAAACTTTAATTAAGGGAGAGAATAGTTGCGCTATTATAACGGTTCATAGCATCAAACTCACCAAGAAAACCGCTTGAATATAATTGAATAAAATTTTTAAACATTATAGAAGAAAGTCCAATCTATGTCCTCAAATTTGTAGAAATTTGATGCAATAAATTGTTTCTCCGCAATTAGTTTTTAAAAAGTGACGTTTTTAATTAGTTCTTTATTAATTTTTTACTCGTTAAATATAACTTCAAATCTTTAACTAAAAACATGAAGACATAGAATATTGTATGTAGTTCAACATATAAAAAGAATGATGACTAAAATCTTATCGTTTGGATGTTGAGTTGGTTGGCGTTTTGTCTCAAAGGAACCAATTTTAATTTAAAAACGGCGCTGTACGTGTCAATATTTTTCTAGAGAGAAAAGTTTACCGATATTCTCGTAGATGTGATAGAATTTAATATTTTTCCATAACAATACTATGTTAACATCACATAATAACATATGTAATTCACAATATTACACCGACGATGGCCTAACAGCCAAAACCGGTCTGTACAATATACAACTCACAGCATATAAATGTATTTTAATTCACCTCTACATAACCTATATAATAAAATATATGCACAAGATCAACTCAACTACTAATACTACTAGTGGCACCACAACAGGACGGGGCGACTAAACCCGGCAATTTTCCAGCGTTAATATTATTTTAGGTTTTGTTACATAACCTCAACTAATTTAATAAAAATTGTGCAAAAATCAGATAAATAACTTCAATTATTATTTAACCAACTTACAATTTTAATAAATTGTATAATTCAATTAAATTATGCTAATGATAAATAACACCTTTGTTTTGCCAAAAAATAAACTTTTAACATTAAGCTGATAAAATGAATCGATTATTATAATGGAGGATTTTGTAGGTAATTAGTTAAAGCTTGTTTAATTTTCTAAATATAGTCCCCATAAAGATATATAACATGTAAATCATGATTGTAACGTCCTAATTAGTTTGATTGATAGATCATGTAGGGGTCGCGTGAGTGTATGGAATACGTGTATGTTATGTATGTGCGCGACTACATGTGTATGAATAAAATAAGGAGATCGTGTTAATGTGTCGTGGGGTAGATTTTATCGCGCACTTTCGCCCCCCTTAGAATTGATTTCGCGCGGTGACCCAGAGCGGTTTAATATTGTGTTGTGGAGAGAGAAAGGGGACAGAATTCGGTCGCGCATTCGGGGCCGTATTTCACGGACATCTGATACCGTCAGAAATCGAATTTCCTCCGTTCTTCGGGACTAATGAATTATTGTAATTTGATGCGCGCATAAATATGAAGTGTCTGAGGCGGGGGGGTTGCATTCAGTCGACACCCCAGCTAGCCCGTATTTACATGTTTATCAGACCGGGCGGCGCTGCCACGGCGATTTATTGGCGCTATTCGTGTAATGTAATGGCGCGAGGAACCGGAGACGGATACGGGGCTAACTTGTGTTGACTGCCGCCCCGCCGAGCCAGAATTGATAATGCAGTCACTTTGCGGTTCAATTAATTGTAAAAATTAATCAATCCAATTGTTACAGAAGCAGTGGCGCAGCGGATTGATCCTATCATGTGCTGGTGTTGTCATGTTGATGGCTCGATTGCAAGGACCAACGCCGCAATTCTCAACTGCAGATAACCCAACAGCGAAGGAGAACAGTTTCCTCACTCGTCTACTGACCTTTACCTATTTACCAGTGTTAAATATGTGGTTGTTACTGTGTCCTAGTAGTTTAAGTTTCGACTGGGGTATGGATGCCGTGCCGAGGATTTCCAGCATCGCTGACTTCCGTAATGTATATTCGGTTGTATTTTACGGCGCCCTCTTTATGGCTGTGAGATACAGTTTGCGGATGTTGTTGAGGGATGACTCCGTTTCAAGCGAGGATAAAGTACGGCTTTGTCCCTGCCCGGTTTGCCATCAGGGGCACGAATTGCATTCAGCCTCATGCCGCTCGAGCAACAATAATAACAATACGGGTATTCACTCGACGTGTGTGTGCCTGAGGATACCGTTAAGGGCTCAAAGGAGCCCGAGGATACGCGACACTTCCAGTGCTACGACTCTCCTCATGGCACTTGCGTTCTTAACGTTACCCTTCCTTCCGGCTACAAACCTCCTGTTCTACGTCGGTTTCGTGGTGGCCGAGCGCGTTCTGTATTTACCTAGTGCGGGATTGTGTTTGCTAATCGGTCTTGGTGCCGCGCGCGTTTGGCGTAACCGGAAGTTCCGCTTGCCGGTAGCAGCTTGTGTCATCGCGACCCTACTAATATTCAGCGCACGGACAGCGCTAAGGAACCGCGACTGGACTAACGAGGAGTCGCTGTATAGATCCGCTATACCAATCAACCCACCTAAAGGTAAGCCATTAACAATGCGTGACAAGCTTCACCCCACAAAACACTAATCCAATTTATTTCTCAAGGATATCTTCAACATCGCGTGCAACATTAATCTATTTACTACTTGAGAAACGTCAGAATCTGTTTAACTTTGCAGCAACATGACTTCAAAAATATATTTTTGTCTTGTGCATTTTTTGTGTCTGCCACATTTTATATATATATATATATATATACACAGCACCGCACTGCAGCCTCGTAAAACTTTTAGAACTACAACTGGCATTGCACGGAGCATCAAAATACAATGTTTACAATTTAGGACAAAGACGCACATTAAAATTCTAAAGTATGACTCCGGACATAAATACCGGAATTTATTATTCCTGCAGAATGCATTTTTAAAATTTATTTTTATTATATGCAGGAACACGAAAGCGTGCAGCCCACAGATTAGACAAAAAGGATAAGGGAGGATAATTTAGCATTTTTAATAGCAGAAATGGAAATAACTACTTTTTTACAGCAAAATGTACAAAGTTTTTGTCGATAATTTATATTATTCTTTCAGGAAATGCATTTTAATGATAAATAATTTCTTTTAAAGTACAATAGTTTAGACATTTTTATAAAATAATGAATAATAAATTTACCTGAGCTACTAAAAATATTATTTACAGACATGTTTAACCTATTTATCTAAGTTATACTGACTTATATGATTAATTAAATTTTGATCAAAGATATTTAACCAGGATTATTTAAATTAGAGTGAATCAAAAAAATTGTACATTATTTTTTTTTACTAAAATTAATTTCAATTTTCTAAAATACTGCTGGATTTATTATTTAAAAATTGAATTATAAAATGATTGAGAATAATATGGATTGGTTTTATGCTGCCAGTAAATATTTTGTTTCAATCTTTTTAGGCTACTTTCTGGTTTAGATAATTTAATAAATACTAGCAATATGTTAAAAATATTTAAAGAAACATTTTAGCTTTGATTTTTTTTTATCAATCAAGAACCGTTTATTATTTGATTTTACAAAATGCCAAATTTTTTTATAAATTTTTACAAAAAATACATTTTTCAACTTTTGATATTACAGGCCGAATAATAAAGTTATATATTCAACAATCTTTTCATCAATGGACAAACAAATAAAATTTACCAAAATCAATTAAATATTTTGCTGGAATCTTCTGTTTATTGTTTTTTTAAATGTTTATGTTTATATTCAATGACCAACTTATAAAAAATATTGCCTGGTCAAATTTTTAAAAGTTTTGACCTGATTTTTAAAAATGTTGACTGGATTTTAAATATATAAGCTCAGTTTTAGATAATTCTAAAAATAGGTCTTATAAATGTTGGCCAGATTTTAAACATATTGGGTGTATTTGACGCTCTTAGGACTTTGTTTGGAGTATTTATTTATTGAAACTTATCAAATTTGTACAGGGTATGTACGTTAATTACTTAAAAACATTATTATAGTGCTAATGAAGAGAATAGTTTTTTTGATAAAACGTCTACACCATGCACGCATATGATATGTTTCAATGAATAAATACCTTGAGCGTCTGTGTGGATTAGTTGCTGAGGGTACTGAGTTTGAATTTTAGACCATTCACACTAATAGACATGTTTTTTGCCGACGCGGTGAAGCCAACATAAACGATGCGTGTGACGTCAATTTGGAATTAAACGCGAGTGCAACTAATTTAGCTAAATGTCTATAGTTCAAAAATTTACAAAATAAAATTTATTATGTAAATATAAATATGTTTGAGATGATTTTGTTTTTAAAACACAAATTTTAAGGATCTACTTGAGCCTAAGTTATAAAAAATTTACTTTTGTTTTTTTTTTTAATTTAAGTGAATTGTTAAACAATGTAGAAGTAACGTGAAGAGCAAATTTGAATCAAAATTTCTAACATCTAGCAAGCAAAGCTCAAATTAGTAAAAACAAACTTTTCAAAAGTTTGTAGAAATAGGCTTAGGTTAGGTTAGGTTAAGTTACTTTTTGCAACAATATTTCAAAATTTGAGAAAATTTTAATTTATAATTTTTTTTGTACCGTCTGGCACATGTATCAATCGGTAGATTACATTAAAATCTACCGTTTTCTACATTTACCAATTTAATGTATGGTCTCACTTCAATGCCAACAGCAAGATGTTGTTGACTAGTTATTCAAGAGTTTTGTAAATGATTATACAAATTAATTTTAAAATATGCATTTATTTTTTATAGTTTTTATTAATGTTTACCAATAATCGTGAAATTAAATAATTTAACTACTAGTAGGGCAGATCTCTTCATTTAGCGCGTGACGTCAATTGTGGGTATTGAACCTTATTATGCTGGCTTCACTATCCGACGAGTGGAAAAAGCACACGGGCGCGTCTATAAGTGTATATAGTCTAAGGTTTGAATTTTATTTAGCCATAAATTATTTGTGATTTGTTTAACGCTTTAACCATGGTTTTAGCTTGCATTTGCTAAAGTTTAAATTTGTTGTTATACTAATCTTAAGAAATGATATAATTAACTCTTCTGTATTAATTTGACTTTTTTTCAGTTTTCAAAAATTATTTTTATTTTTATTAAATTTACTACTTTTTGTTTAATTAATTTTCTAAAAATATTTTTGTTTATAGCAATAATTTTACCATTTAAAAAAAAAAGATATGGGCAATTTTATTTCAATCGGACCAGAGCAAGGGTACCCCACATTAAAAAACTTGTTTTTGTTACTTTCTTGTTTGTTTTTATAACTTATTAGTAGTCTTTGGATCGGTTCATGAGGGTAAGTAACTATAAAAAAAAAATTAGTTGTTTTTTAACTTTGACTTTAAAACCGCAATTTTAACGCAAAAAAAAATTACTAATGAAACCCAAAAACTAATTTTTATGGTTGTGCTATTTCAGATCATATTTACCATCAAATAGTTTGAACTGAAGTGCTCACCACCTACCCGCTCAAAAAATTGTTAACAAATTTTTTTTTTTTCTACAAATGTTAGAAATCATTTTGTCAGAGGAGAATAAGGTAATATCCAATCTCTTCATGACCAACACTTGGGCGGGTAAATGGGTTACTCCAGGTTTTAACTACCATTAACTAGTTTGAACTGAAGTACCCACCTACACGCTCAAAAGTTTGTTACAAAAAATTCAAATTATTTTTTGTTTAAACCGTTAGAAATCTTTTTGTTAAAGGAAAAGGAGTTAATATTCAATCTTTTGACCAAAATTTGGGCAGGTGGGTGGGTTAATCCAGATTATAACTACTATCAACTAGTTTAAACTGAAGTACTCTCCCACTCTCTCAAAAAAATTTATTTGTTTTTTCTGCAAATGTTAGACATTTTTTTGTCAGAAGAGGAGAAGTAATCTCTTGATAACCACTTTGGTGGGTGAGTAGGGTTACTTTATATGATAATTATTATTAACTAGTTTGAGCTGAAGTGCCCACTCATTTGCTCAAAAGTTTGTCCAATCCACCAAATCGCACTTCATGAACTAATTTGTTCAGTTCGCTTCTTTTTGTAAATTAATGACATCTGTCAGATTTCCTTGTATGTTTGTTAGCCGCAAAAACACGGGAAGGAGTAGCATCCAATTTCCTGATGACAAATACTTGCTCAGTTTACTACCTACCCAAGTGTTGTTATCAAGGTTTAAACTTAATGTTATCTGTTAGTTATTCTCTTATGTTTGTTAGCTGCAGGGACGCTGCGGAAGACTTTATGAACTAAGTCATTTTTGACAATTTGAAAGTTGAAGGACACATTTGTCGCATCAAAAATTAATTTGACAGTTGGTAACATTTGGGGCTATTCTCTGTGCATATTGCTAGAATGTAAGCAAGATATATTGCTAGCTAACAATATGAAATGTCATTTTAACAAATCTTGTTTGTTAACAATATAAATGGTCAATCACATCGGGAAGCGTGGCAAATCTTTAGAAAAAGCTTTGTAAACGTTATTTAAACTTGAAGAACGTTATTATTACATTATTAAACATTATTACTGCATTAAAGAACATTATGGACAATGGCGTAGCTACTATCTAAGCAAAAACGTCTATTTCAAAATCTAAAAGCAAAACAAATTTTTCTGTTTTTGGCATTCAGTGAGTATGGTTTGGAACTTTTTAACAGTTTTTGGCCAAATTTTAGTTCTTTTTAACAATATTTTTGATATTTTTTTGGTAGATTTTGATCTATAATAAATTTTATTATCAGATCTAAAAATTGTTTAAAATTTTGATTATTTCTAACAATATTTTTGACATTTCAGAGCAAAATTTTTTGATATTTTTGACATTTTAATAACAGAAACATGTACTTTCAATCGTTTTTAGCCGTTTTTTTGTACTTTTTTGTTGTTAGTATTTCATGACTGGGTTTTTGACTTTTTATGAATAGAATGTTGCATTTTTTAAATATTTTTATATTTTATAGCCAAATTTTTAGTATTTGTTATCTAACTATTATATTTTCCACATACTGCTGATGCTCTTACAATCATTACTTCAAATAGAATGAATGTGTTATTAGTTATTCAAGTGCACTAACAAAAAGAGTAAACCAATCGACAGTTGCTCAAGTCATCATTTTAATTGATAAACTACTTGCTCTACCACCCATCCAAGTGATTGTTATCAAACTATTAATGTCGCACTACACTAACTGCTGAAAAAAATATTTTTTTGTGAATTTGGGTATTAGGGATTTAATATCAAAAAAACTGCTAAAATAGGAGGAATTATGTTTGTTTTTAAATGATTAATTTTTAAAATTCATTTTACTAATTTTTTTTTTAAATTTTTATTTAATATTTTAAAACTACAACCTTCAATAATTTTTAATCAATTCCTTTAATTAAAAAAAAAATGTTTTTTACGAATCTTTTTAAAATATTTTTTATTATCTAAACTATTTTATTTTGATATAAAAAAAATTACCATTTTTCAAAAAAAAAAAATTTTTTTTTGAAAAATGGTAATTGTTTACTAATGATTTTTACATCTTTTTCAAATGTCTTGCGTGTATATTGACTTTGATATAATTTTAATTAGTTTAGTTTTACCAATAATTTTTACATTTTTTAAAAATGTATTGTAAAAACTTGGATTTAATGTTTTTTTAACTTTTAAATCTTACAATGACTGACTAAAATTTTTACATTAAAATTTTTTTATTTGTTTTTACTTATGTAGATTATTTTTTTTTTAGTTTTTACATTTTTATAATTTTCAAAATTATTTTTATTTTTAAGGATTTTTTTTTTAGAATATTATTTAATAGTTTGGATTATATATTTTTTTGAATTTGTGTTGATAACTTTAGACATTTTTAAAAATTATTTTGAAAAAAAAATCATTTGATGCGTGGAACAGGGCTCAACTAAAACAATTGTCTATGATTGACTCTTGGGCTCAGTGATTGTTAGATTCAATTTGATAAATTATTAAATTATTTTATGAACTTTAATTGTTTGATATTTTGACATTAAAAAACTAACTTATATAATTTCAACTATTTTTACAAATAGTATTTGTTAATAAATGCACGTTTCATATTTTTATTATGCTTGATAAATTATTGTGCTACTAAATTTTATCCAACTTAACCTAACTTGTTTAATTTTTTTTATACTTTTAATTTTTATATTTTTTATATCTTTTTAAAAATTTGGATTTTTTTTTTAATTTATTTTATTTTTTATTAATAAAACTTACATCTTTTTAAAATTAGTTGATTTTATTTAAAAAAAATTAAAACTTTAATAACTTTTATTGAAGAATAGTTAAAAATTATTTTTAAATTTTTAATGATTCCTACATTTTTTTTTTGTTTCTAATTAATAACAATAAAAAAATTTAGGAATTATTAATGAATTGTCTTTGACATTATTTAAAAAAATATTTTTAATTTTCTAAAATAATTTTAAACTTTATTAATGTTTCTACTACTACTAGCTATGATTAATTCAATTACCTTAATTAATTGAGTTTGACACATTAAAAAAAATTATTAGTTTTAAAAATGATTTTTATTTTTTCCAATGATTTGTAAAAATTTAAATGTAAAATGTTTTTAATTTTCAAAAACTTTTATTTTTTTTATTAATTCTTACATCTTTTTGAAAAGTTTGGGTTTAATATTTTAAAAATGTCAACTACTAGCGATGTTTAATTCAATAAGCTCAATTATTTGACATTTTTTTAGATTTTTTATAAATTTTCAAAAAAAAATATTTTTGGTTTTTACCAATAATTTTTACATTTTTTTTAAATGCTTTGTTAAAAAATTGGATTTAATCATAAACGTTAGTTGTAATTAAAAAAAAAATAATGTAAGTTTACAAAAAATATGTTTCTTTTAACCAATTTTTTTTTTAATATTTTCTAAAAATTTATCTTAGTACTTTGATTTTGATAACTTCTGGAAACTGTTATAAATTTTGAAAAAATTGTTTTTATATTTATCAATTTTTACATAGTTTGTGAAAATTTAAAATTATCTTTTTTGAAATTTTAGCTACGGTTAATTAAAGTTTTTTTTAATATTAAAGATTTTATGATTTTTTTAGAATTTAAACATTTTTTTTTAGAATTCTAATTTTTTAAACGTAATTTTTGTTTTCATCAATGATTTGTATATCTTTTTAAAATGTTTTGTAGAATATTAGATTCAATATTTAAAAAAAATTGAACTTCAATTGCATTTTTACTAAAATTAAATTTATTTCTTTGTTAATGAATTACACATTTTATATTTTTATTTAGTGTGCTACTAAGCGGCAACCTAACCTAACCTAACCTAACCTAACAATTTTTTTATTACTTTAACTTTTTTATTTTTAACATTAATCAATTGAATTGCCTTAATTGTTTGACTTATGTAAGCATATGGTTTGGATTGGTGTTCTCTAAACCACTTGCCTAAGTGTTTGTGATCTGTTTTTTGACTACAAACACTTGAGTGGTTGGGCGGGTACCAAGTTTAAATTCTGTGCGCGTGAGTTTTGGATTGGTGTTTCTCACCTAGCTGCTCAAGTATTTGTAATTTAATTTTTAGGATAGGTGTTTTCCATTTACCCGCCCAAGTGTTTTCTGATTTATTTTTTTGACTACATACACTTGGGTGGGTGGACGGAAACTAAGTTCAATTTATGTGCGCGTGTAGTTTGAATTGATGATCCCTACCCACCTGCTCAAGTATTTGTAATTTAATTTTTACGATTCTGTTTTCCATCTACCCGCCTAAGTGTTTGTGATTCATTTTTTTGTCTACAAATACTTTGGTGGGTGGGCGGGAACTAAGTCTAAATTATGTCATCGTGTGGTTTGGATTGGTGCTCCACACCCGCCCACCCAAGTGTTGGTGATTCTTTTTCTTGACTACAAAAACTTGGGTGGGTGGGCGGGAACTAAGTCTAAATTATGTAAGCGTGTAGTTTGGATTAGTTCTCCACTCCGCTCACCCATGTGTTGGTGATTCTATTTCTTGACTACAAACATTTGGGTAGGTGGGCGGGAATTATGTCTAAATTATGTAAGCATGTATTTTGGATTGGTGCTTCCCACCCGCCTACCCAAGTGTTAGTGATTCATTTTCTTGACTACAAACACTTGGGTGGGTGGGCGGAAACTAAGTTTAAATTATGTGCGCGTGTGGTTTGAATTGGTGTTCTCCACCCATTCGCCCAAGTGTTGATATATTATTTTTTTGATTATAAACACTTTGAGTAAGTGAGTAGGAAGCAAGTTTAGATTGTGTGTTTATGGTTTGGATTGGAGTTTTTCACCCCTCCGTCTAAGTGTTGATAATGTATTTTCTTGACTGCAAACATTTGGGAGGGAGGGCGGGAACAAAGTTTAAATTATGTGAGCGTGTGGTTTGGAATGGTCTTAATCAGCCACCCGACAAAGAGTGTGTGATTTAATTTTCTAAATGTAAACACTTTGGTGGGTGGGCAAAGACTAAGTTTGAATTTTGTAAGCGAGTGGTTTTTCTTGCTTATTTTTGTACTCAATTTTTTTGACTGCAAACATTTGGGTAAGTGGACGGGAATTAAGTTCAAATTATGTGCGCGTGTGGTTTAGATTGGTGCTCCCCACCCGCCCGCCTAAGAGTGTGTGATTCAATTTTTTTACTGTAACCACTTAGGCGAGTGGGCGGGGACTAAGTTTAAATTTTGTGAGCGTGTGTTTTTTTTGCTCATCCTTGCGAATATTTGTAATTAGTTTTTTTGGGCTGATATGCCATAAATCTAAAGTAACGAATGTTTGTAATTAATTTTTTTACTGCAAACACTTCACCCAACTAAACCACTCTCAAATAGTTTAGTTTTGACAAAGCTAGTTAAAGTCTTTGTTGTGACTATACTAATTGCTTTTAAGTTATGTTTCAGGTTTTTCTATATTAAATTAAGCTTTCTGAAACCAAATGTTTAAACTTAATTCAATAACTCTTATTCATGCTTTATAAAATACAGTTTAACGACAAGACTCAGTTTAGCTCAATGCTAGCAAAAACTAACTTAAGTCTCAATTGCAACTTAAGTAGAGGCATTCAGGATACTTTTATTATTTTTTATGCAAAATTAATTCTTTTAAATTCAAATTTTTAAACTAAATTTAAAAACTCAAATCTAATGCTTTATAAAGTGCAGTTTAACGACAAGATTTTATTTAACTTGGTACCGATAATGTTAGTTTAAGCCTCAGTATTTAATCCAATTTTAAAAATTCTTATCTATAGTATGGTTCATTTTAGCCTAGTACTGGCAAAGCTAATTTAAGTCTTTTTGACTTAATAAGATGCATATAAAATAAATTTGAAATTTTTTTGTATCGAATAAAGCTTTCTAATTCTAATGCTTTGATTAATAAAATACAGTTTATTAACAAAACCCAATTTAGTCCATACTAGCAAAGCTAATTTGAATCTCTATTTGGCTTACGTAGACGCATTTAAAATCTTTTTTTAGAAAAAATCAAATTTTTTGAAACCAAATTAAAAAATTCCTATAATGCAATTTACCGACATGGTTTAATGTAGCTTAACAGCGGCAGAGCTAATTTAAGTTTTATTTGAGGCTTAAATGGATTCATTTGCGGTACATTTAAGATTTTTGTGTGTGAAATTAAGCTTTTTTAATCTAATTTTTTAAACTATATCCAAAAATTCCAATCTACTATTTTATGAATCACAGTTTATTGACAAGAATCAATTTAGTTCAATACTAAAAAAAAATTATGGTGATTATAATAACTGCACTAGTATACATTTTAGGAATTTTAATATAGAATCAAGTCTTTTTATTCAATTTTTTTTAAACTGCATTCAAATTTTTTTATCCCTGCTTTGTAAAACGCATTTTACCAATAAGAATCAATTTAGCTCATATTATCTAACTTATTTTAAGACTTTATGATTATTACAGTTGCAGCAGAATTTTGCAGCATTTCTAAATAAAATTAAGTTTCTTAAAAAGACAGCATTTTAAAATTTAAATTAAATGCTTCATAAAATGCTATTTACTGACAAGGCTCAGTTTGGTTTAGCTAATTTAAGGCTTTTTTAATGTTACTGCATTGAAGTTAATTTAAAGTTGCCTAATTACTTTTTGTCAAATAATACAATTATATCTTAGAATGATTTTTAATTACAATTAGCTCAATTTAATTTACTTTTATAACTAATATATTAGGCTATTAGATTTGGTTGGGTTAAGAGAAACGCATTCGATTCCGTCTTCGACCACCTGGGCTGCGGTGGCAAGTACGTCACGCTCGTAGCTACCTAAATCACAAACATTAAAGCAAGCACACATAAACGTGATGCCCTCATCCATCCAAGTATTAATACTTTCCGCACAAGTTAATACCGGTAGTAAAGGCACGTTTATAACTTGCAACGTTTATTGTTTCTCAGAGGAAGGAAATGTTAATCAAGCTTTGTGGACTCGTTCCAAAACTATTTCAATTATTATATTTCTCACACGGTTGGTTGGTCGGGCACGGGGACGACGTCGACGAAGACGATGTTGACTACATCGTCATTCGATCCGAGTTGCATATAACTGCAAAATTTGCTCGAAGGAAGGAAATGGACCCGATCGATACGACGGAGGAATTTAATAATACATTCTGTGTCTCGTTTCGTTTTATTTTTATTTTATTTTTTGTTTTCTTCTGTATTTTTATCGGTTGTAGTAGTAACGGCTGTTTTCTATCCTTGTTGCAGCGTACGGGAACCTGGGCAGTGTGCTCAGCAGTCAAGGGAGGGTCGCGGAAGCGGAATGGGCTTTCCGGAAGGCCCTCCACCACAGACCCAACATGGCCGACGTCCACTACAACCTGTAAGTACTTTATTAAAAAATTGCCATACATTATTTGATTTGTATTTCTGTTTCCATTATTCCCACGAGTAAATATCGTTGTGTTAATAGGTTCCGGCTTTAATGATGCGACGCATCGCTAATTAGATTTATTCGGGAAGTTTTCAATTGGAATAATTTATTTTAATGGCTCTAAACGAAATGCATTAAGCAAGCAAACTAGTTGGGAATAGGCGTTCTGTTTCCAGTCGGATATATTAAAAGTGAAATTAGGTTTGTAATTTGTAAACGATGTTGATCCAATTATGGAAGTTAACTAACAATGATTTCTTACATAGTTTTTAGTACTTGATTTTGATATTAATTTAAACTATTTTTATTGATATTAATAATTAAAGTTTATTAACTATAAATATGTAATTAAATGTCATTATTCTTTCTTTCTATTGCATTATAATTTTCATTAAATAGAAGATTTGCAATATTTTCAAAAACAAAATAAGTATTTTTTTTATCAAATTATTTCTACTTATTTAGTAGATTTAATAAAAATATTGAGTCAATTTTTATAAAATTGAACCCTCTGCAGAAAAAATAAAAGAACATTTATTAATGTAAAAATACTTTTAAAAGCAAATTTGGTATTTTCTTCTTAACAGAATATTTTTACATACTTTGAAGATATTTATAAAAAAATTTGAGTAAAATTTCACAAAATTGTACATTCTACAGAAGAAGTAGCAGAATATTTATTAAAGTCTATTTGTATCAATTTCAAAAAATTATTAAAAATATGTTGAAAAGCAAATTTGGTATTTTCTTTTTAAAAAAACATTTTTACATACTTTGAGGATATTTGAAAAAAATATTGAGTCAAATTTTACAAAATTGTACATTTTGCAGAAGAAATAGCAGAACATTTATTAAAGTCAATTTGTATCATTTTCAAAAAAAAATTTAAATTATTTTTAAAAGCAAATTTGGTATTTTTTTTTTTAGAAAAACATTTTTGCATACTTTGAGGATATTTGAAAAAATTATTGAGTCAAATTTTACAAAATTGTACATTCTGCAGAAGAAATAGCAGAACATTTATTAAAGTCGATTTGTATCATTTTCAAAAATTTATTAAAAATGTTTTCAAAAGCAAATAGGGTATTTTCTTGTTAGAAAAACATTTTTACATACTTTCAAGGATATTTGAAAAAAATATTGAGTCAAATTTTACAAAATTGTACATTCTGCAGAAGAAATAGCAGAACATTTATTAAACTCAATTAGTATCATTTTCAAAAAATTATAAAAAATATTTTTAAAAGCAAATTTGCTTTTTCTTTTAAGAAAAACATTTTTACATACTTTGAGGATATTTGAAAAAATTATTGAGTCAAATTTTACAAAATTGTAAGTTCTGCAGAAGAAATAGCAGAACATTTATTAAAGTCAATTTGTATTATTTTCAAAAATTTATTAAAAATATTTTGAAAAGCAGATTTGGTATTTTTTTTTTAACAGAATATTTTTACATACTTTGAAGATATTTAAAAAAAATATTGATTCAAATTTCATTAAATTGTACATTCTGCAGAAGAAATAGTAAAATATTTTTTAAAGTCAATTTGCAATATTTTCAAAAAAAAAATGTTAAAACGGAAAATTCTTTTTTTTTTATCAAAATATATATTTTTAAACAAATTTGTTATAAAATTTAAAGAACAAATATTATGCGCCATGATTTACGTTTTTTATTATTAATTATACCCTTCAAGAAGTTTCTTATTTAATTCAACCTAATTAGGTACAGTTTCAATTACCTCTTGTACATATTTAATTACAAATTTAGACCTAAATAATTATTTCTCCATGTTAATTATAAAGCGGAGGTGGGCATTTAATAATTCACGATTAAATAGATGTGTGTTGAGGGTAACATTGAGTGAATGTCTGTATAATTAAATATGTCAATATTATTAAGTACACGTGAACTACTGGGAACAATTATTAAAACGAAACTACAATTAATTAATAATTTAAGAGAGTTGAAATAATATAAATTGAATAGAAAACCCATCACGTTTTCGGTAAGGGCTGTCCTAAATGGTTTATTAAAATTTTTGTTTTCCATAAACGCGCGGTTTCCGTTCCCCATCTGATTAAATCCGCCGGATGTGTTCCATCGGTTAAGGAATGTTGTATACACGAAAACATAAATCAATGCAAGACAAAAGGGTGGGTTGATGGTGTTGGTGCCCTAATATATAACATTCAATTACCATTAGTGATTTACTTTTGATTAAAGTGTATGTATCCGGGCCTTGTGCAATTTAATCCGTTGGTGTAAATGTCAGCGAGATAATGGAGCGACGAAGACGATAATTCCAGTCGCAGAACTATGTTTCTGCTTGACATGCATGTAGCGCAGCTAGGATTTTTTTTTTACTTTTGTCTTTTGTATAATATGTCAACTGCAAGATAAAAGGGATGCAAACAAATATACTGACAAAAGAAAGACATTTTACAACTTCATAGGTAAATGCAAACGACAACATACTTTTTATATTTCAATTCATTTCTTGTTACAAATAAGTATTGTACAATTTTAGGAAGTAATTAATTGAATTGAATGAATTTATTTCCGAATATAGTATACGTTTGATCGTTATATTATTTATAGGAAGTTATAAATAGAAATTGATTTCATTAACTAATTGCACTTCGTAATTGGTTACCAATTAATATAACTTTCCCTATCGTTTCATGTAAAATGTATGTCTTAAAATAACTCATAATTTATTTTTAGAATATTTATGTTAAACGTAATTTATCATAATTTTTTATACAATTAATTATGTTTTATCTAATTGTAGTTATTTTTTTGACAGATTGTCTACATTTTTGATAAATACAGACATTTATTTGTTATTTAAAATTTACACAAATTCTGAGAGTTGAGCTTTATATTTTTGACAGTGAAAATTTATTATAGATATTTAACATTTACATCTTTTTGTCAGTCAACAAGGTTAGGTTAGGTTATAGTGTCATACACTATGCAATTTTTTTTGAAAATTTGCTTATTTTTGGCAAATAACTATTAATTTTGTCAGTTTTTGATGAAATAATGACAACTTTTGGACAGCTGAAAAAGTTTTTGGCACTTTTTAAGTTTTTTTACACAATTTCCAAAGTTTTAGAACAATTTATTTATTTTTACACAATTTTAGAATACCTTACTACTTGCATGTCTATTTGCAAGCAATCTTAGATCAATTGACAAAACTTTAGTTTATTTTTGTCTATTTTAAACATCTTTTAACCAATTTTTGGAGTTTTTGAACAATTGTTTATTTTTAGACAAATTTTTAAAGTTCTAAAATAGATTAAGACAACCTAACTACTTGCAAGATTTTTCGAAAAGCAGTTTATATTTACTTTTTGACAATCTTGGACCAATTTCCAAAGTTTTGAAATAGTTTTAGACAATCTTGGACTACTTATCTTTTTGCAATTTTTTTTTTAAGCCAATAATGTTAATTTTTAGATAGTCTTCGATCAATTTCCAAAGTTTTGGAAAAAATTATTGGTTTTTAAATCATTTTGGACCACTTTTAAAACTCTTAGGGTATGATTGGTTCAACATTTGCAGTTTTGAAAAAGTTTGTTAATTTTTAAACAGTTTTGGATACTGTCAATGTTTTGGAACAATTAAGGTCTAGTTTTGGCTAACGATATTAAGACAATTTTTTAAAGTTTTAAAACACTTTTTGACTACCTATTTTCTTGCAAGATTATTTTAAAGCAGTTTTAGTCATGGTTGGTCTAATATTCAAATTTCTTGCACCGATTTCAAATTTTTATTAAAGTTTATATACATTTTTGGGAACTTTAAACTTTGGATTGGATTGTTATCTACATTTTTGAAATAATTTATGTCTATTTTAAACAATTTTGGAGTAATTGCTAAAATTTTGAAACAATTTTTATCTATTTTTAAAACAATTTGTTAATTTTTACACAATTTTAAACTACCTACTTACTTGCATGATTATTTTAATGCAGTTGAATTATGATTAGACCAGTATTAATATTTTAAAAAAGTTTGTCTATTTGTAAACAATCTTTGACAAGTTGTTAATATTTTAGAACAATTTTTATTTGTTTTAGACAATCTTTGACCAAATTTCACAGTTGTTTATTTTTAGACAAATTTTTTAAGTTTTAAAATAGTTTGTCCCTAATTTTAAACATTTTTGGACCACCTTACTAATTCCAAGATTTTTTTAATGCAATTTATGTTTAGCTTTAGACAATTTTGGACCAATTTTTATAGTTTTGGAATAATTTGTCAAATTTTTTATACTTTTGGACCACCTAACTAATTGCATAATCATTTTAAAGCTCTTAAGATATGGTTGGACCAATATTTACCGTTTTGAAAAAAGTTGGTAATTTTGGAAAATAATCTTGGACAGTAATGTTTTGAAACAGTTTTTGTTTATTTTGGAAAACGATTTAAGACTAATTTTCAAGTTGGATCATTTAACTACTTGTAATATTATTATAAAACAGTTTGAGTTATGATTGGATCAATATCCAAATTTTTGGAACAATTAATGTCCGTTTTAGACAATCTTGCATTAATTTTAAATTATTGTTATTCACTTTTTTTAAATAGTTTTTATCTATTTTAAATAATTTTATACTAAATGCCTAACTACTTGCAGAATAATTATAAAGCGTTTAAGGTACTAATATCCACATTTTAAAAAAGTTTGTTTATTTGCAAACAATCATGAACCAATTGCTAAAATTTTGGAGTATAAATTGTTACAAAATTTTGGTATATTTTAAACCATCTTAGACTAATTTATAGAATTCTGGAACAGTTGATTATTTTTAAAAAATTTTGGACAAATTTCCAAAGTTTGCACTAAGTTTTAAACAATTTGGACTAACTACTTGAAAAGATTATTTAAAGCAACTTATGTTGGTTTTTAGACAATTTTGAATCAATGTCTAAAGTTTAGGAACAACTTGTCAAATTTTTTATATTTTTGGTCCTTCTAACTAATTGCATAATCACTTTAAGATATAATTGGAAAAAGTTTAATTATTTTGAAAATTAATCTTGGACATTTCTTATGTTTTGAAACAATTTTTATTTATTTTGGCAAACAATTTTAATTTTAAGACATTTTTGGATCATTTAACTACAATAAACTGCAATATTATTTTAAAGAAGTTTGAGTAATGATTGGATTGATATCCAAATTTTTGGAATTGTCCATTTTAGATTTATTTTTAGATAACCTTAATTCAGTGAAGGTATTGATTTGATTGTTACCTACATTTTGGAAATAGTTTTTGTCTATTTTAAATTATTTTAGATGCCAACATTTTAAAACAATTTGTTAATTTTTACACAATTTTGGACTACCTATCTATTTACTTGCATGACCATTTTAAAGTAGTAGAGGTATGATTGGACTAAAATCCACATTTTGAAAAAGTTTGTCTGTTTGCAAACAATCTTTGATCAATTGTTAATATTTTAGAACATTTTTTATTTGTTTTAGACAATTTTTGACCAATTTTCAGAATTTTGGACGAGTTGTTTATTTGTAGACAATGTTTGAATGTTTTAAAATGGTCTGTGTCCAGGTTTAGACATTTATGGACTACCTTACTACTTGCAAGGTTTTTTAAATGCAGTTTATGTTTATTTTTAGAGAATCCTGGACTAATTTTTATAGTTTTGGAACAATTTGTAAATTTTTGCACAATTTTGGACTACTTTACAATGATTTACATAATCATTTTAAAGCTTTTAAGATATAATTGGACCATTATTTACAATTTTGAAAAAGTTTGTTAATTTTGGAAATTAATTTTGGTTATTGCTAATGTTTTGAAACAATTTTTGTTTATTTTGGGCAAACAATTTAAAACTAATTTTTAAGTTGTCAATTTTTAAACAGTTTTGGATTATTTAAGTACTTGCAAGATCATTTAAAAGAAGTTTGAGTAAGGACGTTTTTATAATAATCTTGTATCAATTTTTTAAATTAGCTTAGGTATCATTGGATTGTTATCTACTTTTTAAAAAAGTTTTTGTCTGTTTTAAATAATTTTAGACTAAATGCCAAAATTTGAAACAATTTGTCTGTTTTTAAAACAATTTGTTTATTTTTACACAATCTTGGACTACTTAACTACTTGCATAATCAATTTAAAGCAGTTGAGATATGAATTAACCAATATCTACATTTTGAAAGAAAACATGTCTATTTGCAATTAATCTTGTACAATTATCAATATTTTGAAACAAAATTTGTCTATTCTAGACGATTTTGAACTAATTTTTAGAGTTTTGAAACTGTTGTTTATTTTTAGAAGTTTTTTGACTAATTTTTAATGTTTCAATTTTGGTTAATTTTGGATTACTTATCTTACTTGCAAAATTTTTTTAAAGCAATTTATAATCACTTTTAGACAATCTTGAGCTAGTTTTTAAAGTTTTGAACAATTTGGCAATTTTTACACAATTTTGGACCACCTTACAATGGTTTACATATTTATTTAAAGCTTTTAAGGTATGATATTTACAGTGTTAAAAATGTTTATTAATTTTGAAAGATGTTTTGAAACGTTTTTTGTCTATTTTGGGCAAACGGTATTAAATTTTTTTTTTTTAATTTTGGAACTGTTGTTAATTTTTAGACAATCTCGGATCACTTAACTACCCTCAAGATTATTTTAAAGCATTTCTAAGTCATCATGGGATTAATAACAATTTTTTTGAAACAAATTATGTCTATTTTAGATAATCTTGTACCAATTTTAATTTTTTTTTTAATTTATTTTTAGTTGACTTGAATTTGAAACGATTTATATCTATTTTAAAACAATTTGTTAATTTTTACACAATTTTGGACTACTTAACTACTTGCATTATCATTTTGAAAGCAGTTGAGGTATGATTAGACCAATATCCATATTTTGAAAAAGTTTGTCAATTTGCAAACAATCATTGCCAATATTGTAGAATAATTTCTATTTGTTTTAGATCAATTTTTAGAATAGCAGTTCAATTTTAGACAATTTTGGACTAATTTCCAAAGGTCAGAACTAGTTTGTGCTCAGTTTTAGACAATCTTAAATTATCTTACTAGTTTCAAGATTTTTTTAAATAATTTATGTTTATTTTTAAATAATCTTAGACCAATTTTTGGAACAATTTGTTATATTTTACACAATTTTAGACCATCTAATCAACATAATTATTTAAAGGTTTTTAAGGTAATATTGGACCAATATTAACATATTTGAAAATTAATTTTGGAAATTGCTAATGTTTTGAAACAATTTTTGTTCATTTTTTATAACAATCTTACAACAAAAAATGAGTATTTGCAAACAATCTTAGACAAATTACCAAATAAATTATATCTTTTTCAAACAATCTTAGACTACTTTTTAGAGATTTGGAACAGATGTTTATTTTTAGACAATTTTGAACCAATTTCTAAAGTTTTGGAACAATTTGTCTAATTTTCCATAGTTTTTGACCTTATAACTATTTGCATAATTATTTTAAAGCTTTTAAGATATTATTGAACCAATATCTACAGTTTTCAAAAAGTTTGTTAATTTTCAAGTTATATTGGAAATTGTTGTAATGTTTTGGAACAATTTTAATTTACGATGTTAGGCTATTTTTTAAAATTTTGGAGTAATTTTGGACTACTTAACTACTTGCAAGATTATTTTAAAGCAGTTTAAGTCATGATTGGACCAATATCTAAACTTTTAGAACAATTAAAGTCCATTTTAGATTATCTTGCACCAATTTTAATTTTTTTTGGTTAAAGTAAAATTGGATCGTTATTCACATTTTTAAATAAATGCCAAAATTTTGAAACAATTTATGTACATTTTTAGACAATCTTGGAAAAACTTTTAAAGTTTTAGAATACATTTTTACACACTTTTGGACTACCTACTTACTTGAATGATCCTTTTAAGGTAGTTACGGTATGATTGAATTCAATATTAATAAAAAAAAAGTTTGTCTATTTTGGAACAATTTATGACTAGATTCAGAGTTTTGGATCAGTTTTAGACAATTTTGGACCACCTTACTAGAGTTTTTATAGCAATGTATGCCTACTTTTAAACAATTTTGGACTAATTTCTAAAGTTTTGAAACAATTTGTCAAGTGTTACACAATCTTGAACCACATAACTACTTGCATAATCATTTTAAAGCTCTTAAACTATGATTAGATCAATCTCCACTATTTGGAAAATGTTTGATTAATTTCAAACATTTTTGGAAATTGTCAATGTTTTGGAAAAAAACTTTGTTTATTTTAGGCAAACAATATTTCATGTTCTAGAACAGTTTATTCAACAGATTATTTTAAAGCAGTTTAAATGATGATTGGATCAATATCTAAATTTTTGGAACAATTTTTATTTATTTTAGATAATCTTGAGTCAGTACTTAAGGTATGATTGGATTGTTATCTGAAATTTTGAAATAGTTGTTGGCTAATTTAAACAATCTTGGACTAATTGTTAAAATTTTGGAAACAAAGAACAATTTTGGACTACCTACTTATTTGCATAATCATTTTAAAGCAAATAAGGTATGATTGCAACAACATCTACAATTTGAAAAAAAAAATGTATATTTGCAAAAAAATTTGGCCTAATTACCAAAATTTTGGAACATTTTTTGTCTATTTTAAAACAATTTTGGAACAATTTTTTATTTTTGGATTTAATTTTGGACTATTTTTGGTCAATTTTAGTACAAATTTAGTCAATTTACTAATTTTGAGGTTATACTAAATTGATTGAATAACTTTTGATTAATTTTTTACAGTTGGTAGTATGGCTTTTGAAAAACCTTGTTTCCAAATTTGAATAAACTCTAACTCATGGTTTTCAAATTAATCAGAGTTTTCTAACCTCGAAATAGCTAAGTACAAATCTGGTTTTGAGGTTATGCAAATTTGTCCAAATAAATTTTGATAATTTTTTCACAGTGGGTAGTACGACTTTGAAGAAGCATTGTTGCCGAATTTAAATAAAATCCATTGTATAGTTTTGAAATTATTTAGTTTTTTCTATCTATAATTTGCTTAGTATGAATCTAGTCAGTTCACTAATTTTGAGTTTATATAAAATTGACTTGATAAATTTTGATTACTTTTTTACAGTTGGTAGTATGGCTTTTGAAAAGCATTGTTGCCAAACTTGAATAAAATTTAGCGCATAGTTTTAAAATTATTTAACATTTTCTTCCACCTACTCAAGTGTTAGTAATCAAGAGGTTAGATCACGAACTTTTCTTGTGACAACAAAATG
Organism: Tachinus rufipes; assembly: GCA_963932245.1. Lineage (NCBI taxonomy): Eukaryota > Metazoa > Arthropoda > Insecta > Coleoptera > Staphylinidae > Tachinus > Tachinus rufipes. The sequence continues at coordinate 117,592,930 of OZ010745.1, forward strand.
GATTCTGACGCTTGGTCAGAAGACGAACATTTAATCTTTTTATAACGAATAATTGGGTGGGTGGATGGGACACTCCACCAAGTCTGTATTTTGCATTGGAATAGGCCACCCACCCACCCAAGTGTTATTTATCAAGAAATTGGATTACGACCGTCTCTTGTGACAAAATAATTTCTGACTCTCGAAGAGAGGTCAAACATTTAATCTCTTGTTGACCAACAATTGGGATGGTAGATGAGACACTCCATACTATGATAGTTAGTAGTTTGGATTGGAGTGACCCACCCACCCACCTAAGTGTTACTTAACAAGAGATTGGCTTACGACCGTTTCTTGTAATAAAATAACTTTTTACCTTTGCAAAAAAGTTAAACATTTAACTTTTTGATAATCAACAACTGGGTGGGTGGGTGGGACACTCTGTACTATGATAACAAGTCAGTAGTTTTGATTGGAGTGGCCCACCTTCCCACCCAAGTGTTAGTTATCAAGAGATAGGCTTACGACCGTCTCTTGTTACAAAATAACTTCTAACCCGCGCAGAAAGGTCAACCATTTAATCTCTTGATGACTAACAATTGAGTGGGTGGGTGGGACATTTCATACAATGATAACAAGTCAGTAGTTTGAATTGGATTGGCCCACCCACTCACCCAAGTGTTACTTATCAAGAGATTGGCTTACAACCGTCTCTTGTGATAAAATATCTTCTTACCCTTGCAAAGAGGTTAAACATTTAATCTCTTGATGAGCAACAACTGCGTTGGTGGGTGGGTGGGACACTCCATACTATAATAACAAGTCAGTAGTTTTTATTGGAGTGACTCAACTATTTAATCTTTTGATGACCAAAAATTGTGTGGGTTAGTGGGACACTCTATACTATGACAACAAGTCTGTAGTTTGGATTACGATTACTTATGATACGCGCAGAAAAGTCAATCATTTATTCTCTTAATGACCAATAATTGGTTGGATGGGTGACACTATATCATAATTACAAATCAGTAGTTTGGATAGAATTGGTCCACCCGCCCACCCAAACGTTAGTTATCAAAAGATTGGATCACGACCGCCTCTTGGAACAAAATGACTTCTGGTGTCCGCATAGAAGACAAACATTCAATTTCTTGATGACCAACAAAATGTGGCTAAACTCAAAAATAATTTTAAACTTTTATAAATATTTTTTGTAAATTTAAGAACAAAATTGAATTTTAGCTTATTTTGTGCTATCAGCAACATTAGTACTGAGGTCACAATTTATTAAATATTAACTTAAACTTTTCACTAAATTTTCTCAAAACATATCTGAAAAAGTTCGTAAACTTAAAAATAATGTCTAGCTTTTACAAATACTTTTTGTAAATCTATGAACAATAATGAATTTTAGCATAAACATTTGTTAACATTTAATAAAAAATTATTATTTTTTGATAGAAACTTGTTATTCTTGCATACAATACTATTGTGTTTCATCCACTAATGATATTTGTATCATTCGCATATACAGACAACAGCAGTTAGTTAATATGCTAGGGAGGATCATTGTCATAAATCATAAATGCGAGGAGAGAATAGATTTGAAGCTTTAATTTTAATTGCTCTAGTTTAGAATAATTAATATTTGTACTCTATATAATTTAATCTATAATTACAAAGAAGTTAAATATATTAATTATAATTAAAAATAAATTGAATAATTAATTTAATCCAGTTTGTATTTTGTAATCATATTGGTACGCATTGAGAGCATGCCGTAATAAAGTGGAAGCATCGTTTTTTATAAAGAAATGGTGATGGACTATAAAAAATGATTGTGCAGCGTTATTCATTTCCTGCCAGAGTAAAAAAGTGTAATGTCCGTGGATGAATCAGTGTGTGGGTTGGCTAACATGTGCAGCTTATAACACTTGAGGCTTGATTTATGGTCCACAACGCTTGATTTAGAGTCGATCTGTATTTACAAATCTGAGCGAGTCGAATATGAATGTGTAGCGGCAGCAGCAGTAGCAGTAGTAGCAAGCAAAGCAGAGGATATGCCCAACGGGTAGGGTCGTGCATCGGGTAATAAATCGCTACATTGTGCCCGTGTTGAACTATCGACTCTACACAAGGTTTGTGGGAGGGTGGTACGTTTGTTTGCGCTACCTGATGGTAATTATTCAGGCATTGTTCTCTCCTCCAGGCCATGGCGAAAACCCTAAGACCATTATCTGTGCGCTTACAAATCACTCGGCATCGTTCGAAGTCAATATCGTTTAACTATTACACCCCCGGCTCGGCCGGCTCGGTAATGATTTAGTTGCGGCTGTTACGGCCAGACATCGGATATCTCCTATTGATTATATATGAGCCTTCCGTCGTCTCTCTTGGGGGCGGTAAATTTGTCCGTCCGCACCACCAAATCGGAAAACCATCCGCGCTCATAAATCTTTACGATTATTTTCTTAACATTACTAATAAATCCTGTAACAAAGCTTAATCAAATTACAATTAAATCCAAACATGGTTACTTCATCAATAGGATTTGTGGCCATTCCTGGATTTTTGGTTGGGCAGTAGCATGCGAACGCACTTTACCCCTAATGGCCCGGATTGCTGACCCTCTTAATAGGATAGGGGTCGATGCAACCCTTTTCCATAAACTAGCTAAAGTATGGGACCGACTTTATATTTAGATTTCATTAAAATGTTACGATTACATTAATAAATGGTGAATGCGCCGGGCACTACATTGTGACATAATTTTTTACATTCCAATTAAATCGCAATTGAAATGTTCAACAATACTATAAACCCGGTTTGTGTTGTTACAACTAAATATATATTTTTCTACACACGGACAGTGTTTGTATTTTTTTTTTTAGTCATGTACGTTAGGGACGCCATAAATACATTTTTACTGCCCCGCTATATAAATCACTTGGACGCATGAATTATGGCCCTCACACACACATTTATGTTTATTTCTTAATACTTATCTTTTATGATTGCGCCGCAATGATACGCCTGATTAATAGTCCATAATGGTATAATGCGGAGCGTTATCCCGGGGGCCATTAAACTGTCCTTAATATCACTCATGAGCGTCGCTCCCGAAGTGGACAATCAAATTCAATGGATCTGTCAATTCGGTGAGAGATTTATCATTCAGATAGAGACCCACATATATATAAAAAAGTGTTATATTTTCTTTTTTTGTTGAAGTTGTTGTTTTATTTGATTGATATTTTTAAATTTTTGATTAAATTTTCTCGATAATTTGTCGCTTCCAAGCAGTTTATCTTTATCATTTTAGGCTTAGGGGAAATCCAGAAAGATAAGCTATTTGTTTTATATCGGTTCTGTTACACAGATAACATTCATAAACCTCCCCCTAGTTCTACTTTATCAGACAATTAATTTTATTGTCTGGGGTCCCTAATATTGTTTTGATTAAATTCGCTTTGAACACACATACACAATGCAACTAACTTTTCGAGTTGTTAACGTTGTATAGGGGAGATGTTGTCGTGTATGTTGTAAAATTGTATTTTTATGGCTACACGCATTCTTCGAAAAGAAGTCTCTAGAATTGTGACGCGTAATTGAAATTACGGGTTCCTTCCCGGCTCTAATTAAAGTGAATGTATCAAGTAAGGTGGGGTCGGAACACGAAAAATAACTGCTACTTCCTTCCGCGCGTTGCTACTTGGGCTACAGGAAAACTTTCATAATTTCCTTCATTAGGGTGGGCGGAATAAGAAGTTGCGCAACTTGGAGATTTATCCTAGTGGCGAAGTGGTCTGAAACCGGCGGCGACTTGGCTCCTAATTAAAAATCCTTAAATATGTCACGGTACAAGCAACCACAACACGGCTTTGCTTGTTAGTATATTCATCATCAATTATATTATTTATATTTAAATCAATAAATGTTAATTTGTGATAATGAAGTAATAGCAACAAAAGCTATTAAATATAATAAAAATAAAACTATACTAGAAATTTAAAAAAAATTAACAGACAGAATTTTTTACTTTGTATTTAACGTTGAGAAGTGTTGAGAAGCTAGCTTTATCCTAATTTCCAGCAACGGCATTATCTAATTTGTCAAATATATTTTTTAACATTTATTTTCTTTGCAAGGCAATGGCAATGGCAAAGCAGCAAAGTATCTGTCTAGTAAACCCCTGCAGTGGTGTAATTTGGATTTTACGTTCAACTGTAGATCCCGCATGTTTGTGTAGAACAATCATTCTACACCACAAACATATAAAAGGGGCGCTTACGCTCGTAGCAAAGAAGAAATTGAGTTGGTTTGTTGGAATTAATGGTCAGTTTTATTAAAATCTACCAGGTTTATGATGTTTGCAGTTAGAAACAGATTGTCTTAGATTTTAGCTTTAGTTTCCAGGTTTTAAGAACTTATCGCAGATTTCTACATTTGGTTTTTAAGATTTATTTTTACTATTAGCAGAATTTATTTTCTTTGAAATTGATCAAATTGGGTTTAGTTGGAGTCAGTAATGGTGACTTTGACAAAGTTTATTAGGTTTATGGTAGTTGCAATTTGAGAACAGATAGTATTAGCTCTTTATTAGAAGAAACACTACACGAAACAGACGAGAGAAGATTGATAATAGGAGGAGACTTCAACTTCACTGCAAGAATTGGAACAAAAGGAGAAAGAGGAAATTTTGAAGATCATATCAGAAAAAGAAAATCGAAAGACAGTCAAAAAAATTATGTCAAAACTGATGGAAGAAAATGGATGGGACGTGTTAAATAGAAATAAAGCAGGAAATAAACAAGAGGAATATACATATATAGGAGCAAACGGCCAATCGGTAATTGACTACGTAGTGGTACTTTAACAAGCGTGGCAAGAACTAGAGAATCTTAAAGTGGGAGAAAGAATGGAAACAGATCATCAGCCATTGAAAGTATATCTAACAAATGACGCAATAAATAAAATAAACAAAAAAAAGGAAACAATAACAGAAGTAATATGGTCGGAATAAAACATAAAAAGTTACAAAAAGAATTTGGAAAAAATGAATTTTATAGAAAACAAAATGGAAGAATGAGAAAAAATAACACAAGGAGCAACAGTGAAAAAGTTATATGTACACAAAAGAAAAAAATATTTAGATGCAGATGGTGGGATAAAGAATGCATGCAGAAGAAAAGAGAGGCAAAAAAGATGCTACGCAAAAGGAAAAACAACAAAGCAACCAAACAGGACTACCAAAAAACGTTATAAACATATAAAAACAAATGCAAAAAGAATAAAATAACATACAGACAAAAAGAAGAAATAGAAATAAAAGCAATCCGATCAAAAGTTCATAAACAAAAAAAGAAAACAGCATAAAACAAGGCCAAACCAAACAATTAAGATGGAAGAATGGCGAGAACATTTTTCAACACTATATGGTGGAACCAACAAAAAAAAAAAGATCAGAACAAAAAACTATGCAGCCAGATGAAATCACAAAGGAAACAATACAAAAGCAAATAGAAAAACTGAAGAAATAAAAGGTGTGGATGGAATACAGAATGAAGCATGGATGTATGGAACAAAAGAATTGATTGAAAGATTGAAAGAGGTAATAAATGAAGTTTAGAAGGGAGAAGGAGTTCCTAGCAAATGAAAAGTGGGTTTTGTATGCAAAGTATACAAAAAAAGAAAAAAGGAGCTAGTAGAAAACTATAGAGGAATAACATTAGTGAATACGGCATACAAGATATACGCCATGACGCTAGTGGAAAAACTAGAGACGAAAGCAATTTTACCGGATGAGCAGGCTGGGTTTAGAAAAGGGAGAGGTACTATAGACAACGTATATAAGGTGCTTCAAACAAATTTATACACACTTTGAACGTCCATAGAAAATTTATTTACCGTTCTACAAAGTTAAATTTCAGGAAATTAGAAAGCTTAAAGTCCAATGTAAATGAAACATAAATAACAAATGTTAATACTGTTCAAATTGGTGACCTGCAGCATCAATACAATTCTGAGTACGAGTCACCACTGATTCTGTACATCGTATCAAAACGTCCAATGAGATTTCTCTACACACGGCTTAAAGCTTATCCCAAAGAATGTCTAGGTTATGTGGTTTACGTTTGTACACCTCATTTTTTACTGTGCCCCATAAGAAGAAATCCAGTGGTGTAAGGTTTGGAGAGCGTGCTGGAAACTCGATTGGCCCCCTGCGTTCTATCTACTGGCCCGGCAAATTTTGATTCAGGTAAGCTCGTACGTCCCTGTGATAGTGCGGCGGGGCACCATCTTGTTGAAAATAAAACATCAGCAAGCAGTCTTAGATAATTAATACTAGTTACAGTGCCTTCAAATCGAAAAGGTCCAATGAGTCCCTTTGAAGACAAACCGCACCACATATTTACACCATGCAAATTTACTGCTTTTTCAATTATAATGTGAGGATTTTCTTCACACCAGTAAACACAATTGTGCCTATTGACAGTCCCATTAAGTTTGAATTGGGCTTCATCCGACCAAATGATGCTACCCATAAATCCCGATTCACGTATCACCATCTCCTGAACCCATTCACAAAATTGCAACCTTTGATCTGGATCGTCGTCATTTAGCTGTTGCACCAGCCTTGGAATGTAAACACGAATCTTCCGTTTCTTCAGAATGCGTAGCACGCTGCTAGCACTTACATCACTTTCACGTGCCCCTTGCCTTAAAGATTTGTTAGGAGAGCGTTGAAACAGTTTCAAGACTGCCGTTGATGACTCATCACTTGTAGCTGTTCGAGGTCGACCTGAACGACCTTTATGCACATCATACACTGTTCCATTAACTTCGAATTTGTCTCGTATGCGTGTAATTGTTAATCTTGAAGGTGGTTCTGTATCATACTCCCTTCTCCACTGTCTTTGAACTTCATTTACATTCTCAAACTTCCAGTACCACTTAATTACAACTTCCAACTGACAATATAACATAGAGGGACGATTATGCTGCCACCTGGCGAAGAAATATAACATTAGCCTTGTAGAGCGGGAAAACTACGATAGTTTAAAGTGTGTATACATTTTTTTGAAGCACCCGGTATATACTTAATCATATAGTATATAGTAGTAGAAAAAGAGTTAGCTGTAAAAAATGGAAAAATATATGCATTGTTTATAGACCTTAAAGCGGCTTTTGATAGTGTGGATAGAGGAAAATTATGGTTATGTCTAAGAGAAAAGGGTATTAGTGAGCATCTGATAAGAAGAATGAAAGATGTATATGCAGAAACGATAAGCAAAGTATGTGTAAATGGTAGAATGAGTGAAAGTTTTTGGACAACAAAAGGTGTGAGACAGGTATGCCCACTCAGTCCAAGTTTGTTTGCTGCATATATTGAAAGCTAAGTCTTGCACAAGCAGGTAGAGTTGTAGTGAGTAAAATGAAAGTAAGGTTATTAGCAAACGCTGATGATATGGTGATTGTGGCAAAAGAAGCAAAAGAAACGAAAGAAATGATTAGATGTTTGGAAAATATTTCAGAAAAAAAGGGTTAAAAGTGAATGTTGTTAAACAAAAATTTTAATGTTTAGAATAGGGGGAAGAAGACATAAGAAAGAAGATTGGAAATGGAAGGAAGAAAACATCGAAGAAATTAAATTGTTTAAATATTTAGGATATGTATTTAGTGCAAATAACGGCGATAACGATCATATACAAAAGTTGATAGTTTAGTTAAAAGTATGATGCTTTATGGTTCGGAAATTTGAGGGTAGAAAGAACAAAACAAGTTAGAAGCGATACAGGCAAAATACTGAAGATGGGTACTGGTATTAAATAGAGAAACTCCAGCATACATTGTAATAGAGGAAGTAAAAAGAGATAAAAAAAAAGTAGAAGCAGGAAAAAGAGCATTAAGATATGAAAAAAGATTGAGAAAAAGAAATGAATGCAAGAGTGTCTAAAGGAAAAAATGAATGAAAGATATGTAAGAATAGGAGTAGAGAGAAAGAAATATTATAATGAAAAAGGATATGACTGTAAAGAAGTAGAAAGAATGATAAATTGTGGAAGAGTTGTCTGGAAAGAAATAACAATAGTGATAGAAATATAGAAATGCAAGAAAGAAGAACTAGAGTGAATGAATCAAGATACAATGAGAAGTATGCAGTTATTATAAAAAACAATATCCCAAAATACAATAAAAAGTACACAAAAACAGAAAAAAAGATACTAGCAAGATTTAGATGTGGAAATGAAGAAAAAGTTTGTAAATTTTTACCCAATTTTTAATTAAATTACAAATAACAAAATGATTACAACATATCATTTGAATTGCAACAACTCAATCTAAACATTTAAAAAATATTTATACAATAACAAATCAATACAAAAAAAAAATTAATAAAGATTACACATTAAAGATATCAAGATTAGATTCATTTATAAATTGACACATACGCTGCAATGGAGAGTCCGTAAAATAATTTGATCTACAAAACTTGGAATAAAATGTTTTTACATTTCTAGTATGTCTTCTAGGTACATTAAAATTTACTAGACACAAAAAACTAGGACAATCAATAATCCCATTTGCTATTTTTACAATACATTTAACATCAATTTTTTTTTTCTATCACGGAGTGTTTCAAGTTGGATTAGTTCTCTCATTTCAGTACAAGAAAAGTTATATGAAATATTTCTTCTTTTAAATGACAAATATTTAAGAAATTTGTTTTGGACTTTTTCAATTCGATCAATATGAATTCCATAGGATGGAGACCATACATAAGAACCGTATTCCAAAATAAAGCAAACCAGGCCACAGAATAGCGATCAAAGAGCTGTTATTTGTATGGCGTTTGATAAATTCTAATGTTCTTAAAGCTGTGTTGGTAACATAATTAAAATGTTTAACAAACGTCAATTTGGTATCCATAAATAGAACAAGATCTTTAAAAAATCGACTCTTTTTAATATCTGTAAGTTTATACTATAGTCGTATGCAAAATTAGATTTTGATCTATTAAAAGTCATTACCTTACATTTTATACATTTAAGTCCATTAATAGTACACCATTTTTCAACATTTTTTATGTTATTCTCAATATACTGCTCTAAAGAGTTTTAAATCATCGGCAAAGAGAAGGACGATTTTATTGACTGAGAAATATCATTGATAAAAAGTAGAAATAAAAGCGGCCCCAGATGACTACCTTGTGGAACACCTGAGGTAACTGCTATTGTATCAGAAATAAAACCATTAACAGTGACATATTGTGATCTATTATTAAGATAGTTATTTAACCAATTTAAAAGATTTTCTGATACACCTACATTTTCCAGTTTTTTTATTAACACATTGTGATTAACTCTATCAAAAGCCTTGGATAGATCAGTATATATAACATCTACTTGATGCTTATTATTGAAAGCATTCAGAATACATTGTTTAAATATAAGAAGATTAGAAGAAGTAGATCTTCTTTTGCGAAAACCATGCTGTTGATCATTTAAAATATTTTTAAATACTACATCTATTTAATCATAGACAATATGTTCGAAAAGTTTTGGTATAGCAATGGAAATTGGTCTATAATTTAGTATATTAGATTTATTTCCCAACTTATATATTGGTACAACATAACTGGACTTCCATATAGATGGAAAATAACCTGTATTTAGGCTAAGATTAAAGATGTAATATAAAAGGGTGGCAGTTTCATTTTTACATTGCTTAAGTATAGATGCTGGTATACCATCAACACCAGGTCTAATGTCCGATTTAAGTCTAAATATTTTGTTTTTAATTTTTACAAGAGTTACAAAAGGTAATGTCGATAGCAGAGTTAACTGTAAGTAACTCGGGCTCCAGTAATTTAGTAGAAAAGTATACTGATGACAAATATGAAGAAAATAAATTAGAAATATCTTCTCTTGTGGATGCCGTCACATTATCATTATGCATAATGTTAGGAATGCTATGATCAGAATTTTTAGATTTGACATATCTCCAAAAACTCTTTGAGTTAGTATAAACTTATCTTTTCAGATTGTTGATATACTCTTTATAACATAAATCATTTAACTAACTTGCATTTATTTTGAATGTTTATAAAATGTAAATAGTCTTCAAATCGACCAGAATCTTTATAGGTTTTATGTGCAAATTTTTTTAGATGTTAGTAGTTTTTTTAAATTTTTTGGAGAACCAAATGGGATAACTAGGAGACAAATGTGTGGTAAATTTAGAAACAAATAACTTGATGCAAGTATACAGTGTATCATAAAATATTTGTGTGCAATCTTCAAGATTTAAACCCTCAAAAAGAAATTTCCAATTCACTAAATGTAGGTAATTCTGAATTCCCACTAAATTGGCTTTTTTAAAGTTTTATAAATGGACTCTAGAATGATTTAATGCTTTGAAATTTATATTAGATTTAATAGTTGTATGTAAAGCCGGATGATATTTATCGCAAGAAAGTAAATGATTGTCAGAAGTACTAAAAAGCATGTTCTTGTTAGTGGAAAACGCCAAGTCTAATAGAGAGCTTTTACTATTTCTTATTGTATTAACCTGGTGCATATTTAGATTAAAAAAAGTTTCATTTAAAAGATGTTCTGACAAGTTTAAGGTACTGCTTCCTGATTCAATTACACCATTAGCCCAGTTAAACCCTGGAACGTTATAATATCCAATTATATGAATATTGGCATTTACGTGATTGTCTACAATATCTTCAACAGCTGAACAGTGATCCATATACTTTGAAATATTACTTGATGGTGGTATATAAACTGCGCCAAAAATGTAGCAGTTTGTTTGGTGCTTAATTTTAACAAAAATCATGTTAGACTGTATTAAAAGAAGTAACTATTTCACTTAAAATCAAATCTGAACGCACAGCAATTAAAACATCATCTCCGCTCTTTTTAACACTACTTTTTGTACTTCTATCTTTCCTATAAATACAAAATGATGTTAACGTTAGTTCAGAAGATAAAATATCCTCATAAAGATTGGTTTCACTAAAAATTAAAATATCAAAATCACAGTCTTACGTTATTTGACAAATTTGGTTCTTAACCCATTCTGATAATAAATAGCTAATGTCCGTTTTTTGAATTATTTGAGACTTTATTTTCCACTATCTTTGGAACTCCTTGAATAAACCGCAAGCTGATGTTCTGCAGACTTTCTAGTTTGCGACGATTTAATTCACTGCTAAATTTCTTAAATTCTGCATGTTGTTTGGGAGTGTTATCCACTCCCACACGAACATCTCCAAGTTCCTTTCTTCTACAATGTTTAATTATAGCTTTAGCTGATACCTCACTATTAAAAATTACCTTCATTGGGAGAAATAATGATTTATTAGAGCCAACACGCATCACTTTTTCAATTGTATGATTGCATATAATTTCATTTCCCATTAATTTAACGACATTTGTTTCATTCTCAGATTGCCGCTGAGTTGGATTTGATGAACGAGATTCGGAAAAATTAATAACCATGACTTTTACTGCTCTTTGTTGATGGTCCTGAATCTCAAATATAGCTTCATCCAAACATTGTGGTTGGTTTTCTTTGAGGATTACTATATCAGTTTTAAGTTTCATGTATTCTTTCTTGAGACTTTTAACTCTTTCACCGATATCATTAATAAGTGCGGTAGATGTGGCAAGTTGCAAAAAAAAACGCGTAATTTTTTCTTAAATCGACTACATTTTTGATAGTAGAACTACGACTATCTTCTTTCTGTGATTTTATAGATTTGGGTGAATGAAGAATGCAAATTGTGTAGAATGTGTGGACAAGCTAATAAAACAATAGAACATATGTTATTATTTATTTAAAATTATTAATGTTATGTTTTGTTGATTTTTTTGTTTATATTTTGAAATTTACCAAAGCAATAATTTTTTAATTTTTTTTAAGGATATTTTAATTTTGCTTTTGAGAATAATAGTCTCATTGATGATGTCTATTTTATAATAGTTACTAAAGGAAATGTTGGTTGTGGATTGCAATGTAACAGTAATAATTACAGCAAATGTACATGGAGACATTATCCATCAATTAGAGCCGGTTGTTCGCAGTTCGGTTATTATTAATGGAATGTTGTATTGTGATGTTTTTGGTTTGGGTGTCCTATTGAATATCCGAGCGTAAACCCAGAATCGAGCTGCTCTCAATGTACGGGACAAGACCGGAGGCAATGTATTGTGTAATCCTACCACGCGGTAATCCCCGCAGTCTCATCAGTTTCTCATCTCCTCCTGCATTATCACTACCCAATCCCTGCCGCTAATTACCGCCAAACTTCTCAACTCTGGATCTACTAGCTCTGATCACTGTTTAGTGTTTGTTGTTCTGTTGTTTGTTTGAACTTGCGTCCCTCCGCACATACACATATACAACGGAAAACATCATCTTTTCAATCTACGGGTTGGTTGAAGAGAGATAAACAGTGCACTAAACATGTCGGTTACTTCTTTCAGCTTCCTTTCGTTTTGTGGGGTGGGCCGTTAAACCGGGCTTTATCGTCGCTCAACCTTGGGAAATAACCTGCAATTTTTACTTTTACGATCCGCGAACTGCCACGAATTTTCAGTTGATATCAGGCAATCCGGGTCATTTCATTCTGTAGCCTGTAGTAGTAGTAGTTCTCTCTAAAGGGAGAGAGCGCGTGATGGCGATCGATATATGGAGTGCACGGCGCAACTCGACTCGACTTATACATGCATCCGGATGTATAATAGACTACCGCGAATTGTTATCAGTTGATGCGCTAATGCCTTTAACTTTCCGTTTTCCTCTGTATCATAAATTAGCTCATCCACTTCGTACATACTAATGTCTAGACTCATAACAACCAACTGCATACTTCCACATTAGCTTTAACTCTATGTAGGTCACGAGATTCACTACTTGAAAGTTTAATAAAATGGGACACATTAACTCCGAAGACGTACAAATCGGGAATTAAATTTTATAGCACTGCTGCTATACTTTGTAACTACCAAAATCTAATCTCTGGAAATAATAACAAACTTTATTGCAACTAAACAATGTATTCTGGCAACTTAATTTTGGGAAAACGATCATTAAAAATAAACTTATCAAATCTTAATATTTTATAAATCAGTCATAATTTATTTAAATCTTAAAAAAAAAATTAAATTATTCTAAAATTTTATTAAAAAAACTGTCAAATTTGTTACGGTACAAATAATTTAAAACTTTGCTATTTTATCTGTCACTTTGTTGATGCATCACACATGTACATAATCTAAAAAATGTTGTTACTTATTTTGTTGTTTTGCAACTATTACGGATACACACAAAATTGAATTACTATGTTTTATATTGTGTCACTGTAAACATCTAAAGTAAAAGTAAGTTGCCATGATTAAGGTCCATTTAAAATTTTATAGCAAAAACTTTTTGTGAATCCCTTAGACCGTTATTCCGATTTTAATCCGGCCTCGACATCGGATCCAACAGCTATATTTGCTTTGTTTAACATTTTTTGATTTGTTGGGATTTTTGAAAACATTAGCACTATGTTGACAGCAAAAGAACTTCACAAAAATTGAAATTCAATTTTAATTTAAAAGATTCCCTAACACCGCATAACACTACCTGCCCTGACATCTTCTTTGATTCCTTTTCCTGCACTTACTTTCAAATTGACAGCAAAAAACCGACTAATACTTTGGGATTACTGAATCAATGTCACAATACAACGTGGTTTAACTCTAAGTGCCTGTTTAGAGAATGTGGAAGTCTGTTTAGAGGTATTTGTGTTTCTATATTTGCCAGGAAATTTTTTGCTTAACAAAATCAACAAAAATCTTTTTTTCTATTGGATTAACGTTTTTGGGTAGAAGTTTTTGGTTCTACTCTAAAATTTATAGTAGTTTTAATTGCTATGTTGCTATTACTAAAAGCATTTATCTAGTTTGTGCATATGTTTAATATTGTAAAAATAAACCAATTGTTTGTAAAAAGACTCACTGTACTATGCGCAGACATAGACAAATAAATAATTGATCTAGAACTGGACGAACAAACTGAATATTCAGTTCAAAAAACGGCAAAATTTTTGTGTATCTTGTTAAATTAGGTTATTTTTTGGTCGGATTTAGTGCTTGATGGCCGGATTTTTTTATATGTGTCTAAACTTTGTATTTTTACTTAAATTTAGTTCTTGGTGGCCGGGTTTTACAAGTTGTGATCAGTTTTTATAAAGTTATAGCAGGATTTTATAGCTTTTGCTTACATTTACTTAGTTTTGAACCGAATTTGGCAAGTTGTGCAAGTGTTTGGTTATTTTTTAGTTTAGTGTTTGATGGCCGGATTTCTGTATTTGTGGCTAGCTAGTATCATTTTAAGATCAAATTTAAACCTTATAAGACTGGATTCATTAGTGTTATGTACATTTGTTTAGATTCAAGCCAGATTTTGCAAGTAGTGCCTATATTTGGTTATTTTCTAGACAGATTTAGAACTTGGTAGTCGGATTTTTTATGTTTAAGTTGTGAAATTTTTTTAAAAAAATTTAAAACTAGATTTGGTCGTTTTTTTGTATACAATTTGCATCAGTTTTGTCTAAATTTAGGTAATTTTATGTTGGATTTTACAATTGCGCCTGTATATAGTTATTTTTTGTTGCAAAATTTTATCATTTTAAAGCTAAATTTAATTCATAAGGGTTAAGTTAATTTTGATCAATTTATACCCGGATTTTTGTTATTTAGGATGGGGTTTTGGCCAAATTTTACAAGTTGTGTCTGTATTCAAATATTTTATAGCCGGATTCAATTTGTTGCAAATTTTAAGGTTGGATTTAGTCTTTAACAAGTTGAGTCTAGCTTTGATTAAGTCCAAATTTCTAAGCTGGATTTTATTGTTTTTATTTACTTAGTTTTAGGCCAAACTTTGTAAATTGTATCATTAGTTGGTTATAATTAACTCCTGATTTAGTGCTTAGCGGCCGGATTTTTTTAAGATATGTTGATTATTTATTATTTTATGGCCGGATTTTAAGTCACTGAAAGCCGGATTTTATTATTTTTGTTTACATTTGCTTAGTTTTCAGTCGGGTTTAGTGAATTGTCATTTTATCTAGTTATTATAAGCCGGAATTTATGGCCAGATTTTATTCATTTTAGGCCGGATTAGTTGATTAGTAGATTGAAGTTGGATTTGATTATATTTTTCTATATTAACTCAGTTTCAAGCTGAATTTTGCAAACTGTTTTTGTATTTGCTTAGTTTATGACCGGATTTAGTACTTAGTGACCGAACTTAATTATTTTTGTCAACATTTACTTAGTTTCAAACCGAATTTTTAAATAAATGTTAAATTTTAATTAATATATTTCCCGATTTTGACTATTTAAAGCCGGATTTAATCAGCTTTTTTTAGATTTACCTAATTTTGTGTCATTGTTTGGTTATTTTAAGGCCGGATTTATTTTTTAAAAGCCGAATTTTGGAAGTTGTGAATGTATTTAAATATTTTATAGCCGGATTTTTTAATTTGTTTTAATTTTTTCTTCAATTTACAAAAGGATTTAATCTTAAACAAATTGTTGCCAAGTTTAAGCAGGATTTTGTAAATTATGGTTTTGTTTGAACATGTTAAGACCGGATTTAGTGCTTAGCTTCAAACTAGTTGTTGAAAATTATTAATTGGACTTATCTACATACCAGCCCACTACATAATTTACTATCTCCTCTTTGCATAAAAAAAACTTTAAGCACTTGTAAGAACGAAAACTTTCAATTACTTGTAACAAATACTTGGGCGTGTGAGTGGGCAGTAAGTGTATTACAAAAATGTGAGCTTAGTTGTTACTAGATCTAATTGAGAAAAAAAAATTAATAATTTTAATTTTTTTAAATATTTTTTTAATTTTTTAAGTACTAACCAAATTTTATCAAAATTAGTTTGGATTCAAATGGCCCACCTACCCACCCAAGTGTTTAGTTACCAAGAGGTTGGATCACGATCTCTTTAGTGGCAAATTAAATTCTGACGTTCGCAGAGAGTTTAAACGTGCAATCTCTTAATGAAAAGCACTTGGGTGGGTGGATGGGCTACTATGATAACCAATTAATAGTTTGGATTGGAATGGTTCACCTACTCACCTAAGTCTTATTTATTAAGAGATTGGATCTCGATTTTCTATTGTGATAAAATGACTTTTGACGCTTGAAAAGAATTCAAACATGCTAGCTTTTAATGACCAACATTTGGGTGGATATGGGTGGGAAACTCTATACCATGATAACCAATCATTAGTATGAATTGAAATGGCCCACCCACCCAACCACGTGTTAGTTAACAAGAGATAGTATCACGACCTTCTCTAGTGATAAACTGACTTGGATGGGTAAGAGGGCTACTCCATACTATAATGACTAGTCAATAGTTTGATTGGATTACGATTTTCTTTAGTGACAAATTGACTTCTGACGTTTGCAGAGAATTCAAACATGCAATCTCTTGATGATGAGTATTTGGGTGGTTGGGTGGTCTACTCCATACTATGATAACCAATTAATATTTTGAATTGGAGTGACCCATTCACTCACTCAAGTCTTAGTTATTAAGAGATTGGATCACGACTTTCTCTAGTAATGAAATGACTTTTGACGCTGGAGATGAATTCAAACATGTAAGCTTTTAATGAAGAGGTTAGATCTAAATTTTTTAGGTTAGGTTAGGTTAGGTTTGGTCATCAAAAAAAATAATTTTATCATCTCTTCTTTGCATAAAAAAACTTTTAACACTAAACAGGATAAATTTTTAATCTCTATTAAACATTTAGGCAAAAAGGTGAGCACTCCAGTTTAAAGTACTTAATTGTAGTTATAAGTTGCATACCCCGCTCGCCCATTCTAGTGTCGGTCCTTCTTTTCTTTTAATAAAACGGTTTTCTACGCCTTCATTGAGAAGAAAATTATTTCTTGATTAGAAAAAATTTTAAGTTTAAAGTACTTGATATTAATTATGAACTGGAACCCAAGTTAACCTAACCTAACTTAACTTAACCTAACCTAACCTATTTCAATACTAGTTGCAGACTTTAACGCAATGCTTTGTGGCTAGCTTTTTACTATTATTGAAGAAGCATCCAACTAAGCAAAGCAGATTTACGAAGTATTTGGCCTAGGCAGTGGCTACACAATTAGGCATACCAATTATTCACTAAGGAACTGAGTACACTGTCATAGTTTTTAGTTTAGACCACACATATTTAGTCCAAGAACCTCTTTCGTCCACTGCAGGACTTATGCCTCTTCTCTGCTTGTATGCTGGCAACTTACATTACAAGGGACCTACAGTTTTTAAGTGGATTCCGAACCACTGGAGAGAATTATCACTCCTCAGAGAAGGTATTTAGCCGTAAAACCCCACGCTGGCAAATGCGGGTTGGGGAGTGGGAGAGCGTATAGAACGTGAAAAGTATATCACGGTATATGGGAATCGAACCCACGATCTTCGGTACAGCGGCCGGATGCCTAGACCACTGCGCCACGCTCTCCTTGAACCTGGTAGCCCTTATCTCTAACAGAAACAAATCTTCAATAAATTGGGATCTAGACATTATATTGTATTTTTTACATTGCTCCAGTGAGTCTACAATTTGTTTTAAACAAACAAAACTTTGTATTAGTAAACATCAGTGGTTTTTTTGAGTAGTTGATTTAAAATTATAAAAGCTTTCTCCACTTTGTCATTTAACTTAAATGCTTTTTTAGTTTCTTGGAGTTTTGATAAATGTGCTGCGGTGTTGGCATAGTTACTTTTAACAAAATTATACAAATACTTCTTCAATTTTGTTCAAGTAATTTATTTTTAATTAAAAATATTATGAAACTTTGCTCTGCATCTACAACTAATTAAATTTATAATTTAGTTATCCGTACATAAATGCATTTAAGTTTTTAATATTCTGTTATTGAACTTTTTTCAAAATTATTTTGTACTTCTTTCTGAAATTAGTATTATTAAATTATTTAGTATTGATTTTTAACATTTATATCTTAGGTTTTTATACAAAAAAGTCCACAGTAGTTTTTGAATTATGTATGCTCAATAAATAAAAACAAATTAAATATCTTTTTTTTAACCTTTCTATAGAGTTCACTGTTATTATTTAATGTAACTGATGTTTACTCATAGTATACTAAGCTTTTTACATTTTTAAATTTATATGTATAGTCTCATATTTTATTTGATTATCAATTAAACCAGTGAATAAATTGCAATTAGGATTTACGATGGAGTAACATAATTATGTTGTACTGCGAGATTTCTTTTTCTTGGTGGGTAATCTCGGTCGAGATAGGATGAGGGCGATGTCAATTTTAGATGATTGGATGGTTCTGCCGTGTAGCAAGGGGCCCAACATTTTAGTAGCAATTTGGATTTTGTGTAGCCAGGAAGGATCGGTCACACGTGCAGGAGCGCTCTGCGGTATGTGCGGTATCGATTGGACGATATATAGTAGCAGAATAGAAAGCAAAAGTGAAGGAACGCGACGATAACGTGCGCTATTAAAGGGCACATTAAAGGGTACGCGATAAAAAGCGCGCGTCGTCGTCGACGAGGAGATCGCGTAATTGCTACTAGAAGGGATTACACTGATAAATTCATAACTTTTCACGAAAAGACGTCGCCTCCTTCCAATTATCTTCAGTCTTAAGCGAAAATCAATTTGTGTGTGGGGGTTGTGGATAAGGGTATCGGGCCTATCTGGTTCGGGGCACTTGTGCCAGCCACTCGAGCGGTAATCGGCCGCTTCCCGGTTCGCGTGTCTGCACGAAATCGCCGATCAATCGGTCATGCAGATCCGCTTCCGATGACCGCACCTGACACCGTTCGTAAAATTACATCGGTATATATACAAATTTATTCGGCTCGGAAAATAATAAACTTAACACCTGGTTACATCATATCGTAATGGCCATAAAAACACATCAAACGTACGTTGAACCTAAACTGGATTAGCTTAATAAATCATTTATTACTGCAAACATGTGAATTAACAACAAACTTATATTGTTATACACTGTATGTACAAACTTTATTCTGAAGCAATAAAATGCAAAAATATTTCAATGAAATATTACCTTCAATGTTTATAAAGTAAGTGATTCTGAAATGTCGGTCATAAATACGACCAGAAAACGGTAATTTGCAATAAATAGATCGCATTGATAATTGATTATAGTCGGACTTGGCTGAGATTCAATTTGAAAATCTGCTGCGGGACGAGTAAAAGTTTGGTCGTTAGAGACGTTAGCCGACTTCGTTATATATTGGTTTCATGTATCCGCTTTTGTCCTACCGCCTTAATAAGCTTTGTTACTGGATGCACGGGCATATATATCGTATTACTGCACATTAACTTATTACAGTAATGGGACCATCCGATTCTCATGCAAATTTCTATTTTAAAAAAATTCTCGCAATGTTGATGTTATCGGATTTCCGATACAGTCGGCATTTATGGGATGCCATTCAAATCAGAATGTATTAGTGTTAATGACTGGTAGTATAACTACAAAAGCTATTTATCAATACGATTACATTAATTTAGTTTGAAAGTAAATTTGTATTAATTAGACAAAAAGATTTGCTTATAAATCAACAATCACCACTAATCATGTATTGGAAACATAATAATTTTTGTTGAAATATCATCTATTATAAACTAATACCAGTTACCAGATGCTTTATCACGTTTATTGAACAGAAAGAAAGCAGTAAAAGAGAACTAAAATTAATACCCTTTAGAATGCTTTCTTAAACAAAAACTCTTATAGTTGTTATTTGACGCATTAAAAGTAACCAATTATGGGTACCAAATTTGAATAATAGAAATATTGTTTTGCACAAATGTTGAATAAGAATAGTTTCAAGCTAACATCAGTAATGTAGCAAAAAGAAACTTGTCAACACCGACTGATTAGTCTAAAATGTTTTTCATTTTGGAGAAACTGCCTGTTTGAGTTGGTCTGTAAACAGAAAGATTAGTAAGTAAGTTTATGTAATCAGTCAGTATTGTTTTTTAAAGTTAGTATAAGAAATTACTCCAGATACAACCTAAATAGGGGTATAAGGTGACGCTTAGAAGCTGCTTCACACTTGTAAAGTATTGTTTGTGCACTTTGACTATTGTTTTTTGTTGGGCTTTGTTTGTTTTTGTTAGTTTTGAGCGGAGTTGACAAAAACTTAGCTCTGTATGTCGGCTGAAATGAAATTCGTTAAAGTAAACCTTTTTTCAAATCACCCTGAACGATGTTCCCGTGCCCACAACAAAAATGTTTATTAAAATCTGTTGTGTGTTGTTCTTTGCGTTTCTTGGCACTTTTTGGTTCAATATTGCAGAGGGAACGTCTCGACTTAGAGTAATGGCTGGAATAAAACTTATTAGAGTAGTTAGGATTGCACACAAAACACTGGCTGGTAAAGGATCCGTGCTATTGGGATGATCTTCAGATCATCTTAAACCATGACCATAACAAAAATGTCTGAAGCAGAGGCTACCGCTTTTTGAATGTTGCTGTAGGGACGTCTCTACTCAGAGTGTTAGTTATAATAAAATTTAATAGAGAAGAGCGGATTGTACATAAAACGCAAAAGAGTTTTTTTGATGATGAAGAAGTCATGCTATTGGGATGATCATCTCATTATCCTAGACAACGTTACTGTGCTCAAGTTAGGTTGTTTTCCTTCCAATCCAATGGGAAAGTGGCAAAGTAATCTAAGCATCCAACTGCTGCACTAGAAAATCTGGGTTCAAACTTCACAACTGAAATCAATTCAAACGTATACGCTCTTCCACTACGAAGCCCGTCTTGTCAGCGTAGGGTTGTATAACTAAGATTTTTTTTTCTGGTTTAGTAGTTTAGTAATATTAGTTGCGTTGCGGGCATATAAGAGAACAGCAGTGGCGTGAATACGGCTTAAACGACGATTTCTAATCTTGATTGATTTTATTATAAGTCTTGGACGTTTAAATGTCTGTTGTTTGATTCTGCTTCTACAATAAGTTTTTTTTTTTTTTGGTGTTCAAAAGTTATTAATGTTATTAGTACAGGTATTAGCTTCGTTTGTATTTAATGAGTTCTTTTGTAAGTTTTTTCTTCTTTATGGTTATCAGACAAATTAAGATGAATTGTTTTGTGTGTAATCTGCTGATTTTAATGCAAGTTTTGGAGATTCCGGTACCTGATAGCTGTCTTTTTATCTACGATTTTGTTGTTTAAATTTTTTTTTGTTATTGGTACGAATTATTAGCTTTGTCTATGTTTGATGTAACCTGCATCAGTTGTTTTGTAAAAAAAATTTCTGCATGTGTGTCAGGCAAGTAAAGTTAAGTTGGTTTTTAATTTGCTAATATTATAGCAAGTTTTGGAAGTTTAGGTATCTGTCAGTTGGATCTTTATCTATAAGTCTGTTTCTATTTTTTACATTTTTTTAGTATTCAAAATTTTTTTATGTTAGTGGTAAAACTATTAACTTATTAAAATAATAAGTTAAACTTATTTTGTCAGTATACAAAAATTAATGTTATTATTTTGAAAATTTTTGGGCAATTTACACAAGTATAAACTTCACTTTAGCAGTTTTAGTATAGTTTATGCAATTTTTTCTTTTTTTAGTTTATTTAAGTAATAGTTTTGTTTAACAGATTCTACACAATTTAAAATGTTTTAACATTATGTTATCAATTGTAGTAAGGTTTACGAAAATTTATAGACGTTTTATTCTCATTTTAACAATTTTAGTAAAGTTTGATAGTTTCTGTGCAGTTTACACAAATTTTGACAGTTTTCACAAATTATAGTTTTATTTTGACAATTTTTGAACAAATTTCTGTGTTATTTTAACTGTTTTGATGCAGTTTACGGCAGTTGTAGTTTCATTTTTACAGTTTTAGCACCGATTATGCAAAAATAAAATTGGATAGTTTCTGTGCAATTTACACAAATTTTAGCTTTATTTTGATAGTTTCCTAAAGTTATAGTATTTTTTGTTAGTTTCTGTGCAATTTACACATGTTTTAACCCTATTTTGTCAATCTGAGTGAAGTTTACGCAAGTTTTGCGTTTCATATTGACAAACTTTGTATCTATAAGTTGCCTTGTTTTGTTAATTTCAAAAAAAGTTTACACAAATTACTGTTTTATTTTGAGAGTTTTTGTGCGGGTTTGGTCTTATTTTGACAGTTTTAATACTGTTTACGCAAATTTTATTTTTTATTTGATAGTTTTTATGCAGTATACATTTATTTTAGCTTTTTTTGACAGTTTACACGAAGTTGCTCAAATTATAGGTTTATTTTGAAAGTTTCTATGTAGTTAACACAGGTTTTGACTTTAATTTGTTAATTTTATTAAAGTTTACGCAAGCCTTATTTTGTTTTCATAAAGTTTGTACAAAAGTTTTGTGCAAGTTACACACATTTTATTTTAACAGTTTTGCTGCAACATTTTTAAGGTTATATTGCAGTTTACGGAAGTTGTAGTTTTATTTTGACAGTGTAGCTAAATTTTGTAAGGTTATGAACAGATAGAGCTAAAAAAAAGCCTCTTTAGACAGTTTTTGTATATTTTATACATGTTGTAGCTATATTTTGATTGTTTTAATAAAATTTACCTAAAATTTTGTTTTATTTTGACAGTTATAGTTTAACTGTACCATATTGTCAGATTCAGTGCAACAATTTACGTAAGATGAAGTTTAATTTTGACGGTTTTGAGTAAGTTATATCTAAATTTTGTCTGTTTTTAAACAGTTTAAGCAAAATGAAGCTTTTTTAAAATGTTTCTACAGTTTACATAAGTTGTAGATATATTTTGACAGTTTTAGTGAAATTTACGCAAAAAAAAAAATTTATTTTGACAGTTTTAATTTGGTTGTTATTTATTGGCAATTTAAATGCAGTATTACAGAAGCTGTAGTATTATTTATACAGTTTTATGTTAGTTATAATTCAGTTTTAGACAATTTCTGTACAGTGTTCACACAAACTTTAGTGAGTTTTACGCAAAATTTAGATTTATTTTGATAGTTTTAGTTTAATTTTGGCATAATGCTAGTTTTAATACAATTTACTTAAGTTGTTGACAATTTTGGATAAGTTGTAGCTAAATTTAGTTAGTTTTTGAACAGTTTGAGCAAAAAAGAAGCTTTTTCAGACAGTTTTTGTACAGTTCGCACAAGTTGTAGCCATAATTTGACAGTTTTAGTGAAGCTTAGAGTTTTATTTTGATAGTTTTAAATAAATACCTATAGTTTTTGTACTAATTACACAAATTTTGACCTTATTTTGACAGTTTAGGCAAATCATAGTTTTATTTAGACAGTTTGAGCAAACAAAAGTCTCTGTAGACAGCTTTAGATCAATTGCGGTGACGTTCTAGCTATATTTTAACAGTTTTAGCAAATAGGAAAACGATTTTTGTTTAAATCTTATTTTGAAAGTTTTGTATCAATTGCAACGGCAAGCTGTAGTCTCATTTGTCAGTTTTTTACTAACAAAATTAAGTTTTGAGAGTTTTATACTGTTTATGTCAAAACAGGGCTCATTTAGATAGTTTTTGTTTAGTTCAAACAAGTTTTGTTTATATTTTTGTGCAGTTTAAACAGAAATACAATTCTTGTTCAATTTACACAAGTTTTTGCTACATTTTTGTGCAGTTTGTGGAAAAACAAAACTTTTTTTAAGAATTTCTGTGCAGTTATGGGCATTCTGTCAACAGTTTATATAAATTTTAGTTGTATTGCGTCATCAGTTTATGCAAGTTTTATCCTTATTTTGACGGTTTTTGTGAAGTTATAGATTTATTTTGACAGTTTCAGTTCAATTGCAGTACTATTTTGACAGTTTAAGTCACATTGTAAAAGTTTATATAAGTTTAAGCCATATATCAACAGTTTCTGTAAAATAATAGATTTATTTTTACAGTTTTAGTTTAATTTGAGTTTTATTTTGACAGTTTAAATGCAGTTTAAGTAAGTTTTAGTAGCATTCTACAAGTTTATACAAGTTTTAGCTTTATTTTGACAGTTTTTGTGAAGGTTTAGATTTATTTTAACCGTTTCAGTTTAATTGCAGCACTATTTTGACAGTTCAAATGCGGTTTAAATAAGATCTAGTCATATATTGTCACAGTATATATGTTTTAGTTTTATGAATAGTTTGGATTTTATGGATAAAAAACTCATCAAATCATCTAAGCAACAAATTTGATTTTTTGCTGGAAATTAATTAATTTTTAAAAATCAGGCGTACCAATGTAATTAAAATTTTGCTTAAATTTGGTACAACCGTGGTACTATTATGTAGTAAAGTTTTATCAACATCCAATGCACAGTTTGGATTTTATGTTTTATCCATAAACTCATCAAATCCTCAAAGACAAATTTGATTTTTTGCTGGAAAAGAATTAATTTTTAAAAATCAGGTGTACCAATGTTATTAAAATTTTGTTTAAATTTGGTACAAGTGTAGTATTATTATGTGCTAAAGTTTTATCAACATCCAATGCATAGTTTAGATTTTATGGATAAAAACTCATCTAAAACAAAATTGATTTTTTGCTAGAAATGAATTAATTTTTATGATTTAAATTTTGTCTAAACTTGGTACAAATGTGGTACTATTATGTACTAAAATTTTATTATCATCCAATGCGCAGTTTGGATTTTATAGAAAAAAAACTTATCAAATCATCTAAGACAAATTTAATTTTTGAGGAATTAATTTTCAAAAATCAGGCGTACTGATATGATTTAAGTTTTGTTAAAATTTGGTACAAATGTGGTACTAATATGTATTTAAGTTTTATCAACATCCAATGCAGTTGGATGAAGTTTGGATTTTATCGATAAAAACTTATCAAATCATTTAAAACAAATTTGATTTTTTGCTGGAAATTAATCAATTTTTAAAAATCTGATTCAAATTTTGTTTAAATTTGGTACAAATGTGGTACTATTATCTACTAAAATTTTATAAACATCCAATGCATAGTTTAGATTTTATGAATAAAAACTCATCAAATCGTCTAAGACAAATTTGATTTTTTGCAGTTTAAATAAGTTTTAGTCATATTGTGACAGTTTATTTAAAGGTCAATTTTGACAGTTTTAGTTCAATTGCAGTATTATTTTGACAGTTTAAATGCAGTTTAAGTAAGTTTTAGTCATTATGTGACAGATTATTTAAGTTTTACAGTTATTTTAACAGTTTTTGTAAAGTTATAGATAAATTTTGACAGTTTTAGTTCAATTGCAACATTATTTTTACAGTTTAAATGTAGTTTAAGTAACTTTTAGTCACATTGAGACAGTTTATATAAGTTTTACGCTTATTTTGACTGTTTTTGTAAAGTTGTAGATATATTTAAACAGTTTTAGTTAAACTGCAGTACTAGTTTGATAGTTTTAGTGAAATTCGAGCAAAATGTAGGTCTTTTGGGTCAATTTTTGTACAGTTTATGCAATTTATAGTTATTTTTTGAGAATTCTAGATTAATTGTATGATTATTTTAAAAGTTATTTTTGGTTGAACAACCAACAAATTTTTTTGGCAAGTTTTGTACAGTTTTAATTTTATTTTGACAGTTTTAGTGAATAAACTTTAGCAAAACTGTACAAATAACTTGTATTTGATGTCTAAACTAGTGTTCCCTTTTGTTTTAAAATTGTAAAAGTAGTTAATTTGTTGTGCAACAGTTTAATGTAGGACTTTTGATACAAATATAGGAGATTGCAGGTATTTTGCTTTATTTGAAAGCAGTTTTGGAGTAACTATTAAACTGTTCTGCAAAATATATTCATTTCTTTTATTTCATCTGGATTGCAAAAGTCATTTTTTTTAAGTTTTTCATCTAGATATTTTTCTCAATCTTTGTTTCAATTAGTGTTACTGATTGTGTAAGATTTCCATAGTTACTCAAAACTGCACTATTTGACATGAGGCTATTTTCATTGCATGGAATTTGCAATTAAAAGAAAATCTTTTATGTAATAACTTACTCATAAAATATACGTAATTTATGGCTGAATGTATAAATTACATTAAGTATAAATATAAGTAAAAACATCCGATGACACGATAAATTAAGCCGACGTCTGTTATAAATTTAAATTTACAACGCACCGAGAAAGCCGGTAGCTTTGTAATAATTAAAGGAGGTCTTCCCTCTTCCCTGAAACACAACACACAGTGAGAGAGGGCCGGGTCATCGACCCATCGGACTTCCTTCTATTTTCACGAGACATTCCAAAGGACATATTCTTAAGCTCCTAAAATTAACAGCGAAGGGGAACGAGAGCGCGCGCAAAAGGGAAGAATTTATTGTGGTATGCGGTAAAGTCCCTGTCCGGAAAATACCTTTTGTAATGGCTGAGGAAATTCTGACTTCTTCAAATGGTCTACTCAATTAAGAAATATTAAATGTCATAAATCTTATTATTCTAGCATGTTTGCTTTGTAAGAAATCTTTGAAGGAAAGGAAAAATAATTGGTTTCTAATGTTTACTTTGCTTTCTTAATTCATTTTTATTATTTGTGTAAACAAATCGATCCATTATATTTTGTTATAATAGCATTTAAGTGAATAATTAGTAAATATTAATCATTTGGTTGTAAATTAATCGATATTATCAAAAATTCCACAAGTGTTTTGAATAAATTTGCATTCCTTTTTCCAAGCCGCGTTGAATTTTGCATTTACCTAATTGCAAAACAGTGTAGCAGCACATATGGGAACGCGTTACGCGAGCGCGATTTTTCCGATTTTCCGCGTTCGTACTCCGAACTGCATAAATGAAAAGCATTAAACACAGAATATGATTCCGCAATACTTTCAACGTAGTATTTAAGTGGCCCAGAAAGATTCATATCACGTCTTCTTTTACACGAACTTACTAATCACTTGTTTAGATAACCTCTCAGCGATAGTGTGTCTTTATTTGGAGAGCTTTTTGGAGTTAATTATAAGTGAGACAGGCAACGGGAATACCATTTGACGCTAACGAAGGGACGCGCATGTTATCCGTGGAAACCTTATTATCCCTCTCCTTTAAAGGGAGGGGAGTTTTTATCTTGACTTTATGTATGTCGAAGCTTGAAACCTAAATAAATGTATGTGTGTATGTGAAGGGGAAATTCGAATGCGCGCTTCAAGTCGCGAAAGGCTCGCGTGTTTGCTAGGCGCATTTAATTAATTAAGACCGTAATAATTCATTGTAGTCCTCGAGGATGTCAAATGTCTTAATTCCCGCGTCCTATTTCGTTTTCCTAATTATTAACTTGTCCCCGTAGGCTACGGCACTTCGTTACACGAGACTCTCTGAATTCAATTCGCTCCTAGATAACGCCTCTGATAACTTGCAAATTACATTCCTTCGACCGAATATACTACCTTCTTAATACGTCTCACTCAAGCGTTGTATCAAAATTCACGACATTGAGAACTAATTTACAAACTTTAGACTTCAACAACAAAAACTATATTGAATTTGAACCCTGAATTTACAATTTAGTCAGAATTTAATTATTTATTCAAAATATTATTAATGATTTTAAAATTGAAGATAATTTGAACTAATTTCTTTTAATTTAATTATTCAATGAATATTATTATGTAATCTGTTATTACAATCCATACATTAATGGAATAAGTAATCGTATGGCTTCATTAGAGGCCTTCAACACATCATATTGATAATTAACAATTACATGAGTCCTATTATGAATAAATTAATTACCCATTAATATTAAATTTAATTAAATCAAAATTATATAATCAAATTTGAGTTATAACAAATAACTTTACTAGTTTTAATACTGTACTACTATATCACAGGTTGTACATTTTGTTTTAATAATATTTTTAACATCATTTGAAGCAAATAATAATTTAAATAAAATATAAATGTTAAATACTTTTTAAATGAGTTCACGTACTCACGACATTTTCTTTGTAAAAATGTACGGTAATACGGAATAATTGTTTCTTGAGAATGCACCTAAAACGATTTTGCCGCTGGGGAAAGCTCTTAGTTGAAATTGCAAGTCGTTTTCGGTTTAATTTAGTGTGAAATTAATATAAAAGATTTTTTTCTTTCATGCTGTTAATTAATGCAGTAATTAATTTGTTTAGAAATAAATTGTGCTGAGAATTATTTTTTTTGAAGAATGATGTACTTAAGAATGAAGTAATAATTGTTCATATATCTTGAGTAAGCTAAACGTGTTTAGAAACCATTATCAAAGTTTAAAATTAATAAATGATGTATTTGATGTAAATTGTCTTTTTATCCACATGTGTTTCAGGGTATGCATCCATCATCAGTGTGCCTAGCATCTCATTGGTTGAAGAGACAGTTTACATAAAATCACAGTACTATTAAACTGTTTATATTTGGTACTGTGTGGTGGTTAAAAGATTAAATAATTGTTTTAACAACTACAGCACAAGAATCAAAAAGACTCAATCTGGAAAAACTGGAATTGGGACAAAAATTTGTCAAAACTGCCAAAAAAATCTTTTTCTTTTAGCGTTGCGCCTCTTTTTTTCTTAACGGTTTAACTATTTTTCACAATTCATGGCGAGTAAATTTTCAAAGCGTTATTCTCTCATAAATTGGTTTCAAGTACACAAACCACCTAACCAACAAGTACGCAAACAACATTTTAATTACTAAAAAATTTAATAACTATTGCCTTTAATAAATCCGCCTTTCTTCATCCATTTAATTAAAAAAAGCTTGAATTACTTTTCATTATAAATTATATTATACGCGCAGACAAAACAATCACAAAAAAATTCATTCCATATAGCACAATGGAATATTTGTTAATTACAAGTAGTATTTTCCCTTCCCTCTCGCCCTTCCTCTACAAAGATAATTAAAGTCCCGATACAATTAAAACAATCTCAACAATAAAACAATAGTCCCATTGTGTGTGCACAGTCTTTCTCTCACAGTATATGTTCTATATATACGTACGAATAAAAAAAAAAGGGCCGTCTATTGTCCGTTACAAGCGGACAGCGAAATAATAATATTGCATATTTAATATTTTTTTTATCAAAATCATTGTTGCAACTAAACAAATCATAATTATAAAGTTTCTGATTTTTATGGCGTAATTAATATTGCTGGAAAAGTTGGAGAGTATTGTGATGGGTTTAATATCGATTGAAGGATTATTTAAAATGAGTTTTTTCTTTTTAATGGCAATTATAATTTGTTCATTTTAGGAATATTAAATTGTTTTTTTGGTTAGTTAATTTATTTAATAAGGATGGTTATTAAAAAAATTTGTTATTTATCAAATGAGTTAATTGATATTAATTAAATTGAGGTTATGTCGTATTGAATTATTTACATTTTATACAGTTGGTAGTAATAGTGTTGTAGTAAGCTGTCAATAAATTGCATTAAAATCCAATATGTGGTTGGAGAGTTATAAATTTATTTCAATACTCAAACCTTTATTGAATGAATCACATGAGATCAACTAAATTTAGGTTATGTCAAATCTGTCGTATCAAATTAGTTGTAATTTATAAAGTTGGTAGCAATAATATAGATGTACAGCGTAAATAAATTGCATTTAAATTGATTAATTTGAAGTTATTACATTATTTTGTTATACAATTATTTAGCAAATGAATAAACTGATGTTATTTAAATTGAGGTTATGTTAAATCTGTCGTATCGAATTAGTTGCAATTTATATAGTTGATAGCAATGATATTAAAGTATAGAGTAAATAAATTGCATCAAAATTTATTAAATGGATTTGGAGTTATTGAATTATTTTCAAACTCAACTACTTAGCAAAGCAATAAACTGAGATCATTTAAATTGGGGTTATGTCAAATGTGTCGTATCGAATTAGTTGCAATTTATATAATTGGCAGCAATAATATTAAAGTATAGCTCAAGTAAATTTCATCAAAATCTAATGTATAGATTTAGAATTATTGAGTTATTTTGTTACTCAATTACGTAGCAAATAAATAAACTAAGATCATTTAACTTAAGGTTATGTTAAATCTGCTGTATCAAATTAGTTGTTATTTATACAGTTGCTAGCAATGATACTGAAGTAAAGCATAATTAAATTGCATCAAAATCTAATGTATAGTTTTAGAGTTATTGAATAATTTTGGTACTCTACTACTTAGCAAATAAGTAAATTGTGATAATTTAAATTGAGGTTATGTCAAATCTGTCGTATCGAATTAGTTGCAACTAATACAGTTGGTAGCAATGATATTAAAGTATAGATTGAATAAAATGCATCAAAATCTAATGCATGGATTTGGAGTTTATAAACTATTTTGATACTCAACTACTTAGCAAATGAATAAACTGAAATCATTTAAATTGAGGTTATTTTAATTCTGTTGTATAAAATTAGTTGCAATTAATACAGATAGTAAAAATGATAGTGAACTAAATTGCATCTAAATTTAATGTATAATTTTGGAGTTATTAAATTATTTTTTACTCAACAATTTAGCAAATGAATAAACTAAAATCATTTAAATTGAGGTTACGTTAAATCTGTCGTATCAAATTAGTTGTAATTTACACAGTTGGTAACAATGGTATTGCAGTATAACGTAAATAAATTGCATCAAAATTCAATGTTTGGATTTGGAGTTATTGAATTATTTTAATACTCAAGTAGTTAGCAAATGAATAAACTGAGATTATTTAAATTGAGGTTATGTTAAATCTGTCGTATCAAATTAATTGCAAATTTATACAGTTGGTAGAAATTATATTGAATTATAGTGTAAAGAAATTTCATCAACATTTAATAAATAAAATTGGAGTTATTGAATAATTTTGATACTCAACTACTGAGCAAATGAGTAAACTGAGATCATTTATGTAAATTGTTAGTACTTTTTGGGAGTTTCTAGAATTTTGTGAAAGGTTTCTAAAATTTGCTAACGAGAACCTCATTTTAGGAGTTTTTAGAATTTGATTAAATGTTTCTGAATTTTTTATGAGTTTTTATAGTTGACCAAAGACCTTTAGAAAATTATGAGAGTTTCTTGAGTTTGATTAAATGTTTCTGAATTTTTTTAGGAGTTTCTAGAGTTAGTCAAAGGTTTTTAGTACTTTTCGGGAGTTTCTAGAATTTTGTGAAATGTTTCAAGAGTTTGCTAAAAAGAATCACAATTTATGAGTTTTTAGAGTTTGACTAAATGTTTCTGAAATTCTTTATGAGTTTCTTAAGTTGGTCGAAGACATTTAAAGTTGGCCAAATGCCTTTAGAATACTTTAAAAATTTCTTGAGTTTGATCAAGTGTTTCAAAAAATATTTAAAAGTTTCTAGAGTTAGTCAAAAGACTTTTAAAGTTAGCCAAAATGCATTAGAATACTTTGAGAGTCTTTTGAATTTGATAAAATGTTTCTGAAAATTTTATAGAATACTTTGAGAGCTTTTTAAGTT
This sequence comes from Tachinus rufipes, assembly GCA_963932245.1. NCBI lineage: Eukaryota > Metazoa > Arthropoda > Insecta > Coleoptera > Staphylinidae > Tachinus > Tachinus rufipes. Next base: position 117,624,432 of record OZ010745.1, read on the forward strand.
AGTAAAAAGGTTTTAGTACTAAGTGGCTTTACAACTGGTCAAAAGCTTTTAAAATACTTTGAGAGTTTCTTGAGTTTGATCAAGTGTTTTTGAAAATGTTCAGGAATTTCTAGAGTTAGCCAAAAGTTTTTAGTACTTTTCGGGAGTTTCTAGAATTTTATTAAAGAGTTTGCTAACGAGAACTACATTTTAGGAATTTCTAAAATTTGATCAAATGTTTTTGACATTTTTAGAGTTTCTAGAATTGGTCAAAATATTTTAAAGTATGTTAAATCTGTCGTATCGAATAAGTTGCAATTCATACAGCCGGTTGCAATGATGCTGAAATCTACTTTAAATAAATTGCATCAAAATTTAATGTATGGATTTAGAGCTATTGAATTACTTTGATACCCAAGTACTGAGCAAATGAAAAAACTGAGATCATTTAAATTGAGGTTATGTTAAATCTGTTGTACAAATTAGTTACAGTTTACATAGTTGGTATTGAAGTATAGCTTGATTAAATTGCATCAATATCAAATGTATGGATTTGGAATTATTAAATTAATTTGTTACTAAATTACTTAGCAAATGAATAAACTGAGATCATTTAAATTGAGGTTATGTTAAATCTGTTGTATCAATTTAGTTGCAATTTATACAGCAATGATATCAAAGTATAGCTCAAACAAATTGCAACAAAACCTGATAAATGGATTTGGAGTTATTGAATTATTTAAAAACTCAATTACTTAGCAAATGAATAAACTGAGGTTATTTAAATTGAGGTTATGTTAAATATGTAGTATCAAATTAGTTGTAATTTATACAGTTGGTAGCAATGATATTGAAGTAGAGCGTGATTAATTTGCATCAGAATCCAATGTAAGGATTTGGAGTTATTAAATTATTTCTTTGACTACTAAACAAATGAATAAATTGAGGTTATGTTACAAATGTCGTATTGAATTAGTTGCAATTTATACAGTTGGTAGCAATGATATCAAATTTTATTAAATCCTAATGTATTGATTTACAGTTATTGAATTATTTTGTTCTCGTGTTCTGAGGAAATGAATAAACTGAGATTATTTAAATTGAGTTTTTGTCAAATCTGCCGTATTAAATTAGTTGCATATTATACAGTTAGTAGCAATGATATGGAAGTATAGTGTGAATAAATTGCATCAAAACCTAATGTATGGGTTTGGAGTTATTAATTTATTTTGTTACTCAACTACTTAGCAAATGAGTAAACTGAGATCATTTAAATTGAGGTTATTTTAAATCAGTCGTATTGAATTAGTTGCAATTTATACAGTTGGTAGCAATGATATTGAAGTATATTGTGAATAAATTTCATTAAAATTTAATGTATGGATTTTGAGTTATTGAGTTATTTTGATACTCAACTACCTAGCAAATGAATAAACTGTGATCATTTAAATTAAGGTAATGTTAAAGCTGTCGTGTCAAATTAGTAATTTATTCAGTTGGTAGTAATGCTATTGACAATAAATTTCCTTAAAATCCAATGTATGGATTTGGAGTTATAAATTGCAAGAAATTCTTCTATTTTGACTCCTGTTTTTTGGTTGTTTTATTGGTTTTAACATAAAATTATTTATTGTTAATTAGACCTTGCTTTTTATTCGACACTTTAGATTTTAGAAGCTTTACTAGCCTTTTTGAACATTTTTTTTTTATAATCAAAAACATTTATTGATTCTTTTCATTTTAGTCAATTTGCTAAAAAAATAAATTAAAAAACCATTTTAAATTTATTGGGAACTTTAACAACGCAAATCCTTTGATTTGTTTTTATTGTTATGCTTTGATTCCAATGCAATCAATCATTCCAACACCTTCTTCCGTCAACATCCTCGCATAATATTACTTACATACGACGTCAAGACCCTAATTAGATAATAGCCGCAGTGATGAATAGGGTTATTAAGCGTCGTAATTTCACCGTTAAAATTTATTATGGTTCCCCGATCAATTTGTCATACAGAAAACGCTAATCGCTAAAGCAATCAACAAACATGAAAAAAACAATATACAGCCCGGCGCATCCACCATAATAATTTTAGATTCTAAATTTTTTCTCCAATCGAATAATAATGAATTATCCAATTAATTATAATTGATAGCTTCGTTAAATATCGCCCAATTAAATTCCTGCGATATTAACAAAGTAATCAATTAAATAAATTGTTCGAAACTGTGGAATATCACGCGATACAAAAGCCGCCACCGATGTTGGTTGGTTGGTTCTATCTAATTTTAATCTCGGCATTGCGATGCTTCAAATAAATGTTGTATATTATTAATTGGTCGAGTTATTATTGCGCTGACCGATCCGCCATGAAAATGTCAATCAAGCTAGGTGGGAATAATTCATTATATTGGTTTTGTTAGGCATCAGATGGATCGATTGTGTAATTATTACGTGCCTTGAGAGCATAAAATTTTAGCTGATTGGACATTACGTGACACTTTAAGTTCATTTTTAAAATTCATGATAATAATTTGTATTTTCTGGTTTTGATATTACATTTATTACAAATAGAATCAATAACTATGTAAACCATAAATTATTCAGTCCAACCGCGAATGATTGAATACGTGATTGTTACAATTAATTTCAATTTTATAAAAGCATTATTAAATTTTCATCTAGTAAAATGCAGCTATTATAAACATTGAGTTTTATGTTATTTTAAAAATGTGCTGCCATGCTTTTGAATGGTTTATTATACCAACAACAAGGAGTTACATATTAAATTACAAATTGTTCCAGTCACGGAATCCCCGATAACTCCTGCAAACCTAAAATGTCGTGTTGGCTGAAATTTTAATTGCTGATTAATAACGGTCTGGAACGTAACAAGTTTGGCGCTTTTGTAAATTGGCTTAACAAGCCTGTCGACTTCGATATGTTCTTAAATTGAATGAAATTTTATTCGAGAGAAACTAAAGTTAAAACTATTGAAACAATGCATATAATATTATGTTATATGCGGCTAATTGCTTCATTAGTAGTTGAAAAGAAGTAAAAAACAGAAAAATAAGTATTATTGATTTGATCCAAACAAATATACAAAACATGACTGCATGGATAATTTTTTTTTTTAAACCATTACAAAATTTAATTTAAGCTGATTATTCCGAACATACGTATCTAGATAACGATTTGTACATCAATAATAATTGATTGTTAAAACAATTATATTATGCTGAACTAAATGGTCAGCAATTTCAAATCAAACAAAATTTAATATTTAATTTTATTTTATAATTAATATAAATTTTTGCATTAAAATGTTTTTAATTAAATGCATGGAATATTCAAGTACAAAAAATATGAGCGGCATCAGAGTTTAATTAAATAATTTTAATTTTATATTCAAATGTTTAATTATAAATTTTAAATTAAAGATAAAATGTATGAATTCAAATATTTACAAAAATATTTTTAATCAAACTCTATCAGTTTTTATTGTTGTTATTTTACAAAAGTTATTGGTTTTGATTAAATATAAATATGATTTTATTAAATAAATTAAGTTAGTAAATATTGATTTTGGATTTGTAAGGAATGTTCCAATCTTTCTTTGCTAAAACAAATTATGTTCAGTAAATATTGATTGTTATATGTTTATTTATTAATATTGTCGATATTTAAGGAAGTTTAAAACAAATTTGTTTACTACATAACAATCTTGTTTTGAAATATCTCTATTATATCATAACAAAACAACTAACTTTAACTGTTCTTTAGCTTTAATAATAAATATTTGTGCCACAGATTAGGAAATTAAGTTTTAGTAAAAGTTAAATTAACATAGCAATTTCTTTTAGTATTTTTATTAAAATGCTAAATAATGTTTTGTACTATTCTAATCTAGACTAAAAGATAATAATTAAAATTTGTAATTAATTAGAATTTAATCAAAATCAGGCTCCCAGAGTTTGCAGGGTCGTCTCAACGTCTATTTCAAAACCGAATTTTGCGATTTTTGATATTTTGTAAATAGAATTTAGTACTTTTGAGAATTTGTAGTCCGGTTTTAGTTTTTTTTTAATATTTTTTGTTTATTTGCTGGATTTTTTAAATTTTATGAAGATTTTTGTGCTTTTTATACAATTTATTGCAGAATTTTGGTGCTATCTAATCATTCTTGGCCGGATTTTATATTTTTGAACAGTTTATATCGGATTTTGGTTTTTTCTAACATTATTTTTGTTATTTTAGAGTTGCAATTTGCTATTATTGAGTTTATATTAAAACAAATTAGATTTTACAAAAGTTTATGGCCGGAATTTAGTGCTTTTAGGCCGGATTTTGCTATTTTTGACATTTTATTAATAGAATTTGGGACTTTTAAACTGTTTTTTTTGTTTTTTTATGAACGGACTGTTAGTTTTAACGTTTTATTAATCAAATTTTGGTATTTTCTAACAATTCTTTAGAAATTTATTGCCAAATTTTGTACTTTTAATCATTTTATTTTTGAGGTTTTATAAAAAATACGTTTTTTAAGCGCTACTACATCTACATTGACCATCGCTAAACAATTTTCATACAAAACATAGTTTTACTATGCAATTGTTAATAAGTTTTGTGCTGTAATTATGTTTTTTAGATGATTTTACTTCAAATTTGCAAATTTTATAATTTATTTTCAGAAGTATACTAGTTTTCTGTTTAAACTTTATGCCATAAGTAGATTTTTCTTGCGATTGATTAATTTGTTGCAATATTTGTGCCTTTTCATACAATAATTACCTTGACTGTTGATTAAACTTGTACAAATTTTGTGGTTAGATTATCTTAGATAAATTATGTGATTTTTTGCTTCATTTTTGATTATTTTCTTAGGATAAATCAATTTTTTGTTCAATATTTATTCCTTTAATAAGTTTTTTTTGCAATGTTTGTTGAATTTTGTATTTTAGAGAAGTTTTTTGTCTAATTTATGGTGAATTTTATGGAATAACTTGTTTTTTTGTGCAAACTTTATGTGGTAAATAAGTTTTTGTGCAAACTTTAGGTAATTTAATCGGGGTTTTAAGTAAATTTCATGCAAAAAATAGATTATTTTTGATTAGTTTTGTACAACATTTTTGTTTTCTTTTTTTTGTTAACTTATAATACATTTTATGAAGTAAATTAGTTTTTTGTGCATAGTTTGTGCCATAAATAAGTTTATATTGAAATTTTTGATTTTTTTTTTCAAAAACTTAGTTTATTTATTGATTTTAGGTCAACTTTGTGAGTTTTTGCACAATTTTCAGTAAATTGCATTAATATTTATGTCTTTTTTGAAGTTTTTTGTGCAAAGTTTGTTGAATTTTGTACAACAATTAATAATTTTTAATCTAAATATAGAGTTTTTTGCGCAATTTGATTAACTTTACGGTCGTGTTTGGTAAATTTGATAGATTTATTGTATATTATAGATTATTTTAGATCAGTTTTGTAAATTTTTTGAGCAATTTATGATTTTTTGTGCAAATTTTATTCATTCACTAAAAAAAAATTAGATCCAATTATAGGATATTTTAGTTTTTGTGCAAATAATATAGAATATGATTTTTCTATCATTTTTCGTAGAAGAATTTTATTAAATTAATTAATTTTTTGTGCATTATTTATTCAAGACATTGGATTTCAACCAATTCTTTTCTAACTTTCTGACTATTGACGCTTGTGAAAGAGCTAAACATTTAATTTCTAGATCATAAAAAAGTGGCAGGTTTGATAGGACAAACTAAAATTTTGATCTAAGTCAAAAACCACGTTTTTGGATTTATTTTCAATTTGCAACAAATAAGTTTAGTTTCCTAACGAGAAAATGCCACTTTCTAATGGTTTTTTGCATTTGACTCCAAACTCGGTTTAAATAAGCTAAACCAACGACGTGAACATACATTAATTTGCGTATTTATCTTAATTTACTTTTTTGTGTATACTGGTTAACTCACAAGAACATCAAATCTGCTATCAAAATACTAGAACTTTGATTTACTTTGGCAAAACAGAGACATTATTGCTTGGTGAGCTTTAAGACTATTTTCCAAACTCACTCCATTATTAATAAAACATTTTATATAGGTTACTTTGTGTTTTCTTGAAATGCAATCTGTGAATTAACTTGTGATGTGTTTGCTTTAATAGAATAAATGTTTATTTTGTGCAATTTTTTTGGAAAAACTATTTTCTACAAAAAAAATTATGAATTTTTTTCAAACAATGCATCTTTGAGCAGTTATCGTTGACTTTTATGCAGTAATACTTTTTTGAGCAATTCTTCAACAAGTCTCTATAGAATAACCTAATTTTTACAAAATTAATTGGTTTTTTTGTGCAAGTTTTTGATATTTTCTTTTAGAAAAATTTATTTTCTTTAAGTTAAATTGAAGAAATGTATTTTTACGCTATTTTTATAAACTTCTTGATGTAAATGGGTTTTTTGAATTATTTTTGTATATTTTTAAGAAGTAAACGTTTTTATTTGCAATTTATTTTATTTTCTTAAAAAATTAAGAGTTTTAAATAATTTTATGCATTTTTTGTTCAAGTTTTCTTAAATTTCATTCAAGAAAAACCTTTTTTGATGAATTAATTTTTTTACAAAAAAACAACTTTTATAAAATGAAAGATTTTTTATAAATTTCATGCAAACATTGCATTTTTTGATAAATTTTAAACAATAAAGGCATTTTCTTAGTAATTTTTGCTGCATTTTTTGTACTAAACAATGTTTTGTGCCATAGTAAAAGAAGTTATTCGCCTTCAACTTAAACTTAGTTTCCGCCCACCCACCCAAGCGTTCGTTGTCTAGAAATTTATTGTAAACTTGCTATCAACTTACAATTATTCTCATGTTAACAATAGCAAAAAGAACACAAGAAGTGGATGAAAAAATAATTCAATCACCAAAGCTTGGGCGGGTGGGTGAGCCATAGTAGAATAAGTTATCCGCCCTTAACTTAAACATAGTTTCCACCCACTCACCCAAGCGTTTGTCGTCAAGGAATGTATTGTAAATCAATCGTCTGTTTTATTGCTAAGAAACTTACAATTTTTTTTTCAATTTAACAATAACAAAAAGAACACAAGAAGTGGATAAAATAATACAATTTTTAATTGCCAGTACTTGGGCGGGTGGGTGGACCGTAGTAGAAGAAGTTATTCGCCCTCAACTTAAACTTAGTTCCCGCCCACCTCCCCAAGCGTTTGTCGGCAAGAAATTTATTGTAAATTATTTGTTTGTCGTATTGCTAACAAATAACAATTATTCTTTATAACAATAGAAGATAGAACACAAGAAGTAGATGAAATTTTTTTTTTAATCACCAACACTTGGGCGAGTGAGTGGGCCATAGTAGAAGAAGTTGTCCGCCCTCAACTTAAACTTAGTTTCCGTCTACATACCCAAGCGTTTGTTGTCAAGAAATGTATTGTAAATGAATCGTTTGTAGTATTGCTAACAACTTACAATTGTTCTCATGTTAACAATAGCAAAAAGAACACAAGAAGTGGAAGAAGTAATAAAAAAAAATTCACCAACGCTTGGGCGGGTAGGTGGGCCATAGTAGAAAAAGTTACCCGCCCTCAACTTAAACATAGTTTTCGCTTATCCACCCAAGCGTTTGTCGTCAAGGAATTTATTGTAGCCTATTCATTTGTTGTATTGCTAACAAATAACAATTATTCTCTTTATAACAATAGCAGATAGAACACAAAAAGTAGATAAAATAATAATTTTTTAATCACCAACACTTGGGCGGGTGGGTGGGCCATAGTAAAAAAAGTTATTCGCACTAAACTTAAATTTAGTTCCCGCCCACCCACCCAAGCGTCCGTTGTCAAGAAATTTATAGTAAACTAATTGTCTGTAATATTGCTAACAAATGACATTTATTTTCTTTATAACAATAGCAGATAGAACACAAGAAGGAGATGAAATAAAAAAAATTTGATAACCAACACTTGGGCGGGTGAGTTGGCCGTAGTTAAAGAAGTTATTTGCCTACAACTTAAACTTAGTAAATTAAAAAAAAAATGTTAAAACTAATATTTTTTTTTAAATAACTTAAATCAGCCGATGCTGATACTGTATCTATGTAGAGTGTTTTGGTGTGCATTTCTTTGAACCTAATTTCTGCAAAAATGTTAGTAGATTGATTCTATTCAAAAAATGCTTTTTGTTAAATGTATTATGATAAATGTGCCTTCTTCTCAATTTTGGTTGAGTTTTATGAAGATTTATGATTAATTTCATGCAAACAAAAAGCATTTTTTTAGTAATTTTTGATGAATTCATTTTTGTGCAGTTTTTGATCATTTTTTTATTTAGTTAATAGTTTTTTGTGCAACTATTGACCATTTTCTTTGATAAAATACATTTTCTTCAAAGTTTTTAAATAATCTCATTTTTTATTTGTTTTTTGTGCAAACCTTAAACATTCTTTTAATAATTTTTGTTGAATTTTGTCGTTTTGGGTTTTTGGGAAAATTTTGATCAATTAAATAAAAATCTTATATTTCCAAATAAACTTCTTAGGTTTTGCTGCAAAATTTATGATTTTAAACTCAAAATCAATTTAGATTTTTTTGAACAATTTTTAATTTTTTTTTAAATTATTTCCGTGCGTATAATCATGCTGAGGATACAATTGTCAAAATATGCTTTCACGTACGCAAGATATTTTTTAAAAATTGCTTAAGATGGCATTACATTCAACACCATTTTGAATATTTTTAAACATTTTTTGGATTTTTTTGAAAATCATAAACAAATTTATAAATCATTCTTCTGCAAAAAATTATGCTGAATACACAATTTCAAAATTATGGTCTAAATATTTGGGCCAAGTAAGCTCTAAACATTGCGCCTAATATGGTTTTAAACTCAAAACTTTGAAAAAATTTTGAATATTTTAAAACATTTTTTGGATTTTTTTAAAAATTATGAAATATTTTATAAATCATTTCCGTACATATAATCATGCTGAGGACACAATTATCAAAATATGGTTTTAATATTTAGGCAAGATATGCTTTAAACATTGCCTAAGACGGCATTAGACTGAAAACCATTTTGAATATCTTTAAACATTTTTTGTTTTTTTTGTGAATCATAAAATCCTTTTTAAATAATTTTTTGAAAATTATGGTCTCAATATTTAGGCCAAGTGTGTTCTAAACATTGCCCAAAGTGATTTTAAACTTAAAATTAATTTTAAAACATTTTTTGAATTTTTTTGAAAATTATAAAGTATTTTTCGAATTATTCTCATCTGATCATGCTGAAAACAATTGTGAAAAAATCTTAAAATTTAATTTAATTTTTTTTGCTTTTTTGAAAAACATGAAATTAAATTATAAAATATTTTGTGCGTATACTGAGTACACAATCATCAAAATAATGTATCAACTTTTTGGCCAAGTATGGTCCAGAAAAAATTTCCTAAAATAATCCTAGATTTAAAAGCAATTTAATTTTTTTTTTTAAATTTTTGAATTTTTTTGAACCACAAATGTGATTTAAACATTGTTTACTGTGATTTTAGACTTAATATTTGGGCCAAGTATGGTCTAGAAATTGCCCAAGATAATTCTAGACTCTCTAAACTTTTAAAAATATTTTTTTGATTTTTTGAAAATTATGAAATAATTTATAAACTATTCTTTTGCATATAATCATGCCGATGACTCAATTGTGAAAATATGTTTTCAATATTTAGACCAAGTGCGTTCCAAACATTGTTTAATGTAGTTCTTCTAGACTTAATTTTAAATATTTTCAAACATTTTATGGATTTTTTGAAAATTTGAAAATAACTTATAATTTATTCTTGTGCATATGATCACACCAAGGACACAATTGTCCAAAAAAAATTCTTAACAATTGGGCTAAATATGGTCCAAACATTGCCTAAGATATTTGTAGGTTTAAAATTAACTTGATATTTTTAAACATTTGGATTTTTTTGAAAATCATAAAGTAAATTTTCTTACATTTAATCATGCTGAGGACACAATTGTCAAAATATGGTTTCAATTTTTGGGTCAAGTATGCTCTAAACATTGTTTTAAATGGTTCTAGACTCAACATTAATTTTGATTTTTTAAAACATTTTTTTTTTAGATTTGTTTGAAAATTATTAAATAAATTAAATCATCTTCATGCATAAAATTGTGTTTTTTTTTTAAATAAAAAGTAATTTTTAATAAATTTGAATGCTTATATTTACGCTCTAGACACAATTGTCTAAATAACGTCTTAGGATTTAAGTCAAGTATTGGTCTAGAGATTATTTAAATTAATTCTAGACTCAAAATTAGTTTTGGAAAATTTAAAACATTTTTTTGGATTTTTTTGAATGTTTTAAAATAATTTATTTATTATTCTTGTGCATATAATTGAGGACACAATTGTTATAATATGGTCTTCAATTTTTGGTCAAATATGTTCTAAACATTGCCTAAGATGGTTCTAGGTTCAAAATTAATTTTGATATTTCAAAACATTTGTTGGATTTTTTTGAATTTCATGAAATAAATTTTAAATAATTTTCCTGCATTTAATGATGCTTAGGACAAAATTGTCAAAATGTGGTCTCAATTTTTAAGACAATTATGCTCCAAACATTGCTTAAAATAAAAATATTTAGAACAGTTTTTGAATTTTTTTGAAAATTATAAAATAAATTAAATCATTCTCATACATAAAATTATGATTAGGACACATTAATAGCTTAGTATTTAAGTTAGGTATGGTCTAGATTGTTTAAATTGGTTCTAGACTCAAAATTAGTTTTGGAAAATTTAAAATATTTCTTGAATGTTTTTGAAAGTGTCAAAATAATTTATTTAGCATTCTTGTGCATATAATCATGCTGAGGACACAATTATCAAAATATTGTTTTAATTTTTTGGTCAACTATGCTCCAAACATCGCGTAAGATAGTTCTAGATTTAAAATCAATTTTGTATAATTGAAAACATTTTTAGATTTTTTTTATATCATTAAATAATGTTTAAATCATTTTTATGTATATAATCAAGCTGAGATTACAGTTGTCCAAATAATGTCTCAATATGTAAGCCAAGTATGGCCTAGCTAGAGATTGTTTAAAATGGTTTTAGACTTTAAATTAATTTAAAAAAATTAAAAAAAAAATTGATTTTTTTTTTGAAAATTATGAAATAAATTATAAATTATTTCCGTGCAAATAATTATTCTGAGAACAAAATTATCAAAATATGAATTTAATACTTAGACCAAATATACTCTTAACATAGTCTAAGATGGTTCTAGACTTAAAAATAATTTTGAATATTTAAAACATTTTTTTGGATGCATAAAATTATGCTGAGGACAAATTTGTCCAAATTGTTAATTTGGACAAATTTGTATTTAAGTCAAATGTGATCTAGAGTTTGTTTAAATTGGATCTAAACTCAAAACTAAATTTGGATGTTTTTTGAAAATTATGAAATAGTTTCAATCTATTTTCTGCATATATAACATTTTGAAGACACAATTGACTAAATAATATTTTGATATTAGAGCCAATTATGGTCTAGATATTGCTTAAGATAGTTTTGGACTCAATAATTTTGAAAAATTTAAAAAAATGTTTGAAAATTATAATATAATTTATTAATCATTTTCGTGCATATATAAATGCTGAGAACACAATTGTGAAAATTTTATTTCAATGTTAAGGCAAAGTATGCTTTAAATATTGCTTAAATTGGTTCTAAACTCAAAATAAATTTTAGAAATTTAAAAATATTTTTTGGATTTTATTGAAAATTATAAAATAATTTATAATTCAATCCTGTGCATGCTGAAGACACAATTGTTAAGATTTCAATATTTAGGCCAAGTATACTTCAAGGATTGCCTGAAATGGTTTTAAACTCAAAATAATTTTTCCAATTTTTTTTTTTTTTTAATTATGAATGAATTTATAAATCATTTTTGTGCATGTACATAAATATGCTAAGGACAAATTGTTTAAATAATGTTTAAGCCTAGTGTGGACTAAAAAATTGCTAACAATTAAAATTCTAGGCTCAACATTTATTTTAAAAACTTAAAACATTTTTTTCATTTTTTTTTAGACAATTGGTTGTGACTTATGACTAACTGTTTATCAGTTAGTATACAGTTAAGATTTCAAAGAATAAATTGATGACTACTGCTAATATGTCTAACAAACTCACTCACATCTTAATTGTGGGATCGTTGAGCTCCATAAAGATTGTAAAAACAAATAAAAGTTTGATAATTAATAACAATCTTAACTAGTTTTGCAACTAAAATATTTTTCACTATCTGAAATAATATATTAATTAATCGACTACGTTCACATTAAAAGTTCTATTCCGCCATCCATTATCCAACTAAAAGCCAATGCCGCCGGATACTTTCAAAACTAGTAAATTTATCTCGGTAACATTTTTATTCCTTTTTTCCATATAAACTTACCGATATTTTTGCCCCCTTTTGAACCCACCCAATTTTTGATTAGTCTTTAAGTGACTTAAATTAGTTGGATGATATATGTTTGGCCGCAAAACTATCTCCCCCGACAATATGGGAACTTGTTGAGTCTTTTATTATCTGGCTTTTTTTTTCATCATCATCCAATCGATTCTCAGACAAATAAAAATTTTCTCTCTCCGCCAGCTTTTATATAAATATGAAGCGCGTACTGAATCGATTTTATCGCTGCGATAAATTATTCAGTTTGGGGCGGAAAAGGAGAAGGCAACTGGGTTTGCTTCTAATTATTCCTCATTTTCACGACAATACAACCGAGTGAGTTGGGGAAAAATAGAGGTGGAGCGTCGCTCGTTGCATAATAATAATTTCTTTGATGTTTCTTCTGCGGTTGAATGCCCGTAATTGGGTTTCTTTGTGTTATTTTTTTTAGTAATTTGCAATTAATATTGATTGTTTAAATTATGTATAATACAATAATTATTTTTTTGTTACAGCGGAGTATTGCTGCAGGGAAAGCAGCAGTTGAATGAGGCGGTGCTCAGTTTCCAGCGGGCCATCCATTTCCGGCCCTCTCTCGCGTGTAAGTATTGTATTTGTTAGCTGCTTTTAATTGTGTGATCGGGGGTTGATTAATGCGGCCCCACTTTATTTTACAAAATTGCGCTTTCAATTCGTAAACCTTGGCGTTAATCTGAAGGTGCTATAAACATTATTCCCTGGCAAAACAAATCGTTAAGATGAATTTACAATTGGGGTCGCTTTTTCTGCCAAGGAATGCCTTCTATTAGATTTTTTTGTGTGTGTTCTGTGTGATGTCGAGGCATGTGTCACGGATTTTTCATATTGTGCCGTTCAACACGTGCGTGCTATCAATTGAGGGCGGTACGGTGGTTTTATATTTATATTTTTTGCCAAGTCATAGAATATTTCTGAATTGAATTTATTCAAAAACTAAAATTAGATGTATTAAATTGCAATTTCAATAAAATTGCGTGTTTACACATTAATGACCTTGCACAATTTAATGAAATCAATTATTCCAATACAGGTAGGAAACAAAAAATTGACAGTAGATAAAAGTTAATAACACAATTATTAAAATATGGTCTTAATATTCATGTTTTAAACATTGCCTAAGATGGTTCTAATTTTGAAAAACTTAAATTTTTTTTTGATTTTTTTTAATGAAATGAAATAAATTATAAATCATTCTTGTGTATAAAAGGTGTTAAAAAAAGAATGTAAAATATTTAAGGGGATGGTAGTACAAACCACAACAAACAAAAAAGTCTTAGTAAATAATAAGTCTCAAGCTGCTGAGTATAATTAAATCTTTGTTTGAGTAAATATTTCTAATCCAAAGCGGTTATACGATGTATTTTTATTATGAAAACCTGTGAAACAAATATAGTTTTAACCGGCCGAGGAGGACGCAGTTGCTCTTGTGGCAAGCCAAAAGACCCCGTCAGATGCTCTTGCAAATCCGTAAGCCAAAGGGTTTTCCTTTGGCAATCGAAATAAGCGAAAAGTGAGAAAACATTCCCTATGTTTGATATATTTCCAAAACAAAAATTGTTACTAATATAATACTCACCTTTTTTTGTAACTCATTTTTTTCTTCTGCGTTACTCAATTTGAATATGAAGCTCCTACCAAAGTTTTTTCTAGAACTTTTCAATTATTTGATTAATTATATATAAACTATACAAATTGGCTGCAATTTAAAACAAATTAATACACAAAATTAAAGAAAAGTTTGAAAAATAAAAAAAGATTAAAGAGAAGAATAAATTTTCCCCTCCTAATTCTTGCATCCGGGCTTGGGACCGGCTTCGGCAGAGTTAGAAAATGAAAAAAAAGGTGGATAGTCAAAGAGAAAACAACTAAATTAAGATCTACAAAAGTCAGAACAAGCATGGTAGGTGAGCAGTAAAAAAAGTAGAAGATATTAGTGCATAGTAGTAGCAGCGAAAATTAAGAGACGGCCTGACTGTTATTATAAATTCAGTTATAATCAGCTCAGGAACTGGAAATGAAAATAGTTTAGAAACGAATAGTAACGAGATAAAGAGGAATGGCATAATAAGGGAACTTCTCGCGGGTTTTTCAGGCGTAGAGACAAGCTTTATGCATGGCGAGACAGGTTGAACCTATGGTGCGCATTATAACAAGAAGAGAAGACGTGCTGGCGTTGCTACACACGTTAGTCTCTTCAAGTCTTTGATGGTGCATAACAAATTTAACTAAATTTTATAACTAAAGTTAGCAAATCCGTTTTTTTTTTAATAAATTGAAGCAAACAACTGGAAGTTATCCTATTACAGTTTAAACAAAAATTGGTAAAAATTAAATCAACCCCCCACCCTGCCTGGCTGAGTAGTAAGCTAGAGTATGGTTAAATCGCATTTGTGTGAAAGAATTAAATTAAAGCATTATGGAATTTTTTTAGGGGCTGCTGTAAAAAATTGGTATTAGTAAATTTAGCCTTAGTTTTCTTTATTTGATCCATAATAAATTTTCCAAACAATCCAATTTGTGTACTTGGTTTCCATAAACTAAAGCTATTATGATGAGCTGAAATAAAAGTACAATGCATTTTTTCAAATTTTGATAAAATGTATGTATAGCTGAAATAAAAATTGATTAGATCTTCTATTCTAGTTTACTTTTTCATCCATTCCATTGGGTTTTCTTATCCAGTCAATACAATTTTTGCTTGATTCTTTGGTTTGGATTCTAGAACTTAATCTGAAATAAGCATTAGAACCCCTTCATTTAGAAAAGAAACTATTGCTACCGGCTGGAAGTAATTGAAATTGATTAGGTCTTCTGTTCTAGTTTTTTTTTTAATTATTGATCTATTAGATTCTGTTATTAAGATAATTCCAGTTAACACAAACCAATTCTATGCCTAATTTTTATTGTATTCTAGAACTAAATCTGAAATAAGCAATAGAATCCTTTCAATTTGAAAAAAAAACTATTGCTATCGGCTGGAAACAATTAAAATTGATTAGGTCTTCTGTTCTAGGTTTTTTTTAAATTATTGTTCCATTATATTCTGTTATCCGGTGCTTGTTAAGATAATTTATTTATAGTAAATTAGTTGGATTCTAGAACGTAACCTAAAATAAGCAAAGAAATCTTTTCATTTGGAAAAGATTAAATTGCTATTAACTGAAAAGCAAATTTTTATTAGTTTTTGGAGGAATTATTACAAAATTTCCATAATATAATGCCAATAAATGTTGATAAAAAACAAAGCGATGTAACCAAAATATAATAAATTTGTTGAATCCTTTTTAATAACAAATGTACCATAAGCATGGAGAGATATACTTATGATACCTAATTAAAATAAGCAAACCTATACATAGTCAATGAATTTACTTCTGAAAGCTAGCCATAAAATCTGAAAAAAATTTGAAACCAGTTTTAAAAATTCTGGATACGTTAATATTGAAAAAATATTTATCTTCAATTTTATGCAAAATAATTATTATTTTAAAGTTGATATGCGATTGAAGAAAAATTAATATATACAAACAATGCCATGTAAACTAATCTATTGTTGAGTGATGCTGAAACCTAAAAAATACATTTCTAATTGGTTCCTCAGTTGAATCGCTGAAAAAAATTGATGAAAATAAATTTATCTTAAAAAAACCTAAATTGATTTAATAAAAATATTTGTATAAACTCTGAAACATTCCTTCCAATTCCTTAAAATTATGTTAGATTTAACCACTTATGGGTAAATTTGTGCTTAATCTTTAAATGTTGAAGAAAGCTTCCCATTTTTATTTGATGAATTTGTTAAAGTTTATATTGATTGTCAGTTGGTTCTTATTCAGGCAAAACTCTGAATTAAGAAACTTTGTTTATCAACTTATTCTTCAGTTGAAACACTGAAGAAATAAGTCGATTTATTTTTAGGACTAAATGAATTTTAAATTAAATGTCATTTATTTCCTCTTCAGTCGAAACTTTGAAGTAGGAAAAGGTTGTTCGTGGCGTTTGTTGTGGTTTTGTCAATCAACTTACTCTTCAGTTGAAACATTGAAGAACTCAGTTGATTTGTCTTTGGCCTAACTATAGTTTATTTCGAATGTCAGTCATTACTTCAGTTGAAACTCTGAAGTAGAAAGACTTGCTGGTAGCGTTCGTTGCAGTTTTATTGATCAAATTACTCTTTGGTTGGAACGATAAAACGATAAGTTGATCTATTTTTGGGCTAACTAAATTTAATTTTAATGTCTGTTATTCATCCTTCAGTCGAAACTCTGAAGTAAGAAGAGATTGTTGGTAGCGTTCGTTGCAGTTTTGTTGATCAACTTATTCTTCAATTGAAACGTTGAAGAATTAAGTTGATCTGTCTTTGGCCTAACTAAAGTTTACTTTGAATGTCTGTTACTCTTCCTTCAGTTGAAACTCTGAAGTAAGAAGATATTGTTAGTAGCGTCAGTTAGAATGTTAATTAAAAGTTGTGTCTAAATTTAATAAACTTGAATCAAAGTCTGCAGTTGAAACGCTGCAGACTTGATTACTAGATTTAACCTAGGAATTTAAGTAAGTAAAAAATTGTTGGTAGCGTTTGTTGCAGTTTTGATGATCAACTTATTCTTCAGTTGAAACGTTGAAGAACTAAATTGATCAGTCTTTGGCCTAACTAAAGTTTACAATAAATGTCAATGGTTTCTTTTTTAGTCAAAACTCTGAAGTAAGAAGCAGTGTTTGTAGCGTTTGTTGCGGTTTTGTCGATCAACTTATGCTTCAGTTGAAACATTGAAGACATAAGTTGATTTGTCTTGGGCCTATCTAAATTTACTTTGAATATTGGTCACTTCCTCTTCAGTCAAAACTCTAAAGTAAGAAGAGATTGTTGCAGTTTCGTCGATCAACTTTTCTTCAATTGAAACATTGAAGAACTAAGTTGATCTGTTTTTGTGCCTAACTAAAGTTTATTTTGAATGTCGGTAATTTCTTCTTTAGTTGAAACACTAAAGTTAGAAAGGATTGTTTGTTGTGATTTTGTCGATTAACTTACTCTTCAGTTGAAACGCTGAAGCGATAAGTAGATTTGTCTTTAGCCTAACTAAAATTTACTTTGAATGTTTGTCGTTCTTCCTTCAGTCGAAACTCTGAAGTAAGAAGGTATTGTTTGTAGCGTCAGTTGGAATGTCAATTAACATATTTGTCTTAATATCTAAATTTAATAAACTTAAATAAAGGTTTGCAGTTGAAACGCTGCAGACTCAATTACTACATGTAACCTAAGTTAATTCTTCAAAATAAAATTGAAGACGGTAAAATGTTGTTAAATTTAATTTGTCTCCAGTTGAAATGCTGGAAACTTTATTATTAAAGAAAGCTAAACCTAAGTAAAAATTTTAAAAAAAGCGTCAATTGTAATGTCGATCAACTTATTCTTCAGTTGAAACGCTGAAGAGATAAGTAGATCTGTCTTTATGTCTGCCTAAAGTTTACTTTGAATGTCAGTCATTCTTCCTTCAGTCGAAACTCTGAAGTAAGAAGATATTGTTTGTAGCGTCAATTAACAGATTTGTCCTATATCTAAATTTACTAAACTTAAATCAGGGCCTGCAGTTGAAACGCTGCTGACTCAATTACTACATGTAACTTAAGTTCTTCAAAATAAAATTGAAGAATTTTATTAAATTTAGTTTGTCTCCAGTTAAAACGCTGGAAACTTAAGTACTTAAATAACGCTAACCTAAGTAAGAATCTTAAAAAAAATTATTTAATCTTTAGTTGAAACGCTAAAGACTTGTATAATTCAATTTGTCAGTTTAACTTCAATATTTGAAGAATGCTGCTTAATTTAATCAAAATTTCTATTATAAACTAAAATTTCAATCATCAGTTGAAACGCTGACGACTTTATTTATGTATAATATTAACCTATTTAAACAATTCTTCATTATAGAAGAAAATTAAAAAAAAGCTAAAATTATCTCCAGTTGAAACGCTGGAGATATCTTAAATTACAGCTAACTAACCTAACCATTGATCACTATATTTGGGATAACTTTGTTGTATCTATTAAGATATGATGCACACAATAAGACAACAATTGCAAAAAAAGAATAATCAATTGAAGAATCAAATTGATTATACCACAAAAACTGTGTTCCAACAGCAAAAAATCGAACAATTCATACAATAAACCACACACAACAAGCCGGACAAACCAGCTTCATACATCCATACCAACCAAATTTATACCCAACCAAAACTAATCAAACAGAATTCCAACCAGTTATAAAGCAAAATTCAAATCACTTAAGTAGAGGACAGAATATCAAACCAAAAATAAAAAAGAATAACATTCAAAATGATGAACCATTGCTGGACCAGCTACATTTATACCAAACACAAGCCAAAATTGAAGGAATTCAAATTAAACCAAGAAAGCAAACAAAAGCTTTTTTGAAAATTTCGAAAAATCAAGCAAAATTGTTTGAAATAACTGCAAAATCATTCAATATAAGCCGGACACACCAGCTTCATTCATACCAAAAACCATAAGTAGAATCAAGATCATAGACAAAACAAAAATGAAACAACAATTTCGAAGAACAAAGAGCATCATATCCTGTGATACAACTAAATTATCCCCGATATATTGTCAACTTAGACTAAAATGTCGAATATATTTAATTATTAATTCAGTCAAAAAATAAATGATTTAATGTAACCTAAAGAATTAAAAAACAGTCATGGTTGAGTCAATACTAAATGTAAAGTGTAACACTAAAAGTAAAATAATGTTAAAAATATTATTCAGTCGAAACTCTGGTAATATTAATACCATATAACATAAAATAGTCATGAAGAGTCACTTTTATGCATAAACAGTAAATACAAATAAAGTAATGTTTAAAAAAGGGTAAAATTGTCATGTTATACCTAAAAAAATTAAAAAACCGTCACGATTAAAGTAACAATAATTCTAAAGTGCAAATTAAAAAAAAAAATGTTAAAACTATTATTCAGTCGAAACTCTGAATATTTTTTTTTAAATATTAAAGTAATGTAACTTAAAAATTTAAAAAAATGGTCATAGTAGTCAAGGTTGTCATTCAATATATAAGTAAAAAAAAATAACATTATCAGTATTATTCAGTCGCTTAAAATATAAATGCGTTCAGTCAAAAATATGTTTGTGGTAATATTGAAGTCTATTCACCAAAAAATTAAGAATAAGTCATGAGAAAGTCTTTTATATATCATTAAATAAATCTAAAATTTAAGTAGAAGTAAAATAAATATTATTCAGTCGAAACTCTGAATAATTTGGAGTAATATAATAAATATATAAAAGTCAGAAATTAGTCATTATTTAGCTTATTGTAAGAATTATTCAGCCTAAAATACTTTTGAGATAATATTGAAGTCATTTTAACAAAAATATCAGTCATGAAGAAGCCCTTTATTTGTATAGAGGTGCAAATACAAGCAAAATAGATGTTTCAGTCATGGTTTCTAAAAAAATTAAAAAAACATAGTCCTTATTAACAAGTCTAAACAGTAAAATTAAAAAAAATCAATTAAAATAATTATTCAGTTGAAACTCTAAATAATAATAAAGTTTGTAAATGATTGTAGTTAGTCATTGATAAGTCTAAAATTACAAATAGTCATAATTGTCATTGTTGAAACTAAAATGAAAAATATCAAAAAACAATTTTAATTAAATAAGTTATTCAGATAAAACACTGAATAACTTACAAGTCAAAACAATAAATTTAAAAAAATATAAAAAAAGTGGTTCAATCCATACACAATTATACAAATCTAACAATAATAAATATTATATATTGAAAACAAAATTTAACCTACACAATAAATGGCATTAATTAGTACATATTAATTAATTAAGATTGATTAATTAAACACAAACCGAACTATAATAATGAAATTCTATAACATTTCAGATAAAAGATAATAACACATTGATTGAATAAAAAACACAACAAATTTTTTCCATACATATATTGCACATTCAATTAAAAATAACCTGGAATGCTTACACAAATATATAATTAATACAAAATAAGGAACCCCATTTTATTATAATTAAATTAGCTTAACCAATCCTTGAAACGCCCCGATTGATTAGGAAAATTTCCGTTGAACATTTGAATATGAACGGATTTACTTACCTTGATTTTTATTGAATTTCCCGATAAATCCTCCCATTTGGAGTGTAATGAAGCACTTCTCTAAGACGCACCAAGAACAAACGTTGATTTACAACACGCATGTATGGGTGGCCGGCCAGTTCACACGTTCATGATAACCCCGACCGTGCCAAACTGAGGTCTCTCCGGGCTTGTATTGCTTAGCGCAAGCAATGATGCGAGGAGGGGATGCGTATCACTTGATACTCCGTGATTGGATTTACGGATTGAATTATTAAAATATACAATTCCCAAATAGAATAAAATTTAATAATTCACATAATAAATTAAAAATTTCTAAACTAATATAAAAATAACTTTATAACACTCCCATTGACAATTAGCTAACTTCTTCTTCTTCCTCCTTAATCTCTGTTTTAATTCCAACAAAATTAGGTATATTATTTGGTACATATCTGCTTGATATCGTTTTGCTTCAAATAATCCGAATGTTTATCCCTTATATGTTTATATAACATTTTATTAAGAGTAAAAAATTTATTGCAAATTCTACAACCACATGGTTTCTCTCCAGTATAAGTCATTATGTGCTCTTTCACAGTGGTACTGTGTGAAAACTGTTTATCACAAACAGTACATGAATATGGTTTTTCTTTAGTATAACTACGTTTTAAATTTTCTAATGTAAGAAAAGTTTTTTGGCGAGTGGTTTTTCACTCCGATAGGCTTGCAAATGTTGCTTTATATTCTGCATACTGGCAAACGGAAGCATGCAGAATTGACAAATATATGGCTTAATACCGGTATGAGTTTTAAGATGTCTGCTTAGATAGTGCCCAGTTAAACAGCGCTTATCGCATATGTTGCAGGTGTAATATTTTAAGTCGGCATGCATCGTTTTTATGTGCCCTTGCAGGCAACTGTAGGTTTTCACAAAAACCTTGCATTGGGTGCATTGGTAGCTACTGACGATATTGTGGTGTTTATTCATGTGGCTTTCAACTTGTGCTAGCGTGAAGCGTTTGTTGCATATTTTACATTGCGTTGTCATTCTACGTTGTTCCGTTATTTTTGTTTGGTTTGTGCGATCGGATATGTTTTTTCAGACAGGTTTTGGTTTTGAAGGAACATTGAGCATTGATCGCAGGCAAACGGCTTATCACCTGGAAATAAATACAAATTATTAAATTATATTTTAGTAAATACACTTTAAAATTATGACTTAGTTTTGGATTTTTTTGTTTTAATCTTATGTTAGCAAATTGTAAACAATTGTACAGTATTTTGCACACTAAATAAAAAATTTAATGTTGAATCGTAAAGCAGAATTATTGTTTTTATTGCATATTTTGGTAATATCACAAATTTACAGTTCAGACAAAGTTCAAATTTTTGTTTTATCACTAATAACGAGTATTACCCCCTCTTGCATTAATGACTGCTTGAAGTCGACAAGGAACATTTTGAATTGAATTAAGGATCACATTTTGGTTTTCTGAGCAGTTTTTGGAGCTGGTGTATGCTTTCGGATACGTCGTTTTAACTCATCCTATTGGATTTATGTCCGGGTTGAGAGCTGACAAATCAAAGCGCAAAATTTCCACTTCATTCGCGTTCTCATGATATTCGAGAACATTCATAATGTATCTGTCAGCTGTCAGGGAGCCAATCTCTATAAAGACCAACTGTGCGTAGAAATTCCTGCCTAAACCATGACAGACCCACCGCCAAATGGTCGTTCATCAATACAAACTGAAGCGTATCTCTCTCCGCGTCTTCTCCTCCACATTTTTCGACGTCCTGATCTAATGAGACAAAGGCGCGACTTATCAGAAAACAGTACTCTGCTCCAGTCTTTATTGTTCTATGCCCGGCGATTTTGGGCTAAAACCAATTTTTCAACACGATGTCGGCGTTGTAAAGAACCTGTAGCCATCTTTGTACAGACAATCCATCAGCCCGAAGCTTTCTCTTAACAGTCTATTTACTAACATTTATATCTCTAACTTCATGGAGTTGATTTCGTAAATAAACTGAAAAAGCTGTTCTATTCCACAAACTTGAGAACACCAAACACCGGTTTTTGGTGATTTTTTTGCCTGGATCTTAATCTTCTGGTTATCAGGCCAGTATCTAAGTAACGTTGATACACTTTTTGTACAGCACAAAGGTTTTTACTAACAATCCTTGCAGTTTTACGTTTTCTCCGCCCATCTTCAATCGACGCTATAATTCTTGCCACAACGTAAAAGCCTAAAGGCATTATAACCTGTTAAGTACAGTAGACCGTATGAATGACAAGTTTTGCAGAGAAAAATCAACACTAAGTAAAAAAACTACAATGAAATGTAGGTTTTCAATTAGAGCAAAATGGATGCTGTTTTGTAAAAGTCTGTAACACGATGGTAATAACTGACAGATAGATAAGATTTGTCAGGAAATAAATTATTAAAATTACAATTTGCAAACATAAAGTTAAAACAAAAAATCCAAAACTAAATCATAATTTAAAAATGACCTTTTGCCAGTGTATAATTAAGATGCTGTACCCTATCAAATGCTTTAAAAATGTCTGAGGTTTTGACAAAATTTCAATGTAAACTATATAAGAAATATGAAAAATTTATAATTATTTTCTTATATTATTTAAAAATTAAGTAATAAACTATTTTAAACAAATAAATAATACATAGTTAGCATTAATGTAAGATGCTAAGAGTATTTTATGTCAGTGGAACATATTTGAAGAAAAATACATTGGCCTATTTTCACAGTAAATTTATCTTTAAATGAATGGACTTTTATATTCGCTGTGTTGATATTTCCAACGTTGCGCGCGAATATTTAATAAATTAAAGTTCCTAGCGGCAGTATCGGTATTCGCATAAATATATTTATTGATAAAAAGTTCCTGCGGGACACGACCACGGCAGCTCCTGCACTCCCGCCGGCCATATTTCAACGTCATAAATTCCGAATCTGACTTTCTTTCAAAGTTAATACCGTTTTGTTTTGATATCGCACTATTTATTATCAAGCCAATTCCGCATCCGACCTTCCCCTGTAGCATGCTTTTATCTCCGTTTTCATTAAGCACATAAAGTTCCAATTTATACGCAATTTATATACAAAACTAAATAACCGGCGGAGCTTTAAACGAAAAATTGATAATTCTCTTTGATGGAAGCGAAAGTTCACGTTTGATTGAAATGAAAGTTTTGTTACGTGTTTCATATCTCCGGAATTGGTCTATTAAGCCATTTTCCATTTAGGAAATTGGATGCGATTTATTAAATTTTGTTTACATCATTACAGCTAAAACAATCTGTCATAAGAAACTTACTTTTGTTAACAACAACAACAAAATAAATAAATTAAATTAATTCCAATTAAAACTTTTGTAATAACTGCAATATGTTTAATTATTTTCCCTTGTTAGAGTCGCATAAAATTTCAACGTATGTTAGTTTTAGTTTTCTATATAAAATGTTAGTTAGCAAAAGTTTGAAAGCATTTGCATGTCGTTGGAATAGTTAAATGTATATATTTTTAGACGCTTATTAATTTTTTATTAAATTTGAGAACAATTACATGACCCACATTTTAAATTCAGTTTTATTAAACATATTATAGATTACTATGGTGGGAGGTTTTATATTAATTAATTTCTTGGGAAATCTTCTGGCACCACTTCGACTTAATGTTATTGTACCTGCACGGATGGGAAACTTTAATATTAATCTGGCCGCATTTCGGCGGTGAAGCCCATTCAAATTAATCACCTTCGTGGGAATTTCTGGAAAAGGAGGAGACGCCCGGGGTAATTTTTGGGGTTGATTTTATTATCCGCCCCATGTATTCATACGAGGTTATAATGTAAAGTGTCTTATCGATGAGCCCTTCATAGAAAACATATTGTTAATGTTCGGGAAATTTTAATCCTACCTTTGAGAGATGTTTTGGCATGAAATATGTTTTATTAAATATTAGAATATTATTCAACCCAACTACAATGTGAAGTTTAATTAGTAATTAGTAAAATGTATTACAATTAAACACATATTTCAAAGTCAATATTATAAGCAATACCTGTTGAAAGTTTAATAATTAATTCTAATTGTTACTTCCATTAATTAATTATAAATTTATATTAACTTGTCGTATAATGTTTAGAATATCGATTATAGTAAAGAAAATATAGGCGTTAGTTGTGTTGATGGATAATATATCCAATATTTAGAGAAACGGTTTAAAATAGATCATGATTGTATCTTGAAGTTTAGATTAATTGCATGGTTTTTTATTGATAATGTCAGGTCTAAAGTTATTGTGAGCAAGTTGCTTTGGTACTGTTGCAATCTTCTTTTGCTTGAAGTTTATGTAAAGGTTGCTACAGGTTTCACGTTATTAATCAAAGTGAGGATATTTCTAATATGGTAAGAATGGAAAGACAAAAATCTGATGTATTAGGATTTCAGCAACATAAATACAATTCTATTTTATTTTACGATTAAGTTTGACTATTATGTGTAAAGAGATTTTATATTAAAAATGCATTTTTGAAATTTTTTTGTTGAAACTTATTTTAAAATATTGTGTGCAATTCTTGGTCTTATTGTTTGTAATATTTTTGATAAATTTTCTGAGCATTTTTTGTTGGAATTCATACAGTTGAAGGTATTTTTTTGTCATTTGTCCTAACCTAACCTAATCTAGAGAGAGGAGTAATGCTTTATGCACCGTCTCTTCAATACAAAGATGTGTGGGACTCGTTCTCTAATTTAGTAAAGACCCTATCCACTAACTCTCCTCTCTTTCAGCTTTCCTAGTTCCATGGCACCCGCTTTCGCATTTTTTTTATTTGACCAAGTTTTAATTTTTAATCTGCTTCTTACTGTTTTAATTTTGCTCCTCTTCTTTCTTTCTAATCCTTTTATTTTCATCTTTTTTGTTATCATCTTTTCAATCATACTATTGATGATATCCTATTTTGTGCTACTTTCTAACATTAGGTTAATCATATTTTTTACTCAAATTTTTATGCAAAGTGCAGTCTCCGTCACTCTTCTTTCAACTTCCTATTTTGGGCAGACTAACAACGTATGTTGAGCTGTGTCTACAACATCACAATACACACATTTGTCATTGTTAATTTTTTAATTTTTTTTTAAGTATGCCTTTAAACATCTATGTCCTGTTAAACACTGTGTTAAGGAATATCTAATTTACCCGTGTTTTTTTTTTTATCTATCCTGAAATGTTTGGAATTAGTTCATGTGTCCACTTTCCTTTCCATCAGACTTGCACATTCTTTGCCATTTTATCAATGTTTCTGATCTAACTCTTGCCTTTTTTTTAATCTTCACCCCATATAATTTGTTTTTCCTAGCCAATATCATCGCAATCATTATTGGAATTGTTCTGTAAGCACGACAAATTCTGATAGCAACGTTTCTTTGTAAACTATTAAGTAACCCAACATATTTGTCGTATTTAAGTGCTTCTGACCAAATTGGGGCTGCATACATCACAACAGATTGAACCACCGATGCCATAATTCTTCTTTTTTCTTCAGTAATTCCTACATACAGATGCTGCAACCAATTTTGCTTTAGCTGTTACTTTTTTGACATGTTTTCTAAATCTTACAAATCTATCAATAAAGATTTCTAAATATATTAAACTATTTTTTGGCGTAATTGTATCATTTCCCAATTTAAAACTTACATTTCTACATTTTTTTTTTCAATAATTAAAATTTCTTCAGTTTTTTCTGTTGCAAGCTCTAGTTTGTGGTCAATCATCCATTGATTCACTTAAAAAAAAAAAACAGAACAAGTCGTCGGTTATTTGAGTAAATCTGAATTTTCAGTCATACTGGATAGTGAAAGTATATGTTCAAAGATGGATTTAGGAAGAAATTTATATTTAACAGTTTTTTACGGGTTTGGTGGTATAGCAAGTTTAGCTATTATTTTTGCGTTAGCAGTTCTATTACAATTTTTTTTATTTAATACTAAGTGAGGGTTGGGAAGAAGTGATATCTGGGTTAGTTGGTACAAGGAATTGTTCAGGATATTGTGCAGAGGATTATTTGGATGTCGAGTTTTGGTGGCAACGTGCAAGTTGTTTTGGGTTCCTTTACGGCATTGAGAAAAAAAGTATTGATGCATAATCTAGAAGAGGCTTGCATATTGATTTATAAATATGTGTAGCTGTTTTCACATTGATTCCTTTGCCTTTGTAAGTTAAACAGCGGAAAAGTTTTGCTCGGGTTATGCATTCATCTTTTATGGATTGGGATTGAGGTTTAAAGGATAGTTTGTTATTAAAAAGGACACCGAATATATTTGCATGTTGGGGTTGGTTGAATTATTGCTAGATTAAGACTAATCTTCTTTACATCGCCCCAAAAGTCTCACGACTTGTATGAAGGGGGTTGATGAAACTAACGGCTTATTAGGTGACTTCCAAATCACCCCAGTGGATAAAGAGCAAAGATATTATTTTAGTCATACTCGAGGATCAAACCTCGGACTGTTAGCGTGCTACGCTAACGCTCTATAACTGAGCTATCTCATCGATGTTTGGTGAGCTTTCCGATATACGGTAAAATGGGATAAGAAGTTGGGATTAGCATAAACCCTCTATGTGTTGAACTATGTTTGGATATGTTCAGTTAAGAATTGTAGGTGTTGAATAGACCGATTAAGGCTTTTTGCGTGCGATATCAACACGGTGTTGTCAGCATATTGAAGTATATATGATTTTGGGTCAAAGTTAGTCAAAATGCTTCCAACATATTATTGCAATAAATATTGTATAGGAGAGTAGACAAAAGGGATCCTTGTGGAACACTTTGTTTATGGTAGAAAATAGGTGACAAACAGTTCCTCACTCTGACTTGAAGTTGTCTGTTTAGAAGCAAATTTTTATTGTACATATTAAGTACGAAAGCACTTAAAGAATTGAAAGATGGTACAAGAACCCCTTCAGCTAAACCGAATCAAATGCTTTGTTTATGTCTAGAAGCAATGCTGACGTATGTCCGTCTTCTAAGTGGGTTATTTGAATGTTAGAAGTAAGGTTACTCAGAAGTTGAATGGTGAATTTTTTTGTGGTAAACCCAAACTGATGAACAGGGATATTAGATTTTACATGATTTATGCTTATGTTTAATATGGGATTCTATGATTTTAGCTATTACTGGAAAGAGCGTTATAGGTCTGTAATTGGATGGAGATGTTGCATTTGTGTCCCCTTTAGGGGTGCAAATTACTATTCCACGTTTAAATTCAGTTGGAATATATTGATGGGATAGGCAAAAGTTTAGGATTTTAATTATATGGATGTGGATCTTATTGTGTAGACGTTTGAGGATTTTTCGAAGAATAGTTTTTACCGGATTTTAGGATTTGAAAATAGTCATCTTCAGTTAACAGTGCATTGTCGGTAGTTACGTATTTATTTTCAAAATAATTGTCATATCAGTCCTCAACTTCAGTCCGTTTTTGTTTGTTGTAGTCATCGTTTTTGCCAAAACTGAAAGCTTTGGAAAACTGTCTAGAAAATGTATCGCATATGTCTTGTTCTTTTTCGTATATTATGTTAGTGTTTGGATAAGTTAATGGCTGCATTTTCAACAATGATTTATATCTACTCAATTTTGATGAATTTCTTGCAAGTATAGATAGCATTTTTGTCGAGTTTTATGCATAAATAGTATTTTGTGTTTTGTTAATTTTTTTCTAATAAATAAATCAAAAATAAGAAATGTTTGTTCATGGAGAAAGGTGGTAATCAACTTTTAACAATGTCTCTAAAGATAGCTATTAACAAGCAGAGTAATAAGGACTTAAACAACTACTTATAACATAACTTGCTTTTTACCCTTTATCTTTATTTGAGGAAATTGGAATGCTGATAACAAACAAATCCGATTTATACAATACTTGTTTTGTACTACAAGAAGAAGCTAATCTTTTTGATTTTGACATTGTTTTGGATGGAAGATTACTGTTACAAAGGTGGTGTGGCTCAAAAATCCTCAATCTCATTATGCCGGCAAGAGCTGTGCCGTTGATTTGGTGGCTATTCAGCGGCACCATCCACTACGTAGACAGCTAAATAGAATCAAAGTACAAGCTAAAGAGGTCAGTTGACATAAACTTTGAACACAAAACACAAATCACAATCAAACAGGATGGTTTTCTTTCTAATAAACACAATAAATCCAGACTTATTTCATTCCTTTTAACTGCTCTTTACGACTATGGAATTAAAACAAAACAAAAATCTAGTAACGCTAGTAAATTGATCATCCACACAGGAGTCATAAAATTCTAAACTAGTGACAAAGTAGCAATAGTTGGCAAAGATGTTGATCTTATTGTCCTCCTCATGGCTTTAACCCCATCTGAAAGAAAGATTATATATATATATATATATATATATATTAGAAAAATAAATATGATCATTTTTATTTTTGATAAACAATAAGTTTGTTAAAGCTGGTGGTAGAGTTGAGCTAATAAGTATAAAGAAAGAAATTTAAAGTTAAAACCATCACATTTATTTGATTGTCCTCTTACCAGCCTGCATATAGCTGGAGCTAAAACGGCATTTGCTCCAAGTACCAAGGAAAAATTGGGGTATCTCGGAATTAAAGATTATGGAGGGACGTTTTACAAAGAAATGAACAGTTAAACTTTGCCAATTGAACTTTGTTAATTATATTAACAAAAAGAATATTTAAATTGTATTGTACTGCGCGAGGTTGCATTAAGCAACCAACTAAATACCCTTTGGCAAGATATGCAACTCAAAGAGGTTTTATGTAGGGCTTTGCAGCAGGTCTTCTGCTTTTGACATTCATGGAGTTGCACAGTTTAAACTACGACAGTGTCTTTTTAATTGTTTTTTCTTCCGCTACATCTTTGCTGCTAATTTCTTTATCCTTGTATATGATGTTAGCTTAACGTTTATTTATAACTCAACCTGAAGAATACTTTTCATTTTTGTTTTTTATCAAACCATATTATATAGTTAATTGCTTTTTTGGTTCTGAGGAGATTAGAAAAAAATTACACCTACAATAATACATAACCATAATATAGTTTAATGTATTTACTAACAATCCACAGTTTATTACATAATATAGTTTAAATTTAATTACAAAATTGAATTGAATATTTAATTGCGCTACAAATGTTAAATACTCTTAAACTAATGTCCACCAATAGGTTGTGTATTGAGGACGGCTGTAAAGTGCCGTTAAGACTATTTAATTCTAACCAGTTTCGGATAGTGGTGGTATTGCGCATTGATCCATACGAAAAACAGTCTTAAATTGTCCGAAGTTTGTTTGCATAAGAGCCCGGATTTACAACTTGGAACATTTAATCTGAACTGAACTATTCTCATAGTAATGCCATGATATAAAAGTATTAAATGAGTAATTTCCTGCTGCGTTATTACTTGAAAATGTTTTGTTTATGTAACATTCTAATGGAATAATTAGCTTTATAATTGTATAAGAACATGCGATTATAATTATTAATTCCATTCCATCCGACATTCAATTCCATCTACATTATATTTATCATTGCTATTACCACTAACTACTTGAACACCACCGGCTTCTTGAAAATTATTTGTGATTTGATGAAGGTTTCCACAATTTATATTATTGTAATTAATGGAAATCTTTTTAAAATCCTTACAGAAATTGATTGTGTTTAAATTAGTCAATTTATTATGATCCAGAATTATTAAATCTTTTTGCTTATCAGAACCGGAACATTTCATTTCATTTAAGGAATCAATTTGATTGTTTGCAAAATTAATTAAT
Source organism: Tachinus rufipes (assembly GCA_963932245.1). Classification (NCBI taxonomy): domain Eukaryota; kingdom Metazoa; phylum Arthropoda; class Insecta; order Coleoptera; family Staphylinidae; genus Tachinus; species Tachinus rufipes. Next base: position 117,654,962 of record OZ010745.1, read on the forward strand.
TTAACACTTTGGGGTAATTTTATATTAAAAATAAAATTACCAAAAAGATTATGAGATAAATCAATCATTTTCAATTTAGATAATTTATCAAAAATCCTTTCATTAACATGTTCTAATCTATTATTACATAAATATAGATTCTGAATCAAGCCGTATTGCTGAAAAGTTAAGCGATCTATATGTATAATATTATTAAAGCATAAATCTAAAGTAACTAGATTCATTTTGTAGAATTCACCTAAACTGTGAGCATCTAGATGAGTGAATTGGTTTCCACTTAGAAATAACTTAGATGTGGCTTTAGAATAACTACCACCGAAATCAAATGTTGCGTTCGTTAACCTGTTATTGGATAAACGTAAATGTACTCCAGGTTGGATATAAAAAAATGCATTCCGTGGAATACTTTTTAATCGATTATTAGATAAATCGAGTATTCCAACATTAGTTAATTTTTCAAATGCCGTGTAGCGTATTGTAGTTAATTTATTATTTTCGCATCTCAACACTTTCATTTTAGTACTCCCAAATTCATATTCTGGAATTAATTTTATTTTATTGGTGTCTAGATATAAATATTCTAAAATGTGGAGGGTGTGGAATGTTCCTGAATTTATTTCTGTGATTCCATTGTTGCTTAATATTAATATCATTAAGTTATCGAGGCCTAAAAATGCTCCTACATTAATGCGATTGATGTTGTTGCTTGAAAGGTCCAGATATTCAGTTACAATGCAGAATCTGAATGAGGCGACATCTAGTGATGTTGTGTTGGGTGAACGTAGTCGTATGCATTTATGTGGGCATTTATTGGATATTTCGGACAAGCTTGTTATGATTTTGCATGGGTGTCTTTCACAGAAATCAGTTGTAACTTGTAATGTGATTATGGAAATGAGGAGTAGAATTATTTTTCCGTACATGGTGATCTGAAATTAAATTAAAGTTTTATTAGTTTGTTGTAGGGTCTTAAAAATAAATAAATTTTTACCAACAACAAAAAGTTGTCTGCTAATTAAAAAGTATAACAAACATTTTCTGTTTCAAATATGATGGTTTAATCTGCAATATTGTCATTAATATTTGGATTAGATTGATAGTTTGGATTTCAACTGTATTGACTCAGGTAATTTATTTGATGTTAACATTACTGTTGTTATAGACCCTTTAAAATTTATAATTGCAAATGTAGTATGTGACAGCCATAACTTAGCCCACATTGTTGAAATGCAAAGTTTACAGTGTTTGTAGAGTAAAATCTGTAAACGTGAAGGCAATTAAAGATTTGGGACTTTTGCAAACCAAATTTTTATAATTACACTTTTTTCTGCGTTTATATAACCTCATATTAACCTAAAAACTGATATATACACCGACCATAGATATACTCTCACTAGACGTCAATAAACTGATTCAGTTTAATCTACTCCTTTGTAGTCATGCTTTGGAGTACCTTATCTACCCATTAAAAGATTAGATATCCCTTTTTTCTAACTTAATCAAGTGTGGGTTATCAAGAAATTAGATATTGATATATTTTCCTTAGACAAAAAACTTATAACCCTCCTTGCAAAAAAAAATCCATTTTCTTGATTGTGGGCACTTCAGTTTAAACCAATTTTTAGAGTGACACACCCACCCATCAAAATGTTGGTTATCAAGAGATTAGAATCGGCTTTTCCTTCTTAGACATATATAATTTTGTTGCTTACAGAAAAAAGAAATTTCCAATTTTGATAAACTTGATAAGCACTCCAGCTTAAACTCCTTGTTGGTATGGAGTGAACCAAAGATATTTGTGCTGGTGGGTGGCTAGTTTAAACATTTTTGCTAATAATCATATTCTGGAATGACTCACCTACCCGCTCAAAAAATAGATATTATCATCTCTTTGTTAGACATGGAGGCTTCTAATGCTTGCAGAGAGGAGAATTTTTCCATTTTTTGATAACAAACTTGGTTGGGTGGGTGATCATTTCAGTTTAAACTACTTGTTGGTAATTATACAACATAGCTGACATCTGATAGTTTGAGAACATTCTTAACATTTTAAAAACATTTTTGACGTTTTCCGAATCATTTGAAAACTTTTTTGATAGTTTAGGAACATTATTGAAAATATTTTTGATAGTTTGGAGACATCTTTAAGGCATTATTGATAATTTTAGATTATTTGTGAAAATTTGGGAACATTGATCATTATTTAGGAACATTTTGACAATTTAAAAACATTTCTAGAACATCATTGACATTTTAAAAACATTTTTGACAGTTTAGTAGTATTAATAATAATTTGGAAACGATTTAGATAGTTTAGAAACATTTCATTAGGAACATTTTTTACGGTGTAGAAACATTTTTAAGATATTATGGACAATTTAAAAACTTTTTCGTAAATTTGAAAAAGTTAATAATAATTTGAGAACATTTTAGGAACATTTTTAGAGCACCATTGACATTTCTAGAGTTTTATTGACAATTTTAGAACAATTTTGACAGTTTGGGAACATTTTGAAAACATAGACAATCAACTTATAATCTTTTTTGACTGTAGAAACATTTATAAAAATTTGGAATATTTGTAACAATTTAGGAACATTTTTATAACATTATCATCAATTTACAAAATGTTTTTGATTGTTTAGAAACATTTCTAGAACATTATTGACAATTTAAAAACATTTTTGACAGTTTATGACCGTTTTTATAACATCATTGACAATTTTTTTGACAATTTACAAAGATTATTAAAAATTTGAAAATGAAAATTGGCAGTTTAGGAACATTTTTATGACATTATTGACAATTTAAGAACTTTTGTGAGAATTGGGGAACATTGATAACAATTTAGGAAAATTTTGACATTTAAGAAACATTTTTAGAACATTATTGATACTTTAAGAACATTTTTGACAGTTTATGACTATGTTTAGAACATTATTGCCTGTGTTTAAAACATTATTGATAATTTGAGAACTTTTTTGATAATTTAGTTACATTTTTAAGAATTTGGGAACATTTTTTATAAGTTTTATAAGTTGTATAAGGAACATTTTTAGAACATTATTGACAACTTAAGAACATTTTTGAAAATTAAAAAGTTAATAATAATTTGGGAACATTTTAAAGTGTTTGGAAATATTTCTAGAACATTATTGACAATTTAAGAACAATTTTGACAATTTTAGAACATTTTTGACAGTTTAGAAATGTTTTGCAAAAATAAACAATCAACATATAACCTTTTTTGACTGTTTAGAAACATTTATAAAAATTTGGAACATTAGTAATAATTTCGGAACATTTTTGACCGCTAATGAACATATCTATAACATTATTATCAATTTATAAAACGTTTTTGACTGTTTTGAAACATTCTAGAAATTTCTAGAATATAATTGACAATTTATTAACATTTTTGACAGTATATTACTATGTTTAGAACATTATTATTAATTTAAAAACTTTGTTGATAGTTTAGGAACGTTATTGATCATTTTAAAACTATTTTGACAGTTCAGGAACATTTTTGAGAATTTGGGAACATTTATTATAATTTAGAAACATTTTGACAGTTTAGAACCATTTCTGGACAGTTTAAGAATGACAATTTATGATTGTTTTTAGAACATTATTGATAATTTAAGAACTTTTTTGACAGCTTAGGAACGATATTAAAAATTTGAAAACTATTCTGACAGTTTAGGAACGTTTGTAAGAATTTGGGAACATTAATTTTAATTTAAGAACATTTTGACAGTTTAGAACCATTTCTAGACAGTTTATGGACTTTTTGACAGTTTATGACCATGTTTAGAACATTATTGACAGTTTATGGCCGTGTTTAGAATATTATTAATAATTTAAGAACTTTTTTGATAGTTTAGGAACATTATTGAAAGTTTTAAAACTATTTTGACAATTTAAGAAACGTTTCTAGAACATTATTGACAATTTAAGAACATTTATAGATTATTAATGGTCGTTTTAAGGACATTATTGACAATTTAAGATTTTTTTCTAACAGTTTAAGAACATTATTGAAAATTTTAAAACATTTCTGGAAATTTAGGAACATTCTTATTACATTATTGACAATTTAAGAACATCTGTGAGAATTTGGGAACATTTATAACAATTTAGGATTATTTTGACAGTTTAAAAACATTTCTAGAATTTCCTTGATATATATGCTTGCACATAACTTGCGAAAATAATTGACAGCTAAAATCATAATTGATAATTTTAGAACATAATTATTATTTTGACAACTTAATTGACAGTTTAGAGAACATGATTGACAAGTTGCAAACATAGTTGACATCTAAAAACATTTTTAATTGACAGTTTAAAAATACTTTCTAAAAACTATTGATAATTTGAGAACATATTTGACATTTTATGAACACGACTGACATTATAAATACAATATTGACATATAGAAAACATAATTGACAATTAGAGAATTTAATTGTCATACAGAAAACAGGATTGCCTTTAGAAAGAAGACAGTTAGAGCACCAAATTAACATATAGAAAACATGATTGACATCTAAAAAACTTGATTGACAGTAAGAGAACATGATTGATATAAAAAGAACATTATTTAGAGCTAAAAAAATTTTGATTGACGATTTAAGAATTATTTTTAATAGTTATTGACAAATAGAGAACAATACTGACATTTTGAAAGCATGATTGGCATCTAAAGAACATGATGGACATCTGCTAAACATGATTGATAGTTAAAAACATGACTGATGTCATTGCTAAGCAAAGTTAAAGACCAGAAGAATGTTTATTAGTATTGGACCGGTGGTTTGAAAATGTGTTTCCGCCCACCCACCCAAGTGTTTGTCTGCTGCTAAGAAACATGACAGAGTGACTGACAGATGTCATTAAGTTGGAAAACAAAGGTGGCATAACTAATTTCTTGATAAGAAACACTCGGGCGGGTGAGTGGGAACACAGTTTATGAATATTGCGCTAGTGGTTTAAAAATGTGTTTCCGCGCAACCATTCAAGAGTTTGTCATACATTTTTTTTTTAATTTTAATCACCTGTTGTGTTCCTGCAGCCAAAAAACATGACAAAGTGTCATTACTGATGTGACTAAGTTGGAAGACAGAGTTAACGTAACTAAACACAGTTTATAAATTTTGAGCCGGTGGTTTAAAAATGTATTCCGCCTACCCACTTAAGTAATTGTCATAAAGAAATAAGAAGTTGCAACCACTAGCTCTGTTTCTGCTGCTTAAGAAACATGACAGTGTAACTGACAGATGTCATTAAGTTAAAAACAAAGGTGATGTTACTATTTTCTTGACAACAAACACTTGGGCTGGTGGGCGGAAACAAAATTTATGAATATTGGGTCGGTGGTTTAAAACTGTGTTCCCGCCCACCCTCTCAAGTGTTTGTCCTACAGAAATTAGAAGTTGGAACTACCTGCCGTATTCCTGCACATTTTAAATACATGTGTTACTGTAGAAACATGTTAAAAACATTGATTAACAATTTAGTGAAGTAAAAACCAGTTGCTCACAATTTATGATATAATGTACCTCGCTCACCCAAGTGTTTATAGACAAGAAAACAGTAATTAATAAAAAATAATCACTTTTACTTTATGTACTTTATTATTTTTGGACAATAAAATGATAACGGTATCCACTTCTGATATTTTAGTGACTGACAACTGACATTTATTACTTTTAACAGTATAGATGTAGAATCGTTGCAGATAATATAATATTTTATTTGTTTGTATACATGAACTCGGGTGGGTTACAATAGTAAAAGAAAATTCACCAAAAACGCCCACTACAGTGTTTGCGCAATACATTACTAAATATTATTTATTTAATATAGTAACAGGAACACAGGAACCTCTAAAAAAAATTAGAAGTTTGTTAAAAATTCATTAACATAACAAAATCTTTACAAAACTTTTTGAGCAACAATTCAAATTTTTAAAGATGTTTTAGAATAGCGTTTGTTGGTCAAATGAATTTTGATAATTAAAACTTTAGCAAATTTAACTTAAATACATTGAAAACCTTTGAAGAAAACTTTTAACAATTTTGAAACCTTAAATCGCATATTCTAGCTTTTTTTTAATTTTCTTTAATAAATGTGATTTGCAACCAATATTTTCTTTTGTAAATGCAATTTGTAACCAATTTTATACAAAAAATACGTTTTTTAAACAATTTTTAATAAATTTATTGAATTAACTTTGATTTACAAGCGATTTCATTACAGAAAAACGATTTTTAAACAAATTTTAATGAATTCTTATAATTAAAATGCATTTTAAACAGTATTTTGATAGGTTTTGTTTGATAAATGTAATTTATGAGCAATTGCATATATAAATTACGTTTTTTGAGCAATTTTTTAAGCAAATTAAAATGAATTTTTTGAGTAAATCGCATATTCTGGCTATATTTAGAGATTTTCTCTAATAATTGTATTTTGCAATCAACATCTTCTCTATCAAGTGTGATTTACGACCAATTTTATATAAAAAATACAATTTTTGATGAATTTTATCAAGTAAATGTGATTTACAAACAAAATCATTTCAGAAAAACAATTTTTAAGCGAATTTTGATGAATTCTTCTGATTAAAATGCATTTCTAACAGTAGCTTGATAGATTTAGTCCGATAAATGTAATTTACGAGCATTTGCACACAAAAATTACGTTTTTTGAGTGATTTTATAAACAAAATTTAATTATTTTTTTAATTAAATTACATATTGTGGCTGTATTTTGAGATTTTCTCCAATAAATACAATTTGCAACTAATACCTTTTTTAGTAAATGTGATTTACATTCAATTTCATACAAGAAAAAACGTATTATGGGCTATTTTATTGCAGAATAAACGATTTTTTAACAAATTTTGATGAATTCTTACGATTAAAATGCATTTTTAACTGTATTTGATAAATACAAATCTAATAAATGTGATTTGCTAGTAAATTTATATAAAAATTACGTTTTTTGAGCGATTTTCTAAGCAAATTTTGATAATTTTCTTAAGTAAAATGCATATTCTGGCTGTATTTTGAGATTTTCTTTAATAAACGTGATTTGCAACCTATACCTTCTCTAGTAAATGTGATTTACAACAAATTTTTTACAAAATATACTTTTTCTGAACCATTTATGATGAATTTTGTCAATTAAATGTGATTTACAAGCAATTTTATAACAGGAAAACAATTTTTAAGCAAATTTTGATAAATTCTTATGATTAAAACGCATTTTAAATAGTTTTATAATAGAGTTTGTCTAAAAATATAACTTACGAGCAATTGCATACCAAAATTACGTTTCCTGAGCGATTTTCTAAGCAAATTTTGATAATTTTCTTAAGTAAAATGCATATTCTGGCTGTATTTTGAGATTTTCTCGAATAAATGTGATTTGCAACCAATATCTTTTTTTATTGAATGTTATTTACCACTAATTTTATACAAAAAATAAGTTTTTTAAGCAATTTTTGATGAGTTTTATTAAGTAAAAGTGCGATTTCATAACAGAAAAACAATTTTTAAGCAAATTTTGATAAATTTATTATGATTAAGATGCATTTTTAACAGTTTTTGTTAACTAAATGTAATTTACGAGCAATTGCATACAAAATTTATGTTTTCGGAGCAATTTTCTAAGCAAATTTTAATATTTTTTTTAATTAAACTGCATATTTTGGCTGTATTTTGAGATTTTCTCCAATAATTTGTGATTTGCAATCAATATCTTTTCTAGTAAAAGTGATTTACAACCAATTTTTTACAAAAAAACACGTTTTTAAGTGTTAAATTTTATCAGGTAAATGTGATTTACAAGCAATATCATAACAGAAAAATGATTTGTAAGCGAAATTTTGATAAATTTTTTTGATTAAAATGCATTTTTTACAGATTTTTAAAAGATTTGATTTAATAAATGTAATTTACAAGCAATTGAATGCAAAAATTACATTTTCTAAGCGATTTTCTAAGCTCATTTTGACAATTTTTTGATTAAATTGCATATTCTGGCTGTTGTTTGAGATTTTTTCCAATAAATGTGATTTGCAACTAAGTTTTTTTTTTAGTAAATGTGATTTACAACCGATTCTATACAATAATTAGGTTTTCTGAAAAAAAATTGATGAATTTCATCAAGTCAATGTAATTTACAAACGATTTTATAACAGAAAAATGATTTGTAAGCAAAATTTTGATAAATTCTTATGATTAAAACGCAATTTTACCAGTTTTATGATAGATTTTGTCTAAAAAATTTAACTTACAAGCAATTGCATACCAAAATTACGTTTCCTGAGCGATTTTCTAAGCAAATTTTGATCATTTTCTTGAGTAAATCGCATATTTTGGCTGTATTTTGAGATTTTCTCTAATAAACGTTATTTGCAACCTATACTTTTCCTAGTAAATGTGATTACAACAAATTTTATACAAAATATACGTTTTCTGAGCCATTTTTGATGAATTTTGTCAATTAAATGTGACTTACAAGCAATTTCATAACAGGAAAACAATTTTTAAGCAAATTTTGATAAATTTTTATGATTAAATCGCATTTTTAACAGTTTTATAATAGATTTTGTGTAAAAAATATAACTTACGAGCAATTGCATACCAAAATTACGTTTCCTGAGCGATTTTCTAAGCAAATTTTGATCATTTTCTTGAGTAAATTGCATATTCTGTCTGTATTTTAAGATTTTCTCTAATAAATGTGATTTGCAACCAATATCTTTTTTTAATTAATGTGATTTACAACTAATTTCATACAAGTAATACGTTTTTTAAACAATTTTTGATGAATTTTATTGAATTAAAGTGATTTATAAGCAATTTTATAACAGCAAAACAATTTTTAAGCAAATTTTGATGAACTTATTATGGTTAAGATGCATTTTTAACAGTTTTTGTTTACTAAATGTAATTTACGAGCAATTGCATACAAAAATTATATTTTCTGAGCAATTTTGTAAGCAATTTTTTGTAATTTTTATGATTAAATAGCATATTCTGGCTGTATTTTGAGATCTTTTCTAATAATTTGTGATTTGCAACCAATATCTTTTCTAGTAAATGTGATTTACAACCAATTTTATACAAATAACACTTTTTTGAGCAATTTTTGATGAATTTTATTAAGTAAATGTGATTTACAAGCAATTTCATAACAGAAAAATGATTTGTAAGCGAAATTTTGATTAATTCTTCTGATTAAAATGCATTTTTTACAGATTTTTAAAAGATTTGATTTAATAATACATTAATTAAATTAAATCTTTTAAAAATCTGTAAAAAATGCAATTACAAGCAATTGCATGCAAAAATTACGTTTTCTAAGCGATTTTCTAAGCATATTTTGATATTTTTTTTATTAAATTGCATATTATGGCTGTATTTTGAGATTTTTTTTCAATAAATATGATTTGCAACTAATATTTTTTTTTAGTAAATGTGATTTGCAACCAATTGCATACAAAAATTACATTTTCTGAAATTTGTTGATAAATTTCTTCAAGCTGATGTAAAATTTAAGCGATTTTATAACCGAATAAACAATTTTTAAGCAAATTTTGTTAAATTCTTATGATTAAAACGCATTTTTAACAGTTTTATGATAGATTTTTTCTAAAAAATTTAACTTACGAGCAATTGCATACCAAAATTACGTTTCCTGAGCGATTTTTTTTCAACAAATTTTGATAATTTACTTGAGTAAATCGCATATTCTGGCTGTATTCTGAATTTTTTTCTAATAAATGTAATTTGCAACCAATATCTTTTTTATTAAATGTGATTTACAACTAATTTCATTCAAAAAATTTGTTTTTTAAGCAATTTTTGATGAATTTCATAAATCACTTTTAGATTTATAAGCGATTTTATAAGAGAAAATCTATTTTTAGACAAATTTTGATAAATTCTTATGATTAAAATGCATTTTTAACAGTTGTTTGATAGATTTTGTTTAATAAATGTAATTTACAAGCAATTGCATACAAAAATTACGTTTTCTGAGCGATTTTTGATGAATTTCAATTATTTACAAGCGATTTTATAACAGAAAAATTATTTTTAAGCGAATTTTGTTGAATTCTTATGATTAAGTTGCATTATTTTGATAGATTTTGTTTAATAAATGTAACTTGCAATCATTTACATGCAAAAACACGTTTTCTTGGGCCATTTTTTTTATATTTCTTTAAGTAACTGAGATTTACGAGCAATTTTATGAAAGAAATACGGTTTTCTAAGCGAATTTTGATATTTGAGCTATTTTTTGTTTGTTTTATAAATAAGTTTCAATAAGTTTTGTGATAAAAAATGCATTTTCTAATGGAATTTTGATGGATTTCATTTAGTAAATATGATTTACAAACGACTTTTTAAAAGAAAATTGGTTTTCTAAGCGATTTTTGATGAATTTTATAATTATAATGCATTTTCTAACCGTATTTTGATTAATTATGTATAAAATGTGATATACAAACGATTTTGTACAAGAAATGCATTTTATTAGCAATTTTTGGCTCTAATTCCATGAATAATAAGCGATTTCATACTAGAAATGCGGTTTTCTTAACGGAATTTTATAAATAACATAAAAAACATCTCTGACAGTTTAAAAAATGTTTTGCAAAAATTATTGATGAAAAACATTATTGGCAATTACAGAACATAATTTGACAAAAGTGTTTGATAATTTTGAAGCATCGTTGAATGACAACACAAAAATATTTTGCTAAATGATTTACAGTTAAAGAATAAAATTGACATTTTGAGAAATGATTCACACCAAGAGAATATGATTGATATCCTGTGAACATATTTGACACCTAACATACATGATGGACAGTCAAAGGACATTATCGTCATCTAAAGAACATGATTGTTGTCTAAAAAACTTGATTGATATGTAGAAAATACTTTAATATCTTTAATTGTCAGCTTGAGAACGTTTTGCAAAAATTATCAACAGTTAGAGAATCAAATTGACTATTTATGAACATACTACATTATTTTTGTGACTAAAATTGTATATTTGGGTTTACATAACTAAAAAGCTTATGCTATTTACTTTATTGTGCAGTCTTATCACATTTTTAAAGGGATTTGTTTAGTATGTTGGAGATCCGACGTGCAGGACTGCTAAACTAATCATCATTTGTTCATATCATATTTGCTTGGTAAAATAATTAAAAAAATAATTAAATCAAATAAAAAAATTGTCTTAAATTTAGTTTTCAAACTAGGTAAAGTACTCAGGTTTTTCTAAATACCCTCAAACCTGACTAATTGTTGAATTGATAAAGCCAGAATAGATTTAAAATTACTATAATTCAATTGAATGGTGAAATAAAAACTCCGGTAGTACCTTCTTGACTGCAATTATTTTAATCATGTTTTAGCATTGATTTACTTCATTCTAAATTAGAAATATTTAATTTATTTATTTTTTGTGATATCTGTAAATAAGGTAGCGATTAAAATAAATTATGTTGATCCTCATTTCTTGATGTTTCTGTGTTAATTATTATTTGTATTAAGTTATTATTTAAATGATCATTTAAATAACTATTCGAGTTATATTTATAATTAATTATTCCCATTTTGAACAATAAAATTTAAATTTGCACTGTTAAATAATATGTAATATCATAACTACAAATAATATGTCTATTTGCAGTCAACTATTCACTCGCATATTATTGTTAGAACTATTTTTATTTATAAAATACAAAATTTAATATAATAATATTAAATGCATTAAACAATAGAGCAATAACATCAGCAACTAAGTTAAAATATATATATATAAACTATATACATTACCAGGTAATTATTCTCGAAGTTTCAAACTAACAATTTATTTAATAATTTTATTATTAAATGCATTCACCAACTGGCTATAATTAGCTTCGACCCGTTGATTTTATACATACATAATTACTCATCGCATTGAACTTCTAAATATTAATGAAAAACGATAAAAATGAATCAATATTATTAGATTATTAATGAATTCAAATCAAACCGCATCATTTAATTAATTATGCATTCAAATCGAATGAAATCATTCATAAATTATAATAATTAATTAATCGAATAGATTATTCATGCACGATAAGAGGATTTTCATTGTTATTTGTAAACATTTTTTTTAAATTCTGAATAAAATAATCAACTTGTTTTGATTAGCTTAAATAAATAATGGAAACGTTTATCGAATATGGAAATATTTGTTGGAATCGATAAAATTCTAATCATCTCTACATCAAATTTTCATTATAAAAGATATCCCAATACCGCAAATTCCAACAAGCGAATTCCTTTCAATAAAATGTGGTAAGCATCATTGATTTTTGAGGGTTGTGAAGGATGTAAATGTATTGGCCGACTATTAATATGAATATATTTAATTCTATTGATTTTAAGTAATTTTATAAACATTTTAAGCGTATAATAAAATGAGTCAAACCCATTTATAAAACGCTATCGATCAAATTCTTTCCAAGCTAAATAATTTATGCGAAAAAAATGTTTTTGTTTGAAATATAATCGACACGAATATTCCCTAAATGTCACTTCCCGCTTCGATCAATTTTATAAAACTCAATGCGCATTATAAATACAATTAATCCCGATCCATTCAATTTTTTTTTGTTACATTTTCCATCCGACGTGTTGCGTTGCGCTGCTACGCGCACTTTTTCATCGCGGCCAAAATTTATTATACATATTTGCATCACAAAGGGGACGAAATTAATTTTTTAAATTGAAATCGCAAGGAGACAAAAGGGGTTTTGCCTTTTTATTATTATTTTAATACACACAGATGTATAGAACGACTGTATCGTATCTTTTTTTTTCTTTCTAATTCTTTTCTTCTGCAGAAGAAACGGCTTCCTCGCATTAATTATTTAAATTATTAAATGAAGGAAAAATAATGGGACAAGCTTCTACTTCTCTTCTCGATGATGATTATTAATGTCGCTTGGAATGGGAAATGTGAATAAAAAATGCTGCAGAATTGAATAGAATTAAAAGTGAGAAGGAATTTCAAGATGTGCTATCATTAATAATTGTAATAAGTTTATATAAGAATTCTTTGGTGTTTTTTTATTAATACATGATCAATATTTTTTATGAATAATGCTGCTCCATTAACAGTTTTATCTATGCTGATTCATTTTTTAAACAAACGATTTAGTTTATTATTTATAGCTAATGATTTATCATTCTTTTTGAATATTTCAAGGATAAAACAATAAATTATTCGCAAAATCTGCCAACTAAAGCTGAAACAAATTTATTGTTAGTATTCTGAGGTTTATTGCATCCTTCAATAAAATGAGTAAACGTCCTTAATTTTCTATTCGAAAGATGTCGGAACAGAAAAAAATAAATAAGACTACAGTGAACCCCCGAAAAGTTACGACCGGTCGAGTGGGATATCTCCGGGAGAGTTAATGCTGCGCTATGTAGAAATCGATGGGACCGCTAAAAAATACAACATATGTGCTGACAATAAAAAAATCCTTCACCACTGCTGTGTCGTAAAACGACGGGTATTTTTTTTCTGCTTGTATAAGAGAAAGAGGGAATATTTTTGGTGGGTTACGTTTTCTTCCAACGATACAACTACGCGTTCCGAATATCCTCCGAGTTAATCGAGCACGCAAATTTAATATTGCCAATATAAATGTACCGGGGATTGAATATATTTATCGGAATGAATTTGTGTGCACTGCATGATATAGCCCGGAGGGCGGTTTTATTAAATGTTTAATAACACCGCCAACACCGCTCTACAATTTTGTATTAAAAAATTACCTGCTTGGTATTTATTAAAATTTAAAATGCTTTGTATCATGATTTTTTCAATTTGTTTATTTTAGTTCAAGGCTCATTTCATTTATGAATCAACATAATTTACATGTTTGAGTCTTTGAATAATTATTTGGATAATAATTCAAACAACTATGCAAAAAGTCCTATTCGAATGAGCATCATAATATTTATTCAAGTGTTCATTCAAATAATAATTTGAATGAGATGATTGGTAACGCATTTTTTTGATTTTATGTAAATTATCTTTCTAACCAGTGAGATGCTAGATATACTGATGAAGGGTGTATATCCTGAAACACTAGTGTATGTTTCTCACACTAGGTAAAGATGTATACTTTTTTTTTCTAGTTTAACAAAAAACGTAAATATACTGGCCGCCACAAGTACATGTACCTCAATTTTTATGAAAATTTCAGATAATTATCATATGTAAATTATCCAAACAAAATTTCAACAAAAAATTATGATAATTTTTTCTTTTATTTTAATAATTTGCTCTTCTACAATTTCTGAAGCACTCGGCAACACTCTTGTGCATGCTAGAAATCGAATTGTTAGCTTCCTGATCCAAATATCAGTGAGAAGAGGTGGCTGAAGATGGTCCAATTTTTTGCTGATTAAACCACACACGTGTTCAATAAGTGATAGTTCTGGAAAACAAAAAAGCCATGAAAGTAAATCATCATTTTCTATTTCCTGGAATTGTATAGTAACCCCTAGCTGTATGCGGCTTTGCATTATCCTGTTAGAAAATGGGGGTTTCTTACCTTCTTAGATAAAGCATTAATGTTGATTCTAGAACCGTGTTATTGTAGCAATTTGCGTTTAATGTTCCTGTTCTATAAGCGATTGTTCCCATACCATCACCTCGCGTGTAAGAGCTGTATGTTGTTCCAAAACAAACTGTAAATTTCTTCGTTCTTTTTGGTGACATCTCATATCTTATGACTATTGTGGGCGTACAAACAAAATTTTATATTTTCATTGACAGTTTCTTATTGCACCATTCCGGACGCCACCTCTTATGGTGAGGAGTTTAAGTCAAACAAAGGAACAGGCGGTACGACTTCAGACCAAATGATTGAATTCTCCGGTAAATTGATTTCTTGGTTAGCTTCTCCAATTGCTATTGTTGTTGTCGGTTCTGAATAACGACGAATTAAAAAGCTTAATCTTGATGTTTTGTAGTGTTTCTAGGGCGTCCAGGTTGTAATTTCTGTCGTTGTTTATATCTTTCTATCCATCTATGTCAACACTAAGCTATTTTGCTCTAATTTCTGCCACTTTGTTGGACAATATCACAAATTGACAAATCTCTGTTACGTTTGCAATTGGTTAATTTTGTATTTGATTCCAACAATCTCTGCTGCTTCATAGTTGATATAAATAAGTTTTAATGTTTTTTGTTGCTTTGCAATTAATTGTAATTCACAATTTCTAATCACATTGTCGCTTTCCAATTAATCTTAAAGTTTTCTGTCATTTTGCAACTAATTAAAGCAAGTTTTAGTTTCCTATTTTGCTTTGCATTTAATCGATGGATCCTCACAATTTCTGCTGCTTTATAATTAAGATAAGTTTTAATGTATATTGTGGCTTTGCAATTAATTTTTGACATTTTATGAACATTTTGATATTTTATAGCCGGATTTTGCTATTTTTGGGATTTTATAAAAAAAAATCCTTTTTTAGTTTTTCAAATTGTATGACCAGATTTTGCAATTTTTGACTTTTTATAAATAGAATTTTGCATTTTTAACAGTTTATGCTCTTGTTTTTTTGTAGCAATATTTTAATATTTCATTGCCGAATTTTGCTATTTTTGGGATTTCAGTTTTTTTTTTACATTTTCCAAAAGTTTATAGACAAACGTTGGTGCTTTTTGACATTTTAATGTTTTACAAAACCTAGTTTTGTTATTTTTAATATTTTATAAATTAAATTTTAAACGTTTCAGACGTTCCTGGCCGGATTTTAGTCCCTTCTGAAAATATTTTAATATTTTATGACCGATTTTTGTTATTTTTGACTTTTTATTAATAGAATTTGCACATTTTAATAGTTAATCTGGTGATCATTGAACTCGAATGTATGTACCATCCATCACTGGTGTCTACTACACCTATAACTCTAAGAAAATGAAGCCATATTCTAAAAAGCATCTTGTGTTTGCAATATTTCCTGACGAGGACTAAGTAATTTTAAAATTTTGGTGATATTATGTGAAGTGTTTATGTATAGGGTGTTGGTGCTATTAGCATCCACATTTGCATAATTCTTATCAGAATCACTAGTTCTATGTATTCTGGATGATTTTTCTAATCTGGATTCTTATCTGAAACACATGATTATTTATGATTCAAAATCAAAATCAGCATTTCTTCAAACCTAATTTCTGCAAAAATGTTTGTAAATCTGAATAAATGTGTCTTTTTCTCAATTTTAGTTGAGTTTTATGCAATCAATGTTTTTTGTGCAATTTATGATCATTTTTTTTACAAAACAATTTATTTTTTTAAAGATTTATGATTAATTTTATCCAAACAAAAATCATTTTTTTAGTAATTTTTGATTAATGCATTTTTGTGCAGGTTTTGATAATTTTTTTATTTATTTGATAGTTTTTTTTTGCAGTTATTGACAATTTTCTTTCTTTTTCTTTAAGTCTTCTATGTATGTTGGCAATCACATTGGTCCACTTTAATCTGTTTCCCTATGCTTCCGTCCCGTACAGTAGTTACATAGCATCTAAGAACCCTAAACCGAGTATGTATGCTAAGCACATGTTTCATCTTGTTGAATGCGCTTTTTGCTTTTTTGATTTGGCATCTTATTTCCCGAATGTGATCCCATTCTTTATTAAGGGTACATCTTAAGTATGTAATTGTTTCAGCCATTTGTAACGTTTTATTGTTGGGAGTGAGCCGAAAGTTATCTATGCGGTTTTTGCTGATGATTAGGATTTACGTTTTCTTGCAGTTCAACTTCATTCCGTATTGTTTGCTAACGTTTGTTATGCAGTCTATCAGTCTCTAAAGTCCTTCGGCATTATTAACTGCTCTGATCAGTGTCGTCTGCATATCTGAGGTTGTTTATTGTTTCGCCGTTTATTACTAAACCTTTCTCTACGTTGTTTAGTGTTTTTTTGAATAGCTGTTTTGAATATGCGTTGAACAGCAGTGGTGATAGTACACAATCTTGGTGGACCCCTCTCTTCACCATAAACTCTTCGGATATTTGGTCTTCTACCCGGGCTATGGCCTTTTGCTGTAGGTACAGATTAAATATTATGTCTATGTCTTTGTTGTCAATTCCTCTTTCACGTAGAATTGCAATGAGATGGCTTTGTTGAACTTTATCCAATGTTTTCTTGAAACCAATAAAACATCAAATACATCTGCGTTGATGTTGCGTGCTTTTTGGATAAGGACTTGTATGGCGAATAACGCCTCTCTAGTTCCTAGTTCTTTTCTAAAGCCAAATTGTGTATGATTGATGTTGTCGTCTAGTTTACTATATATGCGAGTTTGGATGATATTGAGGAATACTTTTAGAACGTGACTCATCAGACTGATTATTCTGTGTTATGAGCATTTTGTTACGTTTGCTTTCTTTGGGAGTGGAATATATGTGGATATTAACCAATCTTTTAGTATTTAACCTTCTGTGTAGATTTTGTTGAGGTGCGTAGTCACCAATTTTACTTGTTCAGGCTCTAGTAGTTTAAGGATCTCCCCGTGTATCTGATCTGGTCCCGGAGCCTTGTTGTTTTTCGGTTGATTGCTTCTTCTACTTTTTGTTGAGTAATAGTTGGCTTTTTGTCCCGCGATGTTGTAGTCATATTGTTGTCTACATCTATGTCTCCAAAAAGCTTTTCCATATATTGTTTTCATCTTGTTAGTATTTTGTCAGTTTCTGTGATGATGTTATGCTCTAGGATTACGCCCCTTCCTCTTCGTTGCTTGCTTCCTATTGCTTCTTTTATTATGGAGATTGAAGCTGTTGTATTTGCTTGTAGTACTTTGCACATTTCTCTTGTAACCATTGCTCTTTAGCTTCTTTAATAGTAAGTATTAAGTACTTTCTTGAGCAGTTTTTTATACATTTCTTGGTTTTTGGTTCTATATTGCCTTTTTTAAGAAAATACATTTTTTACAAAATTTTTGAAGAATTTTAACTAACCTTTTTAAAGTTTATTTGAAATTTGTCTAATTTTATGCCAAAATTTAAAATATGTTAATTTAAAAAAAATATTAAACAGAGTATATTAGCAAGTACTCAATTGTTTTTTTGGGGACTCAGAGTATGCTTCTGATTCAAATTTGGAAGCTATGATACTTATTAATTATATTAATTTTAATAGTATTTTGTATAACAAGAGTGGATAGTATGCCCATATTGCACGAAGACGAATTTGGAGCACGACGCTGCAGGCGTTCTTAATCTATTTTTGACATTTTACAAATAAAAAAACCATTTGTATTTAGCGACGTAATCAAATAAACATTGTGATATGTATTTTTTGTTTTTATGGTTGGTACGGCAAATCATATCCACACTAGAGTGTATATATGATACATATCCATTCAGTTAGGCGTAAAAAAAAGTGACAATATATAGAAGGAAGTAGAAAAAAATTAAAAGATAGTGCGAAACGTGTTCTGTTGAATCTTAAGGGCTGAAATTTGGCTTGGCTTACTTTTTTGCATAAAGATTACTTTCTGAGGGTGCACACACAAAAATTACACCTTTTTTTTTTAAACCAGTCTAGTATATATATACCTAATGACAAGGTAGGCAATCAAGCTGTCGCGCACACCGAACCACAGAGAAGTCATGTGTATGTGGGTGCAATCAATTGTGTATTGCCTTGCGGGTAATTGTGATTTACTTTATAATCACTTTAAGCGATATAAACCGTTGGAGCCAAAAGATTATCGAATGGAGACTATTTGAGTATAATTAAGGAAGAGGAAGACCACAAAATAGATGGTATGACAACCTAAAACAAGCAGCGGAGCTAGGATAAATAAGAAAAACTCAAAATCGAGAGCAACAAAAGGAAATAGGAAATGCCTACGTTTAAGAATGGATATAAAAGGCTAAGGTAAAATCACTTCGTCATAAATCTGGACGTTTTCTGTCGTTTACTAATTACTTTAAATAAACTCTAGTCTCTTATGTTGCTTTGCATTAAGTCACATTTTACTGTGTTGATTTGCGATTGATACTTACATTTACTGCCTCTTTGTGGTTATTTTAAACAAGCTTTAATGTCTTTTATCGTTTTGTGATTAATCGTGATTTGCCTAGTACAAGTTTATATTTACTGTGTTATCTGTTAGACATCTAACACCAAAACTAAACAAATGGAAGAACACAAAACTGTAATTCTTAAAATACAAAGTGCGGCAGGAAAACTTGCTGATTTGAATTGGGCGCCAATGAGCGAGACGTAATCAGAAAGGGGTAGGGAAGGTTTTATTCAAAAGAGGGGGTCCTCAAGTTTTGTTACCGCTTAAGCCAGTTGTCGTCATGCGTTGGACAAAAGAGGAGCGTGCGTTTCTCGTCAAGGCCTACTTTTTCAATGGCCGTTTTGTGATTGCCACTTAACGTGCTTTTCTATTCATGCCACGGATCCTGTTTCTGGTTGGCAATTGATTGTTTTGTTGGTCTAAAGGTCAACAGAAACTTCGAGAGTGAGAGTGTCGTTTTTGCACTTTTCCCGGCGTTTGGCGCGCAAATAGGCAGGTGCTCTAAGGATTTTCGATCGCAGTGTGAAACGAATTCTTCACAACGAACTCAAGTTTTATCCCTACAGTCTTGCTGTGGTGCAAGAGCTCAGTAAACGCGATTTTGTTTTTTGCCAAACTGCATGTGAAGCGCTCTTTAACTTGAGTTGTAACTTGACTTGAGGATGCAGGAAATTTTGAAGAAACACTTCTACAAGCGCCTAATCTCCTTGAGGGGTGACGTGCTGTGGCTGGCGCGTTCCCCTAATTTGGCTTCTTGTGACTTATTTTATGGGAATATCTCAAATCTATTGTTTACAATGCAACATCTGAAAGACAATATTTGCCAAGCCACCGCCAACATTCCCGTCGATATGCTCAAAAGAGCAAAATTTCAAAAAGCGGGTAGATCAGTGTATCGCTAATGAGGGCCGCCATTTGTCCGATGTCATTTTTAAAACCACTTAAAACAAAAATTCAGGATGTGTACAATACGGTAAAAAAAGAATTAAAACAATATGTGAAATACATTTTTTTTTATTGACCTTTGAAATCAGCAAGTTTCCCTGCCGCATCCTGTACTTCAAATTGGTCCACTTATAAATACATAAGAGGCCAAAAGAACAACCCAGAAGCCACATAACTGAATAGCTTTAGAGCCACATGACAATTACACAGAAATAATAAAAGTACTGCAAGAAGAAGTAACAAAACTTAGTTATTTATTCCATCTGGATAAAATTGACCATCTTACCTAAAAACCAATGCAAAGAAATGCAGTGAGCATCGTAAAATAAGCCTTATCAAGCACGTTTTAAACTTTTTTTACGTAGGTATATTACTCTAAAGAATCTATCGCAAAACAGAGAAAGGTATAGGAAAAACGCAGTTTGGTTTCCGTAGCAATCTTGCTCTATTTGGCGTACAAGTAGTAGTACAGCATTGCCAAGATGAAACCGTGATTTTTTTTTTACAATATACTTTTTTTATTATTTTTGCTTATCAGTATAAGTAAGGATGAACAACTACTTTTATGTATTTAAATTCATGTTACTATATCTATAGTTAAAAATAATGCAAAAACAGACAGAAACATATTAACAGAACAAGAAATGAGTACATATTATCACGGATATATGTATCACTGTTACCACAGTGTATTGAAAAAATATTGTACGAGTACAGAACTGCTTCTGTCAGCCTTGCTTTAATGATACTTTTATATCTTTTAATTGGCAGTACCTGGATCTGAAGAGGAAGAAAATTAAACATTTTTAATTATATAAACTCATAGCTCTGTTGAGTTTTTTGTAATCGATGATTAAGAATGGTTAAATTGTTTTTAAAGAGTGTATAATGTTGGTGATTAAATTATTTAATGCCAAAAATCTTATCGCTCTTTCTTGAAGGACATATGCTAACTACTTTACAAAAGGATACTTTATTATAGCAAACAGTGTACATGTGCAAAGCACACCTTTTTTGCAGTTTTAAAATCTGTATTTTCGTTAACTTTTTTTAAGTAAATATAAGTTTTTAATAATCTATTTGTTTAGATAATCTACCTGCACCTTTCAGTTGAGTTTGGCTTAGAAATGAACTCCCAAAAACCTAATATGTTTCTCAGGTTCTTGAGTAATCATAACAATAGCCAAAAACTCAGTTTTATTACTAAAGGGTGATCTATTTAAAAAAAAAAAATTAAAAAACAAAAAAAACCATTTTTATCGGGTAATCTTTATAATCATACAAAAAAATCATTTTGTACATTAATGTTTTAAAGATTTTTTTTCCAATGTTGGATGTAACATGGTTCATTTAGAAGTTTTAATTTTTGGTGACGCGTTTAAGTATTTTAAGTGGTATTTGGCAAATGACGGAAGTATTGTTGGTCTCTAATTCCCCAATCGTAGACGGCTTATTCATGTAAACTTTGAACTATACGTAGTCTTGAAAGAAAAAGTTTAGAGATGTGATATATGATTTTGGCGGCTAATTCACTGGTCCGAAGCGTGAAATTAACTGTTCATCCAATCGTTCTCGCAATTAAGCCATGGATTCACGGGCTATTTGGCAAGTAACGCCGTTTTGTTAAAACCAAATGTTGTTAAGATTACCGGTTTCAATTTTAGGCAGCAAATAGTCTGTTATTATTGTGCGATAACGGGTCCTATTTACAGTTACGTTCTAGCCGAACTTAATTTTTAAGAAATGTTGCACCAGCTTATAAACCACACCAAACCGTTGTTTTGTTTGAATGTAATGGCACCTCTTGAATCTCTTCTGGTTGCACTTTAGCTTAAATGCGGCAATTCTGCTTATTGACGTAGCTATTATTAATTAAGGAATGGGCCTTATTGCTGAACAAAATTTTGGTAAAAAACAGTAGATTTTCTTGAAACTTTTCAAGAGCCCATAGCCTGAAACGGTGATATGTACACATTACTTGCTTGCACATTTACATCTAAATTATTAATGTATACAAGAAACAACAAAAGACCCAGAATAGACCCTTGTGGTACCTAGCAATTTTTTTTTTCTATTAAATAACACAAATTTAAAATATTGCTTGTAACTTCATAGTAATGCAGTTTATCTAACAATTTTTTGTGACACACACAATCAAAAACTTTACTTAGATCAATATATGCAGTACTCAATTCTATCTCGCGTTTGAAAGCTTGATCGATCAACTCACACATAAAACTTATTGTAGATTTGCCTTTTCTATATTCAAATTGGGCATTGCTTAGCTTTAGGTCTATAAAAGAATTTAATCAAATATTTTTGAGAAATACGGTATTATAGAGATTGGTCTCTAGTTCTTTGGATCATTTTGTTTCTTTTTTTTTATGTCTTGGAACTACTAACTTTATTTTATGACTTGGAACTATACTTTCTTTTTTTTTGTTGATTGCGATTTATTGTGAATGAAACTATGGCGCTTATATTTACTGTAAATGCATTATTTCACGTTTATACAGGGTGGCCCAAAAGTCACAACATCATATAAAATTCAAATAACTTTTTTTTATCTAATCAAATTATTAAAGCGTCATCCTTGGAAATTAATTATGGAGAAATTTACGACTTAATCTTTTTCTATATGGAAAACAAACGATCAATTGTGTTATTGCAAAGAGCCTACACTTGTCATTTTGGAGTCAGAAAACAATTATATAAGCAAACTGAGTAATTTACCACGTGCTGGGAGGCCACGATCAGAGAAGTAAGAGGATAATAAAGCATCGAAGAAGAGCCTTCAATGTCAACTTAAAGGCGGTCCCAGCGTTTAAAGATTTTCCGAATCTTGCTCCAGAGAATTCAAGGAAAGCCAGCAGATTATCGGAATCGATTAGCGTATGTCGTCCAGATCAAAGAATTGGCTAAGCAATAAGCTGATTTCATTCACAATCTTATTAGAATCGACGAAGCACACTTCCATCTAACCGGTTTTGTTAACAAACTAAATAGGCAATTTTGGGAGACAGAAAATCCAAGAATAGTTCACCAACGTAGTTTGTATCTAGTAAAAGTAGCGGTTTGGTGTCCAGTAACTGCAGGAAGGGTTCTTGGACCTTACTGTATTGAAATTGTGGCAGAAAACGCACTAATCATTGAGAAATGCTGGAGAATTTTGTGCGTTTTGCTGTCTTGGATACTCTAAAAGTATAGTGGAGAAGATGATGCTACTACCCATATAGTTTGCCTGATAACTGAACTATTAAGGCAAATTTTTGGAAAAAGGATAATTTTGCAAAATTTTGAATTTACTTGGCTGCCACGCTCACCTGACTTAACTAATTCAGACTATTTTTTGTGGAGATATTTGAAAAATAGAGTATACTGTAACAATCCTCGAGCTATTCGGCAATTGAAAGCCAACATCTATGAAGAAATTGAAGGAATAAGCCAAAAATATTAAATTTATTTATAACAGTAAATAGAGCTAATTAATTACACTTAAGAACTTTGTAGTTAATCTAGGAATGTTTTTTGATATTTATGGCATCTTGTGAACATTATTTTACAGTTTAAAAAAAATGTTGTGTGTCTAAAAATATTTCATTACTATTCAGGAACATTTTATGACAATTCTAAACTATTTTTATAGTTAAGAACATTTTATGATATGTTGGAGTAATTTTATGATATTTAACAATATTTTAGTCGATCTACAAAAGATGTCACTAATACTTGGGAACATTTTTTGACAGTTTAAGAACATATTGTTTGTCTAAAAAAATTTATTGCCATTTAGAAACATTTTATTACATCTTCAGAACATTTTCTGACAGTTCATAGATTTGTTATTAGTTAAGAAATATAATTATCATAATTCAAAAACATATTAAGACACTTTGGAGCTAAAAATCCTACGTTTAATTGTGTGCGTGCTCAGGTTAACCAGTGACGGACACTCAAAAATTGCCTTTAATTTTATTTGCTTTTTGAAATTTTGTTTGGATCAAATTGTAAAACTAGAGATTTATGATATTTTAACTTCAAATTTTACATCAAATATATTTTTTGTAAATTTTGAAAAAAATAATTTAAAATTACAATTTTTGACAGTGAGTAAAAATTTAGGTTTGAAATAAAAAAAGAAGCTGTGGCAAATTTCAAAGTATGTAAAGCAGTAAATGAAAAAACGATTCAATATTAAAATAATATAAAAACAATTTTCCAAGTTTTTGAGAGAATTTTGTAAAAATTTTGAGATTCAATTTTGAAAATTGTGGTCACAGCCTGCTATGATGTAAAGCAGTATTTGATGCTGTTAGTGGAACGATTTTTCAAATGGTAATAAAACATTTTTTAAAAGGTTATTTTGAAACCAAAGCACTACTCTAACAAGTGCTTACAATAAATAGCGCAATGTAATAAAAAATAAGTATGGTTTAACTTTCTTTAGTATCAGCTTAACATTTGATAACAAATTTGCATTGAAAAGAAAAACCATTGAATAGAATCGATGTAAATTACTCTATAATAGACTCAATTCTTTAAGCCAATTGTCACTTATTTTTATCCAACGATTTGATATTCAAATATGTAAAATGAACTTTCGCCACTGTAAAGTTTTGCAGGATCGAATTGCATTTAATTAGCCGTAATAGGAGCATTCCCGAACGTTTGCCGTAATTAGAAACTCCCGAAGACGGTATGCATCCTGACAATGGTTTAAAATTCTTGAACCCCCTACTCTTGAACGCGCGCTATTCTCCATTTAGTGGCGAATTTACGGCGAGAAATATCAGAGAGCAATTTTCCGCACGGAACAATTCGGTTTTCTTGCATAATAATCCATTTTAATTGTTATGTTTTTGTCCAAATTACTGGCTGGATATTATCAAGCAATTTTTATAAATTTTAATGTTAATGATTATGACCGGTTTCAATGTTTACTATTTATGCATGCAAATCGTGCGATATCGACCATGGAAAAGAGGCCACTGGAAAAGTCCCTTTTTTGCTTTTCTATGTGTGTGAGCGATTCCCAGCTCGCATTACGGCACAATGGGGTTCCGGTCCACTCGAGCGCCACTCGCCGCGGGTTTCCAGAGCTTCCTGTCGCTTTTCTTCCACCAACAACAACTCCCGGAATTTCCCACTAATTAACCGCAAGCCACAAAAATCATTTTATTCAATATTTTACAAAAATATTAATGCTGACCTATCTCAATTGTTCCAGTTTCACTCTTTCGTTCCGGAAAGGCTATCCACGCGCCCATATAAAGTGTAACAACACACATAAACAACTTAAACTGTCGTGCCGCTTGCTGTATTTTCCACCCCATATCTGCTTATTTATGGCAGCATTTGATTTGCTATGTTTACGTTTAGTCCACAGATTTGTTGTTCGTTCGTCCCAGATTTTCATTTCAATTTATAAAAAATATGCATCGAATACAAACACCCTTTGATCTTTCTCTAGTATGCTTAAAGTAAACGTTTGTTGAAATCAAAAGCTAATTTGACAAACTTCATATTATATAGCGACACAGTAAATATAAACTTAGAAGAATTGATTTACAATTTTATTGTTTGTCCAAACGTAGTAAAACTTATTTCAATTAATTGCGAAGCAATAAAGAATGCTAAAAGTATCTATTACGAATAGATACTAGAGTTTATTTAAATCAATCTCGAAGTAAATTTAAATCTAAAATAACTATTATACGATTAATCGTGAAGAGACGTAAGAGACTAGAATTTATTTAGGGTAAACGTAAGCGACAGAAAACGTTAGGAACATTAAATATAAACTTGTAATAAGTGTGAATCTTGACTTTCTAGTTCATTAACAATCAGTCAATGCTTTTTTTTTGTTTTTATTAATTTTAACTCCACCATAAGAAGATCATTGTTGAGGATTTAGTTAGAGTATGTTAGGTTATTGGTACAAGATGTTTTCTAACTCTACCATTAGAAGATTATTGTTGAGGATTTGGTTAGGTTTGGTTAGGTACAAGATATTTTCTAACTCCACCATGAGAAGTACAATGTTGAGGATTTGGTTAGATTAGTTTAGGTTAAGTTAGGTTAGGTTAGGTTAGGTTTGATTAGGTTAGGTTATTGGTCATGATGTTTTGTAACTCCACCATTAGAAGATCATTGTTGAGGATTTGGTTAGGTTAGGTTAGGTACAAGATAATTTCTAACTCCACCATGAGAAGATCATTTTTAAAGATTTGGTTAGGTTGGGTTAGGTACAAGATTATTTCTAACTCCACCATGAAAAGATCATTGTTAAGGGTTTGGTAGATTAAGTTAGGTTATAGGTACAAAATGTTTCCTAACTCTACCATTAGAAGATCATTGTTGAGGATTTGGTTAGATTAGGTTAGGTTATTGGTACAAGATGTTTTCTAACTCTACCATTAAAACATTATTGTTAAAGATTTGGTTAGGTTAGGTTAAGTACAAGATATATTCTAACTCCACCATTAGAAGATCATTCTTGAGGATTTGGTTAGGTTAAATTAGGTTATCGGTACAAGAAGTTTTCTAACTCCACCATTAGAAGATCATTGTTCAAGATTTTGTTAGGTTAGGTTAGGTTCAAGAAATTTTCTAACTCCACTATGAAAAGATCATTGTTGAGAATTTGGTTAGGTTAAGTTAGGTACAAGATATTTTCTAACTCCACCCTGAGAAGATCATTGATGACGATTTAGTTAAATTAGGTTAGGTTATTGGTACAAGATGTTTTCTAACTCCACCATTAGAAGATCATTGTTGAGGATTTGGTTAGGTTAGGATAGATACAATATATTTTCTAACTCTACTATGAGAAGATCATTGTTGAGGATTTGGTTAGGTTAGGTTAGATACAAGATATTTTCTAACTCCACTATGAGAAGATCATTGTTAAGGATTTGGTTAGAATAGGTTAGGTTATTGCTATGTTTTCTAACTCCACTATTAGAAGATCATTGTTGAGGATTTGGTTAGGGTAGGTTAGGTTAGGTTAGGTTAGGTTAGGTTAAGTTATTGGTACAAGATATTTTCTAACTCTACCAATAGAAGATCATTGTTGAAGATTTGGTTAGGTTAGGTTAGGTACAAGATATTTTTTTCAACATGAAAACATCATTGTTGAAGATTTGGTTAGATTAGGTTAGGTTATTGATACAAGATATTTTTTAACTCCATCATTAGAAGATCATTGTTAAAGATTTGGTTAGGTTAGGTTAGGTACAAGATGTTTTTTAACTCCACCATGAGAAGATCATTGTTGAGGATTTGGTTAGGTTAGGTACAAGATGTTCTCTAACTCCACCATGAAAAGATCATTGTTGAGGATTGGGTTAGATTAGGTTAGGTTGTCGATACAAGATGTTTTCTAACTTCTCCATTAGAAGATCATTGTTAAGGATTTGGTTAGGATAGGTTAGGTACAAGATATTTTCTAACTCTACCATAAGAAGATTATTGTTGAGGATTTGGTTAGGTTAGGTTAGGTTAGTTACAAAATATTTTCTAACTTTACCATTAGAAGATTATTGTTGAGGATTTGGTTAGATTAGGTATAGGTTATTGGTACAAGATGTTTTCTAACTCCACCATTAGAAGATCTTTATTGAAGAGTTTGTTAGGTTAAGTTAAGTACAAGAATTTTTCTAACTCTATTATGAGAAGATCAGTCTTGAGGATTTGGTTTGATTAAGTTAGGTTATTGGTACAAGATGTTTTCTAACTCTACCATGAGAAGATCATTGTTGAGGATTTGGTTAAATTAGGTTAGGTTATTGGTACAAGATGTTTTCTAACTCCACCATTAGAAAATCATTGTTGAAGCTTTGGTTAGGTTAGGTTAGGTTCATGATGTTTTCTAACTCCACCATGAGAAGATCATTGTTGAGGATTTGGTTAGGTTAGTTACAAGATATTTTCTAACTCCACCATGAAATGATTGTTGAGGATTGGGTTAGATTAGGTTAGGTTGTCGATACAAAATGTTTTCTAACTTCACCATTAGAAGATCATTGTTAAGGATTTGGTAAGGTTAGGTTAGGTACAAGATATTTTCTAACTCTACCATAAGAAGATCATTGTTGAGAATTTGGTTAGGTTAGGTTAGGTTAGTTACAAAATATTTTCTAACTTTACCATTAGAAGATTATTGTTGAGGATTTGGTTAGATTAGGTATAGGTTATTGGTACAAGATGTTTTCTAATTCCACCATTAGAAGATCATTATTGAGGAGTTTATTAGGTTAAGTTTAGTACAAGATTTTTTCTAACTCTACCATGAGAAGATCAGTCTTGAGGATTTGGTGAGATTAAGTTAGGTTATTGGTACAAGATGTTTTCTATCTCCACCATTAGAAGATCATTGTTGAGGATTTGGTTAGGTTAGGTTAGGTACAAGATATTTTCTAACTCCGCCATGAAAAGATCAATGTTGAGAATTTGGTTAGGTTAGGTTAGGTTATTGGTACAAGATGTTTTCTAACTTTACCATTAGAAGATCATTGTTGAGGATTTGGTTAGGTTAGGTTAGGTTAAGTTACTGGTACAAGACATTTTCTAACTCCACCATGAGAAGATCTTTTTTGATGGTTTAGTTAGGTTATGTTAGGTCTGGTTATTGGTGCAAGATATTTTCTAATTTCACCATTAGAAAATCATTGTTGAGGATTTGGTTAGGTTAGGTTAGGTTAAGTTAGGTTAGGTTAGGTACAAGATATTTATATTAACTCCATCATGAAAAGATCTTTGTTGAGGATTTGGTTAGAGTTGCCAGTAATCATTTTGGAAAATGATACAAATTGATTTTTTTAAATGATTGAAGAAATGTTGTTCAAAATTTAACCTTTTTTCTTTATTAAGGAAATTTTATTATAGTATTTTTAACTAAAGTGAGTTTCACATAATGAACAAACAAATAATTTTATATTGTTACCTAAAAAACATAAAAAATCAAAATAAAATAAAATAATCATAACATCAAAATTGATTGTTATTGAAGGACCTGGTTATTCCGACATGTTTGCATTATAATAATTATTTGAAAAACATAATTAATTCATATATAATGAATTTCAGTTGTTATTTCAAATTAATAATTCACACCCTGAAAATGCGCACCTAATTAAAACCGACAATGAACAACAATTATTAAAATTACAAATAGCACGGCGATGAGTTTGTTTTTTTAATTAATATTAATTGCTGCATGTTAATATTAAATTATAACTTACACAAATGAATATTAAAATCTATTCAATCTAATTGAGTTTGACGATTTATCAGTGAGAACTATTGAATATTAATACAACCGGACCCCATTTACAGACAGATATCTACCATTAATTAAGGCCGGTTTTGGACAATAATTTCCTTCACCCTTGTCAGATTTCGCTCAAATCGTGCTCACTAGAGAGATATCAATTTTGTACTCAAAGTTATAACAATGTTCGATTAATGTCGAAACCGCCAATCCATGATGGATGGATTAGCATTTGTATTAATATCGAAATTAATGCATGAATAGACTTGAATTCAATTGTAATTTTTTTTATATAAATTGTATTTATCACTCTGTTAAAGGGGCGTGCGTTTTTGTTCTCGCACGTGCAAGAAGTTAATGTCTGTTTGTTTAGATGGCGTCGGAATGGATGCGATATTTCAGGCGGATACGGGCTTATCTTCGGCGGAAGCGCGCTAATGCAGAGGAACGATCCGAGGTGACAAAACCGGGAAGAGCGACGATATGGAATATTAAGCGAGTGACGGGCGAGGAAAAACAGACTCGGAGACAGAAAACAGGAAAAGAGCGGCGTATAAATAATGTTCAAGTTTTGCATCCGGGTCTGTTCCTCTGTGCTGTTACTCTGCTGTGCCTGTGGGAGAACGACGACGACGGCTAACAATAAAACATTCAAAGCGGCGAATCAAAAGGCTAGTCACGCGCCATTTCAAATTTATATACATACAGGGTGTATAGACGCGTAAGAACATTATTAAAATTCACACACACAGGACTTTAATTAAAGGAAAATTTCATTACGCTATCAGGATTTGTTTTTTATATTCTTCTGCTTCTCCTTGTTCTTATGTTGTAGCTCATTTTCTGCTTACATTTTGATGATATTTGGCAACAATGTACTTTAAAAGTGGTTTAACAAAATGTGTATATTATACTCAAATCAATAGATTCAAGTTCAATCAAAGTCACTTACATCAAACTGAAACTTAAAATAATTTTTGAACCTAATATTGGATTTTAATGAAATTTGGCAACAATGCACTTCAATGTTTTTTTTTTTTATTTTTTTATGTTTTTTTTTTTATGTTATATACACCAAATTTTAACTTGTTTCTTACTAATTAAGTTATTTTTTTTTATATATATATACAGGGTGTAGATTAATTGGCGGATAAACGCCAGGTAACTTTGTAGACCGTGCCAAAAAAAAACGAAAATTTTAATTTCAAAATGCTGAGAAACTCTTCGTTTGGCCTCACGAGATCCTCAAAGTTTCGTTACGCTTGGCAACGTAGCAAAATTTTTATTTCTCTATTCAAACCTATAATGTAGGCAACTTAATACACACATCAATTGTTATTATTTATTATAAACTACAAATGTTCATATTGGCCACCGTTTACTTCTAAACACTATATGGTATCAAATTCATGACATTCTCAAGCATCACCGGCGTAATTTGCATATTCATTTAAAGTAAAAGTCATAATAAAATAGAAATATCAACTGACATTCATTGCATAGCCTACGTTATAATTTGATATTTATTTCTATATTCAAACTTATAATATAGGCAACTTAATACACACATCAAATGTTATTATTTATTATAAACTACAACTGCTTATATTGGCCACCGTTTACTTCTAAACACTATACGGTATCGAATTCATGACATTCTCAAGCATCACTTGCATATTCATTCAAAGTAAATGTCATAATAAAATAGAAATATCAACTGACATTTATTGCATAACCTACGTTATAATTTGAATTTTATTTTAAAAATTTGCTACGTTGCCAAGTGTATTTTTTGTTTAAATTTGATTTATTCTTGGAAAGTAATTTGCACATTTTTTAATATTTTTTTATTATTAATTTTTAATAAACCTCGTAACTTTTATTATACTAAAAAAGAAGGTATTTGGTACATAAAATACGCAATTAAAACAATATTTGTATTGACAAAATTGAAACTTTGAGGACCTCGTGAGGCCAAACAAAGAATTTCTCAGCATTTTGGAATTAAGATTTTCGTTTTCTTTTGGCACGATCTACAAAGTTACCTGGCGTTTGTCCGCCAATTAATCTACACCCTGTATATATGTTTAATTATTCTTAATTAATTTAGATTAAGTTATACTTACTAATATTTACCTTAAGTTTTTTGCAAACTGCACTATTTTTATCATTATTTTTACCTTATTATGACTCACCCATGAATGTACACTTTTGTTTTGGAAATATACTACTCTATATTCTCTATACTATATACAGTGCTTTAACAAAATTTGTAAATTGTATTTAAATTGATTGGTTCAATTTGAATTTAACTCAGTTTAGTCAGTCACTTATATCAAGCCAAAATTGATGATGCTGTAAGAAATTGTAATAACTTCTGAACCAGTTATTGGATTTAAATAAAATTTGGCAACAATGCACTTTAATAGTGGTGTAACAACTTCTGTGAATTGTATCTAAATTGATAGGTTCAATTTAATTTAAACTTAGTTTAATCAAAGTAACTTAAATCAAGCAGAAATAGATGATGTTGCTAGAAAATGTGATAACTTTTGAACTTATTATTAGATTTTAATTAAATTTGGCAACAATGCATTCTAGAAGTGGTTTAACAAAACGTGTAAAATGTATTTAAATTGATAAGTTCAATTTTATTTGAACTTAGTTCAGTCAAAATCACTTATAGTGATGGTGTGGCAAGAAATAATGATAACTTTTGAACCTAATATTGGATTTTAACAAAATTTATAAACAATGCACTTCAAGAATAGTTTAACAAAATGTGTAAATTGTAGCTAAATTGATAGGTTCAATTTTAATTAAATCTAGTTCAGTCAAAGTCACCCATATTAAGCAATACTAGTTGATGTTGAAGAAATTGTAATAACTTTTGAAGTGACCATTGAATTTAAATAAAATTTGGCAACAATGCACTTTAGCAGTGGTTTAACAAAATGTGTTAATTGTATTTAAATCGCTAGGTTCAATTTTAATTTAATTTAGTTTAGTTAGACTCATTTATATTAAGCCAAAATTGTGATAACTTTTGAACCTTTTATTGCATTTAATTAAAATTTGGCAACAATGCACTTCAACAGTGGTGTAACAAAATGTGTGATTTGTACCCAAATTGATAGGTTCAATTTTAATTAAACTTAGTTTAGGCAAAATTACCTATATCAAGTTATAATAGTTGATGTTGAAGAAATTGTAATAACTTTTGAAGTGACCATTGAATGAAATTTGGCAACAATGCACTCTAGCAGTGGTTTAACAAAATGTGTAAATTGTATTTAAATCGATAAGTTCAATGTCAATGAGAGATGTTTTTTCTATGATATTCCTGAACTATTAATTTTTTTTGTAATTTTCTAAAATGCACAAAATACTCATGAACTGTGAAAAATGTTTTTGAAATAATCCAAAGTACAAAACAAATGTTCTTAAAATGTCATCAATGTTGATGTGCAAATAAGGTTTCTAAACTGTCAAGCAAACCGTCAAAAATTTTGTACATTTTTAATGCAAAAAAAATCGAAATCAAAAATGTTTTAATTTTTGCAAAAACATGTTCCCAAATTGTCCAAAATGTTTTTTATACGTTTTTTTTATACGTACATAAACTGTCAAAAATATCATTAAGTGCAAATAAAAATCCTAAACTTTGCAAAAATGTTCTTGAAGTGTTCTAAAGTGAAAAAAATGTTCTTAAACTGTCAAAAATGTTTTAATTTGCAAAACATATTTTTAAACTGTCATAAATGTTCTAACATCTAAAAAAAAATTCTGAACTGAAAAATGTTTGCAAAAAAGATGTTCTTAAATTGTCAAAAATTTCCTAATATATTCTTAAATGCAAAAAATATTCCTGAATTATCAAAAACATTGTTAAATTGTTCTAAACTGCAAAAAATTTTCCTAATATGTTTTGAAGAGCAAAAAATGTACTTGAACTGTCAAAGATGTTCCTAAAATGTTTTAATTTTCAAAAAATGTTTTTAGTAGTTTGAATTAAAGTGTCCACCTAACAGCCTAAGATTTGTCATCAAAAAATGTCTCTTCTCTGCACGCGTTTGAAGTTTCTAAGTCATTGAAGCAATGTTGGTATTAACTACTTGATGACTAACATTTTGGGCGGGTGGTTGATTACTAGCCAAGATTTGTTGTCAAAAATTGTAAGTTTTCTGCAAGCGTTTTTAAATCAGAAGAGAAAGAGGTGATATCCAATTTCTTGATGACCAACACTTACTTTAAATTGTAACTACCCGCAAGTAGTTTGAACTGGAATTTGTTATTACAAAATTTTAAGTTTTTTTCTTTTTGATGTTCCTGAACTGTTAAAAATATTCCTGTATTGTTTTAAATTGCAAAAAATGTTTATGAACATTAAAATGTTCCTGAAGTGATAAAGTACAAAAAAATGTTCTATTGAGCAAAAAATGTTCCTAAACTGTCAGAAATGTTTATAATATGTCTCAAAATGCAAAAAACAAAATCCTGAACTGGCTAAAATGTTTTTGAAATGTTCTAAAGTGCAAAAAAATGTTCTTGAATTGTCAAAAATGTTTCTAAAATGTTCCAAAAACTGTTTCTAAACTATCATCAATGTTTTAATGTGCAAAAAATGTTCTTGGACTGTCAAGGATGTTTCCGAAATATTCCAAAGTACAACAAAAGTGTTCTTAAATTATCATCAATGTTCTAATGTGCAAAAAATGTTTTTAAACTGTCAACAATGTTTCTGAAATATTTCAAAACACTACAAAAAATGTTCTAGAATTTTTTATTTGCAAAAACATAAATTGTTAAAAATGTTCCTAAATTGTTAAAATTTTTCCTGAATTGTTAAAAATGTTCCTAAATTGTTAAAAATGTTTTTAATATGCTTTTAAATGCAAAAAAATGTTGACATAATATTTTAAAATGCAACTGTTCTAATTTGCAACAAATATTTTTGAATTATCAAAAATGTTCTTAAAATGTTCTAAAGTAATGTGCATAAAATGTTCCTAAACTGTCAAAAATGTTCTTGAGTTGTCAAATTTTTTTATAAAATGTCCTAAAATGAAAAAAAATCTTAAACTAGCAAAAATGTTTCTGAAATGTTCTAAAGTGAGAATTCTTCTCACAATGTTCTTGAACTGTCAAAAATGTTTTTTGAAATTTTCCAATGTACGACAAAACTGTTCCTAAAATATCATCATTGTTCTAATGAGCAAACAATTTTCTTTAACTGTCAATAATTTTCCCGAAATCTTCCAAAATACATCAAAAATGTTTCTAAACTATCATCAATGTTCAAATGAGCAAAAATGGTTTCTTATCTGTCAAAAATGTTTTTGAAATGTTTCAAAGTACATAAAAAATTTCTAGTATCTTATAATTTGCAAAATAAGAAATTCTAAATTGTCAAAAATGTTTTTGAAATAATTAATTTTCAAAAAAAAATTCTCAACTATCAAAAATGTTTCTAATATGTTCTTAAGTACAAAAAATATTTATAAACTGACAAAACTGTTCTTGAAATATTCTAATTTGCAAAAACATTTTTGATTTATTAAAAATGTTTTTAAAAAGTTTTAAAGTAAAATGCAAAAAATGTTCCTGAACTGTCAAAAATGTTCCTGAATTGTTATAAATGTTCCTGAATTGTCAAAAATGTTTATAAAATGTACTAAACAGCAAAAAAAAAATTCTAAACTAGAAAAATGTTTCTGAAATGTTCTAAAATGCATAAAATATTCCAGAACTGTTAAAAATGTTTTTGAAATGTCTTAAAGTGCAAAAATATCTCTTAAACTAGCAAAACCGTTCCTTAAATATTCTAAAGTTTAAAAAATGTTTTTGAACTGTCAAACATGTTCCTAAATTTTCAAAAATGTTTATTAAATTTCCCAAAAAAAATCCAGAATTAGCAAAAATGTTTCAGACATGTTCCAAAGTACAACAAAACTGTTCTTAAACTATTATCAATGTTTTAACGTGCAAAAAATGTTTCTGAACTGTCAAAAATGTTTTTAAAATCTTCCAAAACATAACAAAAATGTTCATAGAACTATCATCAATGTTCTAATGTGCAAAGAAGTCAAAACTTTGTCAAAAATGTTTCTAATATGCTCTTAAGTGCAAAAAAATGTTTTTGGGCTCAAAAATATTGACAAAATGTTCTAAAGTCTAAAATAAATTCTTGATATGTTTTAAAGAGCAAAAAATGTTTTTGAACTGTCAAAAATGTTCCTGAATTGTCAAAAGTGTTTATAAAATTTTCAAAAATGCAAAAAAAACTAGCAAAAATGTTTCTGAAATGTTTCAATAAATAACAAAAATGTCTTTAAACTATCATCAATGTTCTAATGTGCAAAAAATGTTACTAAACTGTCAAAAATGGTTTTGAAATCTTCCAAAGTGTAACAAAAATGTTTTTAAACTATCATTAATTTTCTAATGTGCAAAAAAGTTAAAACCAAATTGTCAAGAATGTTCTTGAACTCTCAACAATGTTGATAAAATGTTCTAAAGTGCAACAGATGTTTTTAATATGTTATAAAGAGCAAACAATTTTTTTGAACTGTTATGTTAACCTATTAAGGAATCTTATCTTCTTCTTCTCACGCCGTCTCCTTTCGAAGGTTGGCGATCCAATTGACCATTATGGTTTCTGACACGGCTGCTCGGAAGACATCAGTGGTCGTACAGTTGAAACAGCGGCGTAGGTCTTTAAGCCATGAGTTCTGTCGTCTTCCAACCGACCTTTTTCCCTGTATCTTCCCCTCAATTATAAGTCGTAAAAGTTTGTAGCGCTTCCCTCATGATGTGCCCCAGGTATTTGGCCTTTCATCTCATCATGGTGTAAAGAAGTTCTTTTGTCTTTTTCATACGGATAAGTATACGCCTGTACAAGTACATTTCAAAGGCTTTGATCTTTTTTTCCATAGCGGGGTTTAGAGTCCAGCTTTTGCACCCGTACAAAAGCACTGGGAACACGTAGCATCTTAACATGCAAACCCTCATTTCCATGCTTAGGTCAGATCTTATAAAAAAATTTCGAATGGTTATAAATGTTCTGCGAGTTTGTTCAATTCTCGACTTTATTTCTTTAGTCATGTCACAGTGTTGGTTGACTAGGGCGCCGAGATATTTGAAGTTAGCAACCTGCTGTATGTAGTTGATGGTTACGGAAACGTTTATTGGTCTTTTTGTAAAGATCATGGTTTTTGTCTTCTGTGTATTTACAAACAGCCCTGCCCTTTCACTGTACTGTACCACGCTATCTATCATTTTCTGGAGTTCAGGTTGGGTATTTGCAATGATGACCGTGTCGTCGGCGTACCTCAAGTTGTTTATTATTTGTCCATTTACAGTGATTCCGCCTGAAGTTTCATTAAGTGCTTCGGTGAATATTACTTTTGAATACAAATTGAATAGAAGCGGCGATAGTACGCATCCCTGCCGAACACCTTTCTTTATTTGTATGGCATCTGTAAACGCTCTGATCCACTGATACCTGAGCCGTTTGATTCCAATACAGTTCCGTGATAATCTGTATGTCTCTTCTATCTACGCCTGTTGATTTTAGTATGTTTATCATTTTCTCATGTTGAACACAATCGAATGCCTTTCGGTAGTCGATAAAGCATGCGTACAGGTCGCAATTCATATCTCGACATCATTGGGCCAAGACATTCAGGGAAAACAATGCTTCACGTGTACCAACTCCGTTGCGAAACCCGAATTGTGTTTGGCCCGCCTGATTCTCACACTTACGGTAAATTCTTGTGTGGATTATACGTAAAAATACTTTTAATACGTGTGACATTAAGCTTATCATTCTGTAGTTATCACATTGGGACGAGTTATTTTTTTAGGAAGGGTGATAAAGGCGGATTTCAGCCAGCTCGAAGGGATTTTGCCAGAAGTGTAAAATGCGTTAAATAGTGATGTCAGTAGTTTTAAACCGTGTCCTTCCTGTTCTGCCAATATTTTGAGGACCTCAGCAAAGATGTTATCAGGGCCTGTGGCTTTTCTGTTTTTCTGTACCTTTATTGCATGTATGACTTCCTCTCTGGTTATTTCGGGTCCCAATTTGTCTACATCGGTCAGCACCGGCGGTATTGGTCTATCATCGTGAAATATTTTTTTTTTACATATTGAGTCCACCTTTTAAGTTTCTCTTCTATTCCCAATATGATTTTGTTGTCCGAGCTTCTTAATACTGCAGCCTGGTGTCTTCTACTTTTGTCTCCTATTTCTTTAACCTTTTTGTGCAGGTTAAAAGTATCATACTTTGCCTGAAGACGTTCTATTTCGGCAAATTTTTCTACCAACCACTGTTCCTTAGCTTCCCTTATTTTTCTCCGTATTAATCTGTTCATCTCTTTGTATTTTGTTGTATCTTTTGCCTTATACAATCTTCTTTTTGTCATTAATTCCAGAATTTCCTCAGTTATCTACTCTTGCTTCTTGTTATTTTCAGTGAACCCTATCTGGTTTTCCTGTATGTCAAACAGTGTTGTTTCAATTGTGTTCCATGTTGTTTCCACCTCTGTTGGTTGCGGGCATTCTATGTTTCTTAGTCTCTCCTCTAGGGCTTCGCTTACAAGGTTTTTACGATCAGTATCAAGCAGTTCCTGTACGTCTACTCTTTTTCGTGGTTTGTACTTTCTTACTGTTTTGAAGCGTGACATTCTAAAATCGTCAACGATTGGGTTGTGATCGGAATTGACATCCGCGCCCGGGTACGTTTTTACAGATCAAATGTATTTCTTAAAGTCGTGGCTCGCCAGTACGAAGTCAATCTAATTTCTCATAATCCTCTCCTTTGTGTCGGCTGGGGATACCCACGTGTACAATCTTCTAGAGTGTTGTTTAAAGAAAATATTTGTGATAGCCATGTTAGATTCAGTGCAGAATTGTACCAACCGGTCCCCCCTGCTATTTCGTTCTCCCAAGCCATACGCTCCTACCGACTCATTTTCGGAGCCGACACCCACTTTGGCGTTGAAATCACCCATTATGAATGTGATTTTGCCTTTCTTCGTAGCCTGTATGAGTTCTTCAATGTTGTTGTAGAAATCTTCAACTTCCTCGTCAGATTTGTCACTTGTTGGAGCGTATGTCTGTATTATATTCATTATTCTATGAGAGGTTTGCAGTCTGAGCATCATGACCCTGTCAGTAAGCGGTACGAAATCTACGCCATATTGATGCCTAATATCGGATCCACCCGAGTAGTAAATAAAGCCGTGTTCCGTTTTCTGATGTCCTTTACCGAGCCATCTGACCTCACTTAGACCGAGAATATTGACATTTAGTCTGCTCATTTCTGCTTCGACGTTTGATAGCTTTCCGGCCATGAAAAGGCTTCTTATATTCCAGGTGGCTATGCGCATATTTTTGTTGTATATTTGAAATTTTGATTTGTTTGTATCATGTTTTTTGGTAAACGTCGGGGGGATTCTTAGCACCCTCTCTTCATTTAAGAGGTGCCCCGGACTGAGGGCCGTGTTTTCATTTGTGTCTGTCATTTTGGATGATTTGGAAATTATATAGTATAGTAGAAGTTCCGTTTTCTTTCTATACCGCAGTGCTGGAACCGTTAGAGCCGTTCTGGCCGCGCCTCCAGGTATTCAGAACTGTACCATTTTGAAGTTATCTTCTCATGCTACAGCTTGATGATTTTGTAACTGCTGCCTTCCACCATGTTTCGCCATATCTGGCTATCCTTACCTAGTTTGGCCTGCAGGTCGGTGCAGTTACCGGGATGTGGCACGTGGAGCCATAGGTAAGAATTGGGCGCTCAGTGAGGACCAGTCCCCGCCAACCATTCATTAGTTATGTATGAATGCGACCGTTGCCGGAAAAAGGTGCTACCTCTACATCACAACCCCTACATCCTAGGAATCTTATATATCTTATATAATCCTTTATATTTCTCAAAACAACGTTTTTCCGTAAACTTTTAGGTTATTTTTTAGCAATTTTTGATTGATTTCATTTAATATGTTTATTTTATAGGCAATTTTTTTCATAATTTCAAACCATATTTAAATTTTTATTGTATTTTACTTTATACTAAGCAAATTTGTTTATATTTATATTGGAAAACAACTCATTTTTTGTGCGATTTTTGTTATGATTTAATGATTTATTGTAATTTCAAATCCATAGTGCATTTTGTTAGCAATTTTCATTGTAATTTATTTAAAAAATGTGCTTTTAAGCATGAAAAATGCGTTAACGTAGCAAATTTGTTAACATTTTTGTCGGCAAATGCATTTTTTTAGCGAGTTTTAATTGATTTCATTAAATAAATTTAATTATGAGCAATAATTTAATAGTTTCAAACCATATTTGTATTATATTCAATTGATAAATGTCTTGTTGATTATAATAAATCTGAATTTTTGTCAATCTTCTGAGCGATTTTTGTTTGTTTTATTTAATAAATTTTTACATGGGCAATTTTTTGATAATTTTAAATCATAATTGTATTGTATTTAATTGATAAATGTGTTTTTGAGTATAAGAAAACAGTTTAAAAACAGAATTTGGTCGTATTTTTGTCAAGAAATGCATTTTCTGAGCGATTTTTGTATGATTTTATTTAATAAATTTAATTATGGGCAATCATTCATAAATTGTAAACTACAATTGTTTTATATTTAAGTGATAAATGTGTTTTTGAGCATAATGAATTAGTTTGCAGAGCAAATTTGTTTGTATTTTATCCGCAAATGCATTTTCTGAGCGATTTTTTAAGGATATAACAAAATAAAGTAAACATATATCACCAAAAAATGAATTTAAGTTTTTTTCTAACTTAATGATGCATTGTAATCAACATGAATATGCTATTTCCTACATTGACTTTCCTACAAATTGTGATTTGTGATTAAATTATTTGATTTATAAATAGATTTTCAATAAATTGACATAGTTAATATACTTAACAATAATGTAATTCTTTATACATGTAAGGTCACACAAGAGGAAGGTTTCAATTTGATTTATTAATGTTGTAGCAATCTGTCTTGATTGCTGCATGTGAATTGAAAATGCAGCGCCGGAGTTGATTCTCAAGAGACAGGCCTTGTGTGTTCTCTCCGACTTGTATGCGACCTGAGTGACGTGTGTGTTGGTTTAAAGTGGTCTTGTCATGGGGAGGCAATGTTAATAAGACTATGTCAGTGATATGTCATCAAGCTGTAAAACAAGTGTTATTTCTTATATATAAAATTGCAATGCGAAAATATTTTTTCAGCATTAATTAGAACAGCTTCTATGATTAATAGCTTGGGCTTCAACAATGACGATGAATAATTATTAAAGAATTTTTCCCCCTAATTAATGGGGTGTGATATACAAACATTTTTCCAGGAAAACGCATGAATATTCAAGATTTACTTATATTTTTTGGCTCTGGAATAATAATCCTGTTTAGAAAGAGGCCATCGCGCCTCGGGGAGGCTGTGAACAAAAAAAAAAATGGGAACAGTTCATGATTCATGATATGCAATCTGTAGAGGAATATAATTTATAGATTGTCCCGGGATTGATAGTTTCCTTGGGTGCAATACGTTAAGGCGGCCGCCGCTGCAGACAATTTCAATCTGCTTAATATTTCATTTGCTTTTATTTTTATTCTTTTGGATAGGATGCAAACAAACAACAAAAGAATTGAACGAGGGGGGAATTAAAACAAATCATGACGTTTCGGCTAGGAATATCCCGGATGGGATTAAGTGCACTTTATTTTAATGCAAGCAGGAGTAATTGTTAGTGCAGGTTTTAGGTAAAAGTAATCCTTATTTGCTCGCGCGTAGATAATCCTTGTTTTCATACACAAATTAATTTTGTTAGCACAGAACTTTATTTTTATAACAATATAAATATAAAATGTCATCTTTTAAATCTGCACTTAAAGTACAAAGCAGAATTATAAAATGAAAGTGTAATTTCAGGTTTGTCTGCAGGGGTGTGTAGACACACAAAATATATATGATATTATTCATGAGGTCGCAACGCTATTTGTTATGCACGTCGCGCGACTGAACAATTTCAAATAAAGCAGGAAATCGACAATGAATTCGTCCCTGATATTAACGTTCGGACCCCTTAATAACGCCAATTCATATTTGGGAATCCCCCCAGCATATTTTCATGCAAAACGCGTTCCGGCAGCCGAGTTTTATTGCGCGGGGCGAAATGAAGATGCGATCCTTAGGGGCGAATGGAAGCACGGACCGGCTGAATATATAAGAATAGTTCAATCCTTTTATTATGAAAAAGGGGACGAATGAATGGATCTCGATTGGAATATTATTTTACTATCAATTATATGAGTTTATTGTGTAGCATAACTAACTACTAGATAGTATGCAGGTGGGATGAAATAAACTAAAAGTTTCCAAGTTTAAATAAAAAAACTTGTAATATACATGGAGTTGTCCTTGTCGCAGTTTCCTGATGTAAATTTAATATGATTAACTTTTCTGCGGGGTCGCGATACGAACAAGATTCATGAATACGTAATCTGTTACTGGCGGTGCCGCGGAAATTCTTGTAATTAACACTTCTTATGGAAATCCTGTTAAATTAAACGGGGGCTGGAAAATGTA
The DNA here is from genome assembly GCA_963932245.1 of Tachinus rufipes. Lineage (NCBI taxonomy): Eukaryota > Metazoa > Arthropoda > Insecta > Coleoptera > Staphylinidae > Tachinus > Tachinus rufipes. The sequence goes on from OZ010745.1 coordinate 117,696,942, forward strand.
TGCGCGGAATGAAACTAATCTACATTTAGTGTTTCATATTTTACAACCTGTTAAAAAAAATCGAAAAATTGGAAATTACATATAATTTTGCGGTTGGCAGAAGTTTCATTTTCATGCAAATTTAATTATCATCGGATATGAAACAAAAAATTATAAAAAAACGAGTTTTCCCATAATAAACATTACACTCCGGCTCTATCGCGAATTTATTTACGGCTCACTATAAAAATGCAACGCGCAATCTACATATTTATGAGGCTATTTTTTTCGGTCAGCATTAATATCTTCTTTTGCCGGCGCATTATGTCGGATTATGTATTTGCATTTTTTTAAATTATTAAGATAAACATTGGAATTACTAAAATGATTTATTTTATTTAATGCAATTGAGAAAAAGGTGCAAAAAATTAAACTGGTATTTGTTTTGTAATTCTGGCTTCAACTTTTTTAAAGATTAAAACACATTTGTTTACGTTTTTTGAAAAATTAAATAATATTAATCAGATGGTTCATATCTGCCCAAAACGAATGTTTTTGAATATATAAATTCTAAAAAGCACATTTTATATAACTGTCAAAATTTGAATCACCTAATCAACTTGGTCATTTAATTATTAAAATTTGTTAAAAGTTGAGTTGACTTAAACATGAATTATCTAAAAATAAAGCTTGGTGAAAATAATCTCAAGACTTCTTCTATAGTCTCCAAAAAATTAAATCAATCAAATCAATCAGATTGCAATTTGTTATGGTTGATTGAAACCATATTGATTGAACTACTCAACGGTAAAATTGACTTAAACATGAAATATATGAAAATTAAAAATGCTAGAGTTAAGAAAATTGCTAAAAATAGTCTCAAAAGAGATAATAGATCTCTAAACTGTCAAAATTTGAATCAATTCAATCAATTAGTTTCTGATTTGTAAGGGTTGATATTATTAGGTTGCAAGTTGAGTTGACTGCAGACTTATATAAAAAAAATGTCAAAATTTCAACTAAATAAATCAACCACTTAGTAAATTATTAGAAATTGTAGAAAGTTTTCTCTTACATTAGACGTACAAGGTCCATTATAAAAGTACTGGTACAAACGCTTAAAATTCTTTGAAATACTCTTCCCTGCATCAATACGCTATTGGGAACGTGTCTGCTACGCCTGGAAGGCACCCTGAAATTCCTCGACAGGAGTGTCTTTTAATAACCTTGTAACATGCTTTTGGATGGTTTCCACGGATTTCTTATGCTTTTCTTGCAGCTCTCTCTTCAGTCGGAATAACAAAAAAAAGTCGTACAATGCCAAGTTGGGACTGTAAGGGAGCTGGGAGACCACTAAGGTGATGCTTTGGGCCAGGAAGTTGGTAACGATGACTGCCGTTTGATTGGGGGCATTGTAATGGTGGAACTTGGCCCTGTTATTGATGTCAGCCCTCACTCGCGCAATCCGGCGTTTCAATTTTTTGAGCACCTTGAGGTAAAAGGTTTAGTTGACAGTTTCTCTATGCGGTACAAACTCAAAATAGACGATTCTTCGGACGACAAAGAAGATAATGAGCAATGTTTTGATGCGAAAATGGGGATGTTTATTTTGTGTGCCACGCGCTGCTCTGCCTTTTCGGTTCTGAGTCGTACTCGAACATACAAGATTTGTCTCTGGTTACGAATTAAGAAAATCAATTATATCCAAAAATTCTTGACAGATCAAAATCGCGCCTTGTTACGAAGTTGAAAAACACAGTTTTTGCGGTGACACGTTTTTCCGCTCAGAACAGTCGGAGCAAGTTGGCGACTGGCTGCGTTGGAAGGGCAGATCATCCATCACATTTTTCAACCGGTTTTACAGAGCTTTCATAATGAACTCTGTATTCAGTTGAATTTTATAACTTTTATCAATGCACATGACAATTGACAATCATCAAACGAACCACTGGTGACAATTTGACAAATATTAAAATAAACGCATTTTTTGATAGTTGTTTGACCGTTGGCACAATGCAGGTTTGGCATATAAATATACTAGACTCAAATAGATCACACTTTGACAGTTTTTGCAATCTACTATTTGGTGATTGCTGACTTATGTCAGTCAATATATTTTTTGACAAATGTTTAATGCATCGTTTGACAGTTGTAAGACAAATATTTTGATAATTTTGAGACACACATTTGATAGTGTTTACACGTTTTTTGACAAACATGACCAATACATTTTGACAGTTGTCATGCACAACACATTTAACAATTGTAACACTTTTTAAACTAACATCACCAATACGTTTTTGACAGTTGTCATAATGCACTTGTTAACAGTTGTGAGACACATTTGACTTTTCTCACACTTTCTTTGACACATCACCAATACTTTTTGACAGTTTCCTTAAAGCATTAGTTGATAGTTGTAAGACATGTTTGACATTTTTTTTGACAGTAATTTACAGTTGTGAGACACATTTGTTATTTTTGACAAACATTACTGATACATTTACATGGTCTGTAAAATCTAATAAATTCTATTCTATTCTATTCAGTTGTCACAATGCAGTAGTTGACACTTTTTTGACAGTTGTCACACTTTCTTTATCAAACATTGCCCACACCTTTTTGACAATTGTCACAATTCAATAATTGATACTTGTGAGAAATGCATTTCACAGTTATCACACTTTCTTTAACAAACATTACTGATACGTTTTTGACATATGTCAAAATGCACTAATTTGCAGTTGTGAGACACATTTGACAATTGCCACACTTACTTTAACAAACATCACTAATACAATTTTGAGACATAATTTTGACAGTTATTGCAATGCAATATTTGAAAATTGTGCCTTATACATTTGACAGGTGTCAGTTGTGATATGTCCGATTTTTTTTTTATTTTAAGCAATATTTTTTATTTTATTTATAATTTTGCAATTTATAGTCTAATTTTTACCAATTAAGGTATGTCCTCCCTACGTTTTAACTGTTAATGGCCAGATTTAATATTTGATGGCCGGATTTTATATAATTTAAATCAAATATGTACATTATACAACTAAGTTTCGATTAAAAAAAATTGTTTTGTACATTTTTATAGCCGTTAATGGCTAGATTTTTTGTTTAAAATTGTATTTATATATTTTTTTGCAGTTTTATGGCCGGATTTAATATTTGATGGCCGGATTTTATACAATTTAAAACAAATAGTTTTGTATACAAGATAAAAAGTTGGTTTTGAACAGTTTTATAACCGGATTTTATATTTGATGGCCGGATTTCATAAATTTTAAGTCAAATTTTCTATAATGTATACAATTGAAGTTATTTTTTAAAATTTTATATACAAATAAATTTGTTAATGGCCGGATTTTTTGTACGACTAGTGTTCTCAATTTTTAATCAAAATTAGTTATTTTTGACCTCTTGGAAGTCATCCCACTGATCGTTTACAGTTGTGCCATGATACATAAAAATAGCGAGAGCTGTTGTCAATAGTATGGGATCTTTACTAAAGAGCCACGACCTCACATTGCATGCAAAGCTGAGAATTCTGCGCTACTACGTATTTTTGATTCTTTTTTACGGAATTGAATTGTGGACACTATCCGATGCTATGAACAGGAAACTAGAAACATTTAAAATGTGGTTATATCAAAGGATGTTAAGAGTTTTGTTAAAGGATCGCATAACCAACACTGAAATCCTTTACAGAACGCAGAAGGAGAAAAAGGTCTTCAACACCATAAAATGCAGAAAACTCCAATACCTGAAGCATATTATAAAGAATGAACGCAGATTCCAGCAACTGCAAGGGAAAGTAGCAGGAAAAAGCTTTTTCGAGCAGCAATAAATAAAATAATGATTGCAAGAATGGTTACCAACGTCCGGAACGGATAAGGAACTATAAGAAAAAAAAGTTATTTTTGACCGGTTTTTATGTTTGAGAAATGGACTTAGTTTTTGATGGCCGGATTTCATGAATTTTAAATACCAATTGTACATTATAATAGGTTAACCTTAAAGGCAACAGAAAAAAAATGATATGGATTGCTTATCTATCAAAAACATATTTGCTGCAAAAGTATTAAAAAAATTATTGCATTTTTGAAAAAAAAAATAGTTTTATGCAGTAAATATTTTTTTGTCTAATTCTTAATCAATTTTCTATAATTTTGTTTTATAAAATGATGCAAAAAATGCTTGTTAGGATAAATTTATTAAAATAATTAAGTTTTTTGATTAATTTAGGTTGAATGTTTTTGCAGTAAATTAGTTTTTTGTGCAATTTTTTATTATTTTTTAATATTTTGCTTTAAGCAAAATAAAATTGTAAAGTATCATTTTTCAGAAATTTTCCGTAAAATCTAATTCTGACGTCATTTTAAGTCTATCATCATCTCGGCGAGGTTTTTACAGTTTTTTGCTGCTTCCCGCATTTCACTTTCTATCTATATCTGTTTTTAAATTTTCCTTGTTTACAGCAATATCATTCATTATTTGACTAATCTTTGCTATCCACTCCATTGTTAGTCTTCCTCTTTTTCTTTTGCATTTCGGGATATACTCTACAGCTCATTTGGGCCATCTATCTTTCCATATTCTTATCACATGACCATACCAACATAATTGTTTTGTATTAATTCTATCTAAACTGGAATATATACTTTTTGTTTTTCTTCTTATAACTTTGTTTCTCACTCGGTTTAATTAAGACATTTTACATGCCCTTCTTAAGTTATCTAGTTTTGTTGTCTCAATACTTCTTTTATCTTTTTGAGAAAGTTGCCAGCATTTTGTTTCATATGTTAAAATTGACTATACTATTGTTTTGTAGAATGTCTTTTCTATTTTTAATCTAATTCTCTTGGAATATAGCATGGAGTTTAATACATTAATTGCTTTTCGAGCTTGTTGCGTTCTGCTTTAAATATATTTTTTTGTATTTCTATTTTTCTGATTATTGGGGGGGGGGGGGGTTAGGAGGAGAATCTTCCTAAAGACTTGGCAAGTGTCGGATTCATCCTCACGGACGCCTACCGACCAAACCCCCCCCTAAGTTACTGCCATATGGAAGTTCGATGCTTTTTTTAGAAAAAGCGCAGGCGGAGCTTTGATGAGCCCCGGAGAACTTAACACAGACATATGGTGCGTTGCATTGAGATACCGTGTGGCCAAACCGCTGTCAACGATGGCATTGTGCAACCTCTGCGGTCTTGCGTTTGTACTCAACCGTACAACGAAGCCCACAAATCTCACTGAGAGAGTGTATCTCCTTATTGTTGACTTCCTGGGGGAGCTGAACGTAAAGCATTGAAAAGGATTTTCCGTTCCTTCCCATGCGTGTTACGGAAGAAAGATCAAACCCCTGAGCGATGAGCTTGGCTTGTACCACATCTGTCGTGATACAATCGGGAATGTTCCGAATGACGTATTTCAGAGTGTTTTCAGCCCCTGTTTGAAAAGTGTAGTGCACCACGTTAGCGGCAGTGCAGTGGTCAATAACAGCCCGAAAATCATTTGAAGTGCGAGGATGCATACGGATGCCATCCATCACGTTTATAGCTTTGTCAATATTGATATTGTTAGACTTGAAAGTTTCCAACAGCCCAGGATACAGAGATTTCTCCATGATTGTGATGGGGGGTGAGAGTAGTGTGCCAGCGCCCTCTGTGGGTACTGGCGGAGATGGAGGACGTTGAGTGCCTAAGAGTTCAACAGTCTGCCCCGAGGCCATAAGGGCTGGCCGGGTTGATGACCTATTGGCCTTGGGGGCTTAAAGCCATTTTGGCGCTGAAGGCACCTGACGGAGGTTGGCTGATGGCCTAGTATTTAAAAAAGTTGAGGAAGATTCACCGGGTCCTTCCTGGCCTTCTTAGACTTCTTGCCCACGGTCTGAAACTCCTCCTATGGGGACAGTGCGTTAAGGTGGGAAGCAAAGTTGCTCTCCGTTTGCATCTGCTCCTCATCAAATGAACTGGAGTTGATCGGATTCTCGGCCGGCCTCTTGAGGGAGACCTGGACCTGAGGATCCGGTGTTTTGATGGGCTGGGGCTCGGCTGGAGTTGTCGCCGGGGTTTTTGCAAGGGTGGCTGGCAGTATGGGCTGCTTCGCAATCTTGGCAATCATCTTTTTTGTTTCCTTCGAGATGTCGTCATGAAGGGTCTGGAGAGTAGAGCCAAGATTGTATTTGGCTCTTTGGATCTTGTCGAAGGTGACGTCGATCTCCTGATATTACGCTACCTAGATATTTGTAGTCTTTACATCTCTTAATTTTTCTTATATATAGATGTGGATCTTTTTCTTTGTGCTCAATTCTCACATATTCTGTTTTTGTCATGTTCATGCTCATACCCTACCTTCAATATTCTTCCACAAGTTTTCTGAGCATATAGTCCATATCTAGTCTGTTAGTATTGTAGCAATTAATACCTGATTAACTGCAAAAAATAACGTTGTCAGGATGTTATCTGTTGTATTTATACCTATCCCCGCTATTTGCTATTTTAAGCGTATGCCCTGTTTATAAACTGCAAAAGCCATAAATCCATTTTTTTTGTTCCTAGTGAACTTGGCAGAAAAGAGAAGTTGACGTATCTTAATGTAAATTAGTTGGAAAATAAAAATTTGTTTTTTATATTAGGGTTTTATTTAATTATACTAAAAAAACTGCAAAAATTTGGTAAAAATGCTTATTTCTTGCAAACAATACATTTTTTAGCAGTTGATCATTGTTTAATAGATATTTAAGTTATTTTATTATAGAAAAAGACGTTTTCTACAAGATTTTTGATAAAATTGCATATTTTGGAGTTTTTTATCAAAGTTTTTGAAGTAAATAGTGTTTTGTACAATTCTGCAAATTTTTTTTTTAATTTTATGCAAGATGGACATTTTTTGAGCAATTTTTGTTGAATGTTATGCAGTAAATAGTTTTTTTCTGTAATTTTAAATTATTTTTTTATAAAATGATCAATTTTCTCCAATATTTTTGATGAATAAATGCAAATGATGTATTTTCCTCACAATTTTTGATAGATTTATTGCAGACAAAATCCATAAAAATTAAATTTTGTTAATTGTGTATTTATTTCCCAAATCAAAATCTGACTCATCAATGGTGCTCCGCTTTTTACTGCTTCTTTTATAGCTGTTTAGCTTTTTTTTGTATTTTTCTCCATTCTCTAAAACGTTTTACTATTTTTTACGTCTTTCAATAAACAATCTTTTCTTATAGCGTGCCTTTATCTAAGTTTTCTTTCTTTCTTTTTATGACTGTACCTGCTCTTTCCTCTACTATTTAATGTCCATTAATCTCTTCTAGAGCCAGATCTCAAATGGTACTCTGCGTTATTTATCTCTTACTCGTACATAAACATTTCACTTTTTTTTGCAGAATTATATCTAATTTACTGATCAAAATCTTGCTCTGTTTTCTAAGAGGTTTTTTTCCATTCCAATGAGTACCTTTAATTTTTAAAGCAATTTATGTTGACTTTTAAATTTTTTTGAATTAATGTCTAAAGTTAAGGAACAATTTGTCAAATTTTCAATATTTTTGGACTACCTATCTAATTGCATAATCACTTTAAGATATAATTTTTCCAATATTTACAATTTTAAAAAAGTTTAATTATTTTGAAAATTAATATTGGACATTCCTTATGTTTTAAAACAATTTTTGTTTATTTTGGGCAAACAATTTTAATTTTAAGACATTTTTGGATTATTTAATTACTTGCAATATTATTTTAAAGAAGTTTGAGTAATGATTGGATTAATATCCAAATTTTTGGAATGAAGGTATGATTTGATTGTTACCCACATTTTTGAAATAGTTTTTGTCTATTTTAAATTATTTTAGACCAAATGCCTAAATTTTAAAACAATTTGTTAATTTTTACACAATTTTGGACTACCTATCTATTTACTTGCATGACCATTTTAAAGTAGTTGAGGTATGATTAGACTAATATCCACATTTTGAAAAAGTTTGTTTATTTGCAAACAATCCTTGACCAATTGTTAATATTTTAGAACAATTTTTATTTATTTTAGACAATTTTTGTCCAATTTTCAGAATTTTGGACCATTTGTTAATTTTTAGACAATGTTTGACAAAGTTCTAAAATAGTCTGTGCCCAGTTTTAGACATTTTTGGACCACCTTACTACTTGCAAGGTTTTTTAATGCAATTTATGTTTAGTTTTAGACAATCTTGGACCAATTTCTATAGTTTTGGAACAATTTGTCAATTTTTGCACAATTTTGGACTACTTAACAAAGATTTACATAATCATTTTAAAGCTTTTAAGATATGATTGGATCATTATTTACAACTTTGAAAAAGTTTGTTAATTTTGGAAATTAATTTTGGCATTGCTAATGTTTTGAAACAATTTTTGTTTATTTTGGGCAAACAATTTAAAACTAATTTTCAAGTTTTGGAACAGTTGTCAATTTTTAGACATTTTTGGATTATTTAACTACATGCAAGATCATTTTAAAAGTTTTTAGAATAATTTTGTATCAATTTTTTTTTTTTAATTTATATTTATTTTTAGACTCTTTGAATCAGCAAAGTTATGATTGGATTGTTATCCACTTTTTGGAATAGTTTTTGTCTGTTTTAAATAATTTTAGACTAAATGCCAAAATTTTGAAACAATTTATGTCTGTCTTTAAAACATTTTGTTAATTTTTACACAATCTTGGACTACTTAACTATTTGCATAAGTAATTTAAAGCAGTTGAGATAAGATTAAACCAATAACTACATTTTGAAAGAAAGCATGTCTATTTGCAATTAATCTTGTACAATTATCAATATTTTGAAACAAAATTTGTCACTTCTAGACAATTTTGAACTAATTTTTAGAGTTTGAAAACTGTTGTTTATTTTTAGAAGTTTTTTGACTAATTTCCAAACTTCTGAAATAGTCTTTGACAATTTTGGATTACCTATCTACTTGCAAACTTTTTTTAAAGCAATTTGTAATCACTTTTTGACAATCTTGGGCTAATTTTTAAAGTTTTGAACAATTTGGCAATTTTTACACAATTTTGGACCACCTTACAATAATTTACATATTTATTTAAAGCTTTTAAGGTATGATATTTACAGTGTTGAAAATGTTTGTTACTCACTTAACCTTTGTCTTCACCAAATTGATCTTCAATCAAACAAAAAACTCAGGAGGATTCATATCTGAAGACCTTACTGGCCATTTGTTTGGAAAGTTTTGATTTTAGCAATTTTTTAAAACTTAAGTATTTGCGAGCAAATGTACTATATAAATATAAACCATATTGAGCTTGAGATGTAATAGAACATTGTCCAGTACTTCCTCTAAGTTATTTCGGACTTCCTAAAAAGCTATCAAAGTTTTTAGCAGCTATAGTCATCTCTAGATCTTTTAGATTTTTTTGCAGTTTTTTAGAAATTATTTAGTAACGCCTAACTAAAAAATCTTTATGTTGCCTCAACTAAAAAGTATAAATTTTTGTAATGACAATATGGTCCAAGAGTAAAATTTGTTTGTCCCGCTTAGTGAATGAGTTAATTACTATGAATTATCAAGTTTTTCCAGAACTCTCTATCAATTTTTCTTTGATAACTCTATATTTGGCAGCTTTGTCCAGGTAGTTTTATGTGGGATGCAGCGTTATTGTTTCATTGCGCTCTACATTAAATAAAATTAAATAATGTGCAATTATTTGCAATGCGCATTTACAAAAAATGATGACTTATATATGACTAACAAGTGATCCAAATGATTTTGATTAAATGTAGGTATTTAAATCATTTATTATTTTGAAAACATAAGAAAATGTGATATTAAAAATTCTTTAATCACTTAGACGCTCGTATTTTGAAACGGCTGCAACTTTGAGTTTTATATTTGTGCAGAAAGTGCAGTTTTGTTTTACGCCCCGCTTTTAACTACACAACAAGCTTCCATTGTTCGCAGAAGTTATTTATTTTAATGTTGTATTGATTGCGTTTTATATTCCATCCACGGGATTGGAAATTGATTTATAATGTTGTTTTTATTTTTAGAACTCCGCTTTTTTATTACAAAACTACTGCGTGGTATTACATGTAATGGTGTATAAATAACGAAATTACACGTCGTAATAGTAGCACTAGAAAATATTCATTTACATAATAACTGTAGGATTAATATTATGAATTGTTATGTTTTTGGATCGATTTGTGAGGAAGAGTAAGCGAATTTTCACAACAACTTAATAAACATTTTTTGGGAAAGTTTGTGGGCGACTTTACATAACTCATTCCCATATTAAAGTTTTAGGGGGTTGCAAAGTTGCCGCCACCTTGTCACACTCTCACATAAAACTTTTCAAATAAACCAACACCTACTTTGTGAAATTGGGCAAGAATACAATTGTATTTAGTTATAAATTTAAACGTTATTTACTCCATTACATTATCATTAAATTGCATTACTTAGAAAAATTATGTTGTGTGAAATAAAAGTTTGTTATAACTAAAAATATACATATTTGTTAGGTTTGCTATTTATGTTTCTTTACAATTAGTTACTATATTGCAGCAACTTTAATTTTTACGTCAATAATTATTACAATAAACACCGACTGCGCCAGTTTTGTTAAATTGAAAATTTCTTATATTTCTCTAAAAAAATTATTTAATTTTTTGCAAAAATTAGTGCAAAATGCAATTTACTATATATTTTATATCATTTCCACCTAATTTTAAACTACTTTGACAACATTATTTATAATTACTTCTGGATCAAAACGACCACAGGCATAAATATGTCCCATTAAATTGCATTTTAAATGTAAAATTATCCCCAATGATTATATGTCGTAGTGGATTAACAACTGGATGTAATTATAGTTTGAATTATTTTTGCATAAAATTACATTTATGGCTGGTTTAATTAAACCAAATTTTTAAAATGTTTAAATAACAAAATGCACAAAATTCAGAGTTACAAAACTAAGTACATTGAATTAATTCCGCATCAAGAGACACAAGACAGGAAAAGTTGGTTGCTTGCAGCGAGTAATACATTAATTCTTCAAGGAAATTACTACATAATAGCATAATTTTAACAGATAAACATTTTAACTACTTTAAAAAACTGCACCAGTTTGATTGATTATATTTTTTACTGTTTGTATGTGGATTATATGAAACGAGGTAGTAATAGTTATTACGTACACAATTTCCTTTCCGTCCAGCGGATTTCACAGTGCGCCATGTTTGCTAGCAGCAATTAATTACTTTTATTTATTAAAGCGTAAGTAACTGTGAATTATGTATGGAAAAAAATCGGGTGGCAGCGATGAAATCATATAATTTTTTTCCCTCCACGCTTTGTGTGCTTTAGGTCCAGTTTCCGGAGCATAAAATACATGGATGGAATTAATTGATGGGAACTGCTTCATTATTTATTTCATTGGGTGTATATTTGTTAAATAACAATTAATGAAGTTAATTAAATAAATTTAAATTGAAATTAAATGCGAGCAAATATTTAAACTGAATTGATAATTAAAAAAACAAATCCAGAATGTTTCTCTTTAATTTAAAAAATCAATTAAATTTCTGTTTGTATTCTTCTTAAATGTGCAATAATCAAGTGAGAAAAATCCACCCACCCATCTGGCAATATTAGTGGCTACGAAAAGAGTCCATTAGAGGACATTAAGTTGTTCTTACTAAACCTTTAAGGTTCGAAAGCACTCAGAATGCAACGTTCGGAAACAATAATGGACTTAACGAACACGAAAATGTTATATCGTGATGCACTTACCGCTAATTGTTTCGAAAATTATTATTGTCATTTGAAATAATATTAGTTAGAATGTAATATTTACAAAACAAACAAATTTAATAATATAATTTTATTGTTTCAGTGGCGTATGTAAATTTGGGTGCTGCATTGATAGCAGCAGGAAGATGTCAAGAAGCGGTTTCAGTGCTTCGGCAAGGTTCTCGCGTGGATGGTACAGGGTTAAAAGATCGCAGGGAACATGATACCGCTAGGGTATCAGCCTTGTTACAACTAGGTGCCCTTTATTCGGACCAAGGACGTTTACAAAGGGCGCTAGCTACTTATCGTGAAGCAGCCCATTCACTTCCAGACCATTATCCCCCTCAGGTAAGTCATATTAATTTTTTTTCTAAATTATAAATTATTAAACAAAGTTTGAGAGATGATGTCGGCAAGTTGGCCGCTTTGTGTATAATTTGAGGTTGGACACAGATTAATAATTTCCAACTAGCAAACTAATATAACTTTTATTAGAAAACCCTAATCAAAGTCTGCTTGATAGTGATTTATCTGGTAAACTTTAATGATATTTAATTCAATAAATATTTATTACGCGTCCTGATTGCGTAATTAAATAAATTAGAGTTGCAACACCTGCCCTTTTGGAATCCCAATAGATTTCGTTGCTATCCCTTAAATGGTCAGCGCAAATGATTAATTATCAAATACAATTTATTGCTGGGTTAATGCGTTTCAGGCATAATATTAATGGCATTAATTTAATAAGCTTTTCAATGCTACCCTTGTAATTTCATTATTTTTGTACAAGTTGACAAATAATATTTTGAAGTAGGACACATGTTACTTTGTCACATTATTAATTGTAATATTTATTTGAGTAAAATACTTTCAGTGGCTGTTTTGATAACTACAAAATGTCACTATGATAATAACTCTTAGTTATTTTGTTTTATTTCAAATATAAAATGTTGCTTTGTCTTTTAAAATCAGTGAGAACAACATTTTACAATAAAAAACGATTCTATAGTATTCAACAAAAAAAAATTATGTTACTGCATTCAGTAAAAGTCTTTTATGGGCAATATTTAAGCGATCTTTCTTAATTTTATTTAGTTAAATTATTTTTGATTTATTTATTAATAGTTTTAGCAAATAAACGCACATTCTTAAGTGTTTCAGTTAAAAAAAAGTTATTCAATGCAATTTCTTAAACCTTTGTGGGCAATAAATGTGCATCTAAAGTTATTTTTAATAACTTTATTTAAAATAAGCAATTTTTAAGCTAAAATGACCAATTTTTTTATCATTTTACACACTCATTGAGTAGAGTGCATTGTGATAAAAAAAAGAGTTTAGATATGTAGATACAAACAAAGCCATAACTCCTACAGCGTTTATTGAATTTTAATAAAAAATATATCAATTTACTTCTTTCTTCTTTATTGCGCGTTTTACAACTATTTTACATCGCTCTAGAAGTCTTACGACTTGTTTGAAGGAGGTTGATGGGACCAACGGCTTACTAAGTGACTTCCAAATCACCCCAGTGGATAAAGAGCAAGTTATTATTTTAGTCATAATCGGGGATCGAACCCCGGACTGTTAGCGTGCTACGCTAACGCTCTATAACTGAGCTATCTTACCGATACCCTATTAGTATCAGTACTAATTCAACAAATTTGATCAAAATACAAATGACTAATGGTGTCCGCATAAAAGACAAACATTCAATTCTTTGAGCAAATAATTTGGCATGGAGTGGCTCACCCACCCACCCAAGTGTTAGTTATTAAAAGGTTTCATCACGACTTTCTCTTGTGGCAAAATGACGTCATCGTAGAAGAGAATCAATCAATTCCTTGATGACGAACACTAAAGTGGATGGGTGTGGTACTCTTAAGCATAGCAACGTGTCAATAATATGGATTTAGGTTGAGTAGCATTACAAAAATGACAAACTATACTACTATTAAACGTATTGCGCAAAAGATCAATTGTTTGATGAGTTTTGAAACATGTTGCTTTATTCTGTCTAAATAAAAAGTTGTTCAAGTCTACGTCTCCAATTTCTGGTCATTGATTATCGAGCCTTTGGCGTTTCCATTAACATTTACAAAAAAAACTGACCAATATTGCCACCATTTCACAAAGTACACTAAACAGTTACACGCTGAGGATGCATTAGTTTTTCTACAATTTTGGAGCTTGCTTTTTTTACCTAAATTGAGAAGCGATAACAAAACTGTAATTATTGGCGCTCCTGAGTCGTTAGGACCTTGTGAAGAAATAATCTGAAATTCTCATCTATGATGTGCGGCTAATATTCAGCTGCGATCTGCGGTGAGTTGATATTTCTGGACTAATTTGCAAATTTTGGGCTACAACAACAAAGTATTAGGCATGCCATAGAGTATCCCATTATAGAATTAAATGTTTGTCTTCTATGCGGACACCAGAAATTTTTATGTCACAAGAGAAGATCGTAATCTAACTTCTTGTAAACTAACGTTTGAGTGGGTGGTTGGGTAACTCCAATCCAAATTATTGGCGCGTTACCATGCTTTGGAGTGTCCCACCCACCTGCCCAAGTGTTTGTTATCTAGAAATTCAATAATTGTCTTTTAAGCGGACGTCAGAAGTCATTTTGTCACAAGAGAAGATTGTAATCTAATTTATTGTGAACTAACACTTGGGTGGGTGGGTGGGCCACTTCAACCCAAATTATTGGCGCGTTGCTATGCTTTGGATTGTCCCACTCACCCACCCAAGTGTTCATCATCAAGGAATTGAAAGTTTTCTTTTCTATGCTTACACAAAAGTCATTTTATTATAAGAGAAGGTTGTAATCTAATCTTTTGATAACTAACATTTGGGTGGGTAGGTGGGACACTCTAATATAAATTATTAGTCCGGTACCATGCCATGGAGTACCTCACCTATCCACCCGCCCAGGTGTTCGTCATTAAAGAATTGAATGTTTGTCTTCTATGCGGACACGAGAAGTTATTTTCTCACAAAAGAAGATTGCACTTTAAATTTCTAGTAAACAACCCTAAGGTGGGTGAGTGGGTAACTACAATTCAAATTATTGGCGCATTTCTATGCTAAGTAGTATCCCACGACCCCACCCAAGTCTTCGTCATCAAAGAATTGAATTTTTGTTTTCTGATGCGGATATTAAAAGTTAATTTGTTACAAGAGAAAATTGTAATCCAACTTTTTGTTAAATGACACTTGGGTGGGTGGCTGGGCCACTCCAATCTAAATTATTGGCGCGTTGCCATGCTTTGGAGTTTCCCATCCATCCATCCAAGTGTTCGTCATCAAGGAATTGAAAGTTTTCACTTTTATGCTAACGTTAGAAGTCATTTTATCACAAGAAAATGTTGTAATCTAACTTCTTGTTAACTAACACTTAGGTGGGTGAGTGGGCCACTAATCCAAATTATTGGCGTGTTGACATGCTTTGGAGTATGCGCACTGTACGAGCACAGGGATTGCTTTTTTGTATACTAACATTCTCGTCTTACAAATTGTAGCGTTAGTTTTAAGCCGGCAAAAGATAGTTTTTGAACTCATCTGTAGGCCTATTTTTAATGTGACATCTTAACTTATACTCTTGCAGGCGTTCTAGGACTTGTTATAGATGCCCTACGTATTTTTTGTAGATTACAAAGGTATTGTCTAGGTAGATAATGATTATATTTTTTAGTAGCACAGCTAGCACTTGAAGCATCAGTTTTTGAAACTGCGTTCTTAAGCCCGAGCGGCATGACCTTAAACTGGTATCAAAAACGATGTGATGTTTATGACCTATAGGAATCTACCAGTATCTCGTTTTATACATTAAAAAAAAAATAGTGTGTGACATTGTTAAATTTGCATAAGTTAACGTAAAAGCGCGTACGACTTCTTACTGTTTTTACCAAGACCACTGGAGATGCTTAAACCTCGTTCAATTATTTCATTTGCCAATAGTTTCTTCATTTGTTTAAAGTTTTTAGCCTTTGTGTGTGCGTTGTATGTTTTTCTTGCTGTTTGCACTGAGATCTTATCTGTTGGTATAGTTTGATTAACTGTGCGTGTTGTGGTTGGAGTTATCTCTTCGTTTAAAACTGTTGGGAGTGCTCGGACTAGTTTTTCAATTTGATCGGTATCAGGAAACAAACAAATAGTTGGATTCTATTTTTTTAGATTGTGGTGATGTTCAGTAGATTGGCAAACTTTGCTATAGCATTTAAACTGCCTGGAGTAGTCAAAAGTGAAGTGTCATTTTCTAGGAATTTTTTAGGATTAGCTGCTAGCGTTGGTATCCTTGGAAACTGATCTTATGTGTTTGATTCCCAACAATTATGTGCGCAATCGTTTTGCTTGTAGTTTTTGGGTCAGTTTGTAAGACTGCTGGATGTGTTAAGGTATTGGTTAGCTCATGTTAAGAGTGGTATACAGCTACATCTTTTGACGGCTTTTTGTAACTCGTGGTGTTTGTTTATCATTTAGGTTATCAGTTGCGTGGTCACGTTTGGGTTAAGTTAAGTTAATAATCTGGCAGGATGTGTAAGGTTTTTGGATATATTTCTCTCAAAGGTGCCAGCGTTTTTGATTAAAAATTTGTAATCTGGATGCAGTAATGTTCATTAGTATTTTATGTTGTAAAATACTGTTTTAGTTCTGAAAAATATGATTAGCAAAACCGAGGTGGGTTTGGTTGGCATAAGTTGTTGTGTTCTTGGTCTTTTGCAAGTTCTGTGTTTGCTTGGATGTTTACCAGATACTTTGCGGTTTTCTTCATTTTTCTTTCTTCTAAGTTGTTTGTCTTTGTCCCTGAGTAATAATAGATTTGTAAAAAACATCAATGCAGTCTATTGCCCTACGTTGGGCACTTTTTGTTATTCTTGGAAGTGATTAGAGCATTGCGAGCTGATGAGGGTAACATGTAATTAAATTCTTTGTGGTCAAATTCTTTAGGATTTGTGTGGGTAGGTAATTGGACTGTCACTTAAGATTTTTAAGTACATTAATAAATGTGCATTGTTGGTTTAGTCTAGAGCCGCGTACGTAAAGTGCTTAACCATTTTTTTACCTTAACGCTAGAGAATTGCCGGGTTTAGTCGCCCCGTACTGTTGTGGTGCCACTAGTATTATTGTTATGGAAAAATATTATATCCTATCACATCTACGAGAATATTGGTGAAACTTTCTCTTTAGAAAAATATTGACACGTACAGTGCTGCCAACCAACTCAATTTCCAAACGATAAGATTTTAGTCATCACTCTTTTTATATGTTGAACTACATACAATATTCTATGTTTTCATGTTTTTGGTTAAAGATTTAAAGTTACATTTAACGAGTAAAAAATTAATAAAGAACTGATTAAAAACGTCACTTTTTAAAAATTAATTGCGAAGAAACGACTTATTGCATCAAATTTCTACAAGTTTGAGGACACAGATTGGACTTTCTTCTACAATGTGTAAAAATTTTATTCAATTATATTCAGGCGTTTTCTTGCTGAGTTGGATGCTGTAAACCCTTATAATAGCGCAACTATTCTCCCCCCTTAATAATTTGGATTGGAATGGCCTACCCATCCACCTAAGTGTTAGTTAACAAGAAGTTAGATTACGACCTTCTCTTGTGACAAACTTTGATGAGAAACATTTGGGTGGTAGGGTGGTGGTACACTCTATAGCATGGTACCGGGTCAATAGTTTGGAATGCAATGACCCACCCACCAACCCAAGTCTTAGTTAACAAGAAATTAGATTACAACTTTTTCTAGTGAGAAAATGACTTCTGGTGTCCGCATAGAAGACAAAAATTTAATTGTTTGAAGACGATCACTTGAGTGGGAGGGTGGGTGGGACACTTTAAATCATGGCAGCGCATCAATAATTTGGATTCAAAAAATTGCAACTCCATGCAGGTCAACTAACATCACAAAAACAACAAATTATACAATTATTAAACATATTGCGCTAAAGATTAATTGTTTGGTAAGTTTTGTAACATGCCGTTCTATCCTTTTTAAATAAAAAGTTGTTCAAGTCTAGGTTTTTAATGTCTGCTTATAAAAAGTCGGTTATCGAGCCTTTGTAGCGTTCCCTGTTAACCTAAATGGCGTTTTCATTAAAATTTTCAAAAACAAATTTACTAATGATACCAGTACTCCAACAACCAAAGTAGGAAAATATTTTGGTTTTTCTACAACTTTGGAGCTTGCTTCTCTTTGACCCAAATTGAGATGCAATAACAAAGCTAATTATTATAAGCCCTCTTTTAGACCTTGTGTAGAAATAATCAGATATTTTCATCTGTAATAAAATAATAATATTTCAGCCTTGGTCTGTCCACTGCAGGACATAAGCCTCTTCTCTGCTTGTAAATGCTGGCAACTTACATTACAAGGGACCTACAGTTTTAAGTGGATTCCGAACCACTGGAGAGAATTATCACTCCTCAGAGAAGGTTTTAGCCGTAAAACCCCACGCTGGCAAAGCGGGTTGGGGAGTGGGAGAGCGTATAGAACGTGAAAAGTATATCACGGTATATGGGAATCGAACCCACGATCTTCGGTACAGCAGCCGGATGCCTAGACCACAGCGCCACGCTCTCTTATCTGAACTGTGCGGCTAATATTCAGCTGCGATCTGCGATGAGTTGATGTTTTTGGAGTATCTTGCACATTTTGGTGCTACAACAAAAAAAAAAGTTGTTTGTGCGCGCTGGACAAGCACGAGAACCGCTTCTTTTGTCCACACACATTCTCGTCTCACAAATTGTAGCAAGCCGGGCGTACTGTTAATTTCAAGGTGGCAAAAGATATTTTCTGAACTCTATCTTATTTATCTATTGGTAATTTTTACGTGACATCTTAACCCATACTCTTGCAGGCGTTCTAGGACTTGTTGTAAGCGTCCCACGTGTTTTTTGTAGTTGTTAAAACACACAAGAATATTGTATAAGTAGTATATTCTCTAGTAGCACAGCTAGCACTTGAAGCACCAGTTTTTGAAGCTGCATTCTTAAGCCTGAGAGGCATAACCTTAAATCAGATGTAAATCTGTTAGTATCCCATTTTTAAGTCAATTTTATCAGACATAAACAAGTTTAAAATCTTTTAGAGTTTTATGGATTCCTTCTTGGTGACATTGTTCAATTCGCAAAAATCCACGTAAAAGTGCGTGTGATTTACTTTTTTTACCAATCCCACTAGACAACAGTTTGCCAATAGTTCATCAAAAATTTTGTTTTTACCTTCTTGTCATTTTAACTAAAATCTTATCAATTAGTTTTATGGCGTAATAACTGCATATCGGGCTCAATACTTGAAAACTTTGTTGTGTGTGTGGGAATGTTTGAACCAGTTTTTCAAATTTGACCAATTTTAGAAAAAGCGTGTTTTGGTAGCACAACTGATTTGTGGGATTTTCCTGGGTTGCGGTGGTGTCCAGAAGATAGTAAATCTAAATATTTGCCACAGTATATACATTGCTTAGAGTAGTAGCGAATGGCAGCATTATCATTCATGTACGGGATTCTCAGGATTAGTTCTTTTACTAGAGTTGGTATCACTAAGAGAAAGATCTTGTGTATATGATTCCCAACTATTTTGTCCGCAATTGTTTTGTCTGTATTTTTTATTGTGGTTTTTGGGTCTGCTTGTTCGACCTTGATTGTGATTGGCCGGATGCTGAGCAGTTTTATTGGTATAAAATTATGGCTGGTTCCTGAGACAACAAAGGCTTGGATAGTATTCTAATTTATGGTGACGGTAATTGTAGATCGACTGGTTGATTTTGTTGATCTGACGGTAGCACACATTTTTTGGTTTTTTTAGTTTTTAGGTTTGGTTGGTTTTGGTTTGTTATCTTGCTAGCCTTCTACACATTTTTCGATGCTTAAAGCGGATGTTGTTAAGCTTAAATTGCTTCTTTGAAGAAACGATCCGTTAACTATCATTGTTTGTTTCTATTCTAAAAGCTGTAGCAAGAAATTATTCAAACGCGTCAAAAATTAGCACGTCAAAGGACTGCTGGATGTGTTAGCTGGTTAGTTTTCTAAAGTAGCAAGTTCATAGTTTTGCTTGTTGTCTTTGGAAGCTTTTGACGACTACTTGTAGTTCATGTTGTATGGTCAACAGGTTATTAATTAGTTGCGTGGTCACGTTTAGGTCTGTGTAATGTTGTAAAAGTGTTTGATAATCTCAAGATGTGTAAGATTCTTGGTTATACTTCTCTTAAAGATGAAAGCGTCTTTTTTTAAAAATTTGTAATTTGGATGCGGTGATAGGCATGCATGGGTATTTTATTTTGTAAAATACTGTTTTAGTTTTGAGAAATGTACGTAAGGATCTTCATAGAGCTGATTTGCAAAATTAAGGTGGTTTTGATTAGTATAGATTGTGGTGTCTTCGGTGGTGAAGAAGAATACGCGTAGTGGCCTTACCAAGTTCTGTGTTTCCTTAGATGTTCACCAAATACTTTGAAATTTTGTTCATTTTTTTTTTCTTCTAAGTTGTTTGTCTTTGTTCATGGCTAACATTGGAGTCGTAAAGACATCAATATCTTCTATTGTCCTACGTTGGGCATTATTTGTTATCCTTGGAAGTGATTAGAGCATTGCCTGCTGATGAAAAAAACATGTTATTATATCCTTTGTGGTCATACTTTTTAGGATTTGTGTGGGTAGGTAGTTGGACTGTCATTTAAGGTTTAAAGTGTCACCTGGCTTAGCCTAAAGCCGCGTTTGAGGTTATCTAGTGGTTATTAAGGGAGTGGCAAATGTGAAATCATTTTTTCAAAAATAAAGTACTTTTACAAAAGCTCTGGAGCGTGGAGGTTGTTTATTGCAAGTTAATATGAAAGTTTTCATCTTAAATAATCCAGATTGTCGTTGTGGGAGATTGGTAAAGTTCTATAAGATAGTGATTGGTGTAATACCATAGGGTTATATGTAGCTAAAGAGCGTGGACAATCTCTCTAGTGCTGTCGTTGGAATACATTAATGCGGCTTGGGTTGGTAGATTGTATTAGGTTTATCTTTGTTAGGTTCAATCAAAAAATTTCTGTTATGCTTGTGCTTTGGCTTTTATCGCAATTAATAAGCACTTGAGCCCTTAATTTTTAATTATATGTTCATAGTTTGCATTTGTGTACCTTGCCAAAGGTTTGCAATTAAAAGGTTGTAACTTTCACTAATCTGGAGAAAGAAAGTCCACTAATTTCTGTATGACAAACATTGAGGGGGGGGGGGGGCAAATGTTTTAGATTATTATTATATGCGCGTAGTTTGCAATAGTATGCCCTGTTTTTAAAATTCTTGCATCAATATGACCTAGAATCAAAAATGTTAAATGTCATTCATCAGAAAAAATAAATCAGAAAACTAATTTTTGTATGACAAACATTAAAGCGGATTTTAAAATGATGATTATGAGCACGTAGTTTGCATTAGTGTACTTTATCTAAACACCAATTGGTGATTGGGAGATTTAATGTTTTTTTCAGTGTTGATGTTCTTGCAACAACGCTATTTAGATTAAAAAAATGTTAGTTGTTAATAATCTGGAGAACCAAAGCCAAGAAAATTGGATAAGAACTTGGAATTTCTAATTAAAAGATTAGATTTTTGGATGACAAACATTAAAAACAGATAGGCCGGATCTTTAGTTTATGTTTATGAGCAGGCAGTTTGCATTGGGGGTACACCAATGCAAACTGCCCGCTCATAAACAAGTGTTATCAAGAAATTAAATGTTTCTCCTACTTTGATGTTTTTGTAACAATGGTATCTGGAATAATAAAATGTCATTTTGCAAACACATTTTTGAAAAATTATTTGATACTACGGAACATTTGCAGCTTTTTGTCATCTAGAAGTAGTGACAATCAGAACAATATTTAGCTTTTTGAGTTTTAGAGATAAAATTTAGTCAATAGTTTGTGTGAGCTGAACAGATATAACTATAGTGCGGCATACACAAGTACGCACAAATGTAGTACTCTTGCGCTTCTTTCTAATATTCATTCACACAATGGTTCTGTAAGAAAATTTTAAATATTATTCAAAAATCTTACCGATCAGATGCAAATTTGGGCAAATTTGATTTAACTTGGTTTGGTAAACCCCATCTTTACCTCAAAAGTAGTTTTCTTTGAGGACGCTTGCAAGAAGTTGGACAAAAGTAGGCAATTTTAGCAGAGATAGAAACTCTAATACACCTAAAACTATTAAAATAAAATTATTTCATGTTAATGGTCACTTTAGAAAAGTATGAAGAGGCCGCTAACAATTTTTAAGCCAAGTTATTTGAGTTGGGAGAATTGATTGATTAACAAATATTTATTTAGACATTAAAAAACTACGGAACTACTAAAGTTTTGCATTTTTGATACCAAAAACCGGTAGATTTACTAAAATTATATTATTACAACACAAAAAAAATTTTGGGCAACCAAAATTCTTTTTTTTAACACTAAAAAATTATAAAATTACCAAAAGTATCTTAAACTACCTTTTTTTATAAACTAAAAAAACCGTGAAACTACCAAAATTTCTTAGTTTACACAATAAAAATTCATTAAACTGCCAAAAATCTTTTGTTTAAATATTAAAAAACCGCAAATCTACAAATATTTCTCATTTTAGACACTAAACACCCGTAGGAGTTCTAGAATTTGTTTGTTTAAGAACTAAAAATCAGAAGGACTTTTAAAATTGATCTTATTAGACACTAAAAAACTATTAAACTAAACACTAATCATTTGTAAAAATACCAAATATTTTTAACAAAACAATATAGTTTAGCATTTTATATGAAATACTATTCTAGTTCTGAGAAATATACGTAAAGATGAACTGAAGTGGTATAGATTGTTGTGTTCTCGGTGAAGAAGAGTACAGGTGGTGGCTTTTCCAAGTTTGGGCACTATTTGTTATCAGACAACCCTTGGAAGTAATTAGAGCATTGCCTTGCTTGTTGGTAAGGGAAACATGTGATTGTATCCTCTGTGGCTATACTCTCTTGGATGTGTGTTATCTAAAGTTTGTTGTGGTTTGGAAGTCACTTGATGACTTGAATAATTATGCGTTGTTGGATTTTGTCACCTTTTTTGGTCTAGAGCCGCGTATAGTTTTATGTTTTAGGGTATCTAGTAGTTGTTGAGGAAGTGGCGTTTAAATGATTGGTAATGTTTTTCAGGATAGTTCTTTATGGTTAAAGGTGCAAGGAAAGCTTGGAAGATCTATTTGGTGCTGTTGTTGGAGTGGAGGTTGTATTGGGTTTATTTTTTTAAGTCAAAACAGAAAGCTTCTGGTTAAGTTGGCTGAGTGATGGCTTAATTATTAGTAAAGTTGCAGCGTTAAAGTAATATTTGTACACTTTCCTCTGACCGTTGCTGAGTTCTCATTTTTTGTTTGATGTTTTGGTTTTTATCGCGTAGTTTGTATTAGTATACTACGCTCTACCCCCAAATGTTTGCAATTAAGAGGTTAGAAGTTTCTTTCATTTTTGATGTTTTTTACTAATCTGTAAATAAAGAGTTAGAAAACTAATTTTTTGATGATAAACTCTATGGCGGGTGAACGAAGCTTATAGTTTATAATAATGAACCCATATTTTGCATTTTTGTATTCCCCCCTCCTTTATACAAGTGTTTAAGATGAAAGGGTTTTAATTTCTGGAAAAAGAAAACCAAACAATTAATTTCTGGGAGACAAACACTAGAGCGGGGGGGGGGGGGGGGGGAGAATGTCTTACTTCATTATTATATGCGCGTAGTTTGTTCTATTTTTGATGTTCATGCAACAATATTACTAGAAAAAAATATCAGAAATTTGGAGAAAAAATAAGGAAAAATTAATTTTTGGATACAACTAAAGTCGGAAATTTAAAACCATAATTATGAGCGCCTAGTTTGCATTAGTGTATTCCGCCCGACCACTAAATATTGGTAATTAAGAGCTTGGATGTTTTTCCCAGTTTTGATATTCTTGCAACAACGCTACCTAGAATAAAGAGTGTTAGTTGTTAATAATCTGGAGAAAGAAAGCCAAAAAACCGATTTTTGGATAACACTAAGTTTCTAATTAAAAAACTAGATTTTTCTTTCAATTTTTGGATGACAAACATTAGAACAGATTGGCTCTAGTTTAAGTTTATAAAAGTGCAGTTTGCATTGGTGTACCCAGTATACTTACTTAAATGTTTGTCATCAAGAGATTAGATGTTTTTCTTTATGTTTTTCTAACCATGGTATCTGGAATAATAAAATTTCATTTTGCATACATTATTTAACAAATTTAAAAAAAAATGGATATTACGGGCATTTTTGCAGCTTTTTGACATCCAGAAGTAGTGACAATCAGAACAATAATTACCAGTTTAGTGAACAGTATTTAAAAAGTGACGATTTATAGCATTCATCATCATCATTCAAAATCTATTGATGCCAAATTAGAACCTTTTACATCAAATTCAAATTCAAACGTCTATTGATTATATCTATCGTATATTAAAGATTGGCAACTAAAACATTTTGGGCAAAATATTTAACACATTTATTATAAAACAGTTAAACAATCAACAAATGTTTGTTTAGACACTAAAAAACTACGGAACTACTAAAGTTTTTCATTTTTGATACTAAAAACCTGTAGAATTACTAAAATTATTTTGTTGAGACACGAAACATTTCTTTGACTACCAAAATTTTTTCCGGTTAGACACTGATAGTTTGTAAAACCACCAATTTTTTTTTATAATCTAAAAAACTAAGAAACTACCAAAATTGCTTAGTTTAAACACTAAAAATTTATTAAACTATCAAAAATCTTTTGTTTAAACATTAAAAGTAAAATTGGTAAAAGCTTTCTGCAAAACGTATTTTTTGGTAGACTTTGAATTAATAAATTAAAAGAGCAAATTAATTTTTGGCAACAATTACCTATAGAGTAAATATAGAAAGACATGAGAATGTCTTGGATGTTTGGAAAACAAAGAAATCTGCTGAAGAATGTAAGGCATACAATATGTAACGCAGCGTTTACTTAGACAAGCACACTTCCTAAAAAGGAGCCAAAGACAATGCTTTGGCTCTTAGACATTTTAAAAAAACTGCTAAAAGAGTAAGACGTCTTTAGATCTTCACTGATAATCTGAGCTTTAGTTAGTACAACCAATATTTGACAGAAAAATGACTAAATAGACAGATAAGTAACTAGAAAAGCTAAAATTTAGAAAAAAAACAAAAAAAGTGACCGATATTTTACATAAAAATACTCTCAGAATCCAGGCAGCTTAATAAACTTACCTAAAGGCGACAGGCCTAGGAAACTGGATAACCTAATGTTGATGGTTTTTTGGAAATATCAATATTTAAATTGCTCAAACTATCAATCCTGTTATTGTGCAGTAGATCACAAACTTATTTGAAATGATTTATAAAGAAACAACATTTAACAAATAATTAAATTAGTCAACTGTTGGAAACAGTCAGGCAGATTCCAATACAGCGTTAGAAAGCCATTTGACATCTTTTTTTTATTATTAACCATCAGAGTTTGTATTTATAAAATTTCAAATTATTTTATAATCTTTGTCTTGTAGTTCAAAATAATATTAATACTATGTTAGCTCATAAAGTAAATACAAGTTTTCAGTATACATAATCAAAACAGTTTTCATTTTTATCTAAAATTTCATGTTAAATATATTTGTTTGAAAACATACTCTAAACTTCTTTCCATTTATTCCAAGCCACATACACTCACAAACCAACCACTTTTCTAAACTATTAAACTTAAAGAAGAAGCACCCCTTTTGAGATGACGCCCCTGAGTTATACATTAGAAATAAAGCCTTCCTTTCCTTCCCCCCTTCCCCCCCTTCAAACCCCACATCTCTCGCGAGTCAAAAGGGCAAAGAACTTCGCCACCCGTCCGCTCTCTTTTTCCTCCTTTCTTCTACGCTCGCATAAAGTAGAAAACAATTAAAAAAGTTTTTAATTTAACTCGGTTATTACTGTTGGCATTAAACTTTTAGTAATTAACAAATTCATCTATAAGATGTTAGGTTGAAGGGATGGTGCATTAATGGGCTGCCATTTCAATGATTGGTGTGCAAGAAGAGGGTGAAATACTGAAAGAATTTAATAGGAGAGGTAAACAAAAGGATTATTAATTGGGGATAATGGAATTAAAATGGGATGGATTAATTTTTTTAAGCTTAAACTCAAATTCTATTATTGTACTAGTATCAAACTTAATTAATAAAAAGAATTTAGCACAAAAAAATGTAAATGATATTGATTAATTCAGCCAATAAAATATGTACATACACAATCTAATAACATCCCATCTAAACAATTCCCTAACATCTGTTGCAAGCAATAAGCAGCCCCTTTTACACCCAGACACAATTTATATTTTTATTCAAGCAACGAACTCGAAGCACCAAAAACGAAAATTCTATTTCGCTTCCACCAACCATTAAGAACAGTAATCGTGTACTTATATAGTAATTGACTGGTCTTATTACTAAGTTACTAAAATAGTCGAGCAAAGTAGGGCACTACACTGTGAGGCCGGCATGCTAATTACGTTCCCTCAGGACTTGTTATTCTAGACCGCCACAAATGGCAATAAAGGGGATTAGGGCTCGCTGTAAGATGTCGACCTCGCAAAACTAAAACCACACACATACTGAAAAAAAGCAAACCGATTTCAACTCAGATGGAATATTAATTCGTATCTTAAAGCGAAATTGCTTGTTTTTTTTTTGCATAGAAAGGGAATTGAAATAATAATAAGGGGGAGCCGGATCGGATTCGTTGCGGGAATTTATGCAAGTATATGATAATGGAATATACATGTAATCTCTGTAAGCCCTCGGAATGCGATATATTCAAATTTTAAATGCAACGTTATTAGATGCAACAACCGTTAGCTTATACATACAGTTCTCTGTGGGTGGTGTGGGAACATTTATATTAATCCGCGTAATGCGAGAACATAGTTTTTGGTTTAGGGATATTGTTAAAGCTCCCAAAACGCCATCTATTATAACATTACTGAATTAATTGTATCTTAACGTTACTTAAAACAATTTTAGTTTATACTTGAGTGTTTATAAAACCCACCAAGGAGGTATCATTATCGGGGAACGCTTTTACTATAAATACATAATTGAATATTAAAATCGAATTTTAACATCATGCATAATTTTGCAAAAATAACAGAAAGAGTTGCTTTAAATTATTATTATTCATAAAAGAACTATAAGATGCTAATGTGCTGTACATTTCTTTGGGAGATTGCAAATTTTAAATATTTTTTTTTATTTTGGAAAAAAAATAAAATATTTTTGATTTTTAAATATAATTTTGAGGCTAGTCCCTTGTTTAGCAATGTTTTGAGCTTTATGGTGTAAATTTTGAACATTATAGCCACAGCATGAATTTAAACATGAGAAAATTAAAAAAAAAAATAGTTTTAGCATAAATTGCAATAAAAAAAATCTTGATAATTTTCAAAAATTTAATAAAAATTAAACCTAATTTTAAATTTAGTTTTTTGTTTTGCAATATTTGAATTAAAGTTGGTAAACATTTTAAGTAACTAACTAAAAATTATGGCTTTAACATAAGATTAAAAAAAAAAAAAACTTAAGTTTTTAGATTAGAACAAACTTATATATTGTGCTTTGTTTTAACGCTACGAAAGTTATCAACCTCGCCCTCGGCGAGGAGCCTCTACTAAAAGTAAATAAAATAATCCAAACTTTTGCATAACTCAGAAATAATAAGTACCTCCAGTGGATAAATGCACTTACAGATTAGTAGAAAAAGTCTTTTTAAAAAAAGAATTTGCACCAAAATAGCTCAAATTAAAAAAAATCATCACGGAAAAGACGCCAACTCGAGTCTCGGCGCATAATTTGTCGCAGGTTCAAACCCCAGCTTCGGTAGAGAATTTTTAAGAAATTATGGTATTTATTAAATCAGGACTTTAGTCTAATATATTATTAGTGTCTATTTAGTCAAAAAATAGTCAAACACAACTTATTAATGATGAACAGATATAAACAGACTAATATTAGAGTTAACCTTAGGATTGTGTTAATTAGATAGCGTAATGCTATTCTATGTATTGATGTAATAATAGGGATTCTGGCATAACAACTTGTGAACAAAATTATATGCTTGCAAATTGCACAGAATATATTAATATTGAGTTTGTGCAGGTTCTATTTACAAAAAAACACGCAGAAACGATGGTGGGCAGTAATAAAATTGCGCTTATGCGAGAAGACGAAACGGAGTCTTGTGAGTCAAGTGGTAGTTGAAGCCGCAAAAAAGAACTGTTACCATCTCCAGCACATTACTAAACATAAACTGTTTAATAGTTATTGTGATTTTCTGTAAAACGCGCCAAAAATGCTTTTGCCTGTCTGTGTAGGATTTAACTGTATTACAGTCTCCTTCACACACAAACAGTTCAACGTTTCTCCTAATAAGGGGCATTGCGTTACCACCTCCTATAGTGATTCACTAATCAATTACATACTTTGTGAACGCACGGTGTGGTGGATGGGTGGTTAAAACTACATCAGGGGTTAGCCATTTTTTATAATTACAAAAGTTTAATAAAATAATATTATAAAATACTTTCTACAAGGTTTTATAAGACAAATGAGTTTTTAGTCACTTTTGCTTATTTTATCTGCTTTAGTTTCTCAACAATTTTTGATTTATTTTATGTAGCAAATCAAAATTTTGTATTTTGATTATGTAATTTCATTATCTAAACTAATTTCGGATAAAATCCAAAAATCGGATTGAATGAAATTATGAGATTGCCTTATATTGAATAAACACAAATTTTCATTATAAGGTCGTAAAATATTTCAATTGCATCCATTTTGCATTAGATGAGAATCAGAATTAATTTAATTAAATATTTCATTCAATAATGAGAATGATGTCATCCTTTGAGAGCTCACCCTTGGCGGCATGAAATTTCGAGATGTAATAATATATTAAAATCCCGAGGAAATCCGCGCAATGTCGCCGGGAGATCATTTAATTAAACGAGCATTACCATAAAATTTACGTACATAATCTTATTTAATAACTTCTTTTCTAATAAAATAATATTAACAGTTGGGGTCGCTGCGAAATTAATATATTCGGGAAGCAAGGACACGTTAATTATATAGCTGCTATTAACTTAATGGATATTAATACTGCATAATATAGTCGATGGACACGTATCATAGTACTGATAAATACCCCCAGAGCCATCAGATAATCACGCTAAGTGCAACCCTCCTGGTCCAATTCGCTCTTAACTGTTCCTCATATCTCAACAAATGTAATAACCATTATTGCGTCTCTTGTTGCTCGTGTGTATGGAGGTCGCTTGTTGCGCAAATACCCTTTTATTAATTTACATTTTATAACCCATTAAAATAAATCACCACTTTACTAATTAATATTATTAAAATTCTGATTGATTGCATTTTTTTATCTCTCCGGATGAATAACACGTTATAAAATCTTTATAAATTAAAACTTACGTCCTAATTTAATGCTGGAAGAATCCGCGCGAGCGCGATTCTACCGCCTGTTCCGGCTCCAATATCCGGTGATTAATTTTTAATTGCCGGAAAGTATTAAATTCACATTTTCGCAGAGCCGTTCTACAGTAGCCGCCCTATTATTTTGTTTCAATTTTCAAGAGCGGTGAGAATGATGGCGCGGAGGTTCGATATTAAGGCCATTAATCATTCGCAGCCGATCAATCTGTAAATGAGATGAAATTAAGGGGAGGATTGCTTTATTTTCTCTTCGGCGTTTATATTTTTTTTTTTCGGTCGTCTATTTAATGGGGTTCTATAGTTAATTGAAGTTATTTATAGGGTTAGATTTAACTAATACTAGTTGACGGATTGATACTTAATTTATAAGTTACAATTTATCGGCTATTAGTTTAAGTAGTATTCTAACAAGTTGAAAATAGTATGAACAGATGAAAATTTTATGGTTTCGCATGGTTATGCTCTTTGCATAGTTTCATGTATACATTTTTTTAAGTAAAATGCAAGAAAACTGTCGAAAAAATACATTTTTATGCAAATTTTGTGTTGTAATGATCTTGAAATTAATGCGGATTGACGTAGTCATGCTAGCTTATATAATTTCATTTACAGTTTTTGAGTACAATGCAAAAAACTTTGATACAGATTTATGTCAAAAAGATGCAAATAAAAATTTTAAAAATAATAATATCTAAAAAACTCAGAAGTCATTTTGTCACAAGAAAAGGTCGTGATCCAATCTCTAATCAAAACTGTTGAACAATTGCGATGTATTAAAATCTGCCACCTTTCCACCCAAGTGTCCGTCATGAAGAAGTTGAATGGTTGTATCCCATGCGCATGTCAAAAGTCATTTTGACACAAGAGAAGGTCGAGATCCAACCTCTTAATCACCAACACTTGGGTGGGTGGGTGGGCTACTCCTAAACTATTGGACCGTAACTATATTTTGGAGTGTGCCACACACCCACTTAGAAGTCTGTCATAAAAAAAACAAATGTTTGTCTCCTATGCGTATGTCAAAAATAATTTTGTAATAAGAAAAGGTCGTGATCCAACCTTTTAATCACCAACACTTGGGTGGGTGGGTGGGCCACTCTAATCAAAACTATTGGACTGTTACTATGTTTTATAGTGTCCTACCCACTAGCCGAAGTGTTTGTCATGAAAAAGTTGAATGTTTGTCTTCTATGCACATGTCAAAAGTCATTTTATCACAAGAGATAGTCGTGATCCAACTTCTTAATCACCAACAATTGGGTGGGAGGGTGGGTTATTCCAATCTAAACTATTGGACTGTTACTATGTTTTGGAAAGTCCCACCCACCCACTCAAGTGTCCGTCATAAAGAAGTTGAATGTTTGTTTTCTATGCGCATGTCAGAAGTAACAAGAGAAGGTCGTGATCCAACCTTTTAATCACCAACACTTGGGTAGGTGGAAGGGCCACTCTAATCAAAACATTGGACTACTACTATGGTTTGAAATGTCCCAACCACCCGCTCAAGTGTCCGTCATAAAAAAAATTGAATGTTTGTCTTCTATGCACATGTCAGAAATTTTTTTGTCACATAACAAGGTTGCGATCCAACCTCTTAATCACCAACACTTGGGTGGGTGGGTGAGTTACTCTAAACTATTGGACCGTTACTATGTTTTGGAGTGTGCCACCCACCCACTTAAAAGTCTGTCATAAAGAAGTTAAATGTTTGTTTCCTATGCGCATGTCAGAAGTCATTTTGTCACAAGATAAGGTCGTGATTGAACCTATTAATCACTAACGCTTTGATGGGTGGGTGGGCTGGACTTGACGGGTCTTGTACGGGAATGTTGCAATAATTTTGTCAGCGAGCGGTTGCTCCGTTTCTGAGTCTGTTTTAACTGGTGTGGCATCGGTTTTAAGTCTCTGATTATTATCTTTTTTTTTGAACATATACCTGTGAATTAATTACAGGGTTTATACTACCAAAGCCGTTCATTGAGAGAATGGAGGCGCTGTAGATACTAACGAAGTCTAGTATTTGGTCCACCTACACATTCATATTAAATGTAATTATGGTTACTTTGACACTAATCATGTATAAGACTAATGTCCTGAATTAATAAATGCTATATTTTCTTTAAAATGCTTTTCCGGAGCTGGGGTTCGAACTTGCGACGAATTATGCGTCGAATTAATCAAAGTTTTTGATTTGTTTTAACTGATGTGGCTTCCGATTTGAGTAGAGACGATATATTTGTTGGCTGGTTGTGAGACGTTTCCTGGTCATCTGGAATCTTTTTGCAGAGTATTTTGAGGTGACTTTGACGATGGTTTGGTTTTTAGTTTTTAGCATTTGCTTCTTCTCGTTGGTCGAGCTTTAATGATTTTTGCGGGTTTTACCTTGGGCAATGTTATTTGCGTTTTTTTTTAATTTGACTAAGGCATCTTCAAATTTATGTACTATAAAATACACATGTTTTATGATTAATATATGGAGAATTTGAAAATAAAATATTGATAATTAAATGTGAAATAAATCACAAGTAATTAACTATTATTAATATTGGTAGTAAATTGCAGTAAGAAATATATTTTTTGTATGTTTGTGGTGTGCGATAATAGTTGTACACAAACATTCGGGACTTACAGTTTAACGAATCTGAACCACACCACTAAAAAAGTTTACTAAGCAGATACTTTACTAGTTTGCAAAGGAGACAACTGCATCGAAATATATTCAACGAATTAGATATTGCCGTTTTTGACAGTGACTCTTTGATTTATTATTGGTTATTTTGCGTTTTTATGTGAACGAATTTTGCGTGTGTGGGAAAATGCACTAAAACTTTGAACTTCTATATCCTTGCAAAACTACGGTTGTGGTATTAATTCACATGACATTTTTTATTTTTGGTTTTTAAGTTTTATCTCTTTCTTTTCTCTTTTTTGTTGCTGTTATTTTTCTTATGTTTTGACCAATGGCACTTTGCACTATAAGTGGGTTCAGATTGCTGATTTTATTCTGCATCTCCATTCTGATGTTTTTCCAGTGAGATCACTTTACCAGTGTTTGCTCTGGGTTACCTGTTTTATCACAGAAGCCGCAGTTGTCATGTACCCCAAGACACGTTTTCTTTAGGTATGACCCAAAGCATCTATGTTCTGTAACATGGTAGTTTAGATTTCTATGTCCTTTGTTCACTTACGATGTCACCAAGGATATAAGAGTCTGCGACTATTTGGCGGCATCTTTCTTGAGCTGTCATTCTTTCTCATATTTTTGTATCGTTTTATTCTATTTGCATTTTTTTGTTCGTTTAGTTTTTTATTATTATTATTATGCTTTTTACTGCTATTTTACATTGCCACAGTAAGTCTACGACTTGTTTAAAGTGGTTTGATGGGACCAACAGCTTAAAACGTGACTTCCGAACCACGCTGGTGG
Organism: Tachinus rufipes; assembly: GCA_963932245.1. NCBI lineage: Eukaryota > Metazoa > Arthropoda > Insecta > Coleoptera > Staphylinidae > Tachinus > Tachinus rufipes. The sequence goes on from OZ010745.1 coordinate 117,729,745, forward strand.
ATAAAGAGCAAGTTATCATTTCAGTCATATTTCGGGGATCGAACCCCAGACTGCTCGCATGATATTTTATTATTCTCTGTTGTTGGCTTGCTCTTGGACAAGGAGGTGTATGGGAATTGTTTTTGTTATTGCCTGTATAACCTTAGTTGAGACTGTTCTATAGGCATTTGATGGCCTGATCTGATTGCCATTTTTTTCTGGCCTTTTTTATGTTACAACTTTCTTTTTGTATATGCAGACAACAGTTTCAGTCCACCATTATCCCCATTACTCTACTTCGGCTCTTTTGTTTTTTATGATTTTTGCCACAGCAAACTAGTTTCTCTGCTTTTTGTATGACTTCAGTTATGTCGAGTCCTATGATTTTGCTTTTGCCTGTTTTTATTGCTAAGTATTTAATGTTATTTTGTGATTTAAATGTAGTATTTCCTAGATTGCTCTTAACTCGCTAGGACTACAACTTTTGTCTTTTGTGTTGCCTGCTGTAAACTAATCTTCTTGACCTACTTTCTATTAATAAAGGATGCTCATTTTGCGCTACCTTTTGTTTTCTTTATGTTATTACTGCTGACAATCATGGCAAGATCGTCCACATAAGCTATCTTGGACGGAATTACCAAGATAGCTTATGTGGACGATCTGTGTGTCATCTGTGTACTACTAAGTAGACCGTCTAGTGAATGCTTTACATGGTAGGGTTACACGGAGTTTTGTGCCACACCGCAAGTCATATCCAGAATGTCTCTGGAGCTGCACACTATAGTTCTATCTTGTAGATAGTGGCATATTATTTTTCTGATTTATATTGATATTTTTTTAATTTTAGTTTTTCTATTCAATCCAAACTATTAGACCGTTCTTATGCTTTGGAGTGTCCCACTCACCCACTCAAGTGTCCATCATGAAGAAGTTGATTGTTTGTCTACTATGCGTATGTCAAAAGTCATTTTGTCACAAGATAAAATCGGGATTTAACTTCTTAATCACCAACACTTTGGTGGGCGGGTGAACTACTTCAATCCAAATTCTTAGACTGTTCTTATGTTTTGGAGTGTCCCACCCACCCACTCAAGTGTCTGTCATGAAGAAGTTAAATGTTTGCGCATGTTAGAAGTAATTTTGTAACAAGAGAAGGTCGTAATCCAAATTTTTAATCACCAACACTTGGGTGGGTGGGAGGGCCACTCTAATCAAAACATTGGACCACTACTATTTTTTGAAATGTCCTAACCACCCGCTCAAGTGTCCGTCATGAAAAAAATGAATGTAAACGTTTTCTATGCACATGTCAGAAATCATTTTGTCACACGAGAAGGTCGTAATCTAACTTTTTAATTACCAACACTTGAGTGGATGGTTGGGCTACTCCAATCCAAACTATTGGACCGTTAATATGTGTTGGAGTGTCTCACCCACCTTCTCAAGTGTCCGCAAAGAAGTTAAATTTTTGTCTCCTATGTGTATGGTAAAAGTCACTTTGTCACAAGATAAGGTCGTGATCTAACTTTTTAATCATTAACACTTTGGTGGCTGGGTGAGCTACTTCAATTCAAACTATTGAACCGATCTTTTATTTTGGAGTGTTTCACCCACGTACTTAAGAGTCCGTAATGAAGAAGTTAAATGTTGTTTTCCTATGCGCATGTCAGAAGTCATTTTGTCACAAGAGAAGGTTGTGATCTAACCTTTTAATCACCAACACTTGGATGGGTAGGTGGGCCATTCTAATTAAAACTATTAGACCGTTAAGTACTATGTTTCGGAATGTCTCGTCTACCCACTCAAGTGTCCGTCAGAAAAAAGTTGAATGTTAGTCTTCTATGCGTATGTCAGAAGTCATTTTGTAACAAGAGAAGGTTGTGATCCAATCTTTTAATCACCAACGTTTGGGTGGGTGAGTTATTCCAATCAAAACTATTAGACTGTTACTTTGTTTCGGAGAATTCCACCCACCTACTCAAGTGTCCGTCATAAAGAAGTTGAATGTTTGTTTCCTTTGCGCATATCAGAAGTCATTTTGTAGCAAGAAAAGGTCGTGATCAAACCTCCTTATCAACAACACTTGGGTAGGTGGGTGGGCCGTTTTAATCAAAACTATTGGACCGTTACTATATTTTAGAATGTTCCATCCACCCACTCAAGTGTCCGTCATAAAGAAGTTGAATGTTTGTCTCCTATGCACATGTCAGAAGTAATTTTGTAACAAGATGAAGTCGTGATTCAATCTATCAATCACCAACGTTTGGATGGGTGGGTGGGCCACTCTAATTAAAACTATTAGACCATTACTCTGTTTGAAATGTCCCTCCCACCCGCCCATGTGTCCGTCATGAAAAAGTTGAATGTTTGTCTTCTATGCAGATGTCAGAAATTATTTTGTCACAAGAAAAGGACGTCATCCAACCTCCTAACTACCAACACTTGGGTGAGTGGGTGGACTACCTCAATCCAAGGTATTGGATTGTTTCTATGTTTTGGAGTGTCCTACCCACCCACCCATGTATTCGTCATAAAGAAGTTAAATGTTTGTCTCCTATACTCATCTCAGAAGTCATTTTGTAACAAGAAAAGGTCGTAATCCAACCTTTTAATCACCAACACTTGGGTAGGTAGGTGGGCCATTCTAATATAAACTATTAGACCGTTACTATGTTTTAGAATGTCCCGTCTACCCACTCAAGTGTCCGTCATGAAAAAGTTGAATGTTTGTTTTTTATGCGCATGTGTCATGTAATTTTGTTGCAAAAGAATGTTGAGATCCAATCTTTTAATTACCAACACTTGGGTGGACGGGTGGGTTACTCCTATCCAAACTATTGGACCGTTAGTATGTTATGGAGTGTCATGATTTGCTCTCAATTTAAATTATCTACCTAAAACGGCAAAAAATTGGTTACAAAATACATCAATAGCTCATCATCAGAGATAATCTGGAAAAGCAAGTCAAAACTGTCACGAAGATCAAAAATTAAGTGTTTCTTTTGACTTTAATCTTTTTCTACTAATAAAAACCTCATTCAATTAATATTTGGTAGTGCAAATAGCATTAAGACCAGAACCTTTTGGAGCAAGTATTGGTGCAACTTTGCAAATTATGAAAATAGATCACGATTAAAGATAAAGCAGAAAAGACTCCAAAAAAGGAAGACGTTATCGAAACGGTAGAGGTAAAATCTCTAAAATTGGAGGACGTCAACAACCTGCATTACTACAAAAACGTCGATTAACGTAGGTTTTGGCAAAACTTTATGTTTTTTTTTTGTTGGGAGCTGGCGTATAGTGCCGCTTTCTGCAAGTGAACGGACAGAACAAAATTTTGTAAGAGGTGCTAAAAGAAAGGACACGTATCTGCAACATGCAACGCGGATGCTTTCTGTTTTATCTGCAAAGTGAATGGCCATAGTTTTGGCGGTGTTAGGTATGTAGCGGTGCAAACAAATAACGTGGCTAGCCAAGGAGGTGATATTCTTCTTTGTGTACTTTTCTGTTGCCGGATGTTAACTATCCACAACGCAATTTTAATTTTTTTGTAGCAATGCGGAATAAATTAGCTCCATTAAGTTGGCCCCCCTATTAAAAAAAAAAATATGCGCTTATCTGTAAGTATTAGTTTTAAACATTTTTAGGTTGGGGGCGGGGGAATTTAATAATTACTCCCCCCCCCCCCCCCCCTTAGTAAAATTTTACAATTATGAATATACTATATTAATGCGCTAGATATGCGTTCTTATGCGCCGCAAATATTTTTTTATGTGTTCATTTGTAAATATGATTTTTGAACAGTTTTAGGTTAGGTTAGGTTAATGATTAGCAGGTTTTATAAAATTGGCCTTATTATATTTACAAATAAGCGCATGGAATTTTAAAAATGTTCAAAAATCATATTTACAGATGAGCGCATAAAATTTTGTTGCAGCGCATAAGAGCGCAATACGAACGCAATAATTTGATATTTTAAAATTTAAAAAAATTTAGTAGTGGGGGGCAATTTAATGGAGCCGAATAAATCTGTAATTGTTGAATTAAACTATGCTATCAGGTTATTTAACCACAAAATTCTTCTTTGTCCAGGGCTTCTTTTGCTTTCTGACAAAGCCACTTGATAGGTTTTAAAATATAGTACCAAATTTTAAGATTTACTGATGAGGCCTACAACTTTGTTGTCAAGTTTTAAAAGATAAGGACAAGTTTTGGAAACCATTGATGAGTTTTAAGACTCACAAAGCAAAGTCTAGAATTTTGTTGTCAACTTTTAAAATATAATGAGTTTTAAGACTCACTGAAAAGGCTTACAACTTTTTTGATTTTTTTAAATTATGGTTTACTGATGAGGGACTGGCAGGTTTTAGAGATTTTCCAATTTTCTAATCCAGACAATTGTACCACAATATACACTTTATATTATTTGTTATGTTAAGTGTAACTTTGCTACTAAGAGTTCAGTAATTATAAACACCTAACGTAAATATGTTGTCTCTATCTAATCTATCGCAAATAAACCAATTGTTTGAATTGTGTTAGAAGAACTTAAATAACATGTACTTATTAGTATTTTAAAGAACATTCTTCTAATATTGCATTTTTTTACTTTCAGAGTGTGTTTAACGTTTTGGGAGAAACGTTAGCACGACTACAACAAGACGAAGAAGCGGAGCGATGGTACCAAGCTGCACTCAACGCTCAACCTGACCATGTGCCAGCTCACATAACTTATGGAAAACTCCTAGCCAAAAATGTAAGTTGAAATAAATTAAAACTAATAATATCCAAATGTAAGACTTCATATTTTAAAAGTCATTCACATCATCATAATTCTATATTTAGATTTGTTTAATGTTTGTGACCTACATAGAATGCTTTGTTTGTACACTTAATAGTACATCTATGAATTCACATTCAAAAAGTTTGACTTGTTTAATATCATCTCTGAAGCGACATCTTTAGACCTAGTAGTTGATAATTCCAGATTATTGAAATTCATTATTTTCAATAATCTGGAATATAATAACAAAATTTGTCAATTTTTACATTTTTGCATTAGTATTTTTACTCATTCATTTGATTTTAAAAATGTATCAAATTAATTGTTTTTAATTGATTTATATGAACCTATTATATACTTTTGTATTGATGAGAAAATTTCAACCAACCATCAATCTTATTAAGGATTCAATTGATTCCAATTAATTAATAAAAAAATAACCGACCCAATCCATCATAAAGAAATAAAAACGCCATTGAACTGAATTGATTGGAGATATTTTATTAATTAAAAAAAATAAATAAATAAACAAAAAGGGAATATAATAATCTAAATGCAAAGCATCGACAATCAATGGGAAGCTGAAAAAAATGTTTAATTGAAAGTCGCCAGAGGCGATCCATCAATCTGCATATAAATCTGTGGAATCCTGCCCGGTTCCGGCATTTTTTCCAACAGATAAATCATTCGACGGTGGATATTTTTTTTTTTTATATTTGCGTTTTTTTGCAGCTCTGTGTGTGTTGGCATTATTGACGGCTGCACTAGTTCGCCGCCGCTTTTCAGCTCAATTCATAGCAATAATTCCTTTTGAAATTTTTTAAGTTTTTTTAGTTCAGGAAATTTGATTGGTTTGCTTAATAAAAGTTAAATGGTAGCATAATTTTAACAAAAAAATATTGTTATTGTAGAATGTACTAAAATGTGAACATTATCAGATTAACTTAATCAAATTCTTGCTTCATAACAAATTAGACACAAAATCTTAATGAAACAAATTCATTTTGTTTTGCTTAACATTATAGTGCAACACATGAGAGGAAATCTAATTATACAAAAGGTTGAAATCCAGTTGAACAATATGCGAGTCCCCTACTAAACAAAACTAATTATAGCTAATGAGCATATTCTCCGAACTGTGAGTCCGGCAATTATTCCACTAGAAAATGTTTGCAGCGTGACCCCAAACATTACATAGAAACTATTTCAAAATTCAAGACTAATTAGTCTGAAGATTTATATTAATAATATAGTTCTAATTAGCAAAACATATTTTAATGAGCGTTGATAATTAATTTTTTGCATAAATTTCCTAATTAGTAAGTACTGTCGTTACAGGGGTTGACCTAATTATTATTATTTTGCACGGTTGTTTTGCGGATCAATAATGCTTAAGTTTTTTTTTTTGCTTTCTTTGTGCTCCTGTGTTCGTATTCCCATCTGTTTGGTGTCCCCGGCTGCATTAAAACGTTCCGTAGATTAATACTATGGATTACTCGGGTCACAGCTTGAGACATTTCAATGTCAGCCGGCTCAGAGAGACCCCGATATATATTTTAAGGGTAGGGAATATTGCTGGGTATGAAAAAGAATTTCTTCATTTCAGATTATTTTTTTTATGTTTTAATCTCTTAGAGAAAATATCTTGCGAGTTCTTATTTTTGTTTAATATTAATTTAAATTTACTCAAGCAATTTGTAAGAGGCGGTGAAATTAGTCTGAGTCTGATGAGATAGATAAAGTTTGTCAATAACTTTAAACTTGTACATACATAATTCACTGAATGTATAACATTTAATATATTAGTTGCAGCAAATATTTTCTTAAATTATTATGCAATTCAATCAGTAACTTTCATGTATTCAAATTAATTAAAATCAAATAATATTTGCATAATTTTCCTTTTACATAATATATATTATATTAAATACAAAATTTGCTATTTAAGCAACAGTGATTGGAAAATGGATTTAAAATTTCTTAAATAAGTTGTGTTAATGAGTTTTCTAATTTATTTCCAAAGCTGGAAATTAAAAAAAAATAAACAAAAGCTTTACTTTACCGAAATTGCTATTTAAGCAACAATTTTTGGAAAAAGAATTTAAAATCTCTTAAACAGGTTGCCAATGCATTGTTTAATTGATTTACAAATTCTGAAATTTTTTAAGAAAATTTAAATATATTTTTAGAAATTTCAAAAATTTTAATATTTTGATTTTACAAAAATTGCTACTTAAGCAACAATTTTTGGAAAATGGATTCAAAATTTTTCAAGCAGGTTGTCAATAAGTTGTTAAGTTAATATCTAAACTTTGGTAATTTTAAAAAAACCTTAATTGTTTTTTCAGAAATTTCAGAAATTCCAAAGTTTTCATTTTACAAAAATTGCTACTTAAGCCACAATTTTTGGAAAATGGATTCAAAATTTTTCAAGCAGGTTGTCAATAAGTTGTTAAGTTAATATCTAAGCTTTGGTAATTTTTAAAAAAACTTAATTGTTTTTTCAGAAATTTCAAAAATTCCAAAGTTTTCATTTTACAAAAATTGCTACTTAAGCCACAATTTTTGGAAAATGGATTCAAAATTTTTCACGCAGGTTGTCAATAAGTTGTTAAGTTAATATCTAAGCTTTGGTAATTTTTAAAAAACCTTAATTGTTTTTTCAGAAATTTCAAAAATTCCAAAGTTTTTATTTTAAAAAAATTGCTATTTAAGCAACAATTTTAGGAAAATGGATTTAAAATTTTTCAGGCAGGTTGCTAATGAGTTGTTTAATTGGTTTCCAAATTCTGGTAATTTTCAAAAAATTTAAATTGTATTTTCAGAAATTTCAAACATTCCAAACTTTTTATTTTACAAAAATTGCTACCCAAGCAACAATTTTTGAAAACTGGATTCAAATTTTCTTTGGCAAGTTGCCAATGAAATATTTATTTGATTTCCAAATTTTGGTAGTTTTCAAAAAAAATTAAATATATTTTCAGAAATTACAAATAATGCATAATTTTCATTTTACCAAAATTGCTACTAAAACAACAGTTTTTGGAAAATGGGTTTAAAATTTCTAAAGCAAGTTGTTAATGAGTTATTTAGTTGGTTTCCAAACTTTAGTAATTTTCAAAAAATCTAAATTGTATTTTCAGAAATTTCAAAAGTTCCAAACTTTTCATTTTACAAAAATTGCTACTTAAGCAACAATTTTTGGAAAATGGATTCAAAATTTTTTAGGCAAGTTGTTTAGTTGGTTTCCAAACTTTTGTAAATTTCAAAAAATCTAAATTGTATTTTCAGAAATTTCAAAAATTCCAACGTTTTTATTTTACAAAAATTGCTATGTAAGCAACAATTTTTCAGGCAGGTTGCCAATAAGTTGTTTAGTTATATTCTTAGTTTCGGTAATTAAAAAAAAATCTAATATGTATTTTCAGAAATTTAAGTTTTCATTTTACAAAAATTACTATTTAAGCAACAATTTTTCGAAAATGGATTCAAAATTTTTTAGACAGGTTGCCAATAAATTGTTCAATTGATTTACAAATTTTAGAATTTTTTATGAAAATTTAAATATATTTTTAGAAATTTCAAAAATTTTAAAATTTTGATTTTGCAAAAATTGCTATTTAAGCAACATTTTTTTAGAAAATGGATTTGAAATTTTTTAAACAAGTTGTTAATGAGTTGTTTAATTGATTTCCTAATTTTGGTAATTTTTAAAAAATCTAATTTGTATTTTCAGAAATTTCAAAAATTCCATAAACTTCATTTTACAAAAATTGCTATTTAAGCAACAATTTTTGGAAAATGGATTCAAAATTTTTTAGGCAACTTGTTAATGAGTTGTTTATTTGGTTTCCAACCTTTGGTAATTTTCAAAAAATAAATTGTGTTTTCGGAAATTTCAAAAATTCTATAATTTTTATTTTACAAAAATTGCTACTGAAGCAACAATTTTTAGAAATATCATTCAAAATTTTTCAAGCAGGTTGTTAATAAATTGATTAATTGGTTTCCAAATATTAGTAATTTTCAAAACATCTAAATTGTAATTTCAGAAATTTTAAAAATTCTATAGTTTTTATTTTAGAAAAATTGCTATTTAAGCAACAATTTTTGAAAAATGTATTCAAAATTTCTCAAGCAGATTGCCAATAAGTTGTTAATTAGATTTCCAAATTCTAATAATTTTCAAACAAATTTAAAGTATTTTCAGTAATTACAAATAATGCATAATTTTCATTTTACAAAAATTGCTATTTCAGCAACAAGTTTTGGAAAATGGATTCAAATTTTCTCAGGCAATTTGCCAATGAGATATTTAATTGATTTCCAAATTTTGGTAGTTTTCAAAAAAATTTAAATGTATTTTCAGTAATTACAAATAATTCAAAGTTTTTATTTTACAAAAATTGCTACTTAAACAACAATTTTTGAAAATTTGATTCAAAATTTCTTAGACAAGTTGTTAATAAGTTGTTTAATTGGTTTCCAAGTTCTGGTAACTTTCAAAAAAATTTAAATGTATTTTCCAAAATTACAAATAATGCATAATTTTCTTTTTACTAAAACTGCTACTATAGCAACAGTTTTTGGAAAACGGATTTAAAATTTCTAGCAAGTTGTTAATGAGTTATTTAGTTGGTTTCCAAACTTTAATAATTTTCAAAAAATCTAAATTTTGTTTTCAGAAATTTCAAAAGTTCCAAACTTTTCATTTTAAAAAAATTGCTATTTAACCAACAATTTTTGGAAAATGGTTTCAAAATTTCTCAGGCAAGTTGTTAATGAGTTGTTTAATTGAGTTCCAACTTATAATAATTTAAAAAAAATTTAAATTGTATTTTCAGAAATTTCAAAAATTCCATAAATTTCATTTTACAAAAATTGATACCCAAGCAACAATTTTTGAAAACTGGATTCAAATTTTCTCTGGCAAGTTGCCAATGAGATATTTAATTGATTTTCAAATTTTGGTGGTTTTCAAAAAAATTTAATGTATTTTCAGAAATTACAAATAATGCATAATTTTCATTTTACCAAAATTGCTATTAAAGCAACAGTTTTTGGAAAATGGATTTAAAATTTTTCAGGCAAGTTGTTAATATGTTATTTAGTTGGTTTCCAAACTTTTGTAGTTTTCAAAAAATCTAAATTGTATTTTCAGAAATTTAAAAAATTCCAAACTTTTCATTTTACAAAAATTGCTATTTAAGCAACAGTTTTTGGAAAATAGAGTCAACATTTTTTAAGCAAGTTGCCAATTAGTTCTTTAGTTAATATCTATGTTTTGGTAATTTTCAAAAAATCTTAAATGTTTTTTCAGAAATTTCAAAAATTTTAAAGTTTTCATTTTACAAAAGATGCTATTTTAAGCAACAATTTTTGAAAAATGGATTTAAATTTTTTTAGGCAGGTTGTCAATAAGTTGTTTAGTTAATTTCTAAGTTTCGGTAATTTAAAAAAAATCTAAAATATATTTTCAGAAATTTTAAAAATTCCATAAACTTCATTTTACAAAAATTGCTATTTAAGCAACAATTTTTGAAAAATTTACTCAAAATTTCTCAAGCAGGTTGCCAATAAGTTGTTAAATAGATTTCCAAATTCTAATCATTTTCAAACAAATTTAAATGTATTTTCAGTAATTACAAATAATGCATAATTTTTCTTTTACAAAAATTGCTATTAAAGCAACAATTTTTGAAAAATGATTTCAAAATTTCTCAGTCAGGTTGGTAATAAGTTGTTTAGTTGATTTCTAAGTTTTGGTAATTTTCAAAAATCTTAAATGTACTTTCAAAAATTACAAAAAATCCAAAGTTTTCATTTTACAAAAATTGCTACTTAAGCAACAATTTTTGAAAATTTGATTCAAAATTTTTTAGGCAGGTTGTTAATAAGTTGTTTAATTGGTTTCCAAGTTCTGGTAACTTTCAAAAAAATTTAAATGTATTTTCCAAAATAATGCATAATTTTCATTTTACTAAAATTGCTATTAAAGCAACAGTTTTTGGAAAACGGATTCAAAATTTCTCAGGCAAGTTGTTAATGAGTTATTTAGTTGGTTTCCAAACTTTGGTAATTTTCAAAAAATCTAAATTGTATTTTTAGAAATTTCAAAAATTTCAATCTTTTCATTTTACAAAAATTACTATTCAAGCAACAATTTTTGGAAAATGGATTCAAAATTTTTTAGGCTGGTTGCCAGTAAGTTGTTTAGTTAATTTCTAAGTTTTGGTAATTTTAAAAAAATCTTAAATGTATTTTCAGGAATATCAAAAAATTTAAATTTTTTATTTAACAAAAATTGCTATTTAAGCAACAATTTTTGAAAAATGAATTTAAAATTTTTTAGGCAAATTGCCACTAAGTTGTTTAGTTAATATCAATGTTTTAGTAATTTTCAACAAATCTTAAATGTGTTTGCAGAAATTTCAAAAATTCCAAACTTTTCATTTTACAAAAATTGCTATTTAAGCAACAATTTTTGAAAAATGAATGCAAAATTCTTCAGGAAAGTTGTCAATAAGTTGTTTAGTTGATTTCTTAGTTTTAGTAGTTATCAAAAAATCTTAAATGTATTTTCAGAAATTACAAATATTGCATTTAATTTATTTTACAAAAATTGCTATTGGAGCAAATATTTTTAGAAAAAAAAAAATTTATATCACCTCTCTCTTTGAATTTAATAGCATTTGTCATCTTGTCATATTTAATGTCCGCAGAAACACGGCAGGCAATAGTAAATTAAAATTTCTTGATGACGAACAATTGGGCGAGTAGAGATGCATTTTTTTTTTTTTTAATTTGTATCTAATTAACTTTTTTATCTTTGTTTTTTCATTAGTTTAAATGAGGTTTTTTATTGGATGATAAGCATCTTGGTTAATACTATGAATTGTGCGATTGCCGGGTGTAAATGTTATTGGATTATAATTGCATTAACGTTATCAAGAAAAGAATGCTAATGGAGGATATAAAAAAAGAACATTAAATATTAAAATCCATTTGCTGAATACCTCCAGCAATCATGTTAATGGACAAATATTCGATGTATATTGACAATATTAAAATTAAATGTGCTGCGTTGAATTGAATATGAAATTATTATAATAACTTAGAGCTGTTTACAATAGAATACTTTTATTGCAGAATCAATTTAAAAAAAAAAGTATCAGGTTAAGAGGGTAGTGTATCTCTTCCAATAGATTTATCATCAGATCAACCCTATAAAAAAACAAGACTGCGACCCATTAAATTTTATTTTATTAATAGCCCCATAAACCGGACCCGGAGGTGCCAAACGCACGACATAAAAAAAAGTTACCCTTTTGTCGAATCGTTCCCCTCACACGTACCCCACGAAATCGCGGGACGTTTATAAGATTAAAATATTAAATATTCATTGGCCGTTAAAACAAGTCTTCTTTTTTTTATAGCGGTCACCCGATCGATTATAAATACACGAAACATCATTAATAATTCCGATTAAAATAAGAATCCGGAGACTTTTATCTCGTTTTCCATTATATTTCCATCCGGTTCCTTCAGCGATGCGCAGCGCGGTCCTTAATTGCGGATGAATAAAAGATTTTGTTTCATCACAAAAGGTGGATCTTTTCCTACCCACCCCGCTACGAAAATAAAATGTAAATCGGTATCGGTTTTTAATCAAACATTGATCATCGCTGGTTTTATTGGGTTATATTAAGAATCCGGACGCTTCCAAATACGTTCGAATGGAAATTATATGAAAATAGTACTGTCGATTCGGATTAGGGCTTATATTGAACACAATGGACTTCCACGAAATGGCTAATAAATTATCGATTTGTATTATTCAAAGAATATATTTTATTATTACCAACCATTTTTTTTTAATTATATTAAGCTGCAATCCCAGTATAGAACCTTGTGGTACACCTTGTTATATAAAAAAACTTGCTAAATAAATATTTACTTGAATTCTTACAAATATTCGCTGACAGTTCTGCTGTGACATATTAAGTAGTTCTGTAATAGAACGGAATATATTTGTTGTTGAAAGTGCAACCTTTCAAAATCCAAACAATGACATAACCGTGAATTGAATAGCATGCAGTAGTTGGTCGCATGTTGTTTATTCATAACGATATCAATTATTCAATGAAATCGGTTTGCTTTGAGACAACAAATCTTGATTGTCTGTTTGCTTGTAACATTTATGACGTCTCCGATCACATTGATGTTGGATTTAATTGAAGTTGGATAGTTGCATAAGTGTTTCCGGTTCCAATTACGTGGAAATTGCGATGGGCTTTATGCATTTATGAAATTTATGATGTGGCCATTATACATATTGAATATTTCATGCGACACGAAGCTGCACATCGTCCGGGGCTTACATGCGGAATGTTATACCTCTGAATATGATTCGATCAGTTTCGCCGGTGAATTATTAAATATTAATATTTAGCTTACGTATACACAATATGACATACAATGTTACTGTGTTAATTGTCTTTGTAAATATTTATTCAAATGGGTTGCTTCTCTAATGCAGTTACATTGATATTTATTTGAATTGTAGTTTTCAGTTTTATACAGTGTGTCCCTGCATCTTGTTTCTTTTCTTTTTTGTATCCAAAAGTTGTAAGTGATATACTAGAATATTACCAGTTAGAACTAATACTTTACGTACACGTTTGTCATAATGCAAGAAGATTAAATAGTGTTAAGGACCCTAATAATAAACTACCCAAGCCGGTAGATGGTAATTTATGAGTATAATTGACTTAACTCACTTTTATTGGCAATCCGCTTTGTAACCCAAAGATGGAAAATTAAGTGCTATCTTTTGGACTACAAAGTGGCAGTATCCAAATTTTAAGTGCGGAGTTTAGGTATTGATTGATTTAGTTAACAAAATAATAGACTGCTTTATAGCATAATTTCTTGACCTTAGTAAAGCTTTTGACTGCATAGTTTCCTACTAAGAAAACTGTACACTTCAGCGTTAAAAGTCTCTATACTTAAAGAGGAAGTGGTGATACCAACCCTTGATGATCAATACACAAATGGTTTGAACTGGAATGCTTACCCACCCGTCTAAGTGTTTGTTATTAGGAGATTAGAAGTTACTTCACTTTGCAAGGGTTATGAATTTTTATGTCAGAAAAAGGTGAGGTACTGTCCAATCATTTAAAGACGGACACATGGTTGAGTAGATGAGTCACACTCAGTGTTAGTTATCAAGAAATTGGAAGTGTCTTTTCTCTGAAAGCGTTAAATGTTTCTATGTCAAAAGAAGAGATAGTGACATCTAATTCTTTGATGACGGACGCATGTTGATTAGACGGGGCATTTTAAAAGATTATTACTATTGAGTGATTTAAACTGATATGCCCAACCATCCGCCCCAGTATTTATTATCAAAAAATTAAAAGTTTCTCTTGTCTGCAAGCGTTGGAAGTAAAAAAACTTCAAAAAGGAAGAGGTAATAAGAGGCTTGGATGACTAACACTTGGGTGGGTGGATGGGACGCTCCAATTCATGATTACCATCAAGTGCAAGGTGGGGCAGAATAAGGAGCAATTTTAAAAATCTTGCCAACTGCGCCGTATCGTTGGGAGATGGTAGGGGCGCTATCGGCCATACTTCTTGCGTATTAACATTTAGTAATAATGGACCAGTAGACTCAGCAGCGCGCGTACGCTGTGAAAGCATTTTATCAAAATGCTAGTTGTTCCGTACGAGCACGTTGTGCTTTTTGCAACCATTTCAACATCAATTGCAATCGACCGGTTCCGTCTACCTGTGCCATTAAAAGGTGGGTTAGGAACTTTGAGGAGACTTCGTCAACAAGAAGAAAGATGCCTGGATGACCAAAATCAGTACGCACTCTCGAGAATATCAAGCGTGTAAGAATTGTTTTCGAACGAAACCCACGTCGTTCAGCTCGCCGACATAGCACTGCATTTATAATTACAAACACAACTGTCAGACGGGTTTTGCACAAGGACCTACATCTCCATCCATACAAAATTCAATTAATACAGTCTCTTAAAGAAATCGATTATGTGACTCGACAACGATTTTTAGATTTAATTAATCAAGATGAGGACATTGTAAACCATTTATAGATAAGTGAGGAAGCCCATTTCCATTTGTCCGGTTATGTAAACAAGCAGAACTAGATATTGGATTGCCTTGAATCTTAATCAAATTCATCAGGAAGCTTTTCACTCCATACAAGTTACTGTGTGGTGCACTATGTTTTATCGGGGATTATAGAGCACTACTTTTTTTAAGATGCCCGTGGCAATGCTGTTACGGCAACCTCTCAAAGATATGCCCACATGTTAGAAAACTTTTTTGCACCACAGCTTGCACGGTACGGAATTAACGAGGAAACATTTTTTCAACAGGACGAAGCAACCCCCATTTAGCAAGAGTAAGAATGAATATTATCAATGGATTATTTCCTATTCATGTAATTTCTCGAAATGGGGACATTACCTGGCTTTTTCGTTCACTGGATCTCACAACGTTTTTTGTGGGATTACTTGAAGACTAAAGTATTTCAAGATAACCCACCACAAACAGTTCAAGCCTTGAAAGAACTCATCCGACAGGAAGTGAACAGATCACGATTGGAAGAATGTGTTGGCCTAAACGGACGTCATCTTTCCTGAGTTATTCTCAAAAATTAATCATTAATATTTTTTTATGTTTTTTAACTGAATAAAAAAATTATTTGAAAAAAATTAAAATTCTGCTTTTTAACAGACTATTCAAAATCCTTTCTTATTCGGCCCCACCTTGTATTTAGAAATGGAGTGCTCATGTTTTTGTCATCAAGAGAGTTGGAAGAAGATGACGTAGTATTTAATCAATTGATGGCGTACACAATTCCTTCCAGAACATGATTACGGGCAGGTAGTTTGAACTGGAGTAAAGTTGTTTTAAAGCTATTTTTTCCAAATTTGTCTACAGTTTGAACTTATTCAATGGTTAATGGTTAAACAGTTCTCTGATGTCGAAGTAACATTTGACATTTATGCTTTTGTGTATAATTGCTACAAGAACACAAGAGATGAGGGAAACAATAAATCACAGTAGAAGAAGTTACTCGCCTACAATTTGAACTTAGTGCCCATTCAACCGCCCAAGCGATAGTTATCAAGTGATTTATGGTTAAACAATTCTCTGATGTTTAAGTGACATTTGACATTTATTTTTTTGTGTTTAATAGCTACAAGAACTTAAGGAATGGGGAAAACATAATATTCTTTGATGATTAACAGTTGGGTGTGTAGGTGGGCCACATTAGAAAAAACTACATTAATTATGAAGTGATTTATGGGTGAACAATTTTTTGATGTCTTAAATGACAATTCTTTGTGTATAATAGATATAAAAACACAAGCGATGGGGAAAACATTAATTTTTTTTGATAATTATCACTTAGGTGGATGGGTGGGCAACAGTAGAAAAATAAAACCCGCTCACAATTAGAACTTGGTGCTCACACACCCGTCCAAGCGCTAGTTAGTAAGTGATTTTTAGTTGAACAATTTTGTATAGTTTTAAATAACATTTGACATTCATTCTGTGAATATAATAGCTACAAGAACACAAGCGGTGGGGGATACTCTGCATTCTTTGATAACTAATACTTGAGTGGTTGGATGAGTCACAGAAAAAGAAGCTACCCTCCCACAATTAAAACTTGGTGCCCGCCCGCTTGCCCAAGCGTTAGTTATCCAGTGGTTTATGGTTGAATAGTTTTCTGATCTCTATGTGGCATTGAACATTTATTTTTTTGTGTTTAATAGCTACAAGAACATAAACGGTGGGAGAAACATTAAATTTTTTGATGATTAACACTTTGGTTGGTTGGTTGGGTCACAGTAGAAGAAGCTACCCGCCTACAATTTAAACTTGGTGCCCACCCACCCGCCCAAGCGTTAGTTGTTTTGTGGTTTTTGGTTGAATAGTTTGCTGATGTTTAAGTGACATTTGATTAATTTTTTTGCGAATAATAGCTACAAGAACACAAGCAGTGGAGGAAACATTGAATCTTTTAATGACTAACAATTGGGTGGGTGGGCCACAGTAGAAGAAACTATTCGCTCACAATTAAAACTCGCCCAAGTTTTAGTTGTACAGTGGTTTATAGTTGAACAGTTTTCTGATGTCTAAGTGACATTTGATATATATTTTTTATGTATAATAGCTACAAGAACATAAGCGGGAGGGGGGGGGGGAGGGTAATATTAAATCTTTTAATAAACTAACACTTGGATGGGTATGTGGGTCACAGTAGAAGAAGTTCTCCGCCCACAATTTGAACTTGGTGTCCACCTGCCCGCCCAAGCATTAGTTATCCAGTGATTTATGGTTGAACAATTTTTTGATGTCTTAAATGGCATTTGACATTCATTATTTGTGTATAATAGCTGCAAGAACACAAGCGGTGGTGGAAACATTGAAGAAACTACCCGCCCACAATTTAAAATTGCTACAGCAAAATTCCAAAAAAACCATAACCAGTTTTATTAATTAACAGTTACTTTTTGATGAATTGTTACCGCCAAACCTTGCAATCCAAGCATGTTGTTAACACTTTGTCGACAACATCCAAAAATGACTCTTCACTTTTACGTTAGATAAAACTCAACAAGTTTGAAAAAAGGCACCATCAGCTATGCAACAAGCTACAAACTGCAACAATACTGAAGTCTGTCACAGTTGGTTTACTTAGCATACTTCAAACACTAGAAGGAATCAATCTCTCTGGAAATGATGGACGAGATGCAACGTATTTTTTAAAGCAAATAAAAAATCAAATCTCTAACAAAACTGAAAAATATCATTTAAACAGAAATACAGCTTCAGGTTGCCCAACAATGCAATAGCAAACAAAGTCTACGGACACGTTATCTATAACGCAACAATAGCAACCACCAAAAACAGCAAGACACAAAGGCACTTCTAAGCCATCTAGCTACAAAAATTGCAGAAATAAAAAGACAAAGCAAAGCAGCCAATTTAAAGCTTTGACACCAATAAAAGTAAAACCTGAGAGTCTTTAAGAATTGTGGCTACACAAGCAGCTTCAAACGCCGATTAGTTTTTTGTAAAGGTTTTTACCAATAAATTTATAGATATCTGCGCAACAAGGACAACAATTTGTTATCTGGTATGGATGACCCTCCAAATATTTAATAAAAAAAACATGGGCACCATCCACAAAGCAATTCTGGATAAAGACTTAACCTAGCTGGAGAAAGTTGTACCTTTTCAAACACTACTTCCCATAGTATGCAAAGCAACCACTAGCACAGTCACCAGCAACTGGGTAGCTACGACAATCCAGGTTATCTGCTAGGCAAAATCAAGCAACAAAGAAGTTGATACCGTTAAACAAGTACTGCCAACGCCGACAAAAATTGTAATCAATTATACCACTACTGAAAATAATGTACAAAGAATGTCAGTCTGCCGGACATTAAAGAAGATTCTACTGGACAGATTTCCAACCATAAAGTGAACAAACTGAAGACACCAAAGACAATAGGAACTACCGTCTGAAACCTAGCATAGAAGTCAGTCACCCATTGGAAACTTTCAGATGGACTCCAGGTTATGTTGAAAGAAAACAGAATAAACAGGCTAGTATTGAAGACTTCCTTGGGGTTTGTATTACTAACTCCAACAAAATTTTATTGTAAATAATTTTACCACTATTGGCTATAGTTGTCAGGAACTCAAAGAAGATTTCATCAGACCGATCAGTGGATATCCTTAGGCAAACAAATAACTTTTTAACACCAAAACAACTGCATTCTAGAACCATTGTCTGTTGCCTGGCCAAAAAGTTATTTTTATTTTGGGAACTATTGATTGGAAGAATATAGTCTCAGTTGCAGCTATCACTACACTGCTACTTGACCACAGCAAGTTAAGCAGACTTTCAAAACAAATCCACAACCTTGTAATGAACACCCCCGAGTCTGTTGGTTTTGCACTTTAACCACAGATGTTTTCAGTACGGCCACTGTAAGCTGCAACAGGTTGTACAACATGTGTAAGCTTGCAAAGCATTCTGTGTGAGAAATTGTAAAATACGAGAGTAGAAGCATTTTGAGTAAATGCACGTAGAACCCTCTGTGTGAGAAGGTATCAACAATAAACAATTTAAACTTGACTTAAAAGAGCAATATTATCTCTCGGCGATCCAGAGGTTGCTCATAGATAAAACCCAAATTGTTACACTGACACAAGCATCTATAATGCAAGTCAGCTTATCAGGAGAAAAAAGCCACCAATGGAATGAAATCGTCTACAAGTTTTGTTTATGTGTAAATAATAGGTATAGAAGGGTTTGCCAACAAAATTTGCAATTTTCTGAAGAATGTTTCTCAGACCTCTATACTATTTGGACAACCTGCAACACCACTTTCAGTTTGCATGGAACATTATACCCTAGGAGGATCATGTTATATTAATGCTACAAAGAATAAATGCATTGATGCGTGGAGTTGTTACCCATTATTGACTTTTTTCTGTTAATTGTATCATAGCACAATATTTACTGGGTGAAACTGAGTATAGTTTTGGCGATTATGAATGCAGAAACTAAGTTAAAAACTTCTTTCATTTATAATAGTAAATGTTTGAACGGAAACGTTGTAAATTAATGAATTTAGAACAATTTAAACGCTTTTAATTAAACTATTGGCAATGTAAGTGACAACAATAAATAATTATTTCCCAAGCCTCTCAAGTGTACCTACTCTACAAATTAATCAGCCTCAATATACGATCCACTTGTGCAACAAAAGCAATTAAATAAATATATAATTAAATTTTAATTGTCTGTCAATTAAATTTCAGCTAATTTAATTAAATTAAAACACACTTAAATGCTTCTATTGTAAGATTTAATTAAAACCAGTTTTTCTGTCTGTTTCAGGTGAGTCGAGTGGCTGAAGCAGAACAATGGTTTAGGAGGGCGCAGCGTCTAGCCCCGCAGGATCCCAGTGTCTACCATCACTACGGTAAGTCAAAGTCACCAATAACAACCCTCCCTAAGTTGACACAAACTCGTATCCATAACAGATAATATTCTCCCCTTCGAACCAGGTGAAATTGTATCCGGAAACTAATAAATTCTAAAAGTTTTTTCTTTTATAAAATACATTTTCGCAAAACTTTGATGGATTAAATGGATAAATCACAATGCAAAACAATATTGAATAAATAAATAACAAGATTTAAGTAATTGATAAAGATTGTTGGTTCTTTTATTGCGCACTGGGATGTTATTGAAATTAGTTCTGTAATGTTGTAATTTGTTTTGATTCTACGGCTTCGTGCTGAACTTAACTGCACCATATAAAATCGTTTTAAATATCCTTTGTCTGTTAATTCAGGAAATGCAATCGTCTAATGCTCAGTAATTGTTCGTCATTCGGAGCGGCGAACTTAAGTAAATCTTAATGCGCAATAAAGTAGATAAACATGTTAGTAAAATATACCGTCTGCACTAAAAGACACGTACGCCATAAACTTTGGCGCTCCACTTTAAAATCCCCAACCCCATGAACGCGCGTAAGAAAGAGGGCGATCTTATTTTTATTGCTGTTCTCTGATCGCGTTTAATCAAGACTTTTCCCGACTTGTCCAAATTAAAACCTGATACGTGTCTGTTCCGCTGCAGGCTGCAGTTTGTTCTCTCTGGGAATCTCGCCCCTGACAGATCGCAATATAAAAGCCGTATATAACATTACGGCGATTCCGTTTTTCTCATCTTCTTCGCCTCCTCCATATATATATATATATATATATATATTTTTTTTCATCTCGTTCGGGGCGAACGTTGTAATTCAGGGGGCACGCAATATTTCAGCCGGAAGGTGGCGGCCCTAATTTCCACACTTTTTCACGCCGGAATAAACTTCGCCGATAAATAAAGAGGCGCGCGCTAATTTTTCCCCGGCTGTATTATTTTTTTTGCTTTTTTTTTTCTTCATTTTTGGAGAAAAATCGTGTTTATGTGGTGCCGTTACTCGTCATAAAAGCAATTCGCAACATGGAGCTTTATGAGGAGGAATGTGTTCCCATATTGGAAGGATTAATGGGAACCTTCCAAGCAATTTTATATACAATTGCGTACATCATATAAAAAAATATTATGCAATTAGGGTTTTATTAAATAAACGTATTTTATAGTCTAATAAAGCCATTGGACTATATGAGTTGCGACCTTAAATAACATTATTAACGCCGGGTTTAGTCGCTCCGTTTTGTTGTGGTGCCACTAGTAGTATTGTTATGGAAAAATATTAAATCTTATCACATCTACGAGAATATTGGTAAACCTTTCTCTCTAGAAAAATATTAACACGTACAGCGCCGTTTATAAATTAAAATTTGTTCTTGTAGGACAAAACGCCAACCAACTCAATATCCAAACGATAAGATTTTAGTCATCAATCTTTTTATACGTTGAACTACATACAATATTCTATGTCTTCATGTTTTTGGTTAAAGATTTGAAAGTTAGATTTAACGTGTAAAAATTTAAAAAGAACTAATTTTAAAAATTAATTGCGGAAAAACGACTAATTGCATCAAATTTGTACAAATTTAAGGGCACAGATTGGACTTTCTTCTACAATGTGTGAAAATTTTATTCAATTATATTCAGGCGTTTTCTTGCTGAGTTTGATTCTGTGAACCCTTATAATAACGCAACTATTCTCTCCCTCTTAAACATTATTTGAATTAATTTTTTTATATAGAATATAAAAATATTGTTTGTTACATAAAAGTTTTTAATTTTTATAGGTTTATTAGCTTGCAAATCTTTCTAATCAAAATTTCTTTAATAAAACTTAATTTTAAAACAGTTACACAACTCATGTTGCTGAAAGTCTTTTTCTGAATTATTGTCTAAGTCTCTAAAGAAAAAAAAGCTCAATTTTCCAAATTATAAATCTCAGATTACTTGCAAACACAAATATGAATTTAATTAGATTTTATCATGTGCTGCAAACATTTCCGCATTAATTATTTATTGCTGGAGTAGATTAACGATGCAGGAAGATTCGCTGATGACAAAAACTAGTTAACTAATTTACTAAACTGATAAACCGAGCTAATTTCCTGGACTCGAGGAATCTGGCGACCGAAACACGTACACCAAATATTGATTCTTATAATTACAAACCGCATGTTGTAAATTATTAGTAATTAGAAAAATTTGTTTGAAATTTAATATGAATTCATTATTAGTTTGTGGAACAAATAAGTATACGAATTAGTAATACAAGCCCTTAAAATAAATTTCCTGGAGGAGATCTTTATTTATATAATATACATAATGATCTTGATAAGAAGCAATTTAATATTTCAAGCATGGAATTTCTTGAATGAAAACGAGTTAGTGGGGGAGAGAACAAAATGTTAATATTTGCCCGAGCAAACAATGCGTAATTATTTTTAACGAACGCTCCTCCAATTTCCAAACAAATTAAAAAAGTTAAGACACGCGGAAATTAATGAAAGAGAATAATATAAAGTGATATTAAAAAAATAATAATAATCTTGATTGTGAGTAATTTATTTGATATTTACATAGCAAACGTGTAACTTAATCGAAATCATTAATCACGACTGCAGCGGGCCGGCAACGAAAACGAGATTTATTATTAAAAAGGGATTATGAATGCAAAAGTGTGGTAAGCAGATACCGAGGGCAGATTAAAAGGTAATTATTCTGTGATCTTGATGTATGTAGCTGAGCACACGTGGGACTTTTAAAATTAATCGTTGTTTATTTGATTCTGTTCGGATGGGAATCGTTAGGGGATAATCCTTCCCCCAACATTGGGTGGCGACTGGTTGCTGAGAGATAAGGTACATATCGGGGCACTTTTATAGCCGGAGCAAATTTCCTCGGGTGAATTTTTGCTACGAGAATCTAGCGCTTCATATTCGGGGGATTATCGCTTTTTAAGGACGGTATCCCCCTTGCTCCTTCTTTCTATCCCAGGGTACTACTCACGATGCGAGAACATTTATGTCGGGACGTGCCGAATCACTCGAATTGCATGTGAGACTTGGCTGGAAATAAAAACGTTCCCACTTCCTATGACATATTTCATGCATTTCGATAAGTGCACAAGCGGAAGTTTCATATATTCAAATATATTTAATGAAAAAACTATTTTGCTTTAATTATAAATTTTATAAGCTACTTCCTTACCGCAATTTTTCTTTTGATAAACTTTGCATGGTATTGAGTGATAATAATTATTCATTCTAATGGTAAGCCGTCCTATTGTGTTGTCAACGCGTGGGAGTACATTAAATTTAGTAATTCATGTAACAATGTATGCCTAATTACAACAATATATCATGCTCTATTAATATGATTAATCAGCAGTTAATATTGAAATTAGCATTAATATATTAATTTTAATATGTTTCAAAGCTCTGATAGTTTCAATAGGCTCAGGATCGGCCACAAAAGTGCTTTGAATACAAAGTATTCGAGCTCTTTTGTACAGCCTCCAAACAACCAAAATGTACATTTTAATATTAATTGACAACTTTATTATTACTTTTTTTGTATTTTATAATTTAAAATAATTTAAGACTCTATTTTATTGTTCTGGAATCCAAACTTACTGTAATTTATAGATTTGATCTTAGAGTCTTTCTTCTAAAGTCCACTCTATCCTACTAGAATTTAAAAAAAATTTACAAAGTTTTCAATCTACATTTTTGATGCTAAAACTAGAATAATGTATTAAGGCCCTAAATAGGCTTAGCAGAATTTTTTTGTCAAATTTGACGAGTGCCGGACGGAGTTATGTTCGAATAGCAAAAAAAACATTTTCATATATTGAGTCTAATTGGTGCCGCAAGCGAGGAAACTAGCAAACAAGAACTAAAATTGCCCAAAATTGGTTCAAGCGACGAAAGATGTTTTTGTTTGGTTTTCTACTAGGTTTTATGTTTGCAAATGTTGTCAAATGGAAGATATGATACCAAAAAAGTAGTTTGGATTAGAGTGGCCCACTCACCCACCCAAGTTTTAGTTATCAAGAGATTGGATCACGACATTATCTTGTGACTAAATGATTTCTGATGTTTGCAGAGAGGCCAAACATTTATTCTTTTGATAACAAACACTTGGGTGGGTGGGTGGGCCACTTCATAACATTATACCAAATTAGTAGTTTAGATTAGAGTGGCTTACTCACCCACTAAAGTGTAAGTTATTAAGAGGTTGGATCACGACCTTTTCTTGTGACTGAATGACTTCTGATGTTTGCAGAAAAGTCAAAAATCTGTTGATAACGAACACTTGGGTGAGTGGGCCACTCCATAACACCATACCGAGTCAGTAGTTTGGATTGGTGTGGCCCACCCACCCACCTAAGTGTTAGTTATTAACAGGTTGGATCACGATCTTTTCTTTTGACTAAATAACTTTTGATGGTCGCAGAGAGGTCAAACATTTAACCTCTTGATAACGAACACTTGGGTGGGTAGTCGAGCCATTCCATAACATGATACCGACTCAGTAGTTTGGATTGGTGTGGCCCACCCACCCACCTATGTGTTAGTTATCAAAAGGCTAGACTACGACTATCTCTTGTAACTAAATGACTTCTGATGTTTGCATAAAGGTCAAACATTCAATCTTTTGATAACGAACAATTGGGAAGGTGGGTGGATGGGCCACTCCATAATATGATACCAAGTAAATAGTTTGATTGGAGTGGATTCTGCTCAATAGTTCAAGAAGTTTTTTATTAAAATAAGTTTGACAAATTTTAAGCAATAAATAGTTATTTATGACAATTTGTTCCATGAAATGAGTTTTCTGCGATAATTTTGATAAACTTTCTGCGATAAAGAATCAAATCTCAATATTATGCAAATTTATCTTTAAATTAAACTTTTTATTAACTTCAAGTAATAAATTGATACTCTGTATACATTTTTATAACTTTTTTGCAAGTGTACGTAGGAAAGCGGTGGTTTGTCACCGTTTTTGACACCCTTACCTCCAAAGTGATCTTTCAAACATTTTAAAAGTCTAAAACGCATGTAACTTTTATGTTTTCGATAATATTGAGGTGGCATTTAAAGTTTTAAGAACGTAGGGCATTTTGAATTACCTTTTCAAAAATTATTTTTATCTACTTCCTTGTAAGCATGGGCGTAGAACGTAAGAATAACTTGAGCAATTTTTTTCTGCAAATTGTTACTAATACGTCAAAGGTGGGCACAATAACAATTTTATTGAAAACTTACACTTAGGCGGGTAGGCGGAAACATGGTTTATAAATATTGGGTCGGTGGTTTATCAAGAAATTTGCATATTCTCACACTTGTTACGTATCTGCTGTTTTTTATGTGACAGATTGAATGAAAGTTGTAAGTAATACGTCAAAGGTGGATACAATAACAATTTTTTTGATAACAAGCACTTGGGCGGGTGGGCCGGAACACAGTTTATAAATATTGGGCCGGTGGTTCAATACAGTGTTCCCGCCCAGCCGCCCAAATGTTAGTTATCAAAAAATTTGCTTATTCTCACATTTGTGCGTTTCTGCTGTTTGCCCAAGAGTTTGTTATTAAGAAATTTGTTTATTCTTTCACTTATTGCGTCTCTGCTGTTGTTAATTTGTCAGAGGTGGGTCCAATAACAATTTTTTTAGTAGCTAACACTTGAACGGGTGGGCTAAAAATTTTGGGCCGGTGGTTTGATACAGTGTTGCCACCTACTTGTCCACTCGCTCATGTGTTTGTTATCAAGAAATTTGCTTATTCTCACACTTGTTGCGTTTCTGCTGTTTTTATGTGACAGATTGAATGATAGTTGTTACTAATACGTTAAAGGTGGGCACAATAACAAATTTTTTGATAACTAACACTTGGACAAGTGGGCGGAAAAACAGTTTATTGGGCCGGTGGTTTGAAACAGTGTTTTACATATTCTCACACTTGTTGCTTTTTTGCTGTTTTTCTATGTGACAGGTTGAATGACAGTTGTTACTAATACTTCAAAGGTGGGCGCAATAACAAATTTCTTGATAACTAACACTTGGGTGGATGGTCGGGAACTCATTTTATAAATATAGGGCCTGTGGTTTGATACAGTGTTCCCGCCCACCCGCCCAAGTGTTTGTTATCAAGAATTTTGCTTATTGTCACACTTGTTACGTTTCTGCTGTTTCTTGTGCGACAGATTGAATGACAGTTATTACTAATACGTCAAAGATGGGCACAATAACAAATTTCTTGATAACAAACACTTGGGCGGGCGGGCGGGAACACAGTTTATGAATTTTAAACCGGTGGTTTGTTGCAGTGTTTCCGCCCACCCGCCCAAGTGCTTGTTATCAAGAAATTTGCATATTCTCACACTTGTTGCATTTCTGCTGTTTTTTAAGTGACAGATTGAATGACAGCTGTTACGAATACGTTAGAGGTGGGTACTATAACAAATTTGTTAATAAATAACACATGGGCGGGTGAGCGGAAACACAGTTTATAAATAGTGGTCCGGTGGTTTAAT
The DNA here is from genome assembly GCA_963932245.1 of Tachinus rufipes. NCBI lineage: Eukaryota > Metazoa > Arthropoda > Insecta > Coleoptera > Staphylinidae > Tachinus > Tachinus rufipes. The sequence continues at coordinate 117,756,090 of OZ010745.1, forward strand.
GCAGTATTCCCGCTCACCCGCCCAAGCGTTTGTTATCAAGAAATTTGCTTATTCTCACACGTGTTGCGTTTCTTCTGTTTTTAATGTGACAGATTGAATGACAGTTGTCACTATTACATTAGAGGGTTTCAAATCAAATCCAAGAGAACCTTAGAACTGCACTGCTCAAATTAATGTACAGAATGAGCAGTGCTGCAACTTTCAAAAATTAATCACATTTTTCCATGGAGTCTTCTTTGTTTGATGAAATAGATGCCATCTTGATAGGGAGGTTAAGTCGATTACGGTGAGAAAAATAGGCTCATCGCCGGTCAGGAGGTACGAAGAGGTCAGTTTACTATATTGCAAAATCAACACAGGGCGACCTTCTCACACCTGCTGATGTCTACTTCTATGCCGTCACGGAAAACATTATTTCTTTTAATTTGCTTTCGTAGTCGTTCTATATTTTTTACCAATTTTTAATGACCTTTGAAATTACGTATCTTTAAGTTTATTGGGTCTTACTGGAATGTTGCCCGTAGAATCGCCGTATGCCGCCATGAAGGCGGCATTACCGGTCAGCTCGTTGCCCTCGATACCCACATGATCCTACGTCCAAACAAAGAAGAAAGCTTGTATGAACTAAACCAGCGGATCGACCAAATGCATTGACTTTATACTCAGGAAAAACTCAGCAAGTCGGAACAAAAACTGTGAGATGACGTCTTACAGATTAGCTGGGCTTTATGCAATGCATTTAATTTTTGGGGTCTATACGAAGATCTCTTTTGAGATAGACTATAAATGGGACTTACAATCGAAGACAAAGGCCTTCATTTCCCACTTTTCGATTCATTTTTGAACCGTGTATATTTTAAGAAACTTGCTAATTTATGACGGTGGGGAGAGTTTTTTGTTTTCTCTGGAAAGTCAGGTCGAGACGGGCTTTTACACACGGCTTTAACCAAGAGGGAAACTTGCCAGAACTAAGACTCTCTTCTAGCTCCTGCGCTCGGACGCACACCGGCTTACTGATATTAGGCCTGAGTTTATATTTGCGTTTTTTTTACGGTAAATATAAATCAGTTGTTGGGATTTTTAGAGTACAAAGAGACTGCGATGAGCGGAAGTACTTTGCAGTGAAAACTTGATGCAGAGCTCGTTCAAAATGCTCCCTTGGCGTATTTGATGTCTGCGATGTCTATGGTTTTCAACTAAATTTTTTTGACAAATGAGTACACCGCGCAGTCGTAGTTGATCCCGGATAAAACCTTGGTCTTGTACAACCGCAACAGTACCTCTCTACGCGGACCTCAGTTAATATTTACCAAACACTTGATTACGTTTAAGGCATTTTTGCACTGACAAATTATCAATATGTGCCCAAGAGAAACGGGTCTTATCAAGCACGAGGCCTAACTCCTAAAAAAGGAAATGATTTAACGCACGTGATTCTGAAACAAGCGCGGGGTCTTGATGAGGTTTTCTGAAGCAGTAAAAATGCGCGAGAAACGATGGCATGTCCATTTTGTCTAAGGTGATCAGGAATACTTGCCATAACACGTTATGGCAAGTATGGTATCTAAATTGTCGAAGTATAAGCGTTTATCAACTAGTATAACCACTGATGCCGCAATATTGTTTACAGTGATTGCAAAAAAAAATAACAATAATTGTCGATCCTTGGGAAATACCGTTTTTCAGTCGTAACGACTTTGAGATAGCTGTTTTTACATTTACTTTAAATATCAAAAAAAATCCGGCGCTAAAACATTTAAACCCAACTATGAAATATTGAAATTCGGCTATAAAATACAAAAATCTAGTGATATATTAAAATTGTATTTTAAATACTTGAAATATTAAAATCCAATTTAAAAAATTTGGCAATTAAACCTTAAAATACAAGATTAATAACAAAAATCCGGCCACAAAATAATAAAACACAATTTTGAAAACCAAAATTCAGCCTGGAAACTGTAAAATCAACCATAAAATATTAAAATTTGGCCATAAAACGTTAAATATGGTCTTAAAATTTAATTTTTGTTTTAAGAACCAACATTTCAGCCAAGATATATTAAAAGTTAACGTTAAAAACAAAAACTTAATCATAAATGACAAAAATCCAGTTTTAAAAATTAAAATCCGGCCATCAAATATTAAAATAGTATTTTTAAAACTAAAATTTAACTAAAATTTAAGTATTAAAATCTTTCTTAAAGTACTAAAATCTGGTCATGAAGTAATAAAAATCTAATGTAAAAACAAAAATTTAACTATAAAATTTTATAATCCGGCACTAATAACTAAAATTCGGCAACGAAATTTCACATTGGAAACTAAAATATAACTATAATGTATTAAAATCCGGCCCTAACAACCTAAATCCGGCCAAAAAATTCTAAAACTGCACATAAGAAACTAAAATTCAACTAAAAAAATATTAAAATCCGGCCTTAACAGTTAAAATCCGGCCATAAAATGAATAAAATTGAAACTACATTAAAATTCAACTACAAAACATTAAAATTTGGCCTTCAGAACCAAAATCCGACCTTTAAATTTATAAAATTGGGTTTTAAATTAAATTGCAATGACAAACTGGCCAAAATATACTAAAATTTGGTCAAAAATACTAAATTTTAATTAGAAATGGTAGCAAAAATAAAACTCAAAAAATTATTGGTTAAAATGACATAATCTAACTTTTCAATAACAAAACTGCCAATTTAATAATAAAACTTGGTTAGAATACTTAAATCTAACAATAAAATAAAACACAATTAGTCGACGTTGAGGTAGTACAAAGTTGTTTATTTGATAGCTTTTTTGTCTTAATTTGGCGTCCAAAACACAGAAATTAGTTGGAAAAGAGTTGATTTCCAACGTGTGAAAAATGACCTTATAAAAACTGTTGTATATTGCAATTGCATATTTAAAGAACTACAGGTTGCCGACCATTGCCATAAACAAATAGTTTTATTTGCGGTTTTTACCGCATGATAAGTCTGCGGGTTTGCAGTTTTACAGACCAATACTGCTACAATCTACTAACGAGTTAGAAAAAAAAACGATTGTGAAAATCCTACGGGTTAAATCCAACACAAATAAAGCGGTAAAATAGCAGATAAAACTGCGGGCGCACGGCTAACGTATAAATATGTACGCAGACTTTATTCACTACGGTACAAAATAACAAATAAAACTGTCAAAAGAATAAACATAATGAATATAAATACGAAAATATGTTTGGCAATTGCTTGTAATGCGTTTCTCATTATTGTATAAATAAATTAAACCAAATTAGTAGCTTTGAAGTTCGATTTTTTGATGTTTAAATCAAACTTTTAATGTATTCCAATATTTAATTTTCTTAATGAAATTGTAAATAAATTTAGATGTAAGGGAGAGTTAATTAAAACCCCGGATGGAAAATTAACGTTTCCCATGGTTGTTGGTTTTTGTAGTTGGATATATCAAACCCACCCCCCGCAGCAGTTAATTACCAACGTAATCTCGTTAATGTTTAATACGTTGTGCCCCCGAAACGGCACGTCGCAATTTCTTATTGCCAACAAATCTCCCTCGAACTGTTCTGCTACTTTAACGAACTGTGCTGTTAAACGTCTTCGGTGAAGTCCCTCGACTGCGGTTGAGGACTCCGTTAACCGGGACATTCCCATTGCGACGCCCCCTTACATCTTACCAGTGAACGCGAGATACATCACGTATAAAAAGGGGTGGAAAACGGGCGCGGTGTGAACTTCATGCAAATTCGCCCTTTCGCGGCGCTCCCGCATACAAAAATTGTGTACATAACGTGCGAAAGGATTACAAAAGATCGCTTCTGCTGCCGACGATTCGTGAAAATGAGAATGTAACCGAGAAAAGTCTTTAAGTTTAATGTAGCAAGTAATATTTTCATGTAAAGCGTGAAAATATTTTGTTAGAATTTTATGGGATTACATTTGTTATGAATTGATTTAATATTTTAATCATAATTAGCAATTATCTAAATGCAAAGGAAAAAAATTCTGTAACTATGTCAAAGCATTAATAATTCATCCAACTTAAATATTCAGGAAGATTTTTAACTTTAGATTGGATAACGAATAAAATATGTAGTATTTCCTGAAATGAAATGAAGTGAGCGATAGTTGTTTGTCTGGTTTGTATGCACAGCGGGTAGCTCCAACCGAGACCTGAGACTTTAATTCGCACTTAATAAATTCCGCAAACTATTCGCAGTGTAAGAAGTTAATTATTACGTACGTAATTCTAGCTGTTTGTCGAGCAAACCCCCCGTAAAGAACTAACAATCTGCTCCGGTTAGCGCGGCGCGCCCGGGAAAATTTCAACTTTCCGCACGTAATTATTAATGAAGGAAGTTTGTTAAGGGAAAGATGATGGGCTCCTCGACGGCATTACTCATCAAAATTTGACGCTCATTTGCAACTAAATCAAAACTTACCGGGCGGTAACACCGCTTTCGCTATAAATTGTTAAACATCTTTGGTTAACTTTTTTACTTCTAAGATGAGTTTTGCTGATTTATCAAATTAGCGATGGTTTGTCAGTTTGGTGACGTTTTTAAATCAAAATTAAAATGGATGAAGAGCTTAGAATTAAACAAGATTTAGATAAAATTATTGGATTTTTTGCATGGATTGTTGAGAGATTAAGATGGAAATTTGACTACGAGTGGCAATTATTGTAAATATTCATTTTGTAATCAAATTAAGTAGTGTGTATATTTGCAATAAAAACAGAAATGTAACAATCTAATACAGCTTGAATAACTAATGCTTAAGAGATAGGATATGTTGTAAAAGATTCCAACGCAGCATACTCGACATGGGCATGCTGCCGACGTCGCCCACGAGGTACTGGAATGGAATTTCTAATTGTTGACAGGAGCCCTGCAAACGTGGTCTTGGATTTATATTTTTACTAATTAGATTTTAAAAAGGTGTTTGCAGGCAAACGACTTTGCGGTTACTTAGACGGTTCCGCTGACCAAACGCACGCTAAAAATATAAAACGCATTATGATTGTTCCCGTTGCAATTTTTTTTATCTAAAGTTTTTAGCATTTTTTGGACAATTTTTGTTTTTTTAGAAACTTGAGTTATATCTTGATCTGGCTCTTGTTGTTTTTAGTACTTTTTTGAGCGACGGAATTGGTATTTTGAAACCGCAATTTTTTTTGATATAAAACAAAAATTGTCTGGATTTTTAGAATCTGCACTCCATGCCCTTTTGGCTAAATTAAGATATTTTTTTTCAAAAACAAAACAACAGCAATTTTGATATTTTGGAGTAAAAGATCTACCTAGTTATTGCTCTCAAAAAATAATTTTAAGACATCAAAACATTTTTGTTCTAAAAATTATGTCTTTTTTCAAAATTGGGTGATGCTAAACGGCTGTGTCAAGTGTGACTAGACTTACAAAAAAAGAATTATTTTGTTTTCCGCCAGTAGTGTCCTAAAAACGTAATTTAAAAACTTTTTTTAAGATGTAAAGACAAAAACTTACAACATCGCAAATGCAAGATCTGTTTTCGATCTACAAACTTTGCCCAAATTTGAAAAAACGCGATTCTTAATTAGTAAATGTTTTGCTAAAATAACATCTCTTGTAGTTTTTGAAGTATCAGGCTTAATGTTTCTTTTGTTGTTTGTTTTATTGAGATCTGCTAAACGTGTTTTCTGGGTGCAATCTAGACCAGCTACAGCTGCAAGTTTGGAAGCTACTTTCTTCTGCTTGTCGTATTTTTGCAAATAAACTGAAATAAAAAATGGCAATTGCGAAACTAATTTCTAAATAACACTAGGACTAGTGGCCGGGGTGTAACTTACCCGACTCTAGTAATGAGATCAAAGTAGATACGGCAGTGGTTATCACTAAGCTTAAAGTGATTCATCAAAGGTTGCTTATAGAATAGTTTTGACGCAAAGTGGCATTAATGATGTGAGCATTATTTTATAAATTAACAAACCCTAAACAGAACCAAGTAGAGTGTTTTAGCCAATCCGAACTTTACTGCACTAGAGTGGGGGTAGAAGTGAGAGTAGGAGTAGAGGAAGGAAACAGACAGACAGACAGACAGGCCTTTTCTCTCTCCAGAAATTCTACCCCTACTCCTACCCCTTCTCTCTCCCCATTTCTATTCCTACTCCTACCCCTACTCTTACCCCACTTTTATTCTTACTCTTACCCCCACTTCTACCTTCACTTTAGTGTGGATGGCTTTCGGATCAGCTGAAACACACTACTAGAAGCTTTGCACAGCTTACGTGATAAGCCTAATACAACTCAGGAGTCATTGCTAACTGATTATCTTTGCACTTTGGCAAACCCCAACAGATTTTTTCGGTTTTATCATCAATAACGGTCACTTATGATGCTTAATATGTGAGACTCCGTTTATCAAAATTCAGAAAAGATCTGCAACATTTTTTGTGAGCAATTTTTTTATAGATTTGTTTCTTAGCGACTAAAACAATAACACTTTCTTGGCAATTTATGACGATTTATGTTTAGAAAATCTCTATTTTAACGTTTTTTGCAATTATTGCTTTTTACGCTAATATAACCTACTCACCCACAGGTCGGATTTATTTGATAATCAAGCCAAATTTATCATCCATAATTACGGCAGATTTATTAAATATAACTCTAAACTTACGCATAAGACCAAATTTGTGTATATTTAGGTTGAGTTAATGCTTCAGGAAGATAGATCTATGTATAAGGCTAAATTTGCGCACAGCAATGCAAGATTTTGGTATACTAAAGTCAACTTAACTTATACATTGGGCATAAATGACAGGATATGTGCATACAATACCAAATTTATGATCAAACAACCGGATTTATGTATTATGAAACTGAATTATTGCTTTAGATAGATAGATGTATCTTTAAAGTTGGATTTTTGGTATAATAACGCCTCATTTTGAGATGACAACGAAGATTTTACCCAAGAAAAAAACGATTTTGTGCATATTCGGGCTTGATTTATGCATTTATTGCTAGATTGGTGTATAAATATAATTTAAAAAGCCGTATTTATGCCAAAAAGACAAATATAAATAATAAACTTTTAAGTTTTGGACAAATTTTGTCTTTTAAAGGTCAGATTAATGCTTATACTGGGCCGGATTTATGTATAAGAAAGTTAAATGTATATAAAACAACCAAATTTAAGCTTTGAATTCTCAAAAATGTGAATAAATTGCAAACTTTATGCAACAAAAACAATAATTTTGACAGACAAAACCCGATTTGCGCATAAAATGCCGGATTTGCGTATAACAAAGCCTTATATTAGATTTAAAAAGTCAAATAAATGCTCAAAAGTACATATTTTTGTACAAAAAAATAGGAACTTAATTGAATTTTTGACAAAAAAAAGTTAATCTAATTAATAACAAAGCTGGATTTATGTATCAAAGCCAAATATGTGCGTAAAAGGTCGGTTTTTTGGATTAAAAATTTGATTTTATAAAATTAAAATTTTGATTTATAGTTGAAAAGTTGATTTATGGATTAAAAATTTAGTTTTGTAGATCAAAAATTTGGTTATATGGATTTTAAGTCAGTTTTATGGACTAAAAGTTTGGTTTTATAGATTAAAAAAAACATAAATGTGAATTGCAACTAATATCTTTTTTAGAAATGTGATTTACAACCAATTTTATACAAAAAATACGATTTTTATGCAATTTTATTAAGTAAATGTGATTTTCAAGCAATTTCATAACATAAAAGCGATTTTTAAGCGAATTTTGATAAATTCTTATGATTAAAATGCATTTTTACCAGTACTTTGATAGACTTTGTCTAATAAATGTAATTTACATACAAAAATTACGTTTCCTAAGCAATTTTTGATGAGTTTCATCAAATAAATGTGGTTTATAAGCAATTTTATAAAAGAAAAAACGATTTTTAGGCTAATTTTTATAATTTTTTATGATTAAAACGCATTTTTAAAAGTATTTTGATAGACTTTGTTTAATAAATGTAATTTACTTTCAATTGCATACAAAAAATACGTTTTCTGAGCGATTTTCTAAGCAAATTTTGATCTTTTTTTGGCTTTATTTTGAGATTTTCTCTAATAAATGTGATGCAACCAATATCTTTTTTAGTTAATTTGATTTACAACTAATTTCATACAAAAAATACGTTTTTTCCACAATTTTTGATCATTTTCTTCAAAAAAATGTGATTTATAAGCAATTTCATAAGAAAATAAACGATTTTTAGGCGAATTTTTATGAATTTTTGTGATTAGAACGCATTTTTAACACTACTTTGATAGATTTTGTCTAATAAATGTAATTGAGGAGCAATTGCGTACAAAAAATACGTTTTCTGAGCAATTTTTGATCAAGTCAAAGTGATTTACAAGCGATTTTATAACAGAAAAACGATTTTTAAGCATATATTGATAAATTTCTATGATTAAAATGCATAATAAATGTAATTTACAAGCAATTGCATACAAAAATTACGTTTCCTAAGCGATTTCTTAAGCAAGTTATAATAATTTTTTGATGAAATCGCATATTCTGGCAAAATTTTAAAATTTTTTCAAATAAATGTGATTTGCAACCATTAACTTTTCTAGTAAATATGATTTACAATTATTTTATACAAAAAATACGTTTTTTGAGCAATTTTTGATGAATTTCATCAAATAATTGTGATTTATAAGCGATTTTATAAGAGAAAAAAGATTTATACGCGATTTTTCATGAATTCTCATGATTAAAACGCATTTTTAAAAGTATTTTGATAAACTTTGTCTAACAAATGTAATTTACTTACAATTCCATACAAAAATTACGTTTTCTAAGCAATTTTTGATCAATTTTATCAAATAATTGTGATTTATAAGCAATTTTATAAGAGAAAAACGATTTTTAGGCAAATTTTTATGAATTTTTATGATTAAAACGCATTTTTAAGAGTATTTTATAGATTTTGTTTAATAAATGTAATTTACTTTTAATTGCATACAAAAATTACGTTTTCTAAGCGATTTTCTAAGCAAATTTTGATCTTTTTTTGGCTTTATTTTGAATTTTTTTTTAATAAATGTGAATTGCAACCAATATCTTCTTTAGTTAATTTGATTTACAACTAATTTCATACAAAAAATACGTTTTCTGAGCAATTTTTGATAACTTTCATCAAATAAATGTGATTTATAAGCGATTTTATGAGAAAAAAAAACTATTTTTAGGCAAATTTTTATGAATTCTTGTGATTAGAACGCATTTTTAACACTACTTTGATAGATTTTGTCTAATAAATGTAATTGACGAGCAATTGCGTACAAAAATTACGTTTTTTGAGCGATTTTCTAATCAAATTTTTATCATTTTTTTGATTAAATTGCATATTTTGACTGTATTTTGAGATTTTCTTTAACGAATGTGTTTTATAACTAATATTTTTTCTAGTAAATGAAATTTAGAACCAAATTCATACAAAAATCGTTTTCTGAGCAATTTTTGATAGTCAAAGTAATTTACAAGCGATTTTATAACAGAAAAACAATTATCAAAGCAAATTTTGATGAATTTTTTTGATTAAATTGCGGTTTTAACAGTATTTTGATAATTTTTTTAATAAATGTAACTTACAAGCAATTGCATACACAAATTACATTTTCTGAGCGATTTTCTAAGCAAATTTTGATCATTTTTTTAATTAAATTGCATATTCTGGCTAAATTTTGAATTTTTTTCCTAATAAATTTAATTTGCAACCAATATCTGCTCTAGTAAGTGTGATTTACAAGCAATTTCATACAAAAATACGTTTTCTGAGCAATGTTTGATGAGTGTCATCAAATAAATGTGATTTATAAGCGATTTTATAACAGAAAAACAATTTTGAAGCAAATTTTGATAAATTCTTATAATTTAAATGCATTTTTAACAGTTTTTGCAAGAAATTGCATGCAAAACACGTTTTTTAGCTATTTTTTTCTATATCTCATCAAGTAAATGCGATTTACGAGCGATTTTATGAAATAAATGCGGTTTTTTAAGCGAATTTTAATATTTTGGCAATTTTTTTTATTACACAATTTCAAACAATTTTATGAAAGAAATTTGGTTTCCTTAGCAAACTTTAATAAATTTTATGATTAAAATGCATTTTCTAATAGTATTACGATTGATTTCATGTAAACTTTAATTGTTATTTTGAGAACATCTATAAAACATTCTTCACATCTAGAGAACATTAATTTTTGATAGACACTCTAGTGATTTTTGGGGGATTGATTATAAATAAAAAAGTTGGCAACTTTTATGACTTTTGTGGCAGTTTTGTTTAAAAAAAAAAAAAAATTATACAATTTTTGCTTTTTTGAGCAATTTTTTTACAGATTTTAACAAGTTTCTTAAGCGATGAAAACAATAATTGCATTTTCTTGGCGTTTTATAAGCGATTTTTATAGATTTGTTTACGTTTCTTACGCGACTAAAACAAAATAACACCATTTTCTTCACAATTTAAGAAGATTTTTGTTTAGGTAATGTGAACGTATTTTTGATATATTTTTTCTAATATGTTTTGCAATTATTAATGCTTTTCTTAAGCATTTTTTTGTAGATTTTATAATTTTTCTTAAACAGCCAAAGCAGTAATGCATTTTCTGAACAATGTGTTACAATTTTTGTTTTTAAAATGTGCTTTTTGAACAGTTTTTTAATATTTCTTGCAACTAATGCTTTTTATGAGCAATTTTTTCATAGATTTTGTTGTTTCCAAGATAAATAACACTGTTTTGGCAATTTTTTGCGATTTTTACATAGAGAATGTGTTTTTTATGCTTTTTTTAAATATTTTTTGTAATTATTGTTTTTCTTAAGCTATTTTTTTTTTAATTTATTGAGTTTATTATTATTCTTGATGATTTACTGTTTTTGTTAAAAAAATGTGTTTTTATACAATTTTTCTTATATTTTTTGCAGTTTTTCATAGATTTCTTGAGCGACTAAGAGAATAATAGCAGTTTTTAGCGATTTATGACGGTTTTTATTAAGGAAACGTGTTTTATATACATTTTTTTAGTATTATCAAGTATTATCATTTTTTTTTTTTTCTTGAGCGATTTTTTTATTATTTTATGAAGTTTGTAAGCGTCTATTACGATAACATCACTTTCTATGCAAATTTATTACCGTTTTTGTAAAGAAAAGGTTTTTTTGTATACAATTTTTCTAATTTTTTTTTTGAATTATTGGTTTTCTTAAGCGATTTTATCACGTGTTAGGCTATCAAAACAATAATAACTTTTTCTTGGCAATTAATGGCAATTTTTATTAAGAAAATATGTTTTTATTTAGTTTTTTTTGCTTTTTCTGGTCAATTTTGTATAAATTTAAGTGTTTTGCATGAAAAATCATTCTAAAATGTGTTTTTTACATAATTTTTCTATAATTTGAAGCTCTTATTGTTTTTTTTTTTTGTAGTTTTCAATACGTTTCTTAAGCAACCAAAACATGATAAACACAAATTACGGTTTTTGTTATGGAAATGTGTTTTTTATCAGTTTTTTTGAAGTTGTTGCTTTTTCTAAGCAATTTTTGATAGATTTCTTAAGCGATTTAAACAATAATAGCACTTTTCTTGGTGATTTATGATGGTTTTTGTTTAGGAAATGTGATTTGTATACATTTTTTCTAATATTTCTTGTAATAATTGCATTCCCTAAGCAATTTTTTATAGATTTCAGTGCGTTTTCTAAACAAACAAAACAATAATAGCAATTTATGTTTAAGAAATGTGTTTTTATACAATTTTGTTGATTTTTTTAAACAATTTTTTATGGATTTCATTACATTTCTTAAGCGACCCAACAATAATAACAGCTTTTGGCAATTTATAACAAATTTTGTTTAAGAAATACGTTTTTTATTAAATTTCTTTAATGTTTCTTGCAATTATTATTTTTATATAAATTGAACTGCGTTTCTTAAGCAATCAAAATAACATTTTTTGGCAATTTATCACGCTTATTATTTAATAAATGTTTTTTTGCATAATTTTTAAATTACTTATTAGCAACTTTGACTATAAATGTCTATAACATACAAACTCCCTACCATAAATGAGACAATAAATCTACATTTATATTAGCAGTTATAAAGGCGTTAAAGTTTATTTGCAAGCTAGTTGGCAGAAAATCTATTGCTTTTTAGAATATTTTTGCATAAATCCTCAAAAATAATTATTCACATGCAGTTTGATGGAGCATTTGTTTGTAAATCCAAACTCTTGCAATCCGTAACCAATTTATGGTTCATAGTAACCATTTGTTGATAGTCACACACTAACTTTTGAGGTGCTGGTGGAAATTGCGTTGTTATGTCAAATTTGATCAAAACATTTCAATTAATTTAGCAAGCCTTTCAAATCTACTTTCACATAAAATTAATTTGATTGATTTGTTCGTATTTTATTTGTTGTGTAAAGAACTCACTAAAATAAATAACATTTTATTGCAACATCAATTTAATTAATGAGACAAAGAACAATATATTAAATCGATCTCAAATATTTATTAAATTAAACCGGAGAAGAAAAAAAAACATGGTGTGAAAAGCAACCAACCCCTCGTGCCTGGTAGCGCAACCCACACTCTCCTCACGTAATAGTTTTCTTTTGTATTACCGTAATAGATTTCATGTATGCACCCCGCAACACTTTCCCAAAGTAATTGATTGAATTTCCATGTAGTACAAGCGCGTTGTTATTCACCGCCGCTTGCTTTTCTTCAAGCTGATGATGAATGGTCTGCTTCACCTTAAAAAACAATTATTAATACTCATCGCATGAATTTCTAAAAAAATATGATATATGAGATTTTTTAAGGGTTGAATTAATAAAAAAAAAAGAATTTACAACCGGCTGGTACAAGAAAGGACACTCAAGCCTTAATACACCATAAAGATTTTCCCATATAAAAATATGGCGGTGTCGTAAAACAGTGCCGTGGGGTGTTTCGGAATACCTCACGAGTACTCTTAAAGGTCGAGACACTCTCTCTAGCATGCAAAGAATTCTAATTTCAACGCACATACACCCCTACCGAGGACATATATAAAATATTCATGAAATGTAAATATTTGTTCATTTTTGTATGTGTGTATATGGGGGCTGCAATGTATATGCTCTCTATATAACGAGTGTACGTGTTGCTTGTCTCAAGCATGCTTACCTAAGGCGACGAATATTACAGGTAATCGAAAATTAAAAAGCGTTTGCGATTAGGCAGGCACATCGTGTAGTAACACGCGAATTTTATAATTTATTAGCTTTTTTTGCTGGAAATAAAATTACATTTTGTGGGAACCAGTCCGTCTCTTTAGCAGCAACAATAATAAAAATCCGGTCGGTTGTAAGTTTTGCGGGCACGACCGAGTTTTATTTGTTGTTGCAAGTGAGGCGGGCATCCAGACGGATAGCATAATCAATTCCCCTTATGTCGGCGATTTTCAAACCGGTGGATATACACTGCGCGACAAAAGTCTGGGTTCACTAACAATTTTTCCGATTTTTCGTACAGAATTTTTTTTATCCAGCTAAAACAAAATGTTAATGCTTATTTATCAAAAAACAAGTTTAATGACGTAGTCGCCAAATGCATAGCCGTACAATTTTTAATATAGTGCATGTTTTCCTTCTAACGTGCCTTATTCAGATTTTTGAGATTTGGTTAACAATTAAGTAGGTGTTGTCAGGGATTTGTTTATCATGCTTCAAATGTTGCTGGCAAGTGTCAGTGTGTGCTGAAATTTAGTTTTGTGATCAAAATGCCAATATCTCCAGTAAGATGTGCACGGATAATTGCCCACATTGAAGAAGGACATAGCCAGAGAGAAGCAGGCCGTAGGTATGGAGTTTCTCAAAACGGGGTCCGAAGGATTTGGCAGAGGTATGAGGAAGATGGTCTACTAACAGCCAGAGCACGGTCAGGAAGACGAAGAAAAACTAATGCTCAAGATGACCGATTTATGTTGTTACAATCTTTGAGAAATCGCACTGAAACTGCAACAATTACAGCTAATGAGCTTGCTGCAGTCAGAAATGTTCAAATATCAGCACGTACAGTTCAGCGACGACTTCGAGAAAATAATCTAAAGTCTTATCGGGCTGCCACTGGTCCAAAACTTACGGTTCGTCACAAACAAAACCGACTGAATTTTGCTAGAACTTATCAGAACTGGGGGGCTGCCGAGTGGCGACATGTCTTATGGACTGATGAATCCCGTTTTACGTTGGATGCTCCAGACGGTCGTACACGGGTATGGAGGAGACCAGGAGAACAATACGCAGCATGTACCATGGCTCCTAGATCCAATTTTTTCGGAGGCTCTGTAATGGTATGGGGAGGGATTTCTGTCGAGGCTCGTACAGAACTACATATTTGTGATAGAGCAGCCCTTAACGCAGATAGGTACATTAGGGATATTGTAGGGAAACATGTTGTACCATACAGTCACTTTATTGGAGAAAACTTTCAATTAATGCAAGATAATGCTCGCCCACATGTGGCGAACATTACCCTCCAATATTTTAACGAAGTCGGAATTAGGTGTTTGGATTGGCCTGCTTGTTCACCAGATCTGAACCCTATTGAGCACGTGTGGGACCAACTGGGAAGAGCTATTCGAGCTCGCCCTGATCGCCTTCGGACCTTAAGAGGCCTTGCAGCATGTTTGATTGAAGAGTGGGACAGACTGCCGCAAGAAAACATTGCAACGTTGATTAACAGCATGTCTAGACGTCTGGACTGTGTTATTAGGGCTCGTGGTGGAAACACCAGATATTGAAAGTTTCGTTCGTACCCATAGTTCGTGTTTTTCACTTTTTTTTATAAACACTATATTTCTTTAGTATCCTAAAATGTAAGTAAATAAAGATTAATTATTAATTTATCACCAAAGGTGGTTTTTCATTTTTGTTTTTTGATAAACAAACATTAACATTTTGGTTTATTTGAAAAAAAAAAAAATAGGACGAAAAATAGGAAAAATTGTTAGTGAACCCAGACTTTTGTCGCGGAGTGTATAAAAAAAATATATTTCGATCTATAAAAAATATAAATAAATACAAGCTGAAGCGGAAGTTACAAAAAAAAATGTCGAGAAAGGAAATAAAATTTAATTTGAAATATAAAATTCGTATTTTATTTTGCTATTGTGCTTTAAGCTAAATTGGAACTTAGAGAATTGTTTGTGTTTGAGAGGGATAATGAATATAATTTAAATTTTCTAATTTTAGTTTTAAATAATAGATTATAAAATGCAGTGATAGTTGCGTATCATAAAGGTTCACAGCATCAAACTCAGCAAGAAAATGCCTAAATATAATTGAATAAAATTTTCACACATTGTAGAAGAAAGTTCAAACTTTGTCCTCAAATTTGTAGAAATTTGATGCAATAAGTTGTTTCTTCGCAATTAATTTTTAAAAAGTAACGTTTTTTATTAGTTCTTTATTAATTTTTTACTCGTTAAATATAACTTCAAATCTTTAACCAAAAACATGAAGACATAGAATATTGTATGTAGTTCAACATATGAAAAGAGTAATGACTAAAATTTTATCGTTTGGATATTGAGTTGGTTGGCGTTTTGTTTCAAAAGAACAAATTTTAATTTAAACACGGCGCTGTACATGTCAATTCGTAGATTTGGTAAGATTTTATATTTTTCCATAACAATACTACTAGTGGCACCACAACAGGAGATGACTAAACCCGGAAGTTCTCTAGCGTTAAATTGTGCTTTGAGGCTGTGTAGATTGTCAAAGCAATTTTGTCTAGCCTGATTTCTCCAATTTCCAGCCTTAACATGCGTTTTCTAGATTACTAATCTTAAAAAGTCTCCAAATCAAAAATGAAAACAATAAAATCATTATTAGATGAGAGCTAAGATTTTATAAAAGCCTTAATAATAAAAAAATTAATTGAATAAGCAATTAATTTAATTGAGTTAATATAAGCAAATAGATTATGAAACATTTACTGATATGACAAACGTAATACAAAACCAAAATCATAAACTACAATTCTTCTACATTCATATATTACCTTACATCCATTCCAGTTCAACAAACTAGGATTGCGAGACACGGTCCCGTTTATAAATTGTAAAAACGTTCCGCTTACTGTTTCCCTCCATTACTCTTCATACATCCCCTTCTACATTCTTTTCAAAACTAATATTCGTGCCGAAATTGAAATTTATTAACTTAAAGCGTTTTTATTAGCGCAAAGGCCGCCTATTATTCTTCATAGCACGCCGTCCCCGCCCCATGTAAAATATATCAAGTTAATGAGAAGATATTCGCGTTTTGGGGTCGGTACTAATTTGTTTGTATGCTTTGCAGGTGAATTCCTCGCCTCGAAGGGACGATACAAGGAGGCGGCAGGGCTCTACGAGAAGGCGGCCGAATTGAGGCCGAGGGATTATGAGCTTGCTGTTGCAGCAGCGACGGCGATGCGGCAAGCTGGAAGACATTTCGATGCCGAACGGTGGTACAGGAAGGCCGTCATGCTCAAACCATCAGTAAGTATTTTTTTATCCAAACATAAATGATTGAGGTCTGTAGATATCCAAACCAATCTAAATCGATTAGCGATTAGTATTCCGCAATATTCACTTAAACAAACCCTTTGCAGATTCGGACGATAACATTAATTGATTTAATCGCATAAACCCTTGTAGTATATTCAGTGGGTGTAGTTACATCCCCAGGATTAATAGTTGCAAACATTTTTTGTTTGAAAACCGTGCAGTTTGTGTGTAAATTGGTTTCTTGGGATGGTTCGCGCGGTCGTTTAATTCCGTGCAAAACCGATCCGCTTTTGGTCGGGTATCAATTAACCCTGTGGCCTTTAACTTAATTAAATAAATAATTTAAAATTGTTGGATGGAAAAGAATCCGGTTGCGAAATCGAGCGTGTGATTAGTTCCTGCTGACGCTGACTGATTAAAAATTATTTGTTTCTTTTATCCCTTTTTTTTATTTAATTAAATTTTGATTAAATCTTATATGGAAATATGTTCATCGATAAATTCCAACAAATTAATTAGATTATAAGGAACGTGCTTTGAAATATATTGAATACATTTTTTTTAATATATAATCAAGTTTTCCAAAATAAATTTTCTTTAAAGTAGTAGTTTTTAATTGAATACTTTTAATTTAGTTAAGATGTTATCCGTTCAATTTAATAACATAACTGTTGTCAACTTGTTTCATTAAATATATCATAGATGGCAGCACACATTAAATATTTAAGATATAATGCTTAAATGCTATTTCAAAAGCTCAATACTCGGCTAAATAAAGTAACGTGACTTTACACCTAGTCGATGTCGCGTTTCTTTTGTAGTTTAAAACCTTTTCCGACGTTGTTCTATGCAACTAATGGTTAGTTTAAATCTTAAAAGTAATATTTTGTATTTTCAAGCTATAATATGATGCTTTAATAAATGTTTGATTAATTTATTTTTAAATAAATTTGAATAATGAGTGCGTCTGCACAATACCGAGGTGCCCATTATATGGTTCACACGTGCTGTAGTAAAGGCAGGAACATTTTGGTTGAATAGCCATCTAACATTTTCTGTGTTTTGTTAAAATACTGTAAAGTGTAAGTTTTTTTTTACAGTATTTTAAAAACTTGCAATGGTTTTATGATTGTTTTAAACGCTAACGTTTCTCAAAATTTTAGTTTTTTTAGACTTTTTAGGAGCTCTCTAAAATAATTTCAGAGATTACCGTGCATTTCTACTAGATTTTCAATGTTTTGTTCAGCTTTTCTAACCTAACCTAACTTAACCTAACCTTTTTTTTAAGAGGTATACGCTAATGTTCCCCGGGTTCATGGTTCAATGAGTCCGGGAGTGTGGGACTTGCACCCACTAAAAAACCTCTGTTCTTCGCACCTGTTGGACGGAATACCCTAGAAAAGGATTTCTCATCGTTCAACCGGCTGAACACTTTCTTGTTATTTAAATTCTATTTTCTCTTTTTTTGTTTTGCCTTTTCTTCTGCTTCTTTACATTTTATGGTCTTTGTCACAAAGTTGTAGATGTGTGACCAGTTGCGCTCAGATCCCTTCATCAGGTCCATCAGGCTATCCACTCTTAAACTTTCTCCTAACGCCGATTTGGCTTCCCTTCTCCCGACCTGCTAGCGCTCGCAGGAGAAGATAGATTTACCAATTTTCTTTGTGTTAGTCCCAAAGCTTCCGTGGCCTGACAAAAATTGAGTCAAAAAGTAGTCCGTGGTTCTGTATGGACAAACACTTCAGATTGCTATGTTGGAGATCAACTTCTTTGTCACCGTTGCTTTCCAATGTTGCTGCCACGTCTCAACTACGCTAAAGGCTGATTTTTATCTTGTTTTCCTGGCCAAGTACCTATCCTCCAATTCCAGCACTTTAAAGTATATTGATGGTACCGCTGCTATCACGCACGCCGCCATTGCACTGACCATTCTGTATCCGCTAACCACTCTCAGCTAAACTTTTCTCTAGGTAGAAATCAGCGAGGTCCTGTGCCGCTGAACTCCAAGTGCATTTCTCCACACAAGCGCTGCATAGGTTATGATGGACTGAACTACCGCGTGGTAAACCGTCCTTTTCCTGGCCTTTTGGCCACTAACGTTTGGCAGGATATTTGTTAGTGCCGTGACTGTCTTTTCGGCTTTTCTGACCGTGTTTACCTTGTGGTAACCAAATGTCCAATTTGCATCCAGTCATATTCCCAGATACTTACAGTTTTTTTTGGTTTCACCTCCTCTCCTCTGAGCGTGAAAACCACCTCGCTTTTCCTTCTTGATCTCTTAACGATAAGAGCCTCGGCTTTCTTGGGGGCGACCTCTAGCCCGTTTTTGGACATCCAATTGTCCACGGCCGCCAAGGCCCCGTTTTATGCTTCCGTGAGCCTCATAGCACTGCTTGCCCTAACCATCACCGCCAGATCGTCGGCGTATGCTACCATCTTGCATTCTTCCGGGATGTCCAGTCTAAGTGCAAGGTCGTACAATACGTTCCACAGGGTTGGCCCAAGAAACGAGTCCTGCGGTACGTCCTGCGACAGTTTCCTTTTCTCCCCCTTTGCGATGCGGAGCGTTCTGCCGCTCAAGTAGCTGGCTAAAATGTCCTAGAGACACATATTTGGACACCCCAATCTCTGCAAGCGAGTCAAAATCTTATTCCACCTGGCCGTGTTAAAACCGTTTTTAACGTCCAGGAGGATAATCGCCATCCACGCGCTTTTTTGGTTCTTGCACAATGGATTTGGCTTTTATGATGGCGTCCACAGTCGAGCGCCTTTTCCTAAACCCGTATTGGGCCTCCGATATAGCTTCCTTCTCCTCTAACTCCTCTTTGAGCCTCTTCTTTAGGAGGTACTCGTAGGTTTTCCCAAAGCACACTTAATAGGCTTACAGCCCGAAATGTATTTGCCTCTCCTTTTGGGATTAACACGACCTTCGCCTTCTTCCAGTTTTTTGAGAACACTTGATTAGCCAGAACACTGTTAAAAGCGGCACGTAACGCCTCCGGAATTTTTTCTTGGGCAAGTTTAACAATTTGGCCTTTGGAGAGGAAGTGTGTCTGGATTTTTTAATGTTGGTAATTGTGCCACCGGGTTTTCAACATCCGGAAAGAATTTCAATATCACCCTTCTTTTTGTGGCTTCCTCCAGGGCCATTTGCTTTGGCCTTATACCCAGTCTTTTTACCATGATTTGGTATCCTTGCCCAAAAGGGTCCTTTTCCAAATCATTTATTAAATTGTGCCATTTCTCCCTCTTGTTTTTTTTCTAAGTTTACATCCACTTTGCCGCAGGCCCAGAATCTCGTGAGCATTCTCCGTATCCCAATGCACTCCTTTCGTTCTTTTTCAATCTCGTCACACTACCAATACGGCAAGTTTTTGCCAACTTTCTCTCCTAGTCTGTAGCTGGCCTAGTGCTGGGCCTTCTTTAGAGTTTAAAGACCGTTACTTTCTTATCGAGGTCTTGGAGAACTCCGAGCTGTCTTCTTAATGTTTTCTTCTGCACGCCATTTCAAAGGAGATATATCTGTGAAGGCAAAGCGTCTCTTCTTCGTTGTCGACCTTCCAACTTGTCAGAGTCACATTTGTTGTGGCCATCGTGAAAACTTAACTTAACCTATCCTAACCTAACCTAACCTAACCTAACCTTCTTTATTTATTTTTTTACGAAGGAGGAAAATCTTTAGCTAAGACACAGCCAGCTCTGGCTGACAGTAGTGTCGGGTTTCTACCGACTAACAATCCCCTTCTCTTTACCAGTAGTAACTACCTCTCGGTATTACTTTGTACTACTCTAGGTCACTTTACATTTAATTTTGGTTTGGTTTTGGTATTTCTAACCGTTCTCGATCGTCCCAATCCTTTATCGTTAGCAGTAATGATGCAAACTTGTTCACTGCATTCCACTTAACTGTTGTATGCAGCATATGACTTACTACATTTAATGCCGTTGTCAGTTTTCCAAAAGCCTCAGGTATTAGTGATCTATGATTTGCCCATCTTGGACATTGGAAAAAAGTTTGTTCCGCATCATCACATGGCGAGTCGCAGTATATGCATTGTTTACAATTACGTTTTCTTAATTCGGCATAGATATTTGGTAAATAGCTGCGTAAGGTAGCAATCTCCTTCTTGTCTATCCAATTGCTAATTGATGGGATTAGGCGACGTGTTCATGCTGCGCGCAAATCCGTTGTTGATCATCTTTTCTGCCTTTCTCTTATTGTTTCTGTTCTTTCTGTTTTGGCTGCTTCTGATTTTGGAAGTCATTATTTAACAGCATACTAGCTTTTCCTTTTCTCTACACAAAGGTTACCCAAAAGTACCGCCTCCAAAATTATGACTGTGTCCGTACTGTTTGATATGTTCTTATCACCTTGATGGCTGACCCGCGTAGTGCTACTTGCAACCTTTTCTTGTTCCTGTGTACTCTCGCTCTTACCGCCCACGTTGGCGCGCCGTAGAGTAACCTCTGGCTACGCTTGCTAGCAGTGTTCTGCTCGCCTAGCTTGGTCCTCCTATGTTTGGCATAAATCTAGACACTTCAATCACAGTTTTTGAAGTTTTATCTACTGCCGCTGCTACCTGTCGACTATGCCAGTTATTTGCCTCTAGTATAACTCCCAAGTATTTGAGGCTTTTACATATTGGCCTTGGATTACCTTCTGCCATTACTTACTTACTACTGGTTGATAACTAAGCAGCCTCTGTCTTTTGAGCGGCCAAATTTGATCCGTTTGCTGGCAGCCATTTTGACATCAGCACAATTGTTTCCTCTACATTGTCGATTACTTTGTTGATACACCAGTGGCTACATATTACCGCTAGATCAGCAGCAAAATCTATTATCTGAACTCCCTCCAGTAGTTTGAGCCTTTGCACCCTCTCATATGCTAAATCTCATAGTAGTGGTTCTAGCACCGATCCCTGTGGCACCCCGCCTGTCACCTCTATTCTTACTCAAGATTCCTGTTACTTAGATAGCTTCTTATTAGTCGCCTGGTGCACTCTGATGTTTTTATTTTATTTAGTGCAATAACTATTATATGCCACTGTATAGAATTAAATGCATTTTTAACGTCCAGTGCTACAATGATGCAATGTTCCCTTTTTCCCTCTTGGACCGCGTAAATTGCGTCCACGGTTGATCTTCTTTTTCTAAAACCTATCTGCCTATCTGATAAGCCATCTGTTGTCTCTAATTCCTCATTTAACCTATCAACCAGAAATTTTTCTAAAATTTTGCCTGCCCCGTCTAGTAGGCAGATTAGCCCAAATGACAGGCTCTTCTGGCGCTATGTCTTCCAATCTGGCTACTTTCTACCTCGCTGGAAATACGCCTATCTCCAGACATTGATTGTAAAAAAACTGTAGATTCTTTGGGTAGCTCTCTACTACTGCTTTAATCACTTCATTTGGTAACTCTTCCGGTTCAGCAGCTTTCTTGTTTTGAAGTCTTTTTGCTGCTTCAATGCGTCTTGGCATCTGTTCAAACTAACTTACTTGATTTGTAGTCGTTGTCTTATTGCTAGTACTGGTTGTGAAAAGTGCCTCTACAATTGCGGCAGCTCCACCTGAGACGTGAGTTTCCGGTCCTGGTGAATTTGCGCCTATTTTTTTAGTTATAATTCTATAAGGTAGGCCCCATGGGTCTTTGTCCACTTTGGCACATATTTTTTCCAGCATTTTTTTTAACCTAAAATTGACCTCAAACCTTAAAATGACCTTAAACCTCAAAACGACTTCAAACCTAACCTAACCAAACCTAACCTAAAATTTACCACAAAATTTAAAATAACTTTAAACTAAAAAATTACTCAATCTTACCTAACCTAACATCAAACCTTGAAATGACTTCAAACCTCAAAATAACCTTAAACCTCAAAATGACTTCAAGCCTAACCTAACCTAACATTAATCTCAAACCTTTTAAACCTCAAAATAACCTCAACTCAATTTTTGAAATTGACCTCGAACTTCAAAATGATTTCAAACTTTAAAATGACCTCAAACCTAACTTAACCTAACCTAATATTGACCACAAATCTTAAAATGACTTTAAACTTCAAAATAACTTCAAACCTAACCTTATCTAACTTAACCTAACCTATAATAAAAACCTCTAAATGACTTCAAACCTCAAAATGACCAAACCTCAAAATGACTTCTAACCTAACCTAAGCTAACATTGATCTCAACTCTTAAAATAATTTTAAACCTCAAAATAACCTCAAACCTCAATTTTTGTTTAACTTTATTTAACATTACCAAACCTGAAATTGACTTCAAACTTTAAAATGACTTCAAACCTAACCTAACCTAACCTAAAATTGACCACAAATCTTGAAATGACTTTAAACTTTAAAATAACTTCAAACTTAACCTAACCTAATTTATAATATAATTTCAAACCTCAAAATGACCTCAAACCTCAAAATGACCTTAAATCTCAAAATGACTTCAAACCTAACCTAACCTAACCAAATATTGATCCCAAATCTTAAAATGATTTTAAACCTCAAAATAACCTCAAACCTCAATTTTCCATTAACCTAATTTAACCTTACCTAACCTAAAATTGACCTAAGACCTCAAAATGACTTCAAACCTAACCTAATCTAACCTAACCTAACCTAAAATTGACCTCAAACCTTAAAATTGACCTCAAACCTTAAAATGACTTTAAACTTCAAAACAACCTCAATCCTCAATTTTTGTTGAACTTTATTTAACATTACCTAACCTGTAATTGACTTCAAACTTAAAATGACTTCAAACCTAACCTAACCTAATCTAAAATTGACCACAAATCTTGAAATGACTTTAAACTTTAAAATAACTTCAAACTTAACCTTACTTAACCTAACCTAACTTGTAATATAATTTCAAACCTCAAAATGACCTTAAATCTCAAAATGACTTTAAACCTAACCTAACCTAACCAAATATTGATCCCAAATCTTAAAATGATTTTAAACTTCAAAATAACCTCAAACCTCAATTTTCCATTAACCTAATTTAACCTTACCTAACTTAAAATTGACCTAAGACCTCAAAATGACTTCAAACCTAACCTAATCTAACCTAACCTAAAATTGACTTCAAACCTTAAAATTGACCTAAAACCTTAAAATGACTTTAAACCTCAAAATAACCTCAATCCTCAATTTTTGTTGAACTTTATTTAACATTACCTAACCTGAAATTGACTTCAAAATTTAAAATGACTTCAAACCTAACCTAACCTAACCTAAAATTGACAACAAATCTTGAAATGACTTTAAACTTCAAATTAACTTCAAACTTAACCTTACTTAACCTAACTTAACTTATAATATAATTTCAATCCTCAAAATGACCTCAAACCTCAAAATGACCTTAAACCTCAAAATGACTTCAAACTTAACCTAACCTAACCAAATATTGATCCCAAATCTTAAAATGATTTTAATCCTCAAAATAACCTCAAACCTCAATTTTCCATTAACCTGATTTAACCTTACCTTACTTAAAATTGACCTAAAACCTCAAAATGACTTTAAAACCTTAAAATGACCTCATACCTTACTTAACCTAACCTAACCAGGCATCTAAAACATTAAATTCCAAACCAACAAACTATAGAACATAATTGGTATATGCTAAAAACTAACAAATTAGATCAACGTATGGGCTTATCTTAAGCCCAAAAATACTGCTAAAAACCAACAAACTGGCTCAATTATACTCTCCTAAATGCGTTACGTTATTAACAGTTTAGAAAAAGTTTCTTTAATCTTTTTATTTGTGCGAGTTTTAATCAAATTTACCACAAATAGCAAAAACACGGTTTCAACAATGATTACAGATATTTTTCATATCATTACTCAAATTTGTTTCTAGTTTACTAGATAGATAATTGCAAGTTCTATACAAGACTGTAGAGTTGACAGCTTAACAAAAAATTTCTCATTTTCTATTATTTAGATCATAGATAACAATTTTATATAAAATTTCATTCGTGTTTCTATGAAACATCCAATATATCTTTCACTTGCATAATCCAGTTGTAAAATAAATATTAAATAGTGTATCACGTGTTTCAGAAAGGTGCTGAAAGGTCGTCCTGAATTCATTAATGTCAGTAATGAGGCGTTCGCCTGTTGAACTGAATAAATATCATTTCGAAAACGCACGACGCCGCTATTCGTTTGTTAGCTTACACATTATCGTTGAGAACGAGATGGAAAATATAATAAATATGTATTACATGGTGATTCGGCGTAAAATAATCAAAAAGTTACGTCTAGACAAAAAAAAAATGAGTTAATAAAAATAGCATTTTAACATAATGAATATGAAATATTATTGTTAAATATTTTTCTGTGTTACAGGACGCCAGAGGACATACTAACCTCGGTGCAATTCTCCATTTGAATGGAAAATATCGTGAAGCTGCAGATAGTTATCGGGAAGCCCTCCGGTTGCAACCCAACGATGTGACGACACTTACAAACTTGCATAGACTGCATAGCGTCATGACTTGACGTTAAACTAATATAAACGACCTAAACTAAATTCATAAAAAAGGCTTAGGAGGAGAGATGAGATGTTTTTTTATAATTAGTTAATATTAATAATAAAAGTAATAATAATAATGTATTTTTCTACCGGTGATGTTGATAAAGTGAGAAGTTATACAAATAACCAAACCATTTAGTAGATTAAGAAAGCATAATAAAAATTTAATTGAATATTGATTTTATGGAAAACAAGTAAGTGATTAAATGGCTTTATACATTTAATTTGAATATTGGTTTTACAATTATTATTTAAAAAATGTGATAGTCCAGAACACAAAAATTTGTAGCTTAATAAAATTATTACAAACAAAATTGATTGAAGATTTTTATATAAATTAAACAATTACCACCTCTCACGTATTATCAAAATTGTTTCTTTGACTAGTGAGATACTAGTCATACTGCTGAAGGGTGCATACTCTTAAACACTAGTTAGAGAGGTAATTGCATAAAATGCATCAAATAATTTGTTATCAGAAGATAATTTAAAGCACTTTAACTTAATTGCTAAAGCAAATCATTGACTTATTAAGACAAGACGCGATAGACCTAAAATAACATTGTCGTTTCCTGTTATATAAATCAATTTCTCCAGCAGATTGTATGGGGAAGAGATTTTATTGAAATAACCTAAAAAAACAACTTTAGTTTAAACAAGTTATTTTAACAAAATTAACTTTCTTCCAAATTAACTAACGCGTTTGTGACTTTCTGATACAACTCTAATTATAACTGCAATACAGAATCAAACTTTTTATAATGGGCAATTTCATTTCAAACGGACCAAAACAAGAGGGGAGGGTGCATTAAGTCCTAGATGGACTTTTTTATGGCCAATGGCCGACTATTTTCCATGTAGAATTGTCTGCAGAATTCAATTTTTTTATAATATTTGGTCTTTAGTTTCTCTGAGCGCTGCTAAACGTGTATTTGTAAGAGTTAATGTTGAAAAATAGGCTTTGTTACCATATTTTTGCAGTTTTTTTCTTTTAGTTTCCTAAAACCTAAATACACATAACAAATTTATATTTACCAACTAATTTACATTAAAATACTTTAACTTTGGTGGAAAAATTTTAAAAATGCACTTTTCTGTCAAGGTCACTGAGACCAAAAAATCGTTTTTTTGGTTTTTGCAACGTTTAGACAAGGTGCAGATTTAAAATGACACAAGAATTAGGTTCTACGGAAAATTTCTGATGTGATTGTTTGAAGTCAAAGTTAAAAAACAGCAAAAACATTTTTTAAAGGCTTTATACCCTAATAAACCGATTAAAATGCTAAAAAAAAATATTAAAAAAAGTGTTTTGACTCACTCCCCCCCCCCCCCCCCCTCCTGCTCTGGTCTGTACGGATACAGATTTTGGTTCTTTTAGGTGGAACCAATTTTAGATGACATCCGCATATAAAACCATTTTATCAATAACTTGGCTTTTAAGCCAAAAACAGTACACGATTTGTTGGTCTAGACCAGATATAGCCTTTCTAAAAAAATTTAGTTAACTTGCATGATTTTGGTGGCCGGTTGATGTCTCGATATATAACTTTCAAACTCTTACCTTAGCAATTATTAATTATTGCCTAAATAAATCAAAGTAAGTGCAGTTATTGGTCAATTTTTAATAATCATAAATCAATAATCAACTAAAATTTACATCAAATAATGACATTTTTTAATAAAGTGGAACCTGATCAATTGCTTGTAGATTTTTGAAGCCCAAATCCATCAAATTTGTTTTTTAATAAAACCAAAAACTAATTTTTGTACAAAAACAGTCTTCAATTTTTCTAAAACCCAGTCAGCAAATACAACTTTCAATAATTGCTGTTTTTGTTTTCTTGGGTAGTTGCACTGCCAGAATTATTGTCTTATTGTTTACTTCTGAAGTCTTACTCCTTCAGCAATTCAGTTTCTTCAATAAAATCCAACAGTTTTTGCCAAGAAATTATTGCTTTTGTAGTTTGCTTATCCATGCTCACATTTACTAAACAGATGCAATGGAGTTCCCTCGTTCTCGTCCTTCAACTAGGTCAGGAAAAGGTATTAGTTAACTCATTAATAAGCAACACTTAGGCAGGTAGGTGGGACACTCAGTTTATAAATAATGGATGACTGGCTTAGGTTAGTTCAAAATTAAGTTTATTAAATATTATGAGAAAACCTGCTAGTAGCTAACTTCAATTTTTCAAAAACCAATGAGACTTAAATTAGTACATTTATCTAAAGACACAAGGATGACATCAAACGTCTTCCGGATCAAAATCTGGATTACCAAAAATAGAAAGTTTTACCGGATTGGGTGCCGCATGAGATTAACTAATCGTGCCATCATCAACGCAGAAAATATTTTATATTAATTTTTAAAAAAAATTACACAGTAAGAGAACAATTTTTTGAGCAATTAGCTTGAAATTAAAAAAAAAACGTAAGGACGCTCGTGAAAAAATGTTTGATCTAGAGCTAAGTAATAATCGGAGTTCTAGAACCAGAAACCGCTTTGCACTTCTATCTACAGAGCAATTTGTAAGAACAAATAGATCTAAACTAAATCAGCCAGTTTAAACAAAGATAACTTACTGAGTAATAAATGTCTCAACTTGCATCAGTCTAATCTAAGACCAAAAGCTATCGGGTCTATAAATTAGGCTCTAACTCGTTAACCGTGCATTAGATTCTAATGAAACTTACTACTTATATACATTACTATCAGCAGTACCAACTCAATAAATTTGATTAAAATGTATACGCTTAGTTTTACATAACCTCAAATTAATTGACTTGATCTATCCTAGCCTTAGAGGTATAGGTTTATGAACTAAGTTTTAAATCCTGAACCATGCATTGGATTTTGATAAAAATTTGTATTAATATACTTTATTATTATCTGCAAAAATGTAATAAATTTGATTAAAATATGTACGTTTAGATTCATTTAACCTCAATTTAATTGACTTGATCTAACGTAGGGTTTATTAACTAAGCTTTAACTCTTGAACCGAGCATTGGATTTTGATGAAAATTGGTACCAATATACTTTATTATTATCAGTGCAAAGTCAGAAAACTTAGATAAAATCCATACGCCAAGTTTGATATGACTTCAATTTAATTGTCTTAAAAGCTACCTGGTCCATAAACTAAGCTTTAATTCCTGAATCAAGCTTTAGATTTTGATGAAAATTGGTAATATTATACTTTTTTATCACTACTAATTTAACAAATTTTAATAAAATCCATACAATTAGTTTAACATAACTTCAATTTAATTTAACCTAACCGAAACTAACCTGAAAGACACAGAGTTTATAAACTAGGCTCTAACTTTTGAACCCTGCATTGGATCTTGATGAAAATTTGTATTAATATGCTTTATGATTATCAGTACTAACTCAGTTAAATTGAATAATAATCCATAAGCTTAATTTTACCTAACCTCAATTTAATTAATTTGATCTAAAGTCGCTTAAAAGCTACAGGGTCTATAAACTAAGCTCTAACTCCTGAACCATGCATTGGATATTGATGAAAATTTTTACTAACATACTTTATTAACAGTACTAACTTAATAAATTTTGATAAAATATACGTTTAGTTTTACATAACCTCAGTTTAATTAATTGACTTGGTCTAATGTAACCTGAAAGACACTGATTCTATAAACTAAGCTCTAACTTTTGAACCATGCGTTAGATTTTAATGAAAATTTTTACAAATATACTTTATTATTATCAGTACTAACTCAGTTAAATTCAATAAAATTCATTTGACCTAATCTCAATTTAATTGACTTAATGTAAAGTCGCATAAAAGCTACAGGTCTATCAACTAAGCTGTAACTTCTGAACCGTACATTAAATTTTGTTGAAAACTGGTAATAATTTACTTCATTCTCTTCAGTACTTATTTGGTGAAATTGAATAAAACCCATAAGTTTAACAAAACCTTAATTTAATTGATTAGATCTATAAGCTAAGTTTATAAACTAAGCTCATGAACTATGCATTGGAATTTTATAAAAAATAGTTCTAATATACTATATTACCATCAGTAAATTTAAATATTTTTTTTAATATCCTTAATTTTATTGACTTGATCTTACAAAGCCTGAAATCTATATAATCTATAACTAAGCTCTAACTCCTAAACCGAACATTGAGTTCAGATGAAAACTGGTACTAATATATTTTATTATCATCAAAACCTAGTTAATAAACTTGGATAAAACTTGTACGCTATATTCGCAATTTATTTGGCTAAATCTATCGTATCTTCAAAACTATAGGGTTTATAAACTAAGCTTAAACTCCTAAACCGTGCATTCAATTTTGATATAAATTGATAACAATTTACTTTATTTATTATCAGTACAAATTAAATTAAATTAAATTAAATCCATATGCTTAGTTTCACGAAATCTTAATTAGTATGATTTTATCTAACCTAGCATGAAGACTATAAGGTCTATAAACTAAGCTCTAACTCTTAAACCATACATTGAATTTTTACAAAATTCTATAATAATATCTGTGCTAATTTAATTAATTTGATTGAAATTCACACGTTTAGTTTTACATTAATTTAATTTAATTGAGTTGATCTTGCATAGCCTAAAATCTATAGGGTCTATAACTACGCTCTTTCTCCCAAACCGTGCATTAGATTTTGATAAAAATTGGTACCGATATACTATATTGCCATTAGTATTAACTCAATAAGTTTGTTTAAAATCCATAAGCTTAGTTGTACATAACCTTACTTTAATTGACTTGACCTAACTTAGCCTGAATGCTTAGAGTCTATAAACTAAGCTCTAACTCCTGATCTGTGCATTGGATTTTGATGAAAATTGGTACTAATATACCATATTATTTTTAATAATAACTCAATAAATTTGATTAAAATCCACTCGCTTAGTTATACATAACTTTAATTTAATTGCCTTGATCTAACCATATCCTGAAATCTATAAGGTCTATAAACTACGCTCTAACTCCTGAACCGTGTATTGGATATTGAAAGAAATTGGTACCAGTATACTTCATCAACATCAGTACTGACTAAATATACTTAGATTAAATCCATACGCTTAGTTTCACAAAACCCCAGATTAACTGACTTGATCTAATCTAGCCTGAAAACTGTAGGGTCTATAAACTAAGCTCAAACTCTTGAACCATGTATTGGGTTTTAATGAAAATTGGTACCAATATATTTTATTACCTTAAGTAATAATTCAATAAATTTGATTAAAATCCACACAATTAGTTTTACATAACTTTAACTTAATTGACTTGATCTTGCATTCCTTGAAATCTACAGGGTCTATAAACTACGTTCTAACTCCTGAATCGTGCATTGGATGTTGAAAAAATTTGGTACCAGTATATTTTATTAACATTTGTACTGATTTATTAAATTTGAATAAAATACATTTGCTTGGTTTCACATAACTTTAGCTTAATTGACTTGGCCTAACTTAGCATGAAAGCTTAGAGTCTATATACTAAGCTCTAATTCCTGAACTGTGCATTGGATTTTGATATTAACTGGTACTAATATATTTTATTATCATCAGTAAAAACATAGTAAGTTTAAATAAAATCCATACGTTCAGTTTTACATAACCTCAATTAATTGACTTGATCTAAGCTAGCCTGAAAACTAAAGGGTCTATAAACTAAGCTCTAATTCTTAGACCGTGCATTGGATTTTGAGGAAAATTGGTACCAAATTATTTTCTTATCATCACTACTAAGTCAGTAAATTTTGACAAAATCAACACGCTTATTTTCAAATAATATTAATTTAATTATAGTATTTGTTTCTGATTATTGCACAGTTTAAAATAATTGAGGTTAGGGTGTTTTAATAAAAATTTTATACTTTATTGTGCTGATTTTATTTTTATATATTAAGACCGGTTTCGGCGGTTAGGCCATCATCAGTTTTTTCTTTTCTTTTCACAGGTGTTGTTGTCAAAATATTGTTTTTTTTTTTAATTTTTTTTTCTCAAATTTGTAAATCAATAGTAAATTTGAACTAAAACCAAAATTTTGTAAAAAAATATTTCAACATTTTTTTTTCAAACGTTTGCAAATGCACTAAAGATATTTGAAAATTATTTTTTCCAAAAATTAATTTTTTTCTTTTCAAGTTTTTTTTTTCTTGATAACCAGCCAATTTTCAAATCTTACATTTTTCGAAAATTATTAATGATTTTTTGTATATACGAACTACAAAAATGTTAATTGAAAGAATAAAATATTAATTAAATTAATTTAAATTTCTGTACACATTGTGCTCTCTATTAGAATAAAATACAACTTTCTTCTAATAGCAGAAAACATGGTGTCCAAATATTACATAACTTATTTATTTTTACTACTAAATGGTTGTAACTATTAAGCACAAAACAAACTCTCACAAACAAACAAAACCGGTAAAAAAGAAAACTTCCTAAAAACCCAATTATAATTTAATTAATTCGGTGGAAACAAAACCCCAAGATTATAATAATAATTTCAACCCCAACAGGTTTTCTATCAACGAAACGTGAAATTATACCAAATATCATTGTGCTAATTGTGTGCTTTAAAGTCGCCGATGTTTTGGGACCACTGTGTGCATGCTCGGCCAAAATAAACCAAAATAAATATAAAATATTAATATATAAGGACTCTCTACAACATTTAAGACTTTGACAATATGTATATGACGATCCATAGTGATATTTTTAATAAAACTGAAGAGGATATGATAAGAATGGAAAATTGTATAAAATATATATATGAGATGTATAAAAAAATTATTTCTTAATCAAATTAAAAGTGATATTGTAAATATTAATTGATAAAAAATTATATAATTTGTTCATTATTATTTTTTACATATTTTATGATGTCGCTTGATGATCGTCCATTTATGGTGAGTTTTTTATTGTATTCACGTTAATGGGATTGTGATGTTTGCTTTTAGCTAACCCGGTTTGTATATAATAATGCGGATATCGATCAAAATTTATGTTATTAGGCTATTCGTCTGGAAGGTATTTATTTTATCCTATGTGGATGATGATGTTGCATTATGTAATTACCAGTATTATTTTACCCATTATCATTGTACTAAATGCTGATAATAGCTTGTATTGTGGAAACACGAGTTTATTGATAATTTCATGAATAATAATTTATTTTCCTTTTGTACAAAAAAAACAATTGAATTGATCTCAATGTAATTTTCTTTTATTGACAGCGAATTGAAAGAAAAATAAATAAAGTTATTTTGTGAGAGGAAATATAAACATTTTTTTTTTATATTTAATTTGTTGATTTAATCAATTGGAATATTTCGAGCATCAGTTCCAATTAATTTTAGCCATTTAATTTAGACAATTAAACATGGAAAAAAATTAATTAAATTATCAAAAACGTTTGATTTGATTTAATTTTGAACAGCCTTTGTTTGATTAAAATTTTATTTTTGTTCTGTAAAAGTGGTGCTTCAAAGCTATTACTTAAATTTTGTTAAAATATTTTTAAATAAATAGCTTCTGAAACACCAGATTTTTTTAAATTAGTAGTTAATAATTTAGAATTCAAAGTTAAATTTGATTCTTGCTACAATAAAACTAAAAGAAAATTTAATATATTGTACTAATTTTGTTCCTTGTGGGATACCAGTTTCAAGCAACCTTTAATGGAATCAATCAATACCTTCCAGATAAGATTTCATATAAATTTTTTATTGAATTTACCTTTAGTAAAATTTTATTATTTTGTAAAAAAATAAGAAACTCAATTGAAAAATCGAAATTAATTAATTAAACACAAAATTGATTTCTTATTTTTGATTTCTTTGCTTAGTGTAGTGTTTTTAAATGTTTTACATTTAATTTATTAAACATTTTGTAAAAAATCATACATGGACGTATTCACACATCATAAAATATCTCTACTAAATCGGCGTTTTCATGGTAAATGCTACTAAACTAAAAAAAACTACAGTTTTCTACATATCTTTTTTCGTCATCAGTGTAAATGTATTTGGATCCGATGCTTTCTAAAAAATACTATATTCTCATGAAAAAATAAACGGAATTGTATATGCTTCGAAAAAAACTAACAGATTTAAACCAAAAATAAAAGTATTTAATTATTATTACAAAAAATTATAAATAACATTGTTGGCTTTTAATGGAAACGTATCCTGTAATATTATGTATTTATAAAAAATAAAGCTTACCTTATTTTTGTGTATAATGACATGGTTTTAATTTGAAGAAAGAAGATGACAAAATTATAAAGGTAAGTTTTAGAGATTTCTATTGATACGAAAAAAATTTCTGTACGAATTTGCAGATTCACATTTTTTTGAAACGAAAATGTATCATAAACACCGCTATTTGTTGAAAAGTGAATCATTGAAAATATCAAAACGCTAATTCCGGAATTGTCTCCTAAATTACCCGAGAAAGCAAGAAAATGTTAAACACATTTGCAAATTAAAAGAACCCTTGCAAAACAGAAGAAAGACCCTCCCTTTGGTATGTTTTGACTCTTTTGATTGCCGAAGGAGAACCCCTTAAAGCACGGACTTCCGCTTAGGTCGACAACCTAATGGGGTCTGTAGCTTGCCACAAAAAAATTTGCGTCTTCATCAGTCAGCTAAAAGTATGCTAGTTTGTGGAATTTATTCTGACAAACAGGAGCGTGCGTACGTACTAAGCGATACAATCGATCGCCGAAGGAAAATTATTTGACCTACAGACTTCCGGTTTGCAGGAGCATCTGCCGGGATCTGTTGGCTTGCCACAAGAGCAATTGCGTCCTCCTCGGCCCGTTAAAACTATAATTGTTTCACACGTTTTCGTAATAAAAGTATACCGAAAAACCGTTATGACCTAGAAGTTGAACGGTTAAGAATATCGAAACGGCGATTCCGGAATCGTAATCGGGGGTCCAAATTACCCCAGTACCCAAAAAATTACCAACATTGGTCCACGTTTGCGAGTTTTAGTGTGGCAACGTGCGCTTAGGTTAGGTTAGGTTAGCTTAGGTTAGGTTAAAACCAAAACTTTCGTCGGTCGCCGAAGGAAAACCCTTTGACCTACGGACTTCCGGTTTGGAGGGAATTCAGATGGGTCTGTTGACTACCTTCAGGAGCAATTGAGTCTCTGCCTTTCACCGTTTAGTCCCTTTTTTTCCCTTTGAAACGCAAAAAAACAGTGTTTTTTGCGGTTATTTTAAAATTGCCGCCAGGGTGCTAGGAATATCGGAGTCGGACCCCCAAAATCGTAATCAGGGGTTTATTTTACGTCAGAAAATGCAAAAAAAACGACCTTTTTATCCAAAAATTGAAAAAATCCTAGCCCAAATAGAAGAAAGACCCCCCCCTTTGGTATGTTTTGACTCTTTCGATCGCCGAAGGAGAACCCCTTGCAGCACAAACTTCCGCTTTCTCCGACAACCTACTGGGGTCAGTGGCTTCACACAAAAAAATCTGGGTCCTCATCGGCCGGCTAGAAGTATGTTAGTTTCACGCATTTAGAATTTTTAAATTGACCAAAAATAGCCATTTTTGCATAAGAGCGGGATATGTTGGGAACATCGAAACGACGATATCAAAATCGTAATCGGGGCTCCAAATTACCCCAGAAAACCAAAAATTACAAACTTTCATCCACATTTGTAGATTTTACTGTGATAAAACACGAGCTTACGTACGTACTAAGCGATACAATCGATCGCCGAAGGTAAACCCTTTGACCTACGGACTTCCGGTTTGCGAGAGCATCTGCCGGGGTCTGTTGGCTTGCCACAAGAGCTATTGCGTCCTCCTCGGCCTCTTAAAACTATATTTGTTTCACACGTTTTCGTAATAGAAATACACCGAAAAACAGCTGTGAACTAGAAGGTGAACGGTTAAGAATATCGAAACGGCGATTCCGGAATCGTAATCGGGGGTCCAAATTACCCCAGTAACCAAAAAATTACCAACATTGGTCCACGTTTGCGAGTTTTAGTGTGGCAACGTGTGCTTAGGTTAGGTTAGGTTAGCTTAGGTTAGGTTAAAACCAAAACTTTCGTCGGTCGCCGAAGGAAAACCCTTTGACCTACGGACTTCCGGTTTGGAGGGAGTTCAGATGGGTTTGTTGACTACCTTCAGGAGCAATTGCGTCTCTGCCTTTCACCGTTTAGTCCCTTTTTTGCCCTTCGAAACGCAAAAAAACCGTGTTTTTGGCGGTTATTTTAAAATTGCCGCCAAGGTGCTAGGAATATCGGAGTCGGACCCCCAAAATCGTAATCAGGGGTTCATTTTACGTCAGGAAATGCAAAAAAACCGACCTTTTTATCCAAAAATTAAAAAAATCCTAGCCCAAATAGAAGAAAGACCCCCCCCTTTGGTATGTTTTGACTCTTTCGATCGCCGAAGGAGAACCCCTTGCAGCACAAACTTCCGCTTTCTCCGACAACCTACTGGGGTCAGTGGCTTCACACAAAAAAATCTGGGTCCTCATCGGCCGGCTAGAAGTATGTTAGTTTCACGCATTTAGAATTTTTAAATTGACCAAAAATAGCCATTTTTGCATAAGAGCGGGATATGTTGGGAACATCGAAACGACGATATCAAAATCGTAATCGGGGCTCCAAATTACCCCAGAAAACAAAAAATTACAAACTTTCATCCACATTTGTAGATTTTACTGTGATAAAACACGAGCTTACGTACGTACTAAGCGATACAATCGATCGCCGAAGGTAAACCCTTTGACCTACGGACTTCCGGTTTGCGAGAGCATCTGCCGGGGTCTGTTGGCTTGCCACAAGAGCTATTGCGTCCTCCTCGGCCTCTTAAAACTATATTTGTTTCACACGTTTTCGTAATAGAAATACACCGAAAAACAGCTGTGAACTAGAAGGTGAACGGTTAAGAATATCGAAACGGCGATTCCGGAATCGTAATCGGGGGTCCAAATTACCCCAGTAATTAAAAAATTACCAACATTGGTCCACGTTTGCGAGTTTTAGTGTGGCAACGTGTGCTTAGGTTAGGTTAGGTTAGCTTAGGTTAGGTTAAAACCAAAACTTTCGTCGGTCGCCGAAGGAAAACCCTTTGACCTACGGACTTCCGGTTTGGAGGGAGTTCAGATGGGTTTGTTGACTACCTTCAGGAGCAATTGCGTCTCTGCCTTTCACCGTTTAGTCCCTTTTTTGCCCTTCGAAACGCAAAAAAACCGTGTTTTTGGCGGTTATTTTAAAATTGCCGCCAAGGTGCTAGGAATATCGGAGTCGGACCCCCAAAATCGTAATCAGGGGTTCATTTTACGTCAGGAAATGCAAAAAAACCGACCTTTTTATCCAAAAATTAAAAAAATCCTAGCCCAAATAGAAGAAAGACCCCCCCCTTTGGTATGTTTTGACTCTTTCGATCGCCGAAGGAGAACCCCTTGCAGCACAAACTTCCGCTTTCTCCGACAACCTACTGGGGTCAGTGGCTTCACACAAAAAAATCTGGGTCCTCATCGGCCGGCTAGAAGTATGTTAGTTTCACGCATTTAGAATTTTTAAATTGACCAAAAATAGCCATTTTTGCATAAGAGCGGGATATGTTGGGAACATCGAAACGACGATATCAAAATCGTAATCGGGGCTCCAAATTACCCCAGAAAACAAAAAATTACAAACTTTCATCCACATTTGTAGATTTTACTGTGATAAAACACGAGCTTACGTACGTACTAAGCGATACAATCGATCGCCGAAGGTAAACCCTTTGACCTACGGACTTCCGGTTTGCGAGAGCATCTGCCGGGGTCTGTTGGCTTGCCACAAGAGCTATTGCGTCCTCCTCG
The DNA here is from genome assembly GCA_963932245.1 of Tachinus rufipes. Lineage (NCBI taxonomy): Eukaryota > Metazoa > Arthropoda > Insecta > Coleoptera > Staphylinidae > Tachinus > Tachinus rufipes. The sequence continues at coordinate 117,793,097 of OZ010745.1, forward strand.
GCCTCTTAAAACTATATTTGTTTCACACGTTTTCGTAATAGAAATACACCGAAAAACAGCTGTGAACTAGAAGGTGAACGGTTAAGAATATCGAAACGGCGATTCCGGAATCGTAATCGGGGGTCCAAATTACCCCAGTAATTAAAAAATTACCAACATTGGTCCACGTTTGCGAGTTTTAGTGTGGCAACGTGTGCTTAGGTTAGGTTAGGTTAGCTTAGGTTAGGTTAAAACCAAAACTTTCGTCGGTCGCCGAAGGAAAACCCTTTGACCTACGGACTTCCGGTTTGGAGGGAATTCAGATGGGTTTGTTGACTACCTTCAGGAGCAATTGCGTCTCTGCCTTTCACCGTTTAGTCCCTTTTTTGCCCTTCGAAACGCAAAAAAACCGTGTTTTTGGCGGTTATTTTAAAATTGCCGCCAAGGTGCTAAGAATATCGGAGTCGGACCCCCAAAATCGTAATCAGGGGTTCATTTTACGTCAGGAAATGCAAAAAAACCGACCTTTTTATCCAAAAATTGAAAAAATCCTAGCCCAAATAGAAGAAAGACCCCCCCCTTTGGTATGTTTTGACTCTTTCGATCGCCGAAGGAGAACCCCTTGCAGCACAAACTTCCGCTTTCTCCGACAACCTACTGGGGTCAGTGGCTTCACACAAAAAAATCTGGGTCCTCATCGGCCGGCTAGAAGTATGTTAGTTTCACGCATTTAGAATTTTTAAATTGACCAAAAATAGCCATTTTTGCATAAGAGCGGGATATGTTGGGAACATCGAAACGACGATATCAAAATCGTAATCGGGGCTCCAAATTACCCCAGAAAACAAAAAATTACAAACTTTCATCCACATTTGTAGATTTTACTGTGATAAAACACGAGCTTACGTACGTACTAAGCGATACAATCGATCGCCGAAGGTAAACCCTTTGACCTACGGACTTCCGGTTTGCGAGAGCATCTGCCGGGGTCTGTTGGCTTGCCACAAGAGCTATTGCGTCCTCCTCGGCCTCTTAAAACTATATTTGTTTCACACGTTTTCGTAATAGAAATACACCGAAAAACAGCTGTGAACTAGAAGGTGAACGGTTAAGAATATCGAAACGGCGATTCCGGAATCGTAATCGGGGGTCCAAATTACCCCAGTAATTAAAAAATTACCAACATTGGTCCACGTTTGCGAGTTTTAGTGTGGCAACGTGTGCTTAGGTTAGGTTAGGTTAGCTTAGGTTAGGTTAAAACCAAAACTTTCGTCGGTCGCCGAAGGAAAACCCTTTGACCTACGGACTTCCGGTTTGGAGGGAATTCAGATGGGTTTGTTGACTACCTTCAGGAGCAATTGCGTCTCTGCCTTTCACCGTTTAGTCCCTTTTTTGCCCTTCGAAACGCAAAAAAACCGTGTTTTTGGCGGTTATTTTAAAATTGCCGCCAAGGTGCTAGGAATATCGGAGTCGGACCCCCAAAATCGTAATCAGGGGTTCATTTTACGTCAGGAAATGCAAAAAAACCGACCTTTTTATCCAAAAATTGAAAAAATCCTAGCCCAAATAGAAGAAAGACCCCCCCTTTTGGTATGTTTTGACTCTTTCGATCGCCGAAGGAGAACCCCTTGCAGCACAAACTTCCGCTTTCTCCGACAACCTACTGGGGCCAGTGGCTTCACACAAAAAAATCTGGGTCCTCATCGGCCGGCTAGAAGTATGTTAGTTTCACGCATTTAGAATTTTTAAATTGACCAAAAATAGCCATTTTTGCATAAGAGCGGGATATGTTGGGAACATCAAAACGACGATATCAAAATCGTAATCGGGGCTCCAAATTACCCCAGAAAACAAAAAATTACAAACTTTCATCCACATTTGTAGATTTTACTGTGATAAAACACGAGCTTACGTACGTACTAAGCGATACAATCGATCGCCGAAGGTAAACCCTTTGACCTACGGACTTCCGGTTTGCGAGAGCATCTGCCGGGGTCTGTTGGCTTGCCACAAGAGCTATTGCGTCCTCCTCGGCCTCTTAAAACTATATTTGTTTCACACGTTTTCGTAATAGAAATACACCGAAAAACAGCTGTGAACTAGAAGGTGAACGGTTAAGAATATCGAAACGGCGATTCCGGAATCGTAATCGGGGGTCCAAATTACCCCAGTAATTAAAAAATTACCAACATTGGTCCACGTTTGCGAGTTTTAGTGTGGCAACGTGTGCTTAGGTTAGGTTAGGTTAGCTTAGGTTAGGTTAAAACCAAAACTTTCGTCGGTCGCCGAAGGAAAACCCTTTGACCTACGGACTTCCGGTTTGGAGGGAATTCAGATGGGTTTGTTGACTACCTTCAGGAGCAATTGCGTCTCTGCCTTTCACCGTTTAGTCCCTTTTTTGCCCTTCGAAACGCAAAAAAACCGTGTTTTTGGCGGTTATTTTAAAATTGCCGCCAAGGTGCTAGGAATATCGGAGTCGGACCCCCAAAATCGTAATCAGGGGTTCATTTTACGTCAGGAAATGCAAAAAAACCGACCTTTTTATCCAAAAATTGAAAAAATCCTAGCCCAAATAGAAGAAAGACCCCCCCCTTTGGTATGTTTTGACTCTTTCGATCGCCGAAGGAGAACCCCTTGCAGCACAAACTTCCGCTTTCTCCGACAACCTACTGGGGCCAGTGGCTTCACACAAAAAAGTCTGGGTCCTCATCGGCCGGCTAGAAGTATGTTAGTTTCACGCATTTAGAATTTTTAAATTGACCAAAAATAGCCATTTTTGCATAAGAGCGGGATATGTTGGGAACATCGAAACGACGATATCAAAATCGTAATCGGGGCTCCAAATTACCCCAGAAAACAAAAAATTACAAACTTTCATCCACATTTGTAGATTTTACTGTGATAAAACACGAGCTTACGTACGTACTAAGCGATACAATCGATCGCCGAAGGTAAACCCTTTGACCTACGGACTTCCGGTTTGCGAGAGCATCTGCCGGGGTCTGTTGGCTTGCCACAAGAGCTATTGCGTCCTCCTCGGCCTCTTAAAACTATATTTGTTTCACACGTTTTCGTAATAGAAATACACCGAAAAACAGCTGTGAACTAGAAGGTGAACGGTTAAGAATATCGAAACGGCGATTCCGGAATCGTAATCGGGGGTCCAAATTACCCCAGTAATTAAAAAATTACCAACATTGGTCCACGTTTGCGAGTTTTAGTGTGGCAACGTGTGCTTAGGTTAGGTTAGGTTAGCTTAGGTTAGGTTAAAACCAAAACTTTCGTCGGTCGCCGAAGGAAAACCCTTTGACCTACGGACTTCCGGTTTGGAGGGAATTCAGATGGGTTTGTTGACTACCTTCAGGAGCAATTGCGTCTCTGCCTTTCACCGTTTAGTCCCTTTTTTGCCCTTCGAAACGCAAAAAAACCGTGTTTTTGGCGGTTATTTTAAAATTGCCGCCAAGGTGCTAGGAATATCGGAGTCGGACCCCCAAAATCGTAATCAGGGGTTCATTTTACGTCAGGAAATGCAAAAAAACCGACCTTTTTATCCAAAAATTGAAAAAATCCTAGCCCAAATAGAAGAAAGACCCCCCCCTTTGGTATGTTTTGACTCTTTCGATCGCCGAAGGAGAACCCCTTGCAGCACAAACTTCCGCTTTCTCCGACAACCTACTGGGGCCAGTGGCTTCACACAAAAAAATCTGGGTCCTCATCGGCCGGCTAGAAGTATGTTAGTTTCACGCATTTAGAATTTTTAAATTGACCAAAAATAGCCATTTTTGCATAAGAGCGGGATATGTTGGGAACATCGAAACGACGATATCAAAATCGTAATCGGGGCTCCAAATTACCCCAGAAAACAAAAAATTACAAACTTTCATCCACATTTGTAGATTTTACTGTGATAAAACACGAGCTTACGTACGTACTAAGCGATACAATCGATCGCCGAAGGTAAACCCTTTGACCTACGGACTTCCGGTTTGCGAGAGCATCTGCCGGGGTCTGTTGGCTTGCCACAAGAGCTATTGCGTCCTCCTCGGCCTCTTAAAACTATATTTGTTTCACACGTTTTCGTAATAGAAATACACCGAAAAACAGCTGTGAACTAGAAGGTGAACGGTTAAGAATATCGAAACGGCGATTCCGGAATCGTAATCGGGGGTCCAAATTACCCCAGTAATTAAAAAATTACCAACATTGGTCCACGTTTGCGAGTTTTAGTGTGGCAACGTGTGCTTAGGTTAGGTTAGGTTAGCTTAGGTTAGGTTAAAACCAAAACTTTCGTCGGTCGCCGAAGGAAAACCCTTTGACCTACGGACTTCCGGTTTGGAGGGAATTCAGATGGGTTTGTTGACTACCTTCAGGAGCAATTGCGTCTCTGCCTTTCACCGTTTAGTCCCTTTTTTGCCCTTCGAAACGCAAAAAAACCGTGTTTTTGGCGGTTATTTTAAAATTGCCGCCAAGGTGCTAGGAATATCGGAGTCGGACCCCCAAAATCGTAATCAGGGGTTCATTTTACGTCAGGAAATGCAAAAAAACCGACCTTTTTATCCAAAAATTGAAAAAATCCTAGCCCAAATAGAAGAAAGACCCCCCCCTTTGGTATGTTTTGACTCTTTCGATCGCCGAAGGAGAACCCCTTGCAGCACAAACTTCCGCTTTCTCCGACAACCTACTGGGGCCAGTGGCTTCACACAAAAAAATCTGGGTCCTCATCGGCCGGCTAGAAGTATGTTAGTTTCACGCATTTAGAATTTTTAAATTGACCAAAAATAGCCATTTTTGCATAAGAGCGGGATATGTTGGGAACATCGAAACGACGATATCAAAATCGTAATCGGGGCTCCAAATTACCCCAGAAAACAAAAAATTACAAACTTTCATCCACATTTGTAGATTTTACTGTGATAAAACACGAGCTTACGTACGTACTAAGCGATACAATCGATCGCCGAAGGTAAACCCTTTGACCTACGGACTTCCGGTTTGCGAGAGCATCTGCCGGGGTCTGTTGGCTTGCCACAAGAGCTATTGCGTCCTCCTCGGCCTCTTAAAACTATATTTGTTTCACACGTTTTCGTAATAGAAATACACCGAAAAACAGCTGTGAACTAGAAGGTGAACGGTTAAGAATATCGAAACGGCGATTCCGGAATCGTAATCGGGGGTCCAAATTACCCCAGTAATTAAAAAATTACCAACATTGGTCCACGTTTGCGAGTTTTAGTGTGGCAACGTGTGCTTAGGTTAGGTTAGGTTAGCTTAGGTTAGGTTAAAACCAAAACTTTCGTCGGTCGCCGAAGGAAAACCCTTTGACCTACGGACTTCCGGTTTGGAGGGAATTCAGATGGGTTTGTTGACTACCTTCAGGAGCAATTGCGTCTCTGCCTTTCACCGTTTAGTCCCTTTTTTGCCCTTCGAAACGCAAAAAAACCGTGTTTTTGGCGGTTATTTTAAAATTGCCGCCAAGGTGCTAGGAATATCGGAGTCGGACCCCCAAAATCGTAATCAGGGGTTCATTTTACGTCAGGAAATGCAAAAAAACCGACCTTTTTATCCAAAAATTGAAAAAATCCTAGCCCAAATAGAAGAAAGACCCCCCCCTTTGGTATGTTTTGACTCTTTCGATCGCCGAAGGAGAACCCCTTGCAGCACAAACTTCCGCTTTCTCCGACAACCTACTGGGGCCAGTGGCTTCACACAAAAAAATCTGGGTCCTCATCGGCCGGCTAGAAGTATGTTAGTTTCACGCATTTAGAATTTTTAAATTGACCAAAAATAGCCATTTTTGCATAAGAGCGGGATATGTTGGGAACATCGAAACGACGATATCAAAATCGTAATCGGGGCTCCAAATTACCCCAGAAAACAAAAAATTACAAACTTTCATCCACATTTGTAGATTTTACTGTGATAAAACACGAGCTTACGTACGTACTAAGCGATACAATCGATCGCCGAAGGTAAACCCTTTGACCTACGGACTTCCGGTTTGCGAGAGCATCTGCCGGGGTCTGTTGGCTTGCCACAAGAGCTATTGCGTCCTCCTCGGCCTCTTAAAACTATATTTGTTTCACACGTTTTCGTAATAGAAATACACCGAAAAACAGCTGTGAACTAGAAGGTGAACGGTTAAGAATATCGAAACGGCGATTCCGGAATCGTAATCGGGGGTCCAAATTACCCCAGTAATTAAAAAATTACCAACATTGGTCCACGTTTGCGAGTTTTAGTGTGGCAACGTGTGCTTAGGTTAGGTTAGGTTAGCTTAGGTTAGGTTAAAACCAAAACTTTCGTCGGTCGCCGAAGGAAAACCCTTTGACCTACGGACTTCCGGTTTGGAGGGAATTCAGATGGGTTTGTTGACTACCTTCAGGAGCAATTGCGTCTCTGCCTTTCACCGTTTAGTCCCTTTTTTGCCCTTCGAAACGCAAAAAAACCGTGTTTTTGGCGGTTATTTTAAAATTGCCGCCAAGGTGCTAGGAATATCGGAGTCGGACCCCCAAAATCGTAATCAGGGGTTCATTTTACGTCAGGAAATGCAAAAAAACCGACCTTTTTATCCAAAAATTGAAAAAATCCTAGCCCAAATAGAAGAAAGACCCCCCCCTTTGGTATGTTTTGACTCTTTCGATCGCCGAAGGAGAACCCCTTGCAGCACAAACTTCCGCTTTCTCCGACAACCTACTGGGGCCAGTGGCTTCACACAAAAAAATCTGGGTCCTCATCGGCCGGCTAGAAGTATGTTAGTTTCACGCATTTAGAATTTTTAAATTGACCAAAAATAGCCATTTTTGCATAAGAGCGGGATATGTTGGGAACATCGAAACGACGATATCAAAATCGTAATCGGGGCTCCAAATTACCCCAGAAAACAAAAAATTACAAACTTTCATCCACATTTGTAGATTTTACTGTGATAAAACACGAGCTTACGTACGTACTAAGCGATACAATCGATCGCCGAAGGTAAACCCTTTGACCTACGGACTTCCGGTTTGCGAGAGCATCTGCCGGGGTCTGTTGGCTTGCCACAAGAGCTATTGCGTCCTCCTCGGCCTCTTAAAACTATATTTGTTTCACACGTTTTCGTAATAGAAATACACCGAAAAACAGCTGTGAACTAGAAGGTGAACGGTTAAGAATATCGAAACGGCGATTCCGGAATCGTAATCGGGGGTCCAAATTACCCCAGTAATTAAAAAATTACCAACATTGGTCCACGTTTGCGAGTTTTAGTGTGGCAACGTGTGCTTAGGTTAGGTTAGGTTAGCTTAGGTTAGGTTAAAACCAAAACTTTCGTCGGTCGCCGAAGGAAAACCCTTTGACCTACGGACTTCCGGTTTGGAGGGAATTCAGATGGGTTTGTTGACTACCTTCAGGAGCAATTGCGTCTCTGCCTTTCACCGTTTAGTCCCTTTTTTGCCCTTCGAAACGCAAAAAAACCGTGTTTTTGGCGGTTATTTTAAAATTGCCGCCAAGGTGCTAGGAATATCGGAGTCGGACCCCCAAAATCGTAATCAGGGGTTCATTTTACGTCAGGAAATGCAAAAAAACCGACCTTTTTATCCAAAAATTGAAAAAATCCTAGCCCAAATAGAAGAAAGACCCCCCCCTTTGGTATGTTTTGACTCTTTCGATCGCCGAAGGAGAACCCCTTGCAGCACAAACTTCCGCTTTCTCCGACAACCTACTGGGGCCAGTGGCTTCACACAAAAAAATCTGGGTCCTCATCGGCCGGCTAGAAGTATGTTAGTTTCACGCATTTAGAATTTTTAAATTGACCAAAAATAGCCATTTTTGCATAAGAGCGGGATATGTTGGGAACATCGAAACGACGATATCAAAATCGTAATCGGGGCTCCAAATTACCCCAGAAAACAAAAAATTACAAACTTTCATCCACATTTGTAGATTTTACTGTGATAAAACACGAGCTTACGTACGTACTAAGCGATACAATCGATCGCCGAAGGTAAACCCTTTGACCTACGGACTTCCGGTTTGCGAGAGCATCTGCCGGGGTCTGTTGGCTTGCCACAAGAGCTATTGCGTCCTCCTCGGCCTCTTAAAACTATATTTGTTTCACACGTTTTCGTAATAGAAATACACCGAAAAACAGCTGTGAACTAGAAGGTGAACGGTTAAGAATATCGAAACGGCGATTCCGGAATCGTAATCGGGGGTCCAAATTACCCCAGTAATTAAAAAATTACCAACATTGGTCCACGTTTGCGAGTTTTAGTGTGGCAACGTGTGCTTAGGTTAGGTTAGGTTAGCTTAGGTTAGGTTAAAACCAAAACTTTCGTCGGTCGCCGAAGGAAAACCCTTTGACCTACGGACTTCCGGTTTGGAGGGAATTCAGATGGGTTTGTTGACTACCTTCAGGAGCAATTGCGTCTCTGCCTTTCACCGTTTAGTCCCTTTTTTGCCCTTCGAAACGCAAAAAAACCGTGTTTTTGGCGGTTATTTTAAAATTGCCGCCAAGGTGCTAGGAATATCGGAGTCGGACCCCCAAAATCGTAATCAGGGGTTCATTTTACGTCAGGAAATGCAAAAAAACCGACCTTTTTATCCAAAAATTGAAAAAATCCTAGCCCAAATAGAAGAAAGACCCCCCCCTTTGGTATGTTTTGACTCTTTCGATCGCCGAAGGAGAACCCCTTGCAGCACAAACTTCCGCTTTCTCCGACAACCTACTGGGGCTAGTGGCTTCACACAAAAAAATCTGGGTCCTCATCGGCCGGCTAGAAGTATGTTAGTTTCACGCATTTAGAATTTTTAAATTGACCAAAAATAGCCATTTTTGCATAAGAGCGGGATATGTTGGGAACATCGAAACGACGATATCAAAATCGTAATCGGGGCTCCAAATTACCCCAGAAAACAAAAAATTACAAACTTTCATCCACATTTGTAGATTTTACTGTGATAAAACACGAGCTTACGTACGTACTAAGCGATACAATCGATCGCCGAAGGTAAACCCTTTGACCTACGGACTTCCGGTTTGCGAGAGCATCTGCCGGGGTCTGTTGGCTTGCCACAAGAGCTATTGCGTCCTCCTCGGCCTCTTAAAACTATATTTGTTTCACACGTTTTCGTAATAGAAATACACCGAAAAACAGCTGTGAACTAGAAGGTGAACGGTTAAGAATATCGAAACGGCGATTCCGGAATCGTAATCGGGGGTCCAAATTACCCCAGTAATTAAAAAATTACCAACATTGGTCCACGTTTGCGAGTTTTAGTGTGGCAACGTGTGCTTAGGTTAGGTTAGGTTAGCTTAGGTTAGGTTAAAACCAAAACTTTCGTCGGTCGCCGAAGGAAAACCCTTTGACCTACGGACTTCCGGTTTGGAGGGAATTCAGATGGGTTTGTTGACTACCTTCAGGAGCAATTGCGTCTCTGCCTTTCACCGTTTAGTCCCTTTTTTGCCCTTCGAAACGCAAAAAAACCGTGTTTTTGGCGGTTATTTTAAAAATGCCTCCAAGGTGCTAGGAATATCGGAGTCGGACCCCCAAAATCGTAATCAGGGGTTCATTTTACGTCAGGAAATGCAAAAAAACCGACCTTTTTATCCAAAAATTGAAAAAATCCTAGCCCAAATAGAAGAAAGACCCCCCCCTTTGGTATGTTTTGACTCTTTCGATCGCCGAAGGAGAACCCCTTGCAGCACAAACTTCCGCTTTCTCCGACAACCTACTGGGGTCAGTGGCTTCACACAAAAAAATCTGGGTCCTCATCGGCCGGCTAGAAGTATGTTAGTTTCACGCATTTAGAATTTTTAAATTGACCAAAAATAGCCATTTTTGCATAAGAGCGGGATATGTTGGGAACATCGAAACGACGATATCAAAATCGTAATCGGGGCTCCAAATTACCCCAGAAAACAAAAAATTACAAACTTTCATCCACATTTGTAGATTTTACTGTGATAAAACACGAGCTTACGTACGTACTAAGCGATACAATCGATCGCCGAAGGTAAACCCTTTGACCTACGGACTTCCGGTTTGCGAGAGCATCTGCCGGGGTCTGTTGGCTTGCCACAAGAGCTATTGCGTCCTCCTCGGCCTCTTAAAACTATATTTGTTTCACACGTTTTCGTAATAGAAATACACCGAAAAACAGCTGTGAACTAGAAGGTGAACGGTTAAGAATATCGAAACGGCGATTCCGGAATCGTAATCGGGGGTCCAAATTACCCCAGTAATTAAAAAATTACCAACATTGGTCCACGTTTGCGAGTTTTAGTGTGGCAACGTGTGCTTAGGTTAGGTTAGGTTAGCTTAGGTTAGGTTAAAACCAAAACTTTCGTCGGTCGCCGAAGGAAAACCCTTTGACCTACGGACTTCCGGTTTGGAGGGAATTCAGATGGGTTTGTTGACTACCTTCAGGAGCAATTGCGTCTCTGCCTTTCACCGTTTAGTCCCTTTTTTGCCCTTCGAAACGCAAAAAAAACCGTGTTTTTGGCGGTTATTTTAAAATTGCCGCCAAGGTGCTAGGAATATCGGAGTCGGACCCCCAAAATCGTAATCAGGGGTTCATTTTACGTCAGGAAATGCAAAAAAACCGACCTTTTTATCCAAAAATTGAAAAAATCCTAGCCCAAATAGAAGAAAGACCCCCCCCTTTGGTATGTTTTGACTCTTTCGATCGCCGAAGGAGAACCCCTTGCAGCACAAACTTCCGCTTTCTCCGACAACCTACTGGGGTCAGTGGCTTCACACAAAAAAATCTGGGTCCTCATCGGCCGGCTAGAAGTATGTTAGTTTCACGCATTTAGAATTTTTAAATTGACCAAAAATAGCCATTTTTGCATAAGAGCGGGATATGTTGGGAACATCGAAACGACGATATCAAAATCGTAATCGGGGCTCCAAATTACCCCAGAAAACAAAAAATTACAAACTTTCATCCACATTTGTAGATTTTACTGTGATAAAACACGAGCTTACGTACGTACTAAGCGATACAATCGATCGCCGAAGGTAAACCCTTTGACCTACGGACTTCCGGTTTGCGAGAGCATCTGCCGGGGTCTGTTGGCTTGCCACAAGAGCTATTGCGTCCTCCTCGGCCTCTTAAAACTATATTTGTTTCACACGTTTTCGTAATAGAAATACACCGAAAAACAGCTGTGAACTAGAAGGTGAACGGTTAAGAATATCGAAACGGCGATTCCGGAATCGTAATCGGGGGTCCAAATTACCCCAGTAATTAAAAAATTACCAACATTGGTCCACGTTTGCGAGCTTTAGTGTGGCAACGTGTGCTTAGGTTAGGTTAGGTTAGCTTAGGTTAGGTTAAAACCAAAACTTTCGTCGGTCGCCGAAGGAAAACCCTTTGACCTACGGACTTCCGGTTTGGAGGGAATTCAGATGGGTTTGTTGACTACCTTCAGGAGCAATTGCGTCTCTGCCTTTCACCGTTTAGTCCCTTTTTTGCCCTTCGAAACGCAAAAAAACCGTGTTTTTGGCGGTTATTTTAAAATTGCCGCCAAGGTGCTAGGAATATCGGAGTCGGACCCCCAAAATCGTAATCAGGGGTTCATTTTACGTCAGGAAATGCAAAAAAACCGACCTTTTTATCCAAAAATTGAAAAAATCCTAGCCCAAATAGAAGAAAGACCCCCCCCTTTGGTATGTTTTGACTCTTTCGATCGCCGAAGGAGAACCTCTTGCAGCACAAACTTCCGCTTTCTCCGACAACCTACTGGGGCCAGTGGCTTCACACAAAAAAATCTGGGTCCTCATCGGCCGGCTAGAAGTATGTTAGTTTCACGCATTTAGAATTTTTAAATTGACCAAAAATAGCCATTTTTGCATAAGAGCGGGATATGTTGGGAACATCGAAACGACGATATCAAAATCGTAATCGGGGCTCCAAATTACCCCAGAAAACAAAAAATTACAAACTTTCATCCACATTTGTAGATTTTACTGTGATAAAACACGAGCTTACGTACGTACTAAGCGATACAATCGATCGCCGAAGGTAAACCCTTTGACCTACGGACTTCCGGTTTGCGAGAGCATCTGCCGGGGTCTGTTGGCTTGCCACAAGAGCTATTGCGTCCTCCTCGGCCTCTTAAAACTATATTTGTTTCTTACGTTTTCGTAATAGAAATACACCGAAAAACAGCTGTGAACTAGAAGGTGAACGGTTAAGAATATCGAAACGGCGATTTCGGAATCGTAATCGGGGGTCCAAATTACCCCAGTAATTAAAAAATTACCAACATTGGTCCACGTTTGCGAGCTTTAGTGTGGCAACGTGTGCTTAGGTTAGGTTAGGTTAGCTTAGGTTAGGTTAAAACCAAAACTTTCGTCGGTCGCCGAAGGAAAACCCTTTGACCTACGGACTTCCGGTTTGGAGGGAATTCAGATGGGTTTGTTGACTACCTTCAGGAGCAATTGCGTCTCTGCCTTTCACCGTTTAGTCCCTTTTTTGCCCTTCGAAACGCAAAAAAACCGTGTTTTTGGCGGTTATTTTAAAATTGCCGCCAAGGTGCTAGGAATATCGGAGTCGGACCCCCAAAATCGTAATCAGGGGTTCATTTTACGTCAGGAAATGCAAAAAAACCGACCTTTTTATCCAAAAATTGAAAAAATCCTAGCCCAAATAGAAGAAAGACCCCCCCCTTTGGTATGTTTTGACTCTTTCGATCGCCGAAGGAGAACCCCTTGCAGCACAAACTTCCGCTTTCTCCGACAACCTACTGGGGCCAGTGGCTTCACACAAAAAAATCTGGGTCCTCATCGGCCGGCTAGAAGTATGTTAGTTTCACGCATTTAGAATTTTTAAATTGACCAAAAATAGCCATTTTTGCATAAGAGCGGGATATGTTGGGAACATCGAAACGACGATATCAAAATCGTAATCGGGGCTCCAAATTACCCCAGAAAACAAAAAATTACAAACTTTCATCCACATTTGTAGATTTTACTGTGATAAAACACGAGCTTACGTACGTACTAAGCGATACAATCGATCGCCGAAGGTAAACCCTTTGACCTACGGACTTCCGGTTTGCGAGAGCATCTGCCGGGGTCTGTTGGCTTGCCACAAGAGCTATTGCGTCCTCCTCGGCCTCTTAAAACTATATTTGTTTCACACGTTTTCGTAATAGAAATACACCGAAAAACAGCTGTGAACTAGAAGGTGAACGGTTAAGAATATCGAAACGGCGATTCCGGAATCGTAATCGGGGGTCCAAATTACCCCAGTAATTAAAAAATTACCAACATTGGTCCACGTTTGCGAGTTTTAGTGTGGCAACGTGTGCTTAGGTTAGGTTAGGTTAGCTTAGGTTAGGTTAAAACCAAAACTTTCGTCGGTCGCCGAAGGAAAACCCTTTGACCTACGGACTTCCGGTTTGGAGGGAATTCAGATGGGTTTGCTGACTACCTTCAGGAGCAATTGCGTCTCTGTCTTTCACCGTTTAGTCCCTTTTTTGCCCTTCGAAACGCAAAAAAACCGTGTTTTTGGCGGTTATTTTAAAATTGCCGCCAAGGTGCTAGGAATATCGGAGTCGGACCCCCAAAATCGTAATCAGGGGTTCATTTTACGTCAGGAAATGCAAAAAAACCGACCTTTTTATCCAAAAATTGAAAAAATCCTAGCCCAAATAGAAGAAAGACCCCCCCCTTTGGTATGTTTTGACTCTTTCGATCGCCGAAGGAGAACCCCTTGCAGCACAAACTTCCGCTTTCTCCGACAACCTACTGGGGCCAGTGGCTTCACACAAAAAAATCTGGGTCCTCATCGGCCGGCTAGAAGTATGTTAGTTTCACGCATTTAGAATTTTTAAATTGACCAAAAATAGCCATTTTTGCATAAGAGCGGGATATGTTGGGAACATCGAAACGACGATATCAAAATCGTAATCGGGGCTCCAAATTACCCCAGAAAACAAAAAATTACAAACTTTCATCCACATTTGTAGATTTTACTGTGATAAAACACGAGCTTACGTACGTACTAAGCGATACAATCGATCGCCGAAGGTAAACCCTTTGACCTACGGACTTCCGGTTTGCGAGAGCATCTGCCGGGGTCTGTTGGCTTGCCACAAGAGCTATTGCGTCCTCCTCGGCCTCTTAAAACTATATTTGTTTCACACGTTTTCGTAATAGAAATACACCGAAAAACAGCTGTGAACTAGAAGGTGAACGGTTAAGAATATCGAAACGGCGATTTCGGAATCGTAATCGGGGGTCCAAATTACCCCAGTAATTAAAAAATTACCAACATTGGTCCACGTTTGCGAGCTTTAGTGTGGCAACGTGTGCTTAGGTTAGGTTAGGTTAGCTTAGGTTAGGTTAAAACCAAAACTTTCGTCGGTCGCCGAAGGAAAACCCTTTGACCTACGGACTTCCGGTTTGGAGGGAATTCAGATGGGTTTGTTGACTACCTTCAGGAGCAATTGCGTCTCTGCCTTTCACCGTTTAGTCCCTTTTTTGCCCTTCGAAACGCAAAAAAACCGTGTTTTTGGCGGTTATTTTAAAATTGCCGCCAAGGTGCTAGGAATATCGGAGTCGGACCCCCAAAATCGTAATCAGGGGTTCATTTTACGTCAGGAAATGCAAAAAAACCGACCTTTTTATCCAAAAATTGAAAAAATCCTAGCCCAAATAGAAGAAAGACCCCCCCCTTTGGTATGTTTTGACTCTTTCGATCGCCGAAGGAGAACCCCTTGCAGCACAAACTTCCGCTTTCTCCGACAACCTACTGGGGCCAGTGGCTTCACACAAAAAAATCTGGGTCCTCATCGGCCGGCTAGAAGTATGTTAGTTTCACGCATTTAGAATTTTTAAATTGACCAAAAATAGCCATTTTTGCATAAGAGCGGGATATGTTGGGAACATCGAAACGACGATATCAAAATCGTAATCGGGGCTCCAAATTACCCCAGAAAACAAAAAATTACAAACTTTCATCCACATTTGTAGATTTTACTGTGATAAAACACGAGCTTACGTACGTACTAAGCGATACAATCGATCGCCGAAGGTAAACCCTTTGACCTACGGACTTCCGGTTTGCGAGAGCATCTGCCGGGGTCTGTTGGCTTGCCACAAGAGCTATTGCGTCCTCCTCGGCCTCTTAAAACTATATTTGTTTCACACGTTTTCGTAATAGAAATACACCGAAAAACAGCTGTGAACTAGAAGGTGAACGGTTAAGAATATCGAAACGGCGATTCCGGAATCGTAATCGGGGGTCCAAATTACCCCAGTAATTAAAAAATTACCAACATTGGTCCACGTTTGCGAGTTTTAGTGTGGCAACGTGTGCTTAGGTTAGGTTAGGTTAGCTTAGGTTAGGTTAAAACCAAAACTTTCGTCGGTCGCCGAAGGAAAACCCTTTGACCTACGGACTTCCGGTTTGGAGGGAATTCAGATGGGTTTGTTGACTACCTTCAGGAGCAATTGCGTCTCTGCCTTTCACCGTTTAGTCCCTTTTTTGCCCTTCGAAACGCAAAAAAACCGTGTTTTTGGCGGTTATTTTAAAATTGCCGCCAAGGTGCTAGGAATATCGGAGTCGGACCCCCAAAATCGTAATCAGGGGTTCATTTTACGTCAGGAAATGCAAAAAAACCGACCTTTTTATCCAAAAATTGAAAAAATCCTAGCCCAAATAGAAGAAAGACCCCCCCCTTTGGTATGTTTTGACTCTTTCGATCGCCGAAGGAGAACCCCTTGCAGCACAAACTTCCGCTTTCTCCGACAACCTACTGGGGCTAGTGGCTTCACACAAAAAAATCTGGGTCCTCATCGGCCGGCTAGAAGTATGTTAGTTTCACGCATTTAGAATTTTTAAATTGACCAAAAATAGCCATTTTTGCATAAGAGCGGGATATGTTGGGAACATCGAAACGACGATATCAAAATCGTAATCGGGGCTCCAAATTACCCCAGAAAACAAAAAATTACAAACTTTCATCCACATTTGTAGATTTTACTGTGATAAAACACGAGCTTACGTACGTACTAAGCGATACAATCGATCGCCGAAGGTAAACCCTTTGACCTACGGACTTCCGGTTTGCGAGAGCATCTGCCGGGGTCTGTTGGCTTGCCACAAGAGCTATTGCGTCCTCCTCGGCCTCTTAAAACTATATTTGTTTCACACGTTTTCGTAATAGAAATACACCGAAAAACAGCTGTGAACTAGAAGGTGAACGGTTAAGAATATCGAAACGGCGATTTCGGAATCGTAATCGGGGGTCCAAATTACCCCAGTAATTAAAAAATTACCAACATTGGTCCACGTTTGCGAGCTTTAGTGTGGCAACGTGTGCTTAGGTTAGGTTAGGTTAGCTTAGGTTAGGTTAAAACCAAAACTTTCGTCGGTCGCCGAAGGAAAACCCTTTGACCTACGGACTTCCGGTTTGGAGGGAATTCAGATGGGTTTGTTGACTACCTTCAGGAGCAATTGCGTCTCTGCCTTTCACCGTTTAGTCCCTTTTTTGCCCTTCGAAACGCAAAAAAACCGTGTTTTTGGCGGTTATTTTAAAATTGCCGCCAAGGTGCTAGGAATATCGGAGTCGGACCCCCAAAATCGTAATCAGGGGTTCATTTTACGTCAGGAAATGCAAAAAAACCGACCTTTTTATCCAAAAATTGAAAAAATCCTAGCCCAAATAGAAGAAAGACCCCCCCCTTTGGTATGTTTTGACTCTTTCGATCGCCGAAGGAGAACCCCTTGCAGCACAAACTTCCGCTTTCTCCGACAACCTACTGGGGCCAGTGGCTTCACACAAAAAAATCTGGGTCCTCATCGGCCGGCTAGAAGTATGTTAGTTTCACGCATTTAGAATTTTTAAATTGACCAAAAATAGCCATTTTTGCATAAGAGCGGGATATGTTGGGAACATCGAAACGACGATATCAAAATCGTAATCGGGGCTCCAAATTACCCCAGAAAACAAAAAATTACAAACTTTCATCCACATTTGTAGATTTTACTGTGATAAAACACGAGCTTACGTACGTACTAAGCGATACAATCGATCGCCGAAGGTAAACCCTTTGACCTACGGACTTCCGGTTTGCGAGAGCATCTGCCGGGGTCTGTTGGCTTGCCACAAGAGCTATTGCGTCCTCCTCGGCCTCTTAAAACTATATTTGTTTCACACGTTTTCGTAATAGAAATACACCGAAAAACAGCTGTGAACTAGAAGGTGAACGGTTAAGAATATCGAAACGGCGATTCCGGAATTGTAATCGGGGGTCCAAATTACCCCAGTAATTAAAAAATTACCAACATTGGTCCACGTTTGCGAGTTTTAGTGTGGCAACGTGTGCTTAGGTTAGGTTAGGTTAGCTTAGGTTAGGTTAAAACCAAAACTTTCGTCGGTCGCCGAAGGAAAACCCTTTGACCTACGGACTTCCGGTTTGGAGGGAATTCAGATGGGTTTGTTGACTACCTTCAGGAGCAATTGCGTCTCTGCCTTTCACCGTTTAGTCCCTTTTTTGCCCTTCGAAACGCAAAAAAACCGTGTTTTTGGCGGTTATTTTAAAATTGCCGCCAAGGTGCTAGGAATATCGGAGTCGGACCCCCAAAATCGTAATCAGGGGTTCATTTTACGTCAGGAAATGCAAAAAAACCGACCTTTTTATCCAAAAATTGAAAAAATCCTAGCCCAAATAGAAGAAAGACCCCCCCCTTTGGTATGTTTTGACTCTTTCGATCGCCGAAGGAGAACCCCTTGCAGCACAAACTTCCGCTTTCTCCGACAACCTACTGGGGCTAGTGGCTTCACACAAAAAAATCTGGGTCCTCATCGGCCGGCTAGAAGTATGTTAGTTTCACGCATTTAGAATTTTTAAATTGACCAAAAATAGCCATTTTTGCATAAGAGCGGGATATGTTGGGAACATCGAAACGACGATATCAAAATCGTAATCGGGGCTCCAAATTACCCCAGAAAACAAAAAATTACAAACTTTCATCCACATTTGTAGATTTTACTGTGATAAAACACGAGCTTACGTACGTACTAAGCGATACAATCGATCGCCGAAGGTAAACCCTTTGACCTACGGACTTCCGGTTTGCGAGAGCATCTGCCGGGGTCTGTTGGCTTGCCACAAGAGCTATTGCGTCCTCCTCGGCCTCTTAAAACTATATTTGTTTCACACGTTTTCGTAATAGAAATACACCGAAAAACAGCTGTGAACTAGAAGGTGAACGGTTAAGAATATCGAAACGGCGATTCCGGAATCGTAATCGGGGGTCCAAATTACCCCAGTAATTAAAAAATTACCAACATTGGTCCACGTTTGCGAGTTTTAGTGTGGCAACGTGTGCTTAGGTTAGGTTAGGTTAGCTTAGGTTAGGTTAAAACCAAAACTTTCGTCGGTCGCCGAAGGAAAACCCTTTGACCTACGGACTTCCGGTTTGGAGGGAATTCAGATGGGTTTGTTGACTACCTTCAGGAGCAATTGCGTCTCTGCCTTTCACCGTTTAGTCCCTTTTTTGCCCTTCGAAACGCAAAAAAACCGTGTTTTTGGCGGTTATTTTAAAATTGCCGCCAAGGTGCTAGGAATATCGGAGTCGGACCCCCAAAATCGTAATCAGGGGTTCATTTTACGTTAGGAAATGCAAAAAAACCGACCTTTTTATCCAAAAATTGAAAAAATCCTAGCCCAAATAGAAGAAAGACCCCCCCCTTTGGTATGTTTTGACTCTTTCGATCGCCGAAGGAGAACCCCTTGCAGCACAAACTTCCGCTTTCTCCGACAACCTACTGGGGCCAGTGGCTTCACACAAAAAAATCTGGGTCCTCATCGGCCGGCTAGAAGTATGTTAGTTTCACGCATTTAGAATTTTTAAATTGACCAAAAATAGCCATTTTTGCATAAGAGCGGGATATGTTGGGAACATCGAAACGACGATATCAAAATCGTAATCGGGGCTCCAAATTACCCCAGAAAACAAAAAATTACAAACTTTCATCCACATTTGTAGATTTTACTGTGATAAATAAAACACGAGCTTACGTACGTACTAAGCGATACAATCGATCGCCGAAGGTAAACCCTTTGACCTACGGACTTCCGGTTTGCGAGAGCATCTGCCGGGGTCTGTTGGCTTGCCACAAGAGCTATTGCGTCCTCCTCGGCCTCTTAAAACTATATTTGTTTCACACGTTTTCGTAATAGAAATACACCGAAAAACAGCTGTGAACTAGAAGGTGAACGGTTAAGAATATCGAAACGGCGATTTCGGAATCGTAATCGGGGGTCCAAATTACCCCAGTAATTAAAAAATTACCAACATTGGTCCACGTTTGCGAGCTTTAGTGTGGCAACGTGTGCTTAGGTTAGGTTAGGTTAGCTTAGGTTAGGTTAAAACCAAAACTTTCGTCGGTCGCCGAAGGAAAACCCTTTGACCTACGGACTTCCGGTTTGGAGGGAATTCAGATGGGTTTGTTGACTACCTTCAGGAGCAATTGCGTCTCTGCCTTTCACCGTTTAGTCCCTTTTTTGCCCTTCGAAACGCAAAAAAACCGTGTTTTTGGCGGTTATTTTAAAATTGCCGCCAAGGTGCTAGGAATATCGGAGTCGGACCCCCAAAATCGTAATCAGGGGTTCATTTTACGTCAGGAAATGCAAAAAAACCGACCTTTTTATCCAAAAATTGAAAAAATCCTAGCCCAAATAGAAGAAAGACCCCCCCCTTTGGTATGTTTTGACTCTTTCGATCGCCGAAGGAGAACCCCTTGCAGCACAAACTTCCGCTTTCTCCGACAACCTACTGGGGCCAGTGGCTTCACACAAAAAAATCTGGGTCCTCATCGGCCGGCTAGAAGTATGTTAGTTTCACGCATTTAGAATTTTTAAATTGACCAAAAATAGCCATTTTTGCATAAGAGCGGGATATGTTGGGAACATCGAAACGACGATATCAAAATCGTAATCGGGGCTCCAAATTACCCCAGAAAACAAAAAATTACAAACTTTCATCCACATTTGTAGATTTTACTGTGATAAAACACGAGCTTACGTACGTACTAAGCGATACAATCGATCGCCGAAGGTAAACCCTTTGACCTACGGACTTCCGGTTTGCGAGAGCATCTGCCGGGGTCTGTTGGCTTGCCACAAGAGCTATTGCGTCCTCCTCGGCCTCTTAAAACTATATTTGTTTCACACGTTTTCGTAATAGAAATACACCGAAAAACAGCTGTGAACTAGAAGGTGAACGGTTAAGAATATCGAAACGGCGATTCCGGAATCGTAATCGGGGGTCCAAATTACCCCAGTAATTAAAAAATTACCAACATTGGTCCACGTTTGCGAGTTTTAGTGTGGCAACGTGTGCTTAGGTTAGGTTAGGTTAGCTTAGGTTAGGTTAAAACCAAAACTTTCGTCGGTCGCCGAAGGAAAACCCTTTGACCTACGGACTTCCGGTTTGGAGGGAATTCAGATGGGTTTGTTGACTACCTTCAGGAGCAATTGCGTCTCTGCCTTTCACCGTTTAGTCCCTTTTTTGCCCTTCGAAACGCAAAAAAACCGTGTTTTTGGCGGTTATTTTAAAATTGCCGCCAAGGTGCTAGGAATATCGGAGTCGGACCCCCAAAATCGTAATCAGGGGTTCATTTTACGTCAGGAAATGCAAAAAAACCGACCTTTTTATCCAAAAATTGAAAAAATCCTAGCCCAAATAGAAGAAAGACCCCCCCCTTTGGTATGTTTTGACTCTTTCGATCGCCGAAGGAGAACCCCTTGCAGCACAAACTTCCGCTTTCTCCGACAACCTACTGGGGCCAGTGGCTTCACACAAAAAAATCTGGGTCCTCATCGGCCGGCTAGAAGTATGTTAGTTTCACGCATTTAGAATTTTTAAATTGACCAAAAATAGCCATTTTTGCATAAGAGCGGGATATGTTGGGAACATCGAAACGACGATATCAAAATCGTAATCGGGGCTCCAAATTACCCCAGAAAACAAAAAATTACAAACTTTCATCCACATTTGTAGATTTTACTGTGATAAAACACGAGCTTACGTACGTACTAAGCGATACAATCGATCGCCGAAGGTAAACCCTTTGACCTACGGACTTCCGGTTTGCGAGAGCATCTGCCGGGGTCTGTTGGCTTGCCACAAGAGCTATTGCGTCCTCCTCGGCCTCTTAAAACTATATTTGTTTCACACGTTTTCGTAATAGAAATACACCGAAAAACAGCTGTGAACTAGAAGGTGAACGGTTAAGAATATCGAAACGGCGATTTCGGAATCGTAATCGGGGGTCCAAATTACCCCAGTAATTAAAAAATTACCAACATTGGTCCACGTTTGCGAGCTTTAGTGTGGCAACGTGTGCTTAGGTTAGGTTAGGTTAGCTTAGGTTAGGTTAAAACCAAAACTTTCGTCGGTCGCCGAAGGAAAACCCTTTGACCTACGGACTTCCGGTTTGGAGGGAATTCAGATGGGTTTGTTGACTACCTTCAGGAGCAATTGCGTCTCTGCCTTTCACCGTTTAGTCCCTTTTTTGCCCTTCGAAACGCAAAAAAACCGTGTT
Source organism: Tachinus rufipes (assembly GCA_963932245.1). Lineage (NCBI taxonomy): Eukaryota > Metazoa > Arthropoda > Insecta > Coleoptera > Staphylinidae > Tachinus > Tachinus rufipes. The sequence goes on from OZ010745.1 coordinate 117,814,623, forward strand.
TTTGGCGGTTATTTTAAAATTGCCGCCAAGGTGCTAGGAATATCGGAGTCGGACCCCCAAAATCGTAATCAGGGGTTCATTTTACGTCAGGAAATGCAAAAAAACCGACCTTTTTATCCAAAAATTGAAAAAATCCTAGCCCAAATAGAAGAAAGACCCCCCCCTTTGGTATGTTTTGACTCTTTCGATCGCCGAAGGAGAACCCCTTGCAGCACAAACTTCCGCTTTCTCCGACAACCTACTGGGGCCAGTGGCTTCACACAAAAAAATCTGGGTCCTCATCGGCCGGCTAGAAGTATGTTAGTTTCACGCATTTAGAATTTTTAAATTGACCAAAAATAGCCATTTTTGCATAAGAGCGGGATATGTTGGGAACATCGAAACGACGATATCAAAATCGTAATCGGGGCTCCAAATTACCCCAGAAAACAAAAAATTACAAACTTTCATCCACATTTGTAGATTTTACTGTGATAAAACACGAGCTTACGTACGTACTAAGCGATACAATCGATCGCCGAAGGTAAACCCTTTGACCTACGGACTTCCGGTTTGCGAGAGCATCTGCCGGGGTCTGTTGGCTTGCCACAAGAGCTATTGCGTCCTCCTCGGCCTCTTAAAACTATATTTGTTTCACACGTTTTCGTAATAGAAATACACCGAAAAACAGCTGTGAACTAGAAGGTGAACGGTTAAGAATATCGAAACGGCGATTTCGGAATCGTAATCGGGGGTCCAAATTACCCCAGTAATTAAAAAATTACCAACATTGGTCCACGTTTGCGAGCTTTAGTGTGGCAACGTGTGCTTAGGTTAGGTTAGGTTAGCTTAGGTTAGGTTAAAACCAAAACTTTCGTCGGTCGCCGAAGGAAAACCCTTTGACCTACGGACTTCCGGTTTGGAGGGAATTCAGATGGGTTTGTTGACTACCTTCAGGAGCAATTGCGTCTCTGCCTTTCACCGTTTAGTCCCTTTTTTGCCCTTCGAAACGCAAAAAAACCGTGTTTTTGGCGGTTATTTTAAAATTGCCGCCAAGGTGCTAGGAATATCGGAGTCGGACCCCCAAAATCGTAATCAGGGGTTCATTTTACGTCAGGAAATGCAAAAAAACCGACCTTTTTATCCAAAAATTGAAAAAATCCTAGCCCAAATAGAAGAAAGACCCCCCCCTTTGGTATGTTTTGACTCTTTCGATCGCCGAAGGAGAACCCCTTGCAGCACAAACTTCCGCTTTCTCCGACAACCTACTGGGGCCAGTGGCTTCACACAAAAAAATCTGGGTCCTCATCGGCCGGCTAGAAGTATGTTAGTTTCACGCATTTAGAATTTTTAAATTGACCAAAAATAGCCATTTTTGCATAAGAGCGGGATATGTTGGGAACATCGAAACGACGATATCAAAATCGTAATCGGGGCTCCAAATTACCCCAGAAAACAAAAAATTACAAACTTTCATCCACATTTGTAGATTTTACTGTGATAAAACACGAGCTTACGTACGTACTAAGCGATACAATCGATCGCCGAAGGTAAACCCTTTGACCTACGGACTTCCGGTTTGCGAGAGCATCTGCCGGGGTCTGTTGGCTTGCCACAAGAGCTATTGCGTCCTCCTCGGCCTCTTAAAACTATATTTGTTTCACACGTTTTCGTAATAGAAATACACCGAAAAACAGCTGTGAACTAGAAGGTGAACGGTTAAGAATATCGAAACGGCGATTTCGGAATCGTAATCGGGGGTCCAAATTACCCCAGTAATTAAAAAATTACCAACATTGGTCCACGTTTGCGAGCTTTAGTGTGGCAACGTGTGCTTAGGTTAGGTTAGGTTAGCTTAGGTTAGGTTAAAACCAAAACTTTCGTCGGTCGCCGAAGGAAAACCCTTTGACCTACGGACTTCCGGTTTGGAGGGAATTCAGATGGGTTTGTTGACTACCTTCAGGAGCAATTGCGTCTCTGCCTTTCACCGTTTAGTCCCTTTTTTGCCCTTCGAAACGCAAAAAAACCGTGTTTTTGGCGGTTATTTTAAAATTGCCGCCAAGGTGCTAGGAATATCGGAGTCGGACCCCCAAAATCGTAATCAGGGGTTCATTTTACGTCAGGAAATGCAAAAAAACCGACCTTTTTATCCAAAAATTGAAAAAATCCTAGCCCAAATAGAAGAAAGACCCCCCCCTTTGGTATGTTTTGACTCTTTCGATCGCCGAAGGAGAACCCCTTGCAGCACAAACTTCCGCTTTCTCCGACAACCTACTGGGGCCAGTGGCTTCACACAAAAAAATCTGGGTCCTCATCGGCCGGCTAGAAGTATGTTAGTTTCACGCATTTAGAATTTTTAAATTGACCAAAAATAGCCATTTTTGCATAAGAGCGGGATATGTTGGGAACATCGAAACGACGATATCAAAATCGTAATCGGGGCTCCAAATTACCCCAGAAAACAAAAAATTACAAACTTTCATCCACATTTGTAGATTTTACTGTGATAAAACACGAGCTTACGTACGTACTAAGCGATACAATCGATCGCCGAAGGTAAACCCTTTGACCTACGGACTTCCGGTTTGCGAGAGCATCTGCCGGGGTCTGTTGGCTTGCCACAAGAGCTATTGCGTCCTCCTCGGCCTCTTAAAACTATATTTGTTTCACACGTTTTCGTAATAGAAATACACCGAAAAACAGCTGTGAACTAGAAGGTGAACGGTTAAGAATATCGAAACGGCGATTTCGGAATCGTAATCGGGGGTCCAAATTACCCCAGTAATTAAAAAATTACCAACATTGGTCCACGTTTGCGAGCTTTAGTGTGGCAACGTGTGCTTAGGTTAGGTTAGGTTAGCTTAGGTTAGGTTAAAACCAAAACTTTCGTCGGTCGCCGAAGGAAAACCCTTTGACCTACGGACTTCCGGTTTGGAGGGAATTCAGATGGGTTTGTTGACTACCTTCAGGAGCAATTGCGTCTCTGCCTTTCACCGTTTAGTCCCTTTTTTGCCCTTCGAAACGCAAAAAAACCGTGTTTTTGGCGGTTATTTTAAAATTGCCGCCAAGGTGCTAGGAATATCGGAGTCGGACCCCCAAAATCGTAATCAGGGGTTCATTTTACGTCAGGAAATGCAAAAAAACCGACCTTTTTATCCAAAAATTGAAAAAATCCTAGCCCAAATAGAAGAAAGACCCCCCCCTTTGGTATGTTTTGACTCTTTCGATCGCCGAAGGAGAACCCCTTGCAGCACAAACTTCCGCTTTCTCCGACAACCTACTGGGGCCAGTGGCTTCACACAAAAAAATCTGGGTCCTCATCGGCCGGCTAGAAGTATGTTAGTTTCACGCATTTAGAATTTTTAAATTGACCAAAAATAGCCATTTTTGCATAAGAGCGGGATATGTTGGGAACATCGAAACGACGATATCAAAATCGTAATCGGGGCTCCAAATTACCCCAGAAAACAAAAAATTACAAACTTTCATCCACATTTGTAGATTTTACTGTGATAAAACACGAGCTTACGTACGTACTAAGCGATACAATCGATCGCCGAAGGTAAACCCTTTGACCTACGGACTTCCGGTTTGCGAGAGCATCTGCCGGGGTCTGTTGGCTTGCCACAAGAGCTATTGCGTCCTCCTCGGCCTCTTAAAACTATATTTGTTTCACACGTTTTCGTAATAGAAATACACCGAAAAACAGCTGTGAACTAGAAGGTGAACGGTTAAGAATATCGAAACGGCGATTTCGGAATCGTAATCGGGGGTCCAAATTACCCCAGTAATTAAAAAATTACCAACATTGGTCCACGTTTGCGAGCTTTAGTGTGGCAACGTGTGCTTAGGTTAGGTTAGGTTAGCTTAGGTTAGGTTAAAACCAAAACTTTCGTCGGTCGCCGAAGGAAAACCCTTTGACCTACGGACTTCCGGTTTGGAGGGAATTCAGATGGGTTTGTTGACTACCTTCAGGAGCAATTGCGTCTCTGCCTTTCACCGTTTAGTCCCTTTTTTGCCCTTCGAAACGCAAAAAAACCGTGTTTTTGGCGGTTATTTTAAAATTGCCGCCAAGGTGCTAGGAATATCGGAGTCGGACCCCCAAAATCGTAATCAGGGGTTCATTTTACGTCAGGAAATGCAAAAAAACCGACCTTTTTATCCAAAAATTGAAAAAATCCTAGCCCAAATAGAAGAAAGACCCCCCCCTTTGGTATGTTTTGACTCTTTCGATCGCCGAAGGAGAACCCCTTGCAGCACAAACTTCCGCTTTCTCCGACAACCTACTGGGGCCAGTGGCTTCACACAAAAAAATCTGGGTCCTCATCGGCCGGCTAGAAGTATGTTAGTTTCACGCATTTAGAATTTTTAAATTGACCAAAAATAGCCATTTTTGCATAAGAGCGGGATATGTTGGGAACATCGAAACGACGATATCAAAATCGTAATCGGGGCTCCAAATTACCCCAGAAAACAAAAAATTACAAACTTTCATCCACATTTGTAGATTTTACTGTGATAAAACACGAGCTTACGTACGTACTAAGCGATACAATCGATCGCCGAAGGTAAACCCTTTGACCTACGGACTTCCGGTTTGCGAGAGCATCTGCCGGGGTCTGTTGGCTTGCCACAAGAGCTATTGCGTCCTCCTCGGCCTCTTAAAACTATATTTGTTTCACACGTTTTCGTAATAGAAATACACCGAAAAACAGCTGTGAACTAGAAGGTGAACGGTTAAGAATATCGAAACGGCGATTTCGGAATCGTAATCGGGGGTCCAAATTACCCCAGTAATTAAAAAATTACCAACATTGGTCCACGTTTGCGAGCTTTAGTGTGGCAACGTGTGCTTAGGTTAGGTTAGGTTAGCTTAGGTTAGGTTAAAACCAAAACTTTTGTCGGTCGCCGAAGGAAAACCCTTTGACCTACGGACTTCCGGTTTGGAGGGAATTCAGATGGGTTTGTTGACTACCTTCAGGAGCAATTGCGTCTCTGCCTTTCACCGTTTAGTCCCTTTTTTGCCCTTCGAAACGCAAAAAAACCGTGTTTTTGGCGGTTATTTTAAAATTGCCGCCAAGGTGCTAGGAATATCGGAGTCGGACCCCCAAAATCGTAATCAGGGGTTCATTTTACGTCAGGAAATGCAAAAAAACCGACCTTTTTATCCAAAAATTGAAAAAATCCTAGCCCAAATAGAAGAAAGACCCCCCCCTTTGGTATGTTTTGACTCTTTCGATCGCCGAAGGAGAACCCCTTGCAGCACAAACTTCCGCTTTCTCCGACAACCTACTGGGGCTAGTGGCTTCACACAAAAAAATCTGGGTCCTCATCGGCCGGCTAGAAGTATGTTAGTTTCACGCATTTAGAATTTTTAAATTGACCAAAAATAGCCATTTTTGCATAAGAGCGGGATATGTTGGGAACATCGAAACGACGATATCAAAATCGTAATCGGGGCTCCAAATTACCCCAGAAAACAAAAAATTACAAACTTTCATCCACATTTGTAGATTTTACTGTGATAAAACACGAGCTTACGTACGTACTAAGCGATACAATCGATCGCCGAAGGTAAACCCTTTGACCTACGGACTTCCGGTTTGCGAGAGCATCTGCCGGGGTCTGTTGGCTTGCCACAAGAGCTATTGCGTCCTCCTCGGCCTCTTAAAACTATATTTGTTTCACACGTTTTCGTAATAGAAATACACCGAAAAACAGCTGTGAACTAGAAGGTGAACGGTTAAGAATATCGAAACGGCGATTCCGGAATCGTAATCGGGGGTCCAAATTACCCCAGTAATTAAAAAATTACCAACATTGGTCCACGTTTGCGAGTTTTAGTGTGGCAACGTGTGCTTAGGTTAGGTTAGGTTAGCTTAGGTTAGGTTAAAACCAAAACTTTCGTCGGTCGCCGAAGGAAAACCCTTTGACCTACGGACTTCCGGTTTGGAGGGAATTCAGATGGGTTTGTTGACTACCTTCAGGAGCAATTGCGTCTCTGCCTTTCACCGTTTAGTCCCTTTTTTGCCCTTCGAAACGCAAAAAAACCGTGTTTTTGGCGGTTATTTTAAAATTGCCGCCAAGGTGCTAGGAATATCGGAGTCGGACCCCCAAAATCGTAATCAGGGGTTCATTTTACGTCAGGAAATGCAAAAAAACCGACCTTTTTATCCAAAAATTGAAAAAATCCTAGCCCAAATAGAAGAAAGACCCCCCCCTTTGGTATGTTTTGACTCTTTCGATCGCCGAAGGAGAACCCCTTGCAGCACAAACTTCCGCTTTCTCCGACAACCTACTGGGGCCAGTGGCTTCACACAAAAAAATCTGGGTCCTCATCGGCCGGCTAGAAGTATGTTAGTTTCACGCATTTAGAATTTTTAAATTGACCAAAAATAGCCATTTTTGCATAAGAGCGGGATATGTTGGGAACATCGAAACGACGATATCAAAATCGTAATCGGGGCTCCAAATTACCCCAGAAAACAAAAAATTACAAACTTTCATCCACATTTGTAGATTTTACTGTGATAAAACACGAGCTTACGTACGTACTAAGCGATACAATCGATCGCCGAAGGTAAACCCTTTGACCTACGGACTTCCGGTTTGCGAGAGCATCTGCCGGGGTCTGTTGGCTTGCCACAAGAGCTATTGCGTCCTCCTCGGCCTCTTAAAACTATATTTGTTTCACACGTTTTCGTAATAGAAATACACCGAAAAACAGCTGTGAACTAGAAGGTGAACGGTTAAGAATATCGAAACGGCGATTCCGGAATCGTAATCGGGGGTCCAAATTACCCCAGTAATTAAAAAATTACCAACATTGGTCCACGTTTGCGAGTTTTAGTGTGGCAACGTGTGCTTAGGTTAGGTTAGGTTAGCTTAGGTTAGGTTAAAACCAAAACTTTCGTCGGTCGCCGAAGGAAAACCCTTTGACCTACGGACTTCCGGTTTGGAGGGAATTCAGATGGGTTTGTTGACTACCTTCAGGAGCAATTGCGTCTCTGCCTTTCACCGTTTAGTCCCTTTTTTGCCCTTCGAAACGCAAAAAAACCGTGTTTTTGGCGGTTATTTTAAAATTGCCGCCAAGGTGCTAGGAATATCGGAGTCGGACCCCCAAAATCGTAATCAGGGGTTCATTTTACGTCAGGAAATGCAAAAAAACCGACCTTTTTATCCAAAAATTGAAAAAATCCTAGCCCAAATAGAAGAAAGACCCCCCCCTTTGGTATGTTTTGACTCTTTCGATCGCCGAAGGAGAACCCCTTGCAGCACAAACTTCCGCTTTCTCCGACAACCTACTGGGGCTAGTGGCTTCACACAAAAAAATCTGGGTCCTCATCGGCCGGCTAGAAGTATGTTAGTTTCACGCATTTAGAATTTTTAAATTGACCAAAAATAGCCATTTTTGCATAAGAGCGGGATATGTTGGGAACATCGAAACGACGATATCAAAATCGTAATCGGGGCTCCAAATTACCCCAGAAAACAAAAAATTACAAACTTTCATCCACATTTGTAGATTTTACTGTGATAAAACACGAGCTTACGTACGTACTAAGCGATACAATCGATCGCCGAAGGTAAACCCTTTGACCTACGGACTTCCGGTTTGCGAGAGCATCTGCCGGGGTCTGTTGGCTTGCCACAAGAGCTATTGCGTCCTCCTCGGCCTCTTAAAACTATATTTGTTTCACACGTTTTCGTAATAGAAATACACCGAAAAACAGCTGTGAACTAGAAGGTGAACGGTTAAGAATATCGAAACGGCGATTCCGGAATCGTAATCGGGGGTCCAAATTACCCCAGTAATTAAAAAATTACCAACATTGGTCCACGTTTGCGAGTTTTAGTGTGGCAACGTGTGCTTAGGTTAGGTTAGGTTAGCTTAGGTTAGGTTAAAACCAAAACTTTCGTCGGTCGCCGAAGGAAAACCCTTTGACCTACGGACTTCCGGTTTGGAGGGAATTCAGATGGGTTTGTTGACTACCTTCAGGAGCAATTGCGTCTCTGCCTTTCACCGTTTAGTCCCTTTTTTGCCCTTCGAAACGCAAAAAAACCGTGTTTTTGGCGGTTATTTTAAAATTGCCGCCAAGGTGCTAGGAATATCGGAGTCGGACCCCCAAAATCGTAATCAGGGGTTCATTTTACGTCAGGAAATGCAAAAAAACCGACCTTTTTATCCAAAAATTGAAAAAATCCTAGCCCAAATAGAAGAAAGACCCCCCCCTTTGGTATGTTTTGACTCTTTCGATCGCCGAAGGAGAACCCCTTGCAGCACAAACTTCCGCTTTCTCCGACAACCTACTGGGGCCAGTGGCTTCACACAAAAAAATCTGGGTCCTCATCGGCCGGCTAGAAGTATGTTAGTTTCACGCATTTAGAATTTTTAAATTGACCAAAAATAGCCATTTTTGCATAAGAGCGGGATATGTTGGGAACATCGAAACGACGATATCAAAATCGTAATCGGGGCTCCAAATTACCCCAGAAAACAAAAAATTACAAACTTTCATCCACATTTGTAGATTTTACTGTGATAAAACACGAGCTTACGTACGTACTAAGCGATACAATCGATCGCCGAAGGTAAACCCTTTGACCTACGGACTTCCGGTTTGCGAGAGCATCTGCCGGGGTCTGTTGGCTTGCCACAAGAGCTATTGCGTCCTCCTCGGCCTCTTAAAACTATATTTGTTTCACACGTTTTCGTAATAGAAATACACCGAAAAACAGCTGTGAACTAGAAGGTGAACGGTTAAGAATATCGAAACGGCGATTCCGGAATCGTAATCGGGGGTCCAAATTACCCCAGTAATTAAAAAATTACCAACATTGGTCCACGTTTGCGAGTTTTAGTGTGGCAACGTGTGCTTAGGTTAGGTTAGGTTAGCTTAGGTTAGGTTAAAACCAAAACTTTCGTCGGTCGCCGAAGGAAAACCCTTTGACCTACGGACTTCCGGTTTGGAGGGAATTCAGATGGGTTTGTTGACTACCTTCAGGAGCAATTGCGTCTCTGCCTTTCACCGTTTAGTCCCTTTTTTGCCCTTCGAAACGCAAAAAAACCGTGTTTTTGGCGGTTATTTTAAAATTGCCGCCAAGGTGCTAGGAATATCGGAGTCGGACCCCCAAAATCGTAATCAGGGGTTCATTTTACGTCAGGAAATGCAAAAAAACCGACCTTTTTATCCAAAAATTGAAAAAATCCTAGCCCAAATAGAAGAAAGACCCCCCCCTTTGGTATGTTTTGACTCTTTCGATCGCCGAAGGAGAACCCCTTGCAGCACAAACTTCCGCTTTCTCCGACAACCTACTGGGGCTAGTGGCTTCACACAAAAAAATCTGGGTCCTCATCGGCCGGCTAGAAGTATGTTAGTTTCACGCATTTAGAATTTTTAAATTGACCAAAAATAGCCATTTTTGCATAAGAGCGGGATATGTTGGGAACATCGAAACGACGATATCAAAATCGTAATCGGGGCTCCAAATTACCCCAGAAAACAAAAAATTACAAACTTTCATCCACATTTGTAGATTTTACTGTGATAAAACACGAGCTTACGTACGTACTAAGCGATACAATCGATCGCCGAAGGTAAACCCTTTGACCTACGGACTTCCGGTTTGCGAGAGCATCTGCCGGGGTCTGTTGGCTTGCCACAAGAGCTATTGCGTCCTCCTCGGCCTCTTAAAACTATATTTGTTTCACACGTTTTCGTAATAGAAATACACCGAAAAACAGCTGTGAACTAGAAGGTGAACGGTTAAGAATATCGAAACGGCGATTCCGGAATCGTAATCGGGGGTCCAAATTACCCCAGTAATTAAAAAATTACCAACATTGGTCCACGTTTGCGAGTTTTAGTGTGGCAACGTGTGCTTAGGTTAGGTTAGGTTAGCTTAGGTTAGGTTAAAACCAAAACTTTCGTCGGTCGCCGAAGGAAAACCCTTTGACCTACGGACTTCCGGTTTGGAGGGAATTCAGATGGGTTTGTTGACTACCTTCAGGAGCAATTGCGTCTCTGCCTTTCACCGTTTAGTCCCTTTTTTGCCCTTCGAAACGCAAAAAAACCGTGTTTTTGGCGGTTATTTTAAAATTGCCGCCAAGGTGCTAGGAATATCGGAGTCGGACCCCCAAAATCGTAATCAGGGGTTCATTTTACGTCAGGAAATGCAAAAAAACCGACCTTTTTATCCAAAAATTGAAAAAATCCTAGCCCAAATAGAAGAAAGACCCCCCCCTTTGGTATGTTTTGACTCTTTCGATCGCCGAAGGAGAACCCCTTGCAGCACAAACTTCCGCTTTCTCCGACAACCTACTGGGGCCAGTGGCTTCACACAAAAAAATCTGGGTCCTCATCGGCCGGCTAGAAGTATGTTAGTTTCACGCATTTAGAATTTTTAAATTGACCAAAAATAGCCATTTTTGCATAAGAGCGGGATATGTTGGGAACATCGAAACGACGATATCAAAATCGTAATCGGGGCTCCAAATTACCCCAGAAAACAAAAAATTACAAACTTTCATCCACATTTGTAGATTTTACTGTGATAAAACACGAGCTTACGTACGTACTAAGCGATACAATCGATCGCCGAAGGTAAACCCTTTGACCTACGGACTTCCGGTTTGCGAGAGCATCTGCCGGGGTCTGTTGGCTTGCCACAAGAGCTATTGCGTCCTCCTCGGCCTCTTAAAACTATATTTGTTTCACACGTTTTCGTAATAGAAATACACCGAAAAACAGCTGTGAACTAGAAGGTGAACGGTTAAGAATATCGAAACGGCGATTCCGGAATCGTAATCGGGGGTCCAAATTACCCCAGTAATTAAAAAATTACCAACATTGGTCCACGTTTGCGAGTTTTAGTGTGGCAACGTGTGCTTAGGTTAGGTTAGGTTAGCTTAGGTTAGGTTAAAACCAAAACTTTCGTCGGTCGCCGAAGGAAAACCCTTTGACCTACGGACTTCCGGTTTGGAGGGAATTCAGATGGGTTTGTTGACTACCTTCAGGAGCAATTGCGTCTCTGCCTTTCACCGTTTAGTCCCTTTTTTGCCCTTCGAAACGCAAAAAAACCGTGTTTTTGGCGGTTATTTTAAAATTGCCGCCAAGGTGCTAGGAATATCGGAGTCGGACCCCCAAAATCGTAATCAGGGGTTCATTTTACGTCAGGAAATGCAAAAAAACCGACCTTTTTATCCAAAAATTGAAAAAATCCTAGCCCAAATAGAAGAAAGACCCCCCCCTTTGGTATGTTTTGACTCTTTCGATCGCCGAAGGAGAACCCCTTGCAGCACAAACTTCCGCTTTCTCCGACAACCTACTGGGGCCAGTGGCTTCACACAAAAAAATCTGGGTCCTCATCGGCCGGCTAGAAGTATGTTAGTTTCACGCAATTAGAATTTTTAAATTGACCAAAAATAGCCATTTTTGCATAAGAGCGGGATATGTTGGGAACATCGAAACGACGATATCAAAATCGTAATCGGGGCTCCAAATTACCCCAGAAAACAAAAAATTACAAACTTTCATCCACATTTGTAGATTTTACTGTGATAAAACACGAGCTTACGTACGTACTAAGCGATACAATCGATCGCCGAAGGTAAACCCTTTGACCTACGGACTTCCGGTTTGCGAGAGCATCTGCCGGGGTCTGTTGGCTTGCCACAAGAGCTATTGCGTCCTCCTCGGCCTCTTAAAACTATATTTGTTTCACACGTTTTCGTAATAGAAATACACCGAAAAACAGCTGTGAACTAGAAGGTGAACGGTTAAGAATATCGAAACGGCGATTTCGGAATCGTAATCGGGGGTCCAAATTACCCCAGTAATTAAAAAATTACCAACATTGGTCCACGTTTGCGAGCTTTAGTGTGGCAACGTGTGCTTAGGTTAGGTTAGGTTAGCTTAGGTTAGGTTAAAACCAAAACTTTCGTCGGTCGCCGAAGGAAAACCCTTTGACCTACGGACTTCCGGTTTGGAGGGAATTCAGATGGGTTTGTTGACTACCTTCAGGAGCAATTGCGTCTCTGCCTTTCACCGTTTAGTCCCTTTTTTGCCCTTCGAAACGCAAAAAAACCGTGTTTTTGGCGGTTATTTTAAAATTGCCGCCAAGGTGCTAGGAATATCGGAGTCGGACCCCCAAAATCGTAATCAGGGGTTCATTTTACGTCAGGAAATGCAAAAAAACCGACCTTTTTATCCAAAAATTGAAAAAATCCTAGCCCAAATAGAAGAAAGACCCCCCCCTTTGGTATGTTTTGACTCTTTCGATCGCCGAAGGAGAACCCCTTGCAGCACAAACTTCCGCTTTCTCCGACAACCTACTGGGGCCAGTGGCTTCACACAAAAAAATCTGGGTCCTCATCGGCCGGCTAGAAGTATGTTAGTTTCACGCATTTAGAATTTTTAAATTGACCAAAAATAGCCATTTTTGCATAAGAGCGGGATATGTTGGGAACATCGAAACGACGATATCAAAATCGTAATCGGGGCTCCAAATTACCCCAGAAAACAAAAAATTACAAACTTTCATCCACATTTGTAGATTTTACTGTGATAAAACACGAGCTTACGTACGTACTAAGCGATACAATCGATCGCCGAAGGTAAACCCTTTGACCTACGGACTTCCGGTTTGCGAGAGCATCTGCCGGGGTCTGTTGGCTTGCCACAAGAGCTATTGCGTCCTCCTCGGCCTCTTAAAACTATATTTGTTTCACACGTTTTCGTAATAGAAATACACCGAAAAACAGCTGTGAACTAGAAGGTGAACGGTTAAGAATATCGAAACGGCGATTTCGGAATCGTAATCGGGGGTCCAAATTACCCCAGTAATTAAAAAATTACCAACATTGGTCCACGTTTGCGAGCTTTAGTGTGGCAACGTGTGCTTAGGTTAGGTTAGGTTAGCTTAGGTTAGGTTAAAACCAAAACTTTCGTCGGTCGCCGAAGGAAAACCCTTTGACCTACGGACTTCCGGTTTGGAGGGAATTCAGATGGGTTTGTTGACTACCTTCAGGAGCAATTGCGTCTCTGCCTTTCACCGTTTAGTCCCTTTTTTGCCCTTCGAAACGCAAAAAAACCGTGTTTTTGGCGGTTATTTTAAAATTGCCGCCAAGGTGCTAGGAATATCGGAGTCGGACCCCCAAAATCGTAATCAGGGGTTCATTTTACGTCAGGAAATGCAAAAAAACCGACCTTTTTATCCAAAAATTGAAAAAATCCTAGCCCAAATAGAAGAAAGACCCCCCCCTTTGGTATGTTTTGACTCTTTCGATCGCCGAAGGAGAACCCCTTGCAGCACAAACTTCCGCTTTCTCCGACAACCTACTGGGGCCAGTGGCTTCACACAAAAAAATCTGGGTCCTCATCGGCCGGCTAGAAGTATGTTAGTTTCACGCATTTAGAATTTTTAAATTGACCAAAAATAGCCATTTTTGCATAAGAGCGGGATATGTTGGGAACATCGAAACGACGATATCAAAATCGTAATCGGGGCTCCAAATTACCCCAGAAAACAAAAAATTACAAACTTTCATCCACATTTGTAGATTTTACTGTGATAAAACACGAGCTTACGTACGTACTAAGCGATACAATCGATCGCCGAAGGTAAACCCTTTGACCTACGGACTTCCGGTTTGCGAGAGCATCTGCCGGGGTCTGTTGGCTTGCCACAAGAGCTATTGCGTCCTCCTCGGCCTCTTAAAACTATATTTGTTTCACACGTTTTCGTAATAGAAATACACCGAAAAACAGCTGTGAACTAGAAGGTGAACGGTTAAGAATATCGAAACGGCGATTTCGGAATCGTAATCGGGGGTCCAAATTACCCCAGTAATTAAAAAATTACCAACATTGGTCCACGTTTGCGAGCTTTAGTGTGGCAACGTGTGCTTAGGTTAGGTTAGGTTAGCTTAGGTTAGGTTAAAACCAAAACTTTCGTCGGTCGCCGAAGGAAAACCCTTTGACCTACGGACTTCCGGTTTGGAGGGAATTCAGATGGGTTTGTTGACTACCTTCAGGAGCAATTGCGTCTCTGCCTTTCACCGTTTAGTCCCTTTTTTGCCCTTCGAAACGCAAAAAAACCGTGTTTTTGGCGGTTATTTTAAAATTGCCGCCAAGGTGCTAGGAATATCGGAGTCGGACCCCCAAAATCGTAATCAGGGGTTCATTTTACGTCAGGAAATGCAAAAAAACCGACCTTTTTATCCAAAAATTGAAAAAATCCTAGCCCAAATAGAAGAAAGACCCCCCCCTTTGGTATGTTTTGACTCTTTCGATCGCCGAAGGAGAACCCCTTGCAGCACAAACTTCCGCTTTCTCCGACAACCTACTGGGGCCAGTGGCTTCACACAAAAAAATCTGGGTCCTCATCGGCCGGCTAGAAGTATGTTAGTTTCACGCATTTAGAATTTTTAAATTGACCAAAAATAGCCATTTTTGCATAAGAGCGGGATATGTTGGGAACATCGAAACGACGATATCAAAATCGTAATCGGGGCTCCAAATTACCCCAGAAAACAAAAAATTACAAACTTTCATCCACATTTGTAGATTTTACTGTGATAAAACACGAGCTTACGTACGTACTAAGCGATACAATCGATCGCCGAAGGTAAACCCTTTGACCTACGGACTTCCGGTTTGCGAGAGCATCTGCCGGGGTCTGTTGGCTTGCCACAAGAGCTATTGCGTCCTCCTCGGCCTCTTAAAACTATATTTGTTTCACACGTTTTCGTAATAGAAATACACCGAAAAACAGCTGTGAACTAGAAGGTGAACGGTTAAGAATATCGAAACGGCGATTTCGGAATCGTAATCGGGGGTCCAAATTACCCCAGTAATTAAAAAATTACCAACATTGGTCCACGTTTGCGAGCTTTAGTGTGGCAACGTGTGCTTAGGTTAGGTTAGGTTAGCTTAGGTTAGGTTAAAACCAAAACTTTCGTCGGTCGCCGAAGGAAAACCCTTTGACCTACGGACTTCCGGTTTGGAGGGAATTCAGATGGGTTTGTTGACTACCTTCAGGAGCAATTGCGTCTCTGCCTTTCACCGTTTAGTCCCTTTTTTGCCCTTCGAAACGCAAAAAAACCGTGTTTTTGGCGGTTATTTTAAAATTGCCGCCAAGGTGCTAGGAATATCGGAGTCGGACCCCCAAAATCGTAATCAGGGGTTCATTTTACGTCAGGAAATGCAAAAAAACCGACCTTTTTATCCAAAAATTGAAAAAATCCTAGCCCAAATAGAAGAAAGACCCCCCCCTTTGGTATGTTTTGACTCTTTCGATCGCCGAAGGAGAACCCCTTGCAGCACAAACTTCCGCTTTCTCCGACAACCTACTGGGGCCAGTGGCTTCACACAAAAAAATCTGGGTCCTCATCGGCCGGCTAGAAGTATGTTAGTTTCACGCATTTAGAATTTTTAAATTGACCAAAAATAGCCATTTTTGCATAAGAGCGGGATATGTTGGGAACATCGAAACGACGATATCAAAATCGTAATCGGGGCTCCAAATTACCCCAGAAAACAAAAAATTACAAACTTTCATCCACATTTGTAGATTTTACTGTGATAAAACACGAGCTTACGTACGTACTAAGCGATACAATCGATCGCCGAAGGTAAACCCTTTGACCTACGGACTTCCGGTTTGCGAGAGCATCTGCCGGGGTCTGTTGGCTTGCCACAAGAGCTATTGCGTCCTCCTCGGCCTCTTAAAACTATATTTGTTTCACACGTTTTCGTAATAGAAATACACCGAAAAACAGCTGTGAACTAGAAGGTGAACGGTTAAGAATATCGAAACGGCGATTTCGGAATCGTAATCGGGGGTCCAAATTACCCCAGTAATTAAAAAATTACCAACATTGGTCCACGTTTGCGAGCTTTAGTGTGGCAACGTGTGCTTAGGTTAGGTTAGGTTAGCTTAGGTTAGGTTAAAACCAAAACTTTCGTCGGTCGCCGAAGGAAAACCCTTTGACCTACGGACTTCCGGTTTGGAGGGAATTCAGATGGGTTTGTTGACTACCTTCAGGAGCAATTGCGTCTCTGCCTTTCACCGTTTAGTCCCTTTTTTGCCCTTCGAAACGCAAAAAAACCGTGTTTTTGGCGGTTATTTTAAAATTGCCGCCAAGGTGCTAGGAATATCGGAGTCGGACCCCCAAAATCGTAATCAGGGGTTCATTTTACGTCAGGAAATGCAAAAAAACCGACCTTTTTATCCAAAAATTGAAAAAATCCTAGCCCAAATAGAAGAAAGACCCCCCCCTTTGGTATGTTTTGACTCTTTCGATCGCCGAAGGAGAACCCCTTGCAGCACAAACTTCCGCTTTCTCCGACAACCTACTGGGGCCAGTGGCTTCACACAAAAAAATCTGGGTCCTCATCGGCCGGCTAGAAGTATGTTAGTTTCACGCATTTAGAATTTTTAAATTGACCAAAAATAGCCATTTTTGCATAAGAGCGGGATATGTTGGGAACATCGAAACGACGATATCAAAATCGTAATCGGGGCTCCAAATTACCCCAGAAAACAAAAAATTACAAACTTTCATCCACATTTGTAGATTTTACTGTGATAAAACACGAGCTTACGTACGTACTAAGCGATACAATCGATCGCCGAAGGTAAACCCTTTGACCTACGGACTTCCGGTTTGCGAGAGCATCTGCCGGGGTCTGTTGGCTTGCCACAAGAGCTATTGCGTCCTCCTCGGCCTCTTAAAACTATATTTGTTTCACACGTTTTCGTAATAGAAATACACCGAAAAACAGCTGTGAACTAGAAGGTGAACGGTTAAGAATATCGAAACGGCGATTCCGGAATCGTAATCGGGGGTCCAAATTACCCCAGTAATTAAAAAATTACCAACATTGGTCCACGTTTGCGAGTTTTAGTGTGGCAACGTGTGCTTAGGTTAGGTTAGGTTAGCTTAGGTTAGGTTAAAACCAAAACTTTCGTCGGTCGCCGAAGGAAAACCCTTTGACCTACGGACTTCCGGTTTGGAGGGAATTCAGATGGGTTTGTTGACTACCTTCAGGAGCAATTGCGTCTCTGCCTTTCACCGTTTAGTCCCTTTTTTGCCCTTCGAAACGCAAAAAAACCGTGTTTTTGGCGGTTATTTTAAAATTGCCGCCAAGGTGCTAGGAATATCGGAGTCGGACCCCCAAAATCGTAATCAGGGGTTCATTTTACGTCAGGAAATGCAAAAAAACCGACCTTTTTATCCAAAAATTGAAAAAATCCTAGCCCAAATAGAAGAAAGACCCCCCCCTTTGGTATGTTTTGACTCTTTCGATCGCCGAAGGAGAACCCCTTGCAGCACAAACTTCCGCTTTCTCCGACAACCTACTGGGGCCAGTGGCTTCACACAAAAAAATCTGGGTCCTCATCGGCCGGCTAGAAGTATGTTAGTTTCACGCATTTAGAATTTTTAAATTGACCAAAAATAGCCATTTTTGCATAAGAGCGGGATATGTTGGGAACATCGAAACGACGATATCAAAATCGTAATCGGGGCTCCAAATTACCCCAGAAAACAAAAAATTACAAACTTTCATCCACATTTGTAGATTTTACTGTGATAAAACACGAGCTTACGTACGTACTAAGCGATACAATCGATCGCCGAAGGTAAACCCTTTGACCTACGGACTTCCGGTTTGCGAGAGCATCTGCCGGGGTCTGTTGGCTTGCCACAAGAGCTATTGCGTCCTCCTCGGCCTCTTAAAACTATATTTGTTTCACACGTTTTCGTAATAGAAATACACCGAAAAACAGCTGTGAACTAGAAGGTGAACGGTTAAGAATATCGAAACGGCGATTTCGGAATCGTAATCGGGGGTCCAAATTACCCCAGTAATTAAAAAATTACCAACATTGGTCCACGTTTGCGAGCTTTAGTGTGGCAACGTGTGCTTAGGTTAGGTTAGGTTAGCTTAGGTTAGGTTAAAACCAAAACTTTCGTCGGTCGCCGAAGGAAAACCCTTTGACCTACGGACTTCCGGTTTGGAGGGAATTCAGATGGGTTTGTTGACTACCTTCAGGAGCAATTGCGTCTCTGCCTTTCACCGTTTAGTCCCTTTTTTGCCCTTCGAAACGCAAAAAAACCGTGTTTTTGGCGGTTATTTTAAAATTGCCGCCAAGGTGCTAGGAATATCGGAGTCGGACCCCCAAAATCGTAATCAGGGGTTCATTTTACGTCAGGAAATGCAAAAAAACCGACCTTTTTATCCAAAAATTGAAAAAATCCTAGCCCAAATAGAAGAAAGACCCCCCCCTTTGGTATGTTTTGACTCTTTCGATCGCCGAAGGAGAACCCCTTGCAGCACAAACTTCCGCTTTCTCCGACAACCTACTGGGGCCAGTGGCTTCACACAAAAAAATCTGGGTCCTCATCGGCCGGCTAGAAGTATGTTAGTTTCACGCATTTAGAATTTTTAAATTGACCAAAAATAGCCATTTTTGCATAAGAGCGGGATATGTTGGGAACATCGAAACGACGATATCAAAATCGTAATCGGGGCTCCAAATTACCCCAGAAAACAAAAAATTACAAACTTTCATCCACATTTGTAGATTTTACTGTGATAAAACACGAGCTTACGTACGTACTAAGCGATACAATCGATCGCCGAAGGTAAACCCTTTGACCTACGGACTTCCGGTTTGCGAGAGCATCTGCCGGGGTCTGTTGGCTTGCCACAAGAGCTATTGCGTCCTCCTCGGCCTCTTAAAACTATATTTGTTTCACACGTTTTCGTAATAGAAATACACCGAAAAACAGCTGTGAACTAGAAGGTGAACGGTTAAGAATATCGAAACGGCGATTTCGGAATCGTAATCGGGGGTCCAAATTACCCCAGTAATTAAAAAATTACCAACATTGGTCCACGTTTGCGAGCTTTAGTGTGGCAACGTGTGCTTAGGTTAGGTTAGGTTAGCTTAGGTTAGGTTAAAACCAAAACTTTCGTCGGTCGCCGAAGGAAAACCCTTTGACCTACGGACTTCCGGTTTGGAGGGAATTCAGATGGGTTTGTTGACTACCTTCAGGAGCAATTGCGTCTCTGCCTTTCACCGTTTAGTCCCTTTTTTGCCCTTCGAAACGCAAAAAAACCGTGTTTTTGGCGGTTATTTTAAAATTGCCGCCAAGGTGCTAGGAATATCGGAGTCGGACCCCCAAAATCGTAATCAGGGGTTCATTTTACGTCAGGAAATGCAAAAAAACCGACCTTTTTATCCAAAAATTGAAAAAATCCTAGCCCAAATAGAAGAAAGACCCCCCCCTTTGGTATGTTTTGACTCTTTCGATCGCCGAAGGAGAACCCCTTGCAGCACAAACTTCCGCTTTCTCCGACAACCTACTGGGGCCAGTGGCTTCACACAAAAAAATCTGGGTCCTCATCGGCCGGCTAGAAGTATGTTAGTTTCACGCATTTAGAATTTTTAAATTGACCAAAAATAGCCATTTTTGCATAAGAGCGGGATATGTTGGGAACATCGAAACGACGATATCAAAATCGTAATCGGGGCTCCAAATTACCCCAGAAAACAAAAAATTACAAACTTTCATCCACATTTGTAGATTTTACTGTGATAAAACACGAGCTTACGTACGTACTAAGCGATACAATCGATCGCCGAAGGTAAACCCTTTGACCTACGGACTTCCGGTTTGCGAGAGCATCTGCCGGGGTCTGTTGGCTTGCCACAAGAGCTATTGCGTCCTCCTCGGCCTCTTAAAACTATATTTGTTTCACACGTTTTCGTAATAGAAATACACCGAAAAACAGCTGTGAACTAGAAGGTGAACGGTTAAGAATATCGAAACGGCGATTTCGGAATCGTAATCGGGGGTCCAAATTACCCCAGTAATTAAAAAATTACCAACATTGGTCCACGTTTGCGAGCTTTAGTGTGGCAACGTGTGCTTAGGTTAGGTTAGGTTAGCTTAGGTTAGGTTAAAACCAAAACTTTCGTCGGTCGCCGAAGGAAAACCCTTTGACCTACGGACTTCCGGTTTGGAGGGAATTCAGATGGGTTTGTTGACTACCTTCAGGAGCAATTGCGTCTCTGCCTTTCACCGTTTAGTCCCTTTTTTGCCCTTCGAAACGCAAAAAAACCGTGTTTTTGGCGGTTATTTTAAAATTGCCGCCAAGGTGCTAGGAATATCGGAGTCGGACCCCCAAAATCGTAATCAGGGGTTCATTTTACGTCAGGAAATGCAAAAAAACCGACCTTTTTATCCAAAAATTGAAAAAATCCTAGCCCAAATAGAAGAAAGACCCCCCCCTTTGGTATGTTTTGACTCTTTCGATCGCCGAAGGAGAACCCCTTGCAGCACAAACTTCCGCTTTCTCCGACAACCTACTGGGGCCAGTGGCTTCACACAAAAAAATCTGGGTCCTCATCGGCCGGCTAGAAGTATGTTAGTTTCACGCATTTAGAATTTTTAAATTGACCAAAAATAGCCATTTTTGCATAAGAGCGGGATATGTTGGGAACATCGAAACGACGATATCAAAATCGTAATCGGGGCTCCAAATTACCCCAGAAAACAAAAAATTACAAACTTTCATCCACATTTGTAGATTTTACTGTGATAAAACACGAGCTTACGTACGTACTAAGCGATACAATCGATCGCCGAAGGTAAACCCTTTGACCTACGGACTTCCGGTTTGCGAGAGCATCTGCCGGGGTCTGTTGGCTTGCCACAAGAGCTATTGCGTCCTCCTCGGCCTCTTAAAACTATATTTGTTTCACACGTTTTCGTAATAGAAATACACCGAAAAACAGCTGTGAACTAGAAGGTGAACGGTTAAGAATATCGAAACGGCGATTTCGGAATCGTAATCGGGGGTCCAAATTACCCCAGTAATTAAAAAATTACCAACATTGGTCCACGTTTGCGAGCTTTAGTGTGGCAACGTGTGCTTAGGTTAGGTTAGGTTAGCTTAGGTTAGGTTAAAACCAAAACTTTCGTCGGTCGCCGAAGGAAAACCCTTTGACCTACGGACTTCCGGTTTGGAGGGAATTCAGATGGGTTTGTTGACTACCTTCAGGAGCAATTGCGTCTCTGCCTTTCACCGTTTAGTCCCTTTTTTGCCCTTCGAAACGCAAAAAAACCGTGTTTTTGGCGGTTATTTTAAAATTGCCGCCAAGGTGCTAGGAATATCGGAGTCGGACCCCCAAAATCGTAATCAGGGGTTCATTTTACGTCAGGAAATGCAAAAAAACCGACCTTTTTATCCAAAAATTGAAAAAATCCTAGCCCAAATAGAAGAAAGACCCCCCCCTTTGGTATGTTTTGACTCTTTCGATCGCCGAAGGAGAACCCCTTGCAGCACAAACTTCCGCTTTCTCCGACAACCTACTGGGGCCAGTGGCTTCACACAAAAAAATCTGGGTCCTCATCGGCCGGCTAGAAGTATGTTAGTTTCACGCATTTAGAATTTTTAAATTGACCAAAAATAGCCATTTTTGCATAAGAGCGGGATATGTTGGGAACATCGAAACGACGATATCAAAATCGTAATCGGGGCTCCAAATTACCCCAGAAAACAAAAAATTACAAACTTTCATCCACATTTGTAGATTTTACTGTGATAAAACACGAGCTTACGTACGTACTAAGCGATACAATCGATCGCCGAAGGTAAACCCTTTGACCTACGGACTTCCGGTTTGCGAGAGCATCTGCCGGGGTCTGTTGGCTTGCCACAAGAGCTATTGCGTCCTCCTCGGCCTCTTAAAACTATATTTGTTTCACACGTTTTCGTAATAGAAATACACCGAAAAACAGCTGTGAACTAGAAGGTGAACGGTTAAGAATATCGAAACGGCGATTTCGGAATCGTAATCGGGGGTCCAAATTACCCCAGTAATTAAAAAATTACCAACATTGGTCCACGTTTGCGAGCTTTAGTGTGGCAACGTGTGCTTAGGTTAGGTTAGGTTAGCTTAGGTTAGGTTAAAACCAAAACTTTCGTCGGTCGCCGAAGGAAAACCCTTTGACCTACGGACTTCCGGTTTGGAGGGAATTCAGATGGGTTTGTTGACTACCTTCAGGAGCAATTGCGTCTCTGCCTTTCACCGTTTAGTCCCTTTTTTGCCCTTCGAAACGCAAAAAAACCGTGTTTTTGGCGGTTATTTTAAAATTGCCGCCAAGGTGCTAGGAATATCGGAGTCGGACCCCCAAAATCGTAATCAGGGGTTCATTTTACGTCAGGAAATGCAAAAAAACCGACCTTTTTATCCAAAAATTGAAAAAATCCTAGCCCAAATAGAAGAAAGACCCCCCCCTTTGGTATGTTTTGACTCTTTCGATCGCCGAAGGAGAACCCCTTGCAGCACAAACTTCCGCTTTCTCCGACAACCTACTGGGGCCAGTGGCTTCACACAAAAAAATCTGGGTCCTCATCGGCCGGCTAGAAGTATGTTAGTTTCACGCATTTAGAATTTTTAAATTGACCAAAAATAGCCATTTTTGCATAAGAGCGGGATATGTTGGGAACATCGAAACGACGATATCAAAATCGTAATCGGGGCTCCAAATTACCCCAGAAAACAAAAAATTACAAACTTTCATCCACATTTGTAGATTTTACTGTGATAAAACACGAGCTTACGTACGTACTAAGCGATACAATCGATCGCCGAAGGTAAACCCTTTGACCTACGGACTTCCGGTTTGCGAGAGCATCTGCCGGGGTCTGTTGGCTTGCCACAAGAGCTATTGCGTCCTCCTCGGCCTCTTAAAACTATATTTGTTTCACACGTTTTCGTAATAGAAATACACCGAAAAACAGCTGTGAACTAGAAGGTGAACGGTTAAGAATATCGAAACGGCGATTTCGGAATCGTAATCGGGGGTCCAAATTACCCCAGTAATTAAAAAATTACCAACATTGGTCCACGTTTGCGAGCTTTAGTGTGGCAACGTGTGCTTAGGTTAGGTTAGGTTAGCTTAGGTTAGGTTAAAACCAAAACTTTCGTCGGTCGCCGAAGGAAAACCCTTTGACCTACGGACTTCCGGTTT
This sequence comes from Tachinus rufipes, assembly GCA_963932245.1. Lineage (NCBI taxonomy): Eukaryota > Metazoa > Arthropoda > Insecta > Coleoptera > Staphylinidae > Tachinus > Tachinus rufipes. Next base: position 117,837,655 of record OZ010745.1, read on the forward strand.
GGAGGGAATTCAGATGGGTTTGTTGACTACCTTCAGGAGCAATTGCGTCTCTGCCTTTCACCGTTTAGTCCCTTTTTTGCCCTTCGAAACGCAAAAAAACCGTGTTTTTGGCGGTTATTTTAAAATTGCCGCCAAGGTGCTAGGAATATCGGAGTCGGACCCCCAAAATCGTAATCAGGGGTTCATTTTACGTCAGGAAATGCAAAAAAACCGACCTTTTTATCCAAAAATTGAAAAAATCCTAGCCCAAATAGAAGAAAGACCCCCCCCTTTGGTATGTTTTGACTCTTTCGATCGCCGAAGGAGAACCCCTTGCAGCACAAACTTCCGCTTTCTCCGACAACCTACTGGGGCCAGTGGCTTCACACAAAAAAATCTGGGTCCTCATCGGCCGGCTAGAAGTATGTTAGTTTCACGCATTTAGAATTTTTAAATTGACCAAAAATAGCCATTTTTGCATAAGAGCGGGATATGTTGGGAACATCGAAACGACGATATCAAAATCGTAATCGGGGCTCCAAATTACCCCAGAAAACAAAAAATTACAAACTTTCATCCACATTTGTAGATTTTACTGTGATAAAACACGAGCTTACGTACGTACTAAGCGATACAATCGATCGCCGAAGGTAAACCCTTTGACCTACGGACTTCCGGTTTGCGAGAGCATCTGCCGGGGTCTGTTGGCTTGCCACAAGAGCTATTGCGTCCTCCTCGGCCTCTTAAAACTATATTTGTTTCACACGTTTTCGTAATAGAAATACACCGAAAAACAGCTGTGAACTAGAAGGTGAACGGTTAAGAATATCGAAACGGCGATTTCGGAATCGTAATCGGGGGTCCAAATTACCCCAGTAATTAAAAAATTACCAACATTGGTCCACGTTTGCGAGCTTTAGTGTGGCAACGTGTGCTTAGGTTAGGTTAGGTTAGCTTAGGTTAGGTTAAAACCAAAACTTTCGTCGGTCGCCGAAGGAAAACCCTTTGACCTACGGACTTCCGGTTTGGAGGGAATTCAGATGGGTTTGTTGACTACCTTCAGGAGCAATTGCGTCTCTGCCTTTCACCGTTTAGTCCCTTTTTTGCCCTTCGAAACGCAAAAAAACCGTGTTTTTGGCGGTTATTTTAAAATTGCCGCCAAGGTGCTAGGAATATCGGAGTCGGACCCCCAAAATCGTAATCAGGGGTTCATTTTACGTCAGGAAATGCAAAAAAACCGACCTTTTTATCCAAAAATTGAAAAAATCCTAGCCCAAATAGAAGAAAGACCCCCCCCTTTGGTATGTTTTGACTCTTTCGATCGCCGAAGGAGAACCCCTTGCAGCACAAACTTCCGCTTTCTCCGACAACCTACTGGGGCCAGTGGCTTCACACAAAAAAATCTGGGTCCTCATCGGCCGGCTAGAAGTATGTTAGTTTCACGCATTTAGAATTTTTAAATTGACCAAAAATAGCCATTTTTGCATAAGAGCGGGATATGTTGGGAACATCGAAACGACGATATCAAAATCGTAATCGGGGCTCCAAATTACCCCAGAAAACAAAAAATTACAAACTTTCATCCACATTTGTAGATTTTACTGTGATAAAACACGAGCTTACGTACGTACTAAGCGATACAATCGATCGCCGAAGGTAAACCCTTTGACCTACGGACTTCCGGTTTGCGAGAGCATCTGCCGGGGTCTGTTGGCTTGCCACAAGAGCTATTGCGTCCTCCTCGGCCTCTTAAAACTATATTTGTTTCACACGTTTTCGTAATAGAAATACACCGAAAAACAGCTGTGAACTAGAAGGTGAACGGTTAAGAATATCGAAACGGCGATTTCGGAATCGTAATCGGGGGTCCAAATTACCCCAGTAATTAAAAAATTACCAACATTGGTCCACGTTTGCGAGCTTTAGTGTGGCAACGTGTGCTTAGGTTAGGTTAGGTTAGCTTAGGTTAGGTTAAAACCAAAACTTTCGTCGGTCGCCGAAGGAAAACCCTTTGACCTACGGACTTCCGGTTTGGAGGGAATTCAGATGGGTTTGTTGACTACCTTCAGGAGCAATTGCGTCTCTGCCTTTCACCGTTTAGTCCCTTTTTTGCCCTTCGAAACGCAAAAAAACCGTGTTTTTGGCGGTTATTTTAAAATTGCCGCCAAGGTGCTAGGAATATCGGAGTCGGACCCCCAAAATCGTAATCAGGGGTTCATTTTACGTCAGGAAATGCAAAAAAACCGACCTTTTTATCCAAAAATTGAAAAAATCCTAGCCCAAATAGAAGAAAGACCCCCCCCTTTGGTATGTTTTGACTCTTTCGATCGCCGAAGGAGAACCCCTTGCAGCACAAACTTCCGCTTTCTCCGACAACCTACTGGGGCCAGTGGCTTCACACAAAAAAATCTGGGTCCTCATCGGCCGGCTAGAAGTATGTTAGTTTCACGCATTTAGAATTTTTAAATTGACCAAAAATAGCCATTTTTGCATAAGAGCGGGATATGTTGGGAACATCGAAACGACGATATCAAAATCGTAATCGGGGCTCCAAATTACCCCAGAAAACAAAAAATTACAAACTTTCATCCACATTTGTAGATTTTACTGTGATAAAACACGAGCTTACGTACGTACTAAGCGATACAATCGATCGCCGAAGGTAAACCCTTTGACCTACGGACTTCCGGTTTGCGAGAGCATCTGCCGGGGTCTGTTGGCTTGCCACAAGAGCTATTGCGTCCTCCTCGGCCTCTTAAAACTATATTTGTTTCACACGTTTTCGTAATAGAAATACACCGAAAAACAGCTGTGAACTAGAAGGTGAACGGTTAAGAATATCGAAACGGCGATTTCGGAATCGTAATCGGGGGTCCAAATTACCCCAGTAATTAAAAAATTACCAACATTGGTCCACGTTTGCGAGCTTTAGTGTGGCAACGTGTGCTTAGGTTAGGTTAGGTTAGCTTAGGTTAGGTTAAAACCAAAACTTTCGTCGGTCGCCGAAGGAAAACCCTTTGACCTACGGACTTCCGGTTTGGAGGGAATTCAGATGGGTTTGTTGACTACCTTCAGGAGCAATTGCGTCTCTGCCTTTCACCGTTTAGTCCCTTTTTTGCCCTTCGAAACGCAAAAAAACCGTGTTTTTGGCGGTTATTTTAAAATTGCCGCCAAGGTGCTAGGAATATCGGAGTCGGACCCCCAAAATCGTAATCAGGGGTTCATTTTACGTCAGGAAATGCAAAAAAACCGACCTTTTTATCCAAAAATTGAAAAAATCCTAGCCCAAATAGAAGAAAGACCCCCCCCTTTGGTATGTTTTGACTCTTTCGATCGCCGAAGGAGAACCCCTTGCAGCACAAACTTCCGCTTTCTCCGACAACCTACTGGGGCCAGTGGCTTCACACAAAAAAATCTGGGTCCTCATCGGCCGGCTAGAAGTATGTTAGTTTCACGCATTTAGAATTTTTAAATTGACCAAAAATAGCCATTTTTGCATAAGAGCGGGATATGTTGGGAACATCGAAACGACGATATCAAAATCGTAATCGGGGCTCCAAATTACCCCAGAAAACAAAAAATTACAAACTTTCATCCACATTTGTAGATTTTACTGTGATAAAACACGAGCTTACGTACGTACTAAGCGATACAATCGATCGCCGAAGGTAAACCCTTTGACCTACGGACTTCCGGTTTGCGAGAGCATCTGCCGGGGTCTGTTGGCTTGCCACAAGAGCTATTGCGTCCTCCTCGGCCTCTTAAAACTATATTTGTTTCACACGTTTTCGTAATAGAAATACACCGAAAAACAGCTGTGAACTAGAAGGTGAACGGTTAAGAATATCGAAACGGCGATTTCGGAATCGTAATCGGGGGTCCAAATTACCCCAGTAATTAAAAAATTACCAACATTGGTCCACGTTTGCGAGCTTTAGTGTGGCAACGTGTGCTTAGGTTAGGTTAGGTTAGCTTAGGTTAGGTTAAAACCAAAACTTTCGTCGGTCGCCGAAGGAAAACCCTTTGACCTACGGACTTCCGGTTTGGAGGGAATTCAGATGGGTTTGTTGACTACCTTCAGGAGCAATTGCGTCTCTGCCTTTCACCGTTTAGTCCCTTTTTTGCCCTTCGAAACGCAAAAAAACCGTGTTTTTGGCGGTTATTTTAAAATTGCCGCCAAGGTGCTAGGAATATCGGAGTCGGACCCCCAAAATCGTAATCAGGGGTTCATTTTACGTCAGGAAATGCAAAAAAACCGACCTTTTTATCCAAAAATTGAAAAAATCCTAGCCCAAATAGAAGAAAGACCCCCCCCTTTGGTATGTTTTGACTCTTTCGATCGCCGAAGGAGAACCCCTTGCAGCACAAACTTCCGCTTTCTCCGACAACCTACTGGGGCCAGTGGCTTCACACAAAAAAATCTGGGTCCTCATCGGCCGGCTAGAAGTATGTTAGTTTCACGCATTTAGAATTTTTAAATTGACCAAAAATAGCCATTTTTGCATAAGAGCGGGATATGTTGGGAACATCGAAACGACGATATCAAAATCGTAATCGGGGCTCCAAATTACCCCAGAAAACAAAAAATTACAAACTTTCATCCACATTTGTAGATTTTACTGTGATAAAACACGAGCTTACGTACGTACTAAGCGATACAATCGATCGCCGAAGGTAAACCCTTTGACCTACGGACTTCCGGTTTGCGAGAGCATCTGCCGGGGTCTGTTGGCTTGCCACAAGAGCTATTGCGTCCTCCTCGGCCTCTTAAAACTATATTTGTTTCACACGTTTTCGTAATAGAAATACACCGAAAAACAGCTGTGAACTAGAAGGTGAACGGTTAAGAATATCGAAACGGCGATTTCGGAATCGTAATCGGGGGTCCAAATTACCCCAGTAACCAAAAAATTACCAACATTGGTCCACGTTTGCGAATTTTAGTCTGTCGGCACGAGCATGTGTATGTACCGGCGATAAAACCAAACATTTAATCAATTTTATTTATTCTTTATTAATTTACATTATTTGTAATCTGTGTCAAGAGTTGTGTGTGTTGTGTTTCTAATAAATGGTTAATTCCAGTTGGTGGTATGGAATGGTGGGGATGGTGTGAAGTGGTAGTGGTGTGGAGGGTTACTAGTGTATTAGTACGCATACAATACAGCGCACTAGTCAGTAACTCTTCCGCAGTCGGGGAGTGCGTGCTGTTTTTTCCCGTGTTTTTTCATTGCACTAAGTCCAGCTTTGAAAACAGAATTAGTAATAATAGACAAAATTTGACTTTATTTTAGAGGGCAGCATGCGGATGATAAACATGACTTTCATATTTTCAAACAATTTATTAAATTTTCTATTTTAAGATGACTGTATTTTGAACGCACTATGCAAGCAAAGTGTTTATTGTGGTATGGCATTTTAAAAGAGAGAGAGTAATGCCCGTATTGAATATAATATGTTTGTAACAATTTATTATCAAACGGATTAAACATTAAAAATATAACGATATTCAGAAATAAATTGTTTTTAGTAACTTTGGTTTTTTATAAGTTATTAATGTGTTAACATATAACCTCAATAAATGTGAATTAATACAAATAATTAGACAATTTCAAGTCAAGCAGATTACGCTTTAATGGGCCAAAAATAATGCAATGATGTAATGAATAATTTATTGAACGTCATTGTTAATGCATATTTATGAATAGAAAAATATGATTAAACGCAAGTAACTCTTCTGCAGCACCCGGCTCGTCACTTAAAACCCTTAAAAAAATTAAATAATGTTTAAAAATGTAAAATTGTTATTATAATTTATAATAACAATAACTATTGCATGATTCTAAGAATATGTTTTGCCATTCTGTGCCTGTCATAATACTTTGCTAATTATGAAATATTAAATTTGAAAATTATTGTTTATAATATTATGTAGCTGTCACTCCAAACGATCATAAATTTAACACTTTATATCGAGAGAGATATAATTAGCGTGATTTTGTAACGGTATCAATATCAGAGGTGCATTTGGGTGTGTGACATGCGTAAAGCTTTTGAAATATTTTGATTATAGGGTGATTATTAGTTCGCACCGAGTTTGTGGAGGGTTTTCAAGGCATTCAACACAGATGAAAAGGGGGATACATCTTGAAAGCCTTTTGATTTTCAATGACCCGCTCTCTGATTACGCAAGAAATTAATAAAAAAAAAGAACTCGTTAAGAGAAAAATATTTTAAGCATGATTTGTATAGAGTAAATCGGTAAGAAACATTTCTACTTGTTGAATGCTGGAAATTTTTAGGGAAATACCCCTCTCCCAAGTGAGGCGATCCGAATTGATTTATTGCAATCTTTAGCTTGCGTTTTCGTCGACATTAAATCTGACCCTGATACAGAATCAAGCGGCATAGAAAATCGAGGGGTGTTGCATTTCAAATCGGTTTGAAAAACTTTCTATTTATTATAATAAGTTTGTAAAAGTATTGGCAAAATTTATGTTTTTATGCAATGGATTAAATAAATATTGAAGGTTTTTTTTATTTATTTTGTTCTATTTTTTTATTTAATCCAATTGAAAATTGTGCGTCACTATTTTGTTTGCAGTAAGCCCCAGCGCGAGCTTTATTATTATTAAACAAAATCAGCAAAATAAATCACCCGGAAATTAAATTCATATAATCCCTCAATGCAAATAAATTATTAATGTTATATTATTATGGAAATTATAATTATTTTGAAATATAATATGACCAGTTGGATTATTAATTGTTAAAGTTTGGGTATGGTTTCATTAATTTATTATTATTATTTTAGCTAAACAAATATTTAATTTTTAATATGCTATTTAAAGATCAAATCTAGTGCATTCGAATTTTTTTTTTGAACAAAAATAAAAAACCGTAACTTGTTTCAACCTTTACAAGACCATCATCGGACGGTATATACTTGTTTGTATCACCAGCCTCGTAAAGGTTGAAATTAGTTACGGTTTCTTAAATATATTTTTGATTTAGTACATAGTAAACGTGTACGGCCACCATGTATTACAAAATACCCCATAGATGGATTCACTTGTATTGATCCAGTAATCAAAAGATAATATTTGCCAGGAACACTATTAAATAGATCAAATAGTACTTATGCATACTAAATAATAGACAAAACATACCCCCCACTGTTAACAAATTAGTAAAATAATGTTTGCATTCCAAATGCGGATTTAACGTCCGTTGATTATTGTCCAAACAAGTGGAATGGTTATGCTTTAACACTTTTCTGCTGTTACAGCAAACTCGCGTGTTGTTTTAAGCAAATTTCCTCATTACGGATGCTCAGTAAATACATCCACCAAGGGGGATGTATATATACTTCATCGTCATTCTCTTTATTTTATTTTTTCACTTGTTTCTCCCAGGAATTTTCAAACATTTTACATCCTGCACCAACCATTATTCAACCCTTAAACATTTACTTTACACAATAATTAAGTGTTGAATTTTCTTTAAAGGAATTATACAAAACAATTCAGTTGATCATTACATAATATAGAAGCAAACTTTGGGCTTACATCAAATATTAACTAGAAAATCGTAAATAACTAACATAAACTAATTTAATCAAAACAACAATTACGTTTTACAATAGATATAAATACCACAATCTCAACTTAATTTCAAAACTGCTGCAGGACAAGCAATTAAAATGCAATTACCATATAGTAGACTCTATCAAAACATTTATTGCTCTGCATTTTTTTTTTCTAGATGATTGTGATGCGCAAGTTTGAATTCTCGTTTCGCGACAAGTGAAGGACTTGCTGGATTTAAATGAAAAATACGATCTGATTCTGATGGAGGCTTTCAATCGGGACTGTTTCCTCGGATTCGTGCATAAATACAAAGCCCCCTTTATCTATATGAGTTCGTCGATGATGCTGCCTTGGTTTAGTATACGTATGGGACAGCCAGACAATGACGCTTATACACCGAGCGGTTTTCCCGGATTTTCCGATCGCATGAGTTTCCTGGAACGTGCATTAAATGTCGCAAGATTAACACATTGTTTGAGTTATTGTTGATTAAATTTTATAGGTAATAATTTGAATTAAATGAAAAGAATAAACTATTAATGAAATTGTTACCGCTAGGGTTTTTCAAGACAATCATTAAGAAAATTTATAATGCCAACCACCAATAATCAAAATTTAGCCACGCAATACAAAAATCCGGCTATTAACAATTAAAAATTAATAAACAAAGTTCAAATTCAGCAAACAAAGTTAAAAAAAGGTACAGACGTAATCAAGATCTTGCAAAAAAACACTTGGGCGGACGGCCGGGAATACATTTGATAAATATTGAGCCAGTAGTTTAATATTGTGTTCCCGCCCACCCGCCCAAGTGTTTGTTATAAACAAAAGTTGCAACCACCGTGTTCCTGCTGCTAACAAACGTAACAGAATGACCAACAAAAGTCAATAAATTTGAAGAAGTAATTTTTTGAGAACAAACACTTGAGCGGGTGGGCGGGTATAGGTTAGGTTAGGTTAGGTTTAAGTGGCAGCTAACGCTCACATAGGCTTCAGATGGGCCCGTTGTGTTACCACAGTACTTAAAAGTACAACCCTCCTCAGGGGATTTTGTCAAACCATTTCGAGCCGTGAATGAACTTCATGAAAGTCTACGCATCTAGTGATGCAAGGTAAAAAAGGTAAGCCTAAGAAGATCAATCGTGTTGCAGACAGAGAGGGGCATTGGCATAAGTAATGCTAAACACTCTCCTCTTCCTCCTCGTCCAGGCAGCCTTTGCAGTAGTCCCGCTTCAATATACCTAGTCTCTCAGCGTGCTTGCCAACGGGACAGTGTTCCGTAATGACTCCTACTGCCAGTCTGATATCGTTTTTTTTTAGAAAGACAATTTTGGTGCTTCTTTTCCTATTTTGGTAAGGCCATACTTGCCTGATTACATCGCAGGTGTCTTCATCTCTCCATCTTTGCTCCGCTAGGTTTGAGATTATTTCGGCTATGGTTTCTTTGCACGAGGCAAATGGAATACTAATATCCTGTAATACTTCGGTTGAGTGCAGGCTTATGCCATTCTTTGCAAGCTCATCCGCTTCTGTGTTACCTGGGATCCCGCTGTGGCTTGGAACCTACACGAGTCTAAAGTTTGTGTGTGCTGCCAGCTTGTTCAGCTTTCTCCGACAGTCAGAGACCACTGTTGTGTTAGTGCACACGCTAGTAATTGCCCTGAGAGCAGCTTGGCTATTGGTGTAAATGTGGATCTGTTCACCAGGGTTCCCATTTACCATCAGCCACTCTGCTGCTTTTTTTATGACAGTTATCTCCGCCTGTAGAACGCTGCAATAGTTTAGCAGGCGTAAGCTGATTTTGAGGTTGAGGTTGGAGAAAACTCCGCAGCCCACTTTGTCTTTCTCCGTGAGCCGTCTATATAGACCTTTGTGTGTCCTGCTGGTATCCCTTTCTTCTACATCCACTCCTCTTTAGAGGGTATGTGGTATGAGAATTTGTTGCCTAATGCAAGTGTTGCTAGACAGCGGTCTATGTTTATGGGCACCCCTTTAAATTTAATGATTATTCCGGCGTGACCACGATAATCCGATGTCAACATTTGCACCGATTTTAGTCTGAGTGCTGTGGTAATGGCAACTTGCTTGCCCATTAGATCGACCGGGGCTATATCCAGGATTGTCTCCAAGGCTTTTGTAGGCGTTGTTCTCATGCGCTAGTCTTTGCACTTTTGTAAGAGCCATTTGATGGACTCTTTTTTTAAGTGCCGGCTACCATATAAATACGCCGTAGTAGAGTATTGGTGTAACTACGGCTCTGTATAGCCAGAAGGTAATTTTGGGGTTGAGCTCTAAGACTTTCCTACAACTCTCTTGCAAGAGTACAGCGCCACTGTTGCTTTCTGTACTCTTTCGTCTATGTTGAGCTTCCATGATAAATTTCAGTCTAGTATGAGACCTAAGTATTTTTCGCTCTCCTTGATCGTCAATTCAGTGCTCTTTAGTATTGGAAGTTTGAATTCGGGGATGTTGTGTTTCTTTGTGAAAACGACTAGCTCAGTTTTATGCCACACCTTTTGCACCATTGCGCTAGTTTCAATAGAGCCCCTTCAACAAATTGCGACATTATATTGAGGTGTTTCCCTGAGGCTATTGCTACGTCATCCGCATAGGCGACGACTTTGCAGCCAGATTTCCTAAGTTGGAGGAGCAGCTCATTTGTGGGGTTCCCCTACTCACCATCTTTTTTATGTGGCATTCTTCTATTGTGGCTCTGATGTTCCTTTTACGGAGCATTTTTCCGATCAGGTGACATAGAGCGTTGTCTATTGCTAGTCTAGTTAAGGCTGTTTTTATGGTTTCAGGCTTTACGTTGCTAAATGCCCCTTCTATATCGAGAAAGACAACCATCGTAAACTCTTTATGTCTTATCGAGCTCTTAATCTGGTTTACCAAGGCGTGGAGTGCCGTTTCCACGGATTTCCTCTTTGTAAATGCGTGCTAAGACATTGACAGCATTTCAGGGTGTAGTGCCTCCTTCATGTGCAAGTCAATCAGTCTTTCAAGCGTCTTTAGCAGGAACAATGATAAGCTGATTAGTCTCAGGTCTTTGGGGGAAGTGTGTAAAGCCTTTCCTTCTTTTGGGATAAAGACCGCCTTGACCGGGTATACAGTTTATAAATATTGAGCTAGTAGTTTAATATAGTGTTCCCGCCCAAGTGTTTGTTATCAAGAAATTGAAAGTTGCAACCACCTACTGTGTTCTTGCAGCTAACAAACATGACAGAATGACCAACAAAAGTCAATAAATTAGAAGAAGGTTATGAAGTAAGCAATTTCTTGATATCAAACACTTGGGCGGGTGGGCGGGAACACAGTTTCTAAATATTGGGCCGGTAGTTTAATACCTCGTTCTTGCCTACCCGCCTAAGTGTTATCAAGAAGTTTAAAGTTGCAGCTCACAAACATGACACAATGACTAACAAAAGTCAATAAATTAGTAGAAGAAAGTAACATAAGCAATGTTTTGATAACAAACAATGTTGATTAAATTGAGGTTATATCAAAATAAGCCTATGATATTTTATTTTTTACATTCAGTACTAATAATATTGAGGTATGTTGGTAACAATTTGTAGCAAATTCTAAGTATTGAACTTAGAGCTATTTAAATAACAAAACCAGCAGTTTTAAATAACGAAAATTTGAGTTTAAACCAGGTTTATTAATTCTATTCCTAATTCTATAATTTAAAATTGAGTTTCCTTGCTAATTTAAGTCTTTACAATCTAAATTTAATAAGTACAACTTAATTTTTTAAGCAGCAGTAAAGTTAAAGCAATTTAATTAATGAAAGCGACAATTCCAAAAAACACTAATCTTAGTTTAAACCTAATTTATTAATTCCTTGCTAAAGTCTAAAACTTGAAATTAAGTTTTCTTATTAATTTAAGTCTTTTAAATCCAAATCTTGAAAACACAATTTAATTTTTTTAGCAGCAATGATGTTAAAGCAATTTAATTAATAAAAGCAACATTTTCATAAAATCTAAATCTGAGTTTATTAATTTCGTGCTTAATTTTAAGATTTGAAATTAAGTTTCCATGACTAATTTAAGTCTTCTGAATTTAAATTTACTAAGCACGGTTTAATTGTTTAAGCAGTAATAATGTTAGAGCAGTTTAATAAAAAAAAAAAAAATCAATAAACCTAAATCTGAGTTTAAACCAAATTTATTAATTTTTTGCCTAATTCTAAGACATAAAATTGAGGTTCCTTACTAATTTGAGTCTTTTAATTCCAAATTTACTAAGCACGATTTAATTGTATAAGCAGCAACAAAGTTAGAGCAATTTATTTAAAAAAATCAAATTTTTAAAAATCTAAATCTGAATTTGTTGATTTTTTGCTAAACTCTAAAACTTAAAATTTGGTTTTCTTATTACGTCTTTAGAATTCAAATTTACAAAGTTCGACTTAGTACCTTAAGAAAAAATTTGAAAGGAAGAATTTATTTTAAACCAAATTTGTTGATTTTTGCTGAGCTCCAAAACTTGAAATTTAGTTTTCTTATTAATTCAAATCTTCTGAATCCAAATTTACTACGCGCAACTTGATATTCCAAGCAACAAAAAAGTTAAAACAATTTAATTAATAAAAGCAACAATTTTAAAAAAAAAATTAATCTGAGATTAAACCTAATTTTTTAATTCCGTCCTTAATTCTAAAACTTAAAACTAAAATCGATACTAATTAAAATCTTCTGAATCAAAATTTACTAAGCACAAATTAATTTTTCAAGTAGCAATAAAGTTAGAGCAAATTAATTAAAAAAATCAATATTTTAAAAAACCTCAATCTAAGTTTAAACCAAAAATTGCGTGTTTAATTTCTAAGACTTAAAATTAAGTTTCCTTACTAATTTAAATTTTTTGAATCCAAATTTACTAAGCACAATTTAGTTTTTTAAGTAGCAATAGTTAAAGCAATTTTATAAAAAAAAACAAAAATTTTAAAAAACCTAAATCTGAGTTTAAACCAAATTTGTTGATTTTTTGCTAAATTTTAAGGTTTGAATTTTGGTTTTCTTATTAATTTCAAGTCTTTGTAATGTAAATTTACTAGGCACGACTTAATATTTTAAGCAACAATAATGTTAGAACAATTTATTTATAAAAGCAACAATTTAAAAAAAAAACTTAAATTCCGTGATTAATTTTAAGACTTAAAATTAAGTTTTCTTACTAATTTAAGTCTTTTAAATCCAAATTTACTAAGCACAAGCTAATATTTTAAGCAACAATAAAGTTATAGAAATTATTTTTAAAAAACCTCAGTTTAAACCAAATTTGTATCAAAAGTTGCAACCAACTACCGTATTCCTGCAGCTAACAAACATGGCAAAATGACCAACAAAAATCAATAAATTAAAAGAGAGAAATAACATAAGCAATGTATTGATAAGAAAGAAACACTTGGGCGGGTGAGCTGGATTAAAGTTTATTAATATTGGGCTGGTAGTTTAATATTGTGAGAAAAAGTCATCGCTTTTCACTTTTGCATTAATTAAACTAATTTAAACTGCTGGTCACAAAATTTAAACTTAGTTCCCGCCCAAGAATTTGTGATCAACAAATTTGCATACAAACATTCGTGCGGGTAGGCGGGGAACACCAAACTACTAATCCACAAAATTTAAAATTAGTTTTCGCCCACCCGCCCAAGTGTTTGTGATCAATAAATTTTTATACAAACACTCGTGCGGGTAAGCGAGGAACAGCATTTTAAACTACTAGTCCACAAAATTTAAACTTAGTTCCCGTTTACTTGCTTAACGGTTTGTGATCAACAAATTTGCGTACAAACAATCAGACAAGTGGGAGAGTAACACCAATCTAAACTACTTACTAGTTTTTGCCCATTCGCCTAAGTTATTATGATCAACAAATTTGCATACAAACACTTGTGCGGGAGAGCAAGGAACACCAATCCAAACAACTGATCCACAAAACTTAAACTTAGTTCCCGCCCACCCACCCAAGTGTTTGTGATCAATAAATTTGCATACAAACACTTGGACAGGTGAGCGGGGAACACCAATTTAAACTGCTGGTTTACAAAATTTAAACTTTGTTTCCGCTCAAGTGTTTGTGATTAACAAATTTTTATACAAACAATCGGGCGGGTCGGCAAAAAACACATTTCTAAACTATGGTTTATGAAATTTGCATTTTGTTCTCGCCCGCTCGCCCAACTGCTTCTGTTAAAAATTTTTGCATACAAACACTTGAGCGGGCAGGTGAAAAATACCATTCCAAACTATTAGTTTATAAAACTTTATTTTAGCTTCCACCCACCCGCTCAAGTGTTTGTGATCAAAAAATTGAATTACAAACACTCAGGCGAGTGGGCGGGTAAAACCAATCTAAACTACTAATCTACAAAATTTAAACTTAGTTCTCGCCCACCAGCCCAATTGTGTGTGAGCGACAATTTTGCGTATAACTCTCAGATAAGTGAGCGAGAAACACCAATACAAATTACTAATCTACAAAATATAAACTAAGTTCACGCCCACCTGCCCAAGTGTTTGTGATTAAAAAATTTGCATAGAAACAATCAAGCAAGTGGGCGGCAAACACATTTCCAAACTACTGGTTCACAAAATTTAAACTTTGTTCCCGCTCACCCTCCCAAGTGTTTGTGATCAATAAATTTACATACAAACACTTGGGCAGGTGAGCGGAAAACACTAATCCAAACTACTGGTATGCAAAATTTAAATTTTGTTCCTGCTCAAGTGTTTATGATAAAAAATGTATCACAAACACTCAGGCGGGTGAGCGAGATACATCAATCCAAACTACTAGTTTACAAAACTCAAACTTAGTTCCCGCCCACTCGCCCAAGTGTTGTTATCAAGAAATTAAAAGTTGCAACCATCCATTGTGTTTTTGCAGCTAACAAACATAACAGAATCATCAAGAAAAATCAATAAATTTAAAGAGAGTGGTGACGTAAGCAATTTCTTGATAACAAACACTTGAACGGGTGGGCGGGAACACAGGTTATAATTATTAAACCAGTAGTGTAATATCATTCTTAAATTAAAAAGAAAAATAGTAAATAATCTCAACACACTCACAGACACTCCACCACCATAAAAATTATTATAAAGAATAACATTGTAAACACAGTAGTAAAGTCCCCAAACTTTTGCGAGTACTTGACTGAAGTGGTTCAAGCAAATCAGCACTTTTTCAATTACTAAAAAAACAGACAGAAATAATAAAAACTTAAATGAATTTCTAACAAATGTTTAGTGGTGCAAATAATGTATCTAATATAAACATAATGATATTAATTTTCGTTAGGTGTATCCTTGACCTGGATGCAGCTTAACGACCAGGAAGGAGTACGATTTTTAACCTCGCGGGAATGTTACGGGTTGACCAAGGGATAATCCTAAACCAACAAATCCTATACACTTAGTCCTGTACTAAATAAATACAGCAAACCACCACTAGTTTATTATAACTTAGAAAATAACCATAAATAATTTGTTTAATTACTTTGCTCGTTTAATTGTAAATTATTATAATAATTTTTTGCGCTTATAATATTAAAGTCAAAGATCAAATTAAATATTAATTAGTTGAAGTAACACAACAAACAAGAAAGTTTGAAAGGGTAAATATTTAAATGAATTACTTAGTGATTTCTAATGTAAACAAAATGAGCAAAAAGGAGCACACATATTTAATATTTATCTTTGCAATTTTATTCGTTGGGTAAACGTAATAAAGATGGATTATTTACCGTGTTCCTGTTTATATATTTTCGGGTGAGAAGAATACCCCACTTCAGTATAGTGTTCTCGTCAATAATACAAACTTCTCTAGCAAGCTTCTAGGAAGTAGGATATCCGGATATACTTGACAGAAAATAAATATTCCAGAATAAAGGATCCCTTTTTGTTCGGGACTTTTTTCCACTCTCTATCCCGGGCTCTCGTCGGTTATAGGTATTCGTTTCTATACAAAAGTGTTGAACGGATTCCAGCTACACACACTTCTCTCTATTTTTATTTTTATTTTTTTGTTACAGAAAAAAGCGAATATTTAACACACGCGGATGAACTATTTAAGCTTAATACTTTTTTCAGCAAACGTTGCAATAATTTTGTTGTTGTTAAAAATTTTAGCTTGTGTATGATGATGTTATTGATAAACTTGTCAGGTTATGGCCATAAATTAAATATTGATTACTAATTAAATATGAGCACATATACATGTGAAACTTCATTACGTAATAATTGAGTCCGGAAATAAATTGAGCGTTGCATCTACCTGCATGTTCCCAATTAGAAATTAGTTAACTCAACAGGGATTAATATTTTATGTGTGTGTTGGTATGCAATTTCGCCCCTTTTCGCCGAACTCATTAAAACACGATTTACTGTTTATGAAGAAGTATGTAATGGCTTAATTGATACATGGAAAGCTAATATATATATTTTACTGTGGAAATTAGGATGAATGTTGAATGGAATTGTTGCTGGAAGCATACATTAATTTTCTATCAGGTTGTGTACGCAAAGATTCAATCATTTAGATACCAAATTGATATGTACGTTATAGTCCGTTTAATATTAAGATAGGAGAAGACACGTATACACAATTTTTACGTAAATAGCACAGTGAATACGGTAGAATGTAGCTTTCATTTATTGTCTAATGGTAGATGCATGAAAAGATTATATGATCCAATATTTTAAATTTAATTGACTTCAATTCACATAATTACAAATAGTATGGTTTGTTTTCAGTGTTTTGCAGAGCAGGTTCATATAATTGCATATACACGCTATTATAATTGTGCGCATATTTAACGTGTTTGGTCGCTTGATGAGAGAAAATCTCACATTTGACGCGTGCTATAGAAAATAATTATAAAAGACGCTGACAATAATGCAATCGCATCTGTTTTAGTCAAAGCGTAAGAGAAAGTAATATAAAGCAACCAATGCCGGTTTAATGTGCTAGAGGTAATTGGTATAATAAGATAATTAACATAAATTTACAACAGTCTGACTTTGTTCTGCGCAACTAACCATTGTAAACGATTCAGTATTAAGCTTAGTAGTGTGTCTGCGTAGTTGTGTGGTATTTGGCTTTCTGCTGCTGCCTGGCTTTCAAAAAGTGTTGGCTTGTAAAAGTTATCTCCCAAAAAGATAACTTTTAGATATTCCCACCGGTTGAACAACTGTTGTTCAAAAAGCCTCATAGTTGTTTTGCTGGTGACCGTAGGCTCTGCTATTGCTTCCATTCATATGGTGCACAAGTCAGTGGTAGGCTCGCATGATGGCGGCTGTGGTTTTATCCTAAGTGACCAGCTTTGTTTGTCAATTATTTGGAAGAAGTCTCTACCACAAAACTGCACCCCATTATTAGTGAAGAGCAATTTTGGCACCCCAAACATTAAAAAAACTTGATTTTCTACTACTTTACACCCGTTTTAAGTAATGGCCTTCCAAAGAGAAAACATGACCAAAAATTTGCTCAAATTCTTTTGATACTACGGAGCCAATCAAAACCATACTAATCATTTCATAGTACTTAGTAAGTACTTCCTTCCTCTTTTGGCACTACTTGTCTCGATCTGCATGCATTTAAACCACTCCACCTTAATTAATTTTCCACAAAATGATACATATCACCACTTTCCAATTTACAAAACGTAGCGGCGTGTCTTTAACTTTTTGCTGCATGAACAAAAACCACTGTTCTTGATCGGCTCTGCTGCAATTGTATTTGCGTGGTGGACCTTAAATCAAATTATTGTGAAAACTAGCACTGTAAAGAGAATCAGAAACAACGTCTTCCTTTTCCTTTCTGTGAACGATGGTAAAATTGAATTGCTACATTAGCAAAGCCCAGGTTCAGCCAAGGGTAACAAACTATAATGGTCCATTATGACTGTAAATGTGCAACCTTTCAGGTAGTAACGCAGCACAGGACCGCCAGACATTCCATCTCAGTAGAATCATATTTTTGTTTAGCACTAGTGATAGGCCGTAAAAAATACAAAATTACTTTCTCATCTCTTGTGTTAGCACCGCTCCCAACCCCACATTGCTTGCATCACACTGGACTGTAAAGGGCTTTGCAAAATCAAGACAGTTTAACACCAAAATGTTCATTAGTGTTTATTTCAGCATATCACCGCTCGCTTACACTCCTCGCTCCACAAAAATTTCTTATTTTTTCTGGTCAGGTTGGTTAACGGTTTTAATGCTTCTAAATATCTAAGAATAAACCGTCGATTGACCATCCCCATAAACCGACTAACTTCACGGATCGTCTTTAGAGCCGGAATCTTTACAACTTTGCCACCTTAATAAATTAATTTTCTTGACAAAAAAAAAACAACTTCGTTGACAACAATCAAAGCATGTCTTTACTTCTGCTTCTTACTGGACGTGTAGTAGTACTGCCAATTAATCGTGGCTAGCATTAGTCCTTATCAATTTCTCATGTTCTCTTATTTCTGCAAGGTTTTCTAGGTAATCAACCATCACCTGTTGCCGTTGGGTAATGAACTAAATTTGCTCACACTCTCCTTAAGTTCCTCAAACTAGGTTTGCTAAAATTCGTCCAATTAGCAAGCATATTTAGGTTTAACTGAGGTTATGTAATTGGCCAAGTCGTTAATTTAAACATTGAAATGTGTCCGCTTTCTTATAGTTTGGTTCTTTGGCAGGTAGCAGTTGTTCGGACTTTTCTACTAACATAGAGATAAGATTGTGGCTCGGATGCCAACTGAGAACAGCGAGCAAAAGGTTTACGGCGCACCAGAAATATGTTCTTCTGTAAAGTTAAACTTTTGTAGAATATAAATAAATTTAATTTTAGCACCCTTTGAGTTCTATGGCCAAATCGGAGCCCTATTATCATGCCCAATATTTCTCTATTGCTTATGCATTCAAGTTTGTTTGAATGGTACCTTGTTTTGCAAAGCCTTTTTCTAGGTACAAAGAGCTTTGACCTAAATGTAGCACCCGTCTCACTAGAGTACAAACGGCATCTTTAGTTTTGGTCAGGTAAGTATCAAAGGTTTATTTAACAAAAGGTGTTGGTCTTAGTTTTAGTCTCTTGTAGTCCCACCAAGGAATTCTCTATTTTAAAATAAAAAACTCTAAAGTTGTTTTTGTTTAGTGAACTAATAATTTTTTAGTAATCAACAAAAATTGGTTACCTTTGCTACTGATTCTGTGCCCAAGGTACTTAATGGAGTCCAAACTTGCACTTCTTTAAATGACAGCGTAATCTATACAGTTGTAAGCGTTTTAGGACCATTTGTAGATAGACTAAGTGCGTAGCGTGGTCTTCCAAATACTCCAGTTTGTCGTCTAGATAAACTAAGACAATGCTTTCTGCCTGCCAGCACCAAAAGGTTTTACTCAAAATTTATATGTTCCTTTGTCTTAGGCAGCAAAAGCAGTTGAGTGCTTGTGGCAGTCGTTCATCAATATCTGCAAACATCTCGTCTTTAAGTCTATTTTGATAAAAATTATAAGTAATCTAAAATGCGCAAAATAAAAATCACTTAAAGACTGCTATCAGTTTTTAAAAATAATTAAAAAATGCGTTTATTTTTATTAGAAAGTGCACAAAAACCAAATAGCAGTTTTTTGAATAAAAATCGGTAAAAAGAAAACTTCGTTATATAAATTTTTTGTGCCAAATTTACGCAAAAAATCTTATTTTTTGTAAAAAAATTATGCAATAAATTACATTTTGGTTTAAATTTATTGCAATTGTATGCAGTTTTCAAGTATTTAATGCAAAACACTGTTTTCTGCAACAAGATTTCATAGTTTTTGGTGCCATCTTTACACAAAAAAGTTTTTTTGTGCAAATTTTATGCAATTAATTACTTTATTATGTAAATTTATTGCAATTGCCTGCAATTTTTAATTATTTAATGAAAAATACTGTTTTCTACAACAAGTTTTTATAAATTTCTTGCATTAAATAGTTTTTTTGTGCAATTTCATGCAATAAATGAAATTTTTGTGCCAATCTCACACAAAAAAAATTGTGCAATTGTTATGCAACAAATTAGTTTTTGGGTAAATTTGTTGCAAGTATCTGTAATGTAAAACACTGTTTTCTATAACAAGTTCTCATAATTTTTTTCCAATAGATAATTTGTGCAAGTTTTATGCAATAAATGAGTTTTTTGTGCTAAATTTACGCAAAAAATCTTTTTTGTCAAATTTTATGCAATAAATTACTGTTTTTTTCAGTTATTTAATTCAAAACACTGATTTCTACAACAAGTTTTCGAAATTTTTTTGCAATAAATAAATTTTCTGTGCAAGTTTTATGCAAGAAATGAGTTTTTTTGTGCTAAATTAACGCAATTTTTTTATTTTGTGCTAATTTTATGCAACAAATTACTTTTTTGTGTGAAGTTGTTGTAATTGTCTGCAGTTTTCAATAATTTAATGCAAAACACTGTTTTCTACCACAAATTTTTATAAATTTTTTGCAGTAAATAGGTTTTGTGTGCTAAGTTTTACGCAATAAATAAGTTTTTGTGCCAAATTTACAAAAAAAAAAATATTTAATGCAAAAGTTATGCAATAAAGTATTTTTTTGTGTGAATTGTCTGCAGTTTTTAAATATTTAATGCAAAACATCGTTTTGATAATTTTTGTGGAATTGATAAGTTTTTTGTGCAAGTTTTATGCAAAAAATTAGTTTTTGTGCCAAATTTACGCAAAAAGTTTTTTTTTGTGCAAACTGCAATAAATTACTTTTTGGTGCAAACTAATTGCAATTGTCTGCAGTTTTCAATTATTTAATGCAAAACACTGTTTTCTACAGCATGTTTTCATTTTTTATTTTGCAATAAATAAGTTTTTTGTGCAAATTTTATGAAACAAATTACTTTTTTTTGAGTGACTTTAATGCAATTCTCTGCAGTTTTTATTTACTTAATGCAAAACTTTGTTTTCTACAAGTTTTAAATTTTTTTTTGCATTAAATAGGTTATTTGTGCAAATTTTATGCAATAAATGAGTTTTTTGTGCCAAATTTACGCAAAAAAACTTTTTTGTGTGCAAATTTAGTACATTAAATTACTTTTTTGAGTAACTTGTTGGAATTGTCTGCAGTTTTTTTATTATTTAATGCAAAACACTGTTTTCTACTAGAAATTTTCTTAATTTTTGTATAATAAATAGGTTTTTTGAGCAAGTTTTATGCAATAAATGAGTTTTTTGTACCAAAGTTACGCAAAACATCATTTTTTTGTGCAAATTTTATGCATTAAATTATTTTTTTGTGTAAATTTTTATAAATTTATTGCAGTAAACAAAGTTTTTGTGCAAGTTTTATCCAATAAATGAGTTTTTTGTGCTAAATTTGATCAAAAAAAATTTTGCGTGCTAATTTTATGCAATTAATTATTTTTTTGTGCAAATTTATTGCAATTGTCTGCAGTTTTTAATTATTTAATGCAAAACACTGTTTTCTACTACAAGATTTTGTAAATTTCTTGCAGTAAATTGATTTTTGTGTGTATGTTTTATGCAATTACAAAATTGTTTGTTCCAAATTTTATGCATAATTTTTTTTTTTAGAAATTTGTCACAAATGTCTGCAGTTTATAATTATTTAATGCAAAACACTGTTTTCTACAATAACTTTTCATAAATTTCTTACAATAATTAGTTTTTATTCCAAATTGACCAAAAAAATAATTTTTTTTTGCTATATTTTATGTATTTAATTACTTTTCTCAGTGAATTTGATGCAATTGTCTGTAGTTTTTAATTAAATATTACAAAACACTGCTTTTCAGGACAAGTTTTCATAATTTTTTACAATAATTTTTTTGTGCAAGTTTTATGTAATAAATAAAGTTTTTGTGCCAAATTTACGCAAAAAAAAATGTTTATGCAATAAATTACTTTTTTGTGCATATTTATTGCAATTGTCTGCAGTTTTCAATTATTTCATAGAAAACACCGTTTTCTACAACTAGTATTCATAAAATTTTGCAATAAATAAAGTTTTTGTGCTAAATTGACGCAAAAAAAATTTGTGCAAATTTAATGCACTACATAGTTTTTTAGTACAAATTTGTTGCAATTGTTTGCAATTTTAAAATATTTAATGCAAAACACAGTTTTCTACAACAATTTTTCATAATTTTTTGTATTAAATAATTTTTTTGTGCCAAATTTACGCAAAAAGTTCTTTTTTTGCAAATTTTATGCATTAATTACTTTTTTGTGTAAATTTATTGCAATTGTCTGCAGTTTTCAATTATATAAAACAAAACACTGTTATCCACAAAAGGTTTCTATAAATTCTTTGCAATAAATAGGTTTTTTGTGTAAGTTTTATTCAATAAATAAGTTTTTTTGTGCCAAACTTATTAAAAGAAATTTGTTTTTGTGCAAATTCTATGCATTAAGTTACTTTTTTTTGTGTAAATTTATTGCATTTGTCTGCAGTTTTTAATTATTTAATGCAAAACACTGTTTTCTACAATTAGTTTTTATAAAAATTTTGCAATAAATGAGTTTCTTAAGCCAAATTTATTGCAATTGTCTGTAGATTTTAATTATTTTATGCTTAACACTGTTTTTTTCGACAACTTTTTATAAATTTCTTGCAGTAAATAAGTTTTTTGTGCAAATTTTATGCAATAAATAAGTTTTTTGTGCCAAAATAACATTTTTTTTTTTGGTCAAATCTTAAGCATAAAATTACTTTTTTGTGTGAATTTGTTGCAAATGTCTGCAGTTTTCAATTATTTAATGCAAAACAGTGTTTTGTATTCATAAATTTCTTGCAGTTAATAGGTTTTTTGTACAAGTTTTATGCAATAAATAATTATTTTTTTTTGAATGTCTGCAGTTTTTAAATATCTAATTGTTAAATACTAAAAAAAATAAAAATGGCTAAAAAATTCATAAAATTAATCAAAATTTTAAAAAATGGTAAAAATATTTTAAAAAACCAATTTATATTTCCAACACTGCTCAAAAACCCACCAAGTAAAATTAAAAAATACTTTAGTTGCAACTACTCTTGTTTTATATTGTGAAAGTTTAAACTATCTGCTCTCTCACCCAAGTGTTTGCCATTCAAGGACACCACCATCACTTCTAGTAAATAAGAGACTTTTGACGCAGCAGAAAAGAGACATTTTAAAATTCTTAATGTTTAACACTTGGGCGGGTAGGTGGGAACCCCAATTTAATCTATCCGCCGGAACTCATGTGGCTCACCTACTCATCCAAGTATTTGTTTACAAATAATTGTTATAATTATCACCTCCAGTTATAAAGAAACTTTTAACGCAGCAGAAAAGAGTAGTTTTAAATTTCTTGATAACTAACACTTGAGCGAGTAGGTGGAAATCCTACTTTAAACTATTTGTCGGTACTCATGTTCTGAAGTGGCCCACCCACCTAAGTGTTTGCCATCCAAGGATTAGATACGACCATCACCTCTAGTGACTAAAAGATTTTTAACGCAGCAGAAAAGAGTTATTTTAAATTTCTTGCTAACTAACACTTGGCGGATGGGCGGGAACTCAAGTTTAAACTATTTATTGGTACTTATGTTTTGAAGTGGCCCACCCACCCACCCAAGTGATTGCTATTCAAAAATGAGATACCACCATCATCTCTAGTGACTAAGAGACTTTTAATGCAGCAGATAAAAAAGACATTTTAAAGTTTTTGATATCTAACACTTGGCGGGTGGGTAAGAACTCAAGTTTAAACTAACCTTTGGTACTCATGTTCTGGAGTGGCCGACCCACACACCTACCCAAGTGTTTGAAATTCAAAGATTAAATACCACCATCACCTCTAGTGACTAAGAGACTTTTAACGCAGCAGATAAGAGACATTTTAAAATTCTTAACATCTAACACTTAAGTACACTTGAGTACTTATGTTCTGCAGTCAAGGGTTAGATTCTTAACAACTAACACTTGGGCGGGTGGAAGTGAACCGCGGGTGGATGGGAACCCCATTCAAAGTTTAGATTGTTCACTTTATGCAGTAAAACAATTAAGTAAAAAGTAAATAGAAGCTGAAAACATTTAACAGAATTAGCAGCAAATTGCAATATTGATATATTAAAATAAAAACGTAATTAATCAATAACGACATGAATGCTCAATGTGGTGGTTGAAAAGCATAATGTTTTTGCAAAAATTTATATAACCTAAAATTACGGACTTCCAGAAAAAATTATATTAACTGCTCTTATTCTGTAGTTCAATGTAATCCAATACTCGCAGCACAATTTGTAGCTAATCTTTAAACTCACAGATAAGATAACTGTTTTATTTATTATTCAAAACTACATACATTTAAATCAATAAACATAATTATGTGTTATCAATGATATTTATTTTAAATTCAACCTGATCAATACATTACAACAAATAAATTAATTTAAACCAATATAAACCATTTTTTTGCAATTAAAAAAGCATATTTATTCATGTATTGTAATATTATAACACAAAACAAACATGTTTACTATATCAACACACAAACAGCAGTGTCAGCTTACAAGAATCATATATACAATTCCATCTTTTATACTAATATTTAGAATGAAATAAAAATAAATACATAGTATCTAAATATATACTTAGTGGATGTTGTAAATACGTTACACAATAATGACTAAACATTAAAAATAGCACCTGAAACATTAACTAATTGAATTCCCTGGACAATGTCCTACTAAATTAAATGTCATCAATAAGCCTAATAATAACCCAAGTTCAAGGCCCTTACTAATTAAAATATAGCGTGGCTACAATTTAAAACGCAACGGAGATAAAAACTATACAGCTGATTCCGCGACGTAATAGTGTGCGATCGGGAGCACTGCCAAACGCTCAGTCGATTATAGAAACGCGACTATGAAAGTTCTAATTTGTGTTTTGAATCTAATTTTATTAGCGAATTCTTATAGAATTTTAGGCGTGTTTCCGCATTTTGGTAAAAGCCATTTTGATGTATTTTCACCATTACTGCAAGAATTAGCCCAGAAAGGGCATGATGTTACTGTTATTAGTTATTTTCCACAAACACCTCCAATTAGGAATTATAAAGATGTAACCTTAAAAATGGGAAGTGATTCGTTTGGTTTTGGTGATATGATTGGATTCGGTGAATTGTTACCTAGTCAGAAGATGCAACAATATTTGGAACCTTTATTGGTACATTATTTAGCTAGAGAATCGTGTGAAAAGGCATTATTTTCGGATAATGTTAAGAATTTTTTAAAAATTAAACAGAAATTTGATTTGATCATAATTGAGGCTTTTAATACTGATTGCTTTTTGGGAATGGTGCATAGATTCAATGCTCCTTTTATACATATCAGTTCTTCGATGATGTTACCTTGGTTTAGTTCGCGTATGGGACAACCGGATAATCCATCTTATATACCTACACTATTTATCGGTCATAGGGATCGTATGACGTATTTGGAAAGAGTTGAAAATACTTTGGTATCATTAACGCATAAATTTATTTATAATTATATTTTTACACCTAAAGATAATGCGCTGGCTAAACAGGTGTTTGGTGAGGATATGCCGGATTTAGTTGATCTTTCTAGAAATGTTAGTTTGTTTTTGGTTAATTCGTTTTCAATGACGTCTAAGCCTATGGTGCCAAATTTGATTGAAATTGGTGGAATACATATTGGAAAGCATAGAAAGTTACCACAGGTAAGATATTGTTTGCATTTTTTTTTGCTCATATTTTCAATATAAAATATTTATAATATTACTAAAACTAATGGTTCAAGTAATTTAATATTAAATCTTATTACTTATTTTATTTATAATGTATCTAACAGGTTGTAATATGTTATCAATGTTATTTTTAAGTTATAATAACAAAAAAAAATATGTTTTATATTGTTATGAATTATGACTTTACATTCCAAGAATGCATTTGATTTGATATTTATTGCTTTCTAGAATTTGTTTACTTTCAACTAACAATGGATTAGTTTATTAATTCATTCCAAACAATGATTAAGCTTTTACTAAGGCGATAAACAGTATTTTAATACCAATTAGTTAATTTTCCATAACTGATTCATTTTTTGTTTGTTTCAGGTTAGTACTAGAACATCTCAGTGGCTTTTGAAATGTATAATAAAGTTAGGTAATTGTCCATGGGCTGATCTCTGATAATTAATAGATGCTAACATCCAATATTGTTTACTTAAAACTATTATTATTTTACGATTTAGGTATTTTGTAACTAGATTTTGGTTTCGTGTTTTTATTATTTTTTTTTTACAAATTTCAGTAATCTGTTACAATATTTTGATATTCAATTAACTAAATTATTAATTAAAAAACAAATTTAGATCTACTAAGATTGATTTTTATTTTTTTCCGAATTTTGTTATTACAATTTAATGAAAAACAAATTTTATGTATTTTATAACCCGATTATAATTCCTAAGAACAAATGTTAATGTATATGATAAGATTTTTGTTTGTAATGTAAAATTTCAGTACTTCATGGTCGGATTTTAGTTCGTAAAGTTGTTTTTAATAACAGAATTAAATTTCCTGACTTATTGTATTTGGTTACTAACACTTAGGTGAGTGGGTAAGTGGGCCACTCCAGTTCCAACTATTGATTAGTTATCTTGATACAGAGTGGTCTATCCACTCAAGTGTTTGTCATCAAAAGCTTGCATTCTTAAACTTTCTGCAAGCGCGAAAAGTCATTTTATCACTCATTGTCACTAGAAAAAATCTAAACTAACACTTGGGTGAGAAGGTGGGATACAATTCAATCTAAACTATTGATTGGTTATCATGGTATGGAGTGGCCCACCTACCCACTCTTGGGTGGGTAGGTGAGCACTTGTGTTTGTCATCAAAAGCTTGCATGTTTGAACTACCTGCAAACGTGAAAAGTTATTTTGTCACTAGAGAAGATTGTTATCCAATCTCTTAATAACTAACACTTGAGCGGGTGGGTAGGTGGGCTACTCCAATTCCAATTATTGATTAGTTATCTTAGTACAAAGTGGTCCATTCACCCACCCAAATGTTTGTCATCAAAAATTTGCATGAATGAACTCTTTGCAAACGTGAGAAGTCATTTTATTACTAGAGAAAGTTGTGATGCAATCTATAGATAACTAACTCCAATCTAAACTATTAACTAGTTTTCATGCTATAAAGTATCTCACCCACCCACCCACCCAAGCGTTCGTCATCAATAGGTTGTATATTTGAACTACCAGCAAAAATCAATTTTTTTTTGTCACTAGAAAAGGTCCTGATCCAATCTCTTGATAACTAAGTAAATTGGTGGGCGACCCCAATCTGAACTATTGAAGGTGGGTGGGTAGATGGGCCACTCCATACCAAAATAACCAGCTAGCCGTTTAGATTAGAGTAGCCTACCTGTCCACTTCCATGTTTGAACATTCTGCAATCTTAACTAATGATTGGTTATTATGGTATAGAGTAAAAAATCTTCTTTAGTGACAAATTAACTTTTGACTTTTGCAGAGAGTTTGAACATGCAAGCTATTGATGACAAACATTTGAGTGGGTGAGTGGGTCACTGCAGTCCAAACTATTGATTGGTTATTATGAAGTAGCCTACTCACCCACCCAAATGTTTGGCATAAAAAAATTGCATGTTTGAACTCTCTGCAAACATCAGAAGTCATTTTGTCACTAGAGAAGATTGTGAGCCAACTTCTTGATAACATTTGGGTGGGTGGTGTGGCCTACTCTAACCCAAATTATTGACTAATTATCATGCTATAGAGTGTCCCACCCAAACACCCAAAAGTTTGTCATCAAAAGCTTGCATGTTTAAACTCCTTGCAAACGTTAAAAGTTATTTTATTATTTATTATTAAAAAAGGTTGTGATCCAATTTCTTGATAACTAATACTTGGACGGGTGGTTATGCCACTCCAATCTAAACTGCTGGTGTGTTATTATGGTATAAAATAACCTATTCGCCCACCCAAATGTTGGCAAAATTGCTAGTAAAAAGTCTTTTCAGAAAAAAATAATTAAAAATTGCACAAAAAATTATTTATATCTTAGAACGGATCAGAATTTTTAATAAAGTGGAGTTTTATGCAAGAAAATGATAAAAAGTTGTACAAAAACCTAATTATATTTTAGAATAAATCAAAAATCTTTAAAAAGTGGAGCTTTATGTAAAAATGATGAAAAGTTGCACAAAAAACTATTTATATCTTAAGACGGATCGAAAATCTTAAAAAAAGTAAAATTTTATGAAAGAATATAATAAAAAGTTGTACAAAAAACTAATTATATTTTAGAATAAATTTCTTTAAGAAAGTCAAAATTTAATTAAGAAAAAATTAAAAATTGTACAAAAAACTAATTATATCCTACAACAAATCAGAAACTTTAAAAAAAGTAAAGTTTTATGTAAGAAATTAATAAAATATTGCACAAAAAACTATTTCTTTATTAGAATAGATCAGAAATCTTTAAGAAAGTAAAGCTTTATTTAAGAAAATAATAAGAAGTTACACAAAAAACTATTTATATCTTAGAACGGGTCAGAAATCTTTAAGAATCTGGAGCTTTATGTAAGAAAATATTTAAAAACTGCACAAAAAACTGTAAATATCTTAGAACAAATCAAATCTTTATTGCACAAAAAACTATTTATATATTATAGCAATTTAGAAATCTTTAAGAAAGTAGAACTTTATGTAACAAAATGATAAAAAATTGCACAAAAAGCTAATTATATCTTAAAACAAATCAGAAATCTTTAAGAAAGTGAAGTTTTATGTAAAGAAATAATTAGAAATTGCACAAAAATCTATTTATATCTTAAAACAAAACAGAAATCTTTAAAAAATTAGAACTTTTTGTAAGAAATCATTTAAAATTGCACAAAAAACTATATATAACTTAAAACAAATTTTTGGGAAAATGGAACTTTATGCAAGAAAATAACTAAAGATTGCACAAAAAACTGTTTATATCTTAGAAAAAAATAAAAAAAAATTAAGAAAGTAAAACTTTATTTAAAAAAAATAATTAAAAATTGCACAAAAACTATTATCTTATGAGAAATCAGAAATCTTTAAAAAAGTAGAGCTTTTATGTAAAAAAAATAATTAAAAGTTGCACAAAAAAATTATTTACATATATCTTAGAATGAATCAGAAATTTTTAAAAAAGTTGAGCTTTATGAAAGAAAATAATGAAAAGTTGCACAAAAAACTATTTATAATTTTTAACAAATCAGAATACTTTTAGAAAATACAATTTTATGAAAGAAAATGATAAAAAATTGCACAAAAAACTATTTATACTTTAAGACTGATCAGAAATTTAAAAAAAAGTAGAATTTCATGAAAAAAATTATGAAAAACAAACTATTAATATTTTATGTAAAAAAAATTATTGAAAAATGCACAAAAAACTTTTTTTTTAAACAAATCAGACATTTTTTAAAATTAAAAGTGTAAATTTATGTAAGAAAATTAATAAAAGTTGCACAAAAAACTATTTATATCTCAGAACAGATCAAAAATCTTTACAAAAGTGGAGCTTTTTTTAAAAAAGTAATTAAAAATTTAAGAAAAAACTATTTATATCTTAGAATAGATCAGAAGTTTTAAGAAAGTAGAGTTTTAGATAAGAAAATAAAAATTTGCACAAAAAACAATTTATATCTTAGAACAAATCAGAGATTTATGTGAAAAAATAATTAAAAATTGCACAAAAAACTAACTAGATCTTAAAACAAATCAAAAATTGTTAAAAAAGTAAAGCTTATGTAAGAAAATGATAAAAAATTAAATAAAAAAATATTTATTTTTTAAAATTGATCAAAAATCTTTAAGAAAATAGAGGTTTATGTAAGAAAATAATAAAAAAATGCACAAAAAACTATTTATATTTTAAAACGAATTAAAAATCTTTAAGAAAAAAGAGCTTTATAAAAGAAAATTTGCACAAAAAAATATTAATATCTTAAAAAAATCAGAAATCTTAAGGAAAGTAAAGATTAACGTGAGAAAACTATGAAAAATTGCACAAAAAACTATTTTTATCTTAGAACGGATCAGAATTTTTGAAGAAAGAAGAACTTTATGTAAAAAAATAAATGAAAGTTGCATAAAAAACTATTTATATTTTAGAACAAAACAGAAATCTTTAAGAAAGTTAAGCTTTAGTTAAAAAAATGATAAAAAGTTGCACAAAAAACTAATTATATCTTAAAACAAATCATAAATCTTGAAGAAAGTGGAGTTTTATATAGAAAATTAATTGAATATTGCACAAAAAACTATTTCTATATAAGAACGGATCAGAAATTTATAAGAAAATGATAATATATCTTATAACGGATCAAAAATCTTTAAGAAAATGAAGTTTTATGTAAGAAAATAATTAAAAATTGCACAAAAAACTAATTATATCTTAGAACGAATAAAAAAATTTCAAAAAAGTGGAGTTTTATGAAAGAAAATTATGAAAAAAGGCCAAAAAAACCAATTATATCTTAGAACAGATCAAAAATTATTAGGAAAGTAGAGTTTATGTAAGAAAATGATGAAAAGTTGTAAAAATACTATTTATATCTTTAAACGGGTTAGAAATCTTTAACAAAGTGGAGTTTTATAAAAAAAAAAAAAATAAAAATTGCATAAAAAACTATTTATATTTTATTGTAAATCAGAAATCTTTAAAAAATTGTAACTTTATGTAAAAACATAATTAAAAATTGCACAAAAAATTATTTATATTTTAGTACGGATCGGAAATTCTTAAAAAGTGGAGTTTTGTGTAAAAAAAATATTTAAAAATTGCAGAAAAAACTATTTTTATCTTAGAATGGATCAGAAATCTTTAAGAAAGTAGAGCTTTATGTAAGAAAATATTAAAAAATTATACAAAAAATTGTTTGTATCTTAGAACGGGTTAGAAATCTTTAATAAAATGTAGTTTTATGTAAGAAAATGATATAAAGTTGCACAAAAAACTACTTATGTTGTAGAAAAGATCAGAAATATTTAAGAAAGTAGAGCTTTATGTAAAAAAATCAATAAAATTTTTACAAAAAACTAACTATATCTTAAAAAAGTAAAGCTTTATGTAATAAAAACTTGCATAAAAAACTTTTTATATTTTAGAACAAAACAGAAATCTATAGGAAAGTAGAGTTTTATATAAAAAAATATTAAAAAGTTGCACTAAAAACTATTTCAATCTTAGAACGGATTAAATTTTTTTAAGAAAATAAAGCTTTATGTAACAAAATAAATAAAACTTGCATAAAAAACTATTAATACCTTAGAACGAATAAAAAATCTTTAAGAAAGTGATGCTTTATGTAATAAAATGATAAAAAAATGCACAAAAAACTATTTATATCTTAGAACAGATCAGAAATCTTTAAGAAAGTAGAGATTATATTAGAAAATGATGATAAATTGGACAAAAATATATATATATCTTAAGACAGATCAGAAATCATTAAAAAATGTAAAGTTTTATGTAAAAAAAATCATCAAAAAAAGCACAAAAATCTATTTATATCTTAAAACAAATCAAAAATTATTAAAAAGTGGAGCTTTATGTAAGAAAATAATAAAAAGTTGCACAAAAAACTATTTGCTGCATAAAATTTAAGAAAAACTGTACAGAAGTTTTATATATATTAGAAAAAATCTCCTAAGATTTTTAATACAGTTAGCAGATTGAGGCGTTTGTTGGTAAATATGCCGTAATATTCAGATCTTGCCTCCGCAAGTTTCGTAATGTTTCCGACATCTCTGAGCTAATAACTTCAAGGTTTCTGTGCAGATTTTTTTTATATAAATAACAAAAGCACAAGCAAAAAGACTGTCTTTCTGCAAACAAAACCGGTTAAAAAAGTCACACATACAAGTTTTAAACAAGATACAACACTCAAGAAAAAAAAATTACAAATTTTTAACATGCTTCCGCTAAGAAGACATGGAACTTGACTTAAATCGTAATCCAAGCAGCCTGTATTTGTAAGTATTTTTTTTATGACTTAGTGTTGACCTCAATTAATGATCCTTTAGAATAACTTACGCATGGCAATACCTTTTAGTTTTCTTCTCTACGTAAGTCTTGCTGTTAATTTGTTCCAGTCATTGTCTCTAATGTGGTACTAGTTTGAGGTAAGCTGATTTTGGTCTGCTGCTGCAACACATGCTGTCTCCGGCCCATCTTTTCCCCTATACCCAATTTTTCTGCCCTACTTCTACACTGGCATCCCACTTTCTTTTCTCCCATTTTTATGATATTTAGCTTAGATATTTGCATTGTTCTTAGGTATCTTTTTAGTTTTTTTATATCTTCATCAACTTTTTTTTTTGTAAAATCTTCTTTCTTTCATAAATATTTTCTGCAGCTCCATTAAGTGCAATCCCTTTTGTAGTCCTACATTTTCCAGTTTAACTTTTAGTGAGATTTTTTAATCTCCATTTAAGATTAGTTTTTTGTGTCCCTTGGTTGCCAGATATACTCTAACCATTTCAATTTTCAAAACAAACAAAAAAGTAAACAAGATGCAACACATAAGAAATCACTCAAACAAAAAACCAAGAAACGTTTCAAAAGTTGTTTAGCCTATAAAATAACAAATTAGCAATTGTAGCTGTTATCCTACCATTCATAAAAACAAATTTAAAATGTAATAGATTGTATAAAAATTGTATAAAGCAAGTTCAGATCATTTAGAAACCAAAAAAATTAAAAACATTCTTTGCATTGTTTTATCTATAAAACAGTTTTTTTATTTGTTTTTTTTTTGAAGGGATTTTAATTATGGTTTGCTGTTGCTCTTCTTACAATTTTTTGCCATCTTTCCCTGTTCCTGCACTCCCTTATTGCTTGTGAAATCGTGTTGTTTGTTATTGTTTTGATAGTGTCAGTCCATCTCTTTGGTGATCTTTCTCTCGGTCTTTTTTTTTTCCATTTTGACTTGTACCATCAGTTTTTTGTAGGTTAGGTTATTCTAGGTTAGGTTAAGTTAGATTAGGTTAGAAATTTCTTTATTAATAGATATGTTGTAAGCTTCAAGTCCATGTCCCAAACACTACATCTTACATGCATCAATTTTTTGTCTATAATTTTAATTGTCTATAATTTGGAACCGTTTGTTTTTTAGTGTTGAGAGTTATATCACTACACAACCATGTTCTTTAGAGTTTTCTTAAGATTTGCTTGGCAAAAACAGTTTTACCTGAACCCAAACCAACCTTTAAAGCAAAGCAAGTTGGTTTTATAACGCAATGACAAAAAAATAACATTAAAGTTACAAACAAAACAAGAAATCTACAAATTGCATCACCAAACCATACAGACAACTCAACAATAACCAAGACCAACCCCAAAAGCAAGCCAAACACATACGCTAAACAAGCAGGTTTGTTTTCTTTATATGTAACGTATTATGTTACAAAACGAAAAATTTTAAAATTGCAAACCAACTAGTCAAACGGGCCACAAAAAAACCAAATTTGTTACAAACAAAACTGCCATCATCGCCAAAGTAAACTATAAACCAAGCTTCTTCCAAAACCTGCAAAACTCTTGTATCCAATTTTGTGATTAAACTCCGTAACCTTTTTTATCAATTGGACATCTTGAAAGTTAGTTTAAAGCATACCCACAATCTGATTAAATGCAAATCAAACTTAACTTTTGTAAAACTTTCTTGAAATCCAAGCAAACTAAACACTTCATTCAAACGCAATTACCGTTATATGATTGCAAATAAACTTTAGTGTGTGATACCTTGTGCAAAAAAGTGAATCTACTCAGTACTCCTTAACAGTATTTCTGCCATTGCAGCCAACTCTTAAGCTACCAAGCCATATTCCTAGATAGCCAAAAACTGAGATCATCAATAAAAAGCTAAACAAGGCCCAGAAGTTTTAAGTCTTTAGGAGCATTTTTCAAGAAGGACTTAAAGCATTATATACAAGGTGTTAAGAAAAAATGTAAAATATTTAAGGGGGTGGTAGTACAAACCATAACAAACAAAAAAGTCTACATTCATTTAAGTTGTCATAGCAACAATTTTGAAGATATAGGACATTATTTATTTTTATATATTTTTACAAATAATAGAGTTATAGAAGTTGTTCAAAGTGTCTTTCTTCCATTTCCAAACAGGTACGACATCTCTCTCTAAAGAACATTTGTACCGTTTCCAAAATCCCCTCATTTGCTCGGATTTCTTAGCACTTTTCATTAATTTTTAACTGCAATTCTTTGAGGCTATTTACAGAAGTGCAATACACTAATGATTTTAATTATCCATAAAAAAAAAATAACAAGAGAGTTTAAATCAGGCGATCTTGCTGGCCATAAAACTGGTCCGTCTCTTCCTACCCACCTATGTGGAAACATCACCATCATGCTGGAACCACATTTGTTGCCTGTGGGCCAAAGGAATGTCATCCAAAAGATTATACATTGTGTTCTGCAAAAAGTTAAAGTAAGCAGCGCTTGTTAATCGGTTTGGTAAAACAACAAAACCTAAAAACCTGTTTCCTACAATACCCATGCAAATGTTTAATGAAAAACGTGTTTGATGTCTACATTCAACTACTTGTCGGCCCAACAATGTGCATGTCTTCAGCATCCTTGCGTAGAAACCAGCGACAAAAAATCAAACGTGCCTGATAATCAGTTAAATTTAAGGCCTGTACTCGTTGTACATAGTATGGATAGAGCAGCTGCTTGTGTAAGGTTCTCCAAACAAGAGTAGCACCAATTCCTACCTTGGCTGATATTCTCCGCACACTTGTCCCTGGATTATGCTCTATCCGTGCTATAATTCTTGTTCTGCTTTAGGAATAGATATCGACCTTGGTCTGCCGGAAAGATAGCACTGTTTTTGAAGTGAACCGGTATCTCTCAATCTCTGGTAAATTACATTTTTTCAAACATACAATGTGAAGAAATCTGGCAATTTGGATAAAGTTCTACATAAAGACTTGATGGCAATTCTATTAGCACAATCATACATGAAATGCATGTCGGCTAGTTCTGCATAGCTATATCAATAAAAATTTGTGCACTAACAACAACTGTTAAATACTAAATGTTTATTTCACAAAACATCAGCCAACTATGATAAAAAATGGAAGGAAAAAGAATAATAAAAATAATGTTCTATATCTCTAAAACCGTTGCTACAACCCATTTATTAAAACTTTTTTGTTTGTTGTGGTTTGCACTACCACCCCTTTAAATATTTTACAATCTTTTTTGACCACCCTGTATATAGAGTATTGATAATATAAATTCTTGCTTTATCATACAATTTTTTAATATATTTATTGTTTTCGCAAGTGTATTACATACTATTTGTTCTACAAAAGTAGCAAACAAATTTTTTTTGGAAAATATTCAAAAAAAATTTTTTTTTAATTTTTATAAATTTTAATTGAAAAACTCGTTTTTTAGTAAAAACTTTTTCTCACATAATATAATATACAATTTGTATAATAAAAAAACTCCAATTGATGGATAACAAACACATTATTTAAATCAATCAAAATATTTTCTTTTCAAGCATAATTGCGCTAGCTCACTTAAAAATCAATCAAGTAATTTTAAAATGTGCTTAGCTCTTACCACCATACATTAATTCTATTTATAAAAAATACTACATAATCATTGCATTGTAAAGCAATATATAAATATCATAAATGTAAAATTATGTACACACGATAACATTCAATAGAAAATTGAATATGTAATGTTAGCTTTTGACCTATCGATTATTATAACATCTGTTTAACTATTATTTATCTTATACTTATCGATAAGATAAGTTCCAAATCAGAACAATTAAATTTTTTTAAACAAATTGCCTTAACTACACAAACATCGATTACGTAATAGCCTAAACTTTATTCAATTAACATCTCTAATGAAAACTAAACTGTAACTGTCCTTTCCATTGCACAACAAAACTATTCAAATGTATTCATTGCAACCACATTTGAATATATTTGTTATATATTTATTTAAAAACAATTTAAATTAAATTTAGCCAAAACATAATGAAGCTATAAATATATAATGTCTGCAATTACATCGCTACCAAATAATAATTTCCTGCATTAATAATAGATAAGTATGACATTATCGACGTACATTCAACTTTATTGAAGCAATACTTGACCTTGAAAATTGAAAGTGACTCAGTAATATTGTACTCACTCTCAGTCTTGTTATATCGTGCGCGTTGTAACCATGTGGCTTCCCCTGCTGCTTCTAATAACCGGTGCGGAATGTTATAAAATATTAGGAATATTTCCTTATGCAGGAAAGAGCCATTTCCTTGTATTCGAGCCTTTAATGAAGGAACTGGTAGCGAAAGGGCATGATGTTACTGTAATAAGCCATTACCCACAGAAGAATCCAATTAAAGGTTACAACGATATAAGTTTGAAAGATACAAGTGAAAACACTCAGGATGTTGTTGATGTCAAGGAGATACCCAATACACGATTGGTTAAATATTTAAGCCCAATAGCATTAGCAATGTTTGCAGCTGAAAGTTGCAGCAATTTACACCATCCGGAAATAGCCAAGTTAATTAAATCTAATAATAAATATGATTTAATTCTTATAGAACATTTCAATACAGATTGCTTTTTATCACTAGCTTATCATTTTAAAGCACCTTTTATTGGATTGACTTCGCATATATTGATGCCATGGACTAATAAACGAGTTGCTAATGTTGACAATCCATCTTATATACCAAATCATTTCTTTGATTTTAGTGATCAAATGAATTTTATTGATAGGGTTGAGAATAGTTTGGCTTATGTGGTGGATTGTGTTTTGGAATATTTTTTAATAGAAATGCCTGCGAATCGTGTTGCTAGAGAAGTATTCGGTGATGGTTTACCAGCGATGAGTGAGATTGCTAAGAATGTCAGTATGATTATAGTAAACACACATTTCACGCTCAACAGACCGAGACCTCTAGTGCCCGGTATCGTCGAGGTTGGAGGCTTGCATATTGGAAAGGATGCCGTCAGTGGGAAGTTACCGCAGGTAATTACTGTATTATGTGTAGTATTTTATAAACAGTTATTAAATAAATTATATTGCAACTTTATAACTTGTTGATGTATGTATAATACCCATAGTTATTGTAACAATAGCACACTACAAGTTTATTGAATTTAAAAACGTTTACTGAGACTAAGTTTTATAATTACGCAATTAATTACAATTATTTATAATTCTATAAATAGCTGAGACATTCAGTAGTAGATGAATAATAACAGATTTGATTATTTAACCTTGAAGTGATTAACAAATTATTATGTAAATGTTTTCTGTGATGCTTTGTCATATTTGAATAGATTTTTTTAATCTTTATCTTTGTAAAATAAATTTTGCTCAAGATTTTTAGAAATAAATAAATTATGCATCAATCTAAGTATAATTCAAACAAATTTTAATTTAAACAACAAAATTACAAGATCCGGCCACAAAAGTAAAAATTCGGCTACAAATCAATAAAATGTTCAAAATGTAGCGACAAACTTATTAAATCCAGTTAGAAATTATTAAATCCGGCCAAAAAAATCTAAATCTGGTAAGAAATGCAATAAAAAAACAATAACAAATTTTGTAAATGCATAACCCGGCATTAATATTATTAAATGCGGCAATAACAAAATTAAATCCATTCAGCTAAGACTAATTTAAGCTTAAATTACCAAATCCAATTATAAAAGTAAATTTTTGTCTATAGAATGTTCAAAATCCAACCAAAAATCTGGCTAAAATTTACTAAATTCGGTCAAAACTGACCAGTTAAGCAGTAAAAAAGCAAAAAATAATTTGTAAATATTAAATCCGGTTTCAACTTTACTAAATCCGGCCTTGAATTGCTTAAATCCGGCCATCTAAGACTAATTTAGGCAACAAAACTAATAAATCCGGCCTCAAATGTACAAATCCGGCCATAAAATTAAAAAAATGTTTCAAATCTAACCATAAACTATTTAAATCTAGCTAAAAATTACTAAATCTAGTCATAACATTATAAATTTGGTCATAAATTTAATAAAACAACAAAAAACCATTTGAAAAGTATAAAAAATGATAAAATCCGACTTTGAAATAATTAAATTTGGTCTTTTAACTTTTTGTTAGTCACCAAAATTACTAAATTTAGCTACAGAAGTAAAAACCGGTCATAAAATCAATAAAATGTTCTAAATCTAACCATAAATTTATTAAATTCAGTTAAAAAGAAATAAATTTGAACAAAAAAATTTCTAAATCTAGTTAGAAATGCAATTAAAGTTTTTGTAAATGTTTAATCCGGCCATAAAATCAATAAAATGTACAAAATTCAACCAAAAATCCGGCTAAGAATTACCAAATTTGGCCAAAATAAGTTTAAAATTGGTCATAATATTAAAAAAAGCAAAAAATAATTTGTAAATATTAAATCCGGTTTCAACCTTACTAAATCCGGCCGTATTTTGTTTAAATCCGGCCATCTAAGACTAATAAATCCGGCCACAAAAGTAAAAATCTGGCCATAAAATTAATAAAATGTTATATATCCAATCATAAACTTATTAAATCCAGCTAAAAATTACTAAATCCGGCTATAATAGTACAAATTTGAAAATAAATTTAATAAAACAACTGGAAAAACACAAAAAAATGATAAAATCCAGCTTTGAAATAATTAAATTTGGCCTTTTAACTTTTTGTTAGTCAACAAAATTACTAAATTCTGCGACAAAAGTGAAAATCCGGTCATAAAGTTGATAAAATGTTCTAAATTCAACCATAAAGTTATTAATTCCAGTTGAAAAGTGTTAAATTTGACCAAAAATATCTAAATCTAGTCAGAAATGCAATAAAATAGCAATATTTTTTTTGTAAATGCTTAATCCAGCTTGAATATTGTTAAATCCGGCAATAAAATAATTAAATAGACTGATTTAGACCCAAATTATGAAAACTTACCACAAATAAAAATTCGGTCATAAAATCAATAGAATTCAACCAAAAATCCGGCTAAAAATTACCAAACCCGGCAAAATAAGTTTAAAACTGGTTATAAAATCGGTAAAAAGGCAAAAAATAATTTGTAAATATTAAATCCGGCTTCAACCTTACTAAATCCGGCGTTTTATTGCTTAAATCCGGCCTTCTAAGACTAATTTACAAAAGTAAAAAGAACAAATCCGGCCAAAAAATTATTAAAATGTTCTAAATCCAATCATAAGTTTATGAATATTAGCTAAAACTTACTAAATCCGGCCAAATTTCGTTATAAATTTAATAATATAGCGAAAAACTATTTGTAAAACATAAAAAATGATAAAATCCGGCTTTGAAATGATTAAATTTGGCTTTTTAACAATTCGTTAGTTAACAAAGTTACTAATTCGACTACAAAAGTAAAAATCCGGTCATAAAATTAATAAAATGTTCTAAATCCAACCATAAAGTTATTAAATTCAGTTAAAAAGAGTTAAATTTGACCAAAAAAATCTAAATCTAGTCAGAAATGCAATAATTTTT
This sequence comes from Tachinus rufipes, assembly GCA_963932245.1. Taxonomy (NCBI): domain Eukaryota; kingdom Metazoa; phylum Arthropoda; class Insecta; order Coleoptera; family Staphylinidae; genus Tachinus; species Tachinus rufipes. The sequence continues at coordinate 117,876,835 of OZ010745.1, forward strand.
TTTGTAAATGTATAATCCGGCCATAAAATCAATAAAATGTACAAATCTTAACAAAAACCCAGTTAAAAATAACCAAATCCGACCTAAATAAGTTTAAAACTGGTTACGGAATCAGTAGAAAAGCAAAAAATAATTTGTAAATATTATATCCGGCTTTAACCTTATTTAATCCGGCTTTTAATTGTTTTAATCCAGCCATCTAAGACTAATTTAGGCAACAAAACTAATAAATCCGGCCGTAAAAGTAAAAATCCGGCCATAAAATCAATAAAATATTCTAAATCCAATCATAAACTTATAAAATCTGGCAAAAAATTACTAAATTCAGCCAAAACATTACAAATTTAGTCATAAATTTAATAAAATAGCAAAAAATTATGTGTATAACAAACAAATATAATAAAATCCGGCTTTGAAATGATTAAATCCGGTCTTTTAACTTTTTGTTTGTCAACAAGATTACTAAATTCGGCTAAATAAGTAAAAATCCGGTCATAAATTTAATAAAATCTTATAAATCCAACCAGAAAGTTATTAAATCTAGTTGAAAAATATTAAATCTGGTCAAAAAAATGTAAATCTGGTCAGAAGTGCAATCAAAATCTTTGTAAATGTCTAAATCCGGCAAATCCGGCTTAAAACTCATTTGAGTCCAAACTATAAAATCCTACCACAAATAAAAATTCGGCTATAATATCAATAAAAATATACAAAATTTAACCAAAAATCCGGCTAAAAATTACCAAATTTGACCAAAATAAGTTTAAAATTGGTTAGAAAAGCAGTAAAAAAGCAAAAAATAATTTGTTAATTTTAAATCCGGCTTCAACCTCACTAAATCCGGCTATTAATTTTTTAAATCCGGCCATCTAAGACTAATTCAGAAAACAAAACTAATAAATCCTACAGCAAAAATACAAATCCGGCCATAAAATCAATAAATTGTTCTGAATTCAATCATAAACTTATAAAATCCGGCTAAAAGTGACTAAATCCAGCCATAATATGTGTAAATTTGGTCATAAATTTATTAAAATAGCCGAAAACTATCAGTAAAACATAAAAAAAGGATAAAATCCTACTTTGAAATTATTAATCCGGCCTATTAATTTTTTGTTAGTCAACAAAATTACTAATTTTAGCTACAAAAGTAAAAATCCGGTCATAAAATTAATAAAATGTTCTAATCTTAACCAAAAAGTTATTAAATCCACTTGAAAAGTTTTAAATCCGGTCAAAAAATTTAAATCGGGTCAGAAATACAATAAAATAGCAATAAAAAAATTTGTAAATGTATAATCCGGCCATATAATTAATAGAATGAACAAAATTTAACCAAAAATTTGCCTAAAATTTAAATCTGGCCAAAATAAGTTTAAAATTAGTTCAAAAATTAGTAAAAGAGCAAAAAATTATTTATAAATACTAAATCCGGCTTCAACTTTACTAAATGCGACCTTAAATTATTAAAATCTAAGACTAATTCAGGCAACAAAACTAATAAATCCGGCTGCAAAAGTAAAAATCCGGCTATAAAATTAATAAAATGTTTTTAATTCAATCATAAACTTATTAAATTCATTTAAAACTTACTAAATTTGCCCAAAAAATATCTAAATCTGGTCAAAAATGCAATAAAACAGCAATCAAAAATTTTGTAAATCTATAATCCGGTTTGAATATTATTAAATCCGGCAATAAAATAATTAAATTGACTAATTTAGACCCAAATTATAAAAACCTACTACAAATAAAAAACCGGCTATAAAATCAATCGAATTCAACCAAAAATCCGGCTAAAAATTACCAAACCCGGCAAAATAAGTTTGAAACTGGTTATAAAATAAGTAAAAAAGCAAAAAATAATTTGTAAATATTAAATCCGGCTTCAACCTTACTAAATTCGGTCTTTAATTACTTAAATCTGGCTATCTAAGACTAATTCACGCAACAAAACTAATAAATCCGGCCGAAAAAGTACAAATCCGGCCATAAAATCAATAAAATGTTCTAAATCCAATCATAAGTTTATGAAATCTAGCTAAAACTTACTAAATCCAGCCATGATAGTAAAAATTTGATTACAAATTTAATAAAATAGCAAAAACCTATTTGTAAAACATAAAAAATGATAAAATCCGGCTTTGAAATGATTAAATTTGGCTTTTTAACATTTTGTTAATTAACAAAGTTACTAATTCGACTACAAAAGTAAAAATCCGGTCATAAGAATTATAAAATCTTTTAAATCCAACTATAAAGTTATTAAATTCAGTTAAAAGTGTTAAATTCGACCAAAAAATTTAAATCTAGTCAGAAATGCAATAAATATTTTGTAAATGTATAATCCGGCCATAAAATCAATAAAATGTACAAAACTTAACAAAATTCCATTTAAAAATGAATCCGGCCTAAATAAAATTAAAACTGGTTACAGAATTAGTAGAAAAGCAAAAAATAATTTGTAAATATTAAATCCGGCTTTAACCTTATTTAATCCGGCCATCTTAGACTAATTTAGAAAACAAAACTAATAAATCCGGCCGTAAAAGTAAAAATCTGGCCATAAAATCAATAAAATATTCTAAATCCAATCAAAAACTTATAAAATCTGGCTAAAAATTACTAAATTTAGCCATAACATTACAAATTTAGTCATAAATTTAATAAAATAGCAAAAAACTATTTGTAAAACAAACAAAAACCTTTCGTTCGTTAACAAAATTACTAAATTTGGCTACAAAAATAAAAATCCGCTCATAAAATCAGAAATGCAATAAAATAGCAATAAAAAGTTTTGTAAATGTATAATCCGGCTATATAATTAATAGAATGTACAAAATTCAACCAAAAATCTTGCTAAAAATTACCTAATCCGGCCAAATTAAGTTTGAAATTGGTTAAAAAATTAGTAAATAAGTAACTAAACTAATAAACCTGGCTTCAAATGTACAAATGCGGCCATAAAATTAATAAAATGTTCAAAATCCAATTATAAATTTATTAAATCCGGCTAAAAATGAATAAATCCGGTCATAACAGTATAAATTTGATCATAGATTTAATAAAATAACCCAAACCTATTTGTAAAACATAAAAAATGATAAAATCCGGCTTAAAAATAATTAAATTTGGTTTTTTCATTTTTCGTTAGTCAGCAAAGTTATTAAATTCGGCTACAAAAGTAAAAACGCTGTCATAAAATTCAATAAATCCAACTATAAAGTTAATAAATTCAATTGAAAAGTATTGAACACGGCCAAAAAAAATGAAAATCTGGTCAGAAATGCAATAAAATAGCAATCAACAATTTTGTAAACATATAATTATTAGAATGTACAAAATTCAACTAAAAATCCGGCTAAAAAATACCAAATCGGGTATAATCCGGCCATTAAATCAATAGAAAGTACAAAACTTAACCAAAAATCCGGCTAAAAATGACTAAATTTGGCCAAATTAAGTTTAAAATTAGTTATATAATCAGTAAAAAAGCAAAAAATTATTTGCAAGTATCAAATCCGGCTTCAACCTTACTAAATCCGGCCTTAAATTGCTTAAATCCGGCCATCTAAGACTAATTCAGGCAACAAAACTAATAAATCCGGCCGCAAAAGTAAAACTTCGGCCATAAAACCAATAAAATGTTGTAAATCCAATCATAAACTTAAAAAATCTGGCTAAAATTTACTAAATTTAGCCATAACAGTATAAATTTGGTCATAAATTTAATAAAACAACAAAAAACCATTTAAAAAAAAAAAAATGATAAAATCCGACTTTAAAATAATTAAATTTGTTTTTTTACTTTTTGTTAGTCAACAAAATTACTAAATTTAGCTACAGAAATAAAAACCGGTCATAAAATCAATAAAACGTTCTAAATCTAACCATAAACTTATTAAATTCAGTTAAAAAGAATTAAATTTGAACAAAAAAATCTAAATCTAGTTAGAAATGCAATCAAAATTTTTGTAAATGTTTAATTCGGCTAATAAAATCAATACATTGTACTAAATTCAACCAAAAATCCGGCTAAGAATTATCAAATTTGGCCAAAATAAGTTTAAAATGTGTCATAATATTAAAAAAAAAGCAAAAAATAATTTGTAAATATTAGATCCGGTTTCAACCTTACTAAATCCGGCCGTATTTTGTTTAAATCTGGCCATCTAAGACTAATAAATCCGGCCACAAAAGTAAAAATCTGGCCATAAAATTAATAAAATGTAATAAATCCAATCATAAACTTATTAAATCCAGCTAAAAATTACTAAATCCGGCCATAATAGTACAAATTTGGAAATAAATTTAATAAAACAACTGGAAAAACCCAAAAAAATGATAAAATCCAGCTTTGAAATAATTAAATTTGGCCATTTAACTTTTCGTTAGTCAACAAAATTACTAAATTCTGCGACAAAAGTGAAAATCCGGTCATAAAATTGATAAAATGTTCTAAATTCAACCATAAAGTTATTAATTCCAGTTGAAAAGTGTTAAATTCGACCAAAAATATCTAAATCTAGTCAGAAATGCAATAAAATAGCAATATTTTTTTTGTAAATGCATAATCCGGCTTGAATATTGTTAAATCCGGCAATAAAATAATTAAATTGACTAATTTAGACCCAAATTATAAAAACTTACTACAAATAAAAAACTGGCCATAAAATCAATAGAATTCAACCAAAAATTCGGCTAAAAATTACCAAACCCGGCAAAATAAGTTTGAAACTTGTTATAAAATCAGTAAAAATGCAAAAAATAATTTGTAAATATTAAATCCGGCTTCAACCTTACTAAATCCGGTCTTTAATTACTTAAATCTGGCTATCTAAGACTAATTCACGCAACAAAACTCATAAATCCGGCCGAAAAAGTACAAATCCGGCCATAAAATCAATAAAATGTTCTAAATCCAATCAGAAGTTTATGAAATTTAGCTAAAACTTACTAAATCCAGCCATGACAGTAAACATTTGGTTATAAATTTAATAAAATAGCCAAAAACTATTTGTAAAACATAAAACATAATAAAATCCGGTTTTGAAATAATTAAATTTAGCTTTTTAACATTTCTTTAGTTAACAAAGTTTTTAATTTGACTACAAAAGTAAAAATCCTGTCATAAAAATAATAAAATGTTCTAAATCCAACCATAAAGTTATTAAAGTCAGTTAAAAAGAGTTAAATTCGACCAAAAAAATTTAAATCTAGTCAGAAATGCAATAAATTTTTTTGTAAATGTATAATCCGGCCATAAAATCAATAAAATGTACAAAACTTAATAAAAATCTAGTTAAAAATGACCAAATCCGGCCTAAATAAAAATAAAACTGGTTGCAGTATCAGTAGAAAAGCAAAAAATAATTTGTAAATATTAAATCCGGCTTTAATTGTTTTATTCCGGCCATCTAAGACTAATTTGGGCAACAAAACTAATAAATCCGGCCGTAAAAGTAAAAATCCGGCCATAATATTAATAAAATATTCTAAATCCAATCATATACCTATAAAAACTTGGCTACAAAAGTAAAAATTCGCTCATAAAATCAGAAATGCAATAAAATAGCAATCAAAAGTTTTGTAAATGTATAATCCGGCTATATAATAGAATGTACAAAATTCAACCAAAAATCCTGCAAAACGATACCTAATCCGGCCAAATTAAGTTTAAAATTGGTTATAAAATTAGTAAAAAAGTAACTAAACTAATAAACCTGCCTCAAATGTACAAATCCGGCCATAAAATTAATAAAATGTTCAAAATCTAATTATTAATTTATTAAATCCGGCTAAAAATTACTAAATCCGGTCATAACAGTATAAATTTGATTATAGATTTAATAAAATAGCCCAAACCTATTTGTAAAACAAAAAAAATGATAAAATCCGGCTTAAAAATAATTAAATTTGGTTTTTTGATTTTTCGTTAGTCAGCAAAATTATTAAATTCGGCTACAAAAGTAAAAACGCTGTCATAAAATTTAATGAATCCAACTATAAAGTTATTAAATTCAATTGAAAAGTATTGAACACGGCCAAAAAAATGTAAATCTGGTCAGAAATGCAATAAAATAGCAATCAACAATTTTGTAAACATATAATTATTAGAATGTACAAAATTCAAGTAAAAATCCGGCTAGAAAATACCAAATCGGGTATAATCCGGCCATTAAATCAATAGAAGGTACAAAACTTAACCAAAAATCCGGCTAAAAATGACTAAATTTGGCCAAATTAAGTTTAAAATTAGTTATAAAATCAGTAAAAAAGCAAAAAATAATTTGTAATTATCAAATCCGGCTTCAACCTTACTGAATCCGGCCTTAAATTGCTTAAATCCGGCCATCTAAGACTAATTCAGGCAACAAAACTAATAAATCCGGCCGCAAATCCGGCCATAAAATTAATAAAATATTCTAAATTCAATCAATAACTTAATAAATTTAGCCATAACAGTATAAATTTAGTGATAAATTTTATAAACAGCAAAAAACTATTTGTAAAACATAAAGAAAATTATAAAGTGCGGCTTTGAAATGATTAATTTTGGCCTTTAAACATTTGTCAGTCATCAATATTACTAAATTCAGCTACAAAAATAAAAATCCGGTCATAAAATTAATAAAATGTTTTAAATCTCACCATAAAATTATTAAATCCAGTTGGAAAGTATTAAATCCGGCAAAAAAAATCTAAATCTAGTTAGAAATGCAATAAAATAGCAATAAATTATTTTGTAAATGCATAATCCGGCTTGACTATTATTAAATCCGGTAAAAACATAATTAAATAGACTAATTTAGACCTAATTTATAAAAATTACCATAAATTAAAATTTGCTCATAAAATTAATAAAATTCAACCAATAATCCGTCTAAAATTTACCAAATTTGGCTAAAAAAAGTTTAAAATTAATTAGAAAAGCAGTAAAAAAGCAAAAAATAATTTGTAAGTATTTAATCCGGCTTCAACCTTACTAAATCCGGCTTTATATTGCTTTAATCCGGCCATCTAAAACTAATTCAGGCAACAAAAATAATAAATCCGGCCGCAAAAGTACAAATCCGGTCATAAAAACAATAAAATGTTCTAAGTCCAATCATAAACTTATAAAATCCTGCTTAAATTTACTAAATAAAACCATGACAATATTTTGGTCATAAATTTAATAAAATACCAACAAAACTATCTGTAAAACATAAAAAAATGATAAAATCTTTCTTTGAAAATTTGGCTACAAAACTAATAAATTCGGCCGAAAAATTACAAATCCGGCCATAAAATTAATAAAATGTTCTAAATCCAATCAGAAGTTTATGAAATCAAGCTAAAACTTACTAAATCTAGCTATGATAGTAAAAATTTGGTCATAAATTTAATAAAATAGCAAAAACATATTTGAAAACATAAAAAATGATAAAATCCGGCTTTGAAATGATTAAATTTGGTTTTTTAACATTTTATTAGTTAACAAAGTTACTGATTCGACTACAAAAGTAAAAATCCTGTCATAAAATTAATAAAATGTTCTAAATCCAACCATAAAGTTATTAAAGTCAGTTAAAAAGAGTTAAATTCGACCAAAAAAATTTAAATCTAGTCAGAAATGCAACAAATTTTTTTGTAAATGTATAATCCGGCCATAAAATCAATAAAATGTACAAAACTTAATAAAAATCTAGTTTAAAATGACCAAATCCGGCCTAAATAAAATTAAAACTGGTTACAGTATCAGTAGAAAAGCAAAAAATAATTTGTAAATATTAAATCCGGCTTTAACCTTATTTAATCCGGCCTTTAATTGTTTTAATCCGGCCATCTAAGACTAATTTAAGCAACAAAACTAATAAATCCGGCCGTAATAGTAAAAATCCAGCCATAATATCAATAAAATATTCTAAATCCAATCATATACCTATAAAAATTTGGCTACAAAAAAAAATCCGCTCATAAAATCAGAAATGCAATAAAATAGCAATCAAAAGTTTTGTAAATGTATAATCCGGCTATATAATTAATAGAATGTACAAAATTCAACCAAAAATCCTGCAAAACGATACCTAATCCTGCCAAATTAAGTTTAAAATTGGTTATAAAATTAGTAAAAAAGTAACAAAACTAATAAACCTGGCCTCAAATGTACAAATCCGGCCATAAAATTAATAAAATGTTTGAAATCCAATTATAAATTTATTAAATCCGGCTAAAAAAATTACTAAATCCGGTCATAACAGTATAAATTTGATTATAGATTTAATAAAATAGCCCAAACCTATTTGTAAAACATAAAAAATGATAAAATCCGGCTTAAAAATAATTAAATTTGGTTTTTTGATTTTTTGTTAGTCAGCAAAGTTATTAAATTTGGCTACAAAAGTAAAAACGCTGTCATAAAATTTAATAAATCCAACTAGAAAGTTATTAAATTCAATTGAAAAGTATTGAACACGTCCAAAAAAGTGTAAATCTGGTCAGAAATGCAATAAAATAGCAATCAACAATTTTGTAAAGATATAATTATTAGAATGTACAAAATTCAACTAAAAATCCGGCTAAAAAATACCAAATCGGGTATAATCCGGCCATTAAATTAATAAAAGGTACAAAACTTAACCAAAAATCCGGCTAAAAATGACTAAATTTGGCCAAATTAAGTTTAAAATTAGTTATAAAATCAGTAAAAAAGCAAAAAATAATTTGTAAGTATCAAATCCGGCTTCAACCTTACTAAATCCGGCCTTAAATTGCTTAAATCCGGCCATCTAACACTAATTCAGGCAACAAAACTAATAAATCCGGCCGCAATAGTAAAAAAAATTCGGCCATAAAACCAATAAAATGTTGTAAATCCAATAAAGAACTTATAAAATCTGGCTAAAATTTACTAAATTTAGCCATAACAGTATAAATTTGGTCATAAATTTAATAAAACAACAAAAAACCATTAAAAAAAAATAAAAAATGATAAAATCCGGCTTTAAAATAATTAAATTTGTTTTTTTACTTTTTGTTAGTCAACAAAATTATTAAATTCAGCTACAGAAGTAAAAACCGTTTAGAAAATCAATAAAATGTTCTAAATCCAACCATAAATTTATTAAATTCAGTTAAAAAGAAATAAATTTAAACAAAAAAATCTAAATCTAGTTAGAAATGCAATCAAAATTTTTGTAAATGTTTAATCCGGCCATAAAATCAATAGAATGTACAAAATTCAACCAAAAATCCGGCTAAGAATTACCATATTTGGCCAAAATAAGTTTAAAGTTGGTTATAAAATTAATAAAAAAGCAAAAAATAATTTGTAAATATTAAATCCGGTTTCAACCTTACTTAATCCGGCCGTATTTTGTTTAAATCCGGCCATCTATGACTAGTTTAAACAACAAAACTAATAAATCCGGCCACAAAAGTAAAAATCTGGCCATAAAATTAATAAAATGTTATAAATCCAATCTTAATCTTATTAAATCCAGCTAAAAATTACTAAATCCGGCCATAACAGTACAAAAAAAAATAATAAAATCCGGCTTTGAAATGATTAAATTTGGTCTTTTAACTTTTTGTTAATCCTCGAAATTACTAAATTTGGCTACAAAAGTAAGAATCCGGTCATAAAATTAATAACATGCTCTAAATCCAACCATAAAGTTATTAAATCCAGTTAAAAAGTATTAAATCCGGCCAAAAAAATTTAAATCTAGTCAGAAATGCAAAATTAAAAGGACTAATTTAGACCCAAATTAAAGATCTTACTACAAATAAAAATGTGGCCATAAAATTAATAGAATTTAACCAAAAATCCGGCAAAAATTTAATAAATCCGGCCAAATTAATGGGTCTAATCTGAACATATTTTAACATCGATGTTAGCTAACATCGCTGTAAAAATTACTTTTTAACCAATCAGGTATTGAGTTTTTTAAATATTACCTAGCAACGTTCAAAATGTTAATTAACATCGCTGTAAAAAATGTTCAAAATACGGCTATAAGTTTAAAATTGGTTAGAAAAGTAGTAAAAAAGTAATAAATGATTTTTTCCGGTTTTTAATTCCTTAAATCCGGCCATCTAAGACTAATTCACGCAACAAAACTAATAAATGCGGCCACAAAAGTAAAAATCTGCCATAAAATTAATAAAATGTTCTAAATCCAATCATAAACTTATTAAATGTAGCTAAAAATTATTAAATCCAGCCATAACAGTATAAATTTGGTCATAAATTTAATAAAATAGCAAAAAAAACTGTAAAACATAAAAAAATAATAAAATCCGGTTTTAAAAAGATTAAATTTTGTTTTATAACTTTTCATTAGTCAACATAGTTTGTAAATTCGGCTACAAAATTTAGGTCATAAAATTAATAAAATGTTCTAAATTTAACTATAAAGTTATTAAATCCAGTTAAAAAGAGTTAAATTTGACCAAAAAATTCTAAATCTGATCAGAAATGCAATCAAAAAATTTGTAAATGTATAATCCGGCTATAGAATTAATAGAATGCACAAAAAAATTGGTAAAAAATTACCAAATCCGGCCAAAACTGGTTAGGAAAGCAGAAAAAAAGCAAAAAATAATTTGTTAATATTAGATCCGACTTCAGCCTTACTAAATCCGGCCTTATGTTGCTTAAATCCGGCTATTTAAGACTAATTTAGGCAACAAAACTAATAAATCCGGCCGCAAAAATAAATATCCGGCCATAAAATCAATAAAATGTTCTAAATCCAATCATAAACTAATTAAATCCGGCTAAAAATTACCAAAACTAGCCATAACAGTGTGAATTTGATCAAAAATTTAATAAAATAGCAAAAAACTATTTGTAAAATATAAAAAATGATAAAATCCGGATTTGAAATGATTAAATTCGGCCTTTTAATTTTTTGTTACTCAACAAAATTACTTAAATTGGCTTACAAAAGTAAAAATCCGGTCATAAAATTAATAAAATGTTCTAAATCCAACCATACAGTTATTAAATCTATTAAAAAAGAGTTAAATTCAAACAAAAAACATAAATTGGGTCAGAAATGCAATCAAAATTTTTGTAAATGTAATCCGGCCATAAAATCAATAAAATGTACAAAATTTAACGAAAAATCACTAAATCCGGCCAAATTAAGTTTAAAATTGATTATAAAATCAGTAAAAAAGCAAAAAATTAAATCCGGCTTTGACTTTATTGAATCCGGTTTTAAATTGCTGCTTAAATCCGGCCATTTAAGAATAATTCAGGCAATAAATCTAATAATTCCGGCCGCAAAAGTAAAAATCCGGCTATAAAATCAATAATATGGTTTTAAATCCGATCATAAACTTATTAAATATAGCTAAAAATCCAGCTATAACAGTGTAATTTTAGTCATAATAAAATTCGGCTTTAAAATGATTAAATTAGGTTTTAAACTTGTTGTTAGTCTACAAAATTACTAAATTAAGCTACAAATGTAAAAATCCGGTCATAAAATTAATAAAATGCTCTAAATCCAACCACAAACTTATTAAATCCGGCTGAAAATTACTGAATCCGGCCAAAAAATTGTAAATCTGGTTTTAAAATTAATAAAATAGCAAAACAAAATTGTAAATACATAATAATAACTACTATTATTAAATCCGGCTCTAAAATTACTAAATTTAGCTATCTACCAATAAAATGAATTAAATCTAGCACCGTCTACACCAGAATGAACAGCAAAATTCGAATTTGGACTCCGAGCTGCTCGGTGAGGAAACAACGCGCATGTTATTAAAATAGTTGCCTTTACAATTGTTGCTAATTATTAAGTTAGAGAAGGTGATGGTAGAGGGATTAGATGTCACCATGACCTTCATTGGCATAAAGACTTAAGCGCATGCAGAAAAATGAAACTTCTAATCTCTACGATTTTTTAAAGTTTTTTTGTATTTTTTTAGCTTTCATCAATATGTTGTCAAAATTTTGACAAAAATACAAAAATCCGGCCATCAAATGTTAAAAAGTATTTGTCCAGAAAATGTCAGCAAAATCCAGTCATTAAATGTTGAAAAATTGCGTAAAATCCGGCCAAAAATTATTAAAATTTTCTCAAAAATACCAAAATCTGGCTATCAAATGTTAAAAAGTGCAAGTATTTGTCCAGAAAATGTCTAAAAAAATTAAACACAACAGAAAAAACATTATAACTATATAAAAATTACAAAATCCGACCATCAAATATTAAAAAGTTGAGCAAATTTTTTCATAAAGTAAAAAATCCGGCTAAATATTATCAAAATTTTGTCAAAAATACCAAAATTTGGCCACCAATTGTAAAAAATGCAAATATTTCTTCAGGAAATGTAAAAAAAAGACAAATCTGTCAAAAAACTATATAAAAATAGCAAAATCCGCCCATCAAATGTTGAAAAAGTGCGCTATACCGTTCATAAAGTAGAAAATTAAGCCATAAAATATAAAAAAATTGTCAAAAAATACTAAAATTTGGTTATCAAATGTTAAAAAGTGCAAATATTTCCGCGGAAAATGTCTATAAAAGACAAATTTGCTAAAAAAGCATTAAAACTATATAAAAATAGCAAAGTTCGGCCATCAAATGTTGAAAAAGTGCGTAATTATGACTGCAAAGTAAAAAATCCGGCTAGTCTTATCAAAAATGTTAACGAAACACTAAAATTTATCTATTAAATGTAACAATGCAAGTTTTTCTCTAGAAAATGTCAAAACAGACAAATCCGTCAAAAATATTAAAACTACACAAAAAATGACAAAATCCGGCTATTAAATGTTAAAAAAGTGAGCAATTCCGTCCATGAAAAAGAAAATTAAGCCATAAAGTATAAAAAAAATATCAGAAAGTGTTAAAAAGTGCAAATATTTGTCCAAAAAATGTCTAAAAAAAGACATTAAAACTATATAAAAATAAGAAAATCCGGCCATCAAATTTTAAATAAATGCCCAATTCCGTCCATAATGTAGAAAATTCGTATCATTTTGTCAAAAATACCAAAATCCGGCCATCAAATGTAAAGAAATACAAATATTTGTCCAAAAAATAATCAAAATTTTGTCAAAAAAACTAAAATCAAGCCATCAAATGTCAAAAGAGACAAATTTGTCAGAATAACATTAAAACTATAAAAATGGGAAAATTCGGCCATCAATTGTTAAACAAGTCTATAAAATAAATAATCTGGTTAAGTGTTATCAAAAATTTATTCACCAAATGTCAAAAAGTGCGCAATTTTAACGATAAAATACCACCAATGTATCTATCCAAAATGCAAAAAGACCCACAAGCACAAAAGACACATACCTCCCAACGTTTACTTCAAATCTTGAAGAAGGAAGCGGTGGGGGGGGGGAGTAATGACAAAATAGAAAGAAGTTTTATATTTTTATGGTTATAACAATATTGTTGAAAGATATGAATTCGGCTAATATTAGGATATATAAGATCTTAAGAGACAGAAAACCTCATACTTTTTGGGAATTTTTCTAAACTTTTGGGAAATTTTTTAGTTATTTTTTTTTAATTTAGAACACAATCTAGTATGTACGTATGATAGATATTAAACTATTTGAGAGAACATTGGGAGATTAATGATTTTTCAATTATTTGTCGATGATAAGACGCTATCAAAGATGAAAAAAACCGCACATCCAAAAATAAACAACTTTCAGTTATGAGCAAGAATTTACAAAGATAAGTTCAGAATCTTTGACAATCTGTGTTACTTTGAATAGCATTACCTATCACCCTGAATTATGATACCCACTTGAATTAAGAGAAAAATACAGAAATGGGCAAAGACCTCAGTTTTGCTTCTTCAACTCTATGTATAAATGGCATATATGTTAAGCATGTCCCACAAACGTATAATAACATTACATATTTTACTTTCATAGTTAAGTATATAAATAATTAAATTTTCATAAATGCTGTGGTCACATAATTTGCTATTGTGTTCAAAACACATTTTCTGTGTACATCTGTAGTGTCAATAGAATTACAAACTTTCTTTATAAATGAGGACGTGCAATTGTTATATTTATCTTTTCATAAATTTAATTAAATTTCCTGTTACTGTAGCTATTCATATAAAGTGAAATTGTAAATAAATATTTTTAGTTTAAACCTATTAACGTGGATTAGTTGTAAATGTAATTCAATATTTCCTTTCATCAAATTACAAGAACGATTAAATTACAAATAAATAAAATTATTACTGAAGGTATATAATTACATTAACATCAGTGTGGGAATCGTATTAATTAACTAATGAAATTAATTATTATTATGTCAACATTACTAATATTGATAAATTTAAATATTAAATAATTATAATAATAATTTATCTTCTACTTTAAGTAAAGTTTGAATAATATTAAGAAAGTATGTAGATAATTTATGCATATTTAAAAATGTAAAAAGTCCTTATCCATTACATAGAAAATTGATGTAGCCACACGAAGCAAATGCCCTCCCACTTAATTTCGAAACAATTTACCAACAAATTTTAAATTACAATTTTTATAAACTGGGAAAGTTTAAAAGGGGGTTAAGTTGTGTTTTATCCGGCGCACCGTCATAGCCGCACTTTGACGATAATATATAGAGCCAAACGGAAGTTTCGGCATCTCACAAAATGCAGAGACATCCTCGGATTTATTTCATTACACACATAAAACCAAACAACAAATCACAGTTTTCCAATAGCGACAAAAATAATAAACGGGAAATTGCGTTTAATGAAATCCCCCTCTGAGCCCTCTCTGTCGTTTTCATTGCGGTGAGCCGCAAACAAAATAATGGAGGTATTTTTGATTACAATTTTTCATATTTCATAAATGCGGTTCTGTTTTTAATTGCGTCATTCGTTTAATAAATGTTTTGTAATTGTCGATTGGATGCAATGTAATACTTTCTATTCTTCATTCTAAGTCCATGAAATTAAATTTATTGGTATTGTATTGTGCATTGTCATGTTTAGTATTCTGCTTGCGGCTGCGAATAGATGAGTTTACATAAAATAGCAACAGTACTTTTCCAACGTTACTGGAAATGTTTTCTTTGTGAAATAAACCACGATTTATATTGTTATAATAGTGCATCTGTTTACATATAATTATCCATGTTTTAAATTAAATCTTTATTAGTTTTTTTTTACTAAATTTTTAAATTTGCATCCATTTTTGCTTAATTTTTACGCTTACCATATTGAATTAATGAAATTGAAATGTTTTAAAAGCTATAATGCAATCACTTAGCTTATTTCAAACAATTTAATAAAAAAAATAAATTGAGTTATATAAAATTAATGTTCTTAATTTATAAATATCTTTGTGGTATCCTTTAATGACTCTCAAATATTCAATTTTTTTTTAATATTCTGCAAAATCTTTTTTTTTTCTTTGATGAATATTGGGAAATTTAAGAAGACAGATTGCCCAATAACTATAATTAACTAAGACATCTTCTAAAACTTTCCAAAAATCTACAAGGTTTACAAAGTTTTTCAATACCTCATGATGACTCCAAAAGTATCTCCACAAATTGCACTACTGACATCTTCTAAAATACTCCTAACATTCAGTTTTCCCGATGTCTCCAAAATGTTTCTTTAAATTTATCTCAGGTGTACTGTGTTCTTTCTAAATATTTACCAAAATCTTCCTTTGTATCTCGCTGACCTCAGAATTTTTTCGATGTCTATTAAGATCAACAATGTTCTTCAACAAATTTAATACGTCCTATAAGTGTTTTCAGTGTTTATGATGAACGCAATATGTTGCGCATATATTTCCAATGTTGCCCAAAAAAGACTTCTCAATATTACATCTGTAAATGTAAGCTAAGATCTCATCATGTCTATCAAGGCTTTTTAACTATTTTTTAAGGTCACCTGTTGTTGGCCAATGTATTTTAAATTTTCTTAATTTTTTCATAATTTTAGGTGTGTAATCCGAATCATGATAGTCAAAAATATCCCAACAATCTTAAATTTAGCCAACAACCCTCAAATAACGCCCAAAATTTGCCCAAAGATTTTTGATATCTACAATGTTGTATTATGTCTTTCAAAATCTTTAAAAACCTTTCCAAGTGTCATGCTGCTCCCAAATATATGCCAAAGTTTTCTTTTGTTTTCCGTTGACCTCAGAATTCTTTTGTTAAGTTCAATAAATGTTGTTCCAATGTCAAACAAGATTTTCCAATACCCAAAATTGTATTTTCTGCTAATTATTCCAGTCTTTTATTCCATATTGTCAAAGCCTCATGATGCCTATTAAGGTTTACAAATAATTTTAAAAGTTTTCTGTAGTTGCCCATTGCATTTTTCAATTTCTTACAATGGCCAAAAAATAAATATCCCAATGGTTTTAAGTTGCGCCAATATTCCTCAAACGACTCCCTTCTTTTGCGCCAGGTATCCTGACTTCCATAAAGTTTATTCGTGTTTTTCAAAATCAAGCCAAATTTAACTTTGGCTTTATGATAACCCAAAAATTGTCTCTCAAAAGACTTTTATCGTCTTCATAGTTTTAGAAGATATCTTGTCAAAAATCGTTAAAGTTCTACTTACAGCTAGAGAATTTCCAGATTCAAGCGTCTTTAAAGCTCATTGCCAAGTTCTAAGATTAATTGGTAAGGTCTATAAACGACGGATTCAAAAACTAAAAAATTTAAATTTCAAAGGCCAATTGTATTAATTGTTTGTTGGTTGTAGAACTTGTTAGAATTTTTAGAACTTTTTGACAAGTATAGAATTACCTTAACGTGTTAAAAATTTATTGAGAGTTTTTATAACTAATCCACTGGTTTTGTAGTATACTTAGAGTTCTACAACTTTATTAACTAATTATTTTACTTATTGGCAAGTTTTAGTTAAAGTTTTAGAGCTTTACTAACGGAACTCAAAACACATTTTGGAGTACTAATGAGTATTACCATTTTCTAAACTTTGTTGATAACAAATTCCAAAAATGTAGTCTAACCTAACATTCTAGAGCACAATTAATGCTTTAAAAATTTCTAAAACTGCTTAAACTTTATTGACAAATTCTATAACTTTATACCAGGTTCTAGAACTCTTCAAAATGTTCTAGAACTTTTGAGTTTAAAGACTTTGGTTTAGAATTTTTAAAACCAATAAAATAAGACTTGGTAACTGTTGATGTAGAACCTAATCTTAGACTTAACCAATCTTTAAGCACATTCATTTTAAATTTGTTTGAACTTTCTGCTGGAACTTGATTAACAAATTTTAACAGATTTTAGAGCACTTTAATCAGTTTTAAGATACAAAAACAAATTTAAAGATTCTTTGGTAAATTCCAAATTTTTTTTGATTTTTTATATAAAAAGTCTAGAACTCACAGACAAAATCTGGTCTATTTTAATTCATTCAACAGATTCTAGAGCACATTTATGAAATTTAGAACTCTCTAAAAGATCTTGCTAAAAGACTGGAAAGAATAAAAAACTGGGAAGATTATATAATTTGTTTAAAACTAATAGAAAGGGTCTAGTTACTTACTCTAGATCCTATTCATAAGTTTTAGTACTCGTTAAATTTTCTGCTTGAAGTTTATTGACAAATTCCATAAGTTCTAGCTAATTAGCAATTCCAGAACTTTTTTGACTCAATAAATAATGGGTCTAAAACCAATAGACCTAGTACCTTTTGATATAGAACTCAAACAAACCTAACACGTTCTAGAGTACATTGATAAAGTTAGTTTTAAAAATTTCTAAATTTGCTGCTTTAACGTCAAATAAAAATTCCATAACTTATCAACAGAGCAAATTGATTAGTAGTTCTAAGGTTCACTGTTATGTTCAAAAACTTATTTTAGCAAATTTCAGAACTTTTTGAACTCAATATATATAATAAGTTTTAAACCAATATACAGGGTCCGGTATTTTTTATGTAAAACCTAACCTAACACATTCTAAAACAAATTTACGAGTTTTAGAACTCCCCTAACTTTTTGCTTGAACTTTATAAACATCAACCTAACAGATTCTAAAGATTATTGATCAGATCTAAGACTGACAAAGATTTATAAGCTCTAAAACTTTTTTGATTTATCACAAAATTAGTCTAAAATCAATAGATATGCTCTTATATATTTTGATGTAGAACTTAACCTAACAAATTCTAAATAAACCTAACCTTACACATTGCAAAAAACATGAATAGTTTTAAAATTTTTTGAATTTTTAGCTTAAAATTCATTGACAAATTGCATAATTCATTAAAATATTCTAGAGCATTTTAATCAGTTTTAGGGCTCATTGATAAAACAAAAAACTCAATAACAAGTCTTAAAACTTTTTTGACTCATTATGAGTTGGTTCTAGAACCCAATAACCAAATTTGGTACTACTGGTGTAATATCTAACTTAACCTAACATTTTAGAGCACATTGATGGGTATTAGAGCTCCCTAAACTTTATTGACAAACTCTATAACTCATTAGCAGTTTCCAAACGTGCTGTAAATCAATTTTAAAAGTCACCCATAAATTGACAAGTTTTATTTGTGTTATTTCCCCCTTGTCGCATAGTGAAGCCAACATAACATTCTATGCCCACAACTGATGTCACGCATTAATTGTGTACATATGTCTCATGAGTAGTTAAATAGGTTTTAGAATTTTTGGTAAAGATTAATGAACACAATAAAATATATATTATATTTTAATTTTAACCTTAACAATCAATGGCTGAAAGTGAATTTTTTTTATAATAATTGTTAATTCAATCACAAATATCAATTTCGTGTAAAATAAATAATGAGCATATACTAAATCAAAGATTTATTGGCATTTTGGTAGATTAAGTGCTGCGTTCTCGTTTATGTCTACAACTGACGTCACATGCATCGATCATGATGGCTTCACCGCGTTGGCAAAAGGCGTGTCTATAAGTGTGTATGGTTTAAGGACAGAATTGTCAGGAATGATTCCGTGATTAACCACCGGGAGCGCTTCACTCGCACTGTAGTAAAATACCGCCCATGGCGCCGATCACCCAATAAAATCAAACTACCAATTGTGTAATAAAAACAGTACCGAACGTAATGGGCGGAGCCATCGGTGGGCTTATTGTTTACACCCAAAAGTATCCTCATCTTTGGTGCTACTTTTAAAGCAAACAAATAATCATTTTGTGATCATTTTTGCGGCATAATTTTTTTTATATAAATATCATTAATATGAACTAAGTTTGAAATAATATAAACAATTTTTGCCACTAAACTTTTTTATTTATTAATATATTTTTACCAAAATAGCTTATTCAAATGTTGTTATTATACTCATAATACTGCCAAAAACGGAAATGAATTATCTTAATTAACTTCCGAGAAAAGCTGCACAATAGTTTTTTTGCGACAATTTTCCCACCTTAAAATTCCAACACATCTTTATTTAGATTTAGAACCCAAAAACATTAATTTGCAGTTGCATAACTTGATAAAAAGTTTTAAAGCGCTTTAATCTAAACGCCCATAAAATTTAACTAAGGTAACGCTCACCTACCCAAGTGTTTCTTATCAAAACATTGAATCTGTAATTTTTTTTTAAATTTATGATAATTAACGCCTGAAGAAAAAAAAATTATGCATCTTATGGCTAATTAACACTTGGGCGGGTTGGCAAAGAACACAAATAAATGCCACACGCCTCTAAATTTTAAACTCAGTTCCCACCAACCTAGCCAAGTGTTGCTAAGAGATTGGATCTATCAATCTTGTTTCTTAATTTGATGATGGTAGGGAACACCAATAAAAGCTTAGTTCTTGCTCACTTAGAAACCAAAGACTCATCGATAAGTACCCGTACATTTTTGACTTATCAAATATTGGATCTAGAACCAATAGACCAATTTAGTACTTCTTTATGTAGGACCTAACCCGGCCACGTTTTAGAACACAGTGATGGGTCTTAGAGCGTTCTGAACTTTCTGCTTAAAGTTTATTGACAAGTTTTAAAGTCCATCAATCAATTCTTGAGCACACTGAGATGATAAAAGATTTATTGACGAGTTTCAAAACCTTTTTGAATCATTATATAATGGATCAATTTTTGGGCAAATGGTTGGGGAACACCAATAAAAGCTATACCACAAGTTTTGAAATTTAGTTCTAGCCCACTTAGAAACCAAAGACTCATCGGCGAGTACCCGTACTTCTTTGACTTATCAAATATTGGTTCTAGAACCAATAGACCAATTTAGTACTTCTTTATGTAGAACGTAACCTGGCCACGTTTTAAAATATAGTGATGGGTTTTAGAGCGTCCTGAACTTTCTGCTTAAAGTTTATTGACAAGTTCTGAAGTCCATCAATCAATTCTAGAGCACACTGAGATGATAAAAGAATCATTGACGAGTTTCAAAACTTTTTAAATTTATTATATAATAGATCTAGAACCCATTGACAAGTTCTGAAGTCCATCAATCAATTCTAGAGCACCCTGAGATGATAAAAGATTTATTAACGAGTTTCAGAACTTTTTTGATTAATTATATAATAGATCTAGAACCATAGACCGAATTTGGTACTTCTTGATGTAGATCTTAACCTAACTTAGCACATTTTAGAGTACGGTAATGAGTTTTAGAGCTCTCTGAACTTAACTGACTGTAGCTTATTACCATACTAGATTATAGGTATGCTCTAGATCAGTTCTAGGTGTCACTGATGAGTTGACAAGTTACTGAATATAACCTAACTTAACAAATTCTAAAACACATCATTACAAGTTTTAGAGCATTCTAATCAATTTGAGGACATATTGACGACAAGTTTTAGAATTTCTCTGATTTATTATAGTATAACAGGTATAGAACCCATAGATCAAAGCATTTTTTAAAAATACCTTACTAAATCTAATACATTATCGAGCATATTTATGAGTTCTAAACTTTTAAGGTTTTTGAATTTGTTAACTTCTTGCTTCCATAGCTCATTTACAGATTCTAGAGCACATTAATCAATTCTAAGACTTCTTAACAAGTTCAAAGACTTATTAGCAAGTTTCAGTACTTTTCTAACTCATATATTGGGTCTAAAACCAATAGACAAGGTTTGGGACTTTTTGATGCAAAAGCTAATCTAACCTAAACCATTCTAACATATAAGCTATTAGTTTTTTAAACTCTAAACTTCTTGCTTGAGTTATATTGACAAACTTCAACTTATTAACAAGTTCTAGAACACAATAATAAGTTCTAGGACTGACTAACAAGTTGAAAGACTAATCTATAACAGGTTCAAAAGCATATTGATAAGTTCTAAGATACACTGATAAGTGACAAGGTCCAAAACTTCATTGGCTCATTAGATATTGGTTTTAAACTCTATAGACTTGATTTGGTAGTTCTTAATGTAGACCTAACCTAACACATTTCTGCTTAAACTTTATTGCATTGACAAATTCCATAACTCATGAACAAGTTCTAGGGCTTTTTAATCAGTTTTAGGACTTACTGCAAAATCAAGTACTTATTACTCATTAAGGAGTTTTAAAACTTCTTCAACTAATTTTGTATTGGTTCTAGTGCTTATAAATCAGACTTGGTAGTTCTTGATGTAGAACCTAACAAATTTTAAAGGTTTTAGAGATTCAAACTTTATTGACAAATTGCATAACTCATTAAAAAGTTTTAGAGGATTTTAATCAGTTCAAGGTTTTAATGACAAAATCAAAGACGCATTGACAAACTCCAGAACTTCTTTGTTTGATTATAAATTGGTTCTAGAACACATACATTGGAAGCGGTACTTCTTGACCCAATCTAACCTAGCACAACAAAATCAAAGATTCATTTAAAAAGTTTTTGATGGAGAACTTAACTAACCTAACCTAACACGTATAAAAGCACAGTTATGAATTTTAAAGCTTTCTGTACTCTCTTCGTAAACTTCATTAGTAAATTCTATAACTCTATATATCATATTTGTAAATTCTATAATTTATTGCTAGATTCTAGAACTTACTACAAAGTCTTGGAATTTATTGAGAACTTAGTAATTTTTGAGTCCATGGGTAACTCTGGAACTTCAGAGATAAATTATTTAGTTGTTGATGGATTCTATATGCTTTATGTTATTGAGTCCACCAGGAGGTTTAGATCTTTATAAACAAATTCTAAATTTCTAAAACTACATTGACAAATTCTAGAGCTTAAAAATATGTTATACAAAGCGTACTCTAGGCTTTACTGTCAAGTTCTAAAACAAGATTTAGGACTAACCAAACATTAACGACAAACTTTTTACTTAGCTTATTATTTGCTGAAGAGATATAGAATTCACTGATCTATTAGAGTAGAGCTTACTAACGCCTTCTATGGGTCAATAACAACTTTCAAAGCATTATTGACAAGATCTACTTTTTCCTGAAAAGTTTGAAACCGCATAGACTGAATAACTTACGATAAAAACATAAAAAATGCCAAAGAGATGCTAGGCATACTGATGAAGCGTGCATACCCCGAAACACTAGTGTATGTATATCATATTGAGGGGAATAGCTGATTGATTACATGGAATCATTTATTACTTTTCTAACATACGAAACTACAATAATGTGAATTGAGGTTTTGTACTATGAGTAAATATTTATTTAATATCTTGTACATTTTTTTAATACCATGAGAAATGTTAGCTAATAGGATTTGCCAATTATGATCATTAAATAATTTTAAATTTTAAGTTTTCATTTTATTATAGGAATATTAAAATAATCCATAAAAGCAAGAATAGCAAAACTGATAATAAAAACAAAAATAAAATCCACAAATAGCCATTCCGACAAATAATAAAGCAGCAATTAATTTCATGTCCATTACGTAGGAAACAGTAAAATGTATTATTGCACTTCCCGGTGCATTTCGTCAGTGCATTTAACAATTATATTAAATTCTTTATGCTTTCTAATTAACAAACTTGAAATGAATGCATTTGCTCTTAGCACTCTGCTTAATTTAAAGTTTTAAAACAACCTTAACGGATTTAGTAGGAAAAAGGAAAATTATGTATGAGGTCAAGAAGCATTGAAAGCTAATCCCCAATTAAATAAAACGACTGGTTTTTTGTTATTCTATACATGTGTAGAAAGAATTCATTCTATCCCTCCTATAAATATGATATCCGCACAGATTGTCTCGTAGTTGTTGAAAGGTGAAACGTGAGGTAACAGCTTTGATAATAAATGGTGTCGCTCATCTCCTGTTGCATTGTGAATTAATATCGTTTTGAAAATGTTGTTGAGGTGTTGGTTGATGTGTCTGAGTGTTTTCCCGTGCATCGGTTATAGGATTTTGTGTATATTTCCACACCAAATGAAAAGCCATTTCGACGTGTTCGAGCCGATGTTAAGGGAGCTGAGTGCACGCGGCCATGAAGTAACTGTTATTAGCCATTTCCCGCAAAAACATAAAATCCCTCGGTATAAGGATATAAGCTTAAAAGGCACCACCGACATCCTCGTCAGTGCAGTTTCGTTAAATCAAATCAGCCGTTCGAGATTAGACAAGTATTTCACCTCAAAGTTGATAACGGACTTTTCCGCGGTGGCGTGCCAGCAGGGATTATCCTCTCACGTCCTGCAGGATTTCATCGGTAATCCCGGCGTATACGATCTTGTCCTGGCAGAGTTCTTCAGCAGCAACTGCTTTCTGGCAGTGATGCGCCGCGTACGGGCGCCCCTAATTGGTGTCAGCTCATGTGTTTTGCTGCCTTGGACGAACGCGTACTTCGGCAACCCGGATAATCCTGCTTACGTGCCCCTCGTTTTCATGGATTATTCCAATGAGATGTGTTTCTTTGAGAGACTCGAGAACGCTCTCGTTTATCTGGCTAATAAGGTGTTTTATAAATATCTCAGTGTCGGCCCGGCAAATGCCATAGCGGATAAATATTTAAGTGGAGATTCTGATGTTGAAACCTTTGCCTATAATGCAAGCTTACTACTCACCAACACCCATTTCACACTAAATCAACCCCGACCATTCGTGCCCAACATTATCGAAATCGGCGGGATTCATCTTGGAAAGCCGCAACAATTATCAGCGGTAATTTTTGATTTTCCTTTATATATTTATGATTGCATGTTGTCTATTTGATTACCCCGTCATTTGAATAATATATTATAAAATTACTCACATTAAATCCAAGGCCGCATTAACCATTATGGCTAAAACCCCAAGCGAAACTAGCATTTTCACTTTATTCCATTTTATATATTCCAACTAAAGCGAAATAAATCATCATGATAAATATCTGTCATCGTGTTTCATGATGAATGCGTCGCGTTTAATGTCCCCATAATAGGTTTAAAAGGAATATTTTGTGTCCCCCTTATGTGTGTTTAGTTTTTTTTTTCTACTACAACCCACCCACCTCCTATGGGAAAAAAAGCCCACATTCGAATTACATTAGCGTTATGCGTCTTGTCAGTATAATTTAATGTCAATCAAAAATTATTTATTTATAAACAGGAAGTGTCCATTTGTGGTAATAGAAAACTTAAAGCATTAATATTATAAGAAGCATGGAATCGATTCAAATTGTAATTATGTTTGTCTGTGTTAGTTTGAATGGAAATTGGATTACAATTTACTTAATATATTTTAAATATTAAATGATTTGATATAAACTACTACCACCTGTCACATATAGATATGTATAATGTATAGGTAATTGTGATTTTATGTCAATTTTTCCAACCAGTGAGATGCTATGCACACTGATTAAGGGCAATTTAAATGAAACACATCATTTATTAAATTTAAACGCATTTTCTGTATTGTGAAGTAACTAATATTAAGTAAAAGTACTGAATATATTGGTAATCATTGCAAAAAGTAAGTTGTTATTGTCTAATAATGTTTGGGAAATTAGTACATTTAATTTCAAATGAATTGGATCAAAACATTTTTTTTTCCAACATTGCTTTGTTCATGAAAATATATAAATTTTTTTAATAATGATTTTTTTTTTAATTGTATTTTTGATCGTTATAATATTATTCAATTGACAATGATTTTAATAACTAGACTGTAAAAAGTAAAGAATGTAATTTAATAAATTTTTGATTAATATTTAATAGTCATCTCTGATTTGATCTCACCATATTATTGAAACTAAATTAAAACAAGTTATAGCATTTTATATCAATATCATGAAATGGACAAATATATTAAATCTTTTATTGAAACCTAACTTGGAAAAAAGACTTTACTCAGATCTACTAAACAACTCACTACTATCTTGGCGTCATCTCTTGCAGAACTTACCTCAAAATACAATCAAGATAGGTTTAATTTCTCTGCGTTAATCCTAAAACAAATTTTCAAAATTAAAGGTAAGAAAAGTCAGAAAAAATGTTGGAGTCCTTTTGGAACTTAAATATTGAATTACACAATGCAAACAATGCATTTTTAAGCATATTTTTTGTATGTTAATGTATGAAGTAAATAGGTTTTTGTGCAATTATTGCTCAACTTCATTTTTGCAAAAAAATTCACAAAATTTATGCTGAAATAGTTTATTTTATTATTTTTTTATAAAAAAAAAACATGCATTTTGTAGCAATTTTCTTTAAATTTCATACAGAAAATAATGTTTAATGCAGTTGTTGATGATTTTTTTAAAGAAAAACCTAATAAATACAAAAAAATAACAGATCAAATCTGTTAAAACTCTGCTTTTTTGTAAATATATTAAGGTATATGGCATTTATGTACAATTTTTGATGAATTTATGTAGTTTATGATATTTTTATTAATTTTTATATTGATTAAAAAAAAAAACTATCGTATTACTGGATTTTTGATGAATTTCATGCATTTTTGGGCAATTTTTGAACTTATTCTTATAGAAACCTTCATTTTCTGCAACAGTTTTTATACATTTTATGCAATAAAAGCATTTTAGAACAATTTTTGTTTTATGCAGTAAATAGTTTTTTTTATCATTTTTTGCAAAAACATTTTTTAAAATTTTGTTAATGAATTTTATGCAAATAATGCATTACTTTATAAAAATGTATAGATAAAAGAGTTCTCTAAGCAATTTCTGTAAAATGTTGTACAATAAAATAGTTTTTTCTGCAATTTTTCATGATTTTTTTGTAAACAGGGTATTTTTTTTTTCAAAATTCTACATAAATTAAATGGAAATAAATATGTTTTTTGCCAATGTAAAATAAATTTAGTAAATGATTTTTTTTGTGAAACTTTTAGTTATTTTTTTAATGGAACCACTAATTTTTTGCAAGATTATTAATATTCAAACATCAAAAATGCAAGAATGATTTGTTTTCTGCAATTTTGGACAATCAAACGTAAGAAATGCATTTTTTGCGCAATTTAAATTACATTTTTGCACAAACTTTTTTCAGTTTTATTTATTTCTTTTTCAGCAATTTAATGCAAAAAATGCATTTTATGTCTTATTTCTATTATTTTTTTGTTGATTTTTAGAAAGTAAACTTATTTACGATTTTTTTTTAATTTTCTCATAAAAAAACCAATTTATTACTAGATTTTTGATGAATTTCATGCAAACAATGCATTTTTAAGCACATTTTGAACTTCTTCTTATACACTCAGATGTATAAAAACCGGGTCATTCGATAATTTTTTGCAAAAAAACCGGGACTTTATTTTTATAAAACTTTTAGTGTTTTACAATCAAACAGACCATCAGGATGTAAAAAAAACAACAAATAGTACTTATCAGTTTATTTAATTAACATTAATAAGCAAAAACAATAATGTACGTATACACGAAAGAAAATGCATTTCCTTAAAATAAACTTAACAGATTAATAATGAAAATTTTCTTGAGCTCTAACTATTGCCTGCATATGGCGGCCCATGCCACTAATTAGTTCAAGAATATCATTTTGTGGAATCTTCTGCCATTCTTCTCTCACGAAGCTGATTTATTGTTGTTGGTGTAACACACTTGCTCAGCATGTCCCAAACATATTCTATAGGATTTCCATCTGGGGTACATGCAAGTCAGTAGAATTTTCTTATTCCAACTGCAACCAAGTATTCTGTGACGCACCTTGCAGAATGTCGTCTCGCGTTATCCTGCATCAAAATAAAGCCATCCATAAATGAAGCAAATGGGACTACGTAATTTTCCAATACCTTTTCAATATACCGCAGTGCAGTCAGCGATCCTCCATCAATAACAATCAATTCGGTGCAGGCATCCATTGATATTCCTACCCATACTATCAAGGAACCTCCACCATGGCTAAGCCGGAGCTTAAAGGTGCACTCCGCAAATTGTTCTCCCGTTCGTCTCTATACTTGTTTTTTTTTCCATCTGGCTAATGTAAACAGAATTTAGACTTGTTAGTAAACAATATAGTCCTTCATTGTGCCAATGTCCAACTCAAATGTTCGCGAAAAAAATGGAGTCTGCCTACTTGGTGACTTGGGAGCAATTTTGGTTCAGCTGCTAGTCTACAAGATTTTAAACCAGATTCTTGCAACTTTCGACAAACTGTCCACACACTCACAGCTGTACTACGAACCTCACGGAGATGCTTTCTGCTCTTTACCAAAGTCACATAACAATTCCGTAGAGTAGTACAAACAATAATCTTGGTCTGCAAGTATTTCTGACGGTTTTCCTAAAAATCTTTCAAGTGCTCTTTGGATGGTAGAAAAAACATACCGCTGGCATCTTCCATCTGCCCCAAGAACAACAGCTTTTACAATCTTTAGCACTTAGAACTATAATCAACACACCAATCTGCCTTGAGAATGACAGTTAATCGAAAACAAACAAATTAACCCAATTAACCTTGAACCTTCAGTGTACAATGTCAAATGAGCAATAAGTAGTGAAGTACGCATACCTTTAAATTTTATTTTTGCTTATTAATGTTTATTTAATAAACTGATAAGTAGCATAAGTTGTTTTTTTCTGCATCCCTCATGGTCTCTTTGATTGTTTGATTGTAAAACACTAAAAAGTTCTTTGCAAAAAAAACTGGATTTTTTGCACCTGAGTGTAGAAACCACTATTTTCTGCTACAGTTTTGATACATTTCATCCAATAAAAGCATTATAGAGCAATTTTTGTTTTATGCAGTGAATAGTGTTGTGTGCAATTTTTAATATTTTTTTACAGAAAAAAAACATTTTGTAGTGAATTTAAAGCAATTAATGAATTACTTTATAAAAATGTTGAGATAAAAGAATTCTCTAAGCAACTTTTGTAAAATGTTGTACAGTAAACAAGTTTTTTTGCAATTTTTAATCATTTTTTTTGTGTAAAGGCTAATTTTTACAAATTTTTTTATAAATTAAAATAATTTTTGTGATTGTGGTGATTTTTCTAAGCAATTTTTAATGACTTTTAAAAAGTAAACGTTTTTTTGTGGCGACTTTGGATTCATTTTATGTATTTTTTAAGTTTTTGGTATATTTTTTTTAATATTTAAACAGTTTAAATAATTTGTACAGCAATTCTTGATCATTTATTTTTTATTAAAAAACCTTAAATTCTACAAAAAATTATAGAATTTGATGCAAAAAAAATAAGGCAGTTTATGTAAATTTTGAAATTTTGTACTCTTTTTGATCAATTTTTTGCTTTCAAAAAACGGCTAGGCAGATTCTTTAATTCTAGGCATCTTAAAATCATTAACAAAATGCAACTTTTTGGTAAATTTATTTTAAATTTAAATAATATTTTATGTAATTTTTTAAGTTTTTTATTTTTTTTTAAATTCCTGTAATTTTTATTTTAAATTGAAGTGGTGGTGTCAGTTTTATAACAAATGGTGTATGGTAAATCGGTTTTATCCGTAAGTTTTGTTGAATTTTAGAAAAAAATCGTTTTTTTGTGCAATTTTTGGTCTTTTTTAGTGTAACACGCATTTGGTACAAGATTTTTAGATAGTTTTATGCAAGTTTTGTTTAATTTTATGCATTAAATAGTTTTGTATAAAATTTTTAATTATTTTCTTATTAAAAATCCTAATTTTTGATAAATTTTATGCAGTAAACGAATACTTGTTCACTTTTTTTTAGAAAACCAAATTTTATGTAGTAAATTAATTTATTGTGCAACTTTTAAGTTTTTTTAATTGAAAAACTCAATTTCTGCAAGATTTCTGTTGTTCAAACATAACAAATGCATTTTCTACGCCATTTTTGATGTATTTTTATGGAAATAGCAATTTTGATTAAATTTTCAAATTTTCAAATTTTTTCAATTTTTAATTTTATTTTTTAATTACAATGCAAATATGCAAGTTTTTAATAAATTTAATGTAAGAAATGTATTTTATGCGTCATTTTTGACAGATTTATTTAATTTTTAATATGTTTTTACTGAAAGCAGCAAGATTTTTTAAGAATTTTATAAAAAAAATTATTAGTTTTTTTAGAAAAACTTAGTTTGTTGAAGGTTGTAATTAAAGTGGCAAAAATAAAAAAAAAATTTGGCACTTTAATTACAAATAATAAAGTAAATTATTTTTTAATGAAAAACTTATGCATTTTTGTTAAATTGTATGCAGTAAATAGATGTTAATTATTTTTTTATAAAACAACTTTATTTCTGCAAGTTTGGTGGGTTTTTGTTCCATTATTGATAATTTTTCTATTGAAAAAAACAATTTTTTTAATATTTTTTAAGAAGCTTTATACAAACAATGCATTTTTAAGCAATTTTGTTGAATTTTATACAGTAAATGTGTAAAATTATTAATAAATTTTTATTAAAAAACGTAATTTCTGCAAAAATGTTTATAGAGTTTTATGAATTTTATTAATATATGTAAACAAAACAAACTAGTACAAATAAAAAAATAGTATAAAGTAAATAAAATAATCTAAATAATTACTGAAACTTAACAAACAATTGATAATATTGAAATTGCAAATAAAAACAGAATTTAAATTAGACAATTAAAACACATCATTAAATATAATATAGAAGCGAATGGAAAGTGATTCGGGACCAGATAAACCACAAAAAGAAATAAGAAAAGGGGAGACGGAGAACGAAAATACAGAAATAATAGCTAGTAAGAGAAAACGTGGCGAAGTAAGCCCACAAACTGAGTATAAAAACAAGAAAACCACAATAGAAAGAGTACTTAACCCAGATATGGACGAACTAAAGGAGATGATGCAAGAAAT
This sequence comes from Tachinus rufipes, assembly GCA_963932245.1. NCBI lineage: Eukaryota > Metazoa > Arthropoda > Insecta > Coleoptera > Staphylinidae > Tachinus > Tachinus rufipes. Next base: position 117,907,023 of record OZ010745.1, read on the forward strand.
GATTTAAGAAATAAAAAACATTAGAAACGACCAAAAACAACACAATAAAGAAATGCAAGAAATGAAAGAAGAAAATCTACAGTTGAAAATAGAATTAATTAAACTAGTAGATAGAATGGAAGCAATGGAAAAAAGAGAAAAAAAACATAGCATAGTGATAAAAGTAATGGAAGAAAAGAACGTAAGTAAGGATACAGTCAAGGAGATGCTTAAGATTAAATTAGGTATGAATGTAAATATAAGAACAACTAAAGCCATTAAAGTAGGAAAAGATACAATGATAATAGCAGAAATAAATAGCTGGGAAGAAAAGCAAGACATCATAAAAAATAAAAATAAACTAAAAGACAAAGATGTTTATAGATGTTTATAGAAACGAACTAAGCATACAAGGTAAACTAAGAGAAATTGCAAGAGAAGAAAGAGGAAAAGGACTCAGAGTAATAGTAAAATATAAGAAGACAATAATAGATGAGAAAACATGGGAATGGGATGAAAGAAAAGAAACAATAATTCCAAAAAACTAATACTAAACAATAAAAGAAGATCAGAAAAAATCACAAGGACAATAGCAATGGAATTGGACAATGTAAAAGAAAAAAGAATGAATAAAAAAAAATGAAAAAAAATGCATGGAAAGTATCAAATAAAAAGATAGAAAAACAAAAAAAAAAGAGAGAAGAAAGAAAAAGGAGTGAACTTGAGACTAGGAACATGGAACATAAGATGATACAAAAATAAAGCTGAGGAGATTGTAGAAAAAATGATCATACAACATATAGAAATATTGGGAGTAACGGAAACAAAAAAGAAGGGAACAGGAATTGAAAAGATACATAAAGGATATTGGTTTATATGGTCAGGAGTCGAAATGAAAGATAGAGCAAAAGGAGGAATAGGAATAATAATATCACCGGAAAAAATAAAAGATGTAATAATAGAACGATACGGCAACGAAAGATTAATGTCAATACAAATGAAACTAAATAAAGAAATATGGACACTAATAATAGCATATGGCGAAAACGATGACTCTATGAAAAAAGAAAAAGACAAATTTTTTGAGGAGATTAAAAAAAAAATGGAACAAGATTAAAAACGTAAAAGTAGTAAGACAAGCAGAGATAGGAAGCGATCATTATCTACTAAAAATGGACATGAAGTGGAATAAGGAAAAAACAGACAAAAGACGAAATAAAATAAAAAAAAGATAAAAACATACAAACTAAAACAAACACAAATACAAGAGCAATATCAAAAGATACTAAAAAAGAAACTAAAAGAAAAAGAAAGGAAAATAGACATTGAAGGAAAATGGAAAGAATTTAAAAACAGTTTATTAGAAGCGACTAAAGAAACTTGTGGAACAACAAAAATTGGAAACAAAGATATTAAAAAAACTGAATGGTGGTCAGAAAACATTAAAAAAAAAGATCAAAGATAAAAAAGAAAAACTATACCTTAACACTAATCAGATAGAAGATTACGAAGTATACAAAATAAAAAGGAATGAAGTAAAACAAGAAATGAAAAAAGCCAAACAAGAATCTTGGATAAAATTTGGTATAGCTATGATTGAAAACTACAGAGAAAATCAAAAATTGTTTTATGGAACATTAAAACTTTTTAAACAAAAAAAAAAGAACACAATATGATGAATATGAAAGACAAATATGGAAAGATAATAACAAACGAAGAGAAAATCATGCAAAGATGGAGACAACATTTTGAAGAAATGACTGACAATACTACAGTAGAGATCGAGACCCGAGAGAACAAAGAAAATATACAAAGAGAGTCGGACACAGGAGGGATGGAGGAGATAACAGAAGAAGAAATAATAGAGGCAATAAAAAAACTGAATAACGGAAAGGCAGCAAGAATAGACGAAATATCACCAGAGATGATAAACTACATGGGAAAAGAAGGAATAACACAGTTAAAAGAGCTTCTAAATGAAATAATTAAGAAAGGAAAAACCCCAAGAGAATGGAACATAGAAATCATACTTCCAATATACAAGAAAGGGGATAAAAGAAATTGCAACAATTACAGGGGAATAACAATAACAAGTGTTGTCAACAAAATTCTAACTAGAATTCTAGAAAAAGAGATCAACTGGAAGTTACAATAGAAGATAGTCAATGTGGATTCAGAAGAGGAAGAAGCGCCCAAGACCTGATCTTTATTCTACGTCAAATAAGCAAAAAGTTAATAAAGAAAAAAAAAGACATACACATCTGTTTTGTAGATCTCGAAAAGGCTTTTGACAGAATTCGTAGAAAAGAAATATGGAAAGAACTAGAAAACAGAAGGATTGAGAATGCAATGATTAAAATAATAAAGAACATGTATAAGGAGAATTCAAACATAGTTAGAACAAATAATGAGGAATCGAAAGAATTTTCTACAAAACAAGGTTGTGTGTTGAGTACTATTTACAATAGTACTAGACAAGGCAATTAAGGAAGCAAAAAAAAAGATGAAAGCATTAAAGATTGGATACTGGAAAATGAAATCAACACAAATTACAGAACTACTATTTGCAGACGATATGGCAATTGTAGCAGAATCAAAAGAAGACCTACAGCACAATATGGATATATTAATAAAGGAACTGACAAAAATAAACATGAAAATAAACATTGAAAAAATGAAAATCATGATAATAGCAAAAGAAATTAAAACACACGAAATTAAAATACAGAAAATTAAAATTGAACAAGTAGAACAATTCAAATATCTAAGAACAATAATACAGAGTAACGGTAAAATAGATAAAGAAATAGAAGACAAAATAGGAAAAACAGGGAAGATATTTAACATGCTCAAAAACACCTTTTTTAACAGAAAAGAAATAAAAAAAAGTACAAAAACAGAAATTGTAAAAAGAGTAATTCGACCCACTCTAACATACAGCAGTGAAACGTGGACCATGACAGAAAAACAAAAAACGAGAATAAACGCTATGGAAATGAGGTTTCTCAGAAAAATAGAAAATAAAACAAGATAAGATAAAATATGGAACGAGACACACAGACAGAACCTCCAGATTCGACCAATAAACGAACAAATTACAGAAGGACAGATGAGATGGTTTGGACATGTATGCAAAATGAGTGAAAATAGAAACACAAGAAGAATATATGCGACACGAGTAACAGGGAAAAACCAAATAGGTAGACCAAGAAAGGAGTGGAACGATGCAATAAGAGAAGAAGCAAAAAGAAAAGGGACAAAGTGGGAAGAGGTAAAACGGATAACCCGTAACAGAATGAAATGGAAAGACTTTTACAGAATAAAACCTGACTAAAATAAAAATGTACGCCTTACACTGTAACGGTAGAAAGGCTTAGGATTAAATAAAATAAAATGAATTTTATACAATATATAAGTTTTATGTGCAATTACACTACACAACATTAATTTTCGGCAAACATTTTGATAGTAAAAAATGCATTTTCTGCGCCATTTTTAATGAATTTGTCAAGGTAAATGAGTTTTTCTGCATTTTTTTATAAATGTTAAGCACAAATATTTTTTCTGCAATTTTTAAATATTCTTTGATGGAAAAACTTTTTTTTGCAGTTTTGGTTGATTTTAGAAAGAAACCTATTTTGATGAATTTCATCCAATTTTTGTTAAGTTTTATGGAAAAAAAAGTTTTTTGGGCAATTTTTGAACATTTTGTTACAGAAAAACACATTTTCTACAGTATATTGATGTAAGTGGGTTTTTAAGCAATTTTTATTAGAAAATAAACGTTTTTTGGAACAATTTTTGATCAATTTATTTAAAACAATCAATTTACTACTAGATTTTTGGTCAATTTTATATATTTTGAAAAAAAATTTGATCACATTTTCATAAAAAACTTATTTTTTATAAAATGCATTTTTGAGCAACTTTTGTTGAATATTATGCAAAAAATGTATCGCTTATAAAATTAACAATAAATTTATTGATTGTTTTTGTTAACTTTTAGAAAAAAATTTCATCATCTTCATATAAAAAAGCCTTTTTATTGCAAAATTATTGTTAAAATTTATGCAAACAAGACATTTTCTGGCACTTATTGATCAGTTCCTTATTGAAAACACAAGATTTTTAACAAATTTCATGCAAGAAAGGCGTTTTTGAGCAATGTTTTGCTAAGTTTTATGCAGTATATAGTTTTTTGTAAAATTTTTGATCTTTTTCTTACAACAAAAAATTTATTATTTATTAAATTGTTAAAATAAAAAGGTTTTTTGTGCAACTTCGATCAAATTTGTGCAGTAATTAGATTTTTTGTGCAATTATTGAATAATTTCTTACAGAAAAACTAGTTTTCTAAATGTTTTAATTAAATTTTATGCAAAAAATATTTTTTTGATAAAATTATTCAAATAAAAAAGTTTTCTGAGCAATTGCTGTTAAGTTTTGTGCAGTAAAAAGATTTCTTACGGAAAAACTTATTTTTTGCAAGTTTCTTTATAAATTAATTACAATTTTATTGAATTTTAATTAACGTTTTTGTGTGCAATTTTTGGATAACTTTTTCTAGAAAAAACTGACTAATTAGGTAGACTTTTGATGAATTTTACGCAAATTATGCATTTTAAAAAAACCTTAACAAAAATTTTGATAAACTCAATGCAAGAACAGCATTTTTGTTGAGTCTTATGCAGTAAATATTTTTTTGTGCAATTGGTGATCATTTTCTTACAGAAAAACACTATTTCTATAATATTTTTAACACATTTTATGCAATCGGTGCATTATTTGTGCAATTTTTATTGAATTAAAAAATTAAGGTTTTTTTTAAATTATTTTTTCATGTAAGATTTTTGATAAATCAAATGTAAAAAATGTATTTTCTGCTCTAATTTTGTTAAATTTATTGACGTAAATAATTTTTCTACAAAGATTTTGCTGACTTTTAAAAAGTAAAAGTTTTTGTATGCAATTTTTTATTATCATATATAAAATCCAAGTTTATGCAAACAGGGCATTTTTTGCCCGATTTAAGATCATTTTCTTATATATTTTTTTAAATGTATTAATTCAAGAAAAAAATGTATGTGTGTATTGTACAATTTTTGATCATGTTCTTAGAGAAAAACACACTTTCTACAAGATTTTTGTAAATTAGTAGAATAGTTTTCTCATGGAAACCCTATATTTATTATAAATGTATAGTAAAACCATTGTAAGAGATTCTGCGGCATTTTTAATGATTTTATTATCTAATCAAAATTTTTATTATGTTTTTAGAACAATTTTTTGTGCAAATCTTAATTATTTTATTTTTAAAAATATTAATTTTTTTATGTTTTTTGATTAATTAATGCAACATTTTTGATGAGTTTTATGCATTAAAGAGTATTTTGTGCAATTTTTGTGATTATTTTTCACCAAAAAACTAAAATTTGCAAGATTTTTGATAACTTTCATGCAGTAAATTTTTTTTCTAAAAAAAATGGATAATTTTTTAGCAAAAATTTATTTGGAATCAGTTTAAGTTGAATTTTATGCAATAAATAATTTCTAAAGCAATATTTGTTTATTTTTTAAACAAAAACTAATTTTTGCAAAATTGATTTTAATTTTTTTCAAGAAAAATTTGTTTTTTTGTTATAAAATTTTTCATGAGCTTATTGAAATATGTATTTTTGTGCCACTATTAATATAAATACTAAGGCCAATCATGTAGTTTCATAAAGTTTTGTGTGCAGTATTTCATTCATTTTTATAATTTTTTAGTCAAAAACCTAATTTCAACGAGATTTTTGTTAAATTTTATGAAGTAAATGGGTTATTGTTTGATTTTTGATCATATTTTTAAAGAAAACCTAAATTTCTAAAAGATTATTAATTAATTTCATGCAAAGAATACAATTTTAAGCAATTTTTGTTAAATTTGAAAAAAATTTAGGCGATTTTTGTGTTTTTTTTATTAAAAAAACTAATTTCTTTGAAAAATTAATTAAATTTTCTGAAAAAATGCTTTTTTATGAATTAATTAAGTTAAATGACATTTCTGTGCAACTATTGTTAATTTTTTGCGGTAAATTGTTTTTTTTTTGCAATTTACTGCTAGATTTTTGATAAATTTCATGTTAACATTGTATTTTTTAAGCAATTCTTGATTATATTCTTACGAAAAACCTTAATTTCTACAACCATTTTAATACATTTCATATAAGAAATGCATTTTTGAGTAATTTTTGTTTTGTTTTATGCGGAGTAGATGTTTTGGTAAAGAAAAACTTATTTTCTACAACATTTTTAATAAGTTTTATGCAAACAATCAATTTTTGAGCATTTTTATATACAGGTTTTTAGAGCAAACGGCTATTTTCTGCAAGATTTTTGATGAATTTAATAAAAATGTATTTTTGTGCCACTTTTAACACAAATAATAAAGTAAATCGAATAAAGTTTTTGTTGAATTTTAAAGAGTTTTGATAATTTTTTTATAAAAAAACCTATTTTGTACACATTTTTTGATAAATTTCATTCAAATAATACATTTTTAAGCAATTTTTGTTAAATTTTGTTGCAATAAAAACAGTTTTTTGAGCTATTGTTATTTATTTTTTTCTTAAACATTTTCTAAAAAAAACTTCTAAAATATCTTTTTTTTCATGTTGAGATAAAAAAGCTTTTTGCGCAAATTCTGTTAATTTTGTGCAGGAGATAGTTTTTTGTGCAATTTTTATTTTTATTTGATAATGCAAATGCAAAAACTGCATTTTCTGCAACATTTTATAAAACATTTTTGACAACTGCGGATGTTCAATTCAAAAACAATTTTTTTTTTTTCGGAAACATTGTTAACAGTTTAGGTCAATGTCAAAACTATATAACATCTTATTTAACGCAAAAAAAAGAAACGGAAACGGAATCGGAAATTTACTCAAATTTTTAGAAATATTGCTAACATATCAGAAACAGTAATTTAGTTTAGAAACTCAACTTTTTTTTTTAATTTGGAAAACTTTTTGACAGTTCTGTAGTGGAACTTCCGTGAGTCGTTTCGCTATCGAATCGAATCGCCTGACGTCATCGTGACGTAGTACTCGATATCGAAAGCAATGCGATACCCACATCGTAGTGCTAGCACTGGAACATGATTATTTCATTTTGGAAATTAATTAATCTAAATTAAAGTAAAATCATTTGTTTTATTTTTGTTTGAAGTAATAGAACAGAATAGAATAGACAGATGCAAATCTAGGTAATTTAAGGCCAAATAAATTGTTTTTTTTTTTGTGTTCGTCTAGAAGTAGTTTATGACAAGATTTGTAGAAGCAAAACAATTGACCGCTGTTATTGTTAGATTAAATTAAAATTATTTGATTATTTCATAATTTATTTCAATTCTATTTATTTTTCCATTTCATGTATTTCCAAATTATATTTAAATAATTAAACCCGCATTAATTTTAATTATAATGTAAATATAACAATGCATATATTTAAAAAAAAAATTATAATGCATATTTTATACAATCCAACGAGTTTTCCAAATACACAATGCAGTTTATTGTATTATTTTAACGTGTTAATGGTTTATATACATTAATAGTTTTAAATTTTTAATACTAGTAGTTATCGATTCATAATAATCCTTTTTCCATACTCACAAACACATCATTTTATAATAAAAAATTAATGCCTGATTCACAGAAGTAATTTTTCAACATGACAAGGTTGATTATTGATTTGAATTAAAATTCTTATTTATAAATTATTCGGAATATTTACTTGAAATTGCAATGATTTTCGTTGTCATTTAATTTCCTATTGTCGCGACACGTTTTCCGTTCCGGTCTGCTGGATATTAAGCTTAATTGATAATGAAAACGGCAGCAGCAAAAAAAATAATAGGGAAAATGGGCGGTTGGAGGGGGCAGGGCTCTACGTTCAAAATAAATTACACGAGCTGCACCACTGGTAATGTAAATTGAGTATTATTTGATTAGAGACTGCTGAATTTATGTCACATTTTAAATTAGTCTGGAGCCGTTTTATTTTTGTTCATGTACACAGAAGCTCACTAATTTTATATATTATAAAAAAAAAGTTTTGAAAAAGGAATATTATTTGAATAATTCACACATTTAATGCATATTCACCACCACATTGAACAATCCCCATTAATAATATTCGTTTATTGATCCTCCACAAAATGAAATAGAGATTAAGAATGACACAGGGATGAATCGGATTGATGGGCTGAATCGTTGGAGTGGGGTGGATTTCCATAAAATTCCGACGAATACAGTGAAATTAAGTTAAGGTCCACAGATGGCGGCAGTGACGGCTCTCCGACAGCTGTTGCGCTCCCGGAATATTCTCTCTTTATGTGTCACTCCGGAAAATATCAGTTTTAATTTGATTGTGCGACCGGAGCTCACACATTTTCATCGATTGTTGCTATTTAATGACTTCGTTAGATGCCGAGTTATTTTTATTAAGATTTCCTTGTTTTAATTAAAACAGTATTGGTAATTTTGTTGTGTTTTATTGACAATTATTTATCAAGTATTATTTTGGATAATACTTGAACTGTCAATAATATTCCTTCATGTTTTTAGTTGCAGAAACGTCGCAGTGTGATAGAATTTATAAACTGAGCGTCGCCTTAAGCTCAACAAAATATATTTTATGAGAAGAAAAATTGTTGTCAATTATCAATTTTATGTAAAAAAGTCAAAAAACTTTTCAAGTTAAACTATGATTTTTTATTCTCAAAGTTTTTAAAGTTACAACTTTTTAAATTTATTAACATCCTAGAAAAAATGGTATTGGGGCGGTTGAGCCTGTAAACCAATTTTTTAAAACACAGTTAGGACAAGATATATCTTCCTCCTTTAATTTTGGAAAACATTAAGCTTTGTCACCATCTATAGACAACAAAACTATCAAAAAGATTAAATTTTACAAATTAATTGAATTTTAAGAATGAGTAGTATTAAATAAATTTATTTAAGTAAAAAAAATGCTTTCCGACCAATAAGAATTATTTAGCAATTTTGATCAATAATAAATTAGAATCTTTTGATTAATTTAAAAAATTGTAACGCTCGATAAAATTATTTTGAATTACTTCCCATCTCAACAGACGACATTGTGTACAGTTCTGAATAGTTTGAGTACAAATTTACCCAGCAACTACGAAGATATATGTAAATAATATTTTACAATGAAAACTATTATGAAGCAAGCTCCCTTGTGATACGAATCTTGAATAAATATGCCGGCTTTAATTGTCTAATATTGTTAGATTTTCTCTTGAGCATTGAATGCTGTATGTACAGTGGAATTCGATTATCCCTATATCTTATTCAAACATTCCATTCTACTCCGAAAACACAAATAAAGAGATATTTGTGCGATTACACACAGAAATGTTTTATAGCATCGTTCTTTCTTTTATATATGTTTTAAAAAGAAAAAGACAAAAAAATAATAATGCTAAGATGGAAAGGAAGCTTTAAATGGATGTTTGATTTATTTTTTATATGTGTCCTCTCGTTTCTAGAATATAGAAAAATGGATAAACGAATCGGAGCACGGAGTGATCTACTTCAGCATGGGCTCGATGATCAAAGGGCACACTTTCCCTGAGGAGAAGAGGCGGGCGTTCCTGCAGGCCTTCGGTCGTCTCGAACAGCGCGTCCTGTGGAAATGGGAAAACGACACGATGCCTGGAAAACCTGACAACCTAATGATCCAAAAGTGGATGCCGCAGTTTGACATCTTGTGTGAGTTAAAGGGTTTACTTTATTTAATTTTAAAATTATACAAAATTGTCGACATATTTTAGTGAGTTATTCAAATACGCACGCAAAAAATGCCGGGATTATTATTTTTTGTCTGCTTTGTGTCGTCGTTGTCGGGTGGGAAGAGGTTTACTGGCCTTGTTCGTCCTGAAATTGCGGGATTACATCTCGTTTGTCCCCATATTTCGGGCTGTGAATTCAGGCAAGAAATAATAGCACCAGGAGGGCCCATATATATCATAACAAAAGGCGTATTATAATCTTATATAGTGTTAGTGCACTGCATAGCCAAGGACTATTATGTGTATGTGTGTGTGGGCTATATTTAAATAATAAAATCCTCGTCGTCCTGGCGGTTTACCCATTCAGGAAACTGTAAACTAAAACTAGCCGTACAACTGCGCACAAACAGATTAACGAGTAAAGGGTTGTTTTGTAGAATTATATGCTGGATCACTAAATAATTCTAATTCAAGCAACTCTTGAAGTTTGGAAATATATTTATCAGTTTATTAATGGTTAGAAAATATAAATTTTAAATTCTTAACCACTAACTAAAACAAGTTTTGAACTTAATAATGAATAAGAAAAAAAAATTGTTTTAAATTTATGAGATAGTCAGAAGTATTTTGAAATCAAATTTCACTCGTTTGGACTTCTATCTAGGTGAGATGTTGTTGAGGTAATTGCCGCTTTAGGTGTTAATATTCTAATCTAACATGCAAATTTTTGATTATGTATTTTGATACAATATTTTTGTGCAATTGTTGATGAATTTCGGGCAACAACTGTATTTGTTAGATGAATTTAGATCAAATTTGTTAATTTTGTGCGCTAGTTTTACATTTTATTGGGTAAATTAGTTTTTTGTGCAAATTTTAAGCCGCAATTTGGGTTTCTCGAAAATATTTGATGAATTTTGTACAACAATTGGGTTTATTAAATGATTTTCACTATTTTTAATGAATCCTTGAATAGGTCTTGTGCAATTTTTTACATACATTGTTTTTTAAAATTATTTTAAATCAATTTTATATGTTTTCTGCGCAATTTATGGTAAATTTTAAGTAGTAAACTATTTGTTGTGCAAATTTTATGCAATAAATAAGTTTTTGTGCAACTTTTAATTAGTTTAATGTGGTAAATCGGGTTTTTGTGCAGTTTTTATGCATTTATGTAAATATGTAAATTTGATGTTAATGAATTTTGTAAAGAAGTTTTTGGGCATTTTTTAATTATTTAAATCAGGTAAATCGGGTTTTTGTCAATTTTATGGCATAACTTTCTTTGTTATACAGTTTTGTACAAGAATTGTCTTTTTTAGATCATTTTAGATCAAATTTGCAAATTTTCAGCACAATTAAAATAAAGTTTATTAGTTTTTTTGCAACGTTTACACCTAAAATAGGTTTTTACTACAATTTTTCAAGAATTTGGTACAAGTGTGTTTATAAAAATGAATTGTGATCAATTTTGTTAGTTTTCTCTTTGATAAATTCCATAGCGTACATCAATTTTTCTTGCAATAGTTGTCTCCAATGAGTTTTTGTACAATGTTAATTAAATTTGTGCTTTTAAAATTATTTTAGATCAAATTTGAGTTTTTTGCAATATTTACAATCAATTTAATGTTCTATATCATTTTTTTTGTGGAAGTTTTATACAATGAATGAGTTATTATGAAATTTCTAACTTGTTTAATAAGGAAAATTGGGTTTTTGTGCATTAAATAATATTATTATGATATAATTTTGTAGAGTTTATTAGTTTTTTGTGCAAATTATTTAGGTTAGGTTAGGTTTTGTGAACATTTGCACAATTTTTAATGAATTTAATAAAAGTAAATAAAATATTTTCATTGTTTGTAGATCAATTGAGTTTTTAGTTTATTTTAGATCAAATTTGAAGTTATTTTTTCTGCATTTTTTTTGCAATAAGTAAGTTTTTGTGCAATTTCTAATCAGTTTACTTAGATAAATCGGGTTTCTATGCAATTTTCAGATCATTTTAGATCCAAATTAAAGTTTTTTGTGCAACTTAGGATACATTTTATGAAGTATATTAGTTTTTTGGTAAATTTTAAACTATAAATAAGTTTTATTGCAATTAATGATAATTTTTGTGAAACTTTTAAGATCAAATTTCAATAATGATAAATTTTATAAAGTTTATTAGTTTTTTGTGCAAATTTTATGTCATAAATGAGTTTTCTCTGCAATTTTTGATGATTTTTGTAAAAAAATTGTATTAGTCAAATGATTTGATACAAATTTTATGAGTTTTTGCACTATTTTTTTATAAATTTCATAATTTAATTATGTTTTTATATAATTTTAGTTGAATTTTGTAATTTTTCTGCGCAATTTATAATGAATTTTATAAAGTAAACCGATAGTTTGTACACATTTCATGCAATAAATGAATTTTAACTCAATTTTTAATTATTTTAATGGGTTTTTGTGCAATTTTCACGCATTCAATAATTTTACTGTGCAAAAATTTATAAGTACAACAATTATGTTTAAAAAAAAAATTAGACCACGTTTGTAAGTTTTTTGAGCAGTTTAAATAAATTGATACATTGTATGAGGTGTGTTAGTTTTTTATGTAAATTTATGCCTTAAATGGGTTTTCTGTTTAGTTTTTAATGAGTTTTTTGTACTATTTTGATGAGTTTTATAAGGTAAACCATTTTGTTGTTAATCGTTTTTTAAGCAAAATTTTTGAATTATGTTTTTAAATCATTATAGATACATTTTGAGTTTTCTGCGCACTATACAATTCATTTTGATTGTTGAAGTTATAATAGTTTTTTGAGCAAGTTTTATGCCATAGTTAGATTTCTTTGTGCAATCTTTTAAAATTTTATAAAATAAATTATTTTTTTGTTCTGATTTTATGCAATAAAAAATGTTTATGTGCAATTATTATGCTATGAATAAGGTTTTTTGTGTAATGTTTGTTGAGCAGTGAGGTTTTTATATTATTTTGTGAGTTTTTAACAAATTTATTACAGATTTTATAGAACGAATTAATTTAATGTGTAAATTTATTGCAATTTAATGAAGTAAATTGGGTTTTTGTGCAAATTTCATAGCTTCACTGTGGAATTGTTGATCAATTTTGAACAATATTTATGTTTTTTAGATAAATTTAGATCCAATTTGTAAGTTTTTGCATTATTTCAATTATTTATGCAAAATTTAAGCTTTAAATAAGTTTTTTGTGCAATGTTTATTAAATTGTTTAGATCAATCGTGTTTTTTAGATATGTTAAGTTGCAGACTCACATAATTGATTTATTTAAGTTTGTGCAATCTATGATAAAGTTAGAAATCAGAAAAAAATGATTTTTGTGCAAATTTTATGCAATAAATAAGATTTTTCTGCAATGTTTGATGAATTTTGTGCGAAAACTGTGTTTTTAAATCATTTTTGTGATTTTTTGTAATATTTTTAATAAATTTATAGAATAAATCAATTTTTTGTGCAACATTTTTACTTTGCAGTATGTTGAATTTTGTAGATAATTTAGTGTTTTTTTTTTCAGAATTTATGATAAATTTTATGGAGTATAAACTTTTTTTTAAATTTCATGTAAAAAATGATTTTGTGCAATTTTTAATTAGATTAATAGAGTAAATCGGGTTTAAGTGCAATTTTCTGTGCAACTTATTAAATAATTTGAGATCAATTTTGTGAATTTTGTACCCTTTTTAATGAATTTAATCAATTTCTGCTATTGTTTTTTTAAATTATTTAAGATCCGTTTAAGTGAGTTTTGTCCGCGAGTTTTGAAGAATTTTATAAGGTAAATTATTATTTTGTGCAATTTTCTTGCAATAAATCAAGTTTTTGTACAATTTTCAAGTAATAAATGTGAAGTGAAAAGGTGCATTTTTAATAAATTTTGTACAAGTAAGTTTTTTGTGCTATTTATAGTGACTAATAAAATAAATAAGTTTTTGTGCATTTATTAATTTTAAACTAACTAATAAGTGCACAAAAACTTAGGTATATTAAGTTTTTGTGCAATTTTCATGCAATAAATTGCTTCAGTTTTCAAATTATTGTTTTTTGCGCAATCTATAATAAATTTTATAAAGTATATCAGTTTTTTGTGCATTTTTATGCCATATATAAACTTTCTCTGCAGTACTGTATTTATCAATTGAGTTTAGATCAATTTAATAAGTTTTTGCTCTAATATTTTTTCAATTTTATAAAATAAATCATTTTTTGTGCAATATTTATGCCTTGGTTAGGTTTTTAAAATACGTTGATCAATTGTGTTTTTTAAATCAACTTTAAGAATTTTCTGCGCAATTAATAATGAATTTTATTAACATTTTGTACAACTTTTATGCAATATAATAGTTTTTGTGCAATTTTTAATTAAATTTATGATTTAAATTGGGTTTTTGTGCAATCAATCAATGAATAAGTTTTTGTGCAATTTTTAATTTGATTAAAAAAGTATTTTAAGATTTGTAATTTTAAAACGTTAATTATAATTATAATTATATAAAATAAATAAATTTTTGTGCAATTTTTAATTAATGAAGTAATTTGGGTTTTTGTGCAGTTTTTATGCAACAACCTTTTTTCTAGTTTTTGTGTGCAACTTTTATACCATAAATAGATGTTCTTCTGCAATTTCTAATAAATTTTATATCAAAACTTTGTTTATTAGTTAATTTTAGATTAATTCTGTGACATTCAGCAATATGTTTGATAAATTTAAAAAAGAAAAACCATTTTTTGTGCAATATTAGTTAAATTTTGATCTATTTCTGCAATATTTATTATCAATTTTATAGACTAAATCATTTTTTGTGTGCAAATTTTATGTTTATGTGCAATTTCTAATTTGTTTAATAAGAAAAATTTAATTTTTGTGCAATATTTATGTAATAAATAGCTTTACTGTGCAATAGTTAATAAATTTTATAAAAAAGTCGTGTTTTTTAAATGATTTTGGGTAAATTTTGTGATTATTTGAATTTGAATTAATTTTTCTGTGCAAATTTCATACAATACATAACTTTTTGTGCAATTTTTAAATTAAGTTGATTAAGTTTTTGTGCAATTTTCATAAATCAAGCTTCACAGTGCAAGAATTGTAATTTTATATCATTTTCGATTTAATTTATGATTAATTTAATTCCATTACTATGTCTATTGAATAGTTTTGTGAGCTTCAGATCAACTTTGAAAGTATTATTTTCAATTAATGATAAAATTTAAGGTATATTAGTTGATTGTGCAATTATTATGCTATAATTTAATTTTTTCTGCAGTTTTCAATAAATTTTGTAATATTGTATTTATTAAGTGATCTTTAATAAATTTTATAGAATGAATTAATTTTTTGTGCAATATTTACACCTTGAATAGGTTTTTGTGCGATATCTTTTGTAAATTGTAGATCAATTGTGGTTTTTCAAATTACTCTGCACAAGTTATGGTGATTTTTATAAAGTTAATTAATTTTGTCTCATAAATAGATTATTTCTGAATTTTGTACGGCATAAAAATTAATTAAATAGTTTTAGATTAATCTTGTGACTTTTGGTATTATTATTGATCATTTTATAAAATTAACGAATTTTTTATGCAATTTTCTGAGTTTTTTGTGCAATATTTGTAAAATTTTATAGATAAATTGTGTTTTTTAAATCAATTTTGTTAGTTTTTGCACTCTATTTTTGATAAAAAATTGAGTAAATCAATTTTTTGTGCAATATTTATGCCTTGAATAGGTTTTTGTGCATTGTTTCTTAAACTTTTAGATAAAT
Organism: Tachinus rufipes; assembly: GCA_963932245.1. Lineage (NCBI taxonomy): Eukaryota > Metazoa > Arthropoda > Insecta > Coleoptera > Staphylinidae > Tachinus > Tachinus rufipes. The sequence goes on from OZ010745.1 coordinate 117,922,594, forward strand.
GATAAGTTTTTGATTAATTTAAATCAACTATTTTTCTCCGCAATTTATGTTTAATTTTATAAAAAAGCATTTTTGTGCCAACTTTATGCAATAATTAAATTTTTTGTGCAATTTTTTATTAAACTTATTAAGTAAGTTGGGTTTTTATGCAATTTATTGAGTAAATAAGTTTGTTGTGCAAAATTTATGCCTTAAATAGGTTTGTGTGCATTGTTTGTTAAATTTTGTAAATTAATTGTAGGTTTTTGATTATTTCAAATCAATGATATGATGTTTCTCTGCAATTTATGTTAGGTTCTATAAAGAAAAACATTTTTTTATTAAATTTATTAAGTAAATCAGGTTTTTGTGCAAATTTAAAGCGTTAAATAGCTTAAGTGTGCTATTTTGGTAAATTTTGTGCAACAATTGTGTTGTTTAGTTAATTTAAGATCAAATTTTTAAGTTTTTTGCACAATCTAAAACAAATATTTTTTTATGCAATTTTTGTGCTTTGAAGAGATTTTTGTGCAACGTTTGTTGAACTTTGTCGATTAATTGTGTTTTATAAATTATTTTAAATTAATATTGAGTTTTTGCACTATTTTTAATCAATTTTATTGAGTAAATCAGTTTTTTATGCAATATTTATGCCTTGAATAAGTTTTTGTGCATTGTTTGTTAAATTTTGTAGATTATTTGTGGATTTTTGATTATTTTAGATCAATGATATGTTTTTTCTCCGCAATTTATGTTAAGTTTTATAAAGAAAATTACATTTTTGTGCTAACTTTATGCAATAAATAAGTTTTTTGTGCAATTTTTAATAAATTCATCGGGTTTTTGATCCATTTATGTGCAATTGTTCTATTTTGATGAATTTTATGCAACAATTATGTTGTGTAGTTAATTTTAGTTCAAATTTGTATATTTTTACGCAAATTCATGCCATAATCAGTTTTTTGTGCAGTTTTTGATATTTTTTTTACAATTATAATTAATAGAAAATTAATATTGTGAGTTTTTTGCATTAAAATAATTCAATCAATTTCTTGAGCTAAATTAACTTTTTGTTTAATTTTTATGCTTAAGAAGGGTTTTTGTGCAATATTTGTTGAGTTTTGTGCAACAATTGTTTTTAAGAATGTTTTAGAAAAAATTAACAGTGCTATTTACAATCTATTTTATAAAATAAATAATTTTTTGTATAAAAACAAAAATTGCTCACAAAAATGATTTTTTGTAAGCAATTTTTGTTTTTTTTTTTGTAATCTAAATTTTTGTGCAAATTTTATGCAATAAAATAAAAGTTTATAGAGTATACTAGTTTTTTTATGCAAATTTGTGCCATAAATGATATTTCTGTACAGTTTTTTTTTTATAATTTTGTACAACTGTAATTATTAATATTAGATTTTAAATTAATTATGTGAAGTTTTTGCACTATTTTTATAAATTTCCTGGAGCAAATACATTTTTTGTTTAATTTAATGCAATAAATAAATTTTATGTGCAATTCTTGATGATTTTTTGCGCCTTTTACGATTGGTTTTATAAATTAATTTTTTTTTTGTGCAAATTGTATGCAAAAATAAGTTTTTTGTGCAATTTTTATGCAAAACTGAGTATTGTGCAAATTTTAATTAGATAAATGAAGCAAATTATATAGTTGTGCAATTTATATGCAATAAATAGCTTTATCGTGCAATGTTTGATCAATTTTGTACAACTATTGTGAATTTTAGGTTATTTTAAATCAAGTTTTCAAATTTTTTACACAATTTTTGATGAACTCATAAAGTATAATAACTTTTTGAGTAAATTTCGAGCCATAAGTAAACTTTCTGTGCAATTTTTGAAGAATTTTATGATGTAAATAGTTTTTTGTGCAAATTTTATGCAATAATTGAATTTTTAGTGTAAATTTTATGCAATAATTATGTTTGTTGTGCAAATTTTATGCAATAAATAAGTTCTTTGTGCAATTTTTATGCATAATTAAGTTTGTTATGCAAATTTTATAAAATAAATTAGTCTTTTGTGCAAATTTTATACAATAATTAAGTTTGTCGTGCAAATTTTATGCAACAAATGAGTTTTTGTGCAAATTTTATGCAATAAAGAAGTTTTTAGCTCAAATTTTATTAAATAATTAAGTTTGTCGTGCAAATTTTATGCAACAAATGAGTTTTTTGTGCAAATTTTATTAAATAATTAAGTTTGTCGTGCAAATTTTATGTAACAAATGAGTTTTTTGTGCAAATTTTAGGCGTAAAATTAGTTTTTTGTGAAAATTGTATGCAATTATTAAATTGTTTGTGCAAATTTTATGTAATATATAAGTTTTGTGTGCAGTTTTAAACAATGAATGATTTTTTGTGCAAATTTTATGCAATAAATGCTTTTTTGTGCAAATTTTATGCATTAAATGAGTTTTGTGTATAATTTTTATGCAATAATTAGGTTTTTGTACAATTTTATACAATAAATGAGTTTTGTGTGCAAATTTTATGCAATAAATGAGTTTAGTAGGCAAATTTTATGAAATAAATAAGTTTTTGTGCAATTTTTATAAAATATATAAATTTTTTGTGCAAATTTTATGCAATAAATGATTTTTTTGTGCAAATTTTATGCAATAAATGAGTTTTATGTACAAATTTATGCAATAATTAAGTTTTTGTACAATTTTTATACAGTAAATGAGTTTTTTGTGTAAAGTTTATGCAATAAATAAGTTTAATATTTAATTTTTATAAAATAAATAAGTTTTTTGTGCAAATTTTATGCAATAAATGAGTATTGTAGGCCAATTTTATGCAATAAATGAGTTTTTGTGCAATTTTTATACAATAAAGAATTTTTTTGTGCAAATTTTATGCAATAAATAAGTTTTGTAAGCAAATTTTATGCAATAAATGAATTTTTTGTGCTAATTTTATGCAATAATTGAATTTTGTAGGCAAATTTTATGTAATAAATAATTTTTTGTGCAATTTTTATGCAAAATATGTTTTTTTTGTGCAATTTTTATGCAATAAATGAGTTTTTTGTGCAAATTTTATGCAAGAAATGAGTTTTTTGTTCAAATTTTAAACAACAATTAAGTTTTTTGTGCAAATACTCTATCAATTTTGTATAATTATGCTATAAACAGGTGCAAATTTTCTTAAATTTTCTACGACATTTGTGGTTTTTAGATTGTTTCAGATCAGTTTTCTGAGTTTTGTAATAAACTTAATGGAGTTTTATTTTTTTGTGCAAACTATATGCGAGTTTTTTGTGCTGTTTTTAAAGTTTAGAATATAAACTGTGTTTTTGTCTAAAATGTATGCAATAAATAGCTTCACAATGCTATTTTTGGCAAATTTAGTAAAACAAATTTTTAGGATTAAATTATTTTTTGTGCAATAAACAAGTTTTTTGAGTAGTTTTTTTATTTTTTATTAAAAATGTTCAATTAGATTTTGTTTTATTGCTAAATATGACTCAATACGCACAAAATCATTAGTTTTGTACACTTTTGAATTGTAGTTTTTGGTAAAATTAAGTTTTTGTTAGGGCACTGGCCTCCAAATGGCGATCTGCAAAGGCAATATTTTTGTTGGCCAAAAAAAGTAGACAGAGTTGATCTAATAAACTTGAAGAAGCTACTAAACTTCCTAGACTCTAAGCTGGCAGAAGTTTCTAACCAAAAAGACCCTAATAAACTGCAAAACAAAACAAATAGATTAAAGAAAAAACTTCTAAGAGCTCGAAAAGATGCTAGACGTACCAACTCGAGAAGAAAAAAAAATCTTTAACAGTACCAACTTAATTAAATATAATTTTTGTTGTAATTTTACTAAAGTTTTAATTACAAAATTCAGGAAAAACCATTTATGTTAAATAATTTTTAACACCATCATGTATCCTGTCGTGATTTAGTATAATTAGTCAAATATTTAGTCTCCATTCATTTGTTGATTCAGTAATGGTGTATTTATCATGTTTGCGTACACAATAGGGTCCAACAAATCCTGCTTTCATAGATAAAATAAAAAAACACACGCACGAACACTTTCACAACAAAACGAATAATGGAAAGAATTACTTTTTGCAGGTCACCCCAACGTCAAGGCGTTCATTTCACACGGAGGCTTGCTGGGAACAACGGAAGCCGTACACTGCGGTGTCCCCGTCATCGTCATGCCGCAATTCGGCGACCAACATGCCAACGCGAAAGCACTTGAAGCTGGAGGCGGTGGAATCATTTTAAATTTCGCTGAAGTCGATGAAGGAAATGTCTATAGTGCTTTGAAAACAGTACTAGAACCCAAGTAAGTAATAATTAGCAAAATGAATTTAATGGAAATATCAGGTAAATGGTTCTAATTAAATACAGAATAATAACAATAACGCACTCTTTTGCAACGCAATTTAATTAGCTGACATAATTGGCAATTTAATTTCGAACTGCAGCGGCACGACGAAACACAAATAATGGAATAATTAGCAAACATTCCCCACCGTTAATTAATCGAGCTGGAAAACGTAACAAACATCAATTTAATTTAAACCAAAAATGCGGTTTCCCAATTCATAGTTGCTGAATAAATAAGATGAAATAAATTCATTACATCAAAGTACAGTATGATATTTATATTATTAATTAATTAATGTTGAATTTAGTTTAGACGCAACAATAGCAAGTAAAGTAAACTACTCTCTGTGTGCTATTTTAAATGTGTGTTTGATGTAAAAACATATGCGATATTTATTTCGTTTCAGGGGGGCGGGTTGTTGCCTTAACAAATTTACTACGGTTTGAAATAACATGTTGGAAACTCGTGTGTACCTGCAATTACCAAGGTGCTGCCTTTATTAATTGTCTGTAAATATAATAATATTGCTGTACGCAAATTAATTCTTTATTGGTTGTTGTATACAGAGAATATTGTTTACAACTTTATTTATTAATTAAGAGTGGTAGACTTCAAGGGTAGTCTCCAAAATTGTTAAATTAATTAAGATACAACAAAAACCCATTTAATTTGGCGCAAAAGTTCAGTCTGAGAATTGTAATATAATTTTGTTGTTATTACACTATTTTAGCTTCTTTAAGCTACACTTTGTTATTAATGGGAGAATATTCTCTCTGCAAATGCAGCAAATTCAGGTACACATATTATATTAATAACAATAAGACTTGTTGATACAATGTAAAGAGAAATTGTTTGTAAATTCAATGAATCATGATTATGTAATTTGCAGAACATTTCGGTCAACAGTGCACATATGCACTGAAATTATAATTTTTATTGTAAGGTTTGCATATCATTTTAGTAACTTTTATTTATATTAAAATTCCATGCAATAAATAAGTTAAAATGAGTGAATTTCATTAAATTGTTTTAATAAATGAGTTACCTGAGCGATTTTTGTGCAATAAATGTGTTTGTTTGCGCAAATTTCAAGTTAAAATAGATTTTTTTGATAATATTGTGCAGTGTGTTAATAAGCAGGGCCTTATTTAGAAAAAAGTTATGGGTGGGGGGGGGGGGGTTACAGATAAATAATGATGTCATTTTTTATTATAATTTTTTTTCTCAATTTACCAAAATTGCCTTTTTTTTAGGATTCCTATTTGTGTGATTTTTTTCAGATTTTCTCAGTAGCTATTTCCGAGTAATAAGCAATCAAAATTTGAAAAAAAAATTGCGTTTTTTCACATATTTTTATCCTTTCTAACTTTTTAGGGTTGCTTTTTTAGGAAAAAGTTTTTTTTCTTTCAAATTGTTTAAAAAATAATATTTCACAACCAAAAATTTTTTTTCTTAAATTTTAAGAATTTTCGAGAACTTCAAATAACCGTTTTTCTTAAAAAAAAAGATTACGGGTATTTTCTTTGTTTTTTTTTTTCTCAAATATGGATAAAAACGTCTTTTTGCGACGATAAATTTTTAGATTTTGGTTCCAAAAATTACATATTTTAATCAAATCCCGTAACTTTGGTAATTTAGACTGCCAGACTCAAAAACAGTGTTTATGATAAGCTAGTTTTGGATTTGGGTGTTTGCTATCGATCCAATCCAAAATCTTTTAAACAAAATTTGTAGTTTTGTTACTTTTGACCACCGGAAATGTGTCAAAATGTTTATCTTAATACGTTCCTTTTTCTCCAGATGACAGACATTGTGACAAATTTGTAAAAAAATTGTGATCAGAAGCCAAAAATAAATCTGTGTTCATATCATAATACGACTCCAAAACAGTGCTATTCAGCACTTTCATATCAATTTTTAATAAATTTGAATTTTTGGAGAAGGCGTTCTTATTCTTCCGGAACGGCACATAGACTCTAACAAAAAATTTTTTTTTTGCAATTTTTGGTTTGTAAATTTTCAGTAGACCAAGAGCTCAGTTTTTGCACGCGGAATTACTTGTGACTCAAATTGATTTTTTTCTCCAAATTTGTAAACATTTTAAACCAGTGTTAAGTCGTAAAACGTAATTTTTGCCAATAAAGCTAAAGTGCAGACTTTTTACCCACTGTTGGCTAATTAAATAATTTTTTGTGGTTAGTCTGGGTGGATAGATCCAATGCAGGTTATGCGTGATTATGCACGCCACTGCTGACGTATAGCTTTTTTTCTGGACCCCCAAAACCCTCCCTCAGATACGGCCTTGGTAATAAGTCTATGTATAAATGTGTTTTTTTGTACAAGAAATTTGTTTTCTGCCTGAATTTTATGCTTTCAACAAGACTTGTGCGACTTTGTGGTATGAATAGGTTTTTCCTCAATTTTTGACGACTTTTAATGGTATTAAAGCAAATTTTATGATCTTTGGGAAAGCAATTTTCATAACAATAAGATTATTACTGTTTACACTTTTAATTGACTTTTGCACATAGATCAACCTAAAAGACAAAGAAAAACCTTAGAAGATATTGAAAGAGAAGCTTGAATAACTTTGAGAGAACTTGGGGCAAAATTTTTAGAAACATAAATAGACAATAAAAAACTTTAAAGGATATTTGTAGACTTTAATGTACATCAAGAGACTTTTAGCGAGATTCGGAGACATATTGATAGATCTTGAAAGAGAAAAAAAGTTTGGAAAATATTAAGAAAGCTCAAAAACATGGGAGAAGTTTTGACAATATTGAGAAAACTTGCCCAACATTGTAAGAAAACCTTTGGATTAATTGGAAACAACAGGAATTTTTAGAGAATATTTTGTAGATCTTAATGTACACCAAAAGACATTGGAAAATATAGGGCATTGAAAGATCTTGGAAAACAAAAGAAAACTTACAAAATATTAGAGAGCTTGAGCAATATAAGGAAAACTTAGACAACATTATAAAAACTCGGAAAACGTTCTTAGGGGACTTTGGAAGAAAAACTTTAAAAACATTGAAAAACAACAGCAAACTTTAGAAAATATTTGTAGTTCTCAATAGACATAAAGAGACATTTGCTAACAATGAACATTGCGAAATTTTGGAAGGACATTGAAAAATCTTGGAAGACAAAAAAACCTTGAAAAATATAAACAAAGTCCGGGAAAAGCTTTCACAGCATTAGAAAAACTTGAGAAATTTATTTAAACCCTTTAGATACATTTGGGGACAATAAAAAAATTTGGAGTATATTTGTAGACTTTGATGTAAATCAAAAACTTTAGTTAACATTGAGACATTTAGGACATTAATAGATCTTGGAATATTAAAAAAAGGGAGAGTTTGGACAATATTGAAAGATTTAGGAGATATTGTAAAACAAAAGTTAGATACATTAGTGACGACTGAAAACTTTGATGGATATTTTTAGATTTCTATGTACATCAAAAGACATTGGGAGATCTATCTAGTCAACATTGAAAAAACAAGAAAAACATTGTAAAAAATGTCAGATACATTAACAACAAAAAAAAATTTGGAAGATATTTGTTGACTTTTTTGCTGAAATTGGAATTTATTGTACAATAAAAAAATTTGGAAAACAAAAAAAATCTTATTTGACGAACTTATTTAAGGTACATTGTGAAAACAACCTTTAGATACATTCGGGGACAACAAAACACATAAATTTGTAAATCTTGATGAAAACTTGGCTGACATTCAAAAATATAAAACATTGAAAAATCTTTTAATACAAGAAAATTTTTAGCAACATTAAAAAACTGTTATGAATGAGTTGTATGCTCAATTTATAACGACTTTTAATAGCATTAAAACAAATTTATGTTATCTTTAAGCCTAGTACTATCTTAACGTGAAGATTATGATTCCTACTTATGGATTAATCGCGTATTTACGCAAATAATTTACAATCAGTGGATTAGCAGATTAAGCCAAAATTACCGTAAAATATTATTACAGTTTATTTTAAAAGAAAAACATTGAATTTGTTGTCTAATTTTTAAGTTGATTGCCAAGAAATCATTCTAAGAATACCTAATAAGGTTATGCAAATAGCATACTCCAACGACCTGGGATTAATAGTAATTGAAAAGAAAGCGGAAGATCTAATGAAGATTGTAAACGGAAAGCTAAGGAAACACCGCAAATGGTTAAAAAAATAGTATTAAACTAGCACCAAACATGAATATACAATTTAAAATGAAAGAAAAGAAAATAACACCAAAAAATTCATTAAATACTTGAAACAAAGACATCTTATTCTGTACCCAAATCGAAAGAGTATGTACTAGCAAAAGAAATCGCTACCCAGAAAGGAAAAATTATAAGTTATGAGGTGCCAAAAATGCCAAGAAAAAAATATTAACAACCGAGACAGAATCAGTCAACCTAGACGCCGCACCTATCTGGGTAGAAAGCCTGACATTCAAAAAAAAAAACAAACTGAAAAGCCCTCAAATAAAATTTGCGCTAAAAGTAACCAAAATGTACGTCACAAACTTGGGAGCAACCAGGTACTTGAAAGAGGAATACCGCAAAACATCATGGCGGAGGAAAAAATTGCACACTTTATTACCAAAACTATGGCCATGGTTTTACTTCTTCTCCCAAGCAAATGCAGGACACAGTTTTAACAAATACATAGAAAGGTTCAGGTCTACTGAAAAACCAGCAAAACAAGCTTAACAAATCTCAAAAAAAATTATGTCAACCAACATGGTTGAGAAAATGCAAGAAAGTAAAGGCAAGTGGCTACATAAACGAGACTATAAGCATAAAAACTGAAGAAGACTTAAGACGACAAAGAACAGAATAGGCTGCTGCAAAACAGTAAAGAAATGAGCAGCACATGGTTAAAGATATTTTACAAAGCAATTTTGGTAATTATGACAGAGTAAAGAAAATGGGTTTTAGTAGGTTGGCGGATCCCAGATAGGAAAAGAAGTTTTACAGACCCCTGGACCAAGACATGCTTACAGCATTTCCTCATTAAAAAAAATAAACGAAAAACATGAAAGAAGCCAACACTTGAAGAGCTCGAGCAACGTATTTATGGTACATTTTAAAAACTCCTTTAAAATTTTTTTAGATACATTGAGGAATAACAAAAAACTTTGAAATATATTTGTAGACCTCAATAAACATCAAAAGATTTTGGTTGACATATGAAAATATAGGATATTAAAAGATCTCGGAAATATCAAAAAATGGAGTGCATGGTGGAAACTGGAAAAACTTAAAGAACACAATAAACTACCTAGAAGATATCGTTAGGGGATATTATGAGATCAAAAAAGACGTTAAAAAAAATCGGAATACTTTGAAAAAGAGCTAAAAAATAATTGATGGTAACATGAAGAAACGTTTAAAGATTTTGAAAGATAAAAAAGAACAAGCTTTGAGTCATTTTTAAGCGGACCCTAGACGTTTAATATTATAGTCAATATATTGCACAACAATTGATATTAGCGGTCCCTTGACGTTCAATATTATGATCAATATATTGCACAATAATTGATAATATACAATAATATTGACCGTCTGTAGATCATATTGAAAGATTTTACAATATATTAAGTCAATCAGAAAAAAGTTTGATTTTTAATGTACAATCTGATCTAAAAGTATTTTTTTTTTTAACCATTTCTTCATTAATCTGCACTTTTTTTAAGCTATAACTAAAGCAATGGTAACACAACTTGCTTTATTTTATTGTACATGTTGACTGCAGACGGTGTCAATAACTAAAAAAAGTTTGCGCAATTATATTGCAACGTCTAGGTGGTTCCAACAATATATTGTTCAACAAATTGTTCAATATTATTGATGATAATACTGATTGTCTAGGGGCACCTTTATGGTTCCTCTACACGCTCAATAATATTGCACAATGTTTGATATTGTGCAATATAATTGTGCTTTTATAGAGTTTATTGTGTATATTAAGCAGTTCCTGAGATTATTTTCTAAAAACAGTTGTAAGACTTCTAAAAAAAATTATAAGAGTTAAATAAATATTGCATAACAATATTAAGTTTATTATATATTGTGCAATATAATTGAGCATTTATAGATCTTTTTAAGACTTTTGGAAGACTTTGAAAAAGTGAAATGGCTTTGGGTTACGTTCGGGACAATGACAGACATCGGAGATTATTTTGGAGATCTTACAAATGAGGGCGTTATGAAACGTTAAGGAATATTGTCAAATCTTTTTGATATTTTTGATATTCTATGAATTGAAGTATTTTTAGTTTACAGAAGGATTTTAGTGCTTTCTAACAATATTTTGATGTTGAAAGGTCAGAATTTGTTATTTTTGACAAGTCATGAATAAAATTTTGCACTTTTATGACCGGATTTTGTTTCTTATTAACCATGTTTTGATTTTTTTCATAACCGTATTTTGCTATTTTTTACATTTTATTAAAAGAATTTTACACTTTTTAACAGTTTATGGCCGGGTTTTTGCTGTTTATAACAATATTTTGATATTTAATAGCCGGAGTTTGCAGTTTTTTAAATTTTGTAAAAACTCAAACCCAAATTTTTGTACTTTTTAAGAACGTTTTGATATTTCATAGTGGGATTTTGCCTATTTTTGAGATTTTATAAAAAAATTTACACCTTTCGACAATTTATGACCATATTTTTACAGTGTATAACTGCATTTTAGTGTTTTCTGACAATTCTTAAAAAAAAATGACCGGATTTTACAATTTTTAACATTTTATGATAATTTTGTAGTTTTTGGCCGGATTAGGTTTTTAAAGAATGATTTTTTTTACAGTTTTTACTAATTTTTGTGTTTTTAACAATATTTTAATTCTTTTTATGGCTGGATTTTGATAGTTTTGGACAATATTTTGACATTTTGAGAACGGATTTTTGCTATATTTGTTAAAACATTCAATAATGAAGAAGATTATACTTTTCAATAGTTTACGGCCGGGTGATTTTCAACAATATTTTCATATTTTAAGATCAACAATTTGCTATTTTTAATATTTTTAGTATTTTATAACTGGATTTTTAACATAGTATCAAAAAAAATTGCATTTTTCAAGAAATTCTAATCGCACTTTTGTGCTTTCTAATAATATGTACTTTATAAAAAAAATTGTTTTTTATTATTAGATTTTGCACATTTTAATAGTTTATGGTTGAATTCATAGCTGAGTTTTAAAGTTTTTGAAATTCCATAGCAATTTCTACATTTTTTAACAGTTTATGACCGGATTTTGGTGCTTTTTAATTTTGATATTTTAAGGCCAGATTTTGCTTTTTTGACATTTTAAAGGCAGAATTATTCTAATATAGTTTGCACATAATAATTTATTTCCAACTTCCACAATTCCTAAAGGGGTTGACTTAACTTTCTATAAATCGCACACCATATACCTAGCAACTATATGCTAATAAATTTTGTTAATTGCATCCTTCCATAATCAGTAACTTTCATGTTATAAATTTTAAGAACGTACTCAGTACAGAATGAATTACTCCCAACCTTCAAAACTTTTAAAGAGATTGATTTAAATTTAAACAAACTGTATACTACTATGCTGTGTAAATTGAAAACAAGCATAATAAGTAATTGAGAGACGCATCGTTAATTGCATTTCTTTAAAATAATTCTTCTAAAAAGTTGACAAATAATAATAAATAATCAAAAATTGCACTAAAATCCGCAATAAATCGCTTAGAATAATAATTTATGTACAAATTTATTAAAAATTGCTCTTTTGAAGCTTGAGAAATACACTTATTGTAATTATTTAGTTTAGAATTGTTCTAAAAACGTATTTATTGTAGAAACAAATAAAAAATATTTATTACATTTTCAAAAATTGTACTAAAAACCCAATAAATCGCTTAGAAAACACTTTTATGTACACATTTTGATGTAAATTGCATTAATTAAACATTTATTGCGTTAATTTAATTCAAAAATGTTCTAAAAAAATTTATTTGAAAAACTTGCTAAAAAAATATATTAAATTGTCAAAAAATGCACTAAATCGCTTAGAAAATACTTTTATATACAAAAGTTATTGTAAATTGCTTAAATGAAGCTTGAGAAACGCATGTTTTGCAATTATTTAATTTAAAAATGTTTTATAAATGCATTTATTATCAAAAATTTACATAAAAACTTTATTAAATTGTTAAAAAATCCACTAAAAACTCAATAAATTGTTTAGAAATAACTTTTTTGTATAAAATGTATTGTAATAAAATTTGAGAAGCGCATTTAAAGCATTAATTTATTTCAAAACTGTTTTAATATTGCATCTATCGTATAAACTGGCCATAAAAATGTTTTAAATTGTCAAATAATTTACAAAAAAAACGCAAAAAACTGCATCGAAAACATTTTTAAAATACAAAATTCAATATAAATTGCACCAATGAAGCACATTTATTGCAATGATTTATATAAAAAATGCATTTACTGTCAAAAACATGTAATAAATTGTCAAAAAACATACTAAAAACTCAATAAATCGCTTAGAAATAACCTTTATGTACAAAATTTATTGAATTGCGTTTTATTAATTTAAATTAATTTAAATAATGCTTTTACTGTAGGAAATTTGCCAAAAAATGTATCAATTTGTCAAAAATTGCACTAAAAATGACAAAAAATCGCTTAGAAATAATTTTTTTTTAATATAAAATCTGGTTGTTAATTGCTTTAATGAAATTTAAGAAACGTATTAGTTTAAAATTGTTCTAAAAATGTATTAATTTCTCAAAAGTTGCACTAAAACACAATAAATTGCTTAAAAAACTCTTTTATGTACAAAATTTTTTGTAAATCGCTCTAATGAAACATGAAAAAGGTATTTATTGTAAATATTAAGTTTAAAATTATTCTAATAAAACATTTATTGTAATACTTGCCGATAAAATGTAATAAATTGTCAAAATTTGCACCAAAAATGCAATAAATTGCTTAGAAAGCACTTTTATATATAAAAATCTTAGTAAACTGCTTAAATAAAGCTTAATAAATGCATTAAATGCATTTATTCAATTCAAAATTGTTCTAAAAATGCATTTATTCTAAAAACTTGTCAAAAAAAATTATAAAAATTTAAAAAAATCACTGAAAATCCAATAATTCGCTCAAATAAAGTTTAAAAAACGCATTTTTGCAAATATTAAACTTAAAATTGTTCTAAAAATGTTTTCATTTTAGAAACTGACAAAAAATATTTATCAAAAAAGGCAATAAATTGCTTAGAATACACCTTTATGTACAAAAATTGTTGTAATAAAGTTTAAGAAACAAATTTATTGTAATTATTTAATAAAAAATGGTTTAACAAACGCATTTAATGTAAAAGATACAAAATTAATTGTAAATTGCTCGAATAAAGTTTAAAAATCGCTTTTTTGCAAATGGTAAATTTAAAATTGTTCTAAAAAGATTTTTTTTAAACAAATCTGCCAAAACAAACAAATTGAATTGTAAAAAAATGCAATAAACACTTAAAAAGCAGTTTGAATTCATTCATTTATTTAAACTTGCAAAAAAAAATGTTTAAAATTGTAATAAATCGCTTAGAAACACTAATATACTAAATTCATTAATAATCACTAGAATGAAACTTGAGAAATGCATTTATTGCATTTCTTTACATAACTGTTGGAAAATGGATTTATTGTAAAAACTTGCCCAAAAATTCTATTAAAACGTCAAAATTTGCACTAAAAATGCAATAAATCGCTTAGAAATAAATGTTGTGTGCAAAATTCACTATAAATTGCTCTATAGAAATATGGAAAACAAATTTATTGCAATTGTTTAATTTAAATTTAGTTGAAAAATGCATTTAATGTACAAAAAAATGTATCAAATTGTCAAAAATTGCAAGCAAAATGCAATAAATTGCTTATAAATATCTTTTATTTGCAAATTTCATTGTAAATTGCACCGACAAAGCTTAAGTTACACATTTTTGCAATTATTTAATTCAAGATTATTTTAAATATGCATTTATTTTAAAAACTTTCCACAGAATTGTATAAATTGTCAAAAATTACTTAGAAAGCTTTTTTAAACACTAAAATTATTGTAAATTTCTTTAAAAAAAACTTGAGAAAGGCATTTAATACAATTAGTTGATTAAAAACTGTTTTGAAAACACATTTATTGTAGAAACTTGCAAAGAAATTGTGAAGAATTGCACGAAAAATGCAATAAATCGCTTAGAAATAACTTTTTTGTGCAAAATTCACTATAAATCGCTTTATAGGAAATAGGAAAACAAATTTATTGCAATTACTTAATTCAAAATTATAAATTGTATTAAAAAGTTGCCAAAAAATACATTGAATTGTCAAATTGTTTACTAAAAATGCTTAGAAAGTACTTTTATACACTAAAATAATGGTAAACTAGTCTAAAAAAGCTCTAAAAACGCATTTATTACAATTAATTTTTTAAAACTAGTTTTATAAACACATTTACTGTAGAAACTTGCAAATAAAGTTATGAAATTGTAAAAAATTGCACTAAAAATCCAATAAATCGCTTAGAAATAACTTGTTTGTGCAAAATTTAACTATAAATTGCTCTATAAAAACAGGAAAAACAAATTTATTGCAATTATTTAATTCAAAACTATTTGAAAAAAAATCTATTGTATTAAAAAGTTGCCAAAAAATACAATATACTGTCAAAAATTGCACTAAAAACGTAAAAAACTTTTATTTGCAAATTTTATAGTAAATTGCACCAACAAAGCTTATGTAACACATTTTTTGTAATTATTTTATTCAAATTTGTTGTAAAAATGAATTTCTTTTAAAAGGTTGCTAAAAAAATTGTCAAAAATTGTGCTATAAACGCAATAAATCGCTTAGAAAGCACTATTATATACAAAAATTATAGTAAATCGTTTGAACCAAGCATAAGAAATGCATTAATTTTATTTTTTTAATTCAAAATTGTTCTAAAAATTATTTATTTTTGAAATTTGACACAAAGAAATTTATTTTATCAAAAAATTGCAATAAATCGCTTAGAACATACCCTTATGTACAAAATTTGTTGTAAAATGCTCTAATAAAGCATGAAAAACAAGTTTATTGCCAATATTTATTAAAAAATCATTTTTTCAAACGGATTTAATGTATCAAACTATCAAAAAAATACAATAAAAACGCAAAAAATCGCTTAGAAATATTAAAATGTCTAAAATTGAACTAAAAACTTAATAAATCGCTTAGAAAACACTTCAATGTCCAAAATTTATTGTAAATTGTTCTGATAAAGCTTACAAAATACATTTTTATAATTATTTAATTCAAAACTAATTTAAAAACACATTTATTGTGCAAAAAAAGTATAAAACTGAAATAAAAAATTAGTATAAATGCAAAAAATTGCTTAGAAATAACTTTTATTTACAAATTTTATTGTAATTTGCACCAACAAAGCTTATGTAATACATTTTTTGTAATTATTTAATTCAAATTTGTTGTAAGTTACCAGAAAAATGTATAAATTGCACTATTAATGCAATAAATCGCTTAGAAAGCACTACTATATATATAAAAATTATAGTAAATCGCTTGAATCAAGCTTAAGAATTAAATTCATTTAATTTCTTTTATTCAAAATTGTTCTAAAAATGCATTTATTTTGGAAACTTGAGACAAAAATTGTTCATTTATGAAAAATTGCAATAAATCGCTTAGAAAACAACTTTATGTACTAAATTTGTTGTAAAATGCTTGAGAAACAAGTTTATTAGCAATATTTAATAAAAAATGTTTCTAAAAACAAATATAATGTAAAAAATTGTCAAAATTACATTAAATTAAAAAAAATACAATAAATCGCTTAGAAATCTTTATACTGTTTAAAATTCATTGTAAATTACTCGAATAAAGCTTGTTAAATGCTTTTATTACATTTATTTAGGTAAAATTTGTTCTAAATACTCATTAATTCTAAAAATTTATTGAAATGTCAAAACTCAAACTAAAAACCCAAAAAAATCGCTTAAACACGTTAATGTCTAAAATTTATTGTAAATTGCTCTGAGAAACTTATTTATTGCAATTATAATATTGCTAAAAAAAAAATTCAAATTTTGCGTTAAAATCGCAATAAATTGCTCAAAACCAATTTTTATATACAAAATGTATTGTAAATCGTTCTATTAAAATTTGGGAAAAAAATTTATTGCTTTAAATTTATTCAAATTTGTTCTAGAAACGCATTTATTGTAAAAAAAATTTATGAAATCCAAGACATTAATTTAATATTAATACTAAATTAAATAACAAATTTATTATTAAATTGTTCTCAATTTGTTTCTTTAAACTTTCTGCAACGAGCATATTATCTACATATTTAATCCCAAACAAATTTGTTATAAAACTTTGATTATTTAGTTGCGACTAGCTTAAAACTATTCCCCATTCATTATAATTAAAATATTTTTTGATAAATACAAACATTTCTGTGTGTATATGAGTAAAATTATGCACATTTATCAAAGCCGGAATCCTCTTATCTCGTGTTTTAAAATTATAAGCGGATTCCACTTGCTAAATATAATGGGGTGAGAGAGAAAGAACAATTTTTTATGCAATGCAGTGCTTATATCCGCGATTATTTTTAATTAAAACCGGCAGCTATGCACCGACAAAAAAATTATATAGAAACACATTTTATGTATTTTTAAACATTTTTGTGTAGGCAAAACTACAAACTCGTTACAAAATATATTTTCGGTAAAATAATTGGCAAAAACAGATTAAATTGTTTTCCACAAACATTTTCCATTTAAGTGATTTGTTCTAATGATAATGTAACTAAATCTTTTCGTACCACTAACTTCCAGATGCAAAAAAATTAATTCCGTTAGCAGCCAACTATTTTTTCGCGTGGTGTGAAAATCGTGCACTTTACATTAACACTCCGCTCTTTTACGCTTTTTTTTCGACATACAACCTTTTTTTTTCGCTCTCCGGGTCCATTATCCCCGCTTTCCCGGATTTTCGCCGGGCGTTGCTAATTTAAACTTTTTTATACGTCCATCTCTTTGCTACTCTCAATGTGTATGTGTGTATGTTCCAGATTCAACAAAAAAGCAAAAGAGCTGTCTGCTAGATTCCGTGACAGGCCGATGCCACCTATGGAAACTGCCATTTACTGGATTGAGTATGTGGCTAGGCATAATGGAGCAACGCATATGAGGACTGCTGCTGTTGGAATGCCGTTCTATAAGTATTTACTACTAGATGTGATTGGTTTTATAGCTGTTGTATTATTTGTCAGTTTATATGCTTTGTATTGTATATTTAGGGTCATCAAACGAATGTGTTGTGGACGAAAAAGTGAGAAAAAAGTAAAAGAGAATTGATTTAATTTTATAAAGAATTTAATTTCCATCAAATATAAATACTTTTGAAATTTTAATATCAAAATGAACAAATTAAAATAAATAAACCAAATATGAATTAATTTTATTTTGTGTTATAAAAAATGCTATTTGAACATTTAATTAGGATGCAAACGTTATGTAAATAAGAAGTGTTTTGTTAAATGAATTGCCCAGAAATGTGAGTGAATTTGTTCTATTATTTTATTTGAATGTGGTTTTGTTTTATAAGCAAAATAAAAAAAAATACTTTGTAATTATTATAGTTTGGTAATAATTCATTAAAATAAATATTTTGTTTTTTTTTAAATTATTTTGTTTTATATTTTATTCTTACAATAATATTTAATAATGTGTAAAACAGTTATATTAATTATTTTTTTGACGTACGCTAATCCTCCCAACTACCACTCCGTGCTTAAACGACGTATATTAATTAACTTAACACTATTTAGCAATAATATTTTTAATAATAAATTGTCGTCAAATCATCTGACCGCATTGCTTCACTGCTCAA
Organism: Tachinus rufipes; assembly: GCA_963932245.1. Taxonomy (NCBI): domain Eukaryota; kingdom Metazoa; phylum Arthropoda; class Insecta; order Coleoptera; family Staphylinidae; genus Tachinus; species Tachinus rufipes. The sequence continues at coordinate 117,940,904 of OZ010745.1, forward strand.
AAGTTACTAAGGCTTCTTTGTACGTCCCGCGCCCAATTCTCGCTCCAAGCTGCTATGCCCAACTCCAGTCCATTTGTGCCGGCTCGGTCCATCTCATCCTCAGCGTAACAACTCGCAATTGTTCCCACGCTGCTTTTCTATAAATTTAACCTGCACATAATTATTGATATGTTCCGCGCACTCAACAAACATAATTTTTCTGCAAACAACCTCATGACCCAACTGGCCTGTGTAAGCTTGTCAATCTTTTGCAGTTATTGTGCAACCCCAAAGTCTCAACTGCCAGTGCACAAGCATACCCCCAACGACTGTTACGTATAAAACCTCAATGCCAAAAACGGTGTTAACATACAAGACCTCGTGCCACTGTATGAATAACCATGTGTATGTGTGAATAACCCTTGATTCAAAATGCTAGATTTTTTTTTATTTTAATTTAAAAAAATTAGTTGAAAAGTTGTAAGCTTGAGAAATATTAATGTTTTGTATACTAAGTGTTTTTCTTAGTAAATGACCGGATTTTTGACAAAAATGGCCGAATTTTATTGTTTTTGTAAGTTAACGGCCGGATTTTTGTCTAAAAACGCCAAATTCGTGTTTGAATACAAAATGTTTGGTTTTCCATGTTGTAAGTTTGAGAATAACTGCTAATATTTTGCTTATTGAGTACTTTTTTAAATTAATGGCCGGATTTTTAACCAAGAAAGCCAGATTTTTAGTTTTACAAATTGTAAACTTAAAAAGGTTGCTGATATTTTGCTCATTAAGTGTGCATTTGCAAAATGATTTGACAAAATTTTAAATTTTTAGTTTTCCAAATTGTAACCAAAAGAATTGTTGCTAATATTTTATTTATTGGGCGCTTTTAAAAGTTGTTGGCCAAATTTTTGACTGAATTTTCAGTTTTCCAAATCATAAGCTTAAGAATTGTTACTGATATTTTGCTTTTTGCTTGCAGACCCTAATGGCAACGTTTCTCTGTTTAATGTGCCAAGATACTTGCCGTATTTCAGAGCTTCCGTCAAAATTGGGGCTCTATAGGGACCCAAAAACACGGGAATTTTGTCATAACTTTTTACACAAAATTTTGAGCACCTTCAAAGTATTTTTCTTTGAACACAACGCACTTCTACAAATAATCCTTCCATTTTTTTCATTTCCAGCAATTTTTGTTTTACCTCCTCCATCCACAGTGGCAAAACGCTTTCCTCTCATGTCCTTTTTAAGACTGGGGAATATAAAGATATCACAAGAAGCTACATCCGGTAAGTAGGGGAAGTGGACAATTAGTGTTATGCCGTTTTTGGCCAAAAACAGCTTTTTGCGTTGTCATGATGGAAGAACCAGTCGCTTGTGTGCCAAAGATCTGCTTTTTTTCCGGATACTTTTTCTCAATCTTTTCAAAACCTCCAAGTAGAACATTTGCTTAACAGTTTGACCCGGGGGAACAAACTCCGAGTGTACAACACCTCTGCAATCATAGAAATGAATGAACATTGTCATGATGTTTGACTTCACTTGGCAAGCTTTTTTGAGACAAGGAATGCTAAGTGTTTTCTACTGGCTTGGTCGTATCCATATCACTACGATTCATCACCAGTAATCATCTTGAAAAAAAAAATAGGGTTCTTTTGAGCTGATTTTAAAGCTTAAACCATGCCTGAAGTCAATGCTCTATTTGCTCGCCTGTGAACAAATTTGGCTGCAATACAAACAACAAACAAGAACGTTGATTTTGTTGACGTTTTCGTCACTTCTTGATGTTGAAGGACGTCCTGAACGGGGTTGGTCTTCAATTGACATTTGTCTATTTTTAAGTAGTGATAATCACTCGTTTTACTTAGGGCAGCATCCCCATAAGCAGTCTTAATTGTTACAATAGTTTCCGCGGCCGATTTTCTTAACAGGAATCAAAATTTCACAGCCGCGCTTTGCTGTCGACAATCAGCCAAATAAAAAAAAAGTTTTACTAAAAAAACTCTCAGACAAACTGTGACAAAACTTTGCACACTAATTCAGGAAACAAATCCCTAAAGGTCACCGGATCAATCAATGGATTTCCCCACTTTTTCTCTCCGTCACAGCGCAATTCCCGTTACTTTTGTATTAAACTTTATTTCTTAGATATATTTAGTACATATCAGAAAAAGGCAATGTTCAGCAAATTGCTGCTCTTCCACATAACCATTTGAGTCTCCCTTACATGACGATAGATGTAACCACCAATGCCAAGATGTTTCTATTCTTTTAACTAATGCCTCCGCATTTTGGCATCATTCTACCCACGGACGCCGCAACTTTATTTGTTTTTGCGGTCACTTTTTAGACGTGTTTCCCAAACTTAAAAAGATTATCGATAGTTATGCTTTTGAGCGTAATTGTATATATTTCCAGTTTAAAATTTACTTCTTTGCAATTATTTCTGCCAATAATCATGAGTGCTACTATTTTTTCAGTTGCCAGCTCTAGCTTATAAAGGGTCCGCCAATAAGCGCGCTCGATCTTTAAAATAAAATAAAGCAAGTGTGAGAGGTATAAATGAAATTTATTTTTTGTTTGAAAGAGTATTCGAAGGCATTATGTATGGAAAATAATATCGTTCAAATGGCCACCTCGGCTTTGCTTGGTGGCGCGCATACGAGAAGTCCAATTTTGAATGACTCTGGCGCACAAATCGGGCTGTATTTCATCGATGGCGTGGCGTATGTTGACTTTAAGGTCATCAGTGTTTTGTGGTTGGTTTGCGTAGACCTGCGATTTAAGAAAACCCCACAAGAAATAGTCTAGTGGGGTTAAATTGCACGATCTCAATGGCCAGTTGGTGTCGCCTCCGCGCGAGATAACTATTTCTCCGAAGCGCTCGTGCAGAAGATCCATTGTGGCGCGCGCTGTGTGGCTCGTAGCGCCGTCCTGCTAAAACCACATATCCTCAACATCCATATTGTCGATTTCATGCCAGAAAAAGTTTGTTATCATGAATCTGTATCGTTCGCCGTTTACCGTGATGGCCACACCATCTTCGTTCTCGAAAAAATACGGCCCCTTGTGGTACTTTTTTTTTTTTTTTATCAACGATTGCTCTATTTGTAAAGTAGCTCTTTATTGCTTTGATGAGGTGTTTGGAGATATTTTCTTCTAAAGGTTTTAATACTCTTATCTTATGCCGCCGTATTGAACGCGTTTTTGGCGTCGTTATTAGAACGCATAGTTCTCTAGTCCTGAATGTCTTCTAGGTTTTTTAATTAATTTCAGGTTTGTCGTTTTCCACGAGGTCGGAAATTTTTTTTTGTCCACTTTGCATTCAGAACAATTTCTTAACCTAACCTAACATAACCTAACCTAACCTAACCTAATCCAACCTAATTTTATTAAAAAAGTGTAATAATAATGACTCACAAATAATTATAAAAATCTATAAAACTTTTAGAGTAAGTTTCCAAAAGTTCTGTAAAGTTTCTATAATTTCCTCTAGAAATCCAAAAACTGTCGGAAGATTAGTAAAAAAATTTAAGATACATTTAAAAGATCTTAAATTTTTTTACTAATAACTACTGTTTATATTGTTTGTTTTTTAAAACTTTTCAGATAATACCAAGAAATTGTAAAATAACTTTTCCTAAAATTGGTCACAACTTTTTATCTCTTCCCTGTTGCCTAAAAACCGTGTCCTACATAAAATTTGATTGGTATTTTGATGTTTATCTAAATTCTTCTTTGGTCTACTAGAAGTTTTAATTCACAAATTAATAGTATCTTTGACAAATCAAAGTTTTAAGGAACCGTTAATTTTTCCGATAAATATTTCTAAAAAGCCTTTGAGTTTTTTGGATTTACTTAATAATCTATAAAAGTTTTCAATGTTTATTAACTCTTCTGTAAACACACTTTTATTTTTAAAAGTATTATAAAGCCTAGTACGCACTAGTAAACCATTTTGCGCGCTTTTTAGACTGTCTAGAGACACGATTTATATACCGTCGAGAGATACCGTTCTTTGTCTCGTCTAGCGTCCACATTACGATGTGAATTTTTCAGTCACATCTTTGCAGTCCAATATGGAAGACATTAATATGTGTGGAATGAGTTCCTGTTTAATGCTAATTACAAGTAAAAGAACGCAAAAACGTAAACGTTGGTGGACGCGCGCAAAAAGACCTAGGTTTGATAATGTATTATTAAATAAATTAAGACTGGAAAACGCCAACAATAAGAGCATGGTAATCTTTAATTAGTTTTAAAACTTTCTCGATAGACCACATGATTTCAAAAAAACTGTAAAATTTTGGAAAATAACTGAAAATAGGTTAACCACACCATTTCGTAGCTGGAGACAGACTGGGACGTGTCTTGCTTCTAGACCCCGAGTGACGTCCACACTTTCAAAATGTTGCGTAACATGTCTAACGTTGCATGAGGTGTCTCATTCCGATCGGGAAACTTTAGGCCTAGTAGACACTAGTAGACATGTTGCGCAATTTTGGTCTCCGAGACGTGTCTCAGGTTGCCTACGTAGACATGTCTATAGACCAATCCCCGTCTTCAAGCTTGTTGCAAGACTAAAAATTGCAAGCCTAAAGTCTCCCGATTGGAATGGCAAACCACAACATTTTGACAGTGTCACTCGGCGTCTAGAAGCGAGACCGGAGACACGTCCCAGTCTGTCTCCAGCTACCGAGTGGTGTAGTTTGGTTGTTTACAGTTATTTTCTGTGTGTTACAGTTTCTTTAAAAACACGTGATCTAACGAGAAAGTTTTAAAACTAATTGATGATTACCATGCGTCTTATTATTTGTGGGAAGTTAAATCCTGATTACAAAAAAAAAGGATAAATAAGTAACCATAAAATCTCTGGCCGCAAAGCACAGTGTGACAGTGGACGCCAAGTAGAAAAGAAAATCCATAACTTTAAAACATCATTCAACCGAGAACAAAAAAAAGTTCTCTATGGTGGACTGCAAAGATGAGACTGAGAAATTCACATCGTAGTGTAGACGCTAGACAAAACAAAGAACAGTGTTTTTAGATGGTTTATAGACCGTGTCTCTAGATGGTATATAGACGGTCTATAGACAAATCGCGCAACATAGTCTACTAGTGTGTAGTGTACTAGCATTTAGATTGCGATATTTAGTTTTGCAACGGGCAGTAGACAAGGATTGGTCTATAGACATGTCTACGTAGACAACCTGAGACACTTCTCAGAGACCAATGTCTACTAGTGTATACTAGGTTTTACAAAAAAAATAATAAAAAAACTTTGTTGTAGGTGCAACAATATCAAGATATCGGTTTGGTGGTGTTGTAGGTTCACTTTGTATCTAGGTTGGGTTGACTTTATTTTAAGTTTTCCAAATTGCATTAAAATATCATAAGACAGACGTTGTCTTCCTTTTATTTCAAATGTTGAACACTTGTTTGATGATGTGGTGGTACTTGAGTTTTTGCAAAAGTCTCTTTTTTTACACACATAATTTTTTAAAGTAAGAACGTTGAAGTTTAGTTACCGCTTTGGGTGGCAATCAAAAAGTTGGTAAAGTCTTTGTAGCAAAAATTATGTGTTTTTCTTTAAATGTGGTGGATTGCCTAAATGTGTTGACAATGTCTGTCAGGTTCAATCCAAAAAATCCTTTTTTTATTACAGAGGTTACATGGACTATGACTTTGTAAATGCTTTTGTAAAGGTTTTTTTAAATAATCAAAACTGCTGTAAACGGCTGCTATGGAGTACTTTTTTTTAGATTTACCAAGTTTCTGAAACATCCTCTTATCTAAATAGTTGGCTAAATGTTTTAGTTGGGCAACAACAATAAATCTTCAAATTTATATATTTGTTGGCAGCGACAGTTTTGGTCATGCAATGGTTTGAAATCTTGCTTGTTTCCTCTTTATAATTTTATTCTTTAAGAAACAGTTTACATAATTTTTCTAAATAACTTATTTTTTCTTCGGAATAGCAGCTTTCTAGGCGGTTGCTGATTGTCAACTTTTAAGGTATCATTCAAAATACACTATAAATATACTCTATACTTTGCTGACTGCTAACTGTTTTCTAACTGAAGCAAAAGTGGCTTGGCCGCTGGCGGGTGTAAGCCTGAATTCATGATTTGTAATGTTTCTTACTGACCAGCAAAAATTTATCGTAGCTCTTAAAGTTGGACCAAATTTTAGGCTTATGAGGATAGGTTTGCAAATGACTGGTGGAAATATTTCAGACGCTTTCTACGTCCTGGTCGTTGCAATTTCCTGCCTGAAGTACTAAGAAATTTTAGGATAACATTTTGCAATTTTGCACTTTTTATCAAACGTTCTAAGCATCTTTTCAGTTAACCTTCAGGATAGTAAAATGAAGTTACTTTAGTAGTTCATACAACTAGCATTGGCATGACCGTTTATTTTCTATTTCTACTTTTTGTACAATTTTTTTTTGATTAATCACACAATTTCAGCTAATTTTATGCAATAAATGCATGCAATATAGTAATAAAGACCAATTTGATTTAAATATTAAATTTTCTTTGTCAATTTTAGTTTATTGTAGACAATAAATGCATATTGTTAGCAATTTTTGAACTAATTTTTTTGCAATAATTCAATTTTTTGAGCATTTTATACTAATTTTTTGCTATTTAAGATAGATATTTGACAAAAAACGCATTTTTTAATAATTTTTTTGTTGTTTTTGACAACATTTTTTACTAATTCTGTGTAACACACGCCTCTACTATGCAATTTAATAACAAAATAATTTATTTCGTATAATTCCTACGCTATTTTAGGTATATTTCGCTGTTTCTGAGCGATTTTTATCAATATTATTGCATTATAATGGTTTTAAAAGCATCTTCCGCTAATTTTTTTGTAAAAAATGTTTTTAATATACAATATAAGATAAAATTCATTAGTTTTATATGATTTTTATGCTATTTTAAGTATATTTCAAACAAAAAACGCGTTTTCTAAGCAATTTTTGACAAATTTAGTGCATTAGATTGGTTTTAAAAGCATTTTTCATTCATTCTATGCAACAAATGCTTTTAATACATAATAAAAGATAAAAATTATTTATTTCAAATGATTCCTACGCTATTTTAGGTACATTTTTGACAAAAAACGCTGTTTCTGAGCGATTTTTGATCATTTTATTGCATTATATTAGTTTTTAAAGTAACTTCTGCTAATTTTGTGTAACAAAAGCTTCTAATAAACAATATAAAATAAAATTTTATAATTTTATATAATTTGTATGCTTTTTAAGTATATTTCAGACAAAAAACGCGTTTCCTAAGCAATTTTTGACTAATTTAGTGCATTATATTAGTTTTGAAAGCATTTTTTACTCATTTTGTGTAACAAAAGCCTCTAATAAATAATAAAAAATATAAATTATTTATTTCATATGATTCCTATGCTATTTTACTTATCTTTCAAACAAAAAATGCGTTTTCTAAGCAATTTTAGTTGATTTTTTTACATTTAATCGGTAACTGTTTTGTGCAAAAATACATTGTTTACACTTAAGTGTAATACTTGAGTTAAGATAAATTTCATTAAACTTAATTAAACTTACTATCCCACAATCAATAAATTATGTGCCTTGCCCACCCACCCAAATGATTGTGATCAAAAAGTTGGATTACAAATAATTGGGCGGAAACTTCAGTTAAAACTACTGTTTTGCAAACATGGAACTGTGTGCCCTGCCCATCTACTTAAATGTTTGCGATCAAAAAGCTGGATGACAAACACTTGGGCGGGTGGCGGGAACTCTAGTTGAAACTACTGTCCTGTATTCATTAAATTGTGTGCCACGCCCACCCACTCAAATGTTTGTAAACATAAAATTAGATCACCTACACTTGGGAGGGTGGGCGGGAACTCCAGCTAAACTAATGTCTTGCAATCGTTGAAATGTGTGCTTTTGGGTGGGTGGGCTTTACTAAATTTGAAGCCTGTGGGCGTTAAGCAGTTATTGATGTTTCCCGCTTATATGTTTGTGATTCAATTTTTTGACAACAGACACTTGGGTGGGCGAACGGGAACTATGATCAAAGCTTCTAGGCGTGTTCTAGACCTATGCGCCCCAAGTTTTTGTGATCTAATTTGTTGACAACAAAAACTAGGGTGGGTGAGCAGGAACAAAGCTTAAACAACTGGGCAAGTAGTATTTAATGGTGCCCCTTAGCGCACCCACTCAAGTGTTTGTGATCCAATGTTTAAGCAAAAAACATTTGAGTGGGTGGGCGGGAACTGAGTAAGTTGTGAGTGTGTAGTATTTTTTGGTGTTCCACGCTCATTTGCCTACGTTTTTATGATCATTTTTTTTAGAAAACAAACTCTCTGGTGAGTGGGGTCATTTTTTAAAATTTGTGATAAATTTGTTGAGTTTATAATTTTTGGATAATTGTCAAATTTGACATTTTTTCGACATATGTCAATCTAATGTAATCTCATGTATCTTATTTTCTGGTCATTGAAAAGAACATTAAGAACATTGAGAACGTTAAGAACATTAAGAACAATGTAATCATTGAGAACATTAAAAACATTAAGAAAATTAGGAACATTAAGAATTTATATTTTTATTTTATTTAATAGATTGAAAACATTTTGCCAAAGTACCGACTAATTAGAAAAATTAGTAATAACATTGAAACACTATTAACATTTTAGGAACATAATTAACAACAACATTTTATGAATTATTATTCAATACTTGAACGTTTTTGTAAAACATTACATTACAATATTCAATGATTAATTTTATCCGCAACGTATACGACGCATATGTACACAGCAGAGCCGACTGTGCGCGAGTCGACACGACGCATAGTAAGTGGAGACCAAACTCATTCCCTGCAAGGCGGCCATAGTTGTGTTAGTTATGGCCTGTGCACGGGCAGCCATTTTGTGTTGGATGATAAAACAAGTTTGTGAGTGTTGTGTGGGCGTGCTGCTGCTATCAGAATATCAGGAGGACATAGCAGGGAACAAGCAGATTACCAAGGTAACAGGAATAATAAAGAAATAATAATAAATTAATTGGCAAGCTTGATTATAGGTGAGTCATTATTGCACAATTTTATGTAATGTAAGTTTACCTAAGCAATCATGTTTTGACTTGTTCTTGATGTATTACACTCATTCCGATCTACTTTTATTGAAATTGTTTGTTGCAAAGTTCATTGACCTCTCACAAGGCATAAATGTCTAAAGCACATTTTTAGCTACATTTACAAAATATCACAAACACAAATAAATTTGTTAAAAATATAATAAAATAATCAATTAAATGTCGATAATATTCCAAATTATAAAATAAATTGTAAAATCTTATTATTTTCTAAATATTATTGTTCCCACATTGAAAATTGTGACTATGTTGTAATGTATGAAGGCAGCTGATATTTTGACAAATTATTTTTTGACGTTTTAGAAGATACTCTGATACTTGGAGAGATGCATAAATTGATACTTCATTTTTTTTATCATTAAGGGCCGCTTTTACAATCGTCGGTTAAACAAGGAGTAGCGCTATCTAAGGAGTATATAAAAATACGCTTTTACAATCCCTTATAACTTATCTCTAGTGTAGTAACTAAGTAACGCGCACAACAAATTAGCGTATGAACAACGTATACGTCAATTTATAAGTCAGTTCCAGAAACGGCCATCTTTGTAATAAATAATTTTTTAGAAAATGCAAAAACGCGTTACAACTAAAGTAGGATTTGTTGCTAAAATTTTTGCACAGAAGAAAATTGATAATTGTCGCATTATTTCCTTGATTGACCTAATCATTGGGATCTTCAAGGGGTTTGTCTTTATTTTTAGTTTTAATTTGGGATTCATTGAGTAGAGATTCTACTTGAGTATGTGGGTGATTGAAATTTTACAATGGCTTCGATCACTTTAGGAGTCCTGGCAATTTTATAAAATTTTAATTGTATGTTTTAAGGAAAATAAACCAGAGATAACTAATCCGGTGCTTGGAGCAGTAGTTATCTTTAGTGTAGTAACCAAGTAACGCGCACAATAAATTTGCGTATAAATGATTTATACGTCAGTTTATAAGTCATCATTGACGTTTTAATAGGTTATCTAAACTGCAACAAAGGCATAACTAATGCTACACCAGGTTTAAACTGTAGATAAATTTATTCTTAGTTTAAGTTATCTGACAATTGTAAAAGCGGCCCTAAAACGTTGATACTTTGACTTTATGCTTGGGGAGATGATATTTGACAGAAGATACTTTTGACAAAAAAAAGTTTAAGTTTGTAGCATTTATTGGTGTTTCCCGCCCATCCGCTCAAGTGTTTGTGAGCTATTTTTTTAACAAAAACCATTGGGTGGGTAAGCGGGAATCTAAGTTTGACACTAGTCGGCATGCAGTATTTATTTGTGTTCCCCGCCTACCCGCCAAAGTGTTTGTGAGCTATTCTTTTGACAAAAAACACTTGGGTGAATGGGCGGAAACAAAGTTTGAAACTAGTTGGCACGCAGCATTTATTAGTGCTCCCCGCCCATGTGTTTGTGAGCTATTAGTTTGACAACAAACACTTGAGTGGGTGGGCGGGAACTAAATTTGAAAATTGTGCGCTTGAGCTGTTATTAATAAATATTTGATCACAAACACTGTCAACTGCTGTCAATCTGTCAAACTGATAAACAGTTTATTTAAATTGACAAACTAAGTTATGAATTAAAATTTGTAATAATGTAACTTAGAAGGCCCGCAACTAGCCTACATAGTTTTAATAGATATTAAATTGACTACCTTCGATATATTACTAAACATAAACTGTTTAGTAGTTACTGTAATTTTATGTAAATTGTCTTTTTGACCAGTGAGATGCTAGGCACACTGATGATGGATGCATACCCTGAAACACAAATTTATGTGTTTCTTACTGGATGAAGAAGCAAAATATAAATTGGTCTATTATTAATTTATTAATATTTAAAGAAAAAATGTGTATTATGTGACTAAATCGTTTATATGATAAAAGTTTGTAATAACTCTTATATGGTCTGCTTGCGGATTACAGCTTAGTCAATTCTGTGGAAAGCATAATGGTGGCTGATAAATCTGGGCTGCTGAAATACGGCCGTTTTAATAAACATCTTTATCTGGTGGTCGAATAAAGCTTAAGGAGATAACCTTTCAAATAGTAAATGGCCGCGACCGGAGAGCCTGCATCCATTCACGGGCTTTGGTCGGCCTTATCAAAAAAGAAAACATACATAAGACCGAGTCGAGCATCTATCTGTTCCGATAGCGCACTATCTTGTTTATATCGACGCCACTGTAGTCCCTCGGGGGGGCACACGGTCGGGATTGCTCAGGTTGACCTCTGCTCACTGTCACCTCCAATATAGCTTCGGTATTTTTACAGCGAAGGCTGTCGATATGTACGTTCAAGATTGCCACTTTCAACCCCCTAATATGCCACCCCGCGACACGAAAGTAGTCCCTCTCACTTTTACCAGGATATGTATTTGATCACATGGGAAATTTAGTCGAGACACCGCCTGGAAATATACCACTTCTGAATCGAATCAATACTTTACATCCCACTTTAGGGGATACGATATGAAAAAATGAATTATAATCCGCATTAGCTGGGGTTGTAATATTAATATTAACCCGCAGGATTAAGTCGCAATGATAATAATGGGTAATAATAATAATAATCCTTGTTTGTCAAGGGAAACCTTATATGAAATCTTATGTTCGCCTCACCTCGCCCTCTCTGCATTCCCAAGTCCCAGCTGACGTTAAGCCCATTTTGTGTTCATTTAGTTCAATCACGGCCCCAGAACTTTATGCCCTAGAGATATTAGTTTGGCATGTACTATATACTTTTTCCCAGAGTGAAAAATGGTGTTGGAAATAACTCCAGATTTCACTTTGAAAGCAACCAGATATATATTCCGCTGAATTTTCAAAGGGGCGTGAATTCCCAATCTTATATCAAATAGTTTTAATGCAAATCTTATGCGACTGCATAAGAATGTTCCATACTATACTAAAAAAACATTTCTGGAGAAGTGTAAGTTGCCAAATATTAAATTGTTGCGGTGGATACAAGTTGAAAGTCTATACTAGATTAATAATTAAAACAAAGTTTCAAAGATTTGAAACTTAAAACCACCTGAGTTTTAATCATTAATTTAATATTAAACAGATTTAATCCACAATTAGAGCAATAAGAAAAGTTGACTCAACTAATTTTTCTCATCTTATGCTTGAATATGATCTTAATTAGGAAAATAATATTGAAAATTAAAAAATTATAGAAATTCTACAGAACTTCTAGAAACCAACTCCAAAAGCTGTTAAGTTTTATAAAAATTTCAAATTAATTATTATTACATTTTTATAATAAAATAAGGTTAAGTTAGGTTAGGTTATGTTAGGTTAGGTTAAGAAATTGTGCTAAATGCAATGTGGACAAAAAGAGAATTTCTAATCCCGTAGAAGGCAGCAAACCTGAATTAATTTAAAAACCTGGAAAAAAAGAAGAAAACCGCTAATTTGCCTCATCGATTTGCTGGTACGGTACGGTTTTAGGAAAGAAAGGTCTACTTTAGGTCCAATGAATAGAAATGAAAAATATGTTTAGGACCAGAGGACTATGCGCCATTGCATGGTAAAAGACGATTAAAACCCTTGATAAAAAAAATGTCTCCAAACACCTTAAAGAACTACTTCACAAATAAGGTAATCGTTGATAAAAAAAGAAACAAGCACAAAGTAATGAGAGGGGTACCACAGGGTTCGGTACTGGACCCCTATCTCTGGAGGGACCTGCTAAAAATAGATGTCTCCAGACAAGTGACCCTTTTGGCATACGCAAACCTTGCGATGCTAATAGTGAAAAAAACCGTGCACGTAATGGAGTTAACCAGTGGATGACCAACCATAAGTAAAAGCTGGCAACTGAAAAGACAGAAGCAATCATAATTATTGGCAGAAAGAGGTGCAGAGAAGTAAATAGATACAAGTACGCAGTTTAAATTACCTAGGCATAACTATCTATAAATTTCTTAATTTTGGGAAACAAAACAGTGACCTCAAAAGCTAAAAAGGTTGCGTTGTCCGTGGGTAGAATGATGCCAAGATGCGAAGGCATTAGTAAAACGAAGAATCTTGGCATCAATAGCTTACATCTGTCGAAAAATAAAGAAAATAAACAAAAACAATTGCGTACATTGCGAGGATGTAGACACTGCTCAATACACGCTTAAAATAGAAAGTGGAGAGAAGAGAGGCTGAAACTGCCTTCTGCACAGAGCTCATAGTTGATAATATGGTCAATTTAATGCTAGACAGTAGCTTAAACTGTAATATCATCAACAGAATGATAGACTAGATCATAACAAGAAAGAAGAAGAGGAAAGAACAAGAGAGAAAGAAGAGGAGCAATAACAGAACACCAAGAAGCTGGTTAAACAACAAAATCTTGTGGAGTAAAAAAAATGCGACAAGCAAACACCAAAAAAATGTTAGCCAAGATTCTAATTTAAAAAAACGTAATGCCAAAAATTTGCCCACCCGCCTAACTGTTAGTTATCAAGAAATTTATTATTGTTCCCACCTCTGACATAATAGTGACAACTGTCATTCAAATTGTCATATTAAAAATAGCAAAAACGCAATAATTGTGATAATAAGCAAAATTCTTGTTAACAAACAATTAAGCGAGTGGGCGGGAACACTGTATGAAACCACCAACCTAATATTTATAAACTATGTTCCCGTCGACCTGCCCAAGTGTTTGTTATCAAGAAATTTGTTGTTGTACCCACATCTGACACAATAGTGACAACTGTTATTTGCAAAAACGCAACAAGAGTGAAAATAAGCAAACTTCTTGATAACAAACACTTGGGTGAGTGGGCGGGATTACAGTGTTAAACCACTTACTTAATATTTATAAACTGTGTTCCCGCCCACCCGCCCAAGTGTTAATTATCAAGAAATTTGTTATTGTTCCCACCTCTGACATAATAGTGACAACTGTCATTCAATTTGTCATATTAAAAACAGCAGAAACGCAACAAGAGTGAGAATAAGCAAACTTCTTGATAACAAACACATGGGCGGGTGGGCGGGAACACTGTATCAAACCACTGGCTTAATTTTTATAAACTGTGTTATAGATTAAGGTGGGAAAATTGTCCCATAAAACTATCGTGCAGCTTTTCTCGGAAGTTAATTAAGATAATTCATTTCTGTTTTCGGCATTATTATGAGTATAATAACAACATTTAAATAAGCTATTTTGGTAAAAATATATTAAAAAATCAAAAAGTTAAAATTGTTCAATTTATTTCAAACTTAGTTCATATTAATGATATTTATATAAAAAAAAATATGCCGTAAAAATGATCACAAAATGATTATTTGTTTGCTTTAAAAGTAGCACCGAAGATGAGGATACTTTTGAGTGTAAACAATAAGCCCACCGATGGCTCCGCCCATTACGTTCGGTACTGTTTTTATTACACATTTGGTAGTTTGATTTTATTGGGTGATCGTCGCCATGGGCGGTATTTTACTACAGTGCGAGTGAAGCGCTCCGGGTGGTTTATCACGGATCCATTCCTGACAATTCTGTCCTTAAACTTAAAAATAAGTCGCATTGCAGATTTATATATTTTTTATTATTTTGTTACGCTTTTTTCAAAACAATTAAACCGTTCCCCATTATTTTAAAATACGGCCCTGTTTAAGTTTATATTAAAAAAAACTATTTGAACAATAACTACTCCTAACAAAGAATCGTTTTATAACAATTAAAATAAAAACGTGTTATATGGTTTTTTATAACTTTATTTTTACGGTGAAATAATAACGAGACATTCCATGCGACTGGAAAACATAAAAGAAGTCAATTTTGAAACTTTTCTTGAAGTGTCTGGACCCACAAGAGTTTACCTTCGCGTATTTATCTGAAGAGCGCTTTCTCGAGCGTGCACCGCTGGCTTTATTTTTTTCTCTCCCTATCCAGACCGCACACACACTGACGTCGAAACGATGGGACACTCTTTTATCCCTTTTAGTTTTTTTTGCAAGGACAATCAGACACCGCACGTGAGATTCTTCTATAGTAAATTGAGTGCGGAGATAAACACCTTTATTGTGAAACAAATTTCGTTAAGTGGATGGAGATTTATATTTCTATTTAATATTATATTTTATTTGGGTTTAAAAAGCTATTAATAAATGATATATTTTAAAATAAAATTCATAAACATTTTAATTTGTTTGTGTTAAATTGTCGCGCATATGTAGAGAATAATTTGGATTCAGTACCGGCAACGCACAATAAATAAAATTATACGTCGCGTTGTATATTTCAATCAAGGTTGTTTTAGTCAAATCGATTCTGATGGAGATTTAATTGCAAATCTGGTGGAAGTAGAATATGTTACTATAAACAAACAGATTTAAAGTATCCAGTTACTCGAACATTATTGCTTTTATTGTCATTGAGAAGATAATTTTATTAATTAATCCTTTAAATTTATATTTATTAACATATAAATGTTACAGATTTATTTTATAACTAAGCACATTCTATGTGATAGTTCATTATAAAATAAATAAAACACATTTACTATGAACTATATTACAAATTATTTAAAAAAAACCGTAACTAGTTTCATCATTTACAGTGTCATCATCGGACGGTGATACAAACAATATGGCCTTGTAAAAGTTGAAACTAGTTACGGTTTTTTGAAATAATTTGTGATATAGTTTATAATGTGGTTTATTTGATTATATAATTATTGACATTTTGCTTCTTGGCCTTGAATTAATTTAATTCTTTATTTTGTGTTGTATACTTGGTACTATTGGACATTATAATATGTAGTAGTATAGTAGTATAAGTGTGTTTTTGTAGGTTGCATACATAAATACAGACGCTGAGAATATCAATGCATTAAGGACACAAAATATGATTTTTGCCGGGTACATTAAACGACTTTAAAATTTTCCCAAACATCGCTTAACGACACTAAATGCATTGTTCAGCAGCGGAATGCAAACATTATATTTTTCTATTTTTCTGAAATTGTTATAGAGGCGTGTACACCCGATATATGCATGCACGAGCTCGTTCGCCCGTTGCACACTCCATAACGAAACTTTATTAATGACAAACAAAACCCGCTCCGGGGGAAAACTTTTATCAGTAATTGATTTTATATTACTTCTATGTGCATATTTAAAAAGGACTATAAGTTTTAATATGGCTTCTATGGAGCTCCTCCACTAACGACCTCTGGATATTACGTGTCTCTCTATTGGGGCGTATTACTAAAGGCCCCTCTGCATTATTATTTTCGAATAAATACACGTCAGAGTAGACTTATTACTTTCGTTTTGATATATTACGCTTAATAACATTAAGTCTTGTTTTAAGAGCAGCTGGGTTATTTGGAGAAACAACATTAACTTTATGTAACTAATTAAGTAATGAATGTCGCTTCAAAGAGCCTATAATATTAATTAAACATAATTCTTTAATAAGTAATTTTTATTAATTAATTAAGTGCTACTGTTAACAATATTAATTGAGTTATAGTTTTAACTACAAAGAAAAGTGTTACTAATAGAATTTACACATAATATTAATTAATAATTTTGGTGGCATACAAATTTTTTTATACAAAATTCCCACCAGTGATCCCTAATGTCAATAAAATAAGACAAAACGCTGCTTGGATTCACCGATGACAAGTCACCAAAATTTGAATTGACCCCTTGCTTAAGCAATTGTTATATTTTTTATTTCATTTTGCTCAAACTTTCAGGGATCAAAATATTGATGAAAAAAATGAAATTTCCAAAATTTTGGACCTTAGAATATTGTCTGTTTAAAATGACACACATTTGAAGGTCAAAAATTTCACA
Source organism: Tachinus rufipes (assembly GCA_963932245.1). Taxonomy (NCBI): domain Eukaryota; kingdom Metazoa; phylum Arthropoda; class Insecta; order Coleoptera; family Staphylinidae; genus Tachinus; species Tachinus rufipes. The sequence continues at coordinate 117,957,834 of OZ010745.1, forward strand.
ATAAAACGTCTTTTTTAGCTAATTTTGTATCTCAATTTTTGGTCTTCTGTAAAAAGATAAAAAGGTCCACGATGGCTCAAATTATTCTTTATTACATGTACTTTAAAACCCATTATTTTATGTTTAATACCGTGGCAGTTATTTTGATATATTAAGCTTTAAACAGTATTCCAAAATCACCCGTAAATTTGGCAGAATCGCAAAACTTTGCTTTCTTTAAACCGTTCAAACTTTGTCAAACCTTAACAAAGTTTGATCCACAAGGTTTAGATTTCTTTGTGTTTAATCTCTTTTTAAAGTGATCACACAAAACTTATAGAATCAATACGTATACACCACTATTTTGATGCAGGAAGTTGCACATATTTTTGCGATCTTCAAAACTTGTAATTTTCAGGTCTCAAAAAAGCGCTGTCACCCTATGTCAATTTTAGTCAAAATTTCAGTAAATACTCTTTAAAACACAAGAAAAAAGGTTATCTATATGAAAAATAGTATATCAGGCATTATCAAGAATTTTTAATATTCAAAAATTGGCAAAATTGGCAAACCGCACATTTTTGTATCTTAATTTTTGGGCCTCTAGAAAAAAATAAGAAAGTCCACAATGGCTCAAAATATTCCTCATTACATGTACTTCAAAACCCATATTTGTTTATTTAATGTTGAGGCTCATTTTGATATATCAAGCTTTAAACATTATTCCAAAAAAAAACCGTAAATTTAACAGAACTGCAAAATTATGCTTTGTTTAAACCGTTCTAACTTTTAAAATTTAAAAGTAATTTGATCCACAAGGTCTAGATTTCTTCGTGTTTAATCTTTCTTTAAAATGATTACACAAGACATATAGAATCAATACATATTTACTACTATTTTGATGCAGGAAGTTGCACATGTTTTCGCAATCTTCAAAACTTGTAATTTTTAGGTTAGCAAGAAATGGTTAGGTTAGGTTAGGTTAGGTTAGGTTAGGTTAGGTTAGGAGTGATTTTGCACAAATACCAAAATACCGGAAGATGCTTGAGAAGGTACAGAGAAAAATGGCGATAAGAGTGGCTAGCGCCTACCGGACCATATCGACCAGGGCCATACAGTTGGTAGCAGGTGCGGTACCTATTCATTTACTGGAGTTAGAAAGGAGGTACGTAACTGGTGCAAACCAAGATGCAGATAAGGAGCTGGCCAGAGCAGAAACTCTCAAAAGGTGGGAAGAGGAATGGGGAGAAGTAGGCGAAACGGGTGCGTGGACGCAAAAACTGATCCCAAAAGTCATTCCATGGGTCACTCGGAAACATGGAGACGTCGGGTACCATCTGACCCAGATTCTAACAGGACATGGATGCTTCCAAGCTTACCTAAAGAGAATGGGAATCACGGACAACGACATTTGCGTGTATTGTGGAGAAGTGGACACTCACCAGCACACAATGTTCCAGTGCGACAGGTGGCAGTCCACTAGGGAAAGGTTGGCGGGAGACCTCACCTTGACACAGGAAACCATGGTCAGGGACATGCTCAAAAGCAAAGATACATGGAGCACAATCCAGAAACTAGCAACTGAAATCATAAGGACCAAAAAGCAGGAAGAGAGGGATAGACAGCTGGTAGCTCAGCAGTAGTGAGTAGAGTGAGTAGTAAATGATTATGTGTGAACGAATAGAAGGTCAAAACCTTTGTGAAATAATACCTCACGGTAACCCGCAGTGGTTGCGACAACCAAGGGGGGGTATTTTTAGTCAGTAGGCGTTTGGGGACCCTTTCCAAACAAATCCGACACAGAGTCTTTTGAAGATTTTTTCCCCTCCTACATAAAAAAAAAGGTTAGGTTAGGTTAGGTTAAGCATTTATTGCTAATTTTATGCATTACATCAGTTTATAGTGATGGTTTATTAAAATAAATTTTGGATAATAAATGCTTTTTTAAGAGATTTTAGTCAATTTTCTTGTGATAATACAGTTTTTATAAAAACATCATTTTTGTAATTAAACTTATATTAAATTTAAAGCAATAAATTTGATTTATGAGCAATTTTAGCAGATTTTCTTGCATCAAATCAATTGTTAGTGCATTTTTTAATAATTTTATGCGCATCATAGACAAATAAATATAAATTTATTTAATTTGTGTGTTTTTTTATCGTAATTACAGGTTTATTTTGGACAAAAAATGTGTTTTTTGTTATTGAAACTAAATTTTAAGCTATAAATTTGTTTTCTGAGCGATTTTAGCTGATTTTTTTGCACAGCATCATTTTTTTTTAGAGCATTAATTACCAATTTTATGTTTGTAATTTACATATTTGGATAAATTTTAACTTATGTTGTAATAATTTCAAATAAATTTATATAATAAATGCGTTTGATAAGCGATTTTAGCTCATTTTCTTACAATAAAACAGTTTTTGAATCTTTTTTTACAAGTTTTATGCAATATAAAAACTAATAACTACTTGCTCGTAATTGTAAACTAAATTACCCCCTTCCACAACTATTTTTTGTCAAGGAATTGCACTCATATTTGCAAAGATCAGAAGTTATTATGTTACAGGAGATGATGATATCTAAACTTTAGTTTAAAGTACTCGCTTGTAGTCATAACGTAGATATAGAGTACCACCTACGGGCGGGAACCTTAGTTTATGATTACGGGCGAGTAGTATGAATTAGAATGCCTCACAAAAATTGATAATTCTTCTTTCTACAAGCGTCAGTAGTTACTATGTTAGAAGAGATGGTGAAACTTAATGTCTTGATGACTATCGGAGTTGGCGGACGGGTGAGGGTAGTAAAGGTTTGGAATTTTTTAATGCTTTTCTCTCCAATCTAAACTATTTGCCCGTAACCATAAACTGGGGTTCCCGCCCACCGACCCAAGTGTTAGCAATCAAGGAATAAGATATAACATTTTTTTCTCCAACATAATGACTATTAACGACTAAAGAGAAGAAAAATATGCAATCTTTTGATAACAAACACTTAAGTGGGTGGGTAAAGCACTCTAATCTAAACTACTCGCCCATAATCATAAACTTCGATTCACACCCACCCACTAAAGTGTTAGCCATTAAGGGATTACTTATCCTATCTCTTTCTCTAACAAAATGACTATTAACGACTGCAGAAAAAGAAATATGCAATTTTTTTTATAACAATCACTTGAGTAGCACTCCAATTTAAACTATTTGCCCGTAATCATAAACTGTGGTTCCCGCCCACACACCCAAATGTTAACAATCTAGAGATTAGATATCCCCATCTCTTTTTCCAACATAATGACTATTAACGACTGCAGAGAAGATATTTGCAATCTTTTGATAACAAACACTTGGGTGGGTAGGCACGCCAATCCAAACTACTCGCCCGTAATCATAAATTAGGGTTCCCGCCCACCCACCCAAATGTTAGCGATCAAGAGATTACATACCCCATCTTTTTCTCCAACATAATGACTATAAACGACTGCAGAGAAGATATTTGGAATCTTTTGATAACAAACACTTGGGTGGTTACGCACGCCAATCCAAACTACTCGCCTGTAATCATAAATTAGGGTTCTCGCCCACCCACCCAAATGTTAGCGATCAAGAGATTAGATACCCCATTTCTTTCTCCAACATAATGACTATTAACGACTGCAGAGAAGATATTTGCAATCTTTTGATAACAAACACTTGGGTGGGTGGGCACACCAATTCAAACTACTCGCCCGTAATCATAAACTAGGGTTCACGCCCCCCCACCCAAGTGTAAGCGATCAAGAAATAAGATATAACATTTTTTTCTCCAACATAATGACTATTAACGACTGAAGAGAAGAAAAATATGCAATCTTTTGATAACAAACATTTAAGTGGGTGGGTAAGGCATTCTAAGCTAAACTACTTGCTCATAATCATAAACTTCGATTCACACCCACCCACTAAAGTGTTAGCCATTAAGGGATTACTTAACCTATCTCTTTCTCTAACAAAATGACTATTAACATCTGCAGAAAGAGAAATATGCAATTTTTTTTATAACAATCACTTGAGTAGCACTCCAATTTAAACTACTTGCCTGTAATCATAAACTGTGGTTCCCGCCCACACACCCAAATGTTAGCGATCAAGAGATTAGATATCCTATCTTTTTCTCCAACATAATGACTATAAACGACTGCAGAGAAGATATTTGCAATCTTTTCATAACAAACACTTGAGTGGGTGGGCACGCCAATCCAAACTACTCGCCCGTAATCATAAATTAAGGTTCCCGCCCACCCACCCAAATGTTAGCGATCAAGAGATTACATACCCCATCTTTTTCTCCAACATAATGACTATTAACGACTGCAGAAAAGATATTTGCAATCTTTTGATAACAAACACTTGGGTGGGTGGGCACACAAATCCAAACTACTCGCCCGTAATCATAAACTAGGGTTCACGCCCCCTCACCCAAGTGTTAGCAATCAAGGAATAAGATATAACATTTTTTTCTCCAACATAATGACTATTAACGACTGAAGAGAAGAAAAATATGCAATCTTTTGATAACAAACACTTAAGTGGGTGGGTAAGGCACTCTTATCTAAATTACTTGCCCATAATTATAAACTTCAATTCACACTTACCCACTAAAGTGTTAGCCATTAAGGGATTACTTAACCTATCTCTTTCTCTAACAAAATGACTATTAACGACTGCAGAAAGAGAAATATGCAATTTTTTTATAACATTCACTTGAGTAGCACTCCAATTTAAACTACTTTCCCGTAATCATAAACTGTGGTTCCCGCCCACACACCCAAATGTTAGCAATCAAGAGATTAGATATCCTATCTTTTTCTCCAACATAATGATTATAAACGACTGCAAAGAAGATATTTGCAATCTTTTCATAACAAACACTTGAGTGGGTGGGCACGCCAATCCAAACTACTCGCCCGTAATCATAAATTAGGGTTCCCGCCTACCCACCCAAATGTTAGCAATCAAGAGATTAAATACCCCATCTTTTTCATCAACATAATGACTATTAACGACTGCAGAAAAGATATTTGCAATCTTTTGATAACAAACACTTGGGTGGGTGGGCACACCAATCCAAACTACTCGCCCGTAATCATAAATTAGGGTTCACGCCCCCTCACCCAAGTGTTAGCGATCAAGGAATAAGATATAACACCTTTTTCTCTAACATAATGACTATTAACGACTAAAGAGAAGAGAAATATGCAATCTTTTGATAACAAACACTTAAGTGGGTGGGTAAAGCACTCTAATCTTTACTACTCGCCCATAATAATAAACTTTGATTCACACCCACCCACTAAAGTGTTAGCCATTAAGGGATTACTTAACCTATCTCTTTCTCTAACAAAATGACTATATAACGACTGCAGAAAGAGAAATATGCGATTTTTTTATAACAATCACTTGAGTAGCACTCCAATTTAAACTACTTGCCTGTAATCATAAACTGTGGTTCCCGCCCACACACCCAAATGTTAGCGATCAAGAGATTAGATATCCTATCTTTTTCTCCAACATAATGACTATAAACGACTGCAGAGAAGATATTTGCAATCTATTGATAACAAACACTTGAGTGGGTGGGCACGCCGATCCAAATTACTCGCCCGTAATCATAAATTAAGGTTCCCGCCCACCCACCCAAATGTTAGCGATCAATAAATTAGATACCCCATTTCTTTCTCCAACATAATGACTATTATCGACTGCAGAGAAGATATTTGCAATCTATTGATAACAAACACTTGGGTGGGTAGGCACGCCAATACAAACTACTCGCCCGTAATCATAAATTAGGGTTCCCGCCCAACCACCCAAATGTTAGCGATCAAGAGATTACATACCCCATCTTTTTCTCCAACATAATGACTATTAACGACTGCAGAGAAGAGAAATATGCAATCTTTTGATAACAAACACTTGGGTGGGTGAGCGGGGACTCCAATCCAAAACTACTTGCCCGTAATCATAAACTGGGGTTCTTCTCTTTCACTCAAGTGTTAGTGATTAAAGGTAACCTATCATTTTCTCCAACATAATGACTATTAATAATTGCAGAGAAAAATTTTTCTTTTTGATAACAAACACTTAGATGAGTGGGTGGTGCACTCCAATTCATACTACTCGCCCGTAAATTTTCAACTTGGGTTTCTGCCCAACCACCCAATTGTTAGCAATCAAGAGATTAAATAATCCATCTCTTTCTTCAACATAACGACTAATAACGACTGCAGAAAAAGAAAAATGCAATCTTTCAATAACAAATACTTAGGTGGGTGGGCGCGGTACTTCAATCCATACTACTGGTCCGTAATTATAAACTGGGGTTCCTGCCCACCCATCAAAGTGTTAGTAATCAAGGGATTAGATTTTCCATCTTTTTCTCTAACATTATAACTATTACCGACTGCAGAGAAAAAAATTTGCAATCTCTTAATAACAAACACTTAGGTGGGTGGGTGGGTGGGGCACTCTAATTCATACTACTGGCCCGTAATCATAAACTAAGGTTCCCGCCCACCCACCCAAGTGTTAGCAATTAAAGGATTTATTAACCCAACATAATGACTATTAACGACTACAAAAAAAAATGCAACTTTTGATTAGATGGGTGGGTAGGGCACTCTAATCTATAAAGTGGGGTTCCCGCCCATCCACCCAATTGTTAGTGATCAAGTGATTATATGTCTCATCTTTTTTATCAACATAAGTACTAATAACAACTGCAGAGAAGAGAAATATGCAATCTTTTAATAACAAACACTTGGGTGAGTGGGTGGGGCACTCCAATACAAACTACTTGCCCGTAATTATAAATTGGGGTTCCTGCCCACCCACCCAAATGTTAGCAATCAAGGGATTAGTGAACCCATCTTTTTCTCTATCATAATAACTATTATTGACTGGAGAGAAAAGAAATATGCAATCTTTTGTCTTTAAATGTTCCAAAACTACCATAATGGTCAAAAAATAATTTTTAAAATGTTCCTGAGCTACAAAAAAAGTATTTATTAATTTGTCATAAATGTTCTTGAGCTTTCATAAACGTCATAAAATGTTTCTAAGCTACCACAAACTTAAAAAAGAAACTCAAAAACTATCGATAAAGTTATATAATTTGTCAAAAATGTTTGTGAGCTGTCATAAAATGTTCATAAACTACCACAAATGTCAAAAGAATGTTCAATTATTTGTCATTAATGTTTCTTACAATCTTGATTATTATATAATTTGTCATAAACGTCATAAAATTGTCCTGAGCTATCATAAATACAAAAAAAACATGTATAAATTGTCATGACAGCTCACAAACATGTATGACATGTTTGTGAGCTGTCAAAAAAATTTTGTTAGCCACTACAAACGTCAAAAAATATTTATAAACCATTCGTGAGTTGTTATAAACGTCATTAAATGTTCATGAACTACCATAATGGTAAAAAAATGATTAATTAAATGTTTCTAATTTATTATATGTATTATATTTGTCATAAATGTTTGTGAATTGTTATAAACATTATAAAATGTTTCTGCTTACAGACAATTTAAATGTTTATAAAATTATAAAAGAAAGACTATAATGCACAATAAATATACCTTAAAATAATATATTATATTCCATTACATTCCTAGATAAAACTGATTTATTTTTATCCCAAACAATTTTTTCTTAAAAAAAAAAACGATAACAATCCGACATTTGCTGGCCTCGATGAGTGGAAAAACTGTTTGAGCTGAGATACAGAAGCGTGCGCGTCATCTCGCCAATTTACATTTACATTATTCACACAAATTATAATCACAATTACTATGTTTGGGTATATATAGTGCGGTTAATTAGTGCAGAGTGCTATGGTATTTATTGGAGTATATCGTAATGGATTGTGTGCCGAGATATTATTGAAGCTTAGTTGAATTAATTTGTCACATATTAAGGTAAAAATATATAATATTTCTTTTGGATTATCTTAAATCAATTAAATTCTTACCTTATGATCATATTGAAGCTATCATATGGGAAACAATGTTCATTTACAACCGATCGCTATAAATATAAAGTTTAACACTAACACAAACTATTTACGTACTTGCCCGCACCACACTAACACTTTTTCATCGATTTTTATTCAATTTTTGATCGATAAATCACCACCCGCACTATCTGTCATTTAATTTAACAAAATCAATGATGGCGGCGGTGGCGGCAGGGTAGCCAACGCAAGAATTTTATTTATTATATTATATAAATTAAATCCATAATATAAGTACTGATTTTAGAAATGAAAACAATTAAAATATTAAAAAAATAATATTGGATTGATTAGTACTTATTAATTTAATTATAGAAAATTCTGTATAAAACTTGTAAACAAAATTGCATTATGATATTTAATTGAAATAATTATATTAATATGTTACAGTTGGCTAATCTGATGTCATAGTGTTAAATCTTAAATCGTGTAGTCCGTGCTTCTGAGTAATTATTGATTGAAAATCGGTGAATTTTTTGATTGTGCGGTGTCGGGATTTGTGTAATATATTTCTGTTAGTGCTGGAGTTTATATTTATAACACTGGAATGGATAGGATTGTTGGTGGTAGCAAATTATGATTGAATTGTATGATGCTATAGTGACAGTTGTGCTGATTGACAGACTGTGATATATTTATTGATCAATTAAACATAAAGATTGATGAAAATTTTAATAGAGTGGTTCGGGGGACTGTGTAATAAGTTTGTGTTAGTGTTGAACTTCATATTTATAGCAGCGAAATTGATGAACGAATTGCATAATGTTATTGGGGCCCCTTTATGACAGCCACGCAGCCATCTTGGATCATCAGGTAGAATTTATTTATTTATAATTGCTAGTTTTAACATTGAATGCCAACAAACTGATTAATTTTATTAAATGTACGACAAGTTCTTAATCTATAGCAATTCGTTAATATAATGAGAAACAAAATTGAATCATAGGCGCCGATTGAGGTAGGGTTAATGTGTTTTTGTGGGTATTATTTAGATTTTACCAAAATAACATAATTTCTATGACAAAAGTCACCGAATTTGGAATCAATTTTTTTTCGACTTTTCACCCAAATTTTGAAAATTTCAATTTTTTTCAAGATTCTTTATTTGCATTCAAAATAAGTAAAAAACGAAACTTTTTGACTTTTGATCCAAAATTTGAAAATTTCAATTTTTTTCAAGATTCTTTATTTACATTCAAAAAGCGTAAAAAACGTAAATTTTTCGACTTTTGACCCAGAATTTGAAAATTTCAATTTGATTTATTTGCATTCAAAACGCGTAGAAAACGTAAATTTTTTGACTTTTTACTCAAATTTTGTAAATATTATATTTTTTCAAGATTTTTTATTTGCATTCAAAAAGCGTAAAAAACGGATATTTTTTGACTTTTTACCTAAATTTTGAAAATTTTAGTTTTTTTTTAAGATTCTTAATTTGCGTTCAAAAAGTGTAAATAACGGAAATTTTTCCACTTTTGGCCCAAAATTTGAAAATTTCAATTTTTTATTTGCATTCAAAACTCGTAAAAACGGAAATTTTTTGACTTTCCACTTAAATTTTGCAATTTCAGTTTTTTTTTTGCATTCAAAACGCGTAAAAACTGAATTTTTTTTACTTTTGATCCAAAATTTGAAAATTTCAGATTTTTTTTTTCAAGATTTCTTCTTTCAAAACGCTTAAAAAACGGAACTTTATTGACTTTTCACCAAATTTTGAAATTTTTCGACTTTTGACTCAAATTTTAAAAGTTTCAATTTTTTTCAGGATTTTTTTATGCATCCAAAACGCGTAAAAACTAAAAAAAAATCGTCTTTTTACACAAATTCTGAAAATTACATTTTTTTTTTAAATTTTGAATTTGCATTCAAATTGCGTAATAAACGAAAAATTTTCAACTTTTCACCCAATTTTTAAAGATTTCTTTTTTTTGATTGCATGCTATACGCGTAAAAAACAAAAATTATTTGACTTTTTAACTAAATTTCAATTTAAAACGGGTAAAAAACTGAAATTTTTTGACTTTTGGCTTAAATTTTAAAGATTTCTCTTTTTTTTTTGAATATTTTTGAACGCATAAAAAACGGAAATTTTATGACTTGACTCAAATTTTGAAAATTTCCATTTTTTTCAAGATTCTTCATTTGCCTTCAAAAGGCTTAAAAAACGTAAATTTTTCGACTTTTGACCCAGAATTTGAAAATTTCAATTTTTTTCAAGATTTTTTATTTGCATTCAAAACGCGTAAATAACGTTAATTTTTTGACTTTTTACCTAAATTTCGAAAATTACAGTTTTTTTTAAGATTCTTTATTTGCGTTCAAAAAGTGTAAATAACGAAAATTCTTCCATTTTTGACCCAAAATTTAAAAACTTCAATTTTTTATTTGCATTCAAAAAGCGTAATAAACGGGATTTTTTCGACTT